>CM076584.1:1174514855-1175788893 GCA_034641835.2 Pinus albicaulis | reverse complement strand
CAACTAATGGGTTTAGCTAGCTTAGCTCTAGGCAGTCCTAGTTGCCAGTTTAATAAACTTTGAAGATTAGCCTCTAAATATTCTACTCGGTTGTTTTTGTCCCACATAGTTTGGCATTTCTTTATTGATATTAAGAAGTATGTATTTTTTCGGTATTTTCTTCTAGGTAGCCGCCTTCTTGTTCAACACTTGATTTGATACTATCACAGGCCAAGTTATCCTTAACTATACAACATTTTTGCTTTTGCACCTATGCAAAGTTAGTCTCCAAATGGGCCTCAACCTATGTGGTCAAATTTTTCCTCATTTTGTAAACCCCATGATTATTTTTTGGCAACAAATTTCACTAGTGTTAATTGAATTTTTTAAGAGGTTTATAGTTTTCTGAGATGATTGGCCTTAGGTATATTATCTTCCCATTTAAATTTTCATTTCTTTCTTTCTTTCTACACTCATTCTACTTATACCACCTATTTACTTGCATATTTTTAATGTTTTAATTGCATATATGGAAATTTTTGTCCCATATATGAAGTAGATTATAATAAATTTATGAAAGCTAAACTGAGATATAACATTCTAATGCTTGAATCTACAGTTTAATTGTTGTTTTAATGCACTTAAGGGCAGTAGTTTCTGAGATTTAATTTAAACGAATTTTTCCTTGTTGAATTTTGTTTAAAGTTTAAAATTGAGCAAAAAGGAAAAGGATTTTTCTTTGGTGAATTTTGTTTAAAGTTTAAAATTGGTGAAATCTGTTTAAATTTTAAAATTTAGTAGATTTTATCAAAATTTAGTAGAGATTTATAATAATCATAAATTAAAGTCTAAATAGTTTAATTTGTAAAGTTTAAGTATTTAAAAGGTTTTCTAGATCTATTTATGTATTTGAAAATTCATTTAAATCATTAAAAAAACAAAATTTAGGAGAGAGAAAATGGAGAAAATGAAAAAACTAAAATTTAGGAGAGACAAAATGGAGAAAAAAACTAAAATTTAGAACAGACAGAAAATGGAGAAAAAACTAAAAATTTAGGACAGACAAAATGGAGAAAAAAACTAGAATTTAGGACAGACAGAAAATGGAGAAAAAACTAAAATTTAGGAGAGACACAAAATGGAGAAAAAAACTAAAATTTAGGAGACAAAAAATGGAGAAAAAAACTAAAATTTAGGAGACAAAAAATGGAGAAAATGAAAAAACTAAAATTTAGGAGAGACAGAAAATGGAGAAAATGAACATTTATTAGCAAGAAAGCGCATACATTTAAGGTAATACAAATATATTGAGGAGTTGGAACAACTTTCTCATAAATAAGATTTGCATCTTAAATAAATCTCACAACTTGAGTGAGACACCATAATCTCAAAAAACATCTAATAATACATTCTACAATACTCTATATTTCTTCATTAATTCCAAGTTCAAGTTCCTCTCTTAAAGGAGAAATGAATCAAAGCACAACATGAATAAGATACCCCTATTGGAGAAATGAATCAAAGTACAACATGAATAAGATACCTCTGTTGGTCTCAGTCTTAGCTACACTTATAATGGTATATAAAATAACTTGATAACTAAGCTTTCATTTTGTCTTCTTGCTAAAGGGTCCATGCTTGTTCATTTGTTAGTGAAGCTTCATCTCCACCTTTGTTGTCCAGACACTTCAACTCTTAATCTCCTTTTTCTTGATCTTGATTGCATGCTAATATTCTTTGTATTCAACATTGCTCTAGGTTCTTGGAACTTATACTTGTCCTTGATGTTTGCAATTTATTCAAGTTTTATTGCTTATTTCTAGCCGCCAATATCTCCACACTTAAAAACAATGTTAGATTCCTAAAGAGAACCATATTAATTCTTGTCATCATTCTCATTCATGGAATTCACATGTTATTTTATGTGATGTTTGATTGAAACTTCTCAAAGTTTAGATATCTTGTTTTTGTAAATTTCTACATGAATTCATGTGTTATGTGTATTGTTAATTCTTGGCAATATGGTAATTGACATACCATTTAATTACATACTATAGTTTTTTGAAACTAATGCTCACTATATAATGCCATTTTTTTACTATCTTGCCTCCCATAATTAGGTATAATGTCAATTTCTTTTCCAAATGACTTGTGCCATGGGCCTAGTAGTTTTGTGGATTATGTCATATCCGAAACCCCTATTTCTAACCAAATAGTAACTTTTTACCTCTTAAATGGCCATGGCCTAACTTTGATCATATATCATCAACCTTAACTCTAAACTTTGTTATGCAAAAAAACCCCATGCAAGAGAATTGTGTGAATGGAAGGCACCTACTTTTTGATAAAATTCAAATTGATATTTTCTAAAAGGATTTAAATAGAGATTTACATCTCCTAACCTATAAGGATAATAGAAAAAACTTTTATCATAAATTTACTGTACAACCATATCTACTTTCATGAACAAGTTCTCTATTGAAGTCTCATGTAAATGAAAAATGAAGCAATGAACCTTGCTATGATAATGATTGTAAAATTGCTAGAAAAGAAATAAGGGATGCCATTAACAAACTTTAAATATTGATAAAATAAATACATACAAAGCTCGTATTAAAAAGAAGAAAATGTACTATACAAATAAAAAGCAAGAGAAATTGTTGCACCTATCTAAGCCAAATCCCGAGGAACTTTGGAGGAAAGTTCTAATTTGTAATACTAAGGAAATAATTTGATTTCCTTCAAGCATTTAAATTCCTAACTTAAAAAATTGTATGAATATCCAAACACCATGGACACTATGTTTAGAATGCTCCAATAGAAGTCAAAATCTTTCATCTGGAAGACATTAGGTTTTGGATTAAGTGATTTGTAAATGGGAAATATAAATACATTAAATGCTATCAACTTGAATTTTATTAAAGATGATCTATTTTCATCCCTCACATACATAAACTCTTCAATTTGGTAGTGAAGCAAGGCTTTCTTAACCCTAGACACAAAGCTTCATTACACCTATATTTAACAGTGGGGATAAAAAAATTCCTTCTAATTGTGTGAACATTATGATTAGCCACATTTTAGCTAAGTTGTACGAATTTATTTTGGAAAAAAATATTAGTCTATGGTTATAAAGTCATGATAAAAAATTAAATGCCAAGCCAAATTTAAGATATGTCATTCCACTATGAACCACTGTTACACAACATTTTGTCACTGTCCCTGCAATCCCCACCTCACCCATTGGAGGGTCATTTCTATGATCAATAAGTAGTGGCATGCCTTTCAAATACCATCATTGCATCCCTTTACATGAGAGCAATATTCCTTTTGTTGACAATTCCCCGAGCAGAGATTCATTGAATTGAGAGGTTCATTGAATTGAGAGATAATTTTTCATATAGTTGCAGTAGGGTGTTACTAACAAAGATTCTATCACACCATCTAAATTTCACACTGCTAACCAATTGAGAAAATAACAAATAATAAAATTAATGCATTAATAAAATAAACTAGACTCATATTTTTTCTCTTAATGCACCAACATTATCTTAGGCTAGGGTTTTGGAGATAGGCGTGTGTGTAAAATGCTCCAAGACCATAAAAAAAACTTATCAAAATGAGCTAAGGAGTGAAAAATCCTTCATCATCCCACCATCAAAACCGGTGTGCTCCAAACACCCGTGTAAGTGAGGGTTAGGCTTAGGTCAAAGTATGATCAATTCTTCTCAAGGCTACCATACTCGTGTCAGGGAATATCATGTTTTTGGATGACTACTCAAAAGCCGAAGACTCAACCTCCCCTGTGGGACGAAGGTAACCTTAGTGGCCATTCTTAGGAAAACACCCTATAGGTGGTGGATGGGGCAATAACCATCCCTCTACCTTACCTCACCCTAGACAACTCTGTTTGCAGAGTTGAGATCCTATAAGTAAGAAGTCTTTTGGAAGGCCATCTAAGACATAATACTAGGATTTGTTTTCATGTGTGACTACCTTCTAAGACTTTTCTAGTGCATGTTGTTTGGTTTGAGTAAGTGGTTTGGCCTTATGGGTGTTTGTACTAACCTGTTTTGGTTTATATACATTTATTCACCCTAGCTGAACCCAGTAACTATCAGTCATGTCGAATTTATAGTTTTCCTCTTGAACAAGGTGGAATTTTATCTCTTGCTCGGATAGATCCTGTCACTACCTAAGACTTAGACAAAAATATAATTATGGATTCTATACCTAGTCCTCCTTGTAGTGATTTGGTTTCCATCGAAACATTGGTGAACAATTATGGCTCTCTTGTAAATCCACTTTTGACTGATCCATTAGAACTATAGTTACTGTGGCTAAACCCAGAAAATACTACACCTACTTACACTTACATTCCTATTTTACCAATGAAGGATGTTAGTTCCTCTTTGCCCTCTGCATCTGAAGTTTCTGTTGATATGTCATCATTGCCACCATTAAACATGGTAGGAGCTACACCTCAATTGACACCTCTCACATATTCTTGGGACATTTGAATGATATCTTATATGGATATTACAAATTTTCCTAGTGTTCCTATGCCTACTTCTTTATCTTCACCATCTATGGTAGTTAACTCTAGTTATCCTATAGGATCAATTATTTTTACTCCAAGTTTTTCCTAACCTACTATTCCTATTCCTTAGAATTAGTATATGGGGGGACCTCACTGTTGTTCAAGGTGATCATCCTCCTATATCATATTTAGTCAAATTCATAATCCTTTCTTATCCTCCATTTTTCTTTCAAATTTGGAGAAGTTAACTAATGACCCCATTCATCATGATCCTTGGTGTCCACCCATACCTTCCAAGTTGCCTTCCAATATCCCCAAATTTGAAGGGAATTCTAGAGAAAATCCATTAATGTGCATTACCACCTATCATCTGTGGTGGTCATAAAATTATTTCGTGGATGATTCCATTAAACTACGTCTGTTCTAATGCACCTTAACTGGAGATGATGCTAAATGTATATTGAATTAGACAAAAAATATTACATTAATTTTTCGTCGTTAGCTCAAAATCCTTTAACTCATTTTTAGTTACCGATGAGGTATGGCATCGATTTTGATCTCTTTTCTAATTTAAAACAAGATGATGCCATACTGATTTCTAATCACATCCATGACTGGTGATGTTGCAAGGGGTTAATACAAACCAAACTCCCTGATGATATCTTATGTAAATGGTTCATTCGATCATTATGTCCTTAGATAGTCAAGGATGTGTCCATGTTCAGGGATGTTGTTGAGGAACAAGCCATATTTTCTTCTCAAAAAACTTATTTGATATATTCCTAAAAAACCAAGTACAAATTGTAGTAATCCTAGAATCATGCTTTACATAAGGTAAAATTGGGGAACTCATGACTTGTACTATAGATAAAAAAACATTTACCCTTACCAAAAAATATATGATAAAAATTAACAAACTACATAAGCTTAAGCTTAAGGGGATATAATCCTTCTTGCCTTCCATATAGATAATGAAAATGATTGTTCCAAGTCTCATGTTGCTTCTCATGTTATTTTATAAACCTTGATTGGAAAGAAAAATAGGAGGGCGGAAATGTAAGAAATATAAAACATAATGAAACACAACGTAAGAAATAGAGAACATAATGAAACACACACATAAATATCTCTAGACAATCAGCACAATTATTTTCCTAGGAAATCCTTATATGGGAGACAAGCAACCCTAAAAAGTAATGATGCTCTAGACTCCTTTTTCCCTAGGAAATCCTTATGGGAGAAAAACAACACTAAAATGTAAACATGCTCTACTCTCTCTTTTTTGGTATGGAAAATATGTGAGTACAAAGAAAGAGGTAATCTCTCTAGAGTTAGCTAAGACTTTTAGCGTGTAAGGTTGCTATAAAAACTTAACTTCATACATTTTTCTCTCTAACTTCACACTTCTAGTTGTATTTTCAACTATGGAACAAAATACAATAACACAAAATGGAACTCTTATTCCTCCTAGTGGCCAAGTATTTAACATAGCGTGATAGCCAACTAGGTGTAAGATTTGACTTTATAAAAACTTAACTTCATACATTTTTCTCTCTAACTTCACACTCCTAGTTGTATTTTCAACTATGGAACAAAATACAATAACACAAAATGGAACTCTTATTCCTCCTAGTGGCCAAGTATTTAACATAGCGTGATAGCCAACTAGGTGTAAGATTTGACTTCATTAACCATTAACGAGGTTTGTGATTTTAGACCTTTTAGAGTCTTGTTAAAATTCCACATGTAGCTAGCTTGCCATGCATGAGTAATGGGGCTAAAATGTCATTCTCTCGTACCATGGTGGTCAACATGATAGGTCAACTTACTAAAGGCATAAATTTTGAATGAACTTCATTTGATGCTTTTCTTGTAGCATTGGATATGTCTTTAAGTGTAGAATAATGGTTAAGATTCCGGCACAAGGGACATATTAAAGAAGCAGACATATTAGTAATGTAAATTAGATATGCGTATCAATTATGTTCATATAACACAACAAATAGATGATTCAATACAAATGTCACATAGAAGTCATATTTATCTCATGGGCCTTCAACTTAAATTATACATCTAGCATAATACATTAAGCTATAGGAGATAAACTCAAAAGAATCATTTGTTCACAATTAAACATGTGTAATAATTATGTCCTCATTTAATATGTACAATATGTTTGGTTGAATCCACATGAAAAACAAGACTCCCAACCGTGAGAAGAGGAAATTACATCCTATTTCTCCCCCCTAGCACAATTACCAGTACAGTTAGAATTTAACAGCCCAAAACTGGATTTTACTCTCAGGTACTGGAACCTCTACAAAGGTTTGACTTGGAAACATAGTTTTTCCTTAGGTTTCTCCACTGTTTCTATGTCCAACTTGGATAACCTACAGTTCAATATCCTTCTTTTCATTTTTTATATCCCCTCTTGGATAACCATAATATCTTGAAATGGAGCTAGCTGAAACTCATACTCAAACATATATTGTAATTTCACAGTTAAGGATGATGATTATGATACTGAATAGATTTGGACTCTTAGATATATATCTAAAAAGAGTCCTAAAAGCTCATTCAAGACCATATTTAATACATAGCCTCCTCATCTAATATATAAAACTTTAATCCATGTGCTTAACCTTAACATTGACACAAATGGAATTTACAATTTTACTCACTGCTTTATGATAGAAAAATATGTGGATGAATATTGCCCACATATCCAAATTCAAAAGGGATAGATTAAAAAGGGATAGATTAAAAAATGGATAAAGGGATTTCAACAAGGGATAACGTTTTCAATTTCTAAATGCTTTACTATTTAATAACTCAAAATGACTCCCAAAGGTTTTAGACCCCAATTCTCCACCCACCATTAAAATGACCCTACAAGTTGATTCTTTCTGTTTTTTCACCCTATAAGCATCAAAATATAATACATGACAAATAATATAATTATCCAATCTTATAATATTATACAATCTTATAATATTTGAAACCTAATGTCTTTCCCATACCAAAGTATGTTCTTTTAAAACATGTTTTCTTGGTGATATGGGTGATTTAGAAATGATTGGGAGAGCGAAATTCCTCATTTAATATGTACAATATGTTTGGTTTATGCCACTAAGCCAAGAATTTTAAATTCAACTGACTTTTAATATAACCAACTAAATCCTGCAAAAAAAGAATAAAATAATTTATGTTAGGGTTGTGGATTCAGGCATTGAAACAACACACCATGATATTTCAAATTTAAAAATAATGGTTTGAGTCCTAGGTAGCTTAGAATCCTATTTTTTTTCAAAATAAGGATGCACTCCCATTTTATTCTCATGATTAGGTTGTAATCATGAGGCTCTCGCTCAAGAGTGGACCTTCCCAAAATCTTGTGACGTCTTGTCACAAACAAAACCATCAAACTGAAAACACATCATGCAAGAAACATAGCTCACTGACATATCATTTTTCTCCTTCAAAGAAAAAAATTCACATCATGTGAATATCTCCATGTACTCTTACATATTGGTGTACAAAACCATCAACCAAACACAAATCGACAAAACATGCCTCTTCAAACAACCGACTCTCAAGTCAAATAATAGAGCTCAGGTACAAATTTCCATATTTGTTGCATTTAAGTGTGTCAACGTAACTCTACTTTCAACATCTTGCTTCATGCAACATGCACTATACTTTGAATTTGCAAAGAAATTCATGAAACATCAAAATACATTCAAGGCCTTAATTAGATAAGAAATCTAACCATTCAAATCTAACCATTCAACCTAGTTCCCATTCAACTCCATCCACCAGGTTGTGTGAAGTTTTATCTCCTTGTGTAGTTATCAACATTTTACAACATAGTATGAGCTGATTTCATCATTTCGAAAAAATAGTACATATTCAATAAATAACTAAATTAATAAATATGTCAATAAATATTAGGACAATTTTAAATATATCAATAGATCATAATATCTACATTTACATACCCGATTCAATTTCTGCTTGAGGTTGATTTTCTTCTTCAATATTTTGAGGAGTATCTCTGTCTGTTTACATTAAACAAAATATTTTTCAAACTAGTTCATCAAATAAAAATTAAGCTTCACATTTTACATTAGGAAAATTTTAAATATATCAATAGATCATAATATTTACATACCTGCTTCAATTTCTGCTTGAGGTTGATTTTCTTCTTCAATATTTTGAGGAATATCTTTGTCTTTTTACATTAAACAAAATATTTTTCAAACTATTTCATCAAATAAAAATTAAGCTTCACATTTTACATTGGGAAAATTTTAAAAATATATCAATAGATCATAATATTTACATTTACATACCTGCTTCAATTTCTACTTGAGGTTGATTTTCTTCTTTAATATTTTGAGGAATATCTCTGTCTGTTTACATTAAACAAAATATTTTTCAAACTAGTTCATCAAATAAAAATTAAGCTTCACATTTTACATTAGGAAAATTTTAAATATATATCAATAGATCATAATATTTACATTTACATACCTTCTTCAATTTCTGCTTGAGGTTGATTTTCCTCTTCAATATTTGAGAGGGCTTCTAACTTTCTTTTGCGAGATTGTCTCGTCTCTTCTCTACGTTCCTCGGGGTCTCTTTTTCGATCATATTTTCTCGCACAAGTTCTTCGATTTCCCATGATAATAGGGTATGAAGTTCAAAAAATTTCCTTCAAAAAATTAGACAATAACTCAATTACAAAAATATCACAAAAGATTTAATTTAAAAAAATTCAGTGTAAATTTTTTGCAAAAAATACATATTCCAATCCAAAACACTTACTTTAAAAAATTCGAGAGAAAAATGTCTTATAAAAATGAAACAAAGCTCAAAATATTTACTTCAACTCAAAACACGTACATAACTCCAAGAACTGTCTTTTGAATGTACGTCCAAGAAATTTTTTACAATTTTCGCCAAAATCACGCCGCCTCTAAGAAATGTCCTCCAAAAAAATTCTTTAAACCAAAAATTGTAAAATCAACCAAGAAATGCTCTTAAATCCAAACTTTGAAGAAAATTTTTTGAACTCAAAACAAGATCTTTGTAAAATGAGAAGAAGTGTGTGAAATGTGCGAAAATTGTGAATCATTTCGCGCCAATTTATATTGACGCGAAATGTGTTTTAGTAGGGGGCCCCGCAAAACTCTCCGGCCGATGGAGAGTTATACAATAGTTCGGCCGAACTATTAAGACGTTAGATTTAACGGGTCTTAAACGGAAAACATAGTTCGGCCGAACTAACGCGTCATCAATTACGCAAAAACTAGGCTCTGAATACGGTTCTGCAACTTTGGACTGATTAAACTCCATGAAAGGTTGTTAATTAACTGTCGGAACCAAGACAAGAATTTTCAAAATTGAATCTACTTTCAGGAAATATAACTTTTATGGAATTTCATAAACGTTTAATAATTTTAATTATTTTTCTAATAAAATGGGTGCAAACAATTTCTGAGGGTCATTGTGATTCAGTGAAATCAAAATTTTGTATCTCCCAAAATAAATTGTAAAAAAAATTGAAAAAATTATGGGGCATTACATTGGTCCGTCGTCTCTAATGGGTAGCTTTTAGATTTTTAGTTTATAACTTATATGTTAAGAAATTTTTTGCGACGCGAAACATATCCAAAATACGCAGTTTTTCGTATTGGACCAGTTCAAAAAATTCTAGTAATTATGATATGCATCCATTGGCTTTGTAAATATGACGAAAACAAAGTAGACTCTGTCTAGATTGTTGTAACACATTTTGTTTTTCCAAAAACACAAATTTTCTCTCAAAGAAATGCTAAGTCGATATATCAAATCTGCATAAAAAAATTTCAAAAAATAAGTAATAGAAAGGTAACAAAATTTCTCACAACTTTTATTTTTATCGGAAAATGAAATTATACACAGAAAAATTGTTATAGTTTGTAGAAAGTTGAAGAACCGAAAAAAATGAAAATTTTTTCTCAAAAACGGGCAAAAAGTGTAACCCAGCTTCACATTTTCACCCATAAGTACATTGAAGGTGAAAACTCTCTGAAACTAATCATTGATGAGGATCATTGTAATATTTTGTAAAATTTTGAGTTATAAGGGAGACAATTGTATTTTTTTTGGAGCAAGGAGGTAGATTTTAGTTGATCCAATCTAGAGGGTAAAAAAAATGGATTCAAAAGCTTCAAAACCAAGGTCTTTGAACTAAGCTTCTTGGAAAGTGTAACATCGATTTTATTGATAACACCCGGAAGGCACTTCCGAATTAGAGAGGCTGGTGGCATCTGGCAGGCACATCTGTGACTTTATAGTGTTTATGTTGGAAATATGATGCAGAGTGTTGTCCTTGATGGAAACCCACTAAATGAAGATGAAGACATGCGACTGTTGACATGTGTTGTCCTTGATGGCAATCCACCTGATGAAGTTATTCTTGACTTGATGGACTTGGTAAATGATGTAAATCTGATGTGATATGATGTTTGTTGGCAATATGATGCCGAGTGTTGTCCTTGATGACAACCCACTTGATAGAGTGTTGTCCTTGAATGGCAACCCACTTTGATGAAGCAGCTCGAGAATTTTTGTCTTGATAAACGTGTTAAATGATGTAAATCTGATGTATCTACAGAGAGTACAGAAGGTAATGAAGAAAGGAATTCAATATGTGCTAGATCCATGATGAAAAGAGTATGTTTCAAGGAATACGCGGATTTGTCTAAGAGAAGTCGCGTATGCACGCGGTAAAGTATGTGCCAAGTCGCGTACGGGCAAAAGCGCTCATAAAGTGCAAAACCGGGGGTAACCACCATGGTATTGACCCATTGTATTGGGTAATGATTCGTCTAATTGACCCCGTCCAAGAATACCATCGGAAGTAATGTGGTTTTGGCTCATGGTATTGAAAAGGGTAAACCTATATAAAGAGAAGAAATTCATTGTGCAAATCATGAGTGTGGGTGCAAGATGTCTGAGCTTGAATGAATACTTCTCTCTGAAGTATATCTGAATGGAAAGGGTTACAGTTGAATGATAGATCTGAATGCATGAAGCACCTATGAAGAAAATGATGAAGAAAGGAATCTAGATCTGAAATGTATTTGTATTTGCTACATCTGTTTATGGAATGATTAGATCTGAGATGAGGCGAACATCTGTCTGAAGTAAAGGGTAAAATTTGTGTGATGTGTCTGTTCTGAAGAATTGCAATGACCTAAATGTCTGAAGAACCATACGCTAGTTTGCCATAGAAGAAGCGCGTATATACGCGGCTTCGCTGAAGATAAAGCACATATGCACAGTGAAATTAGCTTTGTAATATGTGCAGAAGTATACGCGGGATTGTATGGTAGAAGGCGCGTATATACGCGGGATCAGTGAAAGGAAAGCGCGTATGCAAACTAGGGTTTGCTGAAGCATGGGGTATGAAATGTCTGATTTGTTCTGCTGTGTTACTGCTATCTGTATTCTACAGTTCTGAGTTGTCTGTATCAGTTTGGTTGTATGATTGAACTTAAATGTGTGGAGTGGGTCCAGTCTGATAATATGATGAAACGAGGCCTACAAGTTGTACTCTATTTGAGTTGTTGGATCCAGTGTGAAAATTGATGAAACGTGGTCCATAGAGGTGTTGAGGGTTGTAGCCTTCAGTCAGGGGGTCGTAGCTCCCTTCCAGGTGAGGCTGGTAAACGAGATCGGGGGGTCGTAGCTCCCTTCCAGGAGAGGCTGGTAAACGAGTCAGGGGGTTGGAGCTCCCTTCCAGGAGAGGCTGGCAAACGAGCGCAGGTGGGTGCCTGCGTGCTGGTCAAGTCTGCGCCAGCACATATGTTGTAAGATGTTTTCTCTATAATAAAATATTGAAGGCCGAGCAACTGCAGCGGTGGTTTTCTCCCGACTTGGGTTTCCACCTAAAAATCCCGGTGTTCATGTGTGATGCTTTGTGTGATGGTTTATTCTGTTCTTACTGCACATGTTTACTGTTTATAGAACATCTAATGAATGAATGATGGAATGATATAAGTGAAGAACTAATGGCATAATTAGATCTCTGTGTATACGCGAGTTTTATGAAGGATATCCGCGTGTATATGCTACTTGGCTTCAGAAAAGTAGCGTATGGGTTTTAAGGAATGAAAAAGTAAAAAGTTTTGAATATGCAGTAAATACTGATTCACCCCCCCCCTCTCAGTATTTTTCCCAACAATTGGTA
The DNA here is from genome assembly GCA_034641835.2 of Pinus albicaulis. Classification (NCBI taxonomy): domain Eukaryota; kingdom Viridiplantae; phylum Streptophyta; class Pinopsida; order Pinales; family Pinaceae; genus Pinus; species Pinus albicaulis. The sequence goes on along the minus strand of CM076584.1, from coordinate 1,175,776,135 downwards.
TCAGAGTAGGTCCTTGTGCAGAAGCTTGATCACTTGAAGGAGATCCGTCGTAATGGGAAGTCAAGAAGGAGTGATGTCTATAAAGCCACCTCTATTCAATGGAAGCAATCTGATATTCTGGAAGGTACGAACAAAAGCATATCTGCAAAGTTTTGGTGCAGATGTATGGGCAATCGTGGAAGAAGGTTATCAATACCCAGCAAGTATTCCTACCGATGCAGCAGAAAGGAAGAAGTATGAAATCAATGCCAAAGCAATGAATGTCTTGTTAGGAAGCATGTCTGAATCAGAATTTGCTAAAGTGATGCAGCTACATTCAGCAAAAGAAATATGGGACAAAATCATTCTAAGCTATGAAGGAGACACAAAGGTAAAAAAGTGCAAAACTCCAAACTCTTAGAATTGAATATGAAAATTTGAAGATGCATAGTGATGAGAGTGTTGCCAGTTTCTTTCTTCGTCTGGATGATATTGTAAATCGAATGAGAAATTTGGGTGAAACCATAAATGATACTACTCTGGTGGAAAAGGTCTTAAGATCCTTGACTTCAAAATTTGACTCTAAAGTTTCAGCTATTGAAGAAAGGCAAGATCTGCAAACTCTTACTATTGTTCAATTACATGGTATTCCGACTGCTTTTGAAATGAGGTTTCGGGGAATTAACACCCTAGAGGTTGGTTGGGATAAAACCTCCACAGAGCAGGGGCGTACTACTTAACAGAGACTCACACAATCATGCACGTTCAGAAAAACCAAATAGAGCAGAATGAGAGATTTACCCGTGGGTCCTACGTTTGAAGTAGATCCACGTGGAGTCCAAACTCCCTGCAACCGTCCTTCCTCCTTAACCTAAAATACAAGAAGAAACCAGCACAAAGGACAAGTTGTACAGCATATATCTACTCTATATGTTAGTGAGATTCATATAAAACATTAAATAAATCATAATGAATGCTTGTATAACAAATATTCTCATACATAAAAGCATACACTAACACGTTTATTTCAGGAACAGCATGATACTTATGTATTATAAATAGTACGTACAAAAGTAATCAAGTGGAGAGATCACCTGATCCTTCCAAGGCCTTCGCAGACCGTCGTCCGGATCCGTCCAGCCCTTGCCTCGCTAAGACTCCTTCCAAACTGGTGCATACGAGATAACATATAAAGGATGTATATCTCAAGGAAACAAGGGTTTCCTATAATGAACTGGGAAAGTGCAGGAGGCACGGGGAATCAGACTTGGATAGGGAATACCAACAGAGTATAATATCAATAATTCTCTCTCTCCCTTAGGCCATACACATGAGGGCTTTTATAGTCCCTCCAAGTAGTTTCAGCAGTTGGAAACAGTTGGCCATGGGCTGGGGTGGTTGAACTACCTGAGTAACCATCAACCCAGCGCGAAATTAGGGATTTTTATATATTTTTTAATCATTAAAATGGCATACGCGGAAAAGTCTAGCTGTACTCGCGTATACACGCGGAAAAACACGGGCATAGTCGCGTATGGAGGATTTTCCACTGTTTTTAAGTGAATTTGTCCAAGTCTGTAGGAATGGGTGCCCATAAAGCCATAAAGCAATCCTGAATCATGTCAAGGTGAGAAATGATGCTATAACAATTAGACAAGGAGGTCCTTCTCAAGTAAGAGAAGCTGCTTTTAAGGCATCTACAAAAGGAAAGGAAAAGGAAGTTGTCAAAGAATCCAGCTATATATCCGATGAAGAAGAAGCGAATTTCGTGAGAAAGCTCCAACTAGGTACCGGAAGATTCAAAGGTAAGCTTCCCTTCAAATGTTTTGAGTGTGGAAAAGTTGGTCACTATGCTGCTAAATGTCCTTATAGAGAAAAACATGGTAAAGGGAAACAATTTGAAAAAGAGGAAGAGTTATTATACAAATGAAGATGATGATGAAGTGTCCAGTGAAGATGAAGAAGATTCTGACCAAGCTCTACAAGTGCTCATGGAAAAGAAGCAAAAGAAGAAGGTTACTCAAGGAAAGGAGATACCTCAGAAATCATGTATAGCAAAAATTGAAGGAGATGAAACAGGTATTGATCGTTGTTCTTGTATTTCACTTACCTGTATATGCAAAGGTAATGATAGTGAAAGTGACAGTATGGATCTAGAAGAAGATGTCAAGATTAAAGATGAAGATTAGCAAAAATCATCTAAGGAGAATGAATCTATAGACAAGTATCAAAGGTTTCATGCTTATGCATCCAATCGAATGAAAAGACTAGAAGCAGAAAATAACGATCTAAATACAGATCTCGAAAAATCAAAAAAGAAGAATGAAGGTCTTGAAGCTGGAATCATCTCTCTACAAGCAGATCTTGAAGCATCAAGTAAGAAGAATGAGAAACCTCTACAATCATTTGAAAAGGAAGGGCTTGAAGCAGAAATCATCTCCCTCAAGGAAGACCTGGATAAATCAAATAAGAAGAATGCAGGACTTGAAGCAGAAAACATATCTCTGAAAGTAAATCTCGAAGCATCAAATAAGAAGAATAAAGAACCTCTGTCGTTTGAAAAGGAAGGACTTGAAGCAGAAATCATCTCTCTCAAAGAAGATCTGGAAAAATCAAATAAGAATAATGAAGAGCTGCAACAAACATGTGAAGAAAACGAAAATTGGTTGAAAGAAGAGATTCTAAATCTGAATGATCAAGTAGAAGATGGAAGAAGGAAAGAAGAAAGCATGACGAAGCAATGTCAAGCCTTGGAGGTTGAGGTAAACATTCTCAAAGGTAAATTAGAAGAAAAGGTTAAATTTTTGAAGTTTCAAGATAGTACTAAGATTTTGGACAATATTCTTAGTAGTCAAAGGTCTCCTTCTATTAAACTTGGTCTGGGTTTTCATGAAACGGTCAAAGGAGAATCTAGTTCGCAAGGAAGTGCTAAAGATTCAAAGGATGTCAAAGCAAAACCTGAAGAGTTGAAAGAAACAAAAGGACAACCAATGATCATGAATTCTCAAAGGATATCATTCAAGAATGTTGAATGTTTTAAATGTCATAATTATGGGCATGTTGCAGCAAATTGCAGAAGCAGAATATTTCAGCCACAAACTAACAGATCCTACATAGAAAGGTACTCTGGTAACTTCGAGGGATATTGTTTTTCATGCAACAAGTATGGACATAAAGCAGCTGATTGTAAAAGGGGGAAGATTAGAAATACTCATTATGATTCTTATGCTTATTTCTCTGGACACATGAGATGTTATTCTTGTAACAAGTATGGACATGTAGAAAAGGAATGCGGGTTGAACAGATATGAGAAATTGGATAACTTCCAGCACACAAATAGAAAGTTCAAACAAATCTGGAAAAAGATGGAGGACCGATCAGAAACGTAGGGAATTTTGACCCTACTGCAGTCATCCGCTTCTGAAGCTTACTTCTCTGATTGACTGCAAGAATGATGTGGGATACATTATGAGATTTAGTAATGTATCGTCACAGGGGGAGCAATGTATGATGACTCTCATGGTTGATTTGATTTTTCTGGTTATATGTATTTCTGACAGAGCATCTGATATGAAGAAGACAGGTACAGGAAGTACAAGTTCAGGGGGAGATGAAGGAATGTGAAAAATTTCTATGCTTCACTTTCCATACGCGGGTTATATGAACAAAAGTCGCGTATACACGCGAGTTCCAGCAGACACAGTCGCGTATGCATTTATGATAAGAGAATTGGGATGACAGCTGAAGATCAGGAGCAGAGGTTCAGGGGGAGCATCAGTCTGACTGTTAATAACTATATTATTGACTCAGTATCAGCTTAGTTTCTCAGTTCTAAATAATGATGATATGATACTTGGTTTCTTATGTTGAAGATTATGGATGAGTCCTGTTTGCTTTTTGATGAAGAGTATTCGTTGCTGAGATGAAAGTCTTATAATTCAAAGATAAGGACAGATCATACAGAGATTGTTGCTGATACTTGCTGATGACGGTAGTCGGGTTGCTGATTGAGCTGTTTGGTTCGGGGGGGGACGGCCGATTTGAATACTAATGATTGCATTGTTGGCATTATGTTGTTTCTGAAAAATGATCTCTTTCTTGAGGTCTTTCTGGTATTGGTCATGTAAAGTTATTTTTGTAATTTGATGAAAAGGTCTTGTTGAGACCCGTGATGAAAATTTGTAATATTCAGTCATGTAAGGACTTGAAAAATTTATAAACCCACTTGGTTGGGTAGCTGAGTCAAATTTTGTAAACCCATTTGGTTGGGTAGCTGAGTCAAATTTTGTAAACCCACTTGGTTGGGTAGTTGAATTGAAATTTTTAAACCCACTTGGTTGGGTAGTTGAATTGAAATGTGTAAACCCACTTGGTTGGGTACTTGAGTCTCATATATAAATCCACTTGGTTGGATATTTGATGTAAGTATGAGTCCTTGGTGATAGGAAGGTCATAGAGTGCTGTACTTCATTGAAACATATGGATGAACTTTCAGCATGAACTCAGGAGTAGCATGGTAATTTCAGTTCACATTAGATCTACAGTGCCCTTCTTCTACATGAGGAGAAAAGGGGGAGAGTGTGTTGATTTTGATCCACCCTTTGCCCTTGATGTCAAAGGGGGAGAGTGACATGGTGTTTGAATGAAGAGAAAGAATGGTGTCAAAAATGGGGAGAGTGACATGGTGTCATTGTATTCTTAATGTACCTATCTGTTGTGATAACTAAACACCATTGTGGTTGCCATCAAGTCCAAAGGGGGAGATTGTTGGCAATATGATGCAGAGTGTTGTCCTTGATGGCAACCCACTGAATGAAGATGAAGACATGAGATTGTTGACATGTGTTGTCCTTGATGGAAATCCACCTGATGAAGTTATTCTTGACTTGATGGACTTGGTAAATGATGTAAATCTGATGTGATATGATGTTTGTTGGCAATATGATGCTGAGTGTTGTCCTTGATGGCAACCCACTTGATAGAGTGTTGTCCTTGAATGGCAACCTACTTGATGAACTTGTTAAATGATGTAAATCTGATGTATCTATAGAGAGCACAGAAGGTAATGAAGAAAGGAATTCAATATGTGCTAGATCTATGATGAAAAGAGTGTCTCAAGGAATACGCGGTTTTGTCTAGGAGAAGTCGCGTATGCACGCGGGTAATAACGTGCCAAGTCGCGTATGGGAAAAAGCGCTCATAAAGTGCAAAACTAGGGGTAACCACCATGGTATTGACCCATTGTATTGGGTAATGATTCGTCTAAATGACCCTGTCCAGGAATACCATCGGAAGTAATGTGGTTTTGGCTCATGGTATTGAAAAAAGGGTAAACCTATATAAAGAGAAGAAATTCATTGTGCAAATCATGAGTGTGGGTGCAAGATGTCTGAGCTTGAATGAATACTTCTCTCTGAAGTATATCTGAATGGAAAGGGTTACAGTTGAATGATAGATCTGAATGCATGAAGCACCTATGAAGAAAATGATGAACAAGGGTATCTAGATCTGAAATATATTTGTACTTGCTAGATCTGTTTATGGAATGATTAGATCTGAGATGAGGCGAACATCTGTATGAAGTAAAGGGTAAAATCTGTGTGATGTGTCTGTTCTGAAGAATTGCAATGACCTTAATGTCTGAAGAAACATACGCTAGTTTTCCGCAGACAAAGCACGTATATACGCGGCTTCGCTGAAGAGAAATCGCGTATGCGCAGTGAAATTAGCTCTGTAATATGTACAGAAGTATACGCGGGTTTGTATGGTAGAAGGCGTGTATATACGTGGGATCAGTGATAGGAAAGCGCGTATGCAAACTAGGGTTTGCTGAAGCATGGGGTATGAAATGTCTGATCTGTTCTGCTGTGTTACTGCTATCTGTATTCTACAGTTCTGAGTTGTCTGTATCAGTTTGGTTGTATGATTGAGCTTAAATATGTGGAGTGGGTCCAGTCTGAAAATATGATGAAACGAGGCTTGCAAGTTGTGATCTATTGAAGTTGTTTGGATCCAGTGTGAAAATTGATGAAACGTGGTCCATAGAGGTGCTGAGGGTTGTAGCCTTCAGTCAGGGGGTTGTAGCTCCCTTCCAGGTGAGGCTGGTAAACGAGATCGGGGGGTCGTAGCTCCTTTCCAGGAGAGGCTGGTAAACGAGTCAGGGGGTCGTAGCTCCCTTCCAGGAGAGGCTGGTAAACGAGCGCAGGTGGGTGCCTGCGTGCTGGTCAAGTCTGTGCCAGCACATATGTTGTAAGATGTTTTCTCTATAATAAAATATTGAAGGCTGAGCAACTGCGGCGGTGGTTTTCTCCCGACTTGGGTTTCCACCTAAAATCCTGGTGTTCATGTGTGATGCTTATGTGTGATGGTTTATTCTGTTCTTACTGCACATGTTTATTGTTTATAGAACATCTAATGAATGAATGATGGAATGATATAAGTGAAGAATTAATGGCATAATTAGATCTCTGTGTATACGCGAGTTTTATGAAGGATATCCGCGTGTATACGCTAGTTGGCTTCAGCAAAGTAGCGTATGGGTTTTTTAGAGCATGAAAAAGTAAAAAGTTTTAGTTTGCCCTAAATACTGATTCACCCCCCCTCTCAGTATTTTTCCCAACATAAATGTGGTCATTTTTTCTATAGTATGGAAGGAAGTGTTATACCACCATTCAACGAGAGGTAACCACTTGACCCATTGTGTTTGTTTATCAGATACAAAACAACGAAGATATCCTTACAAAAATTTATTCACTATCTCAGTTTGACCATCAGATTGAGGATGATAAGATGAACTATGAGCTAGTTGAATACCCAAACAAGAAAATAACTCCGTCCAAAAATTTCCAGTAAAAAGGGTATCTCTGTCGCTCACAATAATCTTTGGGTTTCCATGTAGCTTTTGAATTGTATCCATAAATGTAGTAGCAATTGTACTTTCTTTAAATGGATGAGATAATGCACAAAAGTGTGCATACTTGGTAAGTCTATAACTACCACCATGATGACACTCTTTTCTTTGGACTTAGGTAAACTTGTGATAAAATCCATTGAAATATCCTCCCAACGTTGACTTGGAATGGATAAAGGTTGTAGAAGACCCGGGGTCTTAATTGTCTCAACTTTATTTTTCTAGCAAACTAAACATTCGGCCACAAAATTTTGAATATCAGATTTAAGGCCATCCCAAAAAAATTCTTTCTTCACCTTATGGTAAGTTTTTAAAAATCCAAAGTGTCCTCCGAAAGGAGAAGTGTGTAATTCCAAAAGAATCTTTTGTTTTAGTTGGGAATTCTTACAAATATTAAAGCGATATTTGTACCATAAGAAATGATTTTTCCAACTAAATGTATCAGATGTACTAGGATCTTGCTGCAAATTTTGAATGAGTGTCCACACTTCTTCGTCCTTATTTCATTCATCCCTTGCTTCGGTTACCTAATCTGGAAGGATAATAGAAATGGCACAAAGCAATTCTTCCACCTCTTCATTCTTTCTTGAGAGTGCATTTGCAACAACATTTAGCTTCCCTTTTTTGTATATTATTTCAAAGTCATAACCCAACATATTTGTGACCCATTTTTGCTTCTCTTCTGAAGATAATATTTGTTCCAAAAAGTGTTTAAGACTATCATGGTCAGTTTTTAACTTGAAGTGTCTTCCCATTAGGTAAGGTCGCCATTTCTTTAGTGCATGTAGTATTGATAGCATTTCCTTCTCATAGATAGCTTACTGTAAATACTTTCCTTTGATTGGACAACTTTCAAAAGCAATAGGTCTTCCTTCTTGCATTAAAACAACACCAATTCCATTTCCTGAGGCATCACATTCCACAATAAGGGTTTTTGTGAAGTCTGGCGTAGCTAAGACCGGTGCTAGGCACATTTCCTCTTTAAGATGTTCAAAGGCCTTAGTTGCTTCAGGAGTCCATGAAAATGCATCTTTATTCAATAATGTTGTTAGAGGTGCTGCTATTCTCCCATAATTCTTAACAAACTTGCGATAATACCTTGATAACCCGAGAAATCCTCGCAATTGCTTTATGGTTGTGGGGAATTTCCATTCCTTAATGGATTTAATTTTTTTAGGGTCTACCTTAACACCCTCGTGAGATACAATATGACATAGATATTCCACCTCCTGTACTCCAAAGAAACATTTGGATGTTTTTGCATATAATTGTTTCTCTTGCAATAGTTTGAGCACCCTGTCAACATGTTGAACATGATCCTTCCAAGACCTGTTGTAGAGTAGTATATCATCAAAAAATACTAGCACAAATTTTCTAAGGAAGGTTTTGAAAATGGAATTCATCAACCCTTGAAATGTACAAGGTGCATTGGTAAGGCCAAAAGGCATGACCAAAAATTCATAATGACTCTCATGAGTTTGAAATGTTGTTTTTGGAATATCTTTAGTCTTCATTCTAATTTGATGATATCTCGAACGAGGATCCAACTTGGTAAAACAAATTGCTCCATATAATTCATCTAATAATTCATCGATCCCAGGAATGGGAAATTTATCTTTAATAGTGAGCTTATTGAGCTCCCTATAATCCAGAAACATGCGCCAAAATCCATCCTTCTTGTGCACCAATAATACTGGAGTAGAGAAAGAACTTTGACTAGGTTGAATTATACCAGCCTCTAACATTTCTGCAATCATACGTTCAATTTCGCTCTTTTGGACATAAGGATATCTATAAGGCCTGATGTTTGGAGGAACACTTCCTGGAATCAAATGAATAGCATGATCATGATCAAGAATAGGTGGGAGTCCTTTGGGAGTTTCAAACACCTTAGAATGATTATCCAAGACTTTTTGGAGATCTACAAAAATAGATGATTTTGAGGTTGGAAATTCTAGTGAGAATAATTGTGCAATTACGCCTCGTTGTTATTTCTTCATAAGCTTTGTCATGACATTAGAGCTTATTATCTTTCCCGGATTCCCCACGATACCCCGTAATTCGACTTCCTTTCCTTCTGAAAAAAAAATTCAAGAAAAGTTCTTGAAAATTAAAAGCTACCATTCCCAAAGATTGTAACCATTGTACTCCTAGTACAAAATCAACACCTCCCATTGGAATTGAAAGAATTGGACTATTCAATACATATTCCCCCATGGTTAGCTTTATATTATGGCATTTTCCAGAGCAATTTATAGTTCCTCCATTTGCTACCATCACTTGACATTCTGGTGTTGGGTATAGGAAACAATTCAATTCCTTGGCTACCTTACAATGAAAAAAATTAGGGGTACTACCCGAATTAATCAACACTATTACCTTTTTCTTCTTGATAAGTCCTTCTATCTTGAGAGTTTGAGGAGTGGTAATTCCTGCCAATGCATTACATGATATGGTCGGACTCATTTCTTCCTCTTCTAGGGTTGGTTCCTGGTGTATATCCTCTTCTTCTGAAGATTCTTGTTCATTTTCTTCTTCCTCTTTCCAATCTATGTAAAATAATTTCTTCTCAGCACACTTATGACCTTTAGTGTATTTTCTATCACAACTATAACAAAGTCCTTTTGCTCCTTTTTCTTCCAATTGTTGTGGTGTCAACCTTGTAGGTTGTGAAATTCTAGGAGTAGCAACACTTCCATCTTTATATATGTGAGTGGTAGGCTTCCTTGTTGCCATAATTTTACATTCAATTTTTCTTGCCAACTTGAATGCCTTTTCCAATGAATTAGGTTCCCAAATGCGAACTTCATGTTGGATGTTATCCTTTAAAGTACCTATGAAGACATCAATCTTGTGTTCCTATGGAATATCAGTTACCCTTATATTCAATTTTTGGAAGTCCTCAATGTGCTCCGCCACTAAACCCTTTTGTTTGAGATTTAACAATTGGCTAAAGAAGGTGTTTCTTTTTGTATCCTTAATGTGCTATCATTTCCTCTATAAAAATTGACCAAGTGACAATTTTTTTATGGGAGCAAATCCATCAATACCATACAAATGTATTTTTTCTAAATGTAAATTTTCAATGCATACCTTTTGTGTGTTTTGCAAATTATTGAGATCAAAATATTGCTCCATCTATAGTATCCATGTTATGGGATCCTTGCCATCAAACTTCCTCATATCCATCTTTGGAATATGGTGGTTCTTCCATCCAACATTAGAGTTAATGAAATCACGATTAACATTTATTTTTTTCTCATCATGAGTTTCCTCCACTATCTTTTCACCATTAGGAAACATTTCTTGTATCAACTTTTTCAAACCTTCCATGTCTACTTTTAGATCATTCTTCATGCTTTCCATGTTGTCTTTCATTTTTCATCGATATTAGCTTCCATGTCATCCATCTTAGCTTCCATGCCATCCATCTTAGCTTCCATGCCTTTCTTCAAACCATCCATCTTAGTTTCCACGCCTTTCTTCAAAACTTCCATTTCATTTTTTGTTGCTCTTTGCGAGAGCGAAATTTGGTGCACTTGCTCTTGTATTTTTGATATGTCATGTTGCCATTCTTTGTCTTCATGAGCCATAGTAGAACCTTCAAAAGGCTTACTGGGTGTTAAATTATTTTCAGGAGGAATTTTTAGAACCCACTACTGATATCTATTCTACAATGTTCCCTTGGAATCAATTCAAATTGATTTTTCACACAAGACTTATGCGATTCGAAAAAAAAAAATACACACCTCTTTCTTGCTTTTGAGGAGCTCGATATTGAAACTGAATTATCTCTGTGATTTCAGAGATTCAATATAGAAAATTCAGCCCTGTAGTAGCCCTATGAAGCTTCTTTCAAATGCCATAGGTCTGACCTGATTTGGATTCTTCAAGAAAAATTTATGCCCAATCTCCCACAATGACCTAATTATGGACTTGTTCAGTAGAGTTAACTTGTACGGTGTGCCACATGTCACTTTTTCCTCCTTCGGCTCCGAAATTGATACAATGGAAACTAAAGTCTGTGTACTTGCGGCCACTTTTTACAGAATTCCAATTCGATGCTCAAAGAGAGAGAGAGAGTTATGATAATTTTCCCTCGGTCACCTCTTTGAGATGAAATTCAGGATCATGAAACAACCCTAACTTCCACAGATCATATCTCAAAAAATATTGCGAATCATGCTCTAAAATTTTTCCACAACGTTCCTCAAGCTTTCGGCTTCGCTCTGTAAAATTTTCAGCTTTTGAAACCTCATAGAAAATAAATTTATAGCTAAAATACCATGATGACCTGTTTAGGTTAAATTCAGGAGCCTGCAAAAAGCGCTAACTTCCACAGATCATATCTCTAAAAATATTGCGAACCAAGATCTGAAATTGTTACAGGAGGCTCCTTAGAATTTTTTCTTCACTCTATAAAAATTTCAGCTTTTTAACCTTCGTAGAATAAATTTTATAGTGAAAATTCCACGATGACCTTTTTGTAGCAGCGAAACCCTAGAATCCAAAGCTCTGATACTAAATGTTATGAAACCAACTCCAAAAATAGAAGAAAAGAGAGATCAACGCCTTAGAAATTAGCCACTTTGATGGGGAAACCTTTAATACATTACATAAATGAAGAATTCTTGGATGTTACAAATAACCAAAACCTCCTTCTATATATGGGAGTCCATGGGGCCACAATATAATCCTAGCTGACCTAACAATAATAATGTAAGGGCACAATAATAATAATATTGGGGTTGCAGGGGTACAACAATAACAATAAGGGGGCTACACTAATAACAAAAAGGGACTAAACTAGTAATATAGGTACCTAACACAACCAACCTAAGCCCTGAAAAAAAATTAGGCCTTGAGCCTCATACACTATATGTTTGGGTTATATGACCAAATTCAAACTCAGGAAATTCATGATCATTTATTTCCATAGAATGTTTGGACCATTGGATGGCCCTAACATTTAAAACCCATGACATCACCTCTACGATTAGAAATTGTGACGTCACCCTGATGCCTCTACCTCAAAAAGTTTCTGTGGTTCTTGGTGCAATATTGTCGGGATTTTATTTCTTGGGTGATATGGCCGTTGTGGAGTCCATGCGCACGACCGTGAGGGAGGGATATACAACATGTAGAAGGAGGAGTCCACGATGGAGGTTAGTCCTAACATAATTGTTTCAAAAATTCTCCTCGACAAATTGACTTGGTGGTATGGTAGAGTGGGGTTTCCATGTAACCCCATAAGTTCTTCCTTAGTGGTTTTTATGGGGGACTGCGATGGAATTCCCTGGGATTTTATTTCCGGGGTGAGGTGAAAATAGAGGGGCTCGCTTACCTCAATGGTGTATTAAAATGGGAGCATTGTTATATATGCATAACCTTGTGGGGCCTATCTATATACTGATGCATGCTTATGTATTACCATGAATGGGTTGATAGTAAATATTATTATGACTTAGAGGGCCATGTAGGCCCCATGTAGGTACCACATGGGAGCCATGTGGCTAGTCTTGATGACATGGAATGTGGTTATTGTTCGATCTTTTAGGGATTATATATTTTTCTTTGTAGATTAAATCGAGATGAAATTTATATTACTAGAAATATCTCAACAAGACAAATGTAATAGTTTTTTCCATTTTAAGTTTTGAAGAGTTTGAAAAAGATTGAAAAAATTTAGACTCCATTTCCATAATTGGAACCTTAGAGGTCTAGGTCTAGTTAGTATAGTAATTGGACTCTTTCTACCTTAGTAGGATGATGGGTGGTAAGGGGTTATGTTACAGCCAATATAACAGAGCCTTTATTTTCTTACCAGGATCCTGTAGCCTCTCCATGTTCAATTGTGACCATATTATGTCTCCCACTCTAAATGAAATATTTGTCCTATAAACATCACACCTAACCTTGTATTTTTCTTGTGGCTTCTTCAATTATTCCTATACTTGTAAATGGATATACTTGATCTTTTCAACAAATTTGTATGCTCTTAAAGCATCCCTTATGAGATAATTCCTCACTCCTCCTTGTTATTCATATACTATAGCCAAAGGTGCAGGTGGAAAATATCCAAAACAAGTCTCAAATGGTGACTTACTAGTTGAAGTGCGGACTAATCCATTGCAGGAGTGCAATATATAGAACATAATTTCATCCTAGGGCTTTGGATGCTTCGGATTATAACTCCTAAAATTTATACCAAGATATCGTTGATTACTTATGATTTCCCACCTATCTGTGGATATAATTTTGTAGACCTATTCAATTTTTTGTTCATATCTTTCCACAACATAGTCCATAATGCATTGAGAAATACAATGTATTTGTCTAAAATGATGCTTCTTGATATACCAAAATGAACCTATACATGTTCAATGAACAAGTTTGTTCCTTGTTTCCTCTTGATGCCTTTTTTACAAGCCATGTGAATGCACGTCTTTTGGAACCTATCAACTACCACAAAAATGTGGTTGTTTCCCTTTTTGGTAGTTGGTAAATCACCCACAAAATCCATTGAATTTTTTTCCTAAGGATGAGTGGGTATTGGTAAGGGATAATATAGACATTAATTCATATTAATTTGCGTATAGGTAAAACAAAATATAAATTATCTAATGAACCTACCCACATCTTCTTACATCCCGGGCTAGTGAGCATACCTTGGCAACTTTCCAATTGTCTTCCCAACATCAGAATTCCCTACAACCTTGGAGGTGTGAGCCTCTCTAATTAGTTGCAGTTTCTCACCTTTAGGAACACATAAATTTTCTAGCCTATAGAGAACCTCATTTTGAATATGATAGTCATCTACATTGTGAGCATCATCCACATAACAATCGGCCTATATTTGTTGATACACCTCCTATTAGGTCCCTATAATACTATTGTATCCCCTTATTGTTGTTAGTTTAGCCCCCTTATTTTTATTGTTGTACCCCTGTAGCTCCCATATTGTTATTATTGTGCCCTTACATTATTATTGTTAGGTTGGCTAGGATTACATTGTGACCCCATGGACTCCTATATATAGAAAGGAGGTTTTGTCATTTGTATCATCTAAGAATTTTTCATTTATGTAATGTAAAGGAGGTTCCACCCTCAAAGTGGCTTATTTCTAAGGCATTAATCTCTCTTTTCTTCTATTTTTAGAGCTGGTTTCATAAAATTTGGTATTAGAGCTTTGGATTCTAGGGTTTCGCTGCTCCAAACAGGTCATCGTGGAATTTTCATTATAACGTTTTTTCTACGAAGGTTCAGAAGCTGAAATTTGTATCACGTGAAGCCAAAATCCTGAGGAACTTCATGTAAAAATTTCATATCTTGTTTTGCAATAATATTTTTGGATATATGATCTGTGGAAGTTAGGATTTTGGAAGACTCATGAATTTCATCTAAAAGAGATGACCTTGGGAAAATCATCATAACTCTCTCTCTGAGAATTGGATTGGAATTATGTAAAAACTGGCCAAAAGTACACAGTTTGTAGTTTCTAGTGTATCAATTTCAGAGCCGAATGAGGAAAAAATGACATGTGGCACGCCGTACAATTTCACTCTACTGAACTAGTCCATAATTAGTTCATTGTGGGAGATTGGGCATAAATTTTCCTTGAAGAATCCAAATCAGGCTAGACCTATGGCATTAGAAAGAAGATTCAAAGGGCTATGATAGGACCGAATTTCAGATATTGAAGATCCAAAATCACAGAGATAATTTATTTTCAATATCGAGCTCCTCAGAAGCAAGAAAAAGGTGTGTATTTGTTTTTTAAAATTGCATAACGTTTGCTTGAAAAAGAATTTTCAAGTGATTCCAAGGGTACATTGAAGCATTTTGATCGGTATTGGGTTCTATAATGCCTCCCAAAAATAATTCCACACCCATTAAGCCCTCAAAAATCTCTACTATGATGCATGAAGAGGAATAATTGCAGTATGAGATATTAAAATTACAGTACCAAGTGCAACAAATTTCGATCTTACAAAGAGAAATCAAAGATGACATAGATGATTTACAAGCAAGAATGGAGGCTAAGTTGGACGGTTGGAAGGATCAAATGAAAGCTAATATGGATGATATAATAGTGGAAGATCACATCGAGCATCAACAACAAGTTCTCCAACTCTCAAAGGATAACCTAAATTTGGTGTAGAATCGAATGAAAAAACAGGAAGATCAACATCGCAGCAAAAGAAGTTCTGAAGCAGTCACAGAAACAAGAACTCGACAACTACCAAATCGATCAATTTCAGAGTATCTCAGTAAGTGGAAGAACTCACCCGTTTAATATTCCACATGGGATGATGATAATTTTATACAGAAGCATCCCTAAATAATCAATCGTTGAGGGAAACACTTGTTTGAAGGAGAGGGGCATGTTAGGTCCCTATAATACTAGTGTATCCTCTTATTGTTGTTAGTGTAGCCCCCTTATTTTTATTGTTGTACCCATGTAGCCACCATATTTTTATTATTGTGCCCTTAAATTATTATTGTTAGGTCGTCTAGGATGATATTGTGACCCCATGGACTCCTATATATATAAATTAGGTTTTGTCATTTGTATCATCCAAGAATTGTTTATTTATATAATGTAAAGGATGTTTCCCCGTCGAAGTAGCTTATTTATAAGGTGTTGATCTCTCTTTTCTTCTATTTTTGGAGCTGGTTTCATAACACCTCCCTTAAGTCCTCATCCTCTATATATGCCTCTTTATATATCATGTTTGAAAGGCTCCATATGCATCAAAGTTTCCAACACTATGATTTTTTATGTGGGGGGCCTTGAAACCATGTTGGGTAACTTGTTTGTGATGCCATTTTTGTAATTGGTTACTTAATGAAATTTCTGTAAAACACCAACCACTTGTAATAATTGGTATGTTGTAACTTATACTAGGCTTGCAAGTACTGTAGCAACTGGAGATCTATGTGGATGATGGTCGCTTTACCCATCAAATAATGTTTCCAATTTTTGAATTCTTGTATTAGGGAATATAGGTCCTTTTAATAGGTAGAGTTTTTGACAATTTACCTAGGAAATACTTTATAGTGGTAGCATACATGCCTTCCTCCTTGTATTAATATCGTTCCAATGGCATACACATTTGCATCTGTGTCCACTTCAAAGGGTTTTTGCAAGTTTGGTGATGCAAGAATTAGTGCTTACCTAATTTTTCTTTTTCAATTATTTAAAGTTCTTCTACTAACCATTCCCCAAATGGAAAATCATGCCACTTGTTGTTATGGCATGAGGTGGTGTGGCTACCACTGAAACTGAAGCTATGAATTTTCTCAGGTGTCTTACTCCAACAAAACTCCTAACTTTAGAAACATTCACATGCACAAACCACTTCATGATGGCCTTCATATTTGTGGGATCCATCTCAAGCTCTCCTCCACCAATCATGGACCCTAAATACACCATAGTATACTATGAAAACTCATAATAATTAATATTTTCTAGCAATTTGTGCTTATTTAATCGGTCTCTAGCGCTTGCATTAAGTGTGATATGTGCTCCTCTTAGGTATAACTGAATACAAATATATCTTCCAAATAAACCATAATGATTGAATATAAATAAGGGTGTGATTATATGCCACTCATTAATATAATGAATGTGGTTGGTGCATTTCATAGACCAAATGGAATGAATAACCAATCATACAAACCTTGTTTTGTTGTGAAGGAAGTCTTCCATGTATCTTCTTCTCTAACTTGAACTTGGTGATACCTTGATTTTAAATCTAGTTTCGTGAAGTATTTTTCTTGCTGCAATTGATCCACCAAGTCATGAATCTTAGGTAGATGGTGTATGTTCTTGAGCATAATCTTGTTTAACACTCTATAATAAATGCACATTCTCTAAGTGTCATTTTTATTTGGCACAATTGTTATGGGTGAGCCACAAGGTGAGGTACTTGGTTGTATAACATCTTGCTCCAATAGATGTTGGAACTACTTCTTCACCTCATTTTCTTCTATAATGGAGTATCTATACAAGCCAATGTTTTTCAACGGATATTTTGGCAATAGTTGGATCATGTGCTCCATTTCCCTCTTGGGTGGAATCCCTTTAGGATCCTAGAATTCCCCTATGCATGCCTATACAAACCCTTCCAATTGTTGTATCTATTCCTTAGTGCACCCCTCCAAGGATGTCTTTTCTCCCTTTGAATCTTCTACATACTCATCTCTTTGAAGAATAAAAAACTTATTTTTTACTAGATTTGATCAATTTATTGGCCTAATTAACACTTACCAGTGAAATATTTGACTTTCCCTTATGTGTATTGATGATGAATGATTTTATATACTTGATTAGGCGATATTGGTTGGCTCTTTTCATGAAGAATGCATCCCTCACATTTATGTAGAAACTCATAAAAATAGCTCCACATACATCAAGTGGCACTACATCCAACAAATCTACTTCTCAATATAATCAATGAAAATTTAATTTTACATTGTTTGTTTACCTTTATCTTTGCCTCCTTGTTGACTCATCCCAATGGATATGGGATAGGATGAACATAGACATTCAATCCAAGTTTGTTGAATATATCCACTACTATGACATTTTCTTGTGAATTTAAGTAAAAAAAAGTATCAATATTTGTCTTCTTAACCTAGATATTAATATGGAAGAGCTTGGTAATCTCCTTGTATTCCTAATGATGAAGGCTATTCGGATTTACCTCCTTCTGCACTAAGGTGTAGACAATATTTTTGTCCATGTCAGGGCTACTTTCCATATGATTTCTCAAATTTTTGGAAATGATATTATTTTTCTGCTCATCCTTCTTTTGATTCTTTGGGTTGAGCTCTGAATGCAATTTCCAACCCTTCTTCTATGTGTGGCAATCCATGTTGCAGTGATTTCTATGATCCTTGCAATTTTGTGCAATGGATTTGGTATTCTTATACTCCCCCCTTCCCATTTATTCTTTCCTCCCTTGGAAGCTTCTTGGTGCTCTTTCTGTTTCAAACCACTTTATTTCCCTTTCTTTTGGCCTATGTTTTCTAGGTATTGTGTATGTACACAGGCCTCATCCCAATGTTATAGGTTTGAATAACATCACTTGATTTTGTAGATGTATATGGAGATCCCCTAGGCACTTGAGGAGTCCATCTAGGTTCTTGGGAGAAACATACAAGATTATTAGCATCTTCCTAAATTCTGTGGTGTACTCCTAGATGCTATTACCTTGTATTTTCTTGAAGCAATTCCATTAAATCCTTTGGTTGTAAAAACCCCGGGTTAAAGTTCCATGTCATAAATGGGAATTATAAAAGAAAAAATAAAACCAAGGTCATGGGACACATATTACAAGTTGAATGGAGGGGAGAAAAATTATATTTGGATCCAATTGGGGTTTATTATTGGCTATGGAAATTGGCATTGGCATTGTAAAAGGAAAACGGAAATAAATGGAAACTAATACAAGAAATAAAGGAAAATAAGAGAAAAGGAATATGAAGAGACTTGAATATGCATGCAAGGGAAATTGAAAGAAAATTAAAGGAAAAAGAAAAGAAAAAGGGAGAGAACATTCACACACTCTCTTGGAAATTCATTCATTCACTTAGAGAGCAAGAGAGAGAACAAGCACTGGGACACAAGGAAGACATAAGAAAGTAAGCAATGAACAAGCAATGGAGCACAAGAGGAAGATTAAATAACAATAAGCAAGGGAAAAAATCAAGCAAAGAAAGAGAAGCCAATGAGAGGATTTTCAGGTAACAGGTTGCATGTATGTTAATCTTACTGGGATGTGAATGCATGGTTTATGTATTAGTTTATTGGTCATGTTTACTATCATTGGCACGATATTTTCCTAGATTGACAATAATGTACATCCTTGCCTTTTCCATTTCCTGAATATCCATGGTATCAAGGGTTTTCATTTTGGTTGAGCTTTGGATTACTAGTGGATTCAGATCGGGTTGAGTTGGTCTTGAGGCATCCAAGGTTGTATTTGTTTTGGTGATTTCTAGGCTGGTTTAGGTGAAATCATCATGGTTTGAGGGTGGGGGTGGTTTAAACTCTAGATTCCCCAGTTGGTTTTGTTATGGGTTATCCCATGTGATCCCACATTCATGCTTGGAATATGGCATGAGGGTGATTGGCTGAAAGATAGATTCGGTTCAGCCCAATCTATGGTCGGGTGGTACATGGAAGTGCCTAACATAGTTGGTTTATGCATATGTTAGTGTGTGTAATTTTTTATTGAGATCAATGAATATAAGTGTTAGTTATTGTGTTAATGTTATGACTGGTTTTTCATGGATTCATTCTAGTTAATTGTTGGTTATGTGGATGATACATTATTATTATATGATGTGCTCTTGTATGGATCTTGTTCATGGTTTGAGAATTTATTGAATGGATATATGAATGCATGAGATAACACATGTTTGTTGCAACTAGCTTGATATGGAAGTAAGCCTTCTTGATGATTCTCTGATGAAACTAATGAAACAATGAATAAGTATGCATTCGTGACCAACATGTTTTATGTTTACAAAGTGTTTTTATAAATGTTTATCATGTGTTGGATAAACTTGGACAAGATATAAGCCTAAGAATAGATTATGTATACTTGTGATTATCATTAACAGAGTCCTGGAACGTTTTGGGCAGTTCTGAGCAGTGGTCTGTAGGGTAGCCCTAAAATCTTGGCATTGAATCTGTGGCTATATGCACAAAACTGGAAAATCTTGGTTGTAGTCACATGGAAGATGACTTGTGTGTGCGACTGGAGTCTTCTCGTCGCATGGACAAGACTACATGCCTGTAGATGTGTTGTAAATATTGGTTGAAAGTGGTTCCAGATCAGAAATAAGATCACCAGTGGAATCAGGTTGTTAATGGTGTGATCAGGTGTTATTGAGTGTTGGAGTAATTGTTGGACAAGTTTGGAAAGTTAGGCCCCATTTCCATAACGACATATTGGAATTTAGTTCATGCATAGTAACTCTTAGATCATGCTTACCCTAGTGAGCTTGTGAAAGAGGGTAAATGTGGGGTGGGGTGTTACAAATGGCATCAGAGTGAGGCTCACAACACTGGACCTTGGGGTAAAAGAAAATTTTTATATAGATATGCAAATGTCTATGTGTTTACCATGCATGTATGGTAATTGTGTTAATGTTGTTCTAGTATCTTGATTCATGTATGCACTGATATTTTCTTGATATTATTATTATGCATTGTGCTAATTCGGATTGGCTTATTTAGATGCACTAACCTCACCAACAATAAGTTGAGTTAATTCTTTTTATTATGTATTTTATTTTATCTAATAGTGATATGTTGCGAGAAATATAATGCCAAGAGATGAAGAGCAGAATAGTTGAGTATAATTCAAATGACTCCCCGTACAAGTTAGAAGATACATTTGTGGGTGGGGAGAAGTCAACTAAACAACAAGGAGAGGGAGACTCTCCTGATTTAGCAGATACATTGAGAAGTTTGAAGGTAGAAATCGTATGTTACAAGGCAGATATTGAGAGGTTGATTGAAACACAAGAAAGGATTGTGAAAGCTCAAGAAAATAAAACTAAGGTTAATGCAATCATCCTCCAAAGCCTTTCATATTTATAGAATCAGGGATAGCTGGGGACTAGACATTGAGATATATAGGAAGAAAATACTAATTATGTAGATGAAATAAGGCATCATAAAAAGTATAGGATGGACAAGGATGATACAATGAAGTGTGGCAGACTCTTGGATACACTTATGAGGAGGGATAATACTCATGGATTTTATTCTAGCTCTGCTTCCAGGAGACATCATCACCATCACCACCAACACCATTATAGGAGGAGTGAGAAGGGGTACTTTCCAGAGGAATTCAAGAAAGCTAAGCCTCCTAATTTTGATGGTGAGTTGATCAAATCAGAAGATGCAGAAGCATGACTGCTTGGAAAGAGGAAATTATTCAAACTTCATGATTAATCAAGGAACATGAAAGCCAAGATAGCTACCTTTAGTCTCAAACGAAAAAAAAAATTGATGGAAAGATGTCAAGCTTGTCTGAGGCATCAGGGAAGAGGAGCTGATCTGGGAAAAATTTGAAGGACCCTTCAGGAAGAAGTGCCTGTCTAAGAGATATTATGATGGAAAATCCAAGGAATTCTATGAGCTCAAGATGGGTTCCATGTCAGATGAAGAATATACAACCTGATTTCTAAAGCTATTGAGTTATGTGCCCTATCTCAAGGATGAGAAAATGAATATCCAAAGGTTCATCAACGAATTTCCATTATCATTCAAATACCAGATTGAGTTTGATGAACCTCAATCATTGGAGGAAGCTATCAGCAAGTTGAAGCATTGTTATGAGCGGTCAAAGTGTAAGCTTGAGTTCAAGTGTGACTAGAAGGGTAATGAGAAGACTAAAGGAAAATGGCCTAACAAGCGAGGAAGATATCAATATGCAAGTGACAAGGAAAATGTGGCACCTCATAAGAAGTTCAATACAATTGAGAAAGTACATTGGTCTCAACCTATGGAGCAAAAAAATAGAGGTAGTGAAAAAGAACCATTGAATTATTGGATTTTCAGTAGAGACCATCGCAAGAAGGATTTACCATTGTATCAGAGCAGAAAGCCTCAAATCTATAGCGATTAGGAGGAACATACAGTTGGTGATGTAGGATAGAGCATTCCTTAGATCTAGCAGTTGATAATAGGTAGGTATAACACCAAGCATCCATTATCGAGATGGATGGTAAGCTTTGTGATTGAGTTGTTTATATTTTTATTGATCCTAAATCAAAACATAACTATATTAGTCTTGACCTGGTGGATCAATATCGTTTGAATAAGGAAGTGCATGAAGAATCTTAATGGGTGTAGTTGGCTACAAGGAACAAGTGAAGAGTTCACCATTGGGTGACATCTTGTGCATTTGAGCTTAATGGCATGCTTACAACAAAAAATCTGAATTTGCTTCCTTTGGGTTGATATAGCATGCTACTATGCATGGATTGGATTTTTATTCATAGGACCAAGGTAGATTTCTATGAGAAGGCCATTTAGTGCCTGGATGAGGATGGAGAAAAGGTAGTCTTGTAGGGAGAGAATAAGCCTACATCAATGAGGATGGTTACAGCCATGCAAGCTAAGCATAACTACATGAATGGATGTTTATTATTTGCAATACATTTTTCTAGTGACAAAGGGAAGGATGATGAGGATGATGAAGTATTGTGGAGGTATATTATTTTACAACAATTTCAAGATGTGTTTCCTGCAGATATTCCAAAGATGCCTCCTCATAGAGAGGTGGAGTTATCTATTGAGTTGATGCCCGTAGTATCACCAACATCTAAGGCATCTTATAGGATGAGCACGCTTGAGCTGGTGGAACTGAAGTTGTAGCTTAAAGAGATTATTGATAAGGGATACATCAGTCCATGTTCGTCTCCTTGGGGGGCACCAATGTTGTTTGCAAAGAAGAAGGACAACACCCTCAAGTCGTGCATTGATTATAGGCAATTGAATAAGGTGACTATAAAAAATAGGTATACATTGCATCAGATTGATGATTTGTTTGATCAACTCAAGGGAACTACAATATCTTCAAAGGTTGATATGAGATCAACATATAATCAGGTGCAAATCAAAGAAGAATACATCTACAATACTATGTTTTATACAAGGTATGGGGACTATAAATTTGTGGTGGTTCAATTTTCTCTTACCAATGCTCCAACCACTTTCATGTGTTTGATAAATAGTGTGTTGTGTCCTTGCCTATATAAGTTTGTGATAGTCTTCGTTAATGATATATCGGTATATTCAAAGAACGAGGAGGAGCATGTAGAGCACTTGAAAACGATATTGAGATTGTTAAGAGAGCATAAGTTGCATACCAAGCTCAAAAAGTGTAGCTTCTTTCAGTCTCTAATTCGTTACTTGGGACATGTTTTTTCCAAGGAGGGGATAACAGTGGATCCATTGAATATTAAATCTATCATGGAGTTTCCAACACCAAGGAATGTGGATGAAATAAGATCATTCATGGGACTAGTAGGTTATTACATGATTTTCATCAGTAAATTCTCTAAGGTTGGTTATCCTGTCACATCTTTGCAAAGGAAAGGAAATACTTTTGAATGGACGACTAAGTGTGTAACTCGTTTTAATCAGTTGAAACAATTGTTTACCAATGCTCCAATTTTGAGGATTGTAGATCCTCATAAGGAATTTGTGGTTTGTACAAATGCTTGCAAGGAAGGACTGGGCATAGTCCTGATGCAAGAAGGGCAGGTGGTTTTCTATGAATCACGAAAGCTAAATGACCATGAGAAAAAATATGTGACCCATAATATTGAGTTGGCAGCTATCGTTCAAGCATTGAAGATGCATAGACATTATCTCCTAGGGAGGAGGTTCATTTTGACGAGTGATCATAGTAGACTGAGGTACTTGTTTGACCAACCTAATTTGAAAGGAAGACATTACAACAAAATAGGAAATTGGTGTCAGATTTAGCGCCATATTTTAGTGCATTTTTCTTACAATTCAGATAAGAAACCTAGCACTAAATATGGCTCTATTGTACATTTTTTCAGGTGTCCTTTTTTGCACCTGATTTTGCATCCTTTTTCATGTTAGATTTTGCAGCCTTTTTTACACCAGATTATACATAATTTTTTGTGTCAAGATTTGCATAGATTTTATGACAGGTTTTGCTTTTAGTTTTGTGTCATTTTTTGCTTCCTATTTTGTGCCATTTTTTCTTCCATTTTTGCGCCATCATTTGCATCAATTTTACACAATATTTTGAATCAATTTTACACCATATTTTGCATCCAATTTAGCGCATTTGTGTTGATTTTTTCATCTAATATTACACCAGGTTTTGCATCTTGTCTTGCACTAGTTTTTGCTTCTAATCTTGCACCTAATTTTGGATCTGGTTTTGCACCTATTTTTGTATCTAGTTTTGCACCTGCTTTAGTGCCTATCTTTGCACCATATGTTGAATTTGATTTAGCACCAAATTTTGCATGTTTTTTTGGACCATTTTTTACGTCCACTTTTGTGTTTGATTTTCCTCCCTTTTCCACATCCCATATTGGACCATATTTTGCATCATTAGCTACATCAAATTTTGCATCATTTTTAACATAATTTATTGAATCCAATTTTACACCTTATTGAGCTTCTAAATTTGCATCTATATTTGCACCCTATGTTAAGTCATGTGTTGTGTCCACCTTTGCATCCCATTTTGTGTCTAATGTTACATTCAATTTTGAGCCATTTTTTACATCCAATTTTGCATTTGTTTTTACACCAAGTTTTGCATCACTTTTTGCATCCATTATTGCATCTCAATTTGCATCCAATTTTGAGTTATTTTTATGCCCATTTTTTATCCTTTTTTTGTGTCTACTTATGTTTCCAATGTTGCACCATCATTTATGTCCACTTTTTCATCCAATTTTGCATCGTTTTTGGTGTCAAATTTTACATCATTTTCGCCATCCAAATTTTCATCCTTTTTATTCCTCATTTTATGTCCACATTTGTCTCTCATTTTGTGTCTAGATTTGAGTCTAAATTCGCATCTGATTATGCATAATTTTTGGCATCCAATATGCCGTACTTGGTTTCACCCATTTTTTAGCCCCATTGTGCATCTTTTTGATATTTTTTCTTGCATCCTTTTTTTTCTTCCCGTTTTGCACCCAAGTTTTCATCCCAAATTTACACCATTCTTTGCATCATCATTTGGCATCTTAATTTGCATCTTTTTTTGCTTCTTTTTAGCACCCAACTTGGCATCCCATTTTTCATCCTATTTTACATCTAGTTGTGTGTCATTTTTTGCATCTAGTTTGGTGTCCATTTTTGAATCCTTTTTTGTGCCCAAATTGGTATACTTTTGTATGCCATGTTTTGTTCTCTCCTTTGTGTCTATTATTGCACATTTTTTTTTACTTATAGTTTAAAAAACTTTTCATGTCCCTGTTTGCATCTTGTTTTAATGCCTAATTTAATATTCAATTCTACTCCTAGTTTTGCATCCATGGTTAAATCCTCATTTACATTTGCATTTTTCTTTAGAGTATACTTTTCTTTCCATTTTTGAGCACGTTTATGTATTCAGTTTACTAATTTCAATTACATAGTGAAATATATCACAATTTTTATATATCATTAAAGGAGATATCACAATTCAAATTGATAACAATGTTTGTAAAGAAATTTAAGGGAAATTGACAACATCCATCCAAAAAAATAGCAATTTCATCATATAAAATAATTTTCTATCAAAAAATCATTAACAAATTTTAATTTACATATATTACTATCAAATCAACACTCATTGCAGATATCATTATTCCAAAATAAATTCACATCCACACAAAGAAAGAACTGTTGGTCACCTCTCCCCATGACCCAAAGGAATAATAAGAATATGAAGAAATAGAGGATGTTTACCATAGTCTATGACTACTAAGAATTCTCAGCAAAAAATCTCTTTTACCCAAACTCATGTCAATTACTTTTCCAATTATAGGAATTTTCAACTCAAAAATAACCACTTAGGAAAATTTAAGAAATGAATAAAATAATGCCATGTAGGCATTTTTTAATATATCATTTTAATTATTTTACTTTTATCAAATTTACCCAAATACGTGTCACTTTAATTAAAATAACTTTATATATATATATATATTATATTTAAATTAATTTATGAACACAAGAATTAATAAAATTTAGTAATCTAAAATGTAATATATTGTTTCAATTTTATCATATAAATTTCTAAATATGAGAAACGAAGTTATTCATTAACAAAATTTGATTAAAATTAAAAATATTTGTTTTGACAATAATTTTTTTTAATATAAAAAATATGCACGAAAATAATTGTTATATAGAATTTATTCAATTAATAATTATATGAAAACTATAATGTTCACAAAGGTTATTAAGCTTTTATTAAATACTATTTACTATTTTTTTTCTTATATATTTTTTCAAGTGTATATATATATATATATATATATATATATATATATATATATATATATATATATATATATCTTGGCAGGACTACATCTTCAACATGTCCAATATATCACATGGAATTGAACGAGTGACTTCACATCATGGAGTGTCTTAACAAAGCAACTGATCACCATCTATCCAAGATCCCGTGAACTTGAAGTGTATATATTTTAATTTAATATATATATTTTAATTAATAATATTAATAGTAACAATTTAAAGTAAAGTTATAATTTAGTTTTATTTATTTATTTAAAATTTGCCAATACATAATGTATCATGAAATAAATATTTTAATATGATATATATATATATAAAATAATTAAACACATATATTAATATTAATTCCAAAAATAAAATGCATACAATTGTATAAATGGCATGTTTAGATAAAAAAATATTACAATTTCACCACAAGTCACTTTTTTATATCAGGTCAAACATTTCTTGCTTTTGGTATTAAGGTTATATGATCCATGTATAACTCTTTAGGATCCTTCTGAGCTATGGTTGTAGGTCAATTATTTCTGCAACAACAATATCTTCTTGTTAGTCATTGGTACACATGGTTGCATGCCAACCACGCTATCTTTTTGTTAGTAATCGGTACACAAGGTTGCGTGCCAATCTTTTTTTTTTTAATTTCCAGAAAGAAAAATGACACCTTTTTATTTAAAAATAAATCAAATGTTACATATATATACATATCCAAATAGGTCCAAAAATTAGTTCCATTGTGATCTTATATAATGAGGAAGAAAATATGGAAAAACCAAAATTTTCATAAGTTCTTGAATTCATTTCAATTTTAATTTGTGTGTTGGACTTCTATCCTAATATTTAATCACTTCAATCAAGGATATAGATAACATGATGGCATTAGTTGTACTTCATAATTGGCACATTGCATAACATATTAGATATGTTATATTATAATGTAAGTTATATGAAATATTAGACATTTTATAATCTAATGTAAGTTGTTACTTTGATTTGCAGTAATATTTAACATTTTTTTTAATTGATAAAGAGATTTAAAAAAAAGAGAAATGAGTTAATAATTGGTGGGAGTGTTAATAACCTGGAATATATATTTACCACTAAATTTAAGATCCAAATTTCTCTAATGCGCCATCCAATAGATAAAGACCCATGTGATGTCAAAATAGTGTAACAATATTGTTTGTTTTTTAAATGGCCAACCATAGATAATATAATAATGAAAAACACCGACTATGACTCTTATCATATACGGAGAGAAAAAGTGACATTAGGAAAAAAAAGATGAGTAATATCACTGAGTAAATTGAAGTTGTTATTTTATTATTCTAGTGATCTATATAAATAATAAAATATTCTAGATAACATTTTGATGCTCCACGGGGATATTTCCATTCAAAATGTTGAAAAGAGCTCTAAGAATGCCATACTTATACAACTATTGAGTTGATATGGTATCTCTCTTTTTAATTGATTGTCGAACAAACTAAGCTTCTTCAAATGAAAGAGATATGCCAATTGAGTTGGGATATGAGGGTGGAACACATTGCTAGAAAGATCAAGTGAGTGGAGGCATGAAAAATTTACAAGGGGACGAGAAATAGAGCCTTCCATATCCCCAAAACTGAGGTCTAGAGTGACCACTCTCCGTGGATGGCAATGGATGCGGGTAATACCGGTCCAACTGCGCAAAGACTTCATCACTCCAATAGGACATGGAATTATGAGTATCCTTGGTGACGAGCTTCTTAAGTTCCAAGAGGGATTACTCATCATCAGTGAAAAGAAAAATGTGCCCCAAACTTTTGATTGCTGCATTTTCAAATTAATCTAATGTCACCCAGTTTTTTTCACAAAAATGGAAAAAATCAACTGAAAACTTTTGATTGCTGCATTTTTCAAAATATTCTATTGTCACCCAACTTATTTTCAACAAATTATTCATGGATATGGAAAATAAAAACTCATTAAAACTTAAAGAAAGCGTGGCCGAGGAAGGCTTTACTATTTTTTGGGTGATTGCAATCTTCAATTGTGGCATTGTTGCTTAGCGCATGCTGCAAACAATCGATCTTCTATTGTGGCACTATTGCTCAATTGCAAACACACAATCTTCTCAATTAAATGAAGTCACCCCTCATTTGTATTTTTCTTCCCAAAAAATACAAAAAGCGGGAAATGATGAAACTGTTTTGAAAAAATACATTTCTTAAAATGAAAAAGTGGGAAATATTAAAAAAAAAATATTTATTCACATTTAAAAACAATTAAAAAAAATTCTAAAACGTAAGAAGAAAAATTATTAAAATAAATTTAAAGTGGGGGTTTTAAAGTAATCTTTAAAAATATTACTAACCCTTGTATCTTGTTTCTAAATATTTGTGCATAGAATTTTTTTCTTAAATGTTTAAAAAGGTAATAGTTAAAAAATTAAAAATATTACTAATTTTTTCCATTTTGTTTCTAAATATTGGTGTATAGAATCCCATGTTAATAATATTTTATGGGTTGAAACTTTTAATTTCATTTTCTAATTAATGCTTAACCCATGATTTATGCTTCATTAAAACCAAACTCAACCCATGATTTACCATTCATTAAAAATATTCTAATTTATATAGATTAAGATATTAATTTTATTTTTAATATTTAATATAGTTTTAGGTCACTTGGGCACCATTCACACATACGGTAGGTAAATCATATTATTAAAAAAATTCACCTATACCCAAATTAAATATTAAAAAATTATCATGACATTTTAGGTGCCTAGCCACACTTGTATCTCTATTAAATTTTAAAGGATTTTAATTCGCTTACACATTATGATGCGAAAATTCAATATTAACCTTTTTAAATATATTTTTCTCTAATTGCAAGAAATCCATTTTACACAACCTAATGTCAATTACGAAAGCTATGACAAAGTGAATCCGTAATTATTGGATCCAAGGTATACACAATCAGTGGAATACAATGATTTCACTGTTCCTTACTTACCCTATGGTTAGCCTTACCTAATATGAATAAATGGAGATAATACTTCTCTGTATATGCATTATAACTATAATGCAGAGTAATGTAACATAGCATGAGCTAATTTAAGCTTTCTCGGTAATGAATACTCAACAGCTTAAACAAGTAGAGTTATTATGGATATTAGCTTAGTTCTTTTTTTTCACAGAGAAAAAATTCGTAACTTTTCATTAAGATAGGTTACATGTTACATAATGCTGGAAGTATGCTACTAATCAGTCCAAAGACTATACAATCTGCCACCTGCCTACATGTAGGCAGTAAAAACAGTCCCAAAAAATGTGACATATTTTCAGTATGACTTCAAAGTTCACATAGTAAGCTCGGTGCTTAACTTACTATAAAAAAAAAAAAACAAAAAAACATATAATAGTAAAGTACATGCCGATAAATAATATCCAGGGAGATAGTCACAAAATTATCCCAATAAAACTGTACAGCAAGACAGCCATCTATGCAGGTGCCTCCTCTATAAAAGGCCAATGAAAATATCTGTAAACCTGTCCACCAGAGTGTTCAGTAAAGTGCCAGGTGCCCCAGTTTAGCTCCGATGCTTCTTTGGATAATTTGTCAGCCACTTTGTTCTAAGACTTGTAAATATGTGACATTGAGATGGAGTCAAATAGGACTTTGAGTTGATGAACCTCTCGCAGCAGTGCAGACAGTGTGTGTGAGTGACATAGAGCAAGATTATTAAACCAATTGATAACAAGTTGTGAGTCACCAAAGATCTGGATGGATTTGCAGTGAATGTCCTGAGCAAATGTCAGAAGAAGTCTAAGGCATTGCAGTTCGGCATAGTTATTTGTACCAGGTCCCAATCCCATTCTGATATAGTAGTGGTGATGATCATTTAAAAAGAGTATTGTGCCCCCACCACAGCCAGATGCATTGGACGCACCATCGAAATAGGCCCATGCACGAATGTGATCAATAATTTCAGGTGTTCCGAGTGGAGGCTTGCTGAGAATACAGTCCGCGGGCATAAGATTAAAAGTAGCAATAGAGGCAGCGCAAATACGGTCACAGTCAATAGGTATATCCCTGAAGATCTATTTTTTGCGTCCGATCCAAATCTCCCATGCCACAATCAGTGGGAGATTTCGCATTCTTGGGCTGTTGACAAAGTGCTGCCACCAATTCGTCCAGGCTTCGATGAGAGTACCTCCCTGCCAGATATGATTACATCCCAGTCCAGTGATGACCCGAGACCAGATTTATTTGATACTAGTGCACAGTAGGAATAAATGGGTCGTGTCCTCACAGTTTTCAAGACAGTAACAGCATTGAGATGCCCCATGATATGCCCGTTTGTGGAGAAAATCCATGGTGGGTATACATTGATTAAGAATGCACCATAAAAGGGTTATGTGTTTATGCGGGGCCTTTAATTTCCAAATAATACGCCACCACCATGCTTTGATAGGGGGTTCCTTGGGCCAATTTAGGGCGAGGTATCCAAGTTTAGGAACATAGTGACCATGAGGAGAAACAACCCATATTAATTTATCAGCCTGCTCAGTGATGCGTATGTTTGTAGCTTTTAGGGCCCAAATATATTTCTGCCAAATCCGGGAACCAGCCTGAGGGATCTCGAGTTCAGCTGCACTTAACCAGGCTTGGCCCCGCCAAGAGGAATGTGCCAAGTCCGCAATCTGTGCAAGATAGTAAATGTTCCTGTGGGCGAGGTGTTCGGTGATGAAAACAGGTAATTTGTAATAATCTCCACTGCTAGACCAAGAATCAGTACCAATTCGGACCATAGCACCCAAGCCAATTTTCCATGATAATCCAAGCTGTATGATGTGTGATGCCTTGTTGATAGCCTTCCAGATAATAGATGCACCAGGTGTCTGTCCAGTGCTGCCTCGGATCCAATCGAGAGGGTTCCGAGGCGAGATATGTTTAGCCACAATAACATATTTCCAGAGGCTCCGACCTGTGATTAAGTGCCAACACATTTTAGTAGCCAGAGCCTTCAAAAAAAGATGCAGGTCTTTTAACCCCCAACCTCCCCAATGTTTTGGGATGTTGATGCGATCCCAGGCAATCCAAGAAAATGTGGAGGCCTTTCCCTGGTTGCACCAGAGGAATTGTCTGCAAATCCTTTTGATTCTGTTGGTAATTCCAATAGGTATCCAAGCCAGAGTCATCCAATAGACCGGAATAGCTTCCAACACGGACTTGATGATGATCAGTCTGCCAGCCCTAGATAACCATCTGTTATACCAGACATTAATTCTGCGTTCAATTTTGGCAATGATCCAGTTCCAGTCTTTAATCTTGTAGTCATTTGGTTTAAGATGATACCCCATATATTTGAGTCCATCATTGATATCAATGCAATCATAGTCAAATAGGTTCAGTGAAGTGCCTTGTTCCAGTCCCGAGTAGCCAGTCATGATAATAGTGGATTTGGTGCCATTTGGTGCCATTCCTGTGGCCCTGCAAAAGCAATTCAGTAGCAGATCAAAGTGAACAGAGTCTTTTCTAGTGCCATTTAGGAATATGAGTACATCGTCCACAAATAAAAGATGAGTGAGATGTAGAATATCATTGATCCGGAGTCCTTGTAGTTCTCCCCTGTCTTTTGCATTTTTTATGAGGACAGAGAGTCCCTCCATGACCAAGACAAATAATAATGGAGAGAGAGGACAACCCTGTCGAAGACCCCGCCCCACATGAAAGAAATCAGATGCAGTGCCATTGATCAGAATGCTAAAAGTGGCATGACTAATACAGCCCATAATCCAGTTTATAAACGAAAGAGGGAAGCCTGAGTGGATTAATATGAGGTGAAGGTAACTCCAGTTGACCTGATCAAATGCCTTTGTTAGATCAATTTTGAGTATGGTGGATTTCTGGCGCAAGGTCTTAATGGAGTGAAGGGCTTCCTGGGAAGTACCAATAGCTTCATGAATTTGCCTATGATTCAGAAATGAAAATTGTTCCTTTTCAATATGAGTATACAGGAAAGGCTTGATGTGGTTTACAATAATTTTAGATATGATCTTATAGATGCAGTGACACAGAGATATGGGCCTATACTCATTGAAGCTAGTCGGTTTGTCCGATTTTGGTATAAGGGCAATAAAAGTGGTATTGAACCCATCATATATCCTACCCCGCACTCTGCTGTCCTCAATCATAGTCAACAGATCAGTAGATATGAGTTCAAAAAAATGGATGAAAAACTCAATGGGCCAGCCATCAGGCCTAGGGCTTTTGTCCCGCTTGAACCATTTCAATACACCTTCAAGTTCGCCCAATGTAACCGGTGCATTGAGATCATCCATCTGCTCCTGTTCCAAAAATCGTTTGAAATGCTGTGTAACGCGCATGATGTCCGGAAGATCAGTGCGATTAGACGCCCTATACAGGTTAGTGAAATGTCTGGTGCCCAGGTCAAATAATTGAGACTGTGTTATCGCAGTAAATCCATTATTATCTGACAGTTCCCAGATGGCATTTGCAGCCCTTCGGCCATTTTCATGTTGTTGAAATAATTTGGTATTTTCGTCACCCACCTGTAGCCAAATAGCCCGGCTTTTAAACCTCCAGTCTTCCTCCTTTTGTCTCAAAAATTTAGCTTTTTCGGTTTCAAGAGAAATTAATTGTTCCCTGGTATCATCAGTTCGATACCCCAGCAAATCAGCATTGTTAAGACAGGCAATCCTATTTTCAATATTATGTAGAGCCTCCCTCTCTGATCTCTTTTTGTTCCGAACCCACTGAATGGTAAGGTTTTTAATGCGATTGAGATTGTCATTTATAATCCGAACCCGGTCACGATCATTCAAAGGGCCACAGTGTTGCCAGGCCCAGGTGACCAGCAGGTGGTATTCAGGGTCACTCAACCAACGAGAATTGAATTTGAAAGGGGAACGAGCCCTATTAGGGCCGCACTGGAATTCCAGAAATATTGGAGAGTGGTCAGATTTTCCACCCATCCCCACCCACTGACGAGCACGAGTCATAATAGGTAGGAGAGACTGCTTGATGAGAAATCTGTCTAATCTGCGAGCCAACTTAGTTCTTAAAGCTTATATGACTCATATTAGTATAAGGAAAAGAAAGGCTTATATGACTCATATTAGTACAATGAAAAGAAAGGATGTATAACACATATCGTAGTAAGCTCTTCCTTATCTAACATATATGGTATCACTAGTGATTATCCTGAGATAGCATGTAACTCCAACATATCACGTCATTGAATATGGAAGCTCAACTAGGAACATTGGTTTCCCTAACATTAATGGTTTTTCCCCATATTATATTTTTTACTTAGGTTGTGCAATGGGTGTTTACACTATCTCTAGTGTAACCGGTGGAACATTGATTGATTGAAAAGGTGTAAACACGAAGTGAGGATTATGGACCAAAGGTGAGGTGAGAGCAGGAGGATCCAAATTTACACTTTCACTTGAGGAAAAACAAGTAGATCCGTATTCATATTACCGGATGTTTCTCTTGGATGTATGAGGAAGCCACCTTGAGGAGCCTTGTGTTCTTAGCTCAATGGTGATTACAGTGATCATTTTTCCAATTTTATTCACCCAATGTTTGATCGGTAGATCTCTTAATCTAGAACAAGACACTTTAGATTCTCTTTCCTGATCACAATGCGTCAACGACACACAACCTATACACGGGGAGGATTATGGATGATTCCATTGTATCCTTAGTTAGAAGTTTCAAGCATTATACAAGGAATATAAGATAAGTGTAAACTGAGATATGTCAAGCATAAATCTCATTTGAAAAGAGATCAACTCAAAGGAACATGTTGTAAATTACTCGTCCCACTCTAATTTGGAATCACACTATAGTAAGGAATATCTAAGATAATGCATAAGTTTGATATGCATCTTGACTTAGGGATACAACTTGATTTCAACATGGAGCTACCCCCATTGATGATCAAATAAAATTAATGCACATACACCTAGAGATCCACGAGACATATAGCTAGATTCTATAACTCCAGTGACTAAAGGTTGAATCATGGAAACTCATAGCAGAAAGACTAGGTGGTATAGTAGGAGACACTGTTGTGAAAAGTTATGTAGGTAGAGTAGCTACCAGTATCATTGTACATAATGATTCATTGACAATTTTCGACACATTTACAAAAAATAGAAACATAGTACTAATAAGATGATTATCATTTATAATCAAATCAACTAAAATTCAAATTTGATTACGAGTTAAAAATATTTCACGAATATCATTATTCTAAGATAAATTCACAAAAAAACATCTGACTATGGTAATATCATCATACATAATAATTCTCCATCAAAATAATGGTGATAATTTCCAATATATACATAAAATAAAAATATAATAATGGTAATATCATCATCATGTTTAATCAAATCAAAGTCATTCTATGATTACCAAATTCAAATGTTTCATAGATATCATTATTCATGTGCATGCCTAGCTAGTACCACCAAGATCATCCTCATGATCATTGGCATGATCATCATCCTGACCGTCCTAATCAGTCTCATCCACATCATCATCACCAACATTATAGTCATCTCCATCCTCATCTTCTCCTTCACTAACACTATCGCCATACTCCTCATCATCATCTCTTGATGTATGCTCAACATAGTCCGGATCATCATCTTAGCAGTCATTACCTATAGCATTTGGAAAAAAATCAAAAAATCAATATTACATATTAGTATTAATTCCATAGCACAATGCATATTTTTGTTGTACAATGCAAACCATAAAATGAGGTAGGATATAATATATAATAATGCTAAAAAATAAAATGAAATATGGTTCTAAGATATATTGGAAATCTAGCTAAGATTACATACCTCAGAATTCATCCACACAACAAAATCAACCCATCTAATTTGATGCAACATCTCTTTTTCCAAATGATTTGGATGTATTCCATATTTTAGTTCCCATCAATGAGTACATAAGGAGAAATTAGATAATAATGATTTTCTTCTAGAAAAAAATTTATTAAAAAAATATCACATATTTTATATACTTACAAAAGTTGTTATCAGTTCTTTTAACCCTTTCTTACCACTACGATGAGTGTCTTTTGTCTTTGGTAACCTCGATTTGGAAGCCTCGTCCTTAAACATAAACCAATTCGATTCATTTTCACCCAAATACACATCTAAATAATGGAGGTAACTTGATAGGAATGAGAGCTGGAACCAACTCCTCTATATGTCCATATCATGAAGCTTCATGTTTCATTATGTATTTATCCAAGATTTCTAATTATATTAACAAATTCAGATATATTAGACATTATATATCAACAAAACCGAGAGTGTATAAATAATTAGAATTGGTACCTATAATCAGATACTCTCTCTATAACCTTAGAACTTGTAACTAATTCCCAAATAAAGAATCTTACTAGATATTGAATTAGTAGGACATAAGAAACTCATAATACTCCTTTGACTCTTTAGGAGGTAATAATGACTCTGTATACTATTAGCTATCTAGGTCTCAAGCATAAGAAGTAGGAAATACAACTATAACTCCATTTCTTTCTTTTGACACCCATTTGGCTAACGTTTGACACAATTTTACGAGGGAGAGATCCAAGTAAGACTCTTTTGACACACCTTTGTCTCTATAATTCCCATTTTTGACACACCATGTAGAGGATCAATTCCCTATTGTGGAAGTTTACCATTTGATATATACAATAGCTCCTTAGTTTTTAGAATTGGATACATAAGCATTGAAAAGAATGTGGGGTGTAGTAAATTAATGTTAGACTAATGTATCAACGAATTTTAGAGAATTGCATAGTGAATAAAGTTGAGCTGAAATTCTTGGCATATGTCTAAACAAAATTTGAAGGGACACAACCAATAAAACCTAATTAAAATCCTAATTTTGTGATTCGTTGATTTCCTAAGGAGAAATCAAAACTGTTCATGTAAAAACGCCTCATAAACACCACAAATTGTGTCATCACGAGAAGCTCACACATATCTAGCACACATGGAGGAATGTGAGTGCTCCACATAAACTTAGCACTTACTGCCATTCACATCATATAGCTGGAATATCATTTCACATGAGGTATTTGATTATTGGTGGCATAATAGTTGTTGGGACATCAATTGAAAGGAAAATGATTTTAATATAGTAAACTCAATTAAGAACCAACAAAGGTGATAAATCTACCATGATAAGTAACAAAGAGGATTAATTAAAAAAAAATACAATGTGTCAAGACTATGGTTTGGAGGTGTAATTATGATGATAAACTTGATTAGAGACCATAACTGGAATTAAGGCCAATGTAAAAGTAAGTAAACTATAAGGTATTATAAATGAATGATTAATTTAGTAGAATAAAATGATAAGTTATAAACCTGCATATAAGAGTTACATATGGCACACATATTATATAAATTAAAAATAAAAAGAACATAGATTAGCTTAAAAGTTAAGTATTAGACTTTAAGAATGAGTCAAGTCTAGTTAAAAATGTAAATTTTTGTGACTTAAAATTTTATGAACCTTTCAAGACTACAATTATGGTTCAATACCAATGTTAGGAAGTCCAATAATCTTAAATGCACTATAAATGAAGAAAAAATCACAATGATAATAGAGTTACATAAGACTAAATTAAGAATAATCTTCAATTATGATTTTTTTTTTTGTGAAATGGGAGATGTTACACATTAGTAGTAATTTCAACAATAAACTCTCATTCCCCTTAACATGCACAACCCAAGGTTAGTAAGGCCTAAAGAATATAAGGGATAGGAATGATTTCTTATCCATGAAATCAATATTTACAGATGCAGAGTTCATTCCTTTTCAATTTTTCAATGGTTATAGTTTTTATTTTAAGAAACATGAAAAAATTAGTTAGGATAATTTTGCTTCAATTATTGTCTAGGTGGGAGTTTGTTATTTTAAGCGTAGTAAGGAAATCAGGAGGGATTACTACTGGATGAAATCAATCTTTAGATATGTGGAGTTATGTTAGAATTACGAGTGTATTCTTCACGCCTCAACACACTAATATGTATTACTAATGTATTTTTCATCATGGATAATACCTTCGTTCGATCATTTATTATCATTTGTTGTAATAGTTGGGAGAGGATAAGGCCAACCTAGTAAAATATGTACATGTAGGCTCATTAACCCCTAGGTAGAGCCCTTCTTGTGTATAAGTACACCACAACTTGCATTTGTATTCCATCATCTTGTGATATTATTTATCTCCCTTAAAAAGTGTTTTATGCCTAGGAGCACATATATTCATGCATCTCTTGTGTAGCACACTTGTGCTTGGGCCTCTCTAATGCACTATGGTTATCTCTCTCTAAGACACTTTTCCAATTTCATCATAATTTGTAAATACTTGAGGAAATGGTTATAATTTATGGCCAAATTATTTCCACACACTCTTACTAGGTTAGCCTTTGAATGGTTAGAAAACCTTCCCAAGAACTCTATAGATACTTTTGATACAATATGTGATAAGTTTTTTGGAATGTACACTCTTAAACCAATCGATGTATTTGAAGTGGTTAGTCTTATATAGTTAAAGCAAGGAAAGTGGGAATTTATGACCTATTTCTTCCATAGATTCTATTTTTCATTAGCTAGATGTGAGACCAAGTTCTCTCTAGATGAGCTTAGGAAAATCTTGGTAGAAGGTATAAGAGAATATTTGTAACCAAAATGTACTAATAATAAATATATAACCTATTAGGATGATATCAATAAGGTGTTGGACTTATCAACTATCAACATTAGAAATCACGTAATAATTTATTATCATCCTATTATAGTTAGTGAAGTAGCTTATCTCTTAGGTGAGCCACAATCAAGAGTGACTAAGCCATAAGGAAACAAAAATGATAGAAACGTTGCAGGGGATGGTCTTACTAATTTAGTGCATGAAGTTGTTGTTTCCACTTATTCCACTCGTGCTAATACACCCATAAAGAGACTTTTGAAAAATAATGATCAACCATCTTGTTCAAAGCCTCTACCTATACAACCATCGACTAAACCTCCACTACCTCTAATTGAGAAATCTCCAACATAACTAGTGGAACAACATTATGAAAATATTAGAAGTAATCCATTTCTTATTTTCCCTTTCATCCTATCAAGTATTAAAATTATCATAAGAGACCGAGGAATTATATGGAATAATGTGTTATATGCCAAAGAGTGAAGCACTTAAAAGAAGAATAGTCACTTCAAAGGAGACTTATCCCCCCTAAAAATTCCCCAATTGGAAATATTTTGTAATTGATTCCCTCAACATCCATCTTCATCTAGTCAGCCTTCACAACCATCCACTTCTTCCAAAGAGACCTTTTATAGTCATCCACTTACTTCTCCCACTCAGTCTAGTTGAAAATTCAAGAGCTTGCTTCATTCTTGAATTTATACAGAAGTAGTATAATTTGATGTCAATATTACCACAAGAGCTCGAGAATATGATGGAGTTACATGCTCTCAGCTAGGATAAAGCTACAATAACCCAATAAGAGCCCACTTATATACCAAAAAGAAACCAAGACCATTATCCCTCTAGCTCCTGATAATAAACTTATTATCTACCTATGGGAATACCTCCCATACAAGGGCCTTTCCCCTATTCTTTCTGTAGTAGCAAATTTTTCTGGCTAACATATCTATTATGATTTTTTTTGTGAATTTTTCCCACCTTACGTGACTCTTTATTAGGAGAAATTTACCTAGACCTAGGGTTTTATACATCTATATTCAATACAGTTGAGTCCTCTTAAGTCAACCATGTTGTTACTACCCCTCAATATCCTTTCTAGCTCGAGCAACTTCACCCATCTCCCTAGGAAAACATATCCATAACTTGTATATTCATTGTCTTATGATCATTTCTTCTTTTACCCTGTTAAGGCACCAAATGATGAGGAAATGATCGTAGCGGAAGACCATACTTTGTACATAGAGTGTACTATAGGGCCTTTCTATGTTAAGTTTTACTTTGTAAACTAGAATTGTAACCTGAATGTGGTGTCACATGATGTATTATTTATCATGCATTATACTAATGTGGATATGAAAGTTTTTGTTATCGATGCCATGGACATCATCAACATCATTCACACGATTATTGTTGTTAATGATGACCTAGATGACAATGATGATAATGATGAGAAAATGATGATAACTTGGATGATGATGCCGAAGATAATGGTTATGATTATGACAATGAAAACATTTAAAAATTGGGAAGATTGTCCAAGGTTGTTAGCATCGTCATCATGATAATAATTTTCATCGTAACCACCATCGTCTTTATCATCATAATCACAATTCATTCCATCATTATCATCATCATCATGATTATTGACATTGTCATCAGTTGTTCATAGTTATCAATGTCATAATATATCATTGATGCAAAAAATATGATGAGTGTTGGAAAAGGGATGTAAAAGTGAACACAAAATTGGGGGAAAAAATAGACGTAAAATTGTATGCAAAGTGGATGAAAAACCTAACACAAAAGTGGTTGAAAAAGAATATGCAATAGGCAATGCAAACTTGGATGCAAAATAGGATGCAAACGCAGATGCAAAAGTGGAAGCAAACATGGATGCAATAGTAGGCGTAAAACTTGGCACGAATTGTGGTAAAACAAATGTGGATGCAAAAATGGAAGTAGAAATAGGCTCAGACTTAGATGCAACAAGGAGACAAACTTGGATGCAAAATAAGATGAAAAAAGGGATGTAAACATGGACACAAACTTGGGTGCAACAGTGGACACAAAAGTAGATGCAAAAGTGGATACAACAGAAGTGGATGCAAAAGTAAATGCAATATGAGATGCAAAACATGATGTAAAAGTGGATGCAACAAGGGATGCAAAAAATACACAATATTCGATGCAAACTTGGACAAAAAAGAGGATGCAAATGTGGATGCAAAAGTGGAAGAAAATGTGGGTTGCAACAATAGGTGAAATATATGGCACAACAAAATTGGATGTAACAATAGACACAAAAAAGGATGCAAACCTGGATGCAAAACACGATGCAAAAAGGGATGTAAAAGTGGATGAAAATATTGGTGCAACAGGTGAAACAAAATTGGATGAAATTGAAGTAGATACAAAATGAGATGCAAAACCCAATGCATAAATCTCACATAAAAGTGGATGCAAAAAGAGATGCAATGTTTGATGCAAATATTGAATACAAAAATAAATGCAATGTTTAATGTAAATATTGGATGCAAAAGAGGATGTGAACATGGATACAAAATTGGAAGAAAATGTGGGTACAACAGTAAGTGCAAAACATGGTGCAAATTGTGGCACAAAAAAAGTGGGTGTAATGATAGATGCAAAAAAAAAGCATACTTTGATGCAAACGAAGATGAAAAAAGGGATGAAAAAGTGGACTTAAACACATTGGGTGAAAAAATGGATGTAGAAGTGGATGCAACAAAATTTTATGCAAAAGTATATGAAAAATTAGACACAAAACCTTATGCAAATCTTGACACAAATATTGTTATGAAACCAGCTCTAAAAATAGAAGAAAAGAGAGATCAACACCTTGGAAATCAACCACATCGAGGGGGAAACCCCCAATATATTACATAAATGAAATTTTTTTTCATGATACAAATGACCAAAACATCCTTCTATATATAACAGTCCATGGGGCCACAATATAATCCTAGCCGACCTAACAATAATAAAGTAAGGGCACAATAATAACAATATTGGGGTTACATGGGTACAACAATAACAATAAGGGGGCTACACTAATCACAATAAGGGACTAAACTAGTAATATAGGGACCTAACATGCCCCTCTCCTTCAAAAAATTGTTGTCCTCAACGCTAGAGTAGCTCTGGGTGCTTATGTATAAAATTCTCATCCTCCCATGTAGAATCTTCCGTGGGTAAGTTCTTCCACTTGATGAGATACTTTGAAATTGATCAATTTCGTAGCTGTCGAGTTCTTGTTTCTGTTACCGCTTCAGGTTCCAATATGCTTTTTCCTTCCTCGTCAAGTTCTGGCATATTTTTTTAACTAGAATATTTTCACCTATAACCTTCTTTAAGCATGAAACATGGAAAACTGGATGCACTCGCGAAGAAGCAGGAAGTTCCAATTTGTATGCCATAGTACCAATATTTTGCAACACCTTGTAAGGACCATATTTATTTGGCTATAATTTATTGTCCTTCTTAGTTGCTTGAGGGACTTCTGTTTGTATGGTTGTAGCCGTAAAAATACCCAGTCTCCTACATCAAAACTTCTCTCACTGTGATGTTGATATGCCTATTGTTTCATTCAATTTTGTGCCAAATTTAGGTTATCCTTTAAGAGTTGGAGAACTTCTTGTTGATGCTCGATGTGATCTTCCACTGCTTGAACCTTAGAATTTTCTCTTAAAGATGATGTGATGGACGATGGATGATATCCATAAAATGCCATAAATGGGGTCATTTTTGCTGAAGTATGGAAGGAACTGTTATACCACCATTCAAGGAGAGGTAACCACTTGACCCATTTTTTCTGTTTATCAGATACAAAACAACGAAGATATAATTCCAAACATTTATTCACTATCTCAGTTTGACCATCGAATTCAGGATGATAAGATGAGCTATGAGCTAGTTGAGTACCCAAACAAGAAAATAACTCCGTCCAAAAATTTCCAGTAAAAATGGGATCTCTGTCGCTCACAATAATCTTTGGGTTTCCATGTAGCTTTTGAATTGTGTCCATATATGTAGTAGTTTATGTACTTGCTTTGAAATGGATGAGATAATGCACAAAAGTGTGCATATTTGGTAAGTCTATCAACTACCACCATGATGACACTCTCTCCTTCGGACTTAGGTAAACCTATGATAAAATCCATTGAAATATCCTCCCAACATTGACTTGGAATGGATAAAAGTTGTAGAAAACTTGGGGTCTTAATTGTCTCAACTTTATTTTGCTGGAAAACCAAACATTCTGCTACAAAATTTTGAATATTAGATTTAAGGCCATCCCAAAAAAAATCGTTCTTCACCTTGTGGTAATTTTTTAAAAATCTTGAGTGTCCTCCTAAAGGAGAAGTGTGAAACTCCAAAAGAATATTTTGTTTTAGTTGGGAATTCTTACAAAGATATAAGCGATCTTTGTACCATAAGGAATCATTTTTCCAACTAAATGTATCATATGTACTAGGATCTTGCTGCAGCTTTTGAATGAGTGTCCACACTTCTTCGTCCTTCTTCCATTCATCCCTTGCTTCGGTTATCTAATCTGGTTGGATAATAGAAATGACACAAAGCAATGCTTCCACCTCTTCATTATTTCTTGATAGTGCATCTGCAACAATATTTAGCTTCCCTTTTTTGTAGATTATTTCAAATTCATAACCCAACATCTTTGTGACCCATTTTTGCTGCTCTTTTGAAGATGGTCTTTGTTCCAAGAAGTGCTTAAGACTATCATGATCAGTTTTTACGTTGAAGTGTCTTCCCATTAGGTAAGGTCGCCATTTCTTTAGTGCATGTAGTATTGCTAACATTTCCTTCTCATAAATAGCTTTCTGTAAATACTTTCCTTTGATTGGACGAATTTCAAAACCAATGGGTCTTCCTTCGTGCATTAAAACAACATCAATTCCATTTCCTGAGGCATCACATTCCACAATAAAGGTTTTTGTGAAGTTTGGCATAGCTAAGACCGGTGCTAGGCACATTGCCTCTTTAAGATGTTCAAAAGCCTTAGTTGCTTCAGGAGTCCATGAAAATGCACCTTTCTTCAACAATGTTGTTAGAGGTGCTGCTAGTCTCCCATAATTCTTAACAAACTTGCGATAATACCATGTTAACCCGAGAAATACTTGCAACTGATTTATGGTTGTGGAGACTTTCCATTCCTTAATGGATTTAATTTTTTAAGGGTCTACCTTAACATCCTCGTGAGATACAATATGACCTAGATATTCCACCTCTTGTACTCCAAAGAAACATTTGGATTTTTTTGCATATAATTGTTTCTCCTGCAATAATTTGAGCACCTTGTCAACATGTCGAACATGATCCTTCCAAGACCTGCTGTAGATTAATATATCATCAAAAAATAATAGCACAAATTTTCTAAGGAAGGGTTTGAAAACGGAATTCATCAACCCTTGTGTTATCACTTAGTAATTTCTCCGGGTTCAAGATAGAACTCACCGAGGTAACCACAAACCTACTTCAAACTCTAGGATCTAGCCTTCCTAGGGTTCAAAGAGGGATCTCTCTTTAAAGTTTAACTTTGTTTTAATTTGTGAATATTAAGTTAGTTATGAAAGTGTAGCTTTGGTTTTCTTTTGGTAGATTTGGTGGGGAAAATCACTTGAAAGGATGGATAGTGGGAAATCTATTTG
Organism: Pinus albicaulis; assembly: GCA_034641835.2. Lineage (NCBI taxonomy): Eukaryota > Viridiplantae > Streptophyta > Pinopsida > Pinales > Pinaceae > Pinus > Pinus albicaulis. The sequence continues at coordinate 1,175,732,732 of CM076584.1, read as the reverse complement.
TCCATTGGACTATGGAGTCAAAATCAAGCAAACAAGACTAGGATCAAGGGCAAAAAGGTCAAATGTTTTCAGGGTAAGATAGATAACCCTTCGAGATCTTGGAAAGTTGTTTTTGTGAGGTGGTATGATTAGGATAAAGGGCACTTAAGAATCCTTAAATCCGGAAAAAGTAGTAGGAAGAGGTCAAACGAGAGAGGGAGCAATTAAGGGTTCTCTACACTGGAAATCAGAGGAAAACATATAAATGATAACTAGTTAAAAACATGGTGCTATTAACATATCCTGTAGTAATACTCCTAGTTATACATTCAAATTTAGCATAAACATAAAGGGATGCATGTAACAAAGAAAAGAAACAATGATAAGTGAAGAAAATACTTCACTCCAAATAGCTCATCACAGGAATCATGAAGTATGATGCCAATTTGCTTTGATCCAGCCTGCTACTCGAAGTTTTGACACAAAAAAGCTTTAAAGTCCAAGAATAAATGACTATAACAATCCCAGCAATTTTATTCCACCAAAATACTTCAAAGGGTGAAGTATTTATACAAATTCTAAACTAGAATATCTTGAAAAAATATCAAGATTGGTTTATAAATATCTCAAATTGTTTTACATAAATAGAACTTAATAAAAGGAAACTCAAAACTAATGAATCTATTTGGCACTATACATATGGATTTATGGTGACAAAGAAGAGAATTCGAAGGTTATCTCAACTCTTAGTTGTTGATTAGGCATCCAAGTCACTAACTGTCTCCTTTCTTTGTGCATTCTGCTCCAGCAATTCTGCAAAATTGAGGTCCAATGATACCTTTTTATTTCTCAATAAAAAATAGATATGTAAAAAATGAAAGAGGTTTGCGTAGATAAATATGTTACTAAGATAAGCCTCTCTCAGTTTCCTAAAATTAAATTCCAGTTGGTCACGATAGGCTCTGAAAAAATATGTGGAAAACTGGATTTTGCATAATCTGAAAATTAGGTTGTGAAGATGTGCATGTATATATCATTCTGTAATAATTGTGCATAAAATGAGATAGGTTTTTGTAGGTTGAAATATTAGGAACATAAACCTCCTCCATTTTTTCAAAATGCATCTTGGATTCGCCACAATATTCTTTGAAAAACTATGACTTAAACAAGAAATTTCTGCTAAATTGTCCCTTCTTGCTCTGTTTTCATCTTTTAACCTTACTGTTCTTTTAACTGTTTTTATTTTCACTTTGGATAAAATTCATTGTTGTTGAAATTATTTTCATCTTTATTTACCATTTACTGCCTCTGTAACTTCTTCTAATTTTAATTTCACTCTGACTTTCATATGATACACTTTAACTCTGATGTTTTTTTTTTTACTGTTCTGTTTTCACTGTCATTGTGAATTCTTATTTTACTTTTACCATTCACTGTGTAAATTTATCTCTCTCTGCATAAATGAATTCTTTCTGCTGCCTGGAATCTTTTGTTAAGGAATATCATTTAAAATTCTTTTCTTTATGAACTTTTGGAGTAAAACAGATCTTTAACTAGTATTTAGATTGTTTTATCCAAATTCTCCTTTTGCTAATGACCTGCAAAACAAAATAATTGTTAATGAAACCCTGGATGTAGGGAGGTGATAATGGCTTTAAGTGGTCACAGTACTGGATTTGATTTTGGCACTTTGGAACCTTCAGGATTGCTAGAACTCTATTTTTTAGGCATTTTGGGCTACTCCTACAAGATTAGACAGTTTGCAGAAGCAATTTAATTTTAGCAGAGGCTTAATTGGGAAAATTTGGCAAAGTATAGTCCATTTTTGGGTTTTCTGTTCAATTAGGCCTGTCAAAGAGGTTTAGAGGCTTTAGAACTGGTTTAAAACATAAACAAGGGTTTTCTGAGTATTTTAACTGAGAAATAGGGCTGAAAAACTCTTTTGAAAAGATCACAGAGGCTCAGGATACCTGCAGAGGTTTTCTGATTTATTTCAGAACTTGAAATAGATCATTAAACTATGAAAAACTAATGAATTTCTTCAAAATAGCGCGCAGCAGTAAAAACAGGTTTCTGGGAAAAATTTCCCACGGTTTGGCATGTTTTTGGGGCTTTTGGCAGTTTCTTTTCAATGGATTTTTAAATTCTAAAATGTTTTTGTTGTTTTACAGGTCCTTTAAATTGATTGCAGGTTCCAATTTGAGAAAAATACCTGTAGTGTGCAGGTATCGGGCTTCGAAATGATTTTTTGAGGTTTCTAATGGAACACAACTTCAATAGATTTGTCTAGATCAATCCACAACTTCTTTGACAGTCTTCAATGGTTTGCAGGGAAAATTATGCAGGTTTTGGACACAGAAATGGTGGAAAAAAGGCTTAAAAATTGTGTTTTTACAGTCGGGTAAGCTTTTCAGAGGGTTTAGGTTTAAAGCACAAAAAGATAAGGAATAAAAATCATTTTCAATAGTATTGATCTCGCATTGAATGCAAGTTGCATCAGGTGGGAGGAGCGGTTTTAGAGTTCAATGGGATTAAAACCATAGTGGTTATCACGCGGAGTTGCGGTGGTAAGTGGTTTTGGCTTAAACCCACGCGATCCAGTGATTGAAGGGCACGTGGAGGAGAGAGAGAATTGCGAAGCCACTCATTTCGCGCAACTTTGGCATGGGGATGAATGTGAGCCTTTTCCACGCGATTTTGGATGTCAACCATCGGATCTGAGAGTTGAACGCGAACGGTCGAGATCAGTTCGGGAGATGCGCTGAAATGGGAGGTGGGGTCGGGTGAGTTATATGAGCGGAAGGGTTTTGAACTTTACAAATAAGCATCTAATTAATTCAAAACATTGGTTTATATGAATATATGCAGGGGGTAATGTTTTATTTTAAAACATTTGTAAAATGTTTCAAATTTGATATGCGGGCGCGATAGTATTTATATAGTTTTCAAACTATAGTGGGGGGGGGGGGGGGTACATTAAATAACGATATGTTTAGACCAAGGGGTTTGTTGGGCGGGTTTTATTTGTGCACATGGGGATATATTACTTTGGTCTAAACGTAAAATAGTGGGTTTAAGGGGGTTATTTTAAATATAATGGATTTAATATATATATAGATAGGTGTAGTTTTAGGGATTTACTACAATAAGTTAGATGTTAATATGAATAAATGGATAGTAAAAGGAAAAACACATATTATCTCTAAGTAAAGTATTAAAAATAAAGCATTGCTCATTTTTTATATTACTTCATTAATACTTAGGATAAATGTATTTTGAGGGTTTTATGAATGATTTTGAAGGGAATGAAGTTAATTATTTTAGGGTTACAATTTTACTTAGTAAAAAATGTGTTTTACTTAGGAAAAAGGGATTTTGATGTATGAATGAAGGGTAAACACTGAGAAATGTGGGTTTAAGGTAGGAACTCAATATTTTCAACTTTATCAGTCATCGAGCCTTGGGTTCGGTCCCAACAAAAGTCAGATAAATTCTCTGAGCCTTTTTTACTGATAGTTTAGAATACAAAATACGTATAGGGGAGAGGAAATTAGTGATTTTGCCCAATGATGTCTTATTTACATGATTGATCAACTGCTTTCTACCTACCCAACTTTATTTCTAACATTTTTTCTTCATTTTGTAGGTGTATTTAGGCTTGCAAACTTAAAACATTTTTCTTTCAAAGCATAAAAACTATCTAGATCTACCTTATTTCATCTGAGGGCTCAGATTAAACTGTTGAGCTTCTCATTATTCTCTACCTTTCTACTGATTTGTCAAGTTTAGAATTTTTGACAAATATTTATTCTCTATCTAGAAGATGAAATTGAAAACATGAAAATTTAAGATTAAACTGTTTAACTGATCATGGATTACAACATTTATTTACACTCTGCACATAATCATTATTCTTGCAGTAAAAGTAAAAGTAGTGGCATTTGGATTTTCTCACTTTCAGGCCTTATTTCTCTTTTTCTTTTGGGGTCTATATTTTTCTAAGTCCTTTGATCTTTCTTATAGGACTTTTTACCCTCTTTTTGGCCTTTTTATTATTTTTCATTTTTTCAAAATATGGGAAAACAACTTGCAGAAAGCAAGGTATGTAAATATTTACAAGACTATCAAATTCAATTCAAAATTTATGAATCATATTATTATAGGACTCTAACAACGACTTCACATGGGGATGGCATCTCCTAGTGAGATGTCAAGAACATCATTGCCTAGTAGCCTGATCCTTTGGGCCAATCCTAAACATGCATTTGCTTTCTTATAAAATCTCTGTGACTGAAACTCTTGGACTGAATTTACACTCTTTTCTGCAAACTGAAATATGATCTGAGACTAAAAAGGTGCTACAACCTTCAAACCAAACTACTAAATCATAAATATCTTAGGGCCTTTTCCTTGGCTGAAAACTGAAAACTGAAAAAAGCTGAAATTATACCTACTTACTCTAATTAGCTGTCCAACTGCTGGTTAGGTAAAATGAAATATCCAATGCAACCATTCAAGCATTATGTACTTTGATAGATTTCGTTGCATGTGTTTGTTGATTGTCAAAACTAAAATTCTGCAACCTATTAGAAACTTGTCAACAAATGAGAGAATAAGGAAATACTTGATTTCCTTTGTTGACTCTAGAAAATTTTCAAAAGGATCTTCCAAGATATATACACCAATGTTTAATTGATCTAAATAAATGTACATCTATTCTGGATGACCTCTATGCCATGAAACTGAAATGTTATTTTCATCTTTATCTCCTTGCAAACTTTCAGATAAGTTTTGTGATGATATTCCTACTGATTGTAATGTTTGACTGCTGAAACCTTTATCATCTTGATTCTGAAACTCATAGTTAGTTAATGGAGAAAGGCTTTGAATGCATTCATTATCCAACATATCTACTATTGGATCATGAAAAACTTGTGAGGATGGCTGCAATCTATTGAATATGAAATTCCATGGGACTTCATAAACTTCAACAAGTTCATCATTTTCTTTAATGATGTTATACCACATTTCCTTTAAATCTGAAATGATTCAAAACATAGTGGTATGGAATTCTCCTGTGTTATTTGATCATGTCTTTCAATGGGAACTGATAACTGCAATTGTGAAACTGAAATATCCTGATCAAGAGTTTGATTATCTTATTTTTTGCCAATCATAATTCGTAAAGACTGTTGATTATTGATGGCATGAAAGTTGTCTCTAATGAACTGAAATGAAGCAAAACAAAGAGGTAAAAAACCTTCACTTATTTCCAAATTTTTTGTTTTTTCTTCCTCTCTCTCATAGTTGATTTGTTTTAGCTGATTACTGTCTTCAAGCTGTTGAAACTGAGTTTCCTCATCCCACAAACTAGCTTCTGATTGCTCTGTAAAGTTAGTTTGAGTTTGGAGAACATAACTATCATCATAATGATCATATTTAGGCAAATAATCAAAAGAAGGAATGTCATCCAACATACACATTAAATCGGTAGATTCCTCTTCCACATATTGGTTTATAAATCCATTTTCTGATCTATGATAATTGGAATTAGCAGGAATTTGTTCATGGCTATCAACCTCTTCTATTTCTTCATGGTGATTTTGAACAAAAAAATCATCTTTCATAGTGATCTTCTGTATGATTTCATCTAGTTTTCTTACCAAAAGGCTCAGTTTTACCTCTACAATTTTTTTCTTCTCTTCTTCTTCTTCAGCTTTCAATTTTTCCTGTCTGATTTGAAAATTAACTTCTACATCAACTGCAATTTTCTACATCTGTACAAGTGTTTCTGGCTCTCTTTCTCTTGACTAAAATTTTGTTTCTGGATCAAAGGCACTTGGATAATGTAAGAGAGCTGAATCACGAGGAGGTATAATATTTTCTGGAATTGAATAATAAACTTGATTAAATCTGTCAGAAAATTGTTGTATTGTTTCATTTGGATGTCTTTTTAACTGATTATTCTTATAAGATCAAAAAAAGATTGACTTTAATTATCCATCTGTTAAGAAAAAATTTGGAAAGTTGTTGGAAATTTGAGATGCTTGCATTAGGTAGATTTTTGAACCAACTCTTTATTCTATTTTGTAAAGAAAGAACAAAAATTCTGATTTTAACATCCTCTTCATCAATCTCAAATAAATCCATATAATTTTCAAAACCTTGAATATGTTTTTGGGCAGTGATGTTATTATTTTCTCCATCAAACTTGGGAAGAAATTTGTAATAGTTATCAGGGAAATCATGGAGTATAGGAGGTAAAATAAGGGGCTTATATCTATTTGGAACTTTATATGGTATGGGAATATGTACAGGGATTGTAAGATCAGTCTTGATTATTTGAGGCTTCTTAATTAGAAAATGATCATCATTAGATTCAGAAGAAATCAGCTTGAAGAGATTAGGAGAATTAGTATTTACAATCTTTAAAGGAAAATAATTAAAAACTAATCTAAGATATTCTCTAAAATACAATATATATTGAAAAAATTTCTGAATGAGAAAGAACATAATGTCTTGGATTAAGATCCAAGTTGAAAGCCCGATCTTTCCATATTGTTCTTTCAGGTTCATTCCTCCAGTGGAGTCTTGATTGTGAAATTGATTTGGAGTCGCCAGGTGGATGATTTTAACCTTTGTGTGTCTGATCGTTGTCCACCATCATAGATAAGATTTGAACTTGTAAAATATTTCTGAAGAAATTTTTGATCCCCAGTGGAGTCGCCATTAATTTTATCACTCAGTAATTTCTCCAGGTTCAGGAGAGAACTCACCGAGGTAACCACAAACCTACTTCAAACTCTAATATCTAGCCTTCCTAGGGTTCAGAGAGGGCTCTCTCTTTAAAGTTTAACTTTGTTTTAATTTGTGAATATTAGGCTAGTTATGAAAGTGCAGCTTTGGTTTTGTTTTGGTAGATTTGGTGGGAAAAATCACTTGAAAGGATGGATAGTGGGAAATCTATTTTTCCATTGGGCTATGGAGTCAAAATCAAGCAAACAAGACTAGGATCAAGGGAAAAAAGGTCAAATTTTTTAAGGGCAAGATAGATAACCCTTGGAGATCTTGGAAAATTGATTTTGTGAGGTGGTATGATCGGGATAAAGGGCACTTAAGAATCTTTAAATTCGGAAAAAGAAGTAGTACGAAGAGGTCAAATGAGAGAGGGAGAAATTAAGGGTTCCCTACACTGGAAATCAGAGGAAAACATATAAATGATAACTAGTTAAAAACAAGGTGCTATTAACATATCCTGTAGTAATAATCCTAGTTGTACATTCATATTTAGCATAAACATAAATGGATCCATGTAACAAAGAAAATAAACAATGACAAGTGAAGAAAACACTTCACTCCAAATAGCTCATCACAGGAATCCTGAAATATGATGCCAATTTGCTTTGATCCAACCTGCTACTCGAAGTTTTGACACACAAAAGCTTTAAAGTCCAAGAAGAAATGACTATAATAATCCCAACAATTTTATTCCACCAAAACACTTCAAAGAGTGAAGTATTTATACAAATTCTAAATTAGAATATCTTGAAAAAATATCAAGATTGGTTTACAAATATCTCAAACTGTTGTACACAAATAGAACTTAATAAAAGGACACTCAAAACTAATGAATCTATTTGGCACTATACTTATGTATTGGTGGTGACAAAGAAGAGAATTCTAATTTGATCTCAACTCTTAGTTGATGATGAGGCATCCAAGTCACTAGCTGTCTCATTTCTTTGTGCATTCTACTCCAACAATTATGCAAAATTGGGGTCCAATGATGCCTATGTATTTCTCAATCCGAAATATATATGTAAAAAGTGAAAGACATTTTTGTATATAAATATGTTACTAAGATAAACCTCTCTTAGTTTCCCAAAATTCAACTCCAGCTGGTCACAATAGGCTCTACAAAAATATGTGTAAAACTGGATTTTGCATAATCTGAAAATTAGGTTGTGAAGATGTGCATGTATCTATCATTCTGTAATAAATGTGCATAAAGTGACAAGGGTTTTTGTAGTTTGACATATTAGGAACATAAACCTCCTCCATTTTTTCAAAATTCATCTTGGATTCACCACAATATTCTCTGCAAAACTATGACTTAAACAGGAAATTTCTTCTAAAATGTCCCTTCTTGCTCTGTTTTCATCTTTTAACCTTACTGTTCTTTTAACTGTTTTTATTTTCACTTTGGATAAAATTCATTGTTGTTGAAATTATTTTCATCTTTATTTACCATTTACTGCCTCTGTAACTTCTTCTGATTTTACTTTCACTCTGACTTTCATCTGATACACTTTAACTCTGATGTTTTTTTTTTTTTAATTGTTCTGTTTTCACTGTCATTGTGAATTCTTATTTTACTTTTACCATTCACTGTGTAAATTTATCTCTCTCTGCATAAATGAATTCTTTCTGCTGCCTGGAATATTTTGTTAAGGAATATCATTTAAAATTCTTTTCTTTGTGAACTTTTGGAGTAAAACACATATTTAACTAGTATTTAGATTGTTTTATCCAAATTCTCCTTTTGCTAATGACCTGCAAAACAAAATAATTGTTAATGAAACCCTGGCTGCAGGGAGGTGATAATGGCTTTAAGTGGTCATAGTACTTGATTTTATTTTGGCACTTTGGAACCTTCAGGATTGCTAGAACTCTACTTTTTAGGCATTTTGGGCTGCTTCTGCAAGATTAGACAGTTTGTAGAAGCAATTTACTTTTAGCAGAGGCTTAATTGGGAAAATTTGGCAACGTATACTCTCTTTTTGGTTTTTCTGTTCAATTAGGCCTGTCAAAGAGGTTTAGAGGCTTTAGAACTAGTTTAAAATAGAAAACAGGGGTTTTCTGAGTCTCTTAACTGAGAAATAGTGCTGAAAAACTCTTTTGAAACGATCACAGAGGCTCAGGGTACCTGCAGAGGTTTTCTGGTTTATTTCAGAACTTGAAATAGATCATTAAACTATGAAAAACTAATGAATTTCTTCAAAATAGCGTGCAGCTGTAAAAACAGGGTTTTTGGGAAAAATTTGCAGAGTTTGGCCTGTTTTTGGGCCTTTTGGCAGTTTCTTTTCAATGGATTTTTTGAGCTGCATCTTTGTCCAAATTTTTACAATTTTTTATCAAATAAATACATACTCTTACGTGGTGTTTTTAATCATTATTAATCCATTATGTTGTTAATTAGAGGAATTTAGAAGAAATAGTTATTATTCTTGTTATTAGTTAATTTGATGAGCGTTTTTAATAAATTTCTTCTTGGTTGTAGGAAGGTTCGGTGCAGGAATGCATTCGAGTGCGAATTCACCAAATGCATAAAAGCAGCAGCTAGGCAGTTGAATTGAAGTAGGTTAAAATATCAAATTTGCGACCAAATGGAGCAGAATATCTAAATTTCGAGACGTGGGTTGTGTTCAGAGCGCCGTGTTTCCTATAACCCAAAAACCGTTTGGCAAAATTCGGCTTCATGAAAGCGTTATCGTTAGGGGAATATTCCACTGAAGACCACTCCTGAACGTGAATGTATTGGGTCTCTATGAATATTTCTACTCTGGTTATGCCTCTTGAAATACATTTGAATAGTTAAGTTTGAAGAAAGAAATGGCTGATGAAGCAAAATCCAAAGGAAATTTTGCATTTTCTTCTAGAAACTATGAGGAAGCTATAAAACATTTCTCTGAAGCTATAACTCTTGCTCCGACTAATCATTTTTTATATTCAAATCGTTCTGCAGCATATGCTTCATTACATAAGTATAATGAAGCTCTTCAGGATGCTAAGAAGACAGTGGAAATCAAGGCAGATTGGTCCAAGGGTTACATCAGGCTTGGGGCAACCTATGTTGGGCTTGGAAAATACGATGATGCGATTTCTTCTTACAAAAAGGCCTGGAGTTTGATCCTTCAAATGATGCATTAAATCAGGGCTTGCTGATGCACAGGAATTGAGGCACATATGGGAGTGATTTATTATATTTTAGGAAAGTATGGTGAGTCGTATTCTTCATTCAAGAGTGCAGTGGGGGAGCGCCAACAGGAAGCCAAGGACCCTGCTCTTGCATTGTCTTAATTTGGGCGTCTCTTCTCTTAAGGCCTCTCTTCTTTCCATTAACGTTGTTGAGCTTCTAGTAAGGGAGCTTGAGACCAACCTAGTTTTCAGTTCAGGTCGTGGCTTAGCATTGTCTGCAAAAGGCATGGTAGAAATGGAAGCAAGCATTATGGATGGTTCCAGAAATAAATGTGGAGTATTTTCTGGTCTTTATACTGTTAAAAATTATCTTTCCCTTGCTCAAATTGTCATGGAAAAGTCTCCACATGTCTACCTTGCTTTTAATGTGGCTGAAGAATTTGCCAGAGCACAGGGAGTTGAAATTGTGGACACAAACTATTCCATTACTGCAGAAAATAAAGAGCGATTGGAACATTTCGAGCTGTACAATGCCTCTGCCAGCTATACGAAGTTAAATTTCCTCTAGAAACCAAGAACACGCGTTCTAGCAACAAGAGAATCCCACAAAAGGAGGAACGTTTTCCTGAATTTGGAATTTTGTCTCAAGCTAATTCTCACTTCCGGCAAATTCTTTATCTTCTACATTCTGATTAGCTGTTGAGATCCCCCAAGTTTGGTAATTAACAATGTATATATAAGTTGTTGTTGTCGATAGATGGGATAGGATGGTAGTAGCTATGCATTAGAATGGGAGGTAGCTGCGCATTAGATCAAAGAGATATAGATCGATTAGATAAAGAACAGATGAAGCATTGAGTCCGTCCATCAAATCATTTGTAAAATCAAATTTTCCAAATGTAGGGGGCGCAGAATATGAGTCTGTTAGTTAGAGGAGCGAAGTTTCTGAGATGCGTAGAGCCTGAGCTTCTCATGTCAAGTCGATTTGCTCAGATGTAGATCCGACATTCCAATTGCCCAACAGATGATGTATTTGTTGATTAATATTTGAAGCAATGTTTTGATTTAATTCAATAACTTTTGGTTTCTGCATTTGTTTGTTTTTGTATAAGTATTGTAATTTTACTTTTGAGAATTGAGTTAGTTTAGGACTTTCTCCAGGGAGTGGCAAGGATCCACCGCAACCTGGAGCCGAGTCCCTCCTCTTCATAGATTTAGGAATTCTGCTTTTGTTTAATTTGTAGAATTATCTTTTGTTTTAAATTATTTTAAATTGTTTGATTTGTAAAATTACGCACTTAGATCATTATTTCGTTTTTCAATTCTTGAGTTTGATTCAGGAGTTAGAATAGATTTTAATACTTCGAGTTTTAGTCATGGTTTGCCTTACTTAATTTTTTTGAATATTTGTAGATTTAATGTTCATTTAATTTGTTTATTCATTGATTTAATGTTAATAATTAGATTTATTTTTAGTTGGAATCATTTGTGTTTTTGTAGTATAATCATTTATTTATAAGTGCAAGAAGTGTAGATTTAATTATGCATGCAGCGTGATTTAGTTTTAGCTATTGAGTTACATGATTCGATTTGAAGTAGGCTTGCTTTTTAATAGTTCATTTTCATTTAGATTAAAATATTTAAATAGTTTTTAATGGGAGTCTTAAGTGTTATTTTATAGAGTGAAATGGTTTCTTTTAGAAATAGAACGAATTGTAATTTGTTAAATTAATCTTGAATTTGTTTAGTTAGTTTAAGGTTTGAAGTTATTATTAGGGTAATGTGTGTGTTCTTTTAGTAATCTCAAGTCTTAGTTTCAAGTTAGCAAGAAGAGTTAATAGATTAGTTTTCTAAGTTATCATAGGAGATTTAAAAGTAGAATGCGAGTGTGAGAATGTTACATGATTGAAGATTGTCTTGAATTTCATTATAGTTTAATTACAGTGTGGAGTTTGCAGTGAATGAAATTAGTTCAGTGAGTTTCATTTTCAAGATTGTTTATTTGCGAGCAAATGCGTGTTTCATTCCAGTACCTAGTTTATCATTACAAAAGAACATATTTATACTCTGACCATTAAGCTGAGCCAATATGCAGTACAACTCGTGTTTATGACTCTCAGATTGATAATTAATATTGAGAGGTTTAATTTGACAATTCAGCCGCACAACATTTTGGCGCCGTTGCCAGGGAGTTGTATTTTGGCTCAGGTAAAATTTTTCTTACAGAGTTTCAAGGATGTTGCAGGGCAGTCAGAGGGCAGAGAGTGTACGGTAAGATGTGAGTGAAGAGCCACGCATCCACTATTGTGGGGTTGCTCCAAAGTCTGGCCATCTTGCTTATCTCTTGAACTTTTATTTCCTTATCTTGCTTATGTGTAGAAGTAGAAGCAGACTTTATACATTTAATTTCCAAATTTCCTTGTTTTTAATAGATTAAATGGCACTTTGATTTGGAATTTTCCTTTCATGCAAGTGTGGTGAGTTCTATTTCAGTCAAAATATTTTTAAATTCATTTATCTTCATAATGCAATCTTCAACATTATATCATTTTTGGGGTACTGTAAGAACCCTTGCTTACTAATCCATGTGATGACAGAATGTACCAGTTTTCTCATTGAAGACCAGAAGATGGTATTTTGAGGAATCATTCAATGAGGAGTTTTTATGTTGTTATAAAGACGAACAACTCATCCGATGAAGAATTCACAAGTGTTGAATTTAATATCTTGCTTGAACATAAGTTTAAATCTTTGATTTCGAAATTGGATGATTTGCAGGAACAAGAGAAGGATGAAGAACCACTGCTTATCCTTTGCGCCAACTGTCGAAAGAAACACTGCCTTGGAAAGTGTCCACTTAGCGGTTTGGAAGTTTGCAAAATTTGTGAGGATGGTCATGCAATCGAACATTGGCCATCACTGCCACGATTATGAAAGGTACTCAGGGAATCAAGTAAGGAATCAAATCAACCGCCAGGTATAACTCAAAACCAAACACCATTTGATACTTGGAATAATGATTATTTTCCTGAGCAGGTTCCTTAGCATGGTTATAATCCTGTAATTTCATGGAAAATTTTTGATCCTCCTCCAATTGAATATCCAACTTCTTGGCTGCAGTGGACCTCGTCTTGGCCCTCATCCTCAAGACAGATATCGCCATGGCCTCAAGAATAGTTTGGATCTTTCTCTCTAGGGAAATATCCCATGAAAATTCAATCATATGAGCACCAACAACAACCACAATTTATTTCCAACGCACCATTGAGTTATCCTCTTCCATGGTCCCAGCCTTATGTGCAACCTTACCCTAACCCTAGTCCATACCCTAGACCTAGCCTTAATCCATATCCTAGCCCTTATCCTAACCCTAGAACTAACCCTAATCCATACCCTAATCCTATCCCTAACCCTAATCCATAACCTAGATCTAAACCTAGTCCTAATTTAAAACTGAGACCTAACCCTAGTTCAAAGCCTAACCCCAATCCAAATCCAAATCATAAGCCAAGCCTTAACCAAAACCCTACCCCAAACCATCTTTTAAACCCTAATCTAAACCATCAAGTTGCACAACAATTTGAACCACCTATTCTTTCCGTGGATTCCCCTATTGAACAATTTGTCACACCTTCCATGTTGGGAAAAGGAATGAAGTCGGAAACTTCCCCCATTACCGTAGAACATTCACCCCGGGAAGATGTAATTCAAAGACCACCAAAGGATAAATATTTCATTGGAACTTATTCTGAAAATGTTGTTGAAACTCAAAACCTTATAATCTCTCTCAACCATTCTTCTCAATTTGAAAAGTAGATATTTGAACCTGAACTTGAGGGATTTATCTTTTCTCTTTCACCAGATTCTTTGTGCCTCCAGGAGAGTGACTATCAAACTGTGGAATATTTGCATCAATTGGAAAATCATAAATATGTGGATTCTATTGAATCCTGGTTTCGAGCAGTCATCGAGTCATCTTATTTCCTCATCATTCATAAACTCTTGGTACCATATCAATTAAAGCAACTGGTTTCTCATGCTTTCGTATGTCTTGAATTCTATTATTTAAAACTAAGTGTGAGTATAATCAGCATTTTGTTATGCACATGGCTTCATTGGAAGTACTCATATACTTGAAAATTAGTCTTTCACCTCTTAGGGTAAAGTAGGGTAGGAGAATAAATGAATAAAGCAGTTATAATGCTATTAGTGTTTTGAATTTTAATAATGACTGTTAAAACTACTTTTAATCCACAGTAGTTGTTAACACACACATTTGTGACGAATCTTCTTGAGTACAATTCACTCTAATACCTTATGATTTTTCAAAAGTAACCATGATTAATCACTCTAATAAGTTTTTGTCTCAGATATATATTTTCAATTTCCCTTAGAAGGTACTATTGGAAACCCCCTATGGCGGACCACTCTTGTAAAGATCATAATGAGCTATTTATGAGAACACTAGCATTATTAACTCAAAGAATATTTCAGTCATTGTCTGGGATATCTTTAACAAGTCTTTAGGGTAGAGGAATTAGCCAGCAATGATTAGTCATTAAAAACTTTTCACACCATCCTGTACTCTTAGATCTACCTCCCCACTTATTAAGTAACCTTTAAGGTTAATCATAATCAGAGCTTACGAAGATTTAGGGAAGGATAGCAGGTCTTGTGATGAGCCGACCTACCACGATCATGAGACCTAACATGCATGACATTACTGCTACTAGTCACCAAGCCAGAGTAATGGCTTTCAGCCAAAAAGCTGGAAGACAGGAGGTCTCATCACGAGCCGGCATGTTCATCAATGTTACTTCTTGTGAGTGGCACTGCCATCAACTGGTTACCAAGCCAGGACAGTGGCCTTCATCTAAAAATGCAAATAAGCTAACTCTGAATCTTTATCTAGTAAGTGGGATACTGACATTTCGCTAGGTTAAAATACATCCCTATCGAGGTTATGGACACCTGCAGGCAGCAGGGCCATGTCTGTGGTATTAAATTTAACTGCATACTATGATTTGTTTCGTTATCCTTCTCTTTCCCTAGGACTCATCATTTTTCTTGGACAATGGTTTTAAGACGATTTGAAGATGATGCTTTGAGTTCTATCTTTCAAAAATCAAGAATATTTGAATGATGTGGTACCCTTAGTGAGGTAATTCTTTGTACTGGATTAAGAGGAAATTTATTGTTGAATCTGGATGACAATGTAATTTAGAATGTTCAAATAAAGAGGTTGCTGATTGGCATCATAACTCACTTTAATTTTCATGGTATTCAGAGTGATGAAATACGCAATGATGACTATTCACAAGGTGTTGGTTGCCATCAATGTGTATTTATTGTAATTTCCTCTAAATATGTGCTGAATGACCTAGGTATAAGATTGCTATATTAGGTGCATGAAACCTGTGATAGTATTTGTAAAATTGCACCTCTTCAGTAAAATTCGATGTTTTTCATAAGACCTTGGGCAAAAACAAAATTTGGGATAAGGTAACAGGTATGTGCAAACACTATTTTCTCCATCATGTCTACTTTCGGTACCTGATCTTGTTTTATCATTTCACATGGTTTTATCTGGTGATGTAATAGTAATGTTGCGGGCGAATGAATGCATTACAACATCAGGCATCTTCATCTTTACTTGCTAAACTCTTTTATGACATTTTCCCTACCTTATTTCATCGTCTTATAGTTTTTCTTGCACGAGGACGTGCAAGAAGTTCAGCGTGGGGGGATGTTGAGTTGCATCTTTGTCCAAATTTTTACGATTTTTTACCAAATAAATACATAATTGTACCTGGTGTTTTTAATAATTATTAATCCATTATGTTGTTAACTGGAGAATTTAGAAACAATAGTTATTATTCTTGTTATTATTTAATTTGATGAGTGTTTTTAATAAATTTCTTCTTGGTTGTAGGAAGGTTCGGTGCAGGAATGCATTCGAGTGTGAATTCACCAAATGCATAAAAGAAGCAGTTGGGCAGTTGAATTGTAGTATGTGAAAATATAAAATTTGCGAGAAAATGGAGTAGAATCTCTAAATTTTGAGACAAGGGTTGTGTTTAGAGCACCGTGTTTCCTATAACCCAGAAACCATTTGGCGAAATTCGGTTTCGTGAAAGAGTTATCGTCATGGGAATATTCCACTGAAGACCACTCCTGAACGTGAACGTATTGGGTCTCTATGAATATTTCTACTCTAGTTATGCCTCTTGAAATACATTTGAATAGTTAAGTTTGAAGAAAGAAATGGCTGATGAAGCAAAATCCAAAGGAAATGTTTCATTTTCTTCTAGAAACTATGAGGAAGCTATAAAACATTTCTCTGAAGATATAGCTCTTGTTCCGACCAGTCATGTTTTATATTCAAATCATTCTGCAGCATATGCTTCATTACATAAGTATAATGAATCTCTTCAGGATGCTAAGAAGACAGTGGAAATCAAGGTAGATTGGTCCAAGGGTTACATCAGGCTTGGGGCAGCATATGTTGGGCTTGGAAAATACGATGATGCGATTTCTTCTTACAAAAAGGCCTGGAGTTTGATCCTTCAAATGACGCATTAAATTAGTCCTTGCTAATGCACAGGCATTGAGGCATATATGGGAGTGATTTATTATATTTTAGGAAAGTATGGTGAGTCGTATTCTTCATTCAAGAGTGCAGTGGGGGAGCGCCAACAGGAAGCCAAGGACCCTGCTCTTGCATTGTCTTAATTTGGGCGTCTCTGCTCTTAAGGCCTCTCTTCTTGCCATTAACGTTGTTGAGATTCTGGTAAGGGAGCTTGAGACCAACCCATTTTCAGTTCAGGTCGTGGCTCAGCATTGTCTGCAAAAGGCACGGTAGAAATGGAAGCAAGCATTATGGATGGTTTCAGAAATAAATGTGGAGCAGTTTCTGGTCTTTCTACTGTTAAAAATTCTCTTTCCCTTGCTCAACTTATCATGGAAAAGTCTCCACATGTCTACCTTGCTTTTAATGGGGCTGAATAATTTTCCAGAGCACAGGGAGTTGAAATCGTGGACACAAACTATTCCATTACTGTAGAAAATAAAGAGCGATTGGAACATTTCGAGCTGTACGATGCCTCTACCAGCTATACGAATTTCAATTTCCTCTAGAAACCAAGAACGCACCTTCTAGCAACAAAAGAATCCCACAAAAGGAGGAACGTTTTCCTGAATTTGGCATTTTGTCTCAAGCTAATTCTCATTTCCGGCAAATTCTTTATCTTCTACATTCTGATTAGATGTTGAGATCCCCCAAGTTTGGTAATTAACAATTTATATATAAGTTGTTGTAGTCGATAGATGGGATAGGATGGTAGTAGCTGTGCATTAGAATGGGAGGTAGCTGCGCATTAGATCAAAGAGATATAGATTGATTAGATAAAGCGCAGATGAAGCATTGAGTCCGTCAATCAAATCATTTGTAAAATCGAATTTTCCAAATGTAGGGGGCGCAGAGTATGAGTCTGTCAATTAGAGGGGCAAAGTTTCTGAGATGCGTAGAGCCCGAGGTTCTCATGTCAGGTCGATTTGCTCAGATGTAGATCCAGCATTCCAATTGCCCAGCAGATGATGTATTTGTTGATTAATATTTGAAGCAATGTTTTGATTTAATTCAATAACTTTTGGTTTCTGCATTTGTTTTTTTTTTTATATAAGTATTGTAATTTTAATTTTGAGCATTGAGTTAGTTTAGGACTTGCTCCAGGGAGTGGCAAGGATCCACCGCAACCTGGAGCCGAGTCCCTCGTCTTCATAGATTTAGGAATTTTGCTTTTGTTTAATTTGTAGAATTATCTTTTGTTTTAAATTGTTTAATTTGTAAAATTACACACTTAGATCATTATTTCGTTTTTCAATTCTTGAGTTTGATTCAGGAGTTAGAATAGATTTTAATACTTTGAGTTTTAGTCATGGTTTTCCTTACTTAATTTGTTTGAATATTTGCAGATTTAATGCTCATTTAATTTTTTTATTCATTAATTTAATGTTAATAACTATATTTATTTTTATTTGGAATCATTTTTGTTTTCGTAGTATAATCATTTATTTATAAGTGCAAGAAGTGTAGATTTAATTATGCATGCAGCGTGATCTAGTTTTAGCTATTGAGTTACATGATTCGATTTGAAGTAGGCTTGCTTTTTAATAGTTCATTTTCATTTAGATTAAAATATTTAAATAGTTTTTAATGGGATTGTTAAGTGTTATTTTATAGAGTGAAATGGTTTCTTTTAGAAATAGATAGAATTGTAATTTGTTAAATTAAATCTTGAATTTGTTTAGTTAATTTAAGGTTTGAAGTTATTATTAGGGTAATGTGTGTGTTCTTTTAGTAATCTCAAGTCTTAGTTTCAAGTTAGTAAGAAGAGTTAATAGATTAGTTTTCTAAGTTATCATAGGAGATTTAAAAGTAGAATGCAAGTGCGAGAATGTTACATGATTGAAGATTGTCTTGAATTTAATTATAGTTTAATTACAGTGTGGAGTTTGCATTGAATAAAATTAGTTCTGTGAGTTTCATTTTCAAAATTGTTTATTTGCGAACAAATGCGTGTTTCATTCCAATACCTAGTTTATCATTACAAAGGAACATATTTATACTCTGACCATTAAGCTGAGCCAATATGTAGTACAAATTGCATTTACGATTCCCAGATTGATAATTAATATTGAGAGGTTTAATCTGACAATTAAACCGACCAACAGGATTCTTAAATTCTAAAATGTTTATGTTGTTTTACAGGTCCTTTAAATCGATTGCAGGTTCCAATTTGAGAAAAATACCTGTAGTGTGCAGGTATCGGGCTTCAGAATGATTTTTTGAGGTTTCTAATGGAACACAGCTTCAATAGATTTGTCTGGATCAATGCACAGGTTCTTTGACAGTCTTCAATGGTTTGCAGGGAAAATTATGAAGGTTTTGGACACAGAAATGGCTGAAAAAAGGTTTAAAAATTGTGTTTTTACAGTCGGGGAAGCTTTGTAGAGGGTTTAGGTTTAAAGCGCAAGAAGATAAGGAATAAAATGCATTTTCGATTGTATTAATATGGCATTGAATGCAGGTCGCATCAGACGAGAGGAGTGGTTTCGAAGTTCAATGGGATTAAAACCATAGTGATTATCGCGCAGAGTTGTGGTGGTAAGTGGTTTTGGCTTAAACCCACGCGATCCAGTGATTAAAGGGCACGTGGAGGACAGAGATAATTAGGAAACCACTCATTTCGCGCAACTTTGGCATGGGGATGAATGGACAACTTTTCCATGTGATTTTGGATGTTAATCGTCGGATCTGAGAATTGAACGCGAACGGTCGAGATCAGTTCGGGAGATGTGTTGAAATGGGAGGTGGGGTCGGGTTTGTTATATGAGCGGAAGGGTTTTGAACTTTACAAATAAGCATTTTATTAATTCAAAACATTGGTTTATATGAATATAGGCGGGGGGTAATGTTTTATTTTAAAACATTTGTAAAATGTTTCAAATTTTATATGCAGGTGCGATAGTATTTATATAGTTTTCAAACTATGGGGTGGGGGGTATTTAAATAACAATATGTTTAGACCAAGGGGTTTGTTGGGCGGGTTTTATTTGCACACATGGAGATATATTACTTTGGTCTAAACATAAAATAGTGGGTTTAAGGGGGTTATTTTAAATATAATGGATTTAATATATAAGGGTAGGTGTAGTTTTAGGGATTTACTACAATAAGTTAGATGTTAATATGAATAAAGGGATAGTAAAAGGAAAAACAAGTATTATCTCTAAGTAAAGTATAAAAATAAAGCATTGCTCATATTTTATATTACTTCACTAATACTTAGGATAAATGTATTTTGAGGGTTTTATGAATGATTTTGAAGGGAATGAAGTTAATTATTTTAGGGTTACAATTTTACTAAGTAAAAAATGTGTTTTACTTAGGAAAAAGGGATTTTGATGTATGAATGAAGGGTAAATGCTGAGAATGTGGGTTTAAGGTAGGAACTCAATATTTTCAACTTTATCAGTCATCGAGCCTTGGGTCCAGTCCCAACAAAAGTCAGAGAAATGCTCTGAAACTTTTTGACTGATAGTTTAGAATATAGAATAGCTATAGGGGAGAGGAAATTAGTGATTTTTCCCAATGATGTCTTATTTACATGATTTATCAACTAATTTCTACCTACCCAGCTTTATTTCTAACATTTTTTCTTCATTTTGTAGGTGCATTTAGGCTTGCAACCTTAAAACATTTTTCTTTCAAAGCATAAAAACTATCTAGATCTACCTTATTTCATATGAGGGCTCAGATTAAACTATTGAGCTCCTCATTATTCTCTACCTATCTACTGATTTGTCAAGTTTAAAATTTTTGACAAATCTTTATTCTCTATCTAGAACATGAAATTGAAAACATGAAAAGTTAAGATTAAATTGTTTAACTGATCATGGATTATGGCATTTATTGACAGTCTGCACATAATCATTATTCTTGTAGTAAAAGTAAAAGTAGTGACATTTGGATTTGCTCACTTTCAGGTCTTATTTCTCTTTTTCTTTTGGGGTCTATATTTTTCTAAGTCCTTTGATCTTTCTTTTAGGACTTTTTACCCTCTTTTTTGCCTTTTTATTATTTTTCATTTTTTCAAAATATGGGAAAAAAACTTGCACAAAGCAAGCTATATACATATTTACAAGACTATCAAAGTCAATTCAAAATTTATGAATCCTATTATTATAGGACCCTAACACCTTGAAATGTAGAAGGTGCATTGGTAAGGCCAAAAGGCATGACCAAAAATTCATAATGACCCTCATGAGTTCGAAATGCTATTTTTGGAATATCTTCAGTCTTCATTCTAATTTGATGATATCCTGAATAAGATCCAACTTGGTAAAATAAATTTCTCCATGTAATTCATCCAATAATTCATGAATCATAGGAATGGGAAATTTATCTTTAATAGTGAGCTTATTGAGCTCTCTATAATCCGGACACATACGCCATGATCCATCCTTCTTGTGCGCCAATATTACTGGAGCAAAGAAAGAACTTTGACTAGGTTGAATTATACCAGCGTCTAACATTTCTGCAATCATACGTTCAATTTCACTCTTTTGGACATAAGGATATCTATAAGGCCTGATGTTTGGAGGAACACTTCCTGGAATCAAATGAATAGCATGATCATGATCACGAATAGGTGGGAGTCCTTTGGAAGTTTCAAACACCTTGGAATGATTGTCCAAGACTTGTTGGAGATCTGCAGAAATAGATGATTTTGATGTTGGAACTTCTAGTGAGCATAATTGTGCAATTACACCTCGTTGTTCTTTCTTTAGAAGCTTTGTCATGACATTAGAGCTTATTATCTTTCCCGGCTTCCTTGCAATACCCCGTAATTCGACTTCCTTTCCTTCTGAAAAAAATTTCAAGAAAAGTTCTTGAAAATTAAAAGCTATCGTCCCCAAAGATTGTAACCATTGTACTCCTAGTACAACATCAACACCTCCCATAGGAATGGAAAGCATTGGACTATTCAATACATATTCCCCATGGTTAGCTTGATATTATGGCATTTTCCAGAGCAATTTATAGTTCCTCCATTTGCAACCATCACTTGACATTCTGGTGCTGGGTATAGGAAACAATTCAATTCCTTGGCTACCTTACAATGAATAAAATTATGGGTACTACCCAAATCAATCAACGCTATTACCTTTTTCTTCTTGATATGTCCTTCTATATTGAGAGTTTGAGGAGTGGTAATTCCTTCCAATTAATTACATGATATGGTCAGACTCATTTATTCCTCTTCTAGGGTTGGTTCCTCGTGTATATACTATTCTTTTGAAGATTCTTGTTCATTTTCTTCTTCCTCTTCACAATCTATGTAAAATAATTTCTTCTCAACGCACTTATGAGCTTTAGTCTATTTTCTATCACAACTGTAGCAAAGCCCTTTTGCTCTTTTTTCTTCCAATTTTTGTGGTGTCAACCTTGTAGGTTGTGGAAGTCTAGGAGTAGCAACACTTCCATCTTTATATATGTGAGTGGTTGGCTTCCTTGTCACCATAATTTTACATTCAATTTTTCTTGCCAACCTGAATGCCTTTTCCAATGAATCAGGTTCCGAAACGAGAACTTCATGTTGGATGTTATCCTTTAAAGTACCTATGAAGACATCAATCCTATGTTCCTCTGGAATATCAGTTACCCTTATATTCAATTTTTGGAAGTCTTGAATGTGCTCCACCACTGAACCATTTTGTTTGAGATTTATCAATTGGCTAAAGAAGGTGTTTCTTTTTGTATCCTCATAATGTGCTATCATTTCCTCCGTAAAAATTGATCAAGTGGCAATTTTTTTACGGGAGAAAAGCCATCGATACCATACAAATGTATTTTGTTCCAAATGTAAAGTTGCAATGCGTACCTTTTGTGTGTTTTTCACATTATTGAGATCAAAATATTGCTCCATCTGTAGTATCCATGTTACGGGATCCTTGCCATCAAAATTCCTTATATCCATCTTTGGAATATGGTGGTTCTTCCATCCAACATTAGATTTTATGAAAATGTGATTAACATTTATTTTTTTCTCATCATGAGTTTTCTCTACTATCTTTTCGCCACTAGGAAACATTTCTTGTATCAATGTTTTCAAACCTTCCATGTCTGATTTAGATCATTCTTCGTGTTTTCCATGTTGTCTTTCATTTTTTCATTGATCTTAGCTTCCATGTCATCCATCTTAGCTTCCATGCCAGCTTCCATGCCATCCATATTAGCTTCCATGCCTTTCTTCAAAACTTCCATTTCATTTTTTGTTGCTCTCTGTGAGAGCGAAATTTGGTGCACTTGCTCTTGTAATCTTGATATGTCATGTTGCCATTCTTCATCTTCATGAGTCATAGTAGAGCCTTCAGAAGGCTTAATGGGTGTTTAATTCTTTTTAGGAGGCATTTTTAGAACCCAATACTAATATCTATTCTACAATATGCCCTTGGAATCAATTCAAATTGATTTTTAACACAAGACTTATGCAATTCGAAAAAGTACACACACCTTTTTCTTACTTTTGAGGAGCTTGATATTGAAACTGAATTATCTCTGTGATTTTGGATCTTCAATATCTGAAATTCGGCCCTGTAGTAACCCTTTGAAGGTTATTTTAAATGCCACAGGTCTGATATGATTTGGATTCTTAAAGTCAAATTTATGCCCAGTCTCCCACAATGACCTAATTATGGACTGGTTTAGTAGAGCGAACTTGTACAGCATGCCACGTGTCACTATTTCCTCCTTCGGCTTTAAAGTCAATACAAAGGAAACTGCAGTTTGTGTACTTGCGGCCACTTTTTATATAATTCTAATACGATGCTCAGAGAGAGAGTTATGACGATTTTCCCACAGTCACCTATTTTAGATGAATTTCGGGAGCCTGAAACAACCCCAAGTTCCACAGGTGATATCTCCGAAAATATTTTGAATCAAGCTCTGAAATTTTTCCACGACATTCCTCAGGATTTCGGCTTCGCTCTGTAAACATTTTAGCTTCTGAGCCCTCATAGAAAAAAAATTTATAGCGAAAATACCACGATGACCTATTTAGGTTAAATTCAGGAGCCTGCAAAATCCCTAACTTCCATAGATCATATCTCCGAAAATATTGCGAACCAAGATCTAAAACTTGTCCACGACGTTCCTTAGGATTTTGGCTTCGCACTGTGAAAATTTCAGCTTCTGAACCTTTGTAGAAAAAATTTTATAGCGAAAATTCCACGAGAACTTTTTTGGAGCAGCGAAACCCTAGAATCCAAAGCTCTGATACCAAATGTTATGAAACCAGCTCCAAAAATATAATAAAAGAGAGATCAGTGCCTTATAAATCAGCCACTTCGAGGGGGAAACCTCCAATACATTACATAAATGAACAATTCTTGGATGATACAAATGACCAAAACCTCCTTCTATATATAGGAGTCCATGGGGCCACAATATAATCCTAGCCGACCTAACAATAATAAAGTAAGGGCACAATAATAACAATATTGGGGTTACAGGGGTACAACAATTAACAATAAGGGGGCTACACTAATCACAATAAGGGACTAAACTAGTAATATAGGGACCTAACAAAAATGGATACAAAAAGGGATGAAAAATAAATGTCAAAGTCGATGAAAACCAAGATGCAAACGAGGATGCAAATGTGGATGCAAAATTAGAAGTAAAATTGGGTGCAAATGGAGGTGCCAAACTAGGTGCAAATTGTGGCACAAAAAAATTGGATGCAATAGTGGACGCAATAATAGATGTAAAAGAGGATGTAAATATGGATGAAAAACAAGATGCAAAAGTGGATGCAAAACTAGACACAAACCTTGACGCAAAACTTTGCACAAAGTGGATGTAAAAAAGGAAGAAAAAATGGATGCAAAAATTATTTAAAAAGAGACGCAAAAGGGAATGCAAAATATTATGAAAAAGTTGATGAAAATGCAGCACAAAAAGTGGATGCAATAGAGGATGCAAAAATAGGTGAAACAAAATTAGGTGCCAAACTTGATG
This sequence comes from Pinus albicaulis, assembly GCA_034641835.2. Lineage (NCBI taxonomy): Eukaryota > Viridiplantae > Streptophyta > Pinopsida > Pinales > Pinaceae > Pinus > Pinus albicaulis. The sequence continues at coordinate 1,175,708,251 of CM076584.1, read as the reverse complement.
CAAAACTTGGAACAAAACCTGGTGCAAAGGATGGCATAAAACTTGGTGCGAAACCTATTACAATACCTGGTGCTAAAATTGGTGTAAGACTTGGTGGAAAAATCAGCACGAATTTTGCATCAAGTTTTGTACCATATTTGATAAATGGATGCAAATAACACCAAAAATGGGCTCTAGATGCAAAAAAAAAGCAAAAAGGGATGCCAATCACATGGTTTTGTTGTAGTGAGGAAAGCTAGATGGTTGGATACTCTCATTGAGTTTTATTTGTTGAACCTTTAGTTAAACTGAGAGGAGGGCGGGGGGGGGGGTGAATCAGTTTAACACATTCCTGATCTTTTAGAACTTTTCATTAAACTTATTTACACCTTCATTTCATATCCAATTTAATGTGTGAGTAATCTTAGAACGTAAACAGCAAGTGTTAGTATAATATAGCAGTAGACTTAATATGAGAGCAGCAGGTATTAAGCAGATGATACATATCAGATCAATACATAAATATCATGCACTGAGACACCAAATATAAGTGGAAACCCCGCAAGGAGAGAAAAACACATCTTATTATTGTTGTGATACAATAGCGAAACCATCTCCCCTCTCTGCTTGTTTTTCTACGAACTCCAGCCTCAATTCTGCGAGCTACAACTTGCAAGGAAAAGCACGCAACCCCCTTCAAATTTACGGGGCACCAACCTACGGGAGGCTTCAACCTTAGTCAACTACAAACGACGGTATCAAAGTTTTGCAACTTGGGGAGAGCTCCAACTTCCTCAATTTATCCAAACTAAATGCTATTTGATTTACTTCAGATATCGGCTATATTCTGTAGCTTTAACTCTTCTTCTCTTAATCTTCTCTGCTTTATTCTTCTATATTCTGCATTATCTATATTTGCTCTCACCTCTTTTGAGCTTATAAAATTGATATTATATATAGAAATTCTCACATGACTATTTGTATTTCACAAGGAATTTGAAGTGAACAGTCATGACTCTTTGGCTTCTGTCTCCTTATTCCTTTTTCCAACTTATTTTTAGAATTACTACAATATGTACAAATTTCCATGCTACAGTGGGATTTTGTCTTTTCCTTAGGATACTTGCCTTTGCATCACAAACAATAATTAAAAAAAATTAAGTACAACATTTACATTCACATTCTTAATTACATATTTCAATTCTACTCAGCTCCTTTTCTGGATTTTAGCCTTACTGGATTTGTCTTTTCCAGCTGCTGTTAAGAGCCTGTTCTGCATACTCTTTGTTCACTGTCATCTGTATATTCCCTGTTTTCTGTGCTTATTCACCTGTCCAACTCATTCCTGTACATATTCCTGTTCACCGAACTTTCATCTCTGCATGCTCTCCTCTTATTTTTCTTTTTTCATAATTGCATTCAAGTTTCATGCCCAATCATTTTCCCAATCCGGGCAATCTCACCAATCTCTGCTTTGGGCTATCTTTGGCAAAATTGATCAGAAATTTGAATGAGGACATGTCTGTCTGGATCTGCGAAGTTTGACCAGGGAATCTGCCCTTATGTTATGCGCTCTATATCAATGCATATATTCCTCACTATAGTTAGCAGTAGAGCCGCAACCCAACGTTATGCCAGACCATACCCTGATTATTATGCGCTTGTGTATAACTCAACGACGTCATATGAATATTCACACATCATTCGAATGTTGCCATATATGCACATTCGCTGATACATATATACTGACTTTAATAAAAGGTTAACCGTCGCTTATATATATCATTGCATATAATCCCAACTTTGGATTAAACCCATAAACCTTAATACATGTTTGATTGGGCCCCACACATGCAATCAATAACCAATCAACTGCATGCACTGCACCTTTGTTAATTCACGCGCCCATCCGATGGTCGTTACCATGATCCCTTACCTCATGCAATCTGACGGATTTTTCTCGACCAACATGCGTGAATGATAATGAGTGATGGACAAACTTTAACGGGCGGTTTTCCAACCTCACCTATGCCACATGTCAACAATCCTGTGGAATTGATGCCCAACCAAAGATTACCGCTTACTCACCTAAAGCAGTGCGAAAAGGGGAAAACCACCTTGTAAACCCGCTCGCGATTTTGCTGTAGTGATTGACCGCAGTTGTACATCTGGTTTGCGTTCTCCTGTGTATATTCTCGTTTATTAACTCCGGGTTTAATCTCCGGTTGAGGAATTCAATTAACACGAACAAACAAATGTATTTCTTTCTATAAAGCGGGAATTCTATTATCATAAAACAGAGTTAAGTGACCACGGTTTCCCGCAGGGTTCTTCTATGAGTGGGGTTAAATGCATAGGGATTATTCGAATGAATTTAAAACTATGGTTCCGCTCCATTATAAGTGGCCTTGGTCTCTGGCATTTCAACACGGTCCTGCCATATATATAACGCACAGTTCTACCATATATACACCCTCCATGTCAATCGAATACAAGTGCTCTGTTAAAAAATGGGGATAATTTCAAACATAATTCAAACAGTGAATGCCAACTGACTCAAAGCATATCCAATCTCATTGCATTCCACTGCATATTTGAATATAAAGCCCAGAATGTTATGTGTAACGCCCGGCTGTATAAAAGATTCTCGGAATTTATATATATATATATATATATACATATTCTTGGAATAACAGTTGTGGCTCTGCCTCTGCCTCTTCTGTCACTCTGCCTCTGCCTCTACTACTGTGATAACGGCTCTGTCTCCGTATTTTCTTCCTCTGCCTCTGCCTCTACTACTGTGATAACGGCTCTGTCTCCGTATTTTCTTCCTCTGCCTCTGCCTTTCTCCTTTATATTCATTTCCTCTTTGCTACCTCCATTGTCTGTCTTTGTCTCCTTGTAACTGTTCCTGTCTCTGCATCTGCTACCTCCTTTGCCATCAATGACAACATTTCCAATAGTCTCCCCCTTTGGCATTGATGGCAATACATTTTCTCTGTTTGCCTGCTCTTTCTCCTATTGTTTGCTCTTCCTCCCTGTTTGACATCAATGGAAAAGGGTTGCTTTTTGCATTTCCTCTCTCTGAGTTATGTTTAGGCCCTCTTCTGCTGACTTTATACCATGCTTCCGCTGCGCAACTCTGAGCTTTGATACCATGATGCTCCATAGTGATGTATAAGACTTGTTGAGAGAACACTTTGAGGATTATCGAATTTGAATATATACTATAAAATTGATATAGTTCTTTCAATTGTATAGAGCTAAAAGTGAGAATAATGATACTTCATACATTGTATCAGCTTTATCTATTCAGAGATGTATGATTGGATTCAGCAACTAAAATGCTGAGAGGCTTTAAATGATAATCACTACTCGTCTTTTATATTTCAGATTCTTAATATAATGTTTCATAGCACAATACTGATCCTTTTGCTCTGTAATTGACCTTTTGATGCTTTAATAATGTAGATAGCTCTAGGATAATAACTTGATGTTCTTTTTCCTTAATCCTTTGATCCTGAGGACCTGATTCATGCTTTCCTTGCTGACTGTTCTCCTCCTGGAATGATATTTTCGTTTTTGTTCTCCTCCTGAAATGATATTTTCATTTTTGTTCTCCCCTGAAATTGTGTTTTCTCTTTATATCAGAGAGTAGCATCTGCAGATACTACCCCTAGTTTATCTCTCAAATATTGAAATGGTTCTCTAGCAAGAGGTTTGGTAAATATATCTGCTGTCTGTTCTTTTGTTGGTACATATTCCAGCTTTACTATCTTCTGAGCCACTTGTTCTAAGAGGAAATGATACTTGATTGGAATATGTTTAGTTTTTGAGTGAAGTACAGGTTTAGATATACTTATAGCACTTGTATTATCACATTTGATTGAGATAGGTTCATCAATGCTTACCTTCATGTCTTGAAGAGTTTGCTTCATCCACATGACTTGTGTACAACATGTTGCTGCTGCTATATATTCTGCTTCAGCTGTAGACAGAGAGATGGATGTTTGTTTCTTGCTTAACCATGCCACCAGACTTTCTCCTAGATAGAAATCACCTCCACTTGTACTTTTCCTGTCATCAACACAACTGGCCCAATCTGCATCTGTGTATGCTGTTAAAGTGAAGCTTTTGCCTTTAGGATACCAAAGTCCATACTTGTTGTTCCTTGTAGATATCTGAGTATTCTTTTTACTGCCTGAAGATGGTTTTGTTTAGGTGTTGCTTGATATCTTGCCACTAGTCCTACGGCTAGCATGATGTCTGGTCTTGATGCTGTCAAATACAACAGGCTTCCTATCATGGATCTGTAGAGTTTTTGATCTACATCTGTAGTCCCATCATTAGCACACAGCTTGCATCCCGTGATCATGGGTGTTGTCACAGGTTTGCAGTCCTCCATTTTGAATTTTTTCAGCATTTCTTTTAAGTATTTTTCTTGAGAGATGAAGGTGCATGTGTTCTTTTGTTGAATTTGCAGTCCCAAGTAGAAACTGAGCTCTCCAATCATAGACATTTCAAACTCTTTTTTCATCTCATCAGCAAACCCTTTTGCTAGTTCATCTTTGTTGCTTCCAAACATAATGTCATCAACATACACTACAACAATCAGGAGTTCATTTTCATGGGCTTTTATGTATAGATTGTTGTCTACTCCACCTCTCTTAAAACCCTTTTTTTGCAAATATTTATCCAGTCTTGAGTACCAAGCACGAGGAGCCTGTTTCAGTCCATATAGGGCCTTCTTCAGTCTGCATACATAGTCTTCTTTGTCTGTTAATGAGAAGCCTTCTGGTTGTTCCATGTACACTTCTTCTTCTAGATCTCCATTAAGAAAAGAAGACTTTACATCCATTTGATATACCTTGAAGTCTTGGTAGCATGCAAATGCCAGGAACATTCTGATAGCTTCCATTCTGGCTACTGGGGAAAATGTTTCTTCATAATCAAGTCCTTCAATTTGTGAGTATCCTTTGCAGACCAGCTTGGCTTTATTCCTGATTACTTGTCCTTGCTCATTCATTTTGTTTTTGAATACCCATTTTGAACCAATGATATTCTTCTCAATTGGTCTAGGAACTAGTTCCCAAGTATTGTTCTTCTCAATTTGGTCCAATTCTTCATTCATTGCTTTTACCCAATACTTTTCCTTGCTGGCTTCTTCAAGCTTCTTTGGCTCTATTTGTGATAAAATTGCTATGTATACTTCTTCTATCTGTTCAGTTAGCTGCCTTCTTGTTTTCACTCCTACACTCTTGTCTCCTATGATTTGATCTTCTGGATGGTTCTTTTGAGTGTATCTTGAGGGGGTTTTTGAGTTCACTTCAACATTTTCTGATGTTTTGCTTGTTTCTTCATCATCTTGGTCCTCTTCTTCATGATTTTTAGGATGGCTGCTGTAATCTATATCTCTTGTCTTGTTTGGAAGTTCTTCATCAAATCTTACATCAATACTTTCTACAATTTTTCGAAGAGTCTTGTTGTAGCATTTGTATCCTTTACTCTTGGATGCATATCCTAAGAGTATTCCTTCATCTGCTCTTGCATCAAACTTCCCCATATTTTCATCATTATTCTTTATGTAGCACTTGCTGCCAAAGACTCTAAAGTGCTTGATTGATGCAGGTTTACCATGCCATAGCTCATAAGGTGTCTTATCACTATTAGGTCTTAAATGAGCTTTGTTTAGAATATGTACTGTTGTGTGTACAACTTCTACCCAAAAGGTTTGAGTAATGTTACTCTCTTGCATCATAGCTCTGGCCATTTGTTGTACAGACCTGTTTTGTCTCTCTGCTACTCCATTCTGCTGAGGTGTCCCTGCAATGGTAAATTGTTGCTTTATTCCATGTTCATTACATAGGTCTGCAAAGTCATAATCTGTGAATTCTCCTCCTCTATCTGATCTGATACATTTTAGCTTGCAACCAGTTTGATTTTCTGCTAATGCTTTGAATGTCTTAAACTTTTCCAGTGCTTCTGATTTTTTCTTGAGAAAAGCAACCCATGTCATTTTGGAGAAATCATCTATTATCAGCATGAAGTAGGATTCTCCACTTGGTGTCTTAGTTCTAGCAGATCCACACAGGTCCATGTGCACAAGCTGGAGTGGTCTTCTTGTTGATAGCTCATCTTTAGATCTAAAGGATGTGCGAGTCTGTTTCCCCAATTGACAAGATTTGCATATGGTATTTGAAGGCCTTTTTATTTCTAGCATATCTCTGACAGCTTTCTTCTTGCTCAGTCTAATGATATGATCGAAGCTGAGATGTCCCAATCTCCTATGCCATAACCATAACTCCTCAAGTTTGCTAAGATGGCAGGCTTCATCCTCCTCTTTTACTATGTAAACATTACTCTCTGTTCGAACACCTTTGAGCAGAGTCTTTCCTGTTGTGCTTGATCTGACTTCATAATCTTGTGCTCTAAAGAGAACTTCACAGCCTTTGTCACACATCTGACTGACACTCAGTAAATTTGCTTTCAGCCCATCTACAAATAGTACATCTTGGGCCTTTCCTCTTCCATTATCTATGTTGACTGAGCCTTTTCCCTTGATCTTACCTGATTTATCATTGCCAAAAGTAACATTGCCAGATTTCTTTTCATCAAGAGTTATAAACTTGCTTTTGTCTCCAGTCATATGTTTTGAGCAGCCACTGTCTAGGTACCACTGGCTTTTCAGGTCTTGAGCAGTTAGGGCCAGGTCACATTTATTCTCCTTCTTTATCCACTAGAAGCACCCTTTTGTTTGGTATCTTTTGTGGGATGATGGACTACATTTTCTTAGAGGACATTTGGAAGGTATATGTCCAACTTGATTGCATACACAACATTTGATCATAGTTTTTGAAGAGTTATGAGTATGAAAAAAATTTCTTTGAATCATAAACCTCCTTGAGGTGTTAAACATCAATCTTTGTCCATAATTTCTAAACTCAATGATTTTATGACCAAATTCCTTACAATAAACGCAGTAACCATAGAAGTTATTTGCATGCCTGATGTAAGGTTGTCTCTTCCATTTGTTTGCTTGAGGCAGTCTCTTCAATGTTTGCATCTTTTGCTGGTTTGAATTACTCCTTCTTGCATGACAATATGCAGCAATGTGTCCCAACTTGTGGCAGACATAACAGGTGGCATTCTTCATTGGAGGGAAGAAAATTCTTTGATGGTTTCCATATTTTACATATTCAGGGGTCTTAGTATTTATTACATTCTTTGCTACTAGTGGTTTCTTTTGATCTCTGTCTCCCTTATTGTAGATTTCTTCTTTTGTAGGAATTGTTTGAGCTACTTCATCATTCTTCTTTTCTTTTACAAAAATAATCTCTCTGTCAACCTTTTCTTTTCCTTTACTTGATTCTCCTTCGTAGCCTATTCCAGTCTTTATCATAGGGGATCTTTGAGTAACCAAAATTTCATTCAAATTAATAGAGCTTGTTGTTTGGGAAGAGTTTATAACCACTTTCCTTTGAGAATTTTCTAATTTCTTTCTGAGACATACTACTTCTTCTTCTAACTTTTCTTGTTCTTGAGTTTTTTCTTTGATTTGCTTAAGTAACATGTCCTCTATCTTCTTGGCTTCTTCAAGCTCTATTTTTAGCTGCTTAAGGACTTCTGAATTATGTTCTTCTCGTACATATTTGAGGAGAATGTCCTTTTGTTTTCTGCATTTTAGTTTGAGTCTATCAATCTCTTCTAGAGCACTTCTTAGCTCCCCCTCAAGGTCGACTTCACTTTCTTCTTCTTCATCTTCTAGCAGGAGACCTTCAAGATCTTCTATGGCCATCAATAAGAATTCAGAGGTTCCTTCTTCACTTGAGGATTCATCTGAATCTTCAGATGTACTGCTGTTTTGTTGAGCATAGAAGGATTTTCTGTTGAACTTCTTTCCTTTCTGCCAGTTCTTTGATTTATTTTTCTTTGACTCTTGAGCCTGATTCCTTACTTTCTTGTGAGGACACTTAGCAGCATAGTGTCCCACTCTTCCATAGTTAAAGCATTTGAAGGGGAGTTTACCTTTGTATTTACCTGAGCCTCTATCCAATTTCTTGACAAACTTTGCCTCTTCTTCATCCGAGCAAGAGCATATTTCTCCCTCTTCTTCTTTCTTCTTTTCTGTTTTAAAGGCTGCTTCCCTCGTACTTGGATTTTTCTGTGGGAGCCTCATTTCATAGGCTGTTAGATTTCCAAGTATCTGGTTCATGGTCAAGGTCTCCCAATCAGCTGTTTCTTCTATTGCAGACACCTTTGGATTAAACCTGGATGGAAGAGATCTTAGAATCTTTTGCACAATTATACTTTCTGGCATTTTTTCTCCAAGAGCTTTCATATTGTTAATAATTTCTACAGCTTTTAGGAAGAAACTGGCAATGTCTTCATCATCATTCATTTTTAAGTTTTCAAACTGGGCTCTATATACTTGAAGTTTGGCAGTTTTTACTTTCTGGTCTCCCTCATGTATGTCTTCAAGAGTATCCCATATTTTCTTGGCAGTGTCTTTGTGCATTACTTTAATAAACTTTGCTTCACATAATCCATTCAGGATGGCATTCATGGCTTTTGCATTAGCTACAAAGCTTTCTTTAGCTTCTTTTTCTGTATCAGTTGACTTCGGGGCATATCCTAATTCCACAGCAGCCCGGACTTCTATTCCTAGAGACATTATGTATGTCTTCATTCTGATTTTCCAGAAAGCATAATTTTCACCAGTGAAGAAAGGGGCTTTATTGGTTGAGCATCCTTCTTTACTAGCCATCTTGGGAACCTAGGATCTCCTTTCAGTTGTTAGACTTGAACAAAGGAACCTGCTCTGATACCAATTGTTGTACCTTTAGTTAAACTGAGAGGGGGGGGTGAATCAGTTTAACACATTCCTGATCTTTTAGAACTTTTCATTAAACTTATTTACACCTTCATTTCATATCCAATTTAATGTGTGAGTAATCTTAGAATGTAAGCAGCAAGTGTTAGTATAATATAACAGTAGACTTAATATGAGAGCAGCAGGTATTAAGCAGATGATACATATCAGATCAATACATAAATATCATGCACAGAGACACCAAATATAAGTGGAAACCCATAAAGGGAGAAAACCACATCTTATTATTGTTGTGATGCAAAGGCAAGCTCCAACTCCCTCTCACCATTGTTTTTCTGCAGGCACCAACCTACAGGAGGCTCCAACCTCAATTCTGTAAGCTACAACTTTCAAGGAAGCACCAACTCCCTTCAAATTTCTGCAGGCACCAACCTACATGAGGCTTCAAACTTAGTCAGCTACAACTGACAGCTATCAAGCTGCAACTTGAGAGGGAAGCTCCAACTTCCTCAATTTATCAAACTGAATGTTTGCTTATTTACTCCAGATATCAGCTATGTTCTGTATCTACTCTTCTTCTCTTAATCTTCTTTTCTTTATTCTTCTATATTCTGCATTCTCTATATTTGCTCTCACATCTTTTGAGCTTATCAAATTGATATTATATATAGAAATTCTCACATGACTGTTTGTATTTCACAAGGAATTTGGAGTGAACAGTCATGACTCTTTGGCTTCTGTCTTCTTATTCCTTTTTCCAACTCATTTTTAGAATTACTATAATATGTACAAATTTCCATGCTACAGTGGGATTTTGTCTTTTCCTTAGGATACTTGCCTTTGCATCACACACAATAAAAATAATTACAACATTTACATTCACATTTTAACTACACATTTCAATTTCACTCAGCTCCTTTTCTAGATTTTGGCTTTACTGGATTTGTCTTTTTCTGCTGCTGTTAAGAACCTGTTCTGCATACACTTTGTTCACTTTCATCTGCATATTCCTTGTTTTCTGTGCTTATTCACCTATCCAACTCATTCCTGTACATATTCCTGTTCACCGAACTTTCATCTCTGCATGCTTTCCTCTTCTTTTCCTTTTCCATAATTGCATTCAAGTTTCATGCCCAATGATTTCCCAAGTCCGGACAATCTCACAATCTCTGCTTTGTTCTACGCTGGAAAATTCAATTAAATTTAAATCTGAGATTGTTAATATCTCAAATCTCTGAGATTTGAGATATTAATCCCGAGTCCCTTATGTTATGCGCTCTATATCAATGCATATATTCCTCACTATAGTTAGCAGTAGAGCCGCAACCCAACCTTATACCAGACCATACCTTGATTATTATGCGCTTGTGTATAACTCAACGACGTCATATGAATATTCACATAGCATTCGAATGTTGCCATATATGCACATTCGCTCATACATATATACTGGCTTTAATAAAAGGTTAACCGTCGCTTATATATATCATCGCATATAATCCCAAATTTGGATTAAACCCATAAACCTTAATACATGTTTGATTGGGCCCCACACATGCAATCAATAACCAATCAACCACATGCACCGCACCTTTGTTAATTCACGTGCCCATCTGACGGTCGTTACCATGATCCCTTACCTCATGCAATCCGACGGATTTCGCTCGACCAACATGCGCGAATGATAATGAGCGATGGATGAACTTTAACGGGCGTTTTTCCAACCTCGCCTATGCCACGTGTCAACAATCCTGTGGAATCGCTGCCCAACCAAAGATTACCACTTACTCGCCTAAAGCGGTGCGAAGAGGGGCAACCCACCTTGTAAACCCGCTTGCGGTTTTTCTACAATGATTGACCGCGGTTGTACATCTGGTTTGCGCTCTCCTGTGTATATTCTCGTTTATTAACTCCGGGTTTAATCTCCGGTTGAGGAATTCAATTAACACGAAAAAACAAATCTATTTCTTTCTATAAAGCGGGAATTCTATTATCATAAAACAGAGTTAAGTGACCACAGTTTCCCACAGGGTTCTTCTATGAGTGGGGTTAAATGCACAGGGATTATTTGAATGAATTTACGACTATGGTTCCGCTCCATTATAAGTGGCCCTTGTCTCTAGCATTTCAACACGGTCTTGCCATATATATAACGCACAGTTCTACCATATATACAACCTCCATGTCAATCGAATACAAGTGCTTTGTTAAAAAATGGGGATAATTTCAAACATAATTCGAACAGTGAATGCCAACCGACTCAAAGCATATCCAATCTCATTTCATTCCACTGCATATTTGAATATAAAGCCCGGAATGTTATGTGTAATGCCCGGCGGTATAAAATATTCTCGAAATTTATATATATATATATATACATATTCTTGGAATAACAGTTGTGGCTCTGCCTCTACCACTTCTGTCACTCTGCCTCTGCCTCTACTGCTATGATAACGGCTCTGTCTCCGTATTTACTTCCTCTGCGTCTGCATTTCTCCTTTATATTCATTTCCTCTTTGCTGCCTCCATTGTCTGTCTTTGTCTCCTTGTAATTGTTCTTGTCTCTGCATCTGCTACCTCCTTTGCCATCAATGAAAACATTTCCAACATTATTTTGAGATCAGGTACATCGAAGGCAAAGAAATTTGGGTTGCATATGCTCTCAGTAGGAGAGTACTAGTGAACCATATTTTAGCTGTGAGATCTTATGGAACAAATTTTCAGGAGCGGATATTACATGCAGGGCAACATGATGAGAGGTACCAGCAGATGAAGCATAGATTACAACAAAAAGTTGATAAGGATGAGGAGTATCACCTCAGAACATATGGCTTGGTTAGATTTAGGAGTAGGATTTATGTGCCTAGTGAATTAAAGAAGCTTCTTTTGAGAGAGTTTCGTGTCAAGCCATATTAAGGCCAACCAAGATACAAGAATACCTTGATGGATATTAAGAAAATATACTATTGGCCTAAATTCAAGAAATAGGTGGTTGAATTTGTTGCTAATGTTGAGATTGCAACAAGATGATGAGCTTAGTGGAAAGAAGTCGCCTTCACTAAGTGGGCCCGCAAGCTATTTTTGGCGCAAAGTCTATTTTTAGACTATGGATCATGTTCTATGAGTTGCAGGATGCTATTTGTGGATGGTTGGTCGAGTCGGAAAAAATAGATGGACTTCTATTTTTAGACATACTGGGCGGAATCTATTTTTAGATTGCCAGTCTAAAAATAGATATGTCGAATATTATTAGCTCTTAACAATATTTGGACTATAAACATTATCTTATTCTCTTGGAGCACTTCAGTTAAGTGCACAGATGTGGCACAGGAGCTGACAGAAGGAATTACGCTATTCCTAAGGGTTATGTGGAACTATTGCATGGATACTTCAGTTAGAACTCATGTGACAGAGTTTGGTGGAGTTGATTGAGGAAGTTAGTGGAGTTGTATTCAGTTTAACTAATCTAAACATAGTTGATCTATTTGTATTCAGTTTAACTAACTGATACAATTAGTGAGAGTGGTGTGAATTAATTATTAATTAATTCACTAATTATAAACTCATTAATCAACTAAAGAATGCATCAGTTAACTTCAGTGCATGGACAGTTTCAGTGGAGACCAGTGCAGAGATAGGTGAAAGAGCAGGTTAACTATCATTTGTGACTATACTGTTGCATATTTGCAACAACCAGTGATTGGAGAAGCCCATGAGGATTGCGCAGTACAAGCCAGGTGGTTTATGTTATTTAATGAGCCATCCTACAACATTGATTATGCAATAGAGGCTGGCTATCAGGTGGCAGAGATTGGAGCATGTGTTTTGCTAGATCTAGCTTGATTAGTGTGTAGCAATTGGAGGTTGTGCTGAGAGCTTGTGAGGAGCTTTGTACAATGATTGTTACATGATCTCTATGACATATAATATATAGATAGTTGGGGGTTTTCAGCTTTAAGCTTTCCCATGAAATACTATGTTCATATGTGTGATTGTTTATGGTTTTAATGTGTGCATGCAATTGATTTTATTTCCACATGTAATGATCAATGGTAGAAGAGATTTTGTATTGTGCATGAAGTTAAAATAGTGTGTGACAAGGAGAATCTTGGTGAATAATATATCAGTTATTCAAATTTCTATAGCTAAGTGCGTAGATTGTCAACATGTGAAACCTTAATACAAGCATCCAACTGGTTTGTTGCAGCCTAATTTTTATTTTGGAATGAAATGGGAGGTTATTTCCATGGATTTCATTACAGGATTTCCAATAATATTAAGGAAATGTGACTCCATCATGGTTGTGGTTGGAAGGTGGAGAAAGGTAGCTCACTTCATTACAGTGAAGTATAATAAGTCAACTAGTGAAGTGGCTTAGGTATTCATTAAGGAGATAGTAAGGTTGCATGGAGTTCCTAAGTGGATTATATCAGACAGATATTCCAATTTCACTTCCAGGTTTTGGAAGGAGTTGTTTGTAGGCTTGGGAATAGAGCTAGCCTTTAGCGCAACTTATCATCCATAGACAGATGGATATATAGAGAGGGTTAACAATATTCTTGAGGATATTTTGAGGATGTATGTCATGAATCAATAAAGGAAGTGGGAGGAGTATCTTCCACTAGTAGAGTTTTTTTATAATAATGGGTATCAAGAATCCTTGAAGATAAGTCCAGTTGAGGCTCTCCATGGGAGGAATCGTAATGCTCTTATCAAATGGTGTGATACAGTGAGGAGGGTATTGATTGGACCAAACATATTGAGGGAGATTGAGAAGGAGATGCAGGTTATTAGAAATAATTTGAAGGCAACATAAGACACGAAGAAATTCTATGCGGATCAACATAGGGTATTCAACGAGTTTTAGGTTCGAGAGCACGTGTACTTGCGCATCAATCCCAAGAAGAGATCCTTGAATATTGGATCATGTGATAATTTGGAACCTCGGTATTGCAGGCATTTTGAGATCCTTAAGAGGATTGTAGAGACTTTCTTTGTCGCCATCATTGAAATTCCATGTTGTTTTCAATGTTTCATTGCTTAAAATATATGTATAGGATGTTGATCATGTGATTAATTGGTATGTATTGTACATGGAACCAAAAGGATAGTTCCAACCCGATCCTTAATGCCTCCTACAAAAAAATAATCTCATGCTCTAGAGCCAAGCAGTAGAGCAAGTTAAAGTGCATTGGAAGCACTTTGGGCCCAATGAAGCTACATGGGAGATGGCTGATCATATGCAGGCACTATATCCTTCTTTATTTGTTGGTTGAAGCAAATGAGTTTTGGTATATACATTTTGTGTGTGTGTGTGTGATTATAAATATTGTATCGAACTGTGTTTATAAAGCTCCAATAAGCAGTATGTTAGTCATGTTTAAACTAATTTGTCATTGTAAATATTGCATCGAGTTGTTTTATAGATCTCCATAAGTAGTGTGTTTTTCAGGCTCAGTAGTTTTGGCTAGTCATAAGTGTCATAGAACATTGAGGACGGTGTTCCCCCAAGTGGGATGGGTTTTAACATCCCCGGGTTAATGTTCCATCTAATAAATGGGCATTATAAAAGGAAAAATCAAACCAAGGTCATGGGACACATATTCCATGCTGAATGGATGGGAAAAACATTATATTGGGATCCACTTATGGTTTATTATTAGCTATGGAAATTGGCATTGGCATAAAAATGGAAAAAGGTAATAAATGAAAATTAATTCAAGAATTAAAGGAAATAAGAGAAAAGGAAGGTGAAGAGACAAGAATATGCATGCAAGGGAAAATGAAGGAAAAGTAAAGGAAAAAGAAAAGAAAAAGGGAGAGAATATTCACACATTGTCTTGGAAATTTATATGTTCACATAGAGAGCAAGAGAGAGAACAAGGACTATGACACATGGAAGACATAAGAAAGCAAGTAAGCAATAAGCAAGGGAGTGCAAGAGGAATATTAGACAACAGTAAGCAAGGGTAGAAATCAAGCAGAGAAAGCTTGCATCCAACGCGATGATTTTGCAGATAAAAAATTGCATGTATGTTTATCTTGTTGGGATGTGAATGTGTGGTTTATGTATTGGTTTATTGGTCATGTTTATTGTCATTAGCATGGGATTTTCTTGGATTGATAGTGATGTAAAACATTTCCTTTTTCATTTCCTAGATAGCTATGGTATAGTGGGTTTTCATTTTGGTTGAGCTTTCGATTGTTGGTGGATTTAGATCTGTTTGAGGTGGTCTCAGAAAAATGCCAAGGGCTAGGGTGGAGATGGTTTTCTTTGGGAAGCCCTTGAAACGTGAGTTAAGATAGGAAAATTCCTTTAGGTATGGTGAATAAATCCTGAGGCATTCAAGCTTGTATTAGTTTTGGTTATTTTTGGACCGGTTTAGGTGAAATCACTGTGGTTTGAGGGTGGAGGTGGTTTAACCTCTGGATTCCCTGGTACGTTTTGTTTTTTTTTATTCCATGTGATCCCGCATTCATACTTGGAATATGGCACGTGGGTGATTAGATGAAAGAGAGGTTTGGTTCAACCCAATCAATGGTCGGGTGGTGCATGAAAGTCCCTGACTTGGTTAGTTTTATGCATATGTTAGTTTGTGTTATTTCTTATTGAGATCAATGAGCACAAGTATTGGTGATTTTATGACTGGTTTGTCATGGACCCATTTTGGTTAAATGTTGGTTATGGGCATGGCACATTCTTATTATATGATGTGCTCTTGTATGGATATTTTTCATGGTTTGATAATTTATTGAATGGATATATGAATGCATGAGCTAACAAGTGTTTTGTGTAGCTATCTTGAAAGGGAAATAAGTCTTCTTAATGATTCTCTGATGAAACTAATGAAATCGTGAATATATATGAATTCATGACCTACAATTGTTATGTTTACAAAGTGTTTATATAAATTTTTATCATGCGTTGGACAAACTTGAACAAGATCTAAGCCTAAGAAAAGAATATGTAGACTTGTGATTATTATTGACAGAGTCCTGGAATTTTTTGGGTAGTGGCCCATAGGCTAGCCCTGAAATTCTGGCATTGAATCTGAAGTTGCAGACATAGAACTGGGAAATATCAGTTGTAGCCATTGTAGGACAACTTTTGTTTCCAGATAAAGCCTTTTGTCTGTGTGGATAAGGTTGCATTCCTACGATTGGGTTGTAAATCTTGGTTGAAAGTTGTTCGAGCTTAGAAAGAAGGTCACTAGTGGAATCAGGTTGTTAATGGTGTGATCATGTTTTCCTGAATGTTCTAATAAGTGTTGGACAAGTTTGGAAAGTTAGGTCCCATTTCCATAATGGCATCTTGGAATTTGGGTCATGCATATTAACTCTTAGCTCATGTTTACCCTAGTGAGCTTGTAAAAGAGGGAAATGTGGGGTGGGGTGTTACATTGGTCCTCGACATACCCGATAGGGTAGAATTGAGATTTTATAAGAATTTAAAAAATACTCCTAACCCGTTATTGGAGGATATTCCTCCAACCTAAGGGATTCCCTGTGCCTTTCCCACCAGGTCAAGGAATGGCCCTCTAATTTCAAAAGAAAAAAATGAAATTTTTTCATTCCTCATCTATGTGGTGAACACTAAAGTAAACCTTTAACTATTGCAACTAGTGATTTAATTTCAAAGAATTAATCTTACCTTTATATGTTTCGATGTACAGATTTGTTTCCATCTTGAAGAGGGATTGTGAATGTTTCATAATTCTTGAACTTGAATACTCTTTTTTAATTATTTCTTAGAATCCTTTTATGGTTCTTCCCGATCCCCCAATTTCCTCTCTGACCTAGATTTTACATTGGAAGCTCCATCTTCTTTCAAACCTGAGCTTAGTGGTTAGTAGTTCCATGAGGAGGCTCAAATTATGATTTATATTTGTGATTTTCACTTCTAGTTGTGAAAAATTATCCTTCAGTAGATCTTAAGGGATATTATTAATTGATTTTTTAGCCATGGTTGGGGTTTTATGGCTTCTTATTCAACAATTTCCTAGATCCCATGCAACTCCCATAAAATACCCAAAGAAATTTTCTCTGACATTCCATTGTGTTAGAGAATCAGAAAGGCAGAAATATTCTCTCATCCTTGATTATTTACTTGTGAGCTTCTTTAGTTATTATTATGTTCTTCTTATATTCTCTCTTATTATTTCATAAAGAAAATATCAAAGAAAATGCACATAAATCAAGGACACTAGATGTAGGCCAATAGCTAGGGAAAAAATCCACTCTCACAGAAAACCCAGTCATTAATTCTTCCTTCAATATAATTCTTGAGACTCTATACCCTATCCCAGACTTCCTCCACACCAATTCAGCCTTCCTTTTGATCCTTCCTCAATTTTGCAGCAACAACAGCAGTAGTAACACTATGTAGTAGTTTCTTTGACCTTGTAACTTCAACCTTACTTAAGGAACTTCGATATGGAGGGAAATACTTTGATCTTGCTTCTATGACTTTGATTTTGACCCAATACAACTTCTCAAGGCAACAACATCCAACATAATCAACTTCAACTTCTTCTTCACTTAATAGTAGCAACTGGAAACACCTGATGCAACAACTGATGCAGTAAATGATGGAGAACTTTGATCTCCCAAACTATAGAACGAGAGACAAAGAAAATAGCAACACAATTTTGATTTTCTTAATCTCCTTTAGCTTTCCCAAAACCGCACTCCAAAAGGCCTCCTTCTTCACTTCACAATTTTTCCTTGATGCAACTAAGATATCGAATTTTTGTGATGCAGTGAGTGAATTCAAAGTTAGTTTGATTCCCATGTATATATAGGCTTGTGATGAGCTCGAATTCCTCGGCTTGAGGTCGACTTGATCATTTGAAGGATGACTTGATGTGGAGGCTTCATAAATCATATTTGACTCAATACTTGACCTATTTGCATGATTCAAAAGCCCAATATGGATCAATTTAAATATGCAATAATCATATAGAATCATAATAAAACCTAGAATTCCACAAAGGAGACTTTGAACTAAAATAATATGACCCAGGCATGTAATCCGTGCTTTAATAAGTCATTTAAAAATAATATTAAATTCTTTTCTTTATTCTTTTGAAAAGTACAATAAATATCAAATCAAGTACACTTTATTAAGACCAAACCTAGTTACAATCTTCAACACTCCCTCTTAACTAGGGAGGTATTCATAATACAATAGTACATGGTAGATATATGAAATATAAATAATCTTTAGACACTTAAATGTCATGGACTAGATTCCTGACCAGGGAAATCTATCCATTGGTCACTCATCAGTTTAGGAACCACAATTCCATGGACTAGATTCCTGACCAAGGAAATCTATCTAAGTGGGACTAATATGGACTAAAGATTTCATCCTCTATAGGTACCATCAGGCTTACTTACTAACCATCAAACTAGGGAACTAGGTGCACATACACCCAATGCCACCCTCCCTACCAGACATCAACACAAAGTGTCAGACTAATGTCTCTTCGGGAAATTATTCACTCACAAAGCCTCAACACCCTTGATCAATTAGATCAAGGATAACCAGTCTCTCCCAATCAAAATGATTGGTAACCAACATGCTATCCAAACTTCTGAGAGATCCACCTGTACAAACACAATCCCAATCAACAACATAAATACCTAAACAAAACAAACCTTTGGGGTTTTGATTTCCCCTTCAACTAGTATGTATGTCATTTGAATCTTTGAGAGAAGATCCCTTTCCCTACTTACATGTAGAAAAATTTCTTCCAACATATATTCTCCAACCAAGACTTACGTTGTGCCCTCCCTCTTAAGCTAGGGAGAGTTCTTTTATCCAGGATCCCTCTTAATGTAGGGAGAGTAACTTCTTCCTTTAGTGTTGGAGAATATTTACGGCTTCCTTCCTTCTCATCATATTAACTTCTCTTATTGAATTCTTCACCAATATGATGTACCTCAATAACTTAGATAGAAATTACAACCAATTCTGTAGAAGCATGAAGTTAGTCATAAAAAAATTTATAATAGCGGAAGCATTTAGACCTTTTTATAATTAACATGAGACTATACTTCAATACTTCAATCATTTAGCCTAGGTTTGATATAAATCCTAAATCATATTAGCAAATCAAGATGAAATAATATTAGTTTTGTCATATAGTGATCCCTAGAAATAAGTCAAAATAAAAATAAAGGTATCTAATAACTTTTGGAAATCATATGATATACTATCTACTAGAGTTTTATGTAAACCCTAGATTTCATTCAATTAAGGAAAATCTAGCACGAATATCATTTACTTGGGTTTGGTATAAACCCTAGTTTTGAATCAAAACAAAACACATCATAAATCAATTCTACTAGGATTTAATGTAAACCCTGGATCTTCCATCTATAAATTCTCAGTAAACATTATATAGATTCACATGAATACACATACTAGAGAATATAATCATTATTAGGGCTTAGATGTAAAACCCTATACTATTCAATCATCATCCTAGACCTTCAAACTTTTACTAGAGTTTGTTTCCAAACCCTAGAACTTACGACCATTAGAGTTTTGGTCAACATATATATCTAAGCGATTACCATCATGCATAAGCATATCAATTATTACACAATATTTAATGTATTAGACATACATTGACCTAAGATAATCTAGGAACTCAATGAAAGAAATATATACCTAGGGTTTCATTCATAGGTCTTTTCATAACAAGGATTTTGTTTCTAACAAAAACTTAGGGTTTCGGTTCATTGTCAAAGCAAACCCTTGTTCCATCAAGACATCAAAGGTTCAATATTTCAAACAACATCACTTCAACCCTAATTAGTTAGAGCTTCCATGATCATATCAAAATCCCAAACACGAAATTATCAAGCAATTTATTCACTGATAACCCCAATTATGGTTAGGGTTTCACACATTATCAACATACCCTTAGGTTAGGGTTTCCAGATAACCTTTTAGGGTTATTATTTATGCAAAAAAATTGAGGTATATAAGGTGCGTGGATTCACCAAATATTGAATCATCCCAAACAAGAATCCTTTTGAGATTAAGTAGAGCTAGACATAACAATATTTAGTAGTGTACAATGAATATATCATAGTATAACAAGACTTCATAATCTAATACATACCTTTGATTCTTTTCCAAACACTTTTTATTCCATGCTTTTTCTAGTGAGGGATTCCTTCTTAATCCTCGAGGCCTTCTACCATATTTCTTGAGCAACTTAATTCATAGACAAGGAAATAGAGGTAGACAAGTCATTAGTATTTAATATAATAATAAAAAAATAAGTACATAAAAACAAATAGAGAGGGAATGAGATACTTATCTTAAGGAGTTGTTGTGGGCTCCCTCTAAAGCTTTGAGGGAAACCTAAAAACTTAAAACAAAAAATGTTTTTCGAAAAATATGTTAAACCTATAACTAAGTATAAAATATACAAATGAAATATCTAAAACTAGGAGTAAAGGGCTTAGTAATATAAGTCCCTTAAGTCATTATCTTCGGTCTTTGCTTTCTTGGGAAAGGGTACTTCTTCAGCCACATTTTCTCTATCTCTTTACTTAATTCTCGAATTTTCGGGACACTCACTTCTATAATGCCCCATTTTGTGGCAATGATAACATTCAATCTTGGACATATCAGCCTTCTTCCTTGGCCCTTTCTTCTTGAAGTTTCTATTGTGATGAGAAACATAAGTATTTTATACTTCTTCATTGTTGGCTACCATTGAGATTCTCACCTCTTCTTGACTACAAGCTATCCATAATTCCTCAAAGGTGGGAGTTTCTTTCCATCTAATGAGACCTGCAACAAATTCACCCGAAGTAGGTGGTAGCCCTAGTATTTTTGTGATCACAAGTTATTTATCTGACACTATTTCATCAATGGCAAGAAGTTCATCTTGTATTCTTGTTATCTTCACAAAGAAGGTAGATACAATATCCTCCCTGTTCATCTTAGTAGTCCTTAGTTCATTTTTAGGCTTTCCATATTTCCAATATTCTTAGTGGTAAATAGTCTATATAGTGCATTATACATTTCTTGGGCATGATCAATGTTTGCAATGAAGGGGAAAATATTGTCCTTTACGCTTTCAACCACCAAATTCATTGCCACCAATTCCAATTCTCTATATTTTGCCTTATAAACATCACTTGATTCTTCTATGGGCTTCTTCACTTTTCCTTTCACCAAGTCTAAGACCTTGTTCTTTCCAAGGAGGAGGTCAATCCTCTTTTTCCAAGACCCATATTTAGATGCTACTTCAATTTTTTCTCTCCCTTGATAGTGCTAGACATATTTCTTGAAGGTAGTGATGCATTATTTCCTTTAGTGAACTTCTTATGTCTCCTTGATCAAATCCGTGAGACAAAATTTTCCTGCTTCTTTCACCAAAGCTTTGATACCATGTTAGAGAATAAAAAAGGCAGAAATATTTTCTTATCCTTGATTATTTACTTGTGGTATTATTTAGTTATTATTATGTTCTTCTTATTAGTTCATCAATAAAATATCAAAGTAAACGCAAATAGATCAAGGACACCAGATGTAGGCCAATAACTAGGGAAAAACCCTTCTCTTGGGGAAAACCCAATTAGTAATTATTCCTTAAATATTAATTCTTGAGACTCTAGACCTTGACCCAGACTGCCTCCACACAAATTCAGCCTTCCTTTGGATCCTTCCTCAATTTGGCAACATCAACGATAGTAGTAGCAATATGTAGCATTTTCTTCGACCATGGAACTTCGACCTTGCTTCTGGAACTTCAATTTTTAGGGAAAGACTTCAATCTTGCTTCTATGACTTTGATTTTGAACTAATACAACTTCTCAAAGAAACAACATCCAACAAAATCAACTTTGACTTCTTCTTCACTTGATAGCAGCAACTAGAAGCACCTGGGTAACAATTAATGCAGTAAATGATGGAGAAATTTGTTCTCCCAAACTATAGCACGAGAGACAAAGAGAGTAGCACCAAAATTTCAATTTTATTCAACTCCTTTAGCTTGCCCAAAACCACACTCCAAAAGGCCGCCTTCTTCACTTCACAAATTTTCCTTGATGCAACTAAGATATCGATTTTTTGTGATGCAGTGAGTGAGTTACTAGTGATTTCGATTCTCTTGTATAATAGGCTTGCGATGAGCTCAAATTCTTGGGCTTGAGCCCGACTTGATCACTTGAAGGTCGAATTGATGTGGAGGCTTCATAAATCATATTTGACTCAATACTTAACCTATTTTCATTATTCAAAAGCCCAATATGGATCAATTTAAACATGCAATAATCCTATAGACTTAGAATAAAACCTAGAAGTCCACAAATGAGACTTTGAAATAAAATAATATGACCCAAGCATGAAATCCATGCTTTAATAAGTCATTTAATAATATAAAATTATTTTATTTATTCTTTTGACAAGTACAATAAATATTGAATCAAGTACAATTTATGAAGACCGAACCTAGTTACAATGTTCATCACATTGGACAGTTCTTCACAACAAATTTATTAAAGTAAATCAAAATCTATACTGTGAAGGGCTAATTTCTTTAGATTCAAGATTTCTATTACTTATTTTTATTGTTTATGTATGCAATAGATAAATGTAGAAAATAGAGAAAAATGAAATACAAACACACACTAATCAAATTGAACACCAAGATATGTTATGTGAAACCCCTTTGGAAGAAAACCCAACCGGAAGGTGAGGCTGCTATACTCTCTTCTATCTGGAATAAAAATAATGCAACTACAAAGGATAAGGCACTCTATATGGAGTTACATGAGACCTATGGGCCATGAGTGGAAATGGAACATAGACCTCTTATATTATGTTCTCTCACTTCCACTCCCAATTTGTTCTAATCTACTTTGGAACAAGATATGATCAAAATGAATGGAACCCCTTAATTTCCTCTTCATGTCCCAGTTATAACACAACCTAATAGCCAACCATGGGTTATTTTTTGCTTCTTCAACTCTTATCTAGAATTACAAATTTGACCCTTCTAGATTTTTCTTCATAGCCTTCATGTGGTTAGCCCCCTTTCCATGAATAATGAGGCCTAACACAACATCTCTTCGAATATGGTGGTCGTTCATGATAGGTAAACTTCTAGGAGGAACAACTTTTTCATCTAAATGTTGACATTTTTCTTGCACTCTTGGAAAGGCCTATGAGTGTAGAATAATGTCATGGGGATTATTTATTAAGAAATAAAGCTTTACCCCCCAAAAAATAATAATTTAAGGCCCTAAACTGGCCCCATAATTTTTTAGACCCCAATTCTCCAAATTGGTTCTTATCAATAAAATTGATCCTCTAAGTTGATTTCTTCAAATTTTCCACTCCAAATTCATTCAGATCAATGAAATGTTATACAATGATCTAATTTGGATCACAATAGCTCATAAGAAAGGTCTCAGTGAAAAAAAAATCCACCTTAATGAGAAAAAAACTATGCCAACCATTATGTGAAACCAAGCCCAAAAAATGTTGGTTTAGGGACCCACAAATGCATCAAAGGTTGATGCCCTAAATTTGACAAAATCGACACAATTTATTAGATGTTCCAAATTCTTCTCTTCCCCATCTAGAGCATCGATAAATTCATACAGTGTAGTATAGAAACATTTTGGATCAACCCCCCACCATGTTTTTAGGCTTATAAATGGCATGCTTATGCTTGTGGAGGCACGAAATTGATGCCTACTGCAAGTGTCGGGTAACTTTAGTAGAATACATACCCCTTATTCATGCCCTCTAAGTTGAATATGACCAAATTTAATGGTGTTGGCAGTTTCAAAAGTGCTAAATATTCCAAACATGTTAACCTATTTCTAATGATGATGATGAGGTTGACATACACCATCCCTTAAGGCCAATAAGATATAACAAACAAATAAAAGGATTTAAATCAAGTAGTGTCCAGAATATCATCTCTATATTTGAACATAGTGGAAATGAAAGTGCTAAGGTCATCATGGTTTTCATAAGCTAAGAGGTCCTCAAAAGTAATTCAATTATGAAATTGGGTAAAACTATATCGTATATTATTAAGGATAGGGCATGTTAAAAGGAATTAGTGCTTATCCTCAATATCCTTAATATCACACATTTTAAAAATATGCTCACCCCAAGGTGTTTTTGGGTTAGTGAAATGACCAATTTCGCTATGGAGATCATAATCATTAGTCCTAACTATTAGTAATTTTTTTTTTCTTTTAAATTGTAGTTTTGATCAACAATGTTAGGATTGAAAAATATTTTGTAGTATCTGATCTTCCTTTTATCAATGATTTCATTGTTGTTTAGGCCTTGATTTAAACTTCATAAACATATAAAATTTTCTATTATTGATATATTAATTTGAGTATCTTCTTTTATGTTCCAATAGTCATGCCATACTTCAAGTTTTCTAACCAAAACTTTACAAATCATGGTGTGCTATTGCTCATAGTAGAAGCAATAGGGAGCCTATGCTTGTTCAACTTGAGCCATTTATTCTCATATTTTAAATATCCAATCATGAATTTATCAAAATATGTTCTGCTTTAATAAAGATAATAGGGTAATGGGTGTTGCATTTTATTTTAAAATTATAGGTAATATAAAATGTTATTGGATTTGTTTAATTTTATTTTAAGTCTCATGATAGATGTTGTAGTCCTATACTTCACAATCATATAAAATAACTAGGATAACTAAAGTATTGAAAACTATGTTTTTTCTTATTCCAATGATAATGCTCAACATTCCTACATTGCCTTTTGAGACCATAGATGTTGGAAAAGTAACTAGGTTTGGTCTTCATATTTATCTTTGTAATTGCAACAAAAGCAAAAGAGGAGAAAACAATTCATATTATTATTATTATTTTAGATATGAATGTTCTTCATGCTTCTAGGTTTTGTTAAAGTCACAAAGTTGAATTTGAGTCAAAGTCCATTTGGACTCTTTGTAAGAAAAATATTTTTTGTTAAAAAGAAGCAAAAGAGACCTCCATAAGACCAAGTCGGCCCTCAAAATGGTCAATTCAGCTTGCTCAACCGATGTGACCCTTCAGAGTGACTAACAACTATATATTGGTGGTTCAGTCTTTATATTAATATCTGTACTTCTAACAAAAGCAAAAAAAAGAAAAACATTTATATTATTATTATTATTATTTTAGCTATGCATGTTCTTCATGCTTCTAGGTTTTGTTGAAGTCAAAGAATTGAATTTGAGTCAAAGTCCATTTGGACTATTTGTAAGACAAATATTTTTTGATAAAATGAAGCAAAAAAGGTCTCCATAAGACCAAGTTGTCCCTCTAGATGGTCAGGTTGGTCTGCTCAACAGATGTGACTCTTCACAGGGACAAACAACTATATATTGGTGTGAATCCTCCACCAAAATTTTGTGGAAGTTCGTTGAGTTTTTTGTGGCAAGTAGTGCAGGTTTTATGACAAAATTTGTTGATTTTCTCAAGTGATTTTGTTGAAGTTGTGTAACAATATGTGCAAATTTCATGTGGAATATAATCATAAATGGATGCAATTTACTCAGGATGAAAAATGTGAGTTTTATAAAGCCTGATGTCTACAATTGTGATGTTTTACAAGCTAAAGAAGGAAGGTAAATATTGTTTTATGAAAGATAGAAGAGTACTATAATGAGAGCAACAAGAAGGACGAAGTATCACTATGGGACAAGGCATCATATGACAAATAAATTGATTTTATTGAATATGAATCATGAAAGAAAATGGAGGGTTGACTTGGGGATATTATGGAGGTACTTGTCTTGGTATTGGGTCTCGGATATCTCACTTTGATCTGATTCTATAAGAAGAGGATGAATGGGTTTTCCCCTTGGACGGTTTTTTCCAAGGCCAACAAGTCTCACAAGTAATTATCAAGTAAGGGGAATCAACATTAATCTATAATTAACTTGAATATTCAACATGGTACCAAAGGATCTAAGGTGGTGAAAGGGTTATTGGAATATCCTTAAAGAAATTTGGTTGATCTTTTGTGTACAAAGAGTGAATCTTCTGAGGCTACTTTCTTCAAGAGAAATGTGAATCTTCTTGAAACTAAGTATGAATCCTCTGTAAAGGTATATCGCTGGACTAATTCGAATTTCTATGAAGTCAAATGTTTGGGTCAAGGTGAGTTATTGTACAACCTTTCTATGAATTAATATGAATTCCTTTGAGCTACTAGACTGAGGATGGAAGTGAGTTCTTGTGCTACAGTAATATGAAAATAAGCATAAAAAGTATTGCAATGGTTCCCTTATTGTGGATCATGTCGACATCCTTAACAAGAATGCTATGTTTTGGGGTTACGAGGAGGCATCACTATGAGTTACAGAAATGTGAGTTTCCTCTTTATAGTAATGAGTAGTGATATGAGTTGACTTCTAGATAGGGATACAAATAACAAGTGCAAACATAGGTAAAGTATGTGAATGATGTATTTCCTGGGGTGTTAAGAATTTATATGATACGAGTTTCAAGTATGGTATATGTTGCTACAATATGCATTAAATATGTGATGCTACAATATGTCATTTGATCTGAGTTACTTCAAAATGTTTGAGATCTGAGTTGCTCTAGTATATACAAGTTTATGTATAGATCTATTAGTTCGAGTTATCGTGGAGGATTTTCTGAGTTGATGTGAGGATTTTTATAACTATAATTCAACTCCTCTAAGGTATGACTATGATGGTAACAATAATTTGAATGGTTTAGAACTCCAATGCTAGATATATCGTTTAATCTTACTGTGACACAAATACGAGAGCCATCTCTCTTATGTGATACAAGTTACTGAGATAAGAATAACAAAAAAGAGATGTGAGTTCCTTCTAAGAATATGTGACTATAATACATATGAGTTTCCTAAGGTACAACGACATTCAAAATATGCTCCTAAAGCAATATTTGGAAGGCATCCAAGTTCTTTTGTGGAAAGACACTATTCGAGTTCTATTTTTCCATGGAAAACTATTTGAACTATGCAAAGGACATACTACTGAAGTCCTACAGATGTGTTGTTGTGGTATACTATAACAAGGCTACTATGATGCTTTAGTATAAGAGGCCAAAAATGGATTACTGTGATAGAAAGGTCGAAAATACTACTATGGAAGAGCATTTTGGCAGAGAATAATACTATAGAAGTCGAGGTATGATGTAGAAGACCAATGTGTGCTACTATGGAAAGCTATTTTTTTATGAAGTGAAGGAGGATGAAGTTGGAGTCTCTCTTCTAAGTTATGGTTAGGTCGAGCTGGGAGATTTATTGGTCGAGTTGTCTTGTAGGGTTTTGGGCATGTTTGTGAGTAAATTCTTTGTATACAGGGTTGAGTTGTTACATGTGATTTGAAGAGGGGTCGAGCCTTTGAAGGTGTGTTGGACAAAGGTCTTGTGACGTATGCAAGAGTTGTGATCAAGGGTCGAACTTCCTTCAAGAGTATCGCACGAGACAAGGGTCTTTTGGAGAGGATTATCACTAGTTTTTGGAGGTATGTTAAGGCCGAGCTTAGCGTAGATCCATGGGTACCACAGGATCCCTAAAAGAAGGTCGCAATCTTAGGGATAAATGCACAGGACCGAGCCTTCGTGAATTTTAGTGTATACATCTTGAAGAGGTAGGTTGGATTATATTTTGAGGTGATGAATGTCAGGTGATAGAGATTTGTTTCAAGGGTTTTGGACAATAATGTGATGCCCTAGTTCAAAATTGTTTCAAAACATGATCAATCAACCAAGTATGCCCTAAATTATGTTAAATATTGCTCAATATTTGTCCAAAAAAAAGAAGGTAGAGGCCCTAGATTGGTTGGACAAAAGTTTGGACTAAACCTATGATTAGGACTGTCGAATTATAGTGCTCTTGTGTAGGTTTTATGTGGATGGTCTGACCCAAAAAGAGGGTTGAATGCTAGAGTGGTGTGAATAGAGGCGTATAAAGTATAAGATAATATGCATAGGAATAAAGACTATCATGAAATGAAGCAGTATATTGAAAGTATGAAGTTTGTTCAAGGGTGTGAACAATAATCATACTAGCATAAGAATAATGCCTTTGTGCACTGTTAGTGGCTGTGAAAATGAACCTTAATTTCTGTCATGTTTGATGCATCAAAGTGACAAATAGAAGGCAGATTAGTGAATCCCTAAGTACATTTTATGTCACAAAGGAAGGGAATTTTTGTGTCACTAGATGCAGCGTTATGGAGTATCTAAAATCACTTCAAAAGGCTAGTGCAGGAAGCAATATAGGATGCAGTGTTGGAAGCAGTGCAGGACGCAATGTCAGATGCCATAGATGAATACCTCAAGTGTAGGATCATGAGAGAAGGAATCATGATCTGTTAGGAGGTATATTTGGAGCCCTAGTGTTGAAGGTAAATCCCCTCTGCGGACGGAGGCGATCCCTACTAGCCCAGCAGGGGTCTAGCAACAAACAAACAATGCTATGACGCAGGCTCCTAGTTACGAATGAAAGATTTGGGATAAGAACCTACCTGGATTCCGGCGCTCGAGTTTAGGAGTTCCAAATAAGAAACTCAGTGATAAGAGGGTTGCTTGAGAAGCTACAAAAAATATCCATAGAATAACAGGTAGTTGATGTAAGGGAAGTATGAGTACTTTCAACATAAGTTGAGGCTTATTGATGCACTCTCCCTATTTGAGAGGGAGTGAGTATAGATTTATGCTCTCAGGTTAAGAGGGAGTTAGGTTGGACACATGGGTCTCCTTGTGTCAGGTATTGTGATGAAATAGGATTGATATCCTAAGTCAAGTACATGGACATATACATGGACATAAATAAGGAGAATGGTGGATTGGATAAGCATCTTAGACAAACTTTCTTGAGTCATGTACTGTGATGAATTAGGATGGACATCCTAAGTCAAGTACATGGACTTGGATAAAGAATGGTCTGGTGGACAGACATTTCCTTAAAGGAAATGGTACGATGGAGGACATACCCTAGGTGGAGTATGTGCCTCAAAGAGGCGGTATGGTGTCCCGTGGAATGCATCCCAACATTGTGCTCTAATATTGTGGAGAGATAGAGTGTACCTGTTAAGGCCTTGGTAATTTGATAATGTTGGTGATGATGATATTATCATTATTGATTCTTATCAATCCAGATCCCTTATTATGTGAACATTTCAACTTGAAGATATACCTCTTGAGTCATTATGAATACATCCCTAGTTAAGAGGGAGTGTTGGAAAAGTAACTAGGTTCAGTCTTCATATTTATTTTTGTACTTGTAAAAAAAGCAAAAAAGAAAAAAATTATTTATATTATTATTATTATTTTAGTTAAGAATGTTCTTTATGCTCTTCTAGGTTTTGTTAAAGTCAAAGAATTGAATTTGAGTCAAAGTCTATTTGGACTCTTTGTAAGAAAAATATTTTTTGTTAAAAAGAAGCGAAAAAGACCTCCATAAGACCAAGTCGAACCTCTAGATGGTTAGGTTGTCCTTCTCAACATATGTGACCATTCACAGTGATGAAAAACTATATATTGGCATGAATCCTCCAACAAAATTTCATGGGAGTTCGTTGAGTTTTTTGTGGCAAGTAGTGTGAGTTTCTGTGACAAAATTCGTTGAATTTCTCAAGTGATTTCGTTGAAACTCTGAAACAAGATGTGTGAATTTCCTATGGAATATAATTTGAAAGGGATGCAAGTTACTCAAGATGAAATAATGTGAGTTTTCTGAAGTCGGGAGTCTGCAACTGCATGTGAGTTTCTATGATTTTTTTACAAGCTGGAGAAGGAAGGTAATGACTATTTTATGAAACATAGAAGAGGACTATAACGAGAGCTACAGGAAGGATGGAGTATCACTATGGGACAAGACATCATGTGACAAACCAATTGATATTATTGAAGATGAATCATGACAGAGAATGGAGGGTTGGCTTGGGGATCTTATGGAGGTATTTGTCTTGGTCTTAGGTCTTGGATATCTCATTTTGATTTGATTATGTAAGAAGAGGATTGACTGAGTTTTCCCCTTAGAGGGGGTTTTCCCATACTTGGAGCCTATATCTTGTGTTCTTTGTGTTCTTGTGATATTCGTGCATTTTATGTTATGGTAATTTCTTGATGAAGAATAAATAATAAAGTAATAAAAGGCCAACAAATCTCACAAGTAATTATCAAGTAAGGGGAATCAACCTTAACCTCAATCACCTTGATTCTCCAACAATAGCAAGCTTACCATTGGTTCTCTCTTATTGACATTATGATTCCAATTTAAACAAGAGCCTGTTGGTGGCAATGTCACTGCTCTTGGACATTGCCACCACGTTGCTTTTGTTTATACTACAAGAATACAAACATGCAAACTTTGCTAAAATTTGTAATTTTCAAATTAAAAAAAATGTTATTTTCAATCCAAAACTAAATTCAAAGTACTCAAAATACCTCTATTACAATTAAATTATAAAAAAATTATATTTAACAATTACAATTCCATCAATTCAACATAAATTTGATTCAATTTCAAATCAAAATGTTAATTTCCCTAAACAAAAAAAAATCAATTATAATATATTTAATCAACCCACTATAAAGTTTTTTTTAATACATTCATTAATAATAAAATTTATTATTAAATACAATGTATCCTAAAATATAACCTTTTATATCACAATATTAAATATTAAATTTCTACCTAATTAAAAAACACTCCAATAAAACTTTTAAATATTACACAATAATATTTAACAATTACTAAACCTTTGTACACTTAATTTATACTAAATGCATTGAATCTTTTTTATTAGCTTACTAAAATCCATTGAACCTCAAACTGTGATCTTTTTTATTAACTTCCTAAAATCCATTGAACCTCAAATTGGAATAGTTGCTTTTAATTCTCCAATTCTACTTGATAAAATGGAATTCTATGAGTCACTGTACCTAATAAATATATATATATATATATATTTTAATTATTTTGACAATTTAAAATATATATATATATATATATATATATATATATATATATATATTCCAAAAAGAATTGTGTTGGAAGATAACGCACGAAAAGATGAAGCACCGCTGAAATCTTGGACATCAATTAGTGTATAAGTAACAATACTCAATCTTCTTGAAGGAATAACCCAATTGTTATGTTGATAACCTTCTTGGACATCAATTAGTGTATAAGTAACAATACTAAATCTTGTTACCCATTGTCCTAGATCTAAAAAAATAAAAAAAATACTAAATCTTGTTGAAGGGAGAATCTGGTTTTTATGTGGATAATTTTTATGTTTTTTCTAGTGAAGTCATGCAATGAGTCTTAGGTTTATTAGCATGAGTCTTAGGTTTATTAGGAAAGCTTAATTTTAAGAGTATTGAGGAGAATTGACTTCGTAATATTTTTTTCTTTTTCGAGCCAATTTTTTTTCTTAAATTTTGGCAAAGATATTTTGGAATTTTAATTTTCAATTATGTAATTGGCAAAAATCAACTAGAATTTTGAATTGTGTAATCCATCTTTATATTCAAAAATACTTTTTAAACAACTAAAATTCATAATTCACAAAAAAAAATGTATCTAGGATTTTATTGAAAAAGACAAAAACCTTTAATGATTAGATTGCTTTGAAATATTTTAACTATTTTGTTTTTTATTCATATATTATTTAAATTAATAAATCACCAAAAAAAAAAATTAATGAAAAAATATTTGTTTTTGTTTACTAGGTTAAGTGAGTCTTGGGATCACTGGAATGCTTAACCTATAGCTTGAGTTGTTGCGGCCTAGGGCCATTTAAGCCATCAAAATTACTTTACTTCAGGGTCTCACTCAGCTTGGGCCATACAAACTCTTAACATGGATAGATTTTTGCCGACAAAATTTCCAACCAATAACCTTTTTCACCATAAAATGCCAACTCTCAACATGGATAAATTTTTACCGACAAAATTTCAACCAATAACCTTTTCACCATAAAATGCCTTAACATAATACCTTATCACTAATCGAGTTGTCTTTAGTGCAACTTTTTGAAGGCTTTTCCTGTGGATTTTTAGGGTCTAATTTCTCTAAAATTTGGTAGGAATTCATTAACAATAGAAGTTTGATGGGTAAACTTGCACAATCAAAGTGCCCTAAGAATTTTTTAGGGTGTTGAATCTATATATACAATCAAAACATCAGTTTAAATAACAAAAATCAAGGTTTCACCTTAATTTTTTTCACCTCAAAATTACACCCGAAACTCCAAAAAATCCCACTAAAAACAACTTCATTATTTTAGATCTAAGACTTTTCTGATCCATAATATAGATAGATAGAAAATCTTTCAGATTAATCACATCAATAGGATTTGGTCCACGTTTTGAACCATCTAATGTGGTTCATCCTCAAGACAAGGGTGAGGATGAACCACATTAGATGGTTCGAAACGTCGACCAAATCCTATTGATATGATTAATTCGAAAGATTTTCTATCTAACTTCATTATTAACTATTCTATACCCATAATATATTATTAAAATAAAATAATAATAATAATAATTAAATTCTTTCTTATAAAAAAATATAAAATAAATCAAAAATATTTAATCATCAAAATGAATAAATAAATGCACGCATAAAGGCAAAAACCAATAAATAAAAATAAAAACCAAAAAGATGAAGGTACGTAAGGACAATATCAAAAATCAAAAATTAAAGTTAAGGCGAGATCTCTCTCTAACTTCATTATTAACTATTCTATACCCATAATATATTATTAAAATAAAATAAAAATATGTGTAATAATTTTCGGTGAAAATGACATAAAAGAAATTTTTGTCCACGCCTTTCGAACCAGCAAGTGTGGTTCATCATCAGGACAAGATGGGAAATCTGATCAGGAAACCAGTTTAAATAGATTAGGACAGCTACAACTAGCGTTGGAAAAACGGCTAGTTTGACTAGAATAGTCAAAAATATTTTAATTTTAAATTTTAATTCTATTATATTTTTAAAATTTAATTATATTTTTATTATAAATTCTATATGAATAAAAATAAAATATAAAAATGAAATCAAATAAAATAAATAAATAAGTAATAAAAATAAAAATATTCAATTAATCAATAAATTTAAGATTACTAAAAAGGTAAGTTTCACGATTATTTAAAATAATAATAATAATAATAATAATAATAATTAAACAGATAACAATATTCTCTATAAAGTTTTTTGCCCGCTCTGAGCTGCGCTACGTCCCGTGACCTGGTGCGAGGAGGCCTTCCTGCATGCGCTTCGGCGCAGCGGTCTCCCTGGGTTGCTGCCTTGCGGCCTGAGGCCCTCGGCTCCCTGCTCTCCCCTTGCGGCCCTGAGGCCCTTACCCCTTTCTGTTGCGTAGGATCTGCGCTTCTGCAGAGTTTGATCTGCTTTTTTGCTGCAGGGTGGTGGCCCATGCTAGGGTTCGCCCCCATGGAGGCCCCGGGCTCGCCCAGGGCTTGCCCCCTGCCCCCCCCCGCCTCCTTCTTCTTCAGATGCTTTTGACAGGCTCTTAGCTGGGCTGCCGCCGAAGAAAAAATGTGAAGCTGCCAAGTTTGTAAAGAGGATCGAGGATATTCCTGAAATTTCCTTGCCGCCGGAGACCTCGATTCAAGTCGCCTTGACTATGGCTTAACGCGCCCTCGTGGGTTAGTTTACCGGACTGTGGCCTTCTCCAAAGACTACCAAGAACTGGGTCAATAAGAACTGGGCGCCTTTGATTAAGGAAAACGTTACATCTTATTTTTTAGGAAGAGGATTCTTTCTCTTCGAATTCACCTCCAAGGACGACAAGGATCTGATCTTCCAGAATGGCCCCTATTTCATGGGCCCCCAGGGGCTTTACCTCAATAAATGGACACCAGATTTCGACCCTGCTGTTGATGTTCCCTCTGCTGTCCCGGTATGGGTTAGACTCCCAAATCTTTTTGTTCATTGCTGGAACTGGGACTCGTTAAAGCACATCGGCAACGCCCTCGGGAAATTCATAGATCGGGAAAACAGCAAAGATCAATACGACTGTGCCTGGATCTACGTTGAAGTAGATCTAGAGGTGGGTCTCCCGGAAGCCATCAAAATCAAAGTTGGAAGCTGGACACATGTGCAGAAGCTAGATTACGAACAACTGCCCTTCAAATGCTGAAAGTGCCACGTATATGGCCACTTCGCCAGAGGATGCCCCTCCAATGCTGAGACAGACAAGGGCAAGGAAGAGGGCTGGAATCAGGTCAAGCGTGCAAGGACTACCAGAAAACAAGGGGGTCCAAATGGAAAAGGTCCCCAGGCCCCTGCGCAGCAACCTCCCCCCAGAAAGGAGCAAGATAATAAATATGCCCCCCTTAGCTCGCTCCTGGAGGAATCTCAAGATGCAGGTACTCAAAAATCAAACCCTCCCGAAAAGGGCACTCCCTCTTCTCCCAAGGGGGCTAGTCGGGCTGAGAGCTCCAAAGGAAACTCTGTAGAAGCAGAGGAAGTGGAGCAAGAATCCGAAGAATCGAAGGAAGAAGGTGAAATAGGCGAATCTCAAGCTTCGATAAGGAGATCCACTAGAGGCCGCAAATCAGATCGGGAAAAAAGAGAGCAGGAAACGTTCAAAGAGAAACTACAAGGCAGCCAGCCAACTCTTGAAAAGATATTAGCATCAAAACCAAATATGGCTAGAAACCAACCTCAAGGCTCCAAGGGAGCCAACCAGAAATACAAATGATGAAGATCATCTCCTGGAATTGTAGAGGTATGGGGAGCAGAATCAAAGAAGAAGCTATCAGAAACTTAATAAGGATAGAAGCTCCTGACATACTCCTCATTCAGGAGACTAAACTGGAGGACTCTGTCTTCCTCCAAACAAGTAAAAATCTATGGAACAGATGCGAGGCAAAAGCAATCTCAGCTCGAGGGGCTTCTGGTGGCTTGGGCTCTCTCTGGAATGCTGGAAAAATCTCAGTCATCTCTGAGACACTCAATCCTCACTGGATGCTCTTAAAGCTGCAGCACTTAGACTCAAATGTGATATTTAGTCTTTTCAACGTGTATGTCCCCGTGAATGCTGGGGAAAAAAGAATTGTTGGGAATCCATAAGAAACCAAGCCGACCTTTTAAGCTTGGAGAATATCATCATTGCTGGAGATCTAAATCTCACCCTTCTTTCTGAAGATAAGAGAGGAGGCAGCATAGTACGCGACCCAGCTAGGGAATGGGCAGAAGATCTCATGCAGGACTGGGATCTTCTGGATATCAAACCAGTCTCAGGTAAGTATACCTGGTCTAATAAAAGACTTGGGCCTGGCCACATTGCTGCCAGGCTGGATAGGTTCTTCATTCAAAGTTCTTTTCTCCTTCTTGGTCTAGAGGCTAGGGTCCATATTCTCCCTTGTAGCACTTCTGATCATAAACCCATCAAACTTGATCTCGTGGCCCAGCTAGACCATGGGCCTATCCCCTTCAGATTTAGCCTGCTTTGGATTAAAGATCCGGACTTCATGCATATAGTTAAGGATAGTTGGCTGCAGCCGGTCAAAGGCTCCCCCTTCTTTGTCTGGGAGGAGAAGCTCAGAAGAGTGAAAAGGGCTTTGAAAAGCTGGGCCAAATCTCTGCCCAACCCAGTAAATGAAAGGAAATCAATACAAAGCTCTCTGGATCACCATCATCTCCAGATTGAAAAAGCCATTATCACAAAAGAGATCCTAGATAAAGAAGCCCAGCTCCAGCAGAAATATCACAATGCCTGTCTTGTTGAGGAAGAATATTGGAGGATCAAATCACGCAGCCTTTGGCTCAAAGTAGGGGACAGGAATACCTCTTTTTTTCACAAGCAAGCTCAGGCAAGAAAATGCACCAACTCTATCTCTGAAATAAAAGATGGCTCTATTACCCACAAGGACATTGCAAACATAAAAAAAGCAGCCTCCCAGCATTTTCAAAGTTTGTATAGTGAAGACTTAGAGCTGGACCAAAACTATGATTCGTTGGATGTGATTCCCTCCTTGGTTTCAGCTGAAATGAATCATCTCCTGGAAGCAAAAGTCACCAAAAACGAAGTTAAGGATGCCCTCTTCGCCATGGATCCAGATAAAGCCCCGGGGCCAGATGGATTCTCAGCCAGATTCCTCCAAACCTGCTGGCCGATCGTGGAAAAAGATCTCTTCAAAATGGTCACAAAGTCTCAAGCTTGTCAGAAAATTGGAGGCAGCACAAACTCTGTTTTTCTGGCCCTCATCCCCAAAGAGAAAGGAGCCAACTCCTTCAACAGATTTCGCCCGATTTCACTATGTAACATTGGCTACAAATTGATTACTAAAGTCATAGCAAATAGACTGAAGCTTATCCTCCCCAAAATCATCCCGGAAAGTCAAGGAGGATTCATTCAAGGTCGCCAGATCGTGGACAACTTCACTTTGGTACAAGAAGCAATCCATTCAAGCTTGAGTCGAAATGAAAAAGGTATGGTTATCAAGCTAGACTTAGCTAATGCTTTCGATAGAGTTAGGCATAGCTATATGTTTAAAGTATTACACAAGCTTGGGTTTGGGGAAAATTTTATAAACTGGATCCGGGCTTGCATATCAGAACCTTGGATTGCCCCATTAGTAAATGGTAGAGCTGCTGACTTTTTCAAAGCCACGAGAGGTCTCAGGCAGGGATGCCCCCTCTCCCCACTGCTATTCGTCCTTCAAGCCTCAGTTCTCAGTTTTCTTCTAGACAAAAAAATGGCAGATCAGGAAATTACAGGGCTCTGCATTGCTAGAGGGGTTAAAAACATCAACCATGCTCTCTTTGCTGATGACACCCTGATGTTGGGAGCTGCCTCTATCCTCATGGCTTCCAGATTCAAAGGAGTACTAGACGAGTTTTGCAGGGTCTCTGGAAGTATTCTTAACAATGGCAAATGCCATATCTACTGCTGGAACACCTCGCCTAGTCTTCTCAACACCATTTCGAGATGCTTCGGCTTTGCTGCTTCCTCAAACTGGACATCCTTCAAGTACTTGGGCCTCCCTGTTTTTCTCAAAAGAGCCTACAACAGAGATTGGCTCCCCCAACTGGAGAAATTCAAAAATAAGTTGCTCGCCGGGGCTCTTCATGGCTAAACATAGCTGGTAAGTCGGTCCTCATAAAATCAGTTCTTAACAGTCTCCC
Organism: Pinus albicaulis; assembly: GCA_034641835.2. Lineage (NCBI taxonomy): Eukaryota > Viridiplantae > Streptophyta > Pinopsida > Pinales > Pinaceae > Pinus > Pinus albicaulis. Next base: position 1,175,671,257 of record CM076584.1, on the reverse strand, counting down.
CTTATTCCAGTTTTCAGTTCTTCTGGCACCCACTGGCATTCTTAGAAAAATGGAGGAGATCATCATAAAATTCTTCTGGAAAGGGGGAAAACAAAATGAAAAAAAGATCCCCCTGGTCAATTGGGAGGTTGTCTCCAAACCACTGTTGGAAGGTGGGCTAAATTTCAAGAACCTGGGCATCCACAATATTGCAATGAGCGCCAATTTAATATGGAGAATCATTGCTCCAAATCCCGGTTGGGCGCAATTAGCGCTTTGGAAAAAATACTTCACAGGCCAGCGATCTCGCTGCCTGGACCACCCCTTGCCAGCAACGAACTCGCCCTTCTCTAAACTCTGTTCAAAGGCCTGCCCGCTCATCAAAGACAACGCCTTTTGGATCCCTGGAAATGGTAAAGGGATTAACCTCTGGACTGACAGGATTATGAATATGGAGCCGCTGGGAGAATTCCATTCACTCCTTGCGCTGCGCAGGTGGATGACTGTCGCGGGCCAACACACACTGTGGGACATCTCCTACTGGCAGGACTCCCGCTGGGTAGGATGGAATCTCCAAACACCACCAGAGCTGCAGCAAGAACGCGACGCCCTGTTATCGCTTCTTCATGGTGCGGCCCCTACGCAGATCAGAAAACGAGATTCACGTGGGTGGGGGGCGTTGACTGGAGGCTTCACAGTAGCGTTGGGCTACTCCAAATTGTGCGAACGCCCTCATGCTGCCACCAATCCTGCTCCGTGGTAGGGGATTTGGCACTGTCCATCTTTGCCTAAAATCGATTTCTTCAACTGGTTGCTTTGCCATGGTAAAATTTTGACAGATGAAAACCTGCAGAAGCGTGGATTCCAGGGTCCCTCAAGGTGCAACTTGTGCAAGATTCACCAGGAAAGTGCTACGCATCTCATCCTTGAATGTCCTTACTCAATGCAAATTTGGACTGATCTCCTTGCCCCTCTTTGCTCCAACTTCACTCTGCCTACCTCTTTACCAGCTCTTTTTGCTAACTGGCTGCAAATTTATCCTGGTCCTCCCCCATCTAATAAGACGATCAAAGCTGCATGGATTATTCTCCCCAAGTTAATCTGTTGGAATATCTGGCTGGAGAGAAATAAAAGGATTTTCAGGAATTGTAATCAAGAAGCGAAGCTTGTGGTAGAGAAAATAAAATTTCTGCTAAAAGAGTGCTTGAGTGATCATAAAGATGATACAAACTTAAGCCATCAAGACATAAATTGGGGCGCCGCTCTAGACATGCAGTTTCAAAAAGCTCCAAGAAAAATCCTCCTCCTCAAGGAATGGCAAATAAGGGCTCCAGCTAAAGAGTTCCAGGATTGGATCACAAATCACCCAAGCCATTCCTTTTTCTTTGACGGGGCTGCAAAGGGAAATCCGGGCAGAGCTGGAGCAGGAGGTGTCATTTTAAATTTAGAGGGCATAAAGACTCATAATTTCGCCTGGGGTTTAGGCATTGCTTCCAGCATTCAAGCAGAAGCATTGGCCCTTTTCCAAGGCCTTAAGATCCTAAAAGAACTGAGCATTAGGAAAGTAAATGTTTTTGGGGACTCCCAGATAATAATAAACATTATGGTTTCACGTTCTAAGCCTTCGGATCTAAGACTGGCAAGAATGATCTTCAGAATAACGGACCTGGCAAATTCATTTCAGAAATTGAGCTTCTACCATGTGTTGAGAGCCAACAACAAGCAGGCAGATACTGAAGCCAACAAAGCAGCCCTTCTATCGGCGGGAGCCTTGTGCAGAGGCGGAAAAGAGTCATGGGATCCAATCCCTTAAATTAAAAAACAGACATGTTTTACTGTTTATTGTTAAACCAGTTTGTATGCATTTTCAAGCATGGGAAAATCACAGAATTAGACCTCATTGTTGCAAATAAAGAGAGAAGTTATATAAGCATAATGGCCACAGTCATCCAAAGCTGTGCGGCAAATGCAAATTGTAACTCTCCTCCTGTAACCCGAATTCTGGCATCAAGGCCAAGTATTGAATAAAATCCACTACCCGTTTCTGTAAAAAATAATAATAATAATAATTAAACTAAAATAAAGAAAAAATATAAATAAATAATACTTAAAATAAAATAATAATAATAATAATATTAAAATAATAATAATAATAATAAATAAATAAATAAAATAAAATAAAAATAAAAATACTAATCAAAACCAAATTAATAAAATAAAAGGAGCACATCAGGAGAGAGAAATCAAGATCGAGAGAAGAAAGAATGACCCGAGGGAGCAAAACTAACTAACTAACTAAGAGTGAAGGGCAGGAATCCAGCATCTGCTAACATTCCACCCATCATCCCTATTAAGGTTAACCGGCCTCTTTTATTTTTCCAAGGCTTCCCTTAACTTTCGGTGGTGGAAGTGGTCAATTGTTGCAATAACCTTAGTATCTTCAATAAATATGGTGATTTGTTTTTTCAGCATGCTCTGCCAAGGCAGAGGACCGAGATCTACCATGTCTAAGGTCAGCGACATGCTCATGAATTCTTTGGTTAATTGATCGACCAGTTTCACCAATGTAAGGTGTCCCATAGGAACACGGAATCAAATAAACACCCTTACCCTCCATCGGGCAAATCGGGTCTTTAACTGATCTAAGGGAACTACGGATAGTGTGAAGAGGCTTGAAAGTTGAAGAGATATTATGTTTCTTCAAGATCCTTACGGTTTTATCAGTGGTACCTTGGATAAATGGAAGGTGAACTCCAGATAATCGATCGCAAGGATCTTTCTTAACCTTAGGACCTTTCTCAGCTTTTTGAAAAGCTTTAAGACATTGAGCCCTGCTATAACCGTTCTTACATAAGACATTAAGGAGATGTGATTTTTCACCTTCAAAGAACGATTATAGCAGGGCTCAATGTCTTAAAGCTGAGAAAGGTCCTAAGGTTAAGAAAGATCCTTGCGTTATCTGAATTTCACCTCAAGGTACCAGCTAAAACTCATAAAGGATCTTGAAGAAACATAATATCTCTTCAACTTTCAAGCCTCTTCGCACTGCTCCGTAGTTCCACGAGATCGGTCGCATTTCGTGGGTGTAGAGATGTTTATTTGATTCGGTGTTCTGTGGGACACCTTACACAATGGCTTGGTCGATCAATTCATGAGCATGTCGTGACTTAGGCTATGGTAGCTCTCGGTCCTACCTTGGCAAGTCATCTTCAGAAAACAAATCACCATATTGAAGATACTAAAATTGTGCAACAATTGACCACTCCACAATAAGTTAAGAAACTAGAGAAATAAAGTCGGTTAACAATAGGGATGATAGGTGGAATAATTAGCAGTCTTTGAATACCTTCATATGCCCATTAGTTAGTTGAATGACAGTTCTTCTTTTTTCTCTCGATCTTGATTTCTCTCTCTTGATGCTCCTTTATTTTGGTTTGATTGTATTTTTGTTTTGTTTTGTTTATATTATATATATATATATATATATAATTTATTTATTTATATTTATATTTTATTTTATTTATTTATTTATTATTATTATTATTATTATTATTATTTTAAGTATTATTTATTTATTTATTTATATTTTTTCTTTATTTTAGTTTAATTCTTATTTTATTTTATTTTTATTTATTATTATTATTATTATTATTATTTAAATAATCGTGAAACTTACCTCTTTAGTAATTTTAAATTTATTGATTATTTGAATATTATTATTATTATTACTTATTTATTTGATTTGATTTCATTTTTATATTATACTTTTATTTTATTTTTATTCATATAGAATTTATAATAAAAATATAATTAAATTTTAAAAATATAATAGAATTAAAATTAAAAATTAAAATATTTTTTGACTATTCTAGTCAAACTAGCCGTTTTTCCAACGGCTAGTTGTAGTTGTCCTAATCTATTTAAATTGGTTTCCTGATCAGATTTCCTATCTTGTCCTGATGATGAACCACACTTGCTGGTTCAAAACGCGTCGACAAAAATTTCTTTTATGTGATTTTCACCGAAAATTATTACACACATTTTATGGATCACAGAAGCCAAATTCCTAATAAAAATAATAATAATAATAATTAAATTCTTTCTAATAAAGAAAAATATAAATAAATTTAAAATATTTAATCATCAAAATGAGTAAATAAATGCACGCATAAAGGTAAAAACCAATAAATAAAGATAAAAACCAAAAAGATGAAGGTACGTAAGGACAATATCAAAAATTAAAGTTAAGGCGAGATCTCTCTTTATTTGTCGGGTAAGGTGAAGATTGTTTGGATGGTTTATTAATGAGTGGAAACAAATAATTTGATACAGTAGTTGGTTGGTCTGTCTATTAATGAGAAAACAAATAATCTGTTATATTATTTAGTTGGTCGGTCATTATCTTCTTCGTTCTAAAATGAGTGTGTATGGTGTTAATGGTTTGTTTATATATTTTTAAAATTTAAATATGTACAAATTTAGGTTTTTGTTTTTAATATTATAAAATGAAAATTATATGTGTTTGATATAAATATAAATATTTAAAGTTATAATGTGATTTTTTATTTATTGTGTCTAGAGGTTTTTTAAAACTTAGTTTAGGGTGGATGGGTGAGGATTAGATGAATGAGAGTTTGAGTGTGAGTATTACATGTGATATGTAATATGTGAGATATATTATGGGTGAGTGTGAGTGTGAGTGTTAGATGTGATATGTGATATGTGAGATGTGTTTTTTTTTTTAAAACAAAATTACGAACAATTTTTTAAATAAAAGAAAGTATAATATAGAGATCACATTAAAATATATAACATATAAATAGTACTTATAAATTAACATCTATTTTATCATATAAATTAAAATAATGATTGCATAATCATCTTTAAATTTAATTAATAAGTAGATAAAAATTTAATATTTACAATATAACAAGATTTTTAATCATAAATATTTACCATGGATATTATTAACTTCTAAATAGTTTTTTTACAATATCATGGGCCAATAGCCAGAAGAGAAATATATCAAGAGGAAGAAGAGAGAAGAAAATCATAATACCATGGTTTATCAATACCATGAGCCAATACCATGGCTTATCAATATCACATGCCCAAGAACCATAACTTATTTAAAAATAAAAACATTTTACAAATACTTTATTTTAATTTAATTTTATAACATTTTTTAATTAAATCTAAAAGAAAAAAAGGTTATAATTACATTTGAGGTATATCTAAACCTTCCATATATACCTATGTGAAATTTATATAATACACATAATATTATAAAGAACCATGATAGATGCATTTTAACCAAGGATCCGAGCAAAGAGAGAAGACAAAGTGACTAACAATGATAGAGGAAATATAATGCATGATTCTTTTAAGTTTTTTATTATTGTATTTTCTTTGACATGATTGATCCAAAATATAGGTTTAATATTTTACAACCAATTATGTTTGTTTGTTTGTTTGTTTTGTTTTTTTAGATACTGTTATCACAAAATTAGACCTGATAGGCTGTCAATCAAATCAATCTCATGTAACTGTTTCAAACCAATCTTTTGATTAAGGCTTATCCTCCTCAACTTGAGAGGGCTCTCTCAAGGGGTAATGATTTTTGATAGAAATATAGATAGCTAACTCTATGTGGGATAATAAGCAGAAAAATGGATATTGGTTGTAAATCACATTAGCAAGTGCACATTGGGCTTATGGAGTCATAATAGCTTCAGTAAAACCAAACAATCTATTTAGCATGGAAGTCAAGGCATATCAGAGTTCTAGTCCAGAGATACACATGTAAAACTGTAAAACACGCAGTCAGTTTGTCTATGAAGGAAGTCAAAGCATCAATGATGAATTCTGAGTAACATAAGCAAACACCACTGCAATAGGATGGTAAAAGGATGCCATTAGAACAAGAATACACTATAACTCTTTATGAATCTTGAGTTGGCTAACTAAAAAACTCTGTATTAAACTTAAAACCAGTCACTTACAATAAACATAATCTTTTTGCTAAAAGTGTCCAACCCTTAGTATTTTGACTTCTTCATCTTTTATAGATCATTTACAATATAGGATAACCTTATCCCCAACTAGATACATCGAATTCCTACTTTTTGACACCTTTCCTAACCATATAACATGGTATTTATTACAAAATGATAGTTGCAAACCTAATGAACAGTCCTATTACAAATAGGACTCAAACTCCTTAACTCTACCCATAAAAACATTATCTAAAATATATTACATCATTTGCCAACTGTATTCCCATAAGGTTGAATCTAGATGATAAGCTCCAACACTTTATGACCTTAATGTTGATCTCCTGCAAATTAGGAAACTGTCCACTATTTTTTAGGCTTAGGATTCTTTGTGTTCTTGAGACACTCTTACCACTATGAACTTATGACTTCGAGGTTATTTGTTGTCAGGAATTGAAATGACATATGCCCAAAATCATCCTTAAATGCCAGTTGTACAAAATCACCATCAAACTGTCCAAAATAGCAGAAATAGACTTGCGCTATGAAAACAACACAGTTTCGTAGCGCTTTTCGCAGCACAGTCTTTTAACCCATTTGCCTTCAAAATTTTGGTTTCTTTCCTCTAGGATTATCTTCGTATTCACTTGACACAACTTCCCTAGCAATTTCAGGTCAAAATACATACATTTTCCTTCCAAAAATTTATAAGAAAGGTGAAAAAAGCTACCACAGCAGTTTCGTAGTGCATTTCACCCTTTTTGCACTATTTGCGCTACGAAACTGTTGAGTGAGCAGTTTTGACCAGATTTATTTAAAATTCAAACTAAAAATGTGCCCAAACTCCAAAATACCACTGGTTTCATCAAAACAAGCAGTCATATGAACTAAAAACATAATTTTCATGAGGTTTATTCTTCATTTTTCATTTGATTTAGGCTTTGACCTTTTCAATAATTTTTCATTTTGTACCTTTGTTTTTTAGTTCATCCTGAGTCAGTTTCAACTGCAGTTCCAAATCCTCCACTTGATTTCTTAGTCTCCTATTACTGGCTCTCAAGTGAGTATTGATCACTCAGACAAATTTTCCTTCTTGATGGTTGGAACTGTCCATGTAAAAAATTGTTCTGCACTGCTTGGAATCTCAAACCTAGAACCAGATTGGCCTTCCCAAAGTGCCTTCACTCTTTTAAACTCTGTTTTTTCAATGTTGTGCTTTCTGGCCCTCTTTTTCATCATTGCAATCTCTTGGTTTGCAAGCTTCAATCTCTCCTCAAGATGTTGACACTCTGTCATGTGTTCTTTTCTCGTGATTGTCTTGTTGGCTGCATGCTCCACTATTGGTGATGAAAGATCAACCACCTCTTTAGGGACTCTGGCTGTTTCAATATTTTCTTGGACCTCCTTGCTACCTTCCTTGAGCTTCTTAGCATGCCTAGTTAAAGGCTTCCTTGCTTGAAAGATAAAGGTTGCATTTTCACCCTCAAATTCAAGTTTCTTAGCTGACTTAACCCTTTTCTGTTTGTGTTCATCTACTCCAATAAAATCAACTTGCACAATGGGTGATTCCTCTATATCAATTACATGAAGGATGTCATCTAAACTTCCTTTTATCACAGGGCTATCCTCTGTAGCTGAAACAACTTATCCTCATACCTAAATGATAAGTGTAAACTTTATGGTATCTGCCTTCACATGTAAAGTATCTTTGTATGTTGAACAACATCTTGGAATAGGTGTCTTTGATACAACTTCTAGGTATTGCATTGTTCAGGTCCATATCTGCATACTCAGGTTTCATAAATTCCTTGCATGGTTCCATGTCAAACTTAAAACCTTTAAACCAAGTCTCTTGCCCGCTTGGTATTTCTGTCACAGAAGCAATAATCTCAGGTGTGACTGGCACATTTAACATCCCAACTTTGGAAGTTGTTCCACTGAAGTTTAATGCAAATTATTTAGACACCTGTGTGTGGCAACCCTGCAGCTTTTCACAAAAACGAAGACAACCTGCTTTGCTAAAATCCTCCATCACTGTTTGATCTTCAATTATAGCCTTCACATTTTCAGGCTCATATCTTAAACAATGTCCCCCTATGTGAACTTTCTTCTCCTCTTCCATACTTCTTAGAAAAACCTGTTAGCTTCTCTTGAATCTGTAAAATAGCCTCGCTTGAATATATGATCAACCTCACTTGATTATGGAACAACCTCGCTTGAGAATATGGAAGATATCCTTTGTATAGAACACCCACAGGCTTAACTTGACAACTTCAGAGCTTAAACACTTGTATGGAAGCAAATGAAAACGAGAATGACCAAATTAGGCAAGAATTTGAATTTAAGGTGTCATCTCGTAACTGAATGATGCTTCACTCATGCCCTATCATGACAATGATGATTGTGAGACAGGTAAGTACATTAAATCTGATCTCTAACTAACTCACCATACCCCTGTCCTATCATTCCCCAATGGATTCTGATAGATTTCGGCTTAATTGACAAGACGGTTAAGAAACCGCACTTTCGTAGCGCCCACAGTGTATTTTTCGCAGTTTGTGCTACGAAAGTATCAGCGCTTTCATAGAGAAAATCCTCTTTTTTGAACTAGCGGCGCTACGAAACAGAGGATTCTTAGCTAATTGCATAAATTTAACCCTAAACCTTATGAAATGATTCCTAAATGGAAAATGTGAGTATTTGATCATGGAATGGACCTCTAAAGACTTTATTTGAATTCAATGGTGACCTTTAAACTTATAAAAACTCTAACCTACCCTTAACCAAAACCTAAGATGACTTTCAAACCCATTTTTAGACCATGATAAAAAACAGAGTTGACACAATGATGTTTTGAAATTTTTTTGGGTGATAACGGTGGCTCCACTTGGGATAGTGTGCCCCTGTGGTACACTAAGAACCAGTAGTTCCAGTGTTTCTATCCATTTTCTTGACCAAAACAGAAAAAACTTTGAAATTTCCAAGCTTCCTCCTCAAGCTCTAATAGCCTTCACCTCGAGCTCAAGCTTACTGGTTTAGCTTGTAATTATTAGCAGAAAAACTCATAAAATGAAATATGTGCAATGACATGAATAATCAATCAAATTTTAGGAAGAATAATGCTTCAAAAAACTGCCATTGACAAGTCCTCCAGCATATGATTTTCCATCCATCTCCTGTAGTATGTAAGTATTGTTTCCATGAAAAGCTGCTATCTTGAAAGGACCTTTCCATAAGTTCTCAAACTTTCCATGTTTTCCTTTCTCTTCAATTCTGGCCTCCCATTTCAGCACTTCATCTTGAATTTGAAAACTTTCTTCCTTGATATTTTTATCAAATGTCCTCTTGATTCTGTTTTGAGATTGTTGATTACTATTATAAACCTCATTCCTCTTCTCTTGCAGAGCTATCAGTTGATTAATTCTCCTCTGGACTACATTTGGTTGCTCTGCTAGCCCTTGAATCAACTTCATGACAAGTACCCCTAGTGATATAGGAAAAATAGCCTCAGCGCCATATACCAATTCATATGGTGAAGTTCCAATTGACCTCTTTGTGCATATCCTATCAGCCCATAAGGCATACTTCAACTTCGAATGCCAAGCCTTCTTATTCTCCTGCAACACTTTTTTAATGATCCTCACAAGACTCTTGTTGGAAGACTTAGCAAGACCATTCCCTTGCGGATAGTATGCAGTAGAATGCCCAAGAGTAATATGATATTGATGGCAAAAATTGATCAGCTTCTTAGACTTAAATGCCTGTGCATTATCAGTTATGATCTTCATGGGGTAACCAAACCTAGACAAGATATTATTCTCTAAGAAAGAAATAATCACAGAATCATTTTCTTGCATAGTTGGGATTGATTCAATCCATTTGGTGAAGTAATCAGTTGCTGTAAGAATCCAACGATGTTGTCCTGATGATGATGGATGAATCTCCTAAATAAAATATAGCCCCCACTGCTGAAATGGTGCTTCTACATAGATAGGCTTCAAAGGTAAAGGTATAAGCTTCTTTTTACCCTCGAAAATCTGGCATTCATGGAAAGCAGCAACCCTCTTGTAGACATCCTTAAACATGGTAGGCCAATAATACCATTCTCTTAGAATCTTGTTCACTGTTGCCTTCCAATAATGGTGACCTCCACAATATCCTTTGTGGAACTCCTCAATTACTTTATCGGCCTCCTCTTCCAGCAAACAATTCAGCAAAATTTCGCCAATATCCTTCCAAAACATATTTCTGTCAAAAATAAAATATCTCAAAAAATTCAGTTTAAAAAACCTTGATTTGGACTTTGTTAGATTAGCAGGTGCTTTATTGTGCTGTAGGAAAAAAACAACCTCCTTGTACCAATCTGAAGTGATGTATTTTTCTTCAATAGAAACTAGTTCCTCTTCATCATCTGAAATTTCTGATATTTCTGCAATCAAATTTATCTCAAGGCAGTCAAAGTTTGACTGCGCCATCAGCTTTGCTAAGCCTTGCCCTTTTACCAATTTTGTTGGCTTAATCTATATATCATACTCTAGCAATTTGGCAATCCATTTCCCCTTCTTACCATTAGGGTCGGCTTGAGTGAGGATGTCTTTCACAACAGTATTAGGAACGAACGCCACAACATGAGAATGCGGAATATAAATTCTGAAATCTTTGATAGCCTTCACCAAGGCATATGCCTGCTTCTATAAGATATTATACTTCAGCTCAGAATTGGCTAATGTCCTACTAATGAAAGAAATTGGCTGCTCAATACCTTGATGTCCCTTTTGTAGCAGAAATCCAGCGATAGTATTCTCTGATGCAAAAGTAAAAACCATAAATTCCTTTGAGAAATCTGGACTGATCAATACCAGTGCTTGTGTGAGTGCCCTTTTGATTATCTCAAATGAGTGTCTTGTTTCTGCTGTCTACTTAATATCAACTCCCTTCTTCAGCATCCTTGTTGTGTCCTTCACAATCTCAGCAAAATTAGGAATAAATCGCCTTACAAAATTTACCTTTCCAAGGAAAGATTGAATCTCCTTCCTACTTCTTGAAAAATCCACCTTCTGAATTGCATTGAACCTGCTTGGATCAATCTTAATCCCATCTTTAAAAATGATATGTCCAATTAATTTACCTGAAGTTAAAGAAAAAACACTTTTGGTGGGATTTAGAGAGATGCCAAACCTTCTACACTTCAGCAGAATTCTTTCCAGGTGTTTCAAGTGATCTTCTTCCCTCCTTGAGAAGACTGTTATGTCATCAAGATAAACAACCACCATCTTGTCCTTCTCTTCAGAAAATGCAATTTCCATTGCCCTCTGAAAGGTAGCTCCTGCATTCATGAGACCAAATGGCATCTTGGCATACATGAAAGTTCCCCATGGTGTAGTAAAGGTTGTTTTTTCTTGATCATCAGGATGTACAAGAATTTGATTATAACCTGAAAAACCATCAAGCATAGACATTCTCTGAGAACCAACAATAGTTTGCAAAATTTGGTCCATCTTCGAGAGGGGATAATTGTCCTTTAGGGAGGCTTTATTCAAATTTCTGAAGTCAATACATATTCTGATTTCTCCACTCTTTTTCCTAATTGGAACCAAATACGCAAGCCAATTTTAAAATCTGATTGGGACAATGATTTTAGCATCAAATATATTTTTGACTTCCTTCTCAATCAATGGCATGAGAAGTGGATTGATTCTTTTCAACTTCTGCTTGAAGGGCTTTTCATTTTTCTTTTATGGTAATTGTATGTTGAATAATGGTGAGATCATATTCTTTCAAATCAGCATAGTTCCAAGAAAATACATCTATGAATCTATTCATCATTTCAACATGCTTAAACTTCATATCAGCTGAAAGAAACTTTGAAATTTTAATCATTTTGGGCATAGCTATTGTACCAAGGTTACAACTCTCAACTTCTTCATCATCAGCTTGTAACTTAGGGGACTTGAAAACATCATTCTGATCAAAAAGTTTTTCTAGAGGTATAAGTCCCTTTGGTATGGAATTTTTCTTTAGTTGCAAAACTTCAGAATTCCCTTTAGATTCAGCCAACATATTTTGCTAATCTACTTGTATATTTTCAAATTCTTCTTTCAGCTCAATAAATTTCTTCACCGGTTGATCATCCTCAAAAACTTGCCAATGAGTAATATTATCAGGGATAGTTGGTCTATGGAAAATCTCAACTTCATATTTTTATTTGGAATGCATAGGAATAATTAAAAGACTGGCAGAGACAGCAAGGGAATCAGCAATGGAGTTTTGTTCTCTAGTTTTGACCATGAATGTATAGGCTTGAAATTTTTCTAACATGTCCAAAACCAAGTTCCTATATGCTCTCATCCTTGTATCTTTTGTTTGATAAACACCTTCAACTTGTTTAATGACTAATTCTGAGTCTCCAAAAACATAAATGTTTTGAGCATTCATTCTTGTCAAAACTTCTAGACCCAAAATCAAGGATTCATACTCAGCCATGTTGTTTGTGCAATCAAAGTTCAGTTTATAGGAAAGGAACTTACTCTCATCACTTGGATTTTTAATCCAAATCCCTGCTCCTGCTCCTTCTCTGCCTGTTGATCCATCAAAATTCAATGACCACCAACCTTCCACCTCCTTATCGCTGACTTGCTGATCTTCTGTTTGCTGATTTTCAGATTGCTGAATTTCAGAACTTTGAGTTTCTGCTTTCTTCTCCTCTTCTACTTCACTATTCAAATCATTGAAAAGAATAGCAGAACCAAGTTCAGTATTAAGAGCATAAATTGGAAAATTTTGGGGTTTGTCTTTACTACTCACCTTGTAGGCCATTCTTGTCTCTCAATATATTCTTCTTTGCTGCCCAAAAATAGGAATGGTAGCATAAGTAAGATCCATCTACATTGTACCTTTAATTTTCACTGACCATGATCTTGACAACAGCATGCCAAACTTTGGTGGAATGTCTGCTACCATGATGTCCATGACTACAGTCTTAGCAGGAACTTGTGTTGGACCAACAACAACATCCTTGATTAAACCAATGCATTGAACTCTTTTCGAATCGAAAGAAAACAAATCTTTATATGGCCTACTTATTTCTAACTCCATTCTTTCCATGATTACATTGGGCATAAGATTGTGAGAGGCCCTTGAATCCAACATAGCATTATGCAATGTCATGTCGTGAATGCTAAGGCTCACATAAAAAGGAGGGACCTCATCATTCTGTTCATCTTCTAGTCTTGGACCCAAATATATGGTTGAATGATCTTCTAACACATTCAAGATATCAACAGCTCCTGGTTGTGAATTTAACGTTTTAACAATCTTGCTTCTATATTCATCTACCTTGAGAATCTCACCAAAAAGGGACTGATATTTTTATCTTAGAAATTTCATTCTCAAGATTTAAAACAAAAATAGATTTTTCAGCTTCTTTGATAGGAGGGACAGTTGGTGTATCTTTCTTACCTTCAACGACCTTAGGAGCATCCTTCTTGCCATCAAAAAACTTAGGTGTATCCTTCTTAGTCTGTGTTTTTTTTGTAATGATAGGCACATTCCTATTTCTAAGATTATATTGTTTCTGCATCTCAAAAATATCATGTTGATACCCCTTTATATAGTCCGATGTTTCTTCTTCATGATTATTTTGATATGACTGATCATGTTCTTATTTTTTCAAGAAAATTCCAGACATTTCCTCATCAAAACAGTGAATAGAATCCTCAGGAGCTTCAGGATCATCTTCTTCATCAATCAAATTATGTTGGAATGGAGGTCTCACTGGAGGATCAGGTTGCTGATTTTTGTTTTCCCTTGACCTTTGTTGATTCTGAGGTCTCCTGAATTGAGGGTTTCTAAATTGAGGTTCATGTTGTGCAGGAGGAGCAGAGGTATTCCCAAGGACTAATCTATCCATCAACTTTTCCATTGTTTTCATCATTGAATACAGCCTATCCTGAGAGGTAAAGGAGGAAGGTTTCTCTTCTTCTTTCAACTTATTTTTACCCATTTTTGACTTTTTGGCTGCTATCAAGTTAACCTCCACCTTCACTGCATCACTTTTCATTTCAGCAAGTGTAGGAGATTCCCTTTCTCTCAGCAGTATGGAAAACTCATAGTCAAAATCTTCGGCATACCTCATTTGAGCTAAGGCTTGTGGTGGTTTCAAATGAGCAGGAATGGAGTCTAATACCTTATTAAACCTTTTTGAAAAGTTTTGAACAGATTCATCAACAGCTCTCTTCAAGGTACTATACTTAGTGAGGGCTTGTACTGGATTGGTTCTATTTCCCAATTTTCGTAGGAAAACATCTTCAAATTCATTCCAATTATGAATACTTCCAAGAGTAAGAGCTTTATACCACTTCCTAACCTCATGAGTAAAACTCTGAGAAAACAACCTCAACTTAACATCTTCATCATCAAGCTCCTCCCTGTCTATAAAATCATTAAATTGATCCACATGGTCTTCTGCTGTAATGTCTTCATCACTTCCCCAAGTTTTGATTCTAGCAGCATATTTTCTAGGGAGGTCATGTAAGACAGCCGGAAGAGCAAGAGGGGAATATCTAGCAGGTGCAACAGGTGGATTTACAGCCATGGCCAGAGGGACTATAGTAGCTTTAGGGATGGCAAAAATAGAAGATGAAAAACTACTCTGAGGAGGACTATTTGGTCTCTGTGTTTCACTAATAATTGAACTCCAAATTGGAAGGGGAAAACTAGCTTTACTTTTCAACAATGGGTCAAGCTCTTTGAATTTATCTAAAGACTCTTTTTCCGACAATAACTTAGAAGTAACAGCTTCCCAAAAATCTTCTTTGTCTTCCTGTGTTACTAGAGTTGAGGTATCAAATCCTCTCTTATGCAAGTCTAAGATAATTTCAATTAGTTATTTTTCACTTTCTTATCTAAAAAAAACCTCCTGAACTTTATCATCAACTCTTTTATCTTCAGGACTTCTTAAAATTTCAGAGGACAAGGATTTCGAATGTGATGGAGTATCTGATATTTCAGAAATGCCTTTACTGCCTCTGGAAATGGTGTTTGGATTGTCCACGATGGTAGGTGGATCTGGGTCAGGATTACTCCTCATGTATCTCCTTCTCGAAGCCACCTTTAATCATATAAACTTTAAATGGAGTCACCAAGGTAGATGCAGCCTCGAAAAAATTTCTGAGCTCTTGCTACCTTCAGAAGTTCAGCTTCAAAATCTCGGGAAAGTATAATCTTCAGGCTCCCGGCAGAGGCACCAAAATGTTATCACAAAATCAGACCTGATAGGCTGCCAATCTAATCAATCTCATGTAACTGTTTCAAACCAATCTTTTGATTGACACTTAGCCTCCTCAACCTGAGAGGGCTCTCTCAAGGGTTAATGATTTTTAATAGAAATATAGATGGCTAACTCTATGTGGGATAATAAGCAGATAAAAATGGATATTGGTTGTAAATCACATTAGCAAGTGCACATTGGGCTTATGGAGTCATAATAGCTTCAGTAAAACCAAAAAATATACTTAGCATGGAAGTCAAGGCATATCAGAGTTCTAGTCCAGAGATACACATGCAAAACTATAAAACACACAGTCAGTTTGTCTATGAAGGAAGTCAGAGCATCAATGATGAATTCTGAGTAACATAAGAAAAAATCACTGCTATAGGATGGTAAAAATATGCCATTAGAACAAGAATACACTAGAACTCTTTATGAATCTTAAGTTTTCTAAGTAAAAAAATCTGTATTAAACTGAAAACCAGTCACTTACAATAAACACATTATTTTTGCTAAAAGTGTCCAACCCTTAGTATTTCGACTTCTTCATCTTTTATAGATCATTTACAATATAGGATAACCTTATCCCCAACTAGATACATCGAATTCCTACTGTTTGACACCTTTCCTAACCATTAACATGGTATTTATTACAAAATGATAGCTGCAAACCTAATGAACAGTCCTATTACAAATAGGACTCAAACTCCTTAACTCTACCCATAAAAACCTTATATAAACTAGATTACATCATTTGCCAACTGTATTCCCATAAGGTTGAATCTAGATGATAAGCTCCAACACTTTATGACCTTAATGTTGATCTCCTGCAAATTAGGAAACTGTCCCCTGTTTTTTAGGCTTAGGATTCTTTGTGTTCTTGAGACACTCTGACCACTATGAACCTATGTCTTCGAGGTTATTTGTTTTCAGGAACTGAAATAACATATGCCCAAAATCATCCTTAAGTTCTAGTTGTACAAAATCACCATCAAACTGTCCAAAATAGTAGAAATAGACTTGCGCTACTAAAACAACACAGTTTCGTAGCGCTTTTCGTAGCGCAGTCTTTTAACCCATTTGCCTTCAAAATTTTGGTTTCTTTCCTCCAGGGTTATCTTCATATTCACTTGACACAGCTTCCCTAGCAATTTCAGGTCAAAATACATACATTTTCCTTCCAAAAAATTATAAGAAAGGGTGAAAAAACATGCTATAGCAGTTTCGTAGCGCATTCACCCTTTTTGCACTGTTTGCGCTACGACACTGTTGAGTGAGTAGTTTTGACCGGATTTCTTTAAAATTAAAACAAAAAATGTGCCCAAAATCTAGAATACCACTGGTTTCATAAAAAAAAAAGCAGTCATATGAACTAAAAACATAATTTTCATGAGGTTTATTCTTCATTTTCCATTTGATTTAGCCTTTGACCTTTTTAATAATTTGTCATTTTGTACCTTTGTTTTTTAGTTCATCTTAAGTCAGTTTCAACTGCAGTTCCAAATCCTCCACTTGATTTCTTATTCTCCTATTACTGGCTCTCAAGTGAGTATTGATCACTCTGACAAATTTTTCTTCTTTGATGGCTGGAACTATCCATGTAAAAAATTGTTCTGCACTGCTTGGAATCTCAGACCTAGAACTAGATTGGCCTTCCCAAAGTGCCTTCACTCCTTTAAACTCTGTTTTTTCAATGTTGTGCTTTTTGGCCCTCTTTTTCATCATTTCAATCTCTTGGTTTGCTAGCTTCAATTGCTCCTCAAGATGTTGACACTTTGTCACGTGTTCTTTTCCCTTCATTGTCTTGTTGGTTGCATGCTCCACTATTGGTGATTAGAGATCAACCACCTCTTTAGGGACTTTGGTTGTTTCAACAGTTTCTTGGACCTCCTTGCTGCCTTCCTTGAGCTTCTTAGCATGCCTAGTTAAAGGCTGCATTTTCACCCTCAAATTCAAGTTTCTTAGCTGACTTAACACTTTTCTATTTGTGTTCATATACTCCAATAAAATCAGTTTGCACAATGGGTGATTCCTCTATATAAATTGCATGAAGGATGTCATCTAAATTTCCTTTTATCACCGGGCTGTCCTTTGTAGCTGAAACAACTGTTTTTCCCTTTTGATGCCACTGCTTGGCTTCTTGTCACTCTCTTGATTTTCTACTTGCTGGCCACTTTTTTTTGCTTAGCCTCTTTAACACCTTTTAACCTCTGTTTTTTAGGTGATGGAGTTGCTGCAACAAGAACTTGCTTCTTCTCTGTCTTATCTTTAACCTGTTTCCTTGGTTTCAACTTTACAAACCTCTTTGCTTTTGCAACCACAGGCTGACTAGAGTCTGTTATTGGTGGTGAAGGAGTCCCTTTAGTTTTAGGGTTTCTAGCTGGGGTTAGGGTTTCCACTTCAAATCCATTCATAAACAAAAAGGAAGATCAATCCCTGCTTATTTTATGAAGCTCATTCAAAACCAATAACTTTATCAAACCATGGTGAAACAAAGATGTTTCACAACCATCAGCTTTGGCTTGTACTTTATCAGACATTTTGGCAAGGCTCCTATGCAAGTAAAAGGGAAAATCTAGTGATATCATACCTGTGAATTGAAAAATCAGCTTCAAATGATAAGTGTAAACTTTATGGTACCTGCCTTCACATGTAAAGTATCTTTGGATGTTGAACAACATCTTGGCATAGGTGTCTTTGATACAACTGCTAGGTATTGCATTGTTCAGGTCCATATAAGCATACTCAGGTTTCATAAATTCCTTGCATGGTTCCATGTCAAAATTAAAACCTTTAAACCAAGTCTCTTGCCCCCCTGGTATTTCTATGACAGAAGCAATAATCTTAGGTGTGAATGGCACATTTAACATCCCAACTCTGGAAGTTGTTCCATTGAAGTTTAATGCAAATTATTTAGACACCTGTGTGTGGAAACCCTGCAGCTTTTCACAAAACCAGAGACAACCTGCTTTGCTAAAAGGCTCCATCACTGTTTGATCTTCAATTATAGCCTTCACATTTTCAGGCTCATATCTTAAACAATGTCCCCCTATGTGAACTTTCTTCTCCTCTGCCATACTTCTTTGAAAAACCTGTTAGCTTCTCTTGAATATGTAAAATAGCCTCGCTTGAATATATGATCAGCCTCGCTTTTTTGAGATTGCAACAAGATGATGAGCTTAGTGGAAATAAGTCGCCTTCACTAAGTGGGCCCGCAGGCTATTTTTAGCGCAAAGTCTATTTTTAGACTATGTCTATTTTTAGACATGTCGATCATATTCTATGAGTTGCAGGATGCTATTTTTGGATGGTTGGTCAAGTTGGAAAAATATATGGACTTCTATTTTTAGACATATTGGGCGGAATCTATTTTTATATTGCGAGTCTAAAAATAGATATGTCGAATATTATTAGCTCTTAATAATATTTGGACTCTAAACATTATCTTATTCTCTTGGAGCACTTCAGTTAAGTGCACAGATGTGGCACAGGAGTTGACAGAAGGAATTATGCTATTCCTAAGGGTCAAGTGGAGCTATTGCATGAAGACTTCAGTTAGAACTCATGTGAGAGAGTTTGGTGGAGTTGATTGAGGAAGTTAATGGAGTTGTGTTCAGTTTAACTTAGTTAAACATATTTGAGCTAGTTGTATCTATTCTAACTAATTGATACACTAGTGAGAGTGGTGTGAATTAATTATTAATTAATTCACTGATTATAAACTCATTAATCAACTAAAGAATACATCAGTTAACTTCAGTGCATGGACAGTTTCAGTGGAGACCAGTGAAGAGGTAGGTGAAAGAGCAGTGTGACTATCAATTGTGACTATACTAGTGCATGAGTTTGCACCACACATTGATGGAGATGCCAATGAGGATTGCGTAGCACAATCCAGGTGGTTCAAAGTTCATTATGAGCCATTCTTCAGCAGTGATTGCGCACTAGAGGCAGGCTATCAGGTGGCAGATATTAGAGCATGTGATTTGCTAGATCGGGCTTGATTAGTGTGTAGCAATTGGAGATTGTACTGAGAGCTTGTGAGGAGCTTTGTATGATGATTGTTACATGATATCTATGACATATAATATACAGATAGTTGGGGTTTTCAGCTTTAAGCTTTCCCATAAAATACTGTGTTCATATGTGTGATTGTTTATGGTTTTAATGTGCGCATACGATTGTTTTTTATTTCCGCAATTAATGATCAATGGTAGAAGAGATTCTGTATTTTGCATGAAGTTAAAATAGTGTGTGATCGGGAGAATCTCGATGTATAACATATCAGTTATCAAATTTCTACATGGCATGAAAGCGATATTGATCATTGGAGCAATTACAAAACATTGAAGCGGTTGAGTTTTGTGCTGGTGGAATTCGAATTTGCAGCAGTGTTTTCTTGGTGTCAAAGTTGAGATGTCTTTCAACGGATTGTGATTGGAGTATGCCCTTGAGGTCAGCTCGAATTATATTGCATGGAAGGACAGGATGGAGGCGGTGCTGGATGACAATGGGTTGAAGAAGTTCATAGATGTAGAAATTCCAAAACCTACTTCTAGCGATGTTGCCGCACTTGACGCATGGCAAAAGAAGACAGCGAAGTGTCAAATAATTCTGTTGGAAGGTGTAAAGGATCACATAGTGTCCAGCCTTCATGGTAAGGCTTCTCCATTCTTGATGTGGAAAGCGTTGACAGACTTATTACAAAGCAAGAGCGACCAGAGGAAGTTGGCGCTCAAGGATAAACTCAGGAACATAAAAATGGAGAAAGGCGACGGTATGCCCAAGTTCATCCAATGCAAGGATGAAGTTTGGGAAGTGTGGGGAGTTCTTGTTGACGATGAGGACTTCGAGTGAGCTTGGCTCTCCTTGGGCTTTCGAAAGAGTTGGCATTCCTATCGGGACTGTGTCAAGTCGGGAGAAATTGCCGGGGATGGGAGCGACTTTGGTCGGATCTTGTGCAAGAGGAGATAAGGCGAAGTACCAGGGACGGATCTTCATCAAAGAACTCAGATGAAGAAAATTGCGCTTTGGCTACCAAAGCAAGGAAGGGGAAGAGCAAGAAGAATGCTTCTCAATCCGGTGTGAAAGGCAAGAAGCAGGAAATGTCCAAGGTGAAGTGCTTTCACTGTCACCAACACAGACATTACGCCACTAATTGTCCACAGAAGAAGAAAAATAAGCAGGCTGCTGGATCTACAGATGGAGAGGCCTTAGCCTCACAGTTTGAGTTGGATTTTTTGTTGATCGCATGCTTGGTCTCAAGTGTGATGGGTTCAGTGTGGTTTCTTGACAGTGGTGCGTCTTTTCATATGACCAGAGACAAAGATTTGTTTACTGATCTGGATGAGAAAGATCTTGGAGTGCACATCGAGATGGGCGATGATGGTAGATATAGTGCAACCGTTATCGGTACCATTTCCTTTGAGAGGGATTCTGGTAAACCCTTCGTATTGAAGGAAGTGATGCATGTTCCAGGATTGAAGAAGAATATGATCTCGATGGCCATGTTAGAAGACAAGGGATATGATGTTGTCTTTAGCGAGGGAAAGTCTTTCCTGCGTAGTAAGGAAATTGGTGAAACCCGAAGGATAGGGGTTTGAGTTAAGAACCTTTATCAGTTGCAGGTAGATGGCTGCGCAGCAATGGTAGGCAAGGCAGAAGGAGTGGTGAGCCGGGATGATGGCGAGCTGTGGCATAGGAGATTGGGCCACCTTCACCATGGAGCTTTGAAAATTTTGCAGCAGATTTCTATCGAGCTTCCCAAAGGTACACTTGCGCAGTTAGATCAGTGCAAGGGATGTACTTTGGGAAATTTGTGAAAGCCACCTTTCACGAGAAGGATAGTCGCGCCATGACGATCCTTGAGAGAATTCACACAGACGTGTGTGGACCTTTCTCAGTAGCTTCGACAGCAAAGCACAAGTACTATGTGATATTTGTTGATGATTTTTCTCGTAAGTCTTGGATCTTCTTCATGCGAGAGGAAGAGCGAGACATACTCGAAGTTACCGTGAGTTCGAGGCATTGGTTGAGAAATAATCGGGGGAGGCGGTGAAGGATCTTAGGAGCGAAAATGGTGGTGAATTCGTCTCTAGAGAGTTCAAGGACTTTTGTAGCGCAGAAGGAATTCGAAGAGAGCTCATAGCACCTCATAACCCATAGCAGAATGGGGTTGTTGAGCGAAAGAACAGAACGATCGTGGGTGTTGCATGGGCGATGTTGCATGATCAGGGCCTTCCCATTCACTTGTGGGCAGAGGCATGCAATACTGTAGTATATGTGCAGAACCGTTGTCCTCACAGGATACTTGGCATGAGTACACCCGAGGAGGCATTTTCTAGTAAGAGGCCTAATATTTTCCATTTGAGGATTTTTGGTTCACCTGTTTACATTCATGTGACGAAGGATGCCAGGAAGAAGCTGGAGCCGACTACAGAGGTTGGGATATTTGTGGGGTACATTGATACACCCCAAAACTATCGTGTGTATTTTCCATACAGTCGCAAGACTATTGTGCGACGAGATATCAAATTTCAGGAGGAGAAAGCCATGAAGTGTTTGCTTGAGAGGGAGCCACAATTGCATGCAGATGAGGAGCTATTATTTCCTAAAGATGAGCATCAGGATGTGGATCAGCCACAAGATGAGGTTCATGGAGTGGAAGAGACCACTCAAGCAGTGCCAACCATCAGAGGGCGGAAGCGCACTACAGAAGCTGAGCAACTGGCTCAAGATGCAGAGAAGGTTGTAGGAGGACCTACATCACAGTGCAGATAGAGACAGTCACCTAACCGATATACTGGATACATGGCTCTTATGAGCAAGTGTATCATGACAGAGCCATCCTATTTCGAGGAAGCTATGGAGGACCCTACATGGGTAGATGCCATGGTGGAAGAGTATGATTTGATTGTCAGAAACAGTGCATGGGAGATTGTCTCGAGGCCGGAAGGGAAATTAGTGGTGGGTTCGAGATGGATCTACAAAGTGAAATAGGCAGCTGACGGGAGTGTGGAGAAGTATAAGGCAAGATTTGTTGCCCGAGGCTTTTCACAGATTGAGGGGATCGATTATGAGGAGACCTTTGCACCTGTCGCAAGGTATTCTTCCATATGGACGATTCTTGCTCTCTTAGCACAGATGGGGTGGCACATTCATCAGATGGATGTGAAGACTGCGTTCCTCAATAGAGTCATTGAGGAGGAGGTGTACATAGAGCAACCCGAAGGTTTCGAGATCTTTAGCAGTGAGTCGCATGTGTGCGAGGCTCGGGGCGTTGTATGGGTTGAAACAAGCACCTCGTGCTTGGTACACATGGATAGACAGTTATTTCACCGGTCTTGGATTCACCAAGAGTGAGGTGGATCCGAACCTATACCGGATTGTGGTGGAGGGTAAGTTGCTGATCATTGCACTTTATGTAGATGAGTTGATTTTGATGGGTGATGAACAGTTGATACTCTCATGCAAGGCTGATCTTTCAAAAGAGTTTGAGATGAAGGACTTGGGCCTCCTTCATTATTTCATGGGATTGAAAATTTGGAAGCGTAGTGATGGATTGTTTGTGTCTTAAGGCATGTATTCCTGGGAGATACTGGAGAAGTTCAAAATGCATGGCTGCAAGCCTATCGTCACTCCTCTTCCTGGTGGTTGGAGGAAAGAGGATGCTACATCGGTAGAGGTAGTGGATGCCACTCTTTATCGACAGTTGGTGGGGTCGCTTATGTATGTAGTCAATACATGACTTGACATATGCTACACTGTTAACCAGCTTTCACAAGTTATGGTTAAGCCTACCAAGCTCTTTGGGAAGGCAGGAAAGCATGTATTGAGATATCTCAGAGGAACATCGGGATATGGATTATGGTCTGTTGGGAACCGATCGGATGAGGTGAAGCTGTGTGGCTTTATGGATGCAGATTGGGTAGGGAGCCCAACGGATAGAAAGAGAACATCTGGAGGGATTTTCAGTATCGGGTCGATAACAGTTTCTTGGTATAGTAGGAAGTAGAGATCTGTGGTACTCAGTTTAGCAGAGGCTGAGTATATGGCAGTGAGTTTGGCTGCATGCGAAGCTATATGGATGAGGAAGATCCTGGTCGGGTTGTTCGGTTCACACTTAGATCCTACTGTGATATATTGTGATAATCAGAGTTGCATCAAACTCTCGGTTAATCCAGTATTTCATGATAGATATAAACACATTGACATCCTGTATCATCATATCAGAGATTGTGTGCAGCGGAAGATCATGTTACTTTCATACATTCCCACGGAGGATCAGGATGTTGATATCTTGACGAAGGCGCTCACCAAGAGAAAATTTGAATACCACAGAGGCAGGATAGGGGTGGAAGATAATCCTTATCTTGTTGAGAGGGAGTGTTGAGATTGAAATAAGATGATGAGCTTAGTGGAAAGAAGTCGCCTTCATTAAGTGGGCCCACAGGCTATTTTTGGCGCAAAGTCTATTTTTAGACTATGTCTATTTTTAGACATGTTGATCATATTCTATGAGTTGCGGGATGCTATTTGTGGATGGTTGGTCAAGTTGGAAAAATAGATGGACTTCTATTTTTAGACATATTGGGTGGAATCTATTTTTATATTGCGAGTCTAAAAATAGATATGTCGAATATTATTAGCTCTTAATAATATTTAGACTCTAAACATTATCTTATTCTCTTAAAGCACTTAAGTTAAGTGCACGGAAGTGGCACAGGAGCTGACAGAAGGAATTACGCTATTCCTAAGGGTCAAGTGGAGCTATTGCATGAATACTTCAGTTAGAACTCATGTGAGAGAGTTTGGTGGAGTTGATTGAAGAAGTTAATGGAGTTGTGTTCAGTTTAACTGAGTTAAACATAGTTGAGCTAGTTGTATCTAGTCTAACTGATTGATACACTAGTGAGAGTGGTGTGAATTAATTATTAATTAATTCACTAAATATAAACTCATTAATCAACTAAAGAATACATCAGTTAAATTTAGTGCATGGACAGTTTCAGTGGAGACCAGTGAAGAGGTAGGTGAAAGAGCAGTGTGACTATCAGTTGTGACTATACTGGTGCATGAGTTTGCACCACACATTGATGGAGATGCCAATGAGGATTGCGCAGTACAATCCAGGTGGTTCAAAGTTCATTATGAGCCATTCTTCAATAGTGATTGCGCAGTAGAGGCAGGCTATCAGGTGGCAGAGATTGGAGCATGTGATTTGCTAGATCATGCTTGAGTAGTGTGTAGCAATTGGAGATTGTACTGAGAGCTTGCGAGGAGCTTTGTATGATGATTGTTACATGATATCTATGACATATAATATACAGATATTTGGGGTTTTCAGCTTTAATATTTCCCATAAAATACTGTGTTCATATGTGTGATTTTTTATGGTTTTAATGTGCGCATGCGATTGTTTTTATTTCCGCAATTAATGATCAATGGTAGAAGAGATTCTGTATTGTGCATGAAGTTAAAATAGTGTGTGATCAAAAGAATCTCGGTGTATAAAATATCAGTTATCAAATTTCTACACACTTGATTATGGAACAACCTCGCTTGAGAATATGGAAGATAGCTTTTGTATAGAACACCCACAAGCTGAGCTTAAAAACTTTAGAGCTTAAACACTTGTATGGAAGAAAATGAAAATGAGAATGACCAAATTAGGCAAGAATTTGAATTTAAGGTGTCATCTCGTAACTGAATTATGCTT
Organism: Pinus albicaulis; assembly: GCA_034641835.2. NCBI lineage: Eukaryota > Viridiplantae > Streptophyta > Pinopsida > Pinales > Pinaceae > Pinus > Pinus albicaulis. The sequence continues at coordinate 1,175,646,299 of CM076584.1, read as the reverse complement.
CACTCATGCCCTATCATGACAATGATGACTGTGAGATAGGTAAGTACATTGAATCCGATCTCTAACTGACTCGCCATACCCCTATCCTATCATTCCCCAACAGATTCTGACAGATTTTTGCTTAATTGACAAGACGGTTAAGAAACCGCACTTTCATAGCGCCCACAGTGTATTTTTCATAGTTTGCGCTACGAAAGTATCAGCGGTTTCGTAGTGCAAATCCTCTTTTTTGAACTAGCGACGCTACGAAATGGAGGATTCTTGGCTAATTGCAGAAATTTAACCTTAAACCTTATGAAATGATTCCTAATGGAAAATGTGAGTATTTGATCATGGAATGGACCTCTAAATACTTTATTTGAATTCAAGGTGACCTTAAAACTTATAAAAACTCTAACCTACCCTTAAACAAAACCTAAAATGACTTTCAAACCCATTTTGAGACCATGATAAAAAACAGAGTTGACACAATGATGTTTTGAAATTTTTTAGGGTGATAATAGATACTTTCTTAAATACAATACAATGGGATCATATTTAAGAGAGAGTTTGAGATGGAGGGGGAATGGAGTAGGGGAGAGAGACATAGAGGTGGGAGAGAGACATAGAGATGGGAGAGAGAGGGAGAGAGAGGAAGAAAGAGAGAGAGGAGGGGGGAGAGAGGAGGAGAGAGGGAGGGAGAGAGATGGATTTGGAGGGAAAAAGAGAGGGAGGGAGAGAGAGATGGATTTGGAGGGGAAAGAGATGGAGAGAAGAACAAATAAATTGAGAGATATAGGTGGAGAGAGAGATGGAAGGGAGACAAAAGGAGAGGATAGAGATAGGGAAAGAAGGAGAAGAGAGAGACTAGGAGAAATAGATGTGGAGGTGGGAGAGAGGGGGAGAGCGAGAATGAGAGAGAGAGGTAGATAGTGACAAAGTTGGAGGGTGGAGAGATAGATTTGTGTGATGGGGGGAGAGACGGAGGGAGGTGGGAGAGAAAGGGAGAGAGAGGAAGGGAAAGCAAGACATAAAGAGAGAAAGGTGGAGAGGGAGAGGGAGTGACAAGGGAGAGATGGAGAGATGATGAGAGATAGAGGAGAGCAAGAGGGAAGAGAGAGAGAGAGAGATGGAGAGAAAGGGAAGAGAGAGAGAGAGAGAGAGAGGGGGGGGGGGGGAGAAGGGGAAGAGAGAGAGAGGGAGAGGAATAGGGAGGGAGAGAGAGCTATATAGGTATGAAGAGAGAGTGTGTATGTTTTGGGGGATAGAAGGAGAGATAATGGGAGATAGAGATATAGATGAAGGGGGGAGAGAGGGCATAAGAGAGAGGAAAAGAGTGGGAGGGAGGAAGAGAGATAGATATGGAGAGAGAGAGATATGGGGGGGGGGGAGGAAGAGAGAGGGAGGTAGGGAGAGATAGCTAGATATATATGGAGAGAGGGTGTGTATGTTTGAGGGTTGTGATATATATATATATATATATATATATATAGAGAGAGAGAGAGAGAGGGGGGTGTGTATATATATATATATGGAGAGAGAGAGTGTATGCAAGCTTATACAGAGAGATAAAGAAGGAGAGACAGAGGGAGATAGAGATATAGGTGGAGGGGGCAAGAGAGAGAGAGAGAGAGAGAGAGAGAGAGAGAGTGAGTGACATGTTTTTAGGGGGCTAAGATAGAGAGACAGATAAGGAGAGATGGAGGGATGTATATATATAAATTATAAATGGCAGGGGGGGAGAGGGAAGAAGAGAACGATAGAGAAAGGGAGGGAGAGTTGGAGAGAGAGAGGCAGGGGAGAGAGGGAGGGGGAGAGAGAAGGAGAGAGGGAGGGAGATAAACACGGAATGGGAGGTGGAGAGATAAGGAAGAAGAAAGAGACACACAGAGACAAATACAGATATAGAAGTTAGATCTAGAAAGCCATGAATATTTTGGTTTTTCACTAAAATAGATGTATTGATTTTAGTGTAGTTATTTAATTCTAATCCTATTTGCTCACTTGCACTAGATGCATTTATTTCAAAGTAAATTTCGATTTCTAATCCTATTTAATGCATTACACTAGATGCATTGATTTTAGTGTAGATGTTGATTTCTACTCCTATTTGATTTCTCGCACTAGATGCATTGGTTTCGATGTAGATATTGATTTCTAATCATATTTTATCGCTTACACTAGATGCATTGATTTCAGTGTAGATGTTGATTTCTACTTCTAATCCTAATTGATTGCTTGCACTGGATGCATTGGTTTTAGTGTAGATATTTATTTATAATCCTATATGGTCGCTTTCACTAGATGCATTGATTTCATTGTAGATGTCGATTTCTAATCCTGTTTAATACCTTACACTAGATGCATTGATTTCAGTGTAGATGTTGATTTCTACTCCTATTTGATTGCTTACATTGGATGCATTGGTTTCAGTGTAGATATTGATTTCTTGCACTAGATGCATTGATTTTAGTGTAGATGTTGATTTCTAATCCTATTTGATTGTTTTCATTAGATGCATTGATTTTAGTGTAGATGTTGATTTATAATCATATTTGATTGTTTTCACTAGATGCATTGATTTCAGTGTATATGTTTATTTCTGATTTGATGAAATTAGATGTATGATGTACATTAATTTCAAAGTAATTAGATTAATAATGTGCATTGATTTCAGTGTAAGCACATCTGTGCCCCCTCCATCGATATCTCTATCTCCCATTGTCTCTCCTTCTTTACCTCTCTATCTCACCCCCAAAACGTATACACACTCTCTCCATATCTATCTATCTCTCTCTCCCTCACTCCCTTTTCCACTCTCTCTCTCTCTCTCCCTCACTCCATTTTCCACTCTCTCTCTCTCTCTCTCTCTCCATATCTATCTCTCTCTCTCTCCCTCCCTCTTTTTTCACTCCCTCTCTCTCTCTTCTCCTTCTCTATCTCTAACACTTCTCTCTCCATATTTATATCTCTTCCTCCCTCCCTGTCTTTGCCTCTCTCTTCTTCCCTCTCTCTCCCCCTCCATCTATATCTCGATCTCACCCCCAAAACATACATTCTCTCTTAGTGTACGCACATAAACATTATTCCTGACATGACTTGACTTCTTTGTTACAGTAATTCAACCATAAATACAATACTTGAATTTTCATCCTAAATAAAATGTTCACTTACCTGAAATTTCTTATTCTTAAAACTATAAACTATTTGTAATTGGCTACATTCTTATTATACCCATTTTCAATCATTCAACATTGTTAATCAATTTGCATTCAAACATGGTAATAGAAAATCAATAATAGGTGTGACACTAAGAATATTAGAATAAAATAGCTTCATATTGATCGCAATGAAGATTGTTTGTAATTCACTATATTCTTATTATTCACATTTTCTCTCATTCAACATTCTTACTTTGTGACTTTGCACTTAATTTTTTTTATCATCATTCAAGTTACTAAAAGCCTCTCTCATCTCATCAAACTGAAGTAAATAAGCAAAGTTAAAGTTAAATTGACCAAATTAATCGTAGACATATTTAGCATATTTAAAATGATCAAAATAATTACATGTTCAACAAATTTTGTATCACCACACACGATTGAAACCAACCCAGATCCATCTTAACCCTGGATCTATCAAGCGCCAAGAGCGATCAAATATCTCGAGGTGCAACCTTTCCTCAAATTTTGCACTCAAAAAAGAGGTTTACACCTCGAGATATTTGATCCCTCTTGGTGCTTAATAGATCCTGGGTTAAGATGGATCTAGGCTAGTTTATTAAACTTTTATATTATAAAAGTGAGATTTGAGATTTTTTTTTTAAGTCATAATGTGATTATTTATTTATGTATTTATTTTCAGTTAAACATGATGAATGTATCATTTGAAGTTTTAAATTTTAATAAAATGATATTAATATATTTTATATAAATATAATAATAATAATAATAGTAATGAGGAGAATAGATTTGATTTTTTTTGGCTTGGAGTCATATTAATATAACAATAATAGAAAAATGACAATTAGAAGGGATCTTTGACAAAAAATTCTCTCGTGCGTACATAAGTGAATTCCCTATATCTAGTGGTTTTCTCTAGAAACAACAAAATCAAAACACTTGTGCTTTCCTTAGAGAAATTAGAATATGGAGACAAGACATACCTTGAGTGCAATGCAAACTCTCCTCTTCTCCCTCCTTTGGAACTTTAACTCCAACTCCAATTGCTATAAATAGAACCTGCAAAACAACGATAACAAGCATGAGAACTACACGATACAAACAACATAGACTAATATCTCTAATCAATGGGCCAATAAGGAATTGAAATACATATGCATCAAATAAACATAAGTATAGGAAAAAAAATCATTTTATATTAATGAAATGTATGAGAATATTACAACCCTTTTACAAATATTGACACTATAGAAGTCTCCCACCTGTTAGTGTCAGTCTGTACAACCTGTCACCAGTGATCAAATAGGCTCTTATCATGTCATTTTAGGATCTCATAGTAAATTTTTTGTCATTTCATTAGGTTTTCAAGCAAAAATTTGGTCACTTGGTATTAGGTGTAGGACTATTTTCCACTCCTTCCAAAATTTTCATATGTTGGTCCAGGTCATCACTCAACTGTGTGTATCATCATTCAAATGTTATCATCATCATTTCAGTCATCACCATTATGATTTCATTCAGTTCAGTGTCTTCATTAGGTCATTAGGGTTTCAAGGTCACCAAAAATTCCATTAATGCATAAAATCTGGCAATTAGAGGAGTGGTAATGGGAAAGTTTATTCAATAAATTCGGTTTTCAAAAATGTAATTTTATGTTTCTATATGTAATAAGCACTTCATGTTCCTAAAGTTGCAGTTCAAGGTTTCAAAGAGATTCAATGTTCCAAAGAAGTTATAAAAGTTCAAGTTTACGAAATGTCCAAGGTTACAAAGTCTAAAAACATGAAAATCATGCTTGGAAAAGACATGTGGGGCCCATCATCACTCAAAAGGAGTCATTTCATGTTTATAAAAGGGCCAAAAAGACACACAGATATTTCATTTGCACTCTTATGTCCTCTCATCATCGAGCTCTTATCTCATATTGGCAAGAAGAACACGTTTTTAACCTCACATTAGCAAAAACCTTAGCTCGTTGCGCATACAGAGATTGTGTTGCACTTCTAGAGGAGCACGCTGCGCATAGAAAGCCTGCGCTGCGCACAGGTGGCCTTCACTATGCATGGGGCATAGTTTTCCAAAAGTGGATTTTATCACTCAAATTTGATTTTTCAGAGTTTCATATCAGCTATTTCAATCTTCAAGCTTCTTCCAAAGGTAAGTGAAGCCTTTCATACCCCCCTACCATTGTTTCTCAAGAGGAATTAATGAAAGAAATGTCCTCCTAGGGTTTGCTTGGAAATTATGGTTTTGATTCCCAGGTTTTTAATTGCTGCACCAAACCCTATCTTTCTTTCTCTTACACCTCTATTTTCACTCGACATATCATTCATCACTCTCCCTATAAACCCTAGCCCTATTTTGCAAATTTGGGTAGTTTTCCCTACCTAGGACTGTGTTTGAATTTCATAGCCCATTTCCCTCACTTATTTCTCTCTATTTCATTCCCTAAATATCCCTAAGACCCCTTCCCATCTCCCTTCCCTAACTCCCTCATTTTATCCCTTTACTCCTTTTCCCTATTTTTTCCCTCCTATCATCTAGGGTTTCATCATGGAAGCTGAATCATCACCATCAGATAAGAGAAAATATAACAAAGGGGGAAAGATATTGAGGTTTGAGCCCTCCAATTGCAATGAAATCACTTCCTCACCATTCATCAAAAATTTCTTTGAATATGTCAATTGTTTAGGGTTTTGTCAAAGAGTGGAGGAGGTAGGTTTTCATGAGCAGGTCACAGATATGTTTGCCACCAATTTGAAAGGAGAAAAGGCCACCATTGCAGGGTTTGATTTCATATTATAAGTATGTTAGGTCCCTATATTACTAGTATAGTCCCTTATTGTTGTTAGCGTAACCCCCTTATTGTTATTGTTGTACCCCTGTAACCCCAATATTGTTATTATTGTGCCCTTACATTATTATTGTTAGGCCGGCTAGGATTATATTGTGATCCCATGGAATCCTATATATAGAAGGATATTTTTTCATTTGTATCATCCAAGAATTGTTCATTTATGTAATGTATTAGAGGTTTCCCCCTCGAAGTGGCTGATTTCTAAGGCGTTGATCTCTCTTTTCTTCTATTTTTGGAGTTGGTTTCATAACATATGGTATCAGAGAAATTTATAGTTCCTCCATTTGCAACCATCACTTGACATTCTGGTGTTGGGTATAAGAAACAATTCAATTCCTTGGCTACCTTACAATGAATAAAATAATTGTAAGTGACATAGATCCCATTTTTACTGGAAATTTTTTAATAGAATTATTTTCTTGTTTGGGTACTCAACTAGTTCATAGCTCATCTTATCATCCTCAATCCAATGGTCAAACTGAAATAGTGAATAAATTTTTGGAAGGATATCTTCGTTGTTTTTTATCTGATAAGCAAACACAATGGGTCAAGTGGTTACCTCTCGTTGAATGGTGGTATAACACTTCCTTCCATACTGCAGCAAAAATGACCCCATTTATGGCACTTTGTGGATATCATCCACCGTCCATTGAATCATATTTAAGAGAAAATTCTAAGGTTCAAGCAATGGAAGATCACATCGAGCATCAACAAGAAGTTCTCCAACTCTTAAAGGATAACCTAAATTTAGCACAAAACCGAATGAAACAACAGGCAGATCAACATCGTAGCGAGATAATTTTTGATGTAGGAGACTGTGTATTTTTACGGCTACAACCATACAAAAAAATGTCCCTCAAGAAAGCTAAGAAGGATAATAAATTATCGCCAAAGTATGGTCCTTACAAGGTGTTGCTAAAGATTAGTAATATGGCATACAAATTGGAGCTTCCTGCTTCTTCGCGAGTGCATCCAGTTTTCCATGTTTCATGCTTGAAGAAGGTTATAGGTGACAAAATTCTAGTTCAAACAATATTTCCAAAACTTGATGAGGAAGGAAAAATCATTTTGGAACCTGAAGCAATCATGGAAACAAGAACTCGACAGCTAAGAAATCGATCAATTTCAGAGTATCTCATCAAGTGGAAGAACTTACCCACTAAAGATTCTACATGGGAGGATGAGAATTTTATACGAAAGCATCCAAATCTACTCAAGCGTTAAGGAAAACACTTTTTTGAAGGAGAGGGGCATGTTAGGTCCCTATATTACTAGTATAGTCCCTTATTGTTGTTAGTGTAACCCCCTTATTGTTATTATTGTACCCCTGTGACCCCAATATTGTTATTATAGTGCCCTTACATTATTATTGTTAGGTCAGCTAGGATTATATTGTGATCCCATGGACTCCTATATATAGAAGGAGGTTATGTCATTTGTATCATCCAAGAATTGTTCATTTATGTAATTTATTGGAGGTTGCCCCTCGAAGTGACTGATTTCTAAGGCATTGATCTCTCTTTTCTTATATTTTTGGAGCTGGTTTCATAACACATTAGATGCCATATCTCATGCTACAGGAATACCAAACCATGGTGAGTATTGGTTCAAAGGCATGAAATTAGACCTTGAAGAATACAAGCCCTGCTTGAAATCATAGTACAAAGGAAACCCTAATCAAGAAAAAAGAGAAGGATAAGTTGGATTTTCTTATTTATGCATCCATGATATCATATCATGCCATCTTAGGTCTCCATGAAGCAAGTATGGAACAATTTTGAGGAAATTTGGAGAAAATTTGGGAATTTTGAAAAAATCTTTGAACACACATTTTCCAGAAATGTCCTGTTTAGTCATCTTTTTGTAGAACATATTGTAGCAAAAAAAAGATGAATTTTGGGAAATTGGAGGAGGTTTTTGTTCCTAATATACCAAAGTACAATAATGTACTTAATATTTTACACAGGTATTACAAAATGAGAGATCCATTCACATATTCACAACCTATTTTTCTGATTGTGTAATGTCCTATATAAGTCACCTTTTTGCAAAGAAGATTTTGAACAATCAGAGAAGCATATTGGGAAAATGGAGATTTTTGTTCCTGATATGCCAAAGAAAAAAAAACCTCTCTAATTTTTGCAAAATGTTTCATGGTTAGTGAGATATTGCTCCATATTTTAGGCCTATTTTTCTAGAAACTCATAAATTTTCACTAGGTCCAGAAGCGCAGTGAGCTCATGTTGCGCTTTTTCCTCAGGCCTCCAAATGGAAAAAGGTCAGCATTTATAGAAATAAAATGACCCCCTCTCAAAACCCATTTCGACATTATTTTTATTCAGGCCTTCAATTTTGAGACAAGTGAAGAAAAGTGGTAAAAAATCAACATTCTGCCTCCCTTTTTTAATTTCGTTGCGCTTCTGGAGACACCTTGGGAAAAGGGCTATAACTCAATAAAAAATGGGTCATTTTGCATGCACAAATAGTCAAAATACATCTACACTCTCCCAAATTTCTAGAACAGGTCTTAGATTTGTGTTTGGACTTAATAAAGGCACTCAAAAATGGCCTCCAACATCTCGTTGTGCTTCTGCAATTTTCAAGAAATTTTCACTGTGTAATTTTGACAATTTCCAGTTTAACTTTTGTAAAAGTCAAAAGGTCAAAGTAGATGAATGTCAATGGTAAAAACTAAATGTAAATGGATAAGATATGGTTGATTATGTGTCTTATCCTCCATTTAATTCTTTTGGGATATGTATCATGATGGTTTGGAAAAGGAGGAATTGGTTGAGTAACCTCCCTTGTATGTAGTAGACAGTGGATAGATGCATGTATTTGGATTTTCTTGTTGGAAATTTGACTTGGATTTTCTTGTTGGAAATTTGACCTCCAATGGAGGATTTAGACCTCAATGGCTATATGAGGTACTTTGTAATCATTTTCAAAGGTTGGATGTTGTGGAATTGATCCTTGGACACTAGTGTATTTGTGAATTTGGCAAGAACTAATAGACAAAATTTGTAGCTATTGTGGTGGGATTCATGTGGTATGTGCTTTAGCAATGTTTCTTCTTTTGTGATCATATGTTTGAACTTATTGTACTTTCCATTTCCATTTCCGTGCATTATGTGTTTTATTTCTAAGATGATAAACATAATTCTTTGATTTTGATGCTCTGTTTTGGAGAAGCTTTCACATTTATGTTTATTTTCTTTTGATATAAACGAATTCATGATATTCATGCTCATTTGAAACCCTATAAATCTACCCTATGCACAAAGATACCTTTAAAGTGCTAAAGTGTGTGCCTAACTTGCCCCATCACATCTCTACAAATCTGATTTTCAGAGCCCTGACCTAGTCTTCCTAGACCTAAACCACCATCCAGTAAAAAAACCATCAAATCGACCAAACCCTAATATATATACCTAGCCTAATATCTTTCATGATCTAGTCAATTGGTTGTGATATCATTGAGAGATCCCTCTCAGCCTAGTAGGGCTAGCTACTAGGTCAAAGTGGTCTGTGGTTACCTTTGTTGGTCTCCTTTTCAGCCTTCGGAGAACTGGTGGAGTGCTAACATCTTGGCGTTGTTGCCGAGGAACGAAAGCTCTATCTTCCTTGGGAAAGAATGACAAGGATCAGATCTGATTGCTGATGGTGAACAATGATTAGACACAAAAAGGCTGAAATCATTCACATGGAAACTCCAAATTTGTTTCAAAATCAAATCTAAGACTCCACTGGAGGATGAACCTTTCCAACATAAACATGAAAAGACAACATGGGAAGGTCAGGTATTCAACTTGGAATTTCCTCGAAGACATCATGTTCTTTGTCCTAAATTATTTTTTCTCTTTTCTCGAGGATGTCAAGAAGTTTTTTCAAAGTATATTGTATTTGAGAAAAGATCTCAAATCTATATTTGATTCCTTCCCTCTGAAAATTGTCCATTCAAACTCTCCTTACGCCTTTGATCTCGGTCAAGAGCCTTCTTTCGAATCTTATGAGGATCATCTTCTGGTTGATGAGCCTCAAGTGATGAGGACTAATCTTACAACTTCTGTACATACTCCTATACCTTGTGAAATTTCAGATAGATACAAGCCACTCATATTACCTCCTATACTCCATGATTTCCAAGAAAACTATTACAAATATCTTCCCAGGATGACGGAGAATATGGTAACATCATTGCTGAGAAACACATTCAAGGTTTTGAAAATTTTCTCGATCTTTTTGAGGTTGATGAAAATGATGTTAGTATCAAGATATCTGCTCTATCTTTGTAAGGAGAAGCCAAGAAATGGTTCAAAAACTTGCCAATTGTAAGCATTTTTTATTTCCATCAGTTTGTGAAAGTATTCCTTGATAAATGGGTGATCAATAGAAATCATTTTCTTATTTTAGAAGAATATAATCATTTGAAAATATGGCCATGAGAAACAGTGCAACACTTTTCATCTAGGTTTAATCAAGTATACCATTTAATCCCCAAGTTTAATCAAGTATACCATTCAATCCTTGCTAATATAAAACCACATCCTGGTTCATCTCTCTTACACTACCCGAATGCCTTTGATCCAGAAATGGAATTTAAATTGAGATAAAGGAACTCTACAGCGCTCGAAAAAATGCAAGCTAGTGCAATAGATTTGGAAGCTAATTTGCTAGTCAAAAGGTTAAAGTTGAAGGCATAAGAAAGGGAGAACATAGAAAAGGAATACCTGACATATTTAGAAGTAAAGCTAAAAATTTTGGTAAGTACCATGGAAGAAGTAACACAAAATATCGCCATGAGAGATGAATTTGTTGTTCAAAAACACCATGTCCCACTTATTGCAGAAGAAGAGGTTGTTGGCCCTAAACATTTTCCTGCTAATCCTAGTTACCATAGATCAGAAAATTATTGTTGTTTGTATTCATTTATGGACAATCATGAAAATGGATTTGTAGATCAAATCGAGGAGAAGAAATCTACTGATCTAATGTGTATTTTTTATGACATTACTTATATTGATGATATACCCAAGTATGATCAGTATGATGATGATTATGTTGTCGAAATTGAGGCCGAATATTCAAAGTAATCATCGACATGTTTTTGGGAGGGAGAAGTTCAATTAAAACTGCTCAAATATAGCACTTAGCCTATACATATCAATCATGACAGCGATGAAGAGAATGCATAAAATTTCAAAGTAACTGAAAGCTCTTTTCCTTTGAGTTTCGCTTCATTTCAATTTTTGAGAGAAAACTTTCACAAGGTTAGAAATCAGCAGTCTTTCAGTTTTGATATTGAGCATGAAGAACACAATGAAATTCTTGATCAAGACTCCTTACCCTTATGTTTCTCCTCATTTTTGAAAATAAGAGAAAACTATAAGCATGCAGATAAGCAAATTGTCAGCGGTATAAATGGGCATCCTTCTCATCAATTGGTTAAGGAGGTCACCTGTGATATGCAAGATTTTTTCACTCCAGAATCCTAGCCACTAAGTTACATTGAGTTTCAAATAATAGATGAAAGATTAGAGCCTGAAGCATATTATGAATTGATGCAGGATGATTCTTTACCATTAAGTTTTGACTCATTTTAGTTTTTGAAGAGAAATTTTGATAATATCTCTAAAATAATGAATAATAAGCCTATAGAAAATCATATAATATCATTGGAACCAATGTATGATAAGTTGCAACAGTGTTCTCAAGTTCTCCATGATCCAATAGCTGATGTTTTGGATGATATCTATAATCAAAGTCCTTCTCCATTAGTTGGTTATGAGCTTGAAAGCAGAGATGATAAAACTTCGATTCGGAAGCCGACTTCATTTTCTTGTTCAAGAGGAGTCTCATTACAAAGCTCATACAAATATTTGTAGTCATATCAGGAGAATAATGAAGAATATTCTTGTTTTGTGGTTTATCATCAGGAAAAATTAGTCATTCACGAGTTTCAGGATCCTGTTGTCAACTTGTTATAGTCATCAATAGAGGTGAGTTCTCTTGTATTTATGGATCATAAGCACATGTTCAGTGGACACTTGGAGTGGTCTAGTTTTTTTATTTTCTACCTGCTCCAGGAAAGTGTGGAACATGAAGAATTTATCCAAGATCATGTAGTTTCATCAGAAATTATCCACAACGGGTTACGTAGGAAATTATATAGATGATATTTGTGTCCAAAGTTCTCATTCTTTGGCTGGTTGTCAGTTTGAATATAGAGTTGATAATGATTTAGTTTGGCATACAATTTTAGTGTCTTGTCCATAAACATACTCATCACATTTATCACAAAGGTCTCATGAAATCTTGCAGCTTTATCATGATTGTTTTAAGTTGAAACTTCAGGAAAGCACGGATGTTGGGAAAATTTTAACATCAATTTACAAAGAGTACCTAGAGAATAGCAGTAATGTATTAGATGGGCTGGAAATTAATATGTATTCCTATGAATATTATTTTGCAGCATTCTTGAGGTCAACTGGTGGGCTCATGCTTTGCAATTTCATTAAGATTAAATCTGTTGACAAGTTTTCATGGGAGTTTCCTTTCAGTAGTTTTCCCTTTTTTCTCATGAGCACGCACTTGTGGAGAATTCAACTTGCAAACAAAATGCTTACATGGTTGCATTGGTTGTTTCATTTCACTTGATCAGGTGATGTATGGATCAATTATATTAGGTGTGATGAATAAGCTGACTTCTCAACATTTGTTTTAAATAGTATCTTCTAGTAAAGTTTGCAGTTATTCTACAATTTAGTTTGTCAGTCGGTTTGCAATATTGAGTCTCATATTTTGTTTTTGACTCCATGCCCAATGGTAAGGCTACTTGGTCTACGGTGTTCTTGACACCTCCAAGGAGCTTCTATCCCCAACTGGAGCCAATGTTAGTGTCATTATGTACATCCCATCACCAGTGATAAAATAGGATCTAATCATGTCTTGTTAGGGTCTCATAGTCAATTTTTTGTCATTTCATTAGGTTTTCAAGAAAAAATTTGGTCACTTGGTATTAGGTCTAAGACTATTTTCTACTCCTTCCAAAATTTTCATATGTTGGTCCATGTCATCACTCAGCTGAGTGTATCATCATTCAGAGATTATCATCACCATTATGATTTCATTTAGTTCATTGTCTCCATTAGGTCATTAGGGTTTCAAGGTCATCAAAACTGCCATCCATGCATTAAATCCGGCAATTCGAGGAGTGGTAATAGGCAAGTTTCTTCAATAAATTTGGCTTTCAAAAATGTAATTTTATGTTTCTATATGTAATAAGTACTTCATGTTTCTAAAGCTGCAGTTCAAGGTTTCAAAGAGATTCAATTTTCCAAAGAAGATATAAAATTTCAAGCTTACAAAGCTCAAAAACATGAAAGTCATGCTTGGAAAAGACATGTGGGGCCCATCATCACTCAAAAGGGGTCATTTCATGTTTATAAAAAGGCCAAAAAGGCACAAGGATATTTCATTTGCACTATTATGTCCTCTCATCATCAAGATCTTATCTCATATTGGCAAGAAAAATGTTTTTTTTACCTCACACTAGAAAAAACCTCAGCTCGTTGTGCATATAGAGACTGCACTACGCTTTTTGAGGAGCACGCTACGCATAGAAAGCCTATGCTTCACACAGGTGGCCTTCGCTGTGCACAGAGCAGAGTTGTCCAAAAGTGGATTTTATCACTCAAATTTCATTTTTCAGAGTTTCATATTAGGTATTTCAGTTTTCAAGCTTCTTCCAAAGGTAAGTGAAGCCTTTCATACCCCCCTAGCATTGTTTCTCAAGAGGAATTAATGAAACAGATCTCCTCCTAGAGTTTGCTTGGAAATTGTGGTTTTGCTTCCCAAGTGTTGAATTGTTGCACCGAACCATATATTTCTTGCTCTTAAACCTCTATTTTTCACTTGAAATATCACTTCCATCCATTACATACCCATTTCCCTTCATTTTCATCACTCTCCCTATAAACCCTAACCCTATTTTTCCAATTTGGGTAGTTTTCCCTAGCTAGGACTGTGTTTGAATTTAATAGACCATTTACCTCACTCATTTATATCTATTTCATTCCCTAAATCTCCCTAATACCACTTCCCATCTCCCTATATTTTCCTACTCCCATCTCCCTTCCCTAACTCCCTCATTTTATCCCTTGACTCCTTTTCCCTATATTTTTCCCTCCTATCATCTAGGGTTTCATCATGGAAGATGACTCATCACCATCAGAGAAGAGAAAACATAAGAACGGGGGAAAGATACTGATGTTTGAGCCTTCCAACTACAATGAAATCACTTCCTTTCCATTCATCAGAAATTTCTTTGAAGATGTCAATTGTTTAGGGTTTTGTCAAAGAGTGGAGGAGGTAGGTTTTCATGAGCAACTCATAGATAAGTTTGCCACCAATTTGAAAGGAGAAAAGGCCACCATTGCAGGGGTTGATTTCATATTATTATTAGATGCCATATCTCATGCTACATGAATACAAAACCATGGTGAGTATTGGTTCAAAGGCATGAAATTAGACCTTGAAGAATATAAGCCCTACTTGAAATCATAGTACAAAGGAAACCCTAATCAAGAAGAAAGAGAAGGATAAGTTGGATTTTATTATTTATGCATCCATGATATCATAGCATACCATCTCAGGTCTCTATGAAGCAGGTCTGGAGCAATTTTGAGGAAATTTTGAGAAAATTTGGGAAATTTGAAAAAATCTTTGAAGGCACATTTTCAAGAAATGTCTTGTTTAGTCATCTTTTTGCAGAAAATATTTTGGACAAAAAAATATGAATTTTATGAAACTGGAGGAGGTTTTTGTTCCTAATATACCAAAGTAAAATAACCTACTTCATATTTTACATAGGTATTATATAATTAGAGATACATTTACATCTTCACAGCCTATGTTTCTGATTGTGCAATGTCCGCATAAGGCACCTTTTTGAAGAGAAGATAGTGAACAATCATAGAAGAATATTGGGAAACGAGAGGAGGTTTTGTTCCTAACATAACAAAGAACAAAAAAATCTCTCAGTTTTGCAAAAATTTTCATGGTCAGTGACATATCTCTCCATCTTTGAGGCTTATGTTTCCAGAAAACTCATAAATGTTTACTAGGTCCCGAAGCACAGTGAGCTCACGCCGCACTTTTTCCTCGGGCCTTTGAATTGAAAAAGATAAAAATTTCTAGAAATATAAAGACTCCCTCTCAAACCCATTTCCTAATATTTTTTATTCAGGCCTTAAATTTTGAGAAAAGTGGATAAAAGTGGTAAAAAATCAACATTCTACCTCCCCTTTTGAATTTCGTTGCGCTTCTGGAGACACCTTGGAAAAAGGGATATAACTAAGTAAAAAATGGGCCATTTTGCATGCACAAATAGTCAAAATACATATAAAATCTCCCATATTCCCAGAACAGGTCTCATATTTGGATTTAGACTTTAGATAGGCACTTAAAAATGGCCTCCAACAGCTCGTTGTGCTTTTTCAATTTTATGCAATTTTCAAGAAATTTTCACTCTATAAATTTGACAATTTCTAGTTTCACTTTTGTAAAAGTAAAAAGGTCAAAGTAGATGAATGTAAATGGTCAAAATTAAATGTAAATGCATAAGATAGGGTTTATTAGGTGTCTTATCCTCCATTTAATGATTTTAGGTTATGTCTCATGACGGTTAGTAAAAGGAGGAGTTGGTTGAGTAATCTCCCTTGTATGTAGTAGGCAGTGGATAGATGCATGTATTTGGAATTTCTTGTTGGAAATTCGACATTCAAGGGAGGATTTCGACCTCAGCGGCTATATGAGGTACTTTGTAATCAGTTTCAAATGTTAGAAGGCGCACGTGATAGCCATTGCACACAACAATTTGAGAAGGATCTACCTAATATGTTGTGGAATAGTCCACAAGGATGGGACAAAAATTACAACCATTATAGAAAATTCTCAACAATATAAGCACTAAAATAACCAAAATTTTTCAACTATATTAGTACATGTGACAAAAAACCTTAAATACAAACATCCACATAATAGTCTTACAAATATTCATAAGTCATGCATGAAGAACGTGTTGGCCTTGAAGGCTTAGTTTATTAAGTAAAAGTTCCAAAACACATATGTACAATGAACATCACTATCTCTAATAGTGGAGTGTTGGAGCCACTCCTTTCTCCACAAAATAATTGGTGTATCTCTCTAATGCTTTGCTGGTGGATCCAAGGTGAAAAAGTCCTTTGCTCATACAATGAGGGAGTATATATAACCAAGGCTGACTCTTTGACTACCCTCGTGATTGTTTGACTTCTCCTAACTTTTCAACTTACATGACTCTTTAAATTCCATGTGTGTCCTTCAGACTTCCACTTTACAATACACTTTTAATACAATATACAATGGTCTACCATAGTGATGTGGCATATGAACTGATCAGATTTGGATCAAGGACATAAGTGATAGCTCAAAATTCAAAGTGTTCGAAAGTGTACCAAACCTAAATGAATGAATATATCTCGTCTTCCTAATTCTAGCACCACAAACGGTTCAAAAAACTGACACCGTATGACGAAGTTATTGCAGTTTGAAAAGTCTAGTAAACTGCAAATTTTGGACTTTGACCAAGTTTGACTTGGATTTGGGAAAAAAAAGAATATTTCCTGGAATATTCCCCAGAATATTTCATTTGGACCAACCAACATTGGAAAAGTGGCGCATTTTTGTTCGCAGTTGAGGGCACGTGTTTTAATTTGGGCCAATAGGAGGCCACCACGAGGCCCAGGAACGGTCTATTAAAAATTTTGGAGGGCCGAAGGATCGAACCAGTGACCTCGTGCATGCTAGGCCCAAGCCTTATCGTCTGTGCTAACCATTAGTTCTTAGAATTATGGTGGCGTCAATTGTATTTATGTTTTAAACACATATAATTTGGGGGTTGGAGGGGCCAGACCCTCCCCATGCGCTCAAAGCGTTGTGACCATAGCCAAAAGTCTTAAGCCTAACCACCAAAGTATGGAGTTTGCATGGTCACATGTTTAATTTATGCCGACAGTTTCATAAACCATAACAGTTATAAACTGTTTTCTCCGTCGTCTTCGTCGTCCCCACCAGCCTACCCGTGAACCTGTCACATGCATACGGCTAAGTTAAATGTCGTGTTTTCTGCCCGAAACTTAATGTAACTGCGGATATTCCGGTCATATGCCAACAAAAAAATTTAATGCAATGGTTAGGTGGTTGGAATTATATTTGGATCGCCCACCAAATTCTGTGGATTTTCTGATCTAACTAGAGTTAAGTCCAGTTCTCCACAATTAGTAGAGCTTTTTTGGGTGTCATTGGGCAAAATGAGTTCAGGCTCTATCTTGAGCTAGATTCGCCCAATTTTTGAGTGCCAATAGTATATTTATACTATCTTGGAAATTCTAGACTCATTGGTGAGGGTTGCAGAGCCATTAGAGAACTTTTGAGAAGGTTTTTGCTTCAGCCAAGTTTAAGGGGCCACTAGGGGGCAACAACAGTTTGAGGCCTAGCCAGGGCAGGTAGAGGCCTTATTCAGAAACAAAATAGTCAATTTTGGATGTTTCAAATGTTCTGGAACTAATGGTGTGGTTTTTAGAGCATATAGAGGACTTCTGAAGGCCGATATGCTTCAGTGAAGTTCCAGGGGCCATAAGTGCCAACTTTTGCCAACAACAATTCAGGGCCTAGCCAAGACAGCTAGAGGCCTTATGCAGCAAACAAATAGTCATTTCTGACTGTTTTGATAATTATGAATCCAATGAATGGATTTTAAGATCCATTTGAAGACTTCTAGAGCTCGATAAGCTACAGGGACGTTTTGGGCAGCCTAGGTAAAACCATCGAGGAAGGCCTAGATTGGGAATGCAGTGCTCATTTTGAACAAATGATCAGCCTATATTTGGTGTCTAATGTGTGCTGGAGATAGTAGGTGAGGTGTTAGGGACAGTAAAATAATTCTGAAGGAGTTAGTGCCATGGAGAAGCTCAGTGTAGCTCATAGCACCGATATAAGGAATCAAGTCTAAGGGAGCCTAGATCTGTTTGTAGAGTGATGACAGCCATGACAGGGATATAGATAGTATTCTAAGCCCTTTGGTTCAGTTCAATAACCATTGGAGTTAAGTGTGAAACTTATAAAAGAAACTTTTTCCATTATCCCAAAGAGCCTAGTCAAGATGACAAGAGCTCAAGGAGACGTAGCCCACGATATTCGGGTGAACTCCTAGATTAATTTTAATGTTATGTGTGGATGATTGTTTGCTGCATTTTATTGTTGTTACACATGTTCAATTTCAGGAAAAACAAATGGAATTAAAGCACTTAAACAGTTAAAAAACATACACTTATTTCAAGCATAATTTCCACAAAAATTCAAGTACAAGCTAGATATTTTATTTGTTTAATTGAGTGGGAGATTATTGAAAAGAATAACAAGTTATCCAACCCATTTTCAGATCGGGTTGGTATCAGAGCACTCGGTTTCTTGATTGACAGAGAAATAGCTTGCTTGTTTGACTTGAAAGGTGTTTAAATAGTGCAAATAATTTGACTGTTTGACTGTTTGCAAACTGACTGTTGTTTGAGTTTGCTAGAGGTGAAGGGATAGCTACTGATAGCTAATTCTAGAAGTGAACAAGAAGGAAGAAAGGGATGGAGGCATATTCCTTACCCAAACGACCTCAAGGAAACCCTTGAAGCACAAACCCTCTTGACGATTGTTTGTTAAGAAGCTCTTGGAGTTTTTTTGTTTGCAAAAGGCTGCTTGAATAAGAGCTTGTCTTTACAACCATTTAGTTCAAAAGCTTTGTCAATAGTTTTTTGAAAGCTTTGTGAATTTTGTTGAAGTTATTTTTTTCAATTTCATAATGAAAACTTCTTCAAGCTAGGTTTCAAAATCCTCCTCCTTCACAAAATTCTTTGATGAAGACATGAAGCGTGACTTCTACATGTTGAAGGACATGGTGTAGATTCTGTTTGAAGATAGAAGAGAAAGCACTGGACTTCGTGAGAAATTGTTTTCTATGAAGCAAGATAAGGAATAAATTATTCAAATATTGCATGATATGGAGATGCAGTTCCATCAAGCCCAAGAGACTTTGACCAAGAACATGCATGAAGCAGAGGTAATTCACTTTAATTTGTCTTCAGTTTCCTCTTCAGAAAGATGTGTTGGTTCATTTGAAAAGCACACTAGAGGTATAGGGTCCAAGTTAATGTTTAAAATGGGCTATGAAGGCAAGGGTTTAGGAAAGCATGCACAAGGCATGATTGATCCTATTTTGGTTGAGGAAAGACCTAAGAAATTTGGTATTGGTTATGTTAAATCTAATGGCGAAGACTCCAAAGCCATGAAGGCATGTGAGGCAACTTCAAAAAGAACTTTTACTCCAAATTCTAAACCACAAACATGTCAAGTTTGTTTTCAAGTTGATTGCCATTGTTTAAAGCCTATGTTGCAGCAAGAACATTGTAGACATGGATCTTATGGCGAGCATGCGAGTTCGAACAATTTTCAAGACATAAACACTGATGTTAATCTAGAAAATAAGGCTGGAACCTCTACTACTTCATCTCCTCAAGAAGGCAAAAAGGATGGACATGCAAGGCAACATTTGAGGTATAATTATTCCCATAGTCAAGTTGATTATGTTTCTGCAAGGCATGACAATTATGCATGCTTGAATGGAAGAAAAAGTTGTTGTGCATATTGTGGTCTCTGTAACCATGTTGTTTCGAGATACTGGAAGAGGATGAAGGCATACAGGAAGTAGTTGATGCAAAGGCGACTTGCAAAGAAGGTGCATAAGACTTGCAAACATTGCCAGAATAGGGGACATGTTGTTACCCAATGTTGGACATTGCATCCAACTATTCGTCCCAATCATTTTTAACAAAAGGATAGAAATACTAGCGAAAGTGGAACCAAGGATTCCATCATTAATGTGAGAAGATATGTTTCACATGAAGAAGATTTGCAGCAGAAAAATTCATTGTGGAAGTGGCTTGGTAGGAAGTGGTTTGACTTCTTGACATAGTAAGACATACACTCATTTGTACATATGAAAATTTCAATCAAGTATGCATGTATTTATGCTATAATCTCACGTTTGTTTGAGCCATCTTGGATCGATGATCAAGGAAGCGATGTTCAGCTACCTTCTGTAAATTTTTCGCTAGAAATTTCTGAGTGAGTGCAAGGAAGACAGTTCTTGACAGGAGGACAAGCACATCTAGGAAGGGAAGTGTCGACTACCTTTGATTTGTGGTTCAAAGGCACTAGTCATTCAAGGCAAGCGTATGGAAGTTGAAGAGAAGAGGGTGTTGTAGTCTCATCTACTGTACAAATCAGTATATCAGTATTTTAGGGTCCAAAAGATTCCCAATGGGGAGGTGTGATCAGATTTGGATCAAGGACCTAAGTGATAGCTCAAAATTCAAAGTGTTAGAAAGTGTGTTGAACCTAAGTGACTCGATAGATCTCGTCTTCTTGATTCTGGTGCCGCAAACGGTTCAAAAAATAGACACCGTATGAAGAAGTTATCGTAGTTTAAAAAGTCTAGTAAACTACAAATTTTGGAATTTGACCAAGTTTGACTTGGATTTGGGAAAATTAAAAAGAAAAAATATATTCTAGGGAATATTCCTAGAATATTCCCCAAAATATTCTGTTTGGACCAACCGGCATTAGACAAGTGGCGCATTATTGTTCGCAGTTGGGGGCACGTGTTTTAATTTGGGCCAATAGGAGGCTACCAAGTGACCCAGGAATGGTCTATTAAAATTTTTGGAGGGCTGGAGAATTGAACTGGTGACCTCATGCACACCAGGCCCAAGCCTTACTGTCTGTGCTAATCATTAGTTCTTAAAATTATGGTGGCGCCAGTTGTATTTATGTTTTAAATGCATATAATTTTGGGGTTGGAGGGGCCAGCCCTTCCCCATGCGCTCAAAGCGTCGTGACCATAGCCCAAAGGCTTAAGCCTAACCGCTAGAGTATGGAGTTTACATGGTCATATGTTTAATTTACGCTAGAATTTTTGTAAACCATAACGGTTATAAACTGTTTTCTCCGTCGTCTCCGCCAGCCTACCTGTGAACCTGTCACATGCATACGGCTAAGTTAAATGTCGTGTTTTCTGCTCGAAACTTAATGTAACCGCGGGTATTCTGGTCATATGCCAACAAAAAAATTTAATGCTATGGTTAGGATGTTGGCGGTATATTTGGAGTGTCCACCAAATTTTGCGGATTTTCCAAATCTAACTGGAGTTAAGTCCAGTTCTCCACAATTAGTGGACCTTTTTTGGGTGTCATTGGGAAAAATGAGTTCAGGCTCTATCTTGAGCTAGATTCGCCCAAATTTTGAATTCCAATAGTAAATTTTGACTATGTTGGACATTCCAGACTCATTGGTGAGGGTTGAAGAGCCATCATAGAACTTTTGAGCATGTGTTTTTCTTCATTCAAGTTAAAGGGGCCACTAGGGCCACCAGGGGGCAACAACAGTTTGAGGCCTAGCCAGGGCAGGTAGAGACATTATTCAAAAATAAAATAGTCAATTTTGGATGTTTCAAATGTTTTGAAACTAATGGTGTGGTTTTCAGAGCCTGTAGAGGACTTTTAAGGGCTGAGATGCTTCAGTGAAGTTCCAGGGGCCATCAGTGCCAACTTTTGCAATCAGCAGTTCAGGGCCTAGCCAGGGCAGCTAGAGGCCTTATGTAGCAAAAAAATAGTCATTTCTGAATGTTTTGATAATTCTACATCCAATGAAGAGATTTAAAAGCCATTTGAAGACTTATAGAACTCAAGAAGCTACAGGGAAGTTTTGGGCAACCTAGGGAAAACCATGGAGGAAGGCCTAGATTGGGAATGCAGTGCTCGTTTTGAGCAAATGATCAGCCTATATTTGGTGTCTGATGTGTGCTGGAGATAGTAGGTGAGGTTTCAGGGTCAGTAAAATAATTCTGAAGGAGTTAGTTCCATGGAAAAGCTCAGTGTAGCTAAGAGCACCGACAGAAGGAATCAAGGCTAAGGGAGCCTAGATCTGTTTGCAGAGTGATGAAAGCCATGAAAGGGATATAGATGGTATTCTAAGCCCTTTATTTCAGTTCAGTAACCATTGGAGTTAAGTGTGGAACTTGTAAAATACAATTTTCCATAATCCCAAAGAGTCTAGTCAATATGACAAGAGCTCAAGGAGACGTAGCCCATGATATTCGAGTGAAGTCCTAGATTAATTTTGTTGTTATGTGTGGATGCTTATTTGCTGCAATATGTTTTTGTTACACATGTTTAATTTCAGCAAAAACAAATGGAATTAAAGCACTTAAACAGTTAAAAAAACATACACCTATTTCAAGCATAATTTCCGTAAAAAGTCAAGTACAAGCTAGATATTTTATTTGTTTAACTGAGTGGGAGGTTCTTGAAAAGCATAACAAGTTATCCAACCCATTTTCAGATTATGAACACTCAAGACATGACCTGACATGATGCTATTGACATGGACTGCTTGATGACATAGCAATTTCAAGCCACTATTGCTGCTGAGAGTTGAGTGCCTTCATGAAAGAGCTTTCCTTTTCTCCTTTGCATGCCTTGGTGATAAGGAGTCTCAAATAATCTCAAGTCTTAGATGGATGTCACAAACTAGTGTCCTTTCACTTTATTTTAATCAATAATCTTGTGAGTTCAGCCACAAGAGTATCTTTGAGCATGCTTCCCTTCTTCCTTCCTTCCTTCATCATCTCTCCATGACATGATAGAGTACCTGTTGTTTTAATTCACTCATGACGAGACGACATAAATCTGAAAACCCCTTGTTGAATATGATGCATTCTGGTCCATGAATTGAGCCTGGAACAAGTGAGAGGATGGAAAATGAGGCCCAATGTATGCATAGTTTAGGAAGGCAAGGGGAAACCTTGAGCCTTGAGACTAAGTAGTGCGCATTTTAGGATGGGCTGAGGGACATTACTACGCATTTTTTAGGTCCAGTGGGGGTAGGTTGCATGGATTGGAGCTAGAGAGTCTTACTACGCAGTTCTGGAGGTCAAGGAGGCTTGGATTACTGCATTGTGTGAATTTATAGGGCTCAGGGGATGAGCTTGTGTTGTAAGGTTGCGAATTGTGTTGTTCAAGTCGGGCTGGAGGCTATGATTGCACAATTTTGGAGGTAAAGTTCAAGTCTTAATCAAAAAAACTATGCAATGGACCAGAATAACCATTTCTAAGTGCGTGACCGATGAGATTGGTGAACAGTGATGAAATTTAACAGTGATCACACAATTAACATATTTTGATGACTCAACCAATATAGATCATCCTTTACATACAAACAAAGCATTTCCCTCTATGTGATAGCATTACGATCGGTTGCGACAAGTGCAACACTAGAGATGCAATTTACGACGATTGTGACAACACTTGTGTGACAATACTCAAAACTTTGGAAATGAGTGCAACAGATACTTGCAAGGTTAGAAAAACTCATTTTCACAAATGTGATCTCTTGGAACCACTTAGAATAATCTCGTACATGCAATATGACAACCAACATGCCAAAAGATGACAGTTTTCCTATCTTGTGAAAGGGATCACAACACAGTGAGAAAACCAAAAGATGAGCTTAAAAGTTTGTGACAGTAATGAGCAAGACCAAGGAAAGCTATGAAATTTGGTATAGGCCAAAATTTTGGAGGAGGTTGTAGCAACTACAACACTTGGCAACACACTGGTAGAACTCAAACTTCTTTCTCTCGGTTGACTTCTTTTGTGCAGGGCCTTCGTTCTTTAGGGAGCATTGATTCATTGTGCAGATCACTTTGGTTTCCCCACTTATCCCATGAATATAACAAGTCCTCGTTACTCCATTTTGGTTTAATTCAACAAATATTCAACCTTACCACAATGTTTCAAGTAGGAAAGGGTAGTGAAGCTCACGAGTTTAATATTTTGAAAGTATGGGTTTTCATATTTGGTGTTTCTCCATTGCCAACATGCTTGGAAAGTACCTCGGTGGAGTCATGCAAGAACACAAACATTGCTCTACTTCCAGCGAGCCTAGATAGTACCCCGACGAATTTTCTTGCTTCACCTCTCTGCGTAGGAAGCTTTTCTCTTCTTTCACCTTTTTTTTTTTTTTAAGGAGGACTGTGCATTTCAACTTATTTATTTTGGGTGGAAGAGGGATCCCAACTTATTGAGAGTAGGAGAGGTTGTTCCTTCATAGAAGTATATAGGTACCTCTGATTTATTTTTTATCGTTTATTTTTTTTCTATAGAAATTATACAAACAATATATATATCATGGATTCAATATGATATAACAATGTACTAAATATAGATACTGAATCGCTTCTACAAATCAATTGCGAAAATTAAAACACAATCGCCAATCACATGAAGCAACGAAAAATCAATCAAACCACAATACAGATAATTTCCTAGGGAAAGCTTGCTGCTCAAAACCCCACTATATTCTATTGTATATTCAACATGGATACATGAAACAATTACAATACAACTCTTCTCACAAGAGCCTCCTGTACTCAGCTAATTGTCTCACATTGTCCTGGACAATACTGGCCAACGCTTAGCCAATCGTCAGCCTCTAAACAACCTGCCATTCTTGCGCAATTCCTGATGAATGCAATCCCTATTATTTAGGAATTTTGGCCTTCCTAAACTGCGCAAGTATCATGGGCAATCCAATGAGTGTTTGGTTGCATGGGTGCAACCCAATAATCCTACAACTGATAGTTAACATCCCTTTCACCTAGATTTCAACTGGGTCTCCACTAGAAACGACATGCGTGCAACTAATAATGGTAAATCATCATTTGCATGTTAGATCACTGATCATGAATTAAATAATATTTAATTCACTTGATCTCTCACTAGTGCAACAAACAATTACAACTAGCACAACTGACTTTAGCTCACTTAACTGAGTTAAATTGATTACACATGCATTAACTAATGCACCAACTACACTTCGAACTCTGTTACAACTAGAATTACTCTGCATGTCTCACCAACTACCCTCAACTCGAAATTTATGAGCTAACTAATTTTATCACACTCAGTTAACTATTACAGGTGATTTTGATATAACATTACATTTTATTGTCCATTTTAATTAAGGGAAAATTAAAATAGACATGCACCAAATTTAGCCCACACCAGTGTAGGTGCTGCTAAGACCTGTGGTCCCACACCAGTGTAGGTGTTGCTAAGACCTGTGGTCCCACACTAGTGTAGGTGAAGCAATTTATTGTTGGACTTCAACACTCCCTCTCAACAAGAAAGGGATTATCCTTCACCTCAATCCTGCTTCTATGGTATTCAAATTTGCTCCTGGTGAGTGCCTTCGTCAAAATATTTGCATCCTGATATTCCATGGGAATGTAATGAAGTAACATTATGCACCTCTACACACAATCTATGAGATGGTAGTACCATATGTCTATGTGCTTGGATCTATCATGAAACACACAATTAACCGAGAGTTTAATGCAACTTTGGTTATCACAATGTATCATTTTCAGATCCAACTAAGAACCAAACAAACCAACCATGATCTTTCTCATCCAGATGGCCTCACATGTAGCGTGACTTGCTGCCATGTACTCTACCTCCGCTAAACTGAGTGCCATAGATTGTTGATTCCTGTTGTATCAAGAAACTGTTGTTGATCCTATGCTCAAGATCCCTCATGATGTGCTCTTTTTGTTTGATGGACTTTCTGGCCAATCTGCATCTGTGAAGCCTTGAATCTTCACTCCCTATGTACCATAATCCATACTCCCTTTCCCGCCTTCCAAAATAGCTTGGTAGGCTTAACCATAGCTTGAATCAGCTGGTTAACTGCGTAGAAAATGTCTGGTCTGGTGTTTACCAAGTACATCATTGAACCTACTAATTTCCTATAGACAGTAGCATCCACTACTTCTCCAGAAGCAACATCCTCTTTCCTCCAATTTTCTAGAGGAGGAGTGTCCATGGGTTTACAACTCTCCGTGTGAAATTTACCCAGTATATCTTTGGCATACTTGCCTGGAGAAACAAAAATTTCACCATCCCGCTGCCATATTTCCAAGCCAAGGAAATAATGAAGGAGTCCCATGTCCTTCATTTCGAACTCCCTTGCAAGATCCTCCTTGCATGAGTGTATCAGCTGCTCATCACTAGTCAAAATTAGATCATCAACATAAAGTACAATAATTAATAGCTTACCCTCAACCAAAATTTGGTATAGGTTTGCATCAGCTTCACTTTTTGTGAAGCCCAACCCAGTGAAATAGTTGTCAATTTGAGTGTGCCAAGCACGAGGTGCTTGCTTCAGCCCATACAGTGCTCTCTTGAGTCGACACACATGCGACTGACTGTCAAATATCTTGAAACCTTCTAGCTTATCTATGTACACTTCTTCCTCAATAACTCCATTGAAAAACATAGTTTTCACATCCATCTGATGAATGTGCCACCCCATCTACGTTGAGAGTGCAAGGATAGATCTAATGGAAGATTACCTTGCAACTGGTGCAAAAGTCTCATCATAGTCGATGCCCTCAATCTGTGAGAATCCCCGAGCCACAAATCTAGCCTTGTACTTCTCCACACTCCCATCAGCAGTTTGCTTTACCTTGTAGATCCATTTAGATCCAACCACTGATTTACTGACCGATCTTGGGATAATCTCCCATGCACTGTTCTTGACAATGGAGTCATACTCTTCTACCATTGCATCAACCCAAATTGGTTGTTGCACTGCCTCCTGAAAGAAAGATGGTTCTATCACAATACACTTTCTCATAAGAGCCATGTATCCAGTAAACCTGTCTGGAGACTGTCTCTGTCTACGCAGTGAAGTAGGGGCTCCTACATTCTCTGCTGCATCAAGTCTCAATCTATCAGCTTCTGTGGTGCGCCTTCTACCATTTATGCTGGATGGCTCTGCATGAGTTTTTTCTACCACTCCATGATCCTCCACATGTGGTTGCTCCACATCTTGAGGTTCATTCTTTGGAACCGAGAGTTCCTCCTCTGCATGCAAATCCATTTCCCTCTCAAGGGACAATTGCATGGCTTTCTCCTCATCAAATTTTATATCCTGTCGCACAACGGTCATTATTTTGTTTGGAAAATACACCCGATATTTGTGGGGAGTATCAGTGTACCCCACAAAAATCAAAATCTCAGTTGTTGGTTCCAGCTTCTTCCTGGCGTCTTTGGTCACATGCACATAAACATATGAAGAAAAAATCTTAAAATGTGAAACATCAAGTTTCTTACCAGTAAAAACCTCTTCTGGCATTCTCATGCCAAGTATCCTATGAGGACAACGGTTCTGAAAAAATACTGTTGTGTTGCATGCCTCCGCCCACAGATGCAATGGTAGGCCCTGATAATGCAACATCGATCTTGATGCACCCACAATCATTTTGTTCTTTCTTTCCATGACCCCATTATGCTGTGGGTTATTTGGCGCTATCGGTTCTCTCCAAATTCCTTCTTTGGTGCAGAAGTTATTGAATTCATTGGAGATGTACTCACCACCATTGTTGCTCCTAAGAGCCTTCACATGCTTCCCCGTGTCTTTCTCCACCAGTGATTTGAACTTAAGAAACTTTGAGAATGTTTGATATTTCTTTTGCATGAAGTAGATACAGCACTTTCAAGAAAATTCATCAACAAATATCACGTAGTAATTATGCTTTGTTGTTGAAGCAACATAGAATGGTCCACACACGTCTGAGTGAACTCTCTCAAAGATTTCCAAAACTCGGTTCTCCTTCTCATGAAAGCTGGCCTTTACATATTTTCCCATAGTACATACCTTGCATGTGTCTGACTATGCAAGTGTACCCTTGGGAATACCTGTAGAAATATGTTGCATGACTTTTAAGGCTCTGTGGTGAAGATGGCCCAATCTCCTGTGCCATAACTCACCCTCATCCTGACTCACCACTTTTTCCACCTTACCCATCAATATTGCGCATATATCTACATCAAGTTTATAGAGATTCTTAAATTGAATCCAAATATTCTTGGCTTGTCCTGTTGTTTTGTGTCGCAAGAAAGATTTTCCTTCACTGAAAACAACATTATAGCCTCTATCCTCCAACATTGCAACTAAGACTAAATTTTTATTCAAGCCTGGTACTTGCATTACATATTTTAATTGAAAGGTTTTACCTGACTGTCTCTGGAAGGTAATGGTACCAATCCCGGTAGCACTGTACCGCTTGTCATCACCCATTTCGATACGCATCTGGAGGTCCTTCTCCTCCAAGCTACTGAAAAATTTCTTTGTCTCTCATCATGTGAAAGGATGCACCACTATCCAAATACCACACCAATCAAAAGCCTCACCATCTTCAGATCCTGAAGCCTTCTTGTTCTTCTTCTTTTGTGGAAAGTTAGTGACATAATGCCCATGCTTGTGACAGTGAAAACACTTCACTTTGGACATGTCGCGCTTCTTTCCATCTTTACCGGACTCAGATTTGGAATGTAATTTCTTTCCTTTCCCCTTCTTCACCTTGGAAGCAAAAGCACAATATTATTAATCTTCCTTCTTAGATGAATATCCATCTCTGGTTTTCTGTCTGAACTCCTCCTGCACCAAATCCAACCAAAGTCGTTCCCAATCTGGCATCTTTTCCCTTCCATTGACGAAGTCCTGATAACTATGCCAACTCTTGGGAAGTCCTAGAAGAGCTAGGCTCACCAAATCATCATCAGCGACAGTAATTCCAATGCTCCCTGGCACATCTTGACATTGGACAAACTTTGTTAAATATTTTGGCATGGATTCGCCTTTCTCCATCTTGATCTTCCTGAGTTTATCTTTCAATGCCAATTTCCTATGATCACTGCTACTCTGAAATAGATCTGTCAAATATTTCCACATAGCATATGGTGTCTCTTTGCCATGGAGACTTGAGACAATCTGGTTTCGTACTCCCTCCAGTAAGATCCTCCTTGCCTTTGCCACTTTCTTTTTCCATGCATCAAGATTTGCAACATCTGTCACAACGGGTTTGGGAACATCATTGTCAACAAATTCATTCAAGCCATTGTCTTCAAGTACTTCCTCCATCCTGTATTTCCAAGAAATATAGTTAGAGCTTCCCTCGAGTGCATACTCTAATCTCAAGGCATTGAAATCCATTTCGATCATGAATCACCTATAGCACCAAAAAAGTCTTCTGCAAATTTGAATTCTATTTAGTCACAAACTCAACTCCTCCTCCACTATTGTGATTTCCTATGCTCTAATACCATGTATAAATTATACAAACAATATGTATATCATGGATTCAATTTGATTTAACAATGTACTAAAGCTAGATACTGAATCGCTTCTACAAATCAATTGCGGAAATTAAAACACAATCGCCAATCACATGAAGCAAAGAAGAATCAATCAAACCACAACACAGATAATTTCCTGGGGAAAGCTTGCTGCTCAAAACCCCACTATATTATATTTTATATTCATCATGGATACATGAAACAATTACAATACAACTCTTCTCACAAGAGCCTCATGTACTCAGCTATTTGGCTCACATTGTCCAATACAAAACTGACCAACACTTAGCCAATTCTCAGCCTCTAAACAACTTTCCTTGCTTGCACAATTCCTAATGAATGAAATCCCTATTATTTAGGAGTTTTGGCCTTCCTAAAATGTGCAAGGATAATGGGAAATCTAATGAGTGTTGCAACCCAATAATTCTACAACTGATAGTTAACATCCCTTTCACCTAGAACTCAACTGGGTCTCCACTGGAACTGACATGCATGCAAATAATAATAGTAAATCATCAGTTGCATGTTAGATCACTGATTGTAAATTAAATAATATCTAATTCACTTGATCTCTAACTAGTGCAACAAATAGTTACAACTAGCACAGCTGACTTTAACTCACTTAACTGAGTTAAACTAATTACACATGCATTAACTAAGGCACCAACTGCACTTCGAACTCTGTTACAACTAGAATTACTCTACATGCCTCACCAACTACCCTCAACTCGAAATTCATGAGCTAAGTGAGTTTATCACACTCAATTAACTATTACAAGTGATTTTGAGATAAGATTACATTTTATTGTCCATTTTAATTAAGGGAAAATTAAAATATACATGCACCAAATTTAGCCCACACTAGTGTAGGTGCTGCTAAGACCTATGGTCCCACACTAGTGTAGGTGTTGCTTGGACCTCCTGGTCCCACACTAGTGTAGGTGATGCAATTTCTTGTTGGCCTTCAAAATGTTCCCCTTCTCCTTTTCTACTGATTAGATAATCATGAAAACACTGAAACATAGACCAAATATAGGCACAATTTTTCTTGGATAGACACGAGTTCATGGTTTTCCCAAAAATCTCCTTACGGATGGATCGTATTTTCCGTCAGAACTTCATTGGCCAAAAGACATAACCAACACAAGGAAGATGGACAAAAGGCTAACCAAATGTTGAAGTGTCACAAAACTCCTTAGACTTCAGCCAGACACAATCTCAGAAACCAACACATGGAAAAGGAAAACACCTATTCATGTGACAAACAAGAAACAAGGTGAATAAAAAAAAGGAAAAAAAAAAAAAACAAAATGAGAGGAAAGACAACACATAACAGGGGAACAAGACAAGAAAAATAAGCTTAACCAAATTATAATGCAAGAGAAAGTATGAAAGTTCAAGAGAGACTAAAGATAAAAACACATGATGAGTGTGAGATAAGGAGAAATGGGATGAAGATAATCCTACTCCTAACTGTGAAAAATACACTGCAATATCATGGTTTACTTCTCCTACTTGATTAGATTATACAAGTTATCTTAAGAAATTAGATTTAGAAAATACCGAAGTAAACACAACTAACAACCTACACATGCAGATCATTTACTGAATATTATGCTAATTCAAACAAAGTGACACACTTATTTTTGGACATAAGTCCCCGAAAAAACCCAAAGGGGGAAAACCGATGCAGTAGATATGAGGGTTTATTTTATTAAGTAGAAACTGAGTACAACAAACCTGGGTTTGAGATCTGGAAACCCGACAGAGAATAAAAATAGATCTGCAGCTAACCTGTTGTTATAGACCAAAATTATGACTGATCCACACCCTCAAATGGGATTTACAAGACTCAGCCCAGATCTGGCGCTAGAAACCCAGCGCTGCCCCTGAAGCATTAGCCTCAGCCCTGCTAGGCTCTGTGTGCCTTTGCGCTGCTCAAAGAGGGACTGTGTAACCCCAGAGTGGGTGACGTAGTCCTTACGCTGCCTTTGGAGACCTCTGCGTAACTCTAAAGCTCTTTGAAGCTACAACGATGCCCCTTCCTGGGCTTGCGTAGCGGCTGAAGCCTCTGTGCTGCCCAACTACTGTGTAACTGCTTCTGCTGCCCTTGCTCCTCTGCGTTGTCCTTGAAAGCTGCTCCTATGCCTCTTGTTGTCTCTTGGCTCTGGGATCAGATCATCCCCTTAGCCAATACTAGCCCTCGCTGTAGAAAAATCTTCTGGAAATTCTTAGCAAACCCTGCCCTAGAATTCCAAATCTGTCTCTCAGCTTTGCCTCTCAGTGTGTATGTGTCGAATTGACCCTCAAGCCTTTCTCTTATAATTTTTCATTGATCTCACCAATGGCCGAGATTAAAACACTCATCAACGGCTGAGATTAAAAGGCTACTTAATCCACGTCATTTAGAACATTTCAGCACATGTGTTAATTAATTCACTATAATTATTTAATTTCCTAATTTTAGACTTAGGAAATACATTAAAATAATTAATTATTTGAATAAATTGAACAACAACTGAAATTTCTCCAAACGCTTTTTGGGTTTTGGATTTCAAGTGTGTCTTATACCCTCCACAAAATTAAAGGGCTAGATCACACTTGATGCTAGCCCAAATACACAAAATCTCAACACTCCCTCTTAGCACGGAGTGTGCTCTAGCAATACACCCACACCATGTACTGCAAGACCTTGATGTTGGTTACTGTGCTACTGATGCTTGGCCTGCTGCCCTCCATCCATTGCACTGTTTATCTTTGTACTACTACCCATGTCACTGCTACATCAGTACTGCACCTCCCTCTCAAATTTTTGCATCATGTTTCCCATAGCACTACTACTGCTAACTGTTGCACTACAACTCAGTTGCCAAGAAGTAAGAAACTTAAGGACTCCTACCCAATCATTGGCAGACAAGTCAAGTTGCATCTCATCACTGAAGCTCCCTTGGCTGTTAATTTACGTTGTCCCCCTAAAGGCACTGTGTTGCTGCAATACTGCACTGCATGAGCTCAACCTCTCTGCATTTCTGAAGTCCCATTAGCCTTTGTGCTGCTATCTCCATGCTGTTGCTACCTCTGCATTACACGGATCCCTCTTCAGCTCTCCAGCTCTGCCCTTTTGCTCCACTTTGACCTTCTGCAACCATCTCCTGACTCATCTCGCTACCGTCTTAAGGCTCCCATAGCTCTTATGTGATCCAAGAGTAGGGTTGGCTCAAGGATCCCACCATATTGTCTGTAGCTGATATACAGATCCATATCAACCCACCTCTTCTCTCGAGGTACATGAGCACTCATGGCTACATCATCCTTCGAACCATCATCCTTTGCTATCGTAGCCTTCGAATCAGAAGCTCCTTTGTCCTTCTTCTTAGGAAAAGTGCTGGCAAAGTGTCCAAGTTCACCACACTTAAAGCACCAGACCTTGGAAAGGTCCCTCTTCTTCTTCCCTTCTGCTCTTCTTCCCTTTGATGCAAGGGTTGCATCATACTCTTATTCTTTCTTCACTCTGGCTGATCCGCTTTTGTTTCTTTGCCTCTTTGTGAATCTCCTGATTTCCTTCTGATGGAGGATTACCTGTATGTCTACCCATGATGGTAACGTTTCCCTACCCAAAATACTTTGGAAAAACATTTCCCATTCTTCCGTGACTGCATTCAGGGAAGTTCTCACTAGGAGCCCCTCATCCAGAGTTTCACCGATGGCAATTAGTTGATCCCAGATACTCTGAAGTTTGAAGAGGAAGGGATCTATCTCCTCACCCTTCTGCATCTGGAACAACCACATATGATTCTCCAGAAGCATCCTTCTTTGGACAGATCCACCTGAATACATCGCGTCCAATGCTGCCCACATCTCATATTCCGTATTCTTACTGGTAATATGGGGCACGATGTGGTCTTTGACTCCATCCATTATCAACCGCTTAGTCCACGCTTGATTTTCATCGTACTTCTTTAGAGGATCTGCATCGGTTAACATAGCTAGGAATTTCTTTGAATGGTCCTTGAGGCCATATTCATCGAGGACTGTTAGGATCCTGGCCCTCCAGATAACAAAGTTGGACATGTCGTCCAACCTATCCTTATCTCTCAGTCTGTGTCGCGCCATATACTCAGATATGTCAGAACATATACTCCTCTCCCTCTTTTTGTTGCAACACTCAACAGAAAATGTTGGATCTGGGTTTCTTGGTGATTCAAAAACCCTCTATAGTAGTTGATCCCTCTGATAATTGATTTCCTTCCTAGAAATATTTCACCCAAAAACAATCAGACAGTACTCTCTGATCACCCTCATGATCGAATCTCAGATCTATTTGGCTCAGATATGCTGAGTGACTACCTTCCTCCTACTCTTTGTTGACTTAGCTAGGCACAATTATGCACCGACAGAATCTCCACCACACCAGCACTGCTGAAGATCTAAAGCACTGCTTCCAGATCTTGGCAACGATTTTTTTCAACATGAAGAATGACTGGACTGCGTCTCATTGAGTGGCCCAGCGTAGCCTCAGTGTTGTTCAGAAGTGGACTGCGTAACCCCAAACTGGATGACGTAGTCCTTATGCTGGCCTGGGAAGGCTCTACATAAGCCTGATGACCTTCTGCAGCTGCAGCGCTATCCCTTCCTGGATTTGCATTCTCCTGCTGCTAAGCTACCCTTTCCGGATCTCCGTTGCTTCTTCTTCTACCACCCTACAGAAAATAATAATAATAATAATAAAAATAAATAAATAAATAAATAATAATAATAATAATATATATATATATATATATATATATATATTCTTCAGCTGATTTGTTGGAGATTCAAATTGATCTGCTATTGCTCTGATACCATGTGAAAATTATACTGTAGTATCATGGTTTACTTCTCCTACTTGATTAAATTATACAAGTTATCTTCAGAAATTAAATTCAGAAAATACCGAAGTAAACACAACTAACAACCTACACATGCATATCATTTACTGAATATTATGCTCATTCAAACAAAGTGACACATTGATTTTTGGACATAAGTCCCCGAAAAACCCAAAGTGGGAAAATCGGTGCAACAGATCTGAGGTTTTATTTTATTAAGTAGAATCTGAGTACAACAAACCTGGGTTCCAGATCTGGAAACCCAGTAGAGAATAAAAATAGATCTACAACTAACTTATTGTTCTAGGCCAAAATTCTGACTGATCCACACCCTCAAATAGGATTTACAAGAGTCAGCCCAGATTTTTCCCTAGAAACCCCAGCGCTGCCCCTGAAGCCTCAGTGTCAGCCCTGCTAGGCTCTGCTTGTCTCTGCGCTGCTCAAAGAAGGATTGCGTAACCCTAGATTAGGTTATGTAGTACTTACGCTACCTTTGGAGACCTTTGCGTAACTCTGAAGCACTCTGAAGCTGCAATGTTGCCCCTTCATGGGCCTGCGTAGTGACTGAAGCCTCTACATTGCGTAGCTACTGCTGCTTTGCTCCTCTATGCTATCCTTGAAAGATGCTCCTCTGCCTCTTGTTGTCTCTTGGCTTGGGGATTAGATCATCCCCTCATCCAATACTACCCCTCGTTGCAAAAAAACCTTCTAGATATTCTTATCTAACCCTGCCCTAGAATTCCATATTTGTCTCTCTGCTCTACCTCTGTGTGTATGTGTCCAACTGACCCTCAAGCCTTTCTCTTATACTTTTTCATTGATCTCATCAATGGCCGAGATTAAAACACTCATCAACGGTTGAGATTAAAAGACTTCTTGATCCTTGTCATTTCGAACATTTCAACACATGTGTTAATTAATTCACTTTAATTATTTAATTTTCCTAAGTTTAGACTTAGGAAATACATTAAAATAATTAATTATTTGATTAACTTGAACACTAGCTGAAATTTCTCCAAACGCTTTCTAGGTTTTGGATTTCAAGTGTGTATAAGCCCCTCCAAAAAATTTCAGGGCTAGAGCACACCCGATGCTACCCCAACTACACAAAATCTCAACACTAACCTAATAGCCAATAATTTGGGGTCACGTATAATGAAATTTCCAATGTAGATACCATAATTTTTCTCGACCTGCAATGAAAAAGATATGATCGATTAAAACAAATTTAAAGTAGTGTGCAAGGGTAGAGATGATAGATTAAATGAATTTCACAACAAAAGGAAGGTCTTGCAAGTGGGAAGAAAGATGTGTCAAAACTGCTACTTTCATCCAATTCATATTCTTACCTTTTCGACGAAAACCATAATCAGACTAACTTCGAAGACTTATTGTGAATGTGCCTTCTTCTATGTCATCCTGATTAGCAAGAATGAGAAAATGTTGAAACCTACTTATTACAATGGAGCTTTCCGAGTAAGATTGCTCCAACCATTCAGTGATTGGATCATAAAATTCATAATGATCCTCTCAAAAACCCTGAAAATTTCGAAAGAAATGGATTTTTAATTAGAGGCACAGGATTATAATGAAATTATTGTGGAGGAATATAGATCGGATCATATTAAACATTCATGTCGAGAAAGTGAGGACCCAACATAACCATCAACGAAGGCTGATCTGCCTCAACCGCATGAAAAAAATCCGAACAATAAGATATTGAACAATGAAGATCAGAGGATGTAAAAAAAATGTCATTGGATGTACTGATGAGAAAATGATAAAACAAGTGACAATCATCAAAGACAAAATAATGATCAGATGATTTGATTAAAGCGTTAGATCCCCATCTTGTCATTAACAAAGTTAAATCAATGGGAGTAATTTCAAAAATGCTCTGCATCGTAGAATTTTCTTCCTCATGTGACGAGTGTAAACAACCATTTTCTTGTGACTAGTTGCACGTCGTACTAGCATTGTAATCATCATGAGAAATGAACAAGTATTTTAGTATAACAAACACATGAAACTAGTTAGGGTGAAATAGGTGAAGAAGAATTTGATTCACCAAATAATACATGCATCCACTGACGCTAAAGAGTATTTCGGCTGTGATGAAGAAAAATATTAGCATCAAAATATTTGCAAGAAGAATGAGGAGCTGATTGTTTTCAAAAGAGTGTGACAGGTATGACTCATTTGGCCAAAGATAATCTTTAGGATAATAAAATTCGCAATTCGTTTATTCTATGAGAGAAAGACATTCCAAGCCTGAGTTTGATACATGAGACTTTCATCAAGATAAAACATCTTGAACCGGATCATGAAAATTCGAAAGATCATATCCACAATGACAAATATATTTCAAAAAATAATCTACATTGAGTGAAACCATGTGGAGAGAAGCATTTTGTGAATAAAACCATATCTGACTTGAGTCGGGGGTCTTACCAGAGTTGGTAGATCCTGAAACAACCGTAGACAGAAGTGAAGTGCTTTGACTCCCTAGCAAGTCCCAAAACTTTCCAAAATTGTAAAATCACATACTGAAAATTGAACCAGAATGTGCACAGTGCGAGGATAACTGCTTTTAGTGATCTTAATAATGTCACTATTAACCGGGTGGAAACCATCTATGTCATTGACTTGATTAGATTTTTTAGCTTCAACAACCATATTACTCAAGTTAAAAGCTTCATATGATCACAAATTTGGAGATGTATGAAATGGGAGAATGTCATGAGAAATCTAATTTGGAGAGATGTCTTCATGCGAGAGAAAAGATGATAAAGGATGGAAAGAGCACTCAATGATCTGATTGTGTTCATCCTCATCACGGATAATCTCATCACCTTGTGTCGATTGAGAAGTTAACTCTCGTGGTGAAGGAGTTGGAGAGCATGGAATATCTTCACTACATGCAGGTGCATCGCAAACAAGGGAGTGCAAGGGATAGTGGGATGAAGAGGAAGTTTCAACAAGAGAATTATATTTGGAAG
The DNA here is from genome assembly GCA_034641835.2 of Pinus albicaulis. Lineage (NCBI taxonomy): Eukaryota > Viridiplantae > Streptophyta > Pinopsida > Pinales > Pinaceae > Pinus > Pinus albicaulis. Next base: position 1,175,609,066 of record CM076584.1, on the reverse strand, counting down.
AAACAGATTCTAGATTAAAATCTTTAAAATTTTCATGGAAAAGTGAAATATTAGCTGATGCACTTGGGCATTCATCATTGCATACGTCAACAGATTAATTTTCACTAGAATGATTATTGCCCAAGGCTACAAATTGATTGGAAGAATTGATTTCATTTGATTCAGTACTAAGATTAGCATATTGAGGATCATCCAAGAATGGAAGCACATCATCTTCACATGGAGGGTTTTGGACAATAGAATAAATATTGAAAGCATATTCGCCTTCCTTCTTCTCTGCCCATGTAATGTGACTGCAATTTGAACCATCAGCGTGAAAATCAAGAGAGTGTGAAAGAATAGATGGTGGAACAAATTGATCAGGCAGACCACATTACAAAGAGTAATGGCATGGAGATGGTAGAGGATAATAGAAATTTGAATTAGATTCTAGACTAGAGTTACGAATAACAACATCATCTTGCGGAATGGAGGAGTGAGTCTTCATTGGAGGCTCCATGAGTCGATCTAGAATTTCCTCCATTGAGCCTAAATCATGAAAAACAAAAGAAGAATGAGAAGATACATTAGGAATTTGATTTGTGGATTTTCCAACTTTATCACCATCACAGGGAGGCACCCTCATCAGGACTGGAAAAGGGGGAGGAAAAAGAATAAAAGGAGCAGTAAATTCATCCTCTAAAATTAGAGGTGTATCATGATTCATAAGAGTTTGGGAAGTGGAAAAACTGGGGGGTTCAGGCTCATTGTGTAAAGAGATAAGAACCAAGTGCTCAAAGTCTTGTTTCAAGAAATCCTGATTCATGTCTTCTTCAGAAATTTCACAGCAAAGGTGGAGGAATCGATCAAAAAATTTCTCAACTGATTCATTAGGCTTCATTCTTAAGAGATTTATTCTTTTACAAACATCTCAGTAATTATACCTGTCGAAGGCTTGATGGAGCTCCCTGAGGAAATGATGAAGGGAATGGATGGAAGCAGGGGGCAAGGTATGGAACCATCGATTAACATGACCTTCAAGGGTGAGGAAGAAGAGCACACAAGCAAACTCTTCAACATTGATTTCGTAAAATTCAATAAAATTAAGAAAATCATAAATGTTCTAGGATATGGATGTTCCATCCTCACCATCAAACTTAAACTAGGACAAGTGATCGAGAGGCTCATCGGGGATTGGAAATTGATAAAGGGATAAAATGGAGAAAGACCCTGGGATTAAGATTTGTGTATGAGCCATTTTATAAGAGGTTCAAACCAGATTCAATAGGCCCAGCTTCTCATTTGGCCCTCCTTCTAACGCTATTGTTGATGGTGCTGGAAATCCACCAACCAAGGGGTCTCCCCGATGTGAAGTCCCAATTATACCTCACACCATTTGGAGTAGGAGCCCCATCTGGAATATCAAGCCAATTTCCATGTATTCTTATTGATTTTCCTTGACTCTAACTGTTAGCAAGAGAGAGGGGTGCACATGCACCTTAGAAAAGCAAGGGGGGTGTTCCTAGTGAGTGTACGATCATATGTGTTTCAAGTTTCTTCTACTACCTGGGAAAAGAGAAGTGAGTGTCTAAGAGAGAGGTAATAGTACCACCCAGGAAGAGACACATATGAACTGAAGGATTCTATCTAACATCCAGCGGAATAGTCCACAAGGGATATGAAAGTCATTGCACACAACAATTTGAGAAGGATATGCTTAATATCCCGCAGAATAATCCACAAGGATGGGACAACAATTATAACCATTACAAAATATTCTCAACAAGATAAGCACTAAAATAATTGAAATAGTTCAACTATCTTGGTACATGTGACAAAAAATATGAAATACAAACATCCACAAAATAGTCTTACAAATATTCATAAGTCATGCATCAAGAACGTGTTGGCATTCAAGGCTTTGTTATTAAGTAAAAGTTCCAAGACACATGTATAATGAACATCACTAGCTCCAATAGGGAGCGTTGGAGCCACTCCTTGCTCCACAAAAGAATTTGTTTATCTCTCTAATGCTTTACTGGTGGAGCCAAGGTGAAAAATTCCTTTGCTCATATAATGAGGGAGTATATATAACCAAGGGTTACTCTTTGACTACCCTCATGATTGTTTGACTTGCCATGAATTTTCAACTTACATGACTCCTTGCATTCCATGTGTGTCCTTTTGACTTCCACTTTATAATACACTTTGAATACAATATACAATGGTCCACCATAGTGATGTGACATATGACCACTCATGACATGACATGACACTGTTGACATGGACTACTTGATGACATAGAAATATCAAGCCACTACGATTGCTGAGAGTTGAGTGTCTTCATGAAAGAGCTTTCCTTTTCTCCTCTGCATGCCTTGGTGATAAGGAGTCTCCAATGATCTCAAGACTTGGATGGTGGTCGCAAACTAGTTTCCTTTCCCTTTCTTTTGATCAATAATCTTGTGAGTTTAGCTACAAGAGTGTCTTTGAGCATGATTCCCTCCTTCCTTCATCATATTTCCATGACATGATAGAGTACCTATTCCTGTAATTCACTCATGACGAGACGACATCAATCTGAAAAACCCTAGCCTAAGCTGATGCATTTTGATGCATGAACTGAGCCCAGAACAAGTGAGAGGGTGGATAAGGATCCCCAGTCACTGTGTAATTATGCAGTTCAAGTAGGGAAGGGGAAATCTTGAGCCTCGAGACTGCGCAGTGCATAGTTCAGGTTGAGTTAAGGGACATGACTGTGCAGTTTTTAGGGCTAGTGGGGACATGCTGCAGGAATTGGAGCTGGAGAAGCTTAATGTGAAGTTCTGGAGGTCAAGGAGGATTGGATGAATGCAAAGTGCGCAATTCTAGGGCTCAGGGGATGAGCTTGTGTCTTAAGGTTGCGAAGTGCGCAATTCAAGCCAGGATGGAGGCCATGACTGCGCAATTCTAGAGGTCAAGGTCAAGTCCTAGTAAAAAAAAAATGCTCAATGAAGCAGTATTGGGCAACAAGTACTACGCACTGAGAAGTTCCAAGCAACAAGGTCAAAACTAAAGGACTGATACTGCGTAGTGCACAACTTGAGGTAGGTTAGGTGAAGCTAAGTTGCTTGGTCGGGAAGTTGTTCGAAAAATGACTAAGTGCAGGATCTGCTAGATCGGTGAACAATGATGAACTTTGAATGTGATCACAAACTTAGCATATTTTGATGACTCAAAAAACATATATCATCTTTGACATACAAACAATGCATTTCCCTCTGCACAACAACATTACAACCGGTTACGACAAGTGCGACAAGTGGTCTCTGTCTCTGCAAATTTGACAAGCTTTGAAGGATGACTGCATTGAATTCATCTTGTTTCTCATGTGCCCTAGTAAGTCTCTCTTATGATTGAATGATTCGGTCATTATCTACTTTGCAACTTCTTATTTCTTCCTTTAATCTTCTCAGTGTATCTGCTATGCGTGGGGAGTATTCCTCACCATGTTTCTCATTTGAACCACAGGGAGAATCTCGTGAACTATAGTCTACCACTTTTCTAGCCATTATTTTTATTCTCTTCCTGCAAGGTATATCATGTTAGCTAAACCAAATCATAAACAAACCAATGTACCTTAGTCCAGTTCAGGGGAGGATATCTCGGCTATAATATAAACTAGATTAATGTAACGCATATATATAAACATAATCATATTCAAAAAAATACATATACATCATCTCAATCCTTATTCACTTTTCACACTTGATGCCATAACCACACACCAACTACACACAATGCATGCATAAAGATATATAAAATGACATACATGACCAATGCACCATCAATATGCATTCATGATTACTATACACCACAACAACACCATCAACTTTCACAGGAGACACCACTGTGACTATGACCATACTATGCATATGCAACAAGCACATAGATCACAAACATAAGAAGAACATATGAAATAGACATGTGTGAATGACCAACACATCACCCATCTATTCCAAGGGGTGAACCATGCCCTGATACCACTTTGATCCACCCTCCTCCCACATCTACAAAAGTAACCAACCAACCATGGTAAACATGTGACGAGAGGCTACTATCATATTATTCAACTCCCCATGTATAGTTAAGGAAGTGAAACCGACACAAAAAAACCAATCTTACCTTCTACATGTCCTACAAAACCTCAAAGAGCTAACCCACCCTTCCAAGTGACCAAACCATGAGGGAAATCAAAATTTCATTGAATTAATCCCCCAATCGCTCCCTTGACAATGCCTCCATGGGACTAAGAGCCCCAGTTTCTCCCATGACCCTACCTGAGTGCGAATGCAGCATTTTTATGCCAGTGTTATGCCAATGATTGTGATATTTAAGGCTAATTTCCAGGGTCAGGACCCAGTCACTGCCAAAAATTCCATGAAACTTCCAGAAATTAAAAGTAACATCGAAACAATGACACAAATGAAAATACTTGAACAAGGATTTGACTAGACCCTTATTAACCATGACAAAAATTTCGTCAAACATGTCACAAATATGCATTTTATACGTTAAAGAAACATATCTGAGTATAGGGATCTCATACTTATCTGAAAATATCTAAGAAGCATTGATTCTTTATCACATTAGCTACAATATCATCTATTAGGTCATATATTCATTTTTCATTCATTTACAAATCAAAACATGATGAGAGCCATACATCAACACTGTCATAAAACATACTTTTAACCAACATATAAACAACATAAATAATATGGATATGAAAACCATAAACACCACATATGAAGGAGTACATTTACACATGAAATACCAAGTAGAAGAATTTCTTAATAATGAATGCAAAGGCCAACTAGTTTTGGGGCTACCACGTTCCACCCGACCATAGATTGGATGAACCAAATCTCTCTTCAGCTAACCACCCTCGTGCCATATTCAAAGCATGAATGTGGGATCTCATGAAACAAATCCAAAAAAACCGAACCAAAGATTCCAAAGGCTAAACCACCTCAACTCTAAACCGATGATTCCACCTCATGGTCAGACATCACTAACCATCACCATATTGGTATCTACCCAAGATGTTTATGGTTCCAGAGTGTTTGTTCCAACCAAGGCTCTAGGACTAGTAATTACTCAACCCATAGCTATTTTCGAGCTCCACAGCGTTTGTCCAACCAAGGCTCTAGGACTAGTAAATCAACCCACCAAGGGCTCCAAAGTGTTTTTCCAAGCAAGGCTCTAGGACTAATAACTCAACCCAAGTTGTTACAAGGCTCCAAAGCATTTTTCCAATCAAGGCTCCAAGAATTAATAACCCAGCGCACAACCAAAGGAACGTGAGAACCAACCTGAAACAAAAGGGAAAGACTCCCACAACGCCATGGATATCCTGGAAATGGAAAGGCTATGCAAAATCGCTTTCAATCCAGGAAATCCTCCATGTCAATGACAAATTACAACCAAATAACCACATTCATATGCCAAGTATGCCAAAAATAGTGAGGAAATCATACATGCAACTTGATACCTACAAGCGAAATCCATTGTAGATTTTGATCCCAATGTCCTCTTATGCTTTCCTGATTTTCCTTTTCCTTCTTGCTCCAAATCCCAAGTACGCCACACTCTTCCAAGAAAACTCTAAGTGTCCAAGAGTATGAGAGCTCTAAAACTTAACCGATCAAAAACTGAATTGAAAAAAAGGTACCAAGTGATCCTCAAAAGCCTTTTTATTAATGAGGCCTCTAATTTCTTCAATTTTCAATTATTTTCCTTCATTTTCCTCCTCGCATGCAACCTATGACCTTTCACCTTCCTTTTCTCCCATTTTCCATTATTTTCATAAATAAATGCCACTTTTCCTTTCCAAATACTTTTTGATTGCCTTTGCCAATTTCCATAGCCATAATAAGCCATATGAACACCCACACTAGGATGTTTTTCCCAACATTCAACTTCGAATACATGTCCCATAGCCATATTTATTATTTTTCCTTTATAAACTTTTATTACATGGATTTTTTACTAGGGCTATTACAGCAGGGACCAGCCCCAGCCCGAGATCACATTACCAGTCATATGCCCTGGCGGAAGGCTTGACGGAGAGGCCGGGGTTGTAAGTCATGTTCCATGGTTCCATCAGAAACCATATTGACCATACAACAGAGGCCTAGGCAGAGGGCACAGGTGGATAAACCCCGACCCTTGGCCTCATAAATACTATGCAACCATGACTAGGAGCTCCTGCGGTGGGGGTGGGAAGTTGGCCCTGGACCCCAACCATGTTGCATCCACATGACCTTTCCCAACGAGGAAGGAGTCAGTGCCGGCGGGGGCAGACCATTGGCCCGAGCCCCCGACCTTATGGGTACCCCACGTGGCGCTGATTTTGTGCATAAGGGTTATTGGGAAATTTAATGAGGCAAAAAAAATCACATTTTGTGGGTGAATTTGTCGCTCAATGGACTGTTTAAAGGACGAAATTGTCGCACAATTTTCAGGATTAGCCAAATTACAAGATAAATAACAAAGATTGGCTTGGAGAAGCATAAATTGCTTAATTTTGAACCTTTTTGAGCTCAAGAAGAGCCTAGATGGGGGTTTTTGAGCGTCATGGATTCAATGGCAGCCTAAGTTTTCTGATTTGAGCACTTTATGATATTCTTTTTGTAGGATTTAGTATTTTAGTGCCAGAGACAATTAGATTTTTTGAAGCAATTTGAAGGTATTTTGAGCATGGAGAGAACCTAGTTAGAGGTTTTCCAACCTTCTTATTTCATCTGCAACAGTTATTACTTTTGTAGTGCAACTCTTTTTAGTATTTTCTCATTATGTGTTCTTGAGAGAAGCTCTTTTCAATACTTCAATGTGGAGTTGTTGTACATTTTTGTGCTTGGATTTGAGTTGGAGTACCTAATGTGCGAGTCATTTTTATGTTGACCTTTTCATGACCTACTATAGGAAGCCATATTTTTGGAGAGAAAAATATTTGTAGGAGAATGTTTCCTTGCAGGGGAAGCAAGCCACTCAATTTTCAACAATTTGTATGTACTCAATTGCTACTGAAATCAATAGAGTGGTCTAGCTATTGGAGCAAGCCCAAAGATGTATCTCAGGAGGGGTGATCTCTATCATCAAATACTGGTTTCTTCTCTTCATGTTTTCCATTTTTAGTTGCATGTGAGTGTGTTACATTTTAAAGTTCATATGAAAACCAAACTCACCATCTCGAAGAGGTTGTGAAACTTTTTTACCTTTTAAGACCCATTTTGTTTACTTGCAAAGTGTGAGAGGATGGTCAATTTTTGAGAGGAGAATTTATCCTCCAAATTTTTTAATCAGGTGGTATTAGAGTTGGTTTTGACCAAGTTGCAAGTATGGACAAGAAGCTGAAGCGTGAAATACTCCAAGATTTAGAGGAGATTAATGTGTCTCTTCGAATGGAGAATGTTGAGATGAAGAGATTGCTTGAAGTTGAAAAGGAGGAGAAAAGGAAAATGCACCTAAAATTGCAACATGTGCTGGAGGAAGATATTGGTGAGATTTCCATTCCATAAGCAACAAAGAATACCTCGAAGCTGAAGCCAATTTGTGGGCATGGTCCAAATACATGATATGGACCTTATGCTGAGAATGATGCTTGTGAGTTTTGTCAGCATTCAAAAGATTCTCCTTATGTTCCCATTGGTAAAAGTGGGTGGCTTGAGTCATCATATAAGTCGTCATCAACATCTGAAATAGAAAATATGGGTGAAAAATCAAAGGATGTAATTATCATCTCTAGTTCTACTCCTTTAGCTTATGTTGATAACATATCTTTTGCAAATTTTGCAAAACATACCAAAGGTATTGGTATGAAGTTGTTAACTCATATGCGTTATGAAGGAAGAGGTCTCAAAATCAATGACCAAGGTATTGCTAATCCTATTGAGGTGAAGGAGCGACCACGATATGAAGGATTTGGTTATGGTCATAAAGTGATGATATGTCACACCATGATTTTTAGGTCCCTATATTACTAATATAGCCCCTTGTTGTTGGTAGTGTAGCCCCCTTATTGTTATTGTTGTACCCCTGTAGCCCCCATTATTGTTATTGTTGTGCCCTTACATTATTATTGTTAGGTCAGCTAGGATTATATTGTGACCCCATGGACTCCTATATATAGAAAGGAGGGTTTTTCATTTGAATAATCCAAGATTTTTTCATTTATGTAATGTAAAGGAGGTTTCCCCATTGAAGTGGCTTATTTCTAAGGCGTTGATCTCTCTTTTCTTCTATTTTTGGAGCTGGTTTCATAACATTTGGTATCATAGCTTTGGATTCTATGGTTTTTGATCCGGATTTATGCAGGAACGCAATAGAATAAACATATAACCATAAATACAAAGATGCAGCAGAAATAACACTTCATTTCATTAATACCGAAGAACTGAAATTTTCTTACAAACAGAATGGAAATAAAACTAGCTAGGGCGCTGGTAGCTACCTCTGAGAAGAGATGTGGCGGCTACAGGCCTCTAAACTGAGTTACAATGAGGCTCGAGGGCCTATTTATTATTTAGAAACAATGGGAAATCCTAAACAGCCAATACCCTAACCCTAGGAGATGAAGCGCCAAAACTATGGGCCCCGTTTGGGTAAATTGGTGTTTCAACTTCCCGGGGACGTAAATTTGGCATACGATCTTCGTTTGACACGTACCATACCTCGTTAGAAATATCTATTCGAGGACTACAAATTTTGAGTGAGCAACATCAATCCATGGACCCATGTTGCTCCCCGTTTTCCCAAAAAATGTCGTTTAGGGCCTCAAAACAGCTCTGGAAGTTCAAGACCCGAAAAAAATGCTAAAAATAGTAAGTTGTGCCGAAACTGAAAAAACTGAAAGAGACAATGGTGGGGCCCCAAGTGGAATAGGCGGGTGACCACCAATATCCACCTGGATCAGTTTCGCTACTCCAAACAGGTCATCGTGGAATTTTCACTATAACATTTTTTCTATGAAGGTTCAGAAGCTAAAAATTTTACCATGAGAAGCCGAGATCCTGAGGAACTTCGTGTAAAAATTTCAGATTTTGGTTCACAATATTTTCGGAGATATGATCTATGGAAGTTAGGGTTTTTGCATGCTCCCGAATTTCATCTAAAAGAGGTGACCTTGGGAAAATCGTCATAACTCTCTCTCTGAGCATCGGATTGGAATTATGTGAAAAGTGGCCGAAATTTCACAGACTGTGTTTTCCTATATATCAATTTCAGAGCCGAAGGAGGAAACAGTGACACATGGCACGCTGTACAGGTTCGCTCTACTGAACCAATCCATAATTAGGTCATTGTGGGAGATTGGGCATAACTTTGTCTTGAAGTGTCCAAATCAGGTCAGACCTGTGGCATTCAAAAGAAGATTCAGAGGGATAATAGAGGACTGAATTTTAGATCTTGAAGATCTGAAATCACAGAGATAATTCAGTTTCAATATCGAGCTCCTCAAAAGCAAGAAAAATGTGTGTATTTTTTTTTTTCAAATTGCATAAGTTTTGTTTGAAAAATCAGTTTGAAGTGATTCCAAGGGCATATTAAAGCATAAATATCAATATTGGGTTCTAAAATGACCTCGAAAAATAATTCAACACCCATTAAGCCTTCATAAGGCTCTACTATGACTCATGAAGAGGAATAAGTGCAACATGATATATCAAAATTACAAGAGCAAGTGCACCAAATTTCGCTCTTGCAAAGAGCAACAAAAAATGAAATGGAAGTTTTGAAGAAAGGCATGGAAGCTAAGATGGATGGTTTGAAGAAAGGTGTGGAAGCTAATATGGATGGTTTGAAGAAATGTGTGGAAGCTAAGATGAATGGTTTGAAGAATGGCATGGATGGCATGGAAGCTAAGATGGATGGCATCGAAGCTAAGATGGATGACATCGACGAAAAAATGAAAGACAACCTGGAAGACATGAAGAATGATCTAAAAGTAGACATGGAAGGTTTGAATGAAGGTTTGAAAAATTTGATACAATAAATGATTCCTAATGGCGAAAAGATAGTAGAGGAAACTCATCATGAGAACAAGATAAATATTATTCGTGATTTCATAAACTCTAATGTTGGATTGAAGACCCACCATGTTCCAAAGATCGAGATGAGGAAGTTTGATGGAAAGGATTCCAAAGATCGATATGCAAAACACACAAAAGGTACGCATTGCAACTTTATATTTAGAACACAATACATTTCTATGGCATCGATGGCTTTGCTCCTGTAAAAAAATTGTCACTTGGTCAATTTTTACGGAGGAAATGATAGCACATTATGAGGATACAAAGAGCAACACCTTCTTTAGCTAATTGATAAATCTCAAACAAAAGTGTTCAGTGGTGGAGCACATTGAGGAATTCCAAAAATTGAATATAAGGGTAGTTGATATTTCAGAGGAACACAGGATTGATGTCTTCATAGGGACTTTAAAGGATAACATCCAACATGAGGTTTGCCTTTGGGAACCTGATTCATTGGAGAAGGCATTTAGGTTGGCAAGAAAATTTGAATGTAAAATTATGGCGACAAGGAAGCTTACCACTCACATTTATAATGATGGAAGTATTGCTACTCTTAGACTTCCACAACCTACAAGGTTGACACCACAACATTTGGAAGAGAAAAGAGCAAAAGGGCTTTGCTACAGTTGTGATAGAGAATACACTAAAGGTCATGAGTGTGATGAAAAGAAATTATTTTACATAGATTGTGAAGAGGAGAAAGAAAATGAACAAGAAACTTCAAAATAAGAGGATATACACCAGGAACCAACCCCAAAGAAAGAAGAAATGAGTTTGACCATATCCTGTAATGCATTGGAAGGAATTACCACTCCTGAAACCCTCAAGATAGAAGGACATATCAAGAAGAAAAAGGTAATGGTGTTGATTGATTCAGGTAGTGCCCATAGTTTTATTCATTGTAAGGTAGCCAAGGAATTGAAGTTCTTCCTATGCCCAGCACCAGAGTGTCAAGTGATGGTTGCAAATGGAGGAACTATAAATTGCTTTGGAAAATGCCATAATATCAAGCTAACCATGGGGGAATATGCATTGAATAGTCCAATGCTTTCCATTCCAATGGGAGGTGCTAATGTTGTACTAGGAGTACAATGGTTACAATCTTTGGGGACGATAGCTTTTAATTTTCAAGAACTTTTCTTGAATTTTTTTTCAGAGGGAAAGGAAGTTGAATTACAGGGTATCGCAGGGAAGTCGGGAAACACAATAAGCTCTAATGTAATGACAAAACTTTTGAAGAAAGAATAATGAGGCATAATTGCAAAATTATGCTCATTAGAAGTTCCAACATCAAAATCATCTATTTCTCCAGATCTCCAAAAAGTCTTGGACAATCATTCCAAGGTGTTTGAAACTCTCAAAGGACTCCCACCTATTCATGATCATGATCATGTTATTAATTTTATTCCAAGAAGTGTTCCTCCAAACATCAGGCCTTACAGATATCCTTATGTCCAAAGGAGCGAAATTGAATGTATGATTGCATAAATGTTAGAGGCTGGTATAATTCAACCTAGTCAAAGTTCTTTCTTTGCTCCAGTAGTATTGATGCACAAGAAGGATGGATCATGGCACATGTGTCCAGATTATAGGGAGCTCAATAAACTCACTATTAAAGATAAATTTCACATTCTCATGATTGATGAATTATTGGATGAATTACATGGAGAAATTTATTTTACCGAGTTGGATATTCATTTAGAATATCATCAAATTAGAATGAAGATCAAGATGTTCTAAAAACAACATTTCGAACTCATGAGGGTCATTATGAATTTTTTGTCATGCTTTTTGGCCTTACGAATGCACCTTCTACATTTCAAGGGTTGATGAATTCCATTTTCAAACCCTTCCTTAGAAAATTTGTGTTAGTATTTTTTGATGATATACTAATCTACAACAGGTCTTGGAAGGATCATGTTCAACATGTTGACAAGGTGCTCAAATTATTGGAGGAGAAACAATTATATGCGAAAACCTCCAAATGTTTCTTTGGAGTACAAGAGGTGGAATATCTAGGTCATATTGTATCTCTGAAGGGTGTTAAGGTAGAGCCTAACAAAATTAAAGCCATTAAGGAATGGAAATTCCCCACAACCATAAAGCAGTTGCAAGGATTTCTTGGGTTAACAGGGTATTAACGCAAGTTTGTTAAGAATTATGGGAGAATAGCAGCACCTCTGACAACATTATTGAAGAAAGATGCATTTTCATGGAATCTTAAAGCAACTAAGGCCTTTGAACATCTTAAAGAGGCAATGTGCCTAGCATCGGTCTTAGCTACTCCAGACTTCACAAAATCCTTTATTGTGGAATGTGATGCCTCAAGAAATGGAATTGGTGTTGTTCTAATGCAAGAAGGAAGACCCATTTCTTTTGAAAGTCGTCCAATCAAAGGAAAGTATTTACAGAAAGCTATTTATGAGAAGGAAATGTTGGCAATACTACATGCACTAAAGAAATGGTGACCTTACCTAATGGGAAGACACTTCAAGGTAAAAATTTATCATGATAGTCTTAAATACTTTTTGGAACAAAGACTATCTTCAGAAGAGCAACAAAAATGGGTCACGAAGATGTTGGGTTATGACTTTGAAATCATCTACAAAAAATGGAATCTAAATGTTGTTGCAGATGCACTCTCAAGAAAGGATGAAGAGGTGGAATCATTTCTTTGTGCCATTCTTATTATCCAACTAGATTGGATAACCGAAGCAAGGGATGAATGGAAGAATGACGAAGAAGTGTGGAAAATCATTCAAAATTTGCAACAAGATCCTAGTACATCTCATACATTTAGTTGGAAAAATGAGATTGCTTATATATTTGTAATAATTCCCAACTAAAACAAAAGATTCTTTTGGAATTGCACACATCTCCCTTAGGAGGACACTCATGATTTTTGAAAACTTACCACAGGGTGAAGAATTTTTTTTTGGGATGGCCTTCATTAAATCTGATATTCAAAAGTTTGTGGTGGAACGTTTGGTTTTCCAGCAAAATAAAGTTGAGACAATTAAGACCCCGGGTCTTCTACAACCTTTATCCATTCCAAGTCAACATTAGGAGGAGGTTTCAATGGATTTTATCATAGGCTTACCTAAGTCCGAAGGAAAGAGTGTCATCATGGTGGTAAGTTGATAGACTTACCAAGTATGCACACTTTTGTGCATTATATCATCAATTTAAATAAAGTACAATTGCTACTGCATTTATGGAAACAATTCAAAAGCTACATGGAACCCAAAGATTATTGTAAGCGACAGAGCCCATTTTTACTGGAAATTTTTGGACGGAATTATTTTCTTGTTTGGGTACTCAACTACCTCATAGCTCATCTTATCATCCTCAATCCGATGGGAAAATTGAGATAGTGAACAAATGTTTGGAAGGATATCTTCATTTTTTTGTATCTGATAAAAAAACACAATGGGTCAAGTGGTTACCTTTGGCTAAATGGTGGTATAACACTTCCTTCCATACTGCAGCAAAAATCACCCCATTTATGGCACTTTATGGATATCATCCACCGTCCATCACATCATCTTTAAGATAAAATTCTAAGGTTCAAGCAGTGGAAGGTCAGATCAAGCATCAACAACAAGTTCTCCAACTCTTAAAGGATAACCTAAATTTGGCACAAAATCGAATGAAAAAATAGGTAGATCAACATCACAGCGAGAGAAGTTTTGATGTAGGAGACTGGGTATTTTTACAGCTACAACCATACAAAAAAATGTCCCTCAAGCAAGCTAAGAAGGATAATAAATTATCGCTAAAGTACTATGGTCCTTACAAGGTGTTGTAAAAGATTGGTACTATCACATACAAATTGGAGCTTCGTGATTCGTCTTGAGTGCACCTAGTTTTCCATGTTTCATGCTTAAATAAGGTTATAGGTGACAAAATTCCAGTTCAAACAATATTTCCAGGACTTGATGAGGAAGGAAAAATCATATTGGAACCTGAAGCAGTCACAGAAACAAGAACTCGACAGCTACGAAATCGATCAATTTCAGAGTATCTCATCAAGTGGAAGAACTTACGCACTGAAGATTCCACATGGGAGGATGAGAATTCTATACAGAAGCATCCAGAGTTACTCAAGAGTTGAGGAAAACACTTTTTTGAAGGAGAGGGGAATGTAAGGTCCCTATATTACTAGTGTAGCCCTGTATTTTTGGTAGTGTAGCCCCCTTATTGTTATTGTTGTACACCTGTAGCCCCCATTTTTGTTATTGTTGTGCCCTTACATTATCATTTTTAGGCCTGCTAGGATTATATTGTGACCCCATGGAATCCTATATATAGAAAAGAGGTTTTGTCAATATAATCATCCAAGAATATTCATTTATGTATTGTAAAGGAGGTTTCCCCCTCAAAGTGGCTTATTTCTAAGGTGTTGATATCTCTTTTCTTCTATTTTTGGAGTTGGTTTCATAAAAATGATGGAATTGATAATGGAAATTTGTCTCCAAAGAGAGATGAACATTTCAAAGGAAATGAAAAGTCCAACCCTCATCGTCAAAGTCAGAACCCAAAGGACACGTATAAGTGTCATGGGGATTTTAAAAATGTTGGTGATTTTGATTATTTATGGGACATGTTTCCTTGCACATTTTGTGATGCAGCTGACCATTGCGTGGCTATTTGTGAGCAACAGAAAGTGATGGTCAAAATAATGGACCAAATCCTTGGAAAAAAACATGAGGAACCTTTCTCAAGTATGAATACATCCTTGTTGATGGGAAAGCGAAAGAATTTATGTGCCCTTTGTAACATGAATGGGCTCCAGATTGAAAAGTGTTGGAAATTTTATCTGGAATTTTGTCCCAAGAAAGACAAAGAGGTCATGCGATCCATTGTAAGGAAAGCAATATGTGGCAAAGAGGAAACTGGTGTAGTTCCTGAAGCATCCTTCAAATAAGAGAGGGTGCAGAAAGAGAACCCATAAGCCCGGGATAAGAAAATAATGGGTAGAATATTTTGTATAGTTTTATTTCTTTGAAAAATTGTAAATACTTGTTGTATATTCCCGTTTGGGTACTTTGTAAAGTGAATTCATGTACAATCACTTATCTGCAACAAGTGTGTTTTCTTTGACATGTCATGTTTTTCTGGCTTGATGATGAGTCCAATTGTTTGAGGACTTTTTGGTATGAGCATTTGTATGTCGTCTAGTATGTCTAAAGTTGTGTCAAGCACTCAATGATACAAGTATTTCAATATGAAGTTTTTTTTGTGAATTTAATCTTTGATAAATATTGAGCAGAAGATGACTATGGTTATGTGGACAAAGCCAAGTATGTCATTGAATTGATGCAACCAGTGTACCTAAGATTGCAAGTGCAGTTTGAGAACAATAAATCAAAGTATGAATTAGTGCATGGAAAATATTGAGTTGATTTTGATTTCCAGGTGGAAGATCAAGTTTGTCTTCAGCAAAGAGGGACTTCAAGATGAATTTTGTTTGAGCCAAAGAAACATGGTTTTGGAGAGAATGTTCAAATTCCATCCATCAAAGTTTTTGCTTCTGCATGTTTAGAAGAATTGAATTGTGGCTCAATTCTTGATAGGAAGATAAGGAATTCATGCAGAGGCAAGGTGGAGTACCTTGATTGCAACTCGAAAGCACCAATTCAAACAGAAAAAGAAGGATTAAGATCGGGAAAGTCGATGAGCTTTTTTATGACTTATTTGCTAGGTGAAGATAAACTTTTGGGGTCCAAAAGTTCCTAGTGGGGAGGTATGATCCAAAGATAAAAAATAGGCTCAAAAACTAAAGTGATTGGAATCTCTTGAAATCGGCGTTAAGTCGTAATGTTATTCATCCTGATTCCAACGACACTTGAATCAACTCAATTCGATGTTGTATAAATAAGTTATGACGTTTTGAATATTTTGACCCACAAAAACAATTTTCAGATGAGCTCACTAGGTTGCTGAATGGGAAATTCGTAATGTTGACATCATGCTGACATTAGCATGCAAACTAGGTGTACAGAGGGCTAATCATATCTTTCAAAGTGTTGCTCCGTACAGGGATGAGTTGGCATCGTTTAATTGGTCGAAGATGTTTTGGTGGCCCAATAATAGGCCACCATGTGGCCCTATCAAAGGCTACCACATGGTGCCTTCACTTTGGTAAAAAAATTATGCTTAGGCCTGAAGGCCTTGGTGGGGTTTGACCCCTAGACCTACTACACACAAACTCCGACCTCCACCGTTGTGCCATCAATTTAGTTCTTTATCACTATAAGAGGCGGTTTATATTAAATGTGATATGGTTTCTGAATTGGGGGAGAAGGGTCGGGCATTAGCAACAATAGAGGGAGTGGGGACCAGCCCCATCACGAGGTCACGTTACTAGTAATATGCCTTGACGGAAGGCTCAACAGAGAGGACAGGGATGTAAGCCTTGACTTGTGGTTCCATCAGAAACCATCCGACTATACAATGAAGGCCTAGGTAGAGGGCGCGGGCGAATAAGACCTGACCCTTGGCCTCATCAATACCACGCGACAGTGAACAAGAGCTTCGATGATGGGGGTGGGAAGTTTTCCTTGTCCCCTGGCCACGTCATCTCCTCGTGACCTTTCCCAATGAAGAAGGAGCCAACGTCGGTGGGGGCAGACCTTTGGACCTAGCCCCGACCTTATGGGCACCCCATGTGGCCTTGATTTTTCACATAGGGGTTATTTGGAAATTTAAGGAGGCGAGAAAATGCACCTTTTGCGAGTGAATTTTTCGCTCTACATATTGTTTAAAGGGTGAAATTATTGCAAAGTTTGCAATTTTGTCTAAATTGCAGGACATATAACATATCTTGGCTTGGAGAAGCATAACTTGCTCAATTTTGAACCTTTTTGAGCTCAAGAAGAGCCTATATGGGGGTTTTTGAGCATTTTGGATTCAATTGCAACCTCAATTTTCTGATTTGAGCACTTTATGATAGAATTTTTGCAGGATTGATTCTTTAACACAATACACAATCAGAGTTTTTGAACCAATTTGTAGGCATTTTGTGCATGGAGAGAGCCTAGTCAAAGGTTTTCCAACCTTGTTATTTCATCTATAACAGTTGTTACTTCTATAGTGCAACTAATTTTAGTCTTTTCTCATTATGTATTCATGAGAGGAGCTCTTTTCAGTACTTCAATGTGGAGTTGTTGTACATTTTTGTGCTTGGATTTTAGGTGGAGTACAAGGACCTCATGTGTGAGTCCTTTTTATATATACCTTTTCATGA
Source organism: Pinus albicaulis (assembly GCA_034641835.2). Taxonomy (NCBI): domain Eukaryota; kingdom Viridiplantae; phylum Streptophyta; class Pinopsida; order Pinales; family Pinaceae; genus Pinus; species Pinus albicaulis. Next base: position 1,175,591,768 of record CM076584.1, on the reverse strand, counting down.
CTTATTATAGGGAGTCATATTTTTGGAGTGAGAATTCTTTGCATGAGAATGTTTCCTTGTAGGGGAAACAAGCCATTCAATTGTTAACAATTTGTATGTACTCAATTGCTATTGAAATCAATAGAGTGGTCTAGCTATTGGAGCAGGCCCGAAGATGTAGCACATGAGGGGTGAACTTTGTCATCAAATGCTGGTTTCTTCTCTTCATGTTTTCCATTTTGAGTTGCATGTGAATGTGTTACTTTTTAAAGTTCATATGAAAACCAAACTCACTATCTTGAAGAGGTTGTGAAACTTGTTTACCTTTTAAGGCTCATTTTGTTTACTTGCAAAGCATCAGAGGACAGTCAATTTTTGAAAGGAGAATTTCTCCTCCAATTTTTCAGATCAATGTGGAATAACACTCCTCTTTATCACAACTTCTAGTCAACAAAAAAAATGGGATCTTCTAACCAATAATTAGGTCACTTATAAGTTACATACCTTAATTTGGAGAATATCTGAAGAGATGAAAATTTGCTTAACATGTCTCTAAGATTTGAGTAATTCTATATTTAAACTTCGGTTTGTAATACTCTAATATTTCTTTCATGGAATTCCACAAATGTGAGTATAATTTTTTGTGCCAAGTGAAAGTTATTGTAACTTTCCCAAAACTTGCTTATTTTTGGCCTCTTCCCACGAGCAACACTTCTTCAAATATAAATTATTCAAAATTTTGAAATTTGTATCTAAGGTAGTTTTGTATGTCTCCTAAAATTCCTGAAGATTTCATAATCTGAAAAGTCCCAAAAAGAAGATAAAACACCAAACTCACTTGTTTAAAATTTATTTCATGATTGTTCGCAAACCTTAACTTCCACAAGGTATAACTCTGAAAGTATAGTGAGCCAAATAATGAAATTTGAACCAAATGTTCTTTGATATTTCTTCTTAATATATTCCAAGTTTCAATGTCTGAAACCTCTTAGAAAACAAGTTATTGCGAAAATTCAAAATTGGCCCATTTGAAACTAATTTTAGGAACATCTAGGAACCTTGAATTCCTTAGAGCATATGTCCAAAATTATAGCAAACCAAGCTCTGAAATTTGAAACAGATGTTCGCTGAGATTTCGTCTCAATGTGGTCCAAGTTTCATGGTGTGAAACCTTATAGAAAAAAGTTATAATGAAAATGCTGAATTGACACGATTTCAAGAGCATTTCAAGAACCCTAACTTCATAGAGTACATCTCTCAAAATATAGTCATAACCAAGAACTGAAATTAAAACTAGATATTGCCCGAGATTTCTTCACAGTATTCTCCAAGTTTCACCATTTCAAAAAAATTATAGAAAAAAATGCCATGATGACTTGTTTGAAGGAGCAAAACCCTAGGATCATCAACTATGATACCAAATGTTATGAACCTTGCACCTTAAAAATGATAAGAAAAAAAATTATATTTCTCTTCAAGTGGGAAGCCTCCTTTACAATGAATATAATGTACAAGACAATCTTTGATGATCATAAGACTAGGCCTCCTTGAATATATATATATATATAAGAGACAAAGGGTACAATAATAAAATGGGACCATGAGAGAGTTCTAACTTACACAACAATATAGCAATAGAAATGTTATCACTCAATATCTAGGGCTTAATAAGGGGTTCTAGGGTTAACATGGAGTTTATATATGGCTTAATGTCTATCCAATTAAAGCTTTGTTTATAGCAATTTTCCTGATTGGTTTAATGATTAAAAACATGTGTTTCTAAATTGAAGGTTAAAAGTTCAAATCCAAAGGGGGGTAAAGTTTGTACATGTTAATTAATTGATATTGGCCTGTTGTGATGCAGCTCAAGGGGGAGGTGCCTGCTTGTGTGGAACCCACAAATGATCATTAATGTGAGTGTCTTTGGACATCTTGACCCTTACCAAGTCATAAGTTCTTGCTAGTGTTGGCTTTTGGACTATTTCTATTAACTTCACTCAATTTTTTGTCAAAAAAAATAATCTCATTGATAGATTCCACTATTCTTCTTCTTTATTCTCCATGTATTTTTATAACCCTACATCTCGCTTCCCAAACCCATCTTTATTACCTTTTCCAACCTCTTGTCTGACCTAATCTATTGATTTCAAATCATCCTCATCTTTCAAATATAGGCACATATGATTACTAGTTTTGAAATTTGGAAAGATGACCTTTCTTTTTTTCCAATAAACTTTGTCTTGAGGATCAAATTCCTCTGGATGACCAATTTATTAACATATTTGACGACCACAAAAAGTAATATTTACATAATTCAATAATTAAATTAATTACAATTCACCTTATATCAAAATCAACTTATCCATAAATCATTTACTAAATTCAATCTCCACAAAATTGATTACAATTCACCCTATATCATAAGTTATATCAAAATAAACTTAATGAGAATTCATTGTGTCGAGAGGCCCTCTACAACCCAGTATGGGTGTTAGATGTAAGATCTTAGATGCTAGATGTTAATGGGAGATGTTAGATATTTTTTAAATTCAATTTTTTTTATATTGTAATATTATTAATAAAATTTCGAATAATTTTACATATAAATAATACTTATAAATAAACATCCATTTTACTATATAAATTAAAATAATGATTCCATAACCATCTTTAAATTAATTAATAAGTGGATAAAAAATTAATATTTACAATACAACAAGATTTTTAATCATGAATATTACCATGGATATTATTAGCTTCTAAATAGGCTTTTTAACAATACCATGGGCCAATACACAAAAGAGAAAGATAGAGGGAAGGGAGGGAGAGAGGGAGCGGAGAGAAGAAAATCATAATACCATGGTTTATCAATGCCATGGGCCATCTATGCGTTTGATTATTATGTTATGGATCTAGGCTTTGAATTATTCTGTTACAATACATGGGCCAATACCATGGCTTATCAATACAACATGCCCAAAAACTATAACTTATTTCAAAATCAAAATATTTTACAAATACTTTATTTTATTTTAATTTTATAACATTTTTAATTAAATCTAAAAGGAAAAAACTTATAATCACTTTTGAGGTATATCTAAACTCTCCATCCTCAAGACTACTAAAAATATTCCCATAGAGATTAAATCGAGGTTTTAATAAATTAAAAATGGGATTACTTTTATATATACATATGTGAAATTTATATAATATAAATAATATAATAAAGAAAGAAGATAGATGCATCTTAACCAAGGATCCAAGAGAAGAGAGAAAGCAAAGTGACTAACAATGGCAGAGGAAAGATAATGCATGATTCTTTTAAGTTTTTTATTATTGTATTTTCTTTGACATGATTGACCCAAAATAAAAGTTTAATATTTTACAACCAATTATATATATTTTTAAATTTAGATACTTTCTTAAATACAATACAATGGGATCATATTTAAGAGAGAGAGAAAGTGAGATGGAGGGGGAATAGAGTGGGGGATGGAGACATAGAGTTGGGATATATAGGGAGAGAGAGGAAGGAAGAGAGAGAGGAGGGAGGAGAGAGGAGGAGAGAGGGAGGGAGGGAGAGATGGATTTGGAGAGGGAAAGAGAGGGAGGGAAGAACAAAGACATTGAGAGATAGAGGTGGAGAGAGTGACAAGGGAGAGATGAAGATGGAATGAGGGAGAGAGGAGACGAGGGAATAGAGATAAATGGTGAGGATATAGATAGGGAAAGAAGGGGAAGAGAGAGACAAGGAGACATAGATATGGAGAGAGAGAGAGAGAGAGAGAGAGAGAGAGAGAGAGAGAGAGAGAGAGATGGGGTGGAGATACAGAGGGAGGTGGGAGAGAAAGGGAGAGAGAGGACTTGAGATAGAGGATAGAGAGAGAGGGGAAGAAAGAGATGGAGTTGGAAGGGTAAGAAAGACATAGAGAGATAAAAGTGGAGAGGGAGAGGGAGTGAAAAGGGAGAGAGAGAGAGGGTGGGGGGGAGGGGGGAGAGAGAGAGAGGGTGGGGGGGGGAGGCGGAGAGGAGAGAGAGAGAGGGGGGGGGGGGGAGGGAGGAGAGAGAGAGAGGGTGGGGGGGGGGAGGGAGGAGAGAGAGACACATAGATATGGAGAGAGAGTGACTATGTTTTGGGGGTGAGAAGGATAGACAAGGGGAGATAGAGATATAGATGGAGGGGGGAGAGAGGGCAGAAGAGAGAGGAAAAGAGAGGGGGATGAAGAGAGAGAATTGGAAGAGAAAGAGAGAGAGAGAGAGGGAGAGGAAGAAGGAGGGAGATAGACAGAAAGATAGACAAATAAATAGATATGGAGAGATAATGTGTATGTTTAGGGGCTGAGAGAGAGAGAGAGAGAGAGAGAGAGAGAGAGAGAGAGAGTATGTTTGCGAGCTAATATAAAGAGAGAGAGAGAGAGAGAGAGAGAGAGGGAGAGAGAGAGAGAGATGTGTTTAGGGGGTTGAGATAGAGAGACCAATAAGGAGAGATGGAAGGAGGTATAGATATAAATGGCAAGGGGAGAGAGGGAAGAAGAGAAAGATAGAGAAAGGGAGGGAGAAGTGGAGAGAGAGAGAGATGGGGGAGAGAGGGAGGGGGAGAGAGAGAAGGAGAGAGGGAGGGATATAGACATAGAATGGAAGGTGGAGAGAGAGGGAAGCATAAAGAGACACACAAAGACACAAATCTAGACATAGAAGTTAGATATAGAAAGTCATTAATATTTTGGTTTTTCACTAAAATATATGTATTGATTTCAGTGTAGTTGTTGATTTATAATCCTATTTGATCTCTTGCACTAAATTCTTTGATTTCAGTGTAGATGTCAATTTCTAATCCTATTTAATACCTTACACTAGATGCATTGGTTTTAGTGTAGATGTTGATTTCTATTCCTATTTGATTGCTTGCATTGAATGCATTGGTTCGGGTGTAGATATTGATTTCTAATCCTATTTGATCGCTTGCACTAGATGCATTGATTTCAATGTAGATGCTGATTTCTAATCATATTTAATACCTTACACTAGATGCATTGATTTCAGTGTAGATTTCGATTTCTAATCCTATTTAATACCTTACACTAGATGCATTGATTTTAGTGTAGATGTTGGTTTTTACTCCTATTTGATTGCTTGCACTGGATGCATTAGTTTTAGTGTAGATATTGATTCCTATTCCTATTTGATTGCTTGCACTATATGCATTGATTTCAGTGTAGATGCTGATTTCTAATCCTATTTGATTGTTTGCACTAGATGCACTGATTTTAGTGTAGATGTTGATTTCTGATTTGATGCAACTAGATGTATGATGTACATTAATTTCAAAGTAATTAGATTAATAGTGTGCATTGATTTCAATGTAAGCACATCTCTGCCTCCTCCATCTATATCTCTATCTCCCATTGTCTCTCCTTCTTTACCTCTCCATCTCACCCCCCAAACATACACACTCTCTCTCCATATATATCTATCTATCTCCCCCCCTCCCTTCCCCCCTACCTCCCTTTATCTTCCCCTTCTCTCTCTCTCTAACACTTCTCTTTCCGTATCTATATATCTTCCTTCCTCCTTGTCTTTGCCTCTCTCTTCTTCCCTCTCCCCCCCCCCCCCCCCCTCCATCTACATCCTTATATCCCCTTGTCTCTCCTTCTCACTCCCAAAACACACACTCTCTTTCTCTCAGTGTAAGCACATAAAAATTATTCATGACGTGCATTGAATTTTGTGTTAGAGTAATTCAACCATAAATACAATACCTGAATTTTCATCCTAAATAAAATGTTCACTTACCCGAAAAATGTTTGCTTCGTGAAACTGTAAACTATTTGTAATTGGCTACAGTCTTATTATTCTCATTTTCCATCATTCAACATTGTTAATCACTTTGCATTCAAACATGGTAATAGAAAATAAATACCATTGAAAATTATTTGGGGTTTAACACTCCATAAGTCACAATGATTGACTTTGGAGAAAACTACTATTAATATTGGAGAGCAACAAAGACAAGTTATCATGTTTACTATAGTAGCTTGAGTTAAATATTTGAATGGTCTATGATTTCAACTGCCCTTTTCATATGATCAATATGAGAAAATGGAAAAACTAATAGTAGTGACAATAAGAACAATAGAAGAAAATAGTTTCAGATTGATCACAATGAAGATTGTTTGTAGTTGACTATATTCTTATTATTCACATTTTCTATCATTCAACATTGTTACAATGTCACTTTGCACTCAAAATTTTTATTTCATCATTTTTCATCATTCAAGTTACTGATAGTCTCTCTAATCTCAACAAACTGAGGTAACTAAGCAAATTCAAAATTAAATTGACCAAATTAATCTTAGACATATTTAACATATTTTAAATGATCAAAATAATGAAATGTTCAACAAATTTTATATGACTGCACACGACTGCACACGACTGAAACCAACCTAGATCCATCTTAACCCCGGATCTATCAATCACTCAAAGGGATCAAATCTCTTGAGGTGCAAACCTTTCCTCAAGTTTTGCACTCAAAAAAAGAAGTTTGCACGTGGAGATTTGATCCCTCTTGGTGCTTATATATCCAGAGTTAAGATAAATCTAGGGTGATTTACTAAATTCAATCTCCACACATCCATAACATAGATATCTACTTATTCATAAAATATTTTTAAAATCTACTTTACAAATTTCAATACCTTTAAATATTCACAAATACCAATAAAATAAAAAATCTAATTGAAAATGTAAATCCAAATCCACATATTCAATACTAAAATTAAAAATTCACAAATAATTAAAAAACCCTATATTCTCCACATTAAAACCCTTATTAATTATTATAAATTTAAAAATAATTTCAATCAAAATCTTTAAAAATTCAAAAATGCCAAAAATAAAAAAGAAAAGAAATTGTGAATGCCAACCCAATTCTACATTTTGAATACCATGTTAAATAATAAATAATTAAAAATACGGTAAACATCCAAAATTAAAATCCTTTTTAATTTTTAGAAAATTTTTGGTTAAAATCACATGAGACGCGTTTTGAACCAACAAGTGTGATTCATCTTCAGAACGAGATGAGAGTAAACATTTAGATTAAATAGATGTAGAGGGGACCCGAACTAGTCGTTGGAATAACCGCTGGTTTGACTTAATCAGAATAAATCAACGAAATTTTATTATAATTTAAAAATATTCTTAATTAAAATTAAAAAATCACAAATAAATAAAAAATTAAATTTTCTAAAATTATTTTTTAATCAATATATTTTTAAAAATAATTTATACTTTGAAAATTTAATAATTAATAATAATAATTGTTTAATTTTAAAGTTATCATTAAACTAAACATTAAATTTGATGCATGATATAAAATAATTATCTTCAATCTAATTATTTAATTTGCAAAATTTACTAAGGTATACATTCTCTCTTGTTGGAGGGAGAATGCTAATAAAATTAAGGCTTGCTAACATGTGACTTCTTATTCAAATGTTTCTTGTGTTTCCTTGTAAATAGTTTGAATACTCTTTGTTGTGCGAAGATGACAAAGGATTAAAAGAAAGTTATGAAGCTGGAGCCTTAGGACAATCTTTTGCAAAGTGCGCATAATCATGACAAAAATAATATTTAAATGGAACCTATTCATAATCGAGGGCTTGAAGATGAGACTTATCGTCCAAGTTAAGCTGAATAGCCTCAAGAAGGCCTTTTGAAAAATCCATTTCAATGCAAATTCTGACATAAGAGAAGTTATTCTCTTTGTCCATGTCACTAGAAATAAATCGGCCCAATTTATCTCCTGTAACCTTGAAAATACCTTCACCCTAGCAAAGAAGGAGAATATATGGAAATTTGATCCACACTGGTGCAAAAGAATTTTTCATCATGGGATTGAAATTGAGAGACCAATGGGTAATAAACATTCCTCTCATGCCCATGAAATAAGACCCATACATGTAGATCTTATCCCTATCCTCTTTGTCTTAAAAAAGAAAAGCATAATAACAAACTGATCTGATTGAAAATTAACACAATCTTGATTTTATGACAAAAACTCCAAATCTTTCACGAAGATTGGAAAAATCTACACTTAAGCACAAATGAAACCCTAAATCTACAACAAAACCATCAACATAAAAAAAAATAACAACAATAGTCAAAAACTCTGACCTCGACTTGCTCTCTCGAGATCTTCTATCTCCATACATATATTGCTTAAAATTATCCTTACAAATTGTTTTTTCTTTTTATTTAACCTTACCATAAGGTTCAAACACTTGACCTCACATGGCCAGTTCTCACCAATTTAAATTTTTTAATAAATTAAAATTAATACAAATTTTAAAAATATTTATTTTAAATTGACACTTTATGTTAGATCTAAGACTTTTGTGATCCATAATATAGATAAATATTTTTAAATTAAAAAAATATAAAAAATAACCTTACCACTTTCCTTGATTTACTATTCATATGGACTTTAACCACATTAAAAATACATTTATAAAAAAAAAATGGAGATAAAACACAAAGATAATAATTTCCATTATTCTATTGAAGTAAATGGAAGAAGATCCAGAGATTTTATTTAGAGTGTTTTAGAATATATTTAAAGTTTATTATTTAATATATAAATAAAGTCTTGTTGAAAGTCAAATTTGATCAGAGCTTGACTTCTCAAATCCCTATAGTAGAATTGGAATTGCCATGTATTTACTTCACTTCTTTAATCTTAAATCCTCATAAACATCTGTCGCATTTTCCATTTCGTCTGATTGGGCTCAATCGGAGGTCATTCAGGCTGATTATTTGGATTCTGAAAAGAGGGATTCCAGGCACAAGGAGCCATCCAGCTCCTGAAGTTTTGCTTCAGAGAGAGGGATTTGGGGATTTCACAAGGCAAAAATACTGGAAAATAGGTTCAGAGCAGAGGATCTGGATTTAAATTCGATTTAAAAGTCGATTCTTGTTTGGATTCAAAGCTCTTTCGTAGATCTGAGATTTAGAGGTTAGTACACAAATTTCCTTCTTTTTCTTCAAATTTTCACGGGCGATGTCTGATTCAATGATGCTATCCGTCTTTCTGGGTTTCGTTATTTCCTTTCAGCAATTTTTAGGTTCTTGGATATGTAATGTAATAAGATCATTAGAGATATAGGGTAATGCGGTGGTGCATCATAACATTTGACTACCCAGAAGTAAAATATTGCAGTAGTATGATAGGTGGTCCATTTGGGGGTTAAGCACATTAAAGGATCATCAAATCCGCTTGGCTATGCCAATATGAATGCTAGCAATTCGCATCAATCAGATCATGTTCAATTAAATATATGTAATTTGTTAGTAACTCGGTTGGGCTGTGCTCTAGCAGTAGATTGATGGCAGTTTACCACAGTTGTACCTTCTATAGTTCTATCTGAGAGTTCCCAAAGTTACACATCCCAGGAATTTTGATCCCGCATCAACGAAGAAATTAGTGGTTTCTGTTAAAAAAACTAGAACATGATTTGGGATTTAGCAAAGGGTTTCATCAACAGTGAGCCAGACGCAATGCATCTCTGGACTAATAGGCAAAATTGAGCAAGAGCTGAGGTGTAGAACACAGTTGTAGTGAGCCTTTCAGGTTCCTTGGTGTTAGAACTTAGGTTTAGGCTGTCAAGTTTTTAGATCTGGTCTATAATTATTGATGTAAATTTTGTGTGTTCATCGAGCTAAAGTAGTAATGCAATTGAAGCAATCTGAGGAAGTTTTGTAGTTCTAACCATCTTGGTATGCTCTCTATATAACTTACGTGGGTTCTTTCTTTGATCTCTACTGATGCATAGATAATTTATTTTGAACGTTCGCTCAAGCAGACTAGTGAATAAATCATATCAATTTTAGTAAGCTCCAGTTATAGGATTTATGAAAATTGCATATCATCCTTTGCTTTTCAAAGAGTGATAGATCTAAGATATTGGTCTCTAAAATAATACTTATTAATTCAACTGGTTTGGGGTGTGGCATTTACACACAGGTTTCATTGTTTTGGAGCTTTCTATTTGAGGGTATATGTGAGATCATATATCAGATCCAGCTGATAGTCCACTAAAGTTCTTTTTTCCTTCTATTGTTTAATTCATTTTTCAACAGTGTGAAAATTGGTTTCAATGTTAACGAAATTTGAAACCAAGAGCAATAGGGTAAAGGGTCTCAGCTTTCATCCAAAGAGGCCATGGATCCTGGCAAGTCTTCACAGTGGAGTTATTCAGTTATGGGACTATCGGATGGGAACTCTGATAGACAAATTTGATGAACATGATGGACCTGTTCGAGGAGTTCATTTTCACAAGTCACAGCCATTGTTTGTGTCTGGAGGTAAGTGAACCACATATGATCTTTAAGTTGGAGTGCATGTATATGGGCTTGCAATATAAACAATGAGAAGATCTTGCAATTGATTTATAATTTACATTTGATTGTAGATGCAGTCGAAATCATAATTGCATTGGGGTCCTGCAGGTGATGATTACAAGATTAAGGTCTGGAACTACAAGATGCGTCAATGCCTTTTTACATTTGTTGGGCACCTTGACTACATCCGGACAGTCCATTTTCACAATGAGTATCCTTGGATTGTTAGTGCAAGTGATGATCAGACAATAAGGCTTTGGAACTGGCAATCACGGGTTTGCATCTCTGTCCTTACTGGTCACAATCACTATGTGATGTCTGCTTCCTTTCATCCTAAGGAAGATCTAGTTGTTTCAGCATCGTTGGACCAAACTGTTCGTGTATGGGATATAAGTGGCCTTAGGAAAAAAACAGTCTCTCCAGCTGATGATCTTTCGAGGCTGGCACAGATGAATACAGATCTTTTTGGCGGTGGTGATGTTGTTGTGAAGTATGTACTTGAGGGACATGATCGTGGTGTGAACTGGGCTGCTTTTCATACCAGTTTGCCATTAATTGTGTCTGGTGCAGATGACCGCCAAGTCAAGCTGTGGCGAATGAATGGTATGTTTCCTCTTCTTTAGTAAGTAAAATTCAGTTTCCTGTATGATAAAAACTCAGTTTTCTATATGATATGGGTGAATTGTCATATTTCTTTTTTGGTTTAGTGTAAAATAAACTTTTGAAAATATCACTCTGTTTTGTAAATCAGATACAAAGGCTTGGGAGGTTGATACTCTACGAGGGCATACAAACAATGTGTCCTGTGTGATTTTTCATGCACGACAAGACATTATTGTTTCAAATTCTGAAGATAAAAGTATACGAGTGTGGGATATGTCCAAGCGAACTAATGTTCAAACTTTCCGTAGAGAGCATGATCGATTCTGGATTCTTGCGGCACATCCTGAGATGAATCTCCTAGCAGCTGGGCATGACAGTGGGATGATTGTGTTCAAATTGGAGAGAGAGAGGCCTGCTTACGTTATTTATGGGGGCTCGCTGTTGTATGTCAAGGATCGTTATCTGCGGACTTATGAATTTGCCACTCAAAAGGACAATCCACTAATACCAATTAGGAAGCCTGGTTCTATTGGCCCAAACCAAGGGCCAAGATCTTTGTCATACAGTCCAACAGAGAATGCTATCTTAATTTGTTCAGATACTGATGGTGGTGCTTATGAACTTTATGCTGTTCCAAAGGATAGTCATGGCAGGAGTGATACAGTACAGGAGGCAAAGAAAGGATTAGGAGGATCTGCTGTCTTTGTGGCTCGCAATAGATTTGCTGTTCTTGACAAGAATCACAATCAAGTCACTATCAAGAATTTAAAAAACGAGGTGACGAAAAAGTTCAATCTTCCAGTCACAGCAGATGCACTTTTCTATGCAGGGACAGGCAACTTGCTTTGCAGATCAGAGGATAGTGTATTTTTGTTTGATATGCAACAGAGGACGGTTTTAGGAGAAATTCAAACCCTTAATGTTAGGTATATAGTTTGGTCAAATGACATGGAGAATGTTGCCTTACTGAGTAAGCATACAATCATTATTGCAAGCAAGCAGCTGTCAAATAGGTGTAGTCTGCATGAAACTATTCGTGTTAAAAGTGGGGCTTGGGATGACAATGGCATTTTTATGTACTCAACTTTAAATCACATAAAGTATTGTCTGCCAAATGGAGATAGTGGTATTATAAAGACGCTGGATGTTCCAGTATACATAACAAAGGTTTCTGGAAACTCTCTCTATTGCCTCGATAGAGACGGCAAGAATCGTGTTATACAGATAGATGTTACCGAGTGTGTTTTCAAGCTAGCACTCAGCAAAAAGAAATTTGATTATGTTATAAACATGATTAGGAACTCTCAGCTTTGTGGTCAGGCAATCATAGCTTACCTACAGCAGAAGGGATTTCCAGAAGTGGCTCTTCACTTTGTCAGAGATGAGAGAACTCGATTCAACTTGGCAGTAGAGAGTGGAAATATTGAAATAGCTGTTGCTTCTGCAAAGGAAATTGATGAGAAGGATCACTGGTACAGGCTAGGAGTGGAGGCCCTTAGACAAGGTAATGCTGGAATTGTAGAGTATGCCTATCAAAGGACAAAGAATTTTGAGAGGCTTTCTTTTCTATATCTCATAACTGGTAACTTAGACAAATTGTCAAAGATGTTGAGGATTGCTGAAATGAAAAATGATGTCATGGGCCAATTTCACAATGCACTATATTTGGGTGACATTCGAGAGCGGATCAAGATTTTGGAGGAGTCTGGTCACCTGCACCTTGCATATGCCACTGCATCATTGCATGGTCTTGCAGACATTGCAGACAGGCTTGCAGCTGATTTGGGTGGCAATATTCCAGTTTTACCTGCAGGGAAAAAATCATCACTTCTAATGCCTCCTGCCCCCATTCTGCATGGTGGCGATTGGCCTTTGCTCAGGGTTACCAAAGGTATTTTTGAGGGTGGTTTGGAGAATTCCACTTCTGCAGCTTATGAAGAAGAGGATGAAGAAGCTGCTGCTGACTGGGGTGAAGACATAGATATAGAAAACATTGAAGGGGGAAATGGTGAGGCTACAGTGTTGGATGATCAAGAAGCTAGAGGTGGAGAGGATGATGAGGGAGGATGGGACCTGGAGGATTTGGAACTTCCTCCAGACGTAGCTGCTGCTAGTGTAGGAACCAATCATAAGACATTGTTTGTAGCCCCAACATTAGGTATGCCGGTAAGCCAAATTTGGATGCAAAGGTCTTCTCTCGCAGGTGAGCATGCAGCTGCAGGCAACTTTGAAACAGCTGTACGCCTACTGAATCGTCAACTGGGCATTAAAAATTTCACTCCATTGAAACCTCTATTTTTGGAACTTTATATGGGTAGTCACACATTCCTTCCTTCCTTCGTTTCTGTACCTGCTTTTTCCTTGGCACTACAGAGAGGATGGAGTGAAACTGCTAGTCCGAATGTTAGAGGTCCCCCAGCCTTGGTATATAGGCTTTCAGTGCTAGAGGAGAAACTATCGGTAGCCTACAGGGCCACGACAGAAGGTAGGTTTGGTGAAGCACTGAGGCTATTTCTTAACATTCTGCATACAATTCCAGTTATTGTGGTAGACTCAAGAAAGGAAATTGATGAGGTAAAAGAATTGATTGGAATTGCTAAAGAGTACGTTCTTGGTCTTCGGATGGAGGTCAAGAGAAAAGAAATAAAGGACGATACTGTTCGGCAGCAGGAGCTTGCAGCTTATTTTACTCATTGTAATCTGCAGAAAGCTCATTTGAAGCTGGCTTTGCTAAATGCAATGGGCATTTCTTATAGATGTAAGAACTATAATACAGCCGCAAACTTTGCTCGAAGGCTTCTGGAGACTGACCCTTCTTCAAACCATGCAACAAAGGCTCGACAAGTTCTTCAGGTCTGTGAGAGGAACTTGCAAGATGCAACACAGCTGAACTATGATTTCAGAAATCCTTTTGTTGTCTGCGGGGCAACTTTTAGTCCAATATACCGTGGTCAGAAAGAGGTGTCCTGTCCGTATTGCATGGCTCGTTTTGTTCCTGACATTGTTGGGAAACTTTGTTCGATATGTGATCTTGCTATCGTGGGTTCAGATGCATCTGGACTATTGTGTTCTGCTACTCAAACAAGATGAACTTAGCTTTTCAGAACAATGATTTTGTGATGCCTTATATGTTCTTTGAGAGGTAAATTGTTTGCTGCCATTTCCCGCCAGTATATGTAAGAAATGGTTCCATTTATGTCCGTTGATACCAACAGGGGCGTCAGCGGTCAGAATAATCGTACAATGCATGCCAGGCATACGTGAGCTACATGTGAGGATATTCATTTTAACATTATAAGAAGCAGGCCGCATGCATGTTTTATTTGCTGATTTAGTTCCAGAATTGAAGCATGCATGCTGTCTTATTAGCTGTTTCAGTTCTGGATTTCGTTTGCTGTTCTTCTTAGTAAGGCAGAAAGCTTTACTCACTTTGTAAGATGTGATGTAGGAATTTTGTTTACAGTGAAGGTTGGCTATTCCCTTTATTCTATTCTGTTCATTGTGGCAAATGGTTTTGTTATACCATTTTTTTGGCCTTGTAGGTGAATAATTGGATTTGCTTGAAAAAATCAATCATCTTAATTCTACGAGCTAATAAAGGTTACTACTTGAAGCTTTTCTCCCCATTATATATATTGATTGTGCAGGCTATCTCAATGATTCGTTAATTTTTTAAGCTGATACATGACTGTTTATTTTGGCGTTAAATTTTTAAGCTGACTCATGACTCATTATTTTCGAAATAATTAGAGTGTGATTCTGTGGCTAAGCAGAGAATGCTTGTTAAATTTCTAACTTAGCGGCTGCATGACTGTTTATTTTGCAAGTCATAAAAGTGAGATTTTGTGCCCAAGTGGAGAATACTTCTGCACGCACGAAGCTAGTTTACATAATGCATTATCTGTTGGGGAAGTTTTCTGCAACTTTGAACTTACAGCTTCTTTTTAACCTTTCAAAAGGTTTTATGCAACTACTTTCCATGTATTCTTCTACAAAGGATTAAATTGGCAGCTAGATTATAGAAAACGGCTTAATATTGAGATTGGTATGCATATCCTTAAAACTTCTTTGTGAATATATATTTTGCCAACTTTATATGTTAACACTCTGCTTGAAGCAAATGCATGGGCAACCTGCTGGGACAGGAAAAATCGTTTCAAGTCCATCCTGCCTATTTATGACCGTTATAAAAGAAGCATAGACGACCTTTGGTTGAAAAACTATACATTTAAATGTAAGAATAAGATGTAAATTGATATTCAATTGGAGTTTGTTATGTTAAGAACTATGCTTGCTAGGCTGGAGTTATGGATTGGGTATAAATGTACTAAGATGGATAGTTTAGGGGTAGAGCTGAACATGGTGGTATCATTTTTTCGTTTGAAAATCTGCATTTGTTGCTTCATGAATAAGTACATCATGGAAGAAGGAATAGAATGAAGAATAGAACGAACTACATCACATGGATGACACGGTATTAGGAAATTCCAACCCTAGAAAAGCAAAAAGGAAAAGCAAAAAAGCCTACACACCAAGAGGAAGGGACAAACATTGAGTATGACTCATAAGCAAGGACAATTCTTGCTTGAAGCTCCTCAAATACCTTAGGCAAAAAATGAAGGGGTCCTCTTGAAAAGTGATTTTACCTTGATGTTCCCATAGAAAACTGATTGCAATCCATGGCATTGTGTGCCACTTGGATTTGTAGTTCTTAATAATTCCAGTCTCTCCTAGATGAGGAATTTTTCACGAAAACAGAACAGCGAAAAGTAAATGAAATTCAACTAAAACTAGGCTTAACCATAGTTTTAAAACTAGGCTGGTCCGAATCGGATTCGGCCTGGTAGACTGAGCCAGACCCCTGCCCAAAAACCAGTTCGGCGGCTGGTCTGTTACCGAACTGGCCAAGCCAGACACTAACTCAATCGGTTTGATAACGGACCGAACGGTTCAGCAGAGCCTATCTTAAACTGAAAGGTAGCAACTCAGACCTCAAACTCAATTTTTTTTTTTTTGGTTTTTTTTTTCCTTAATGTGTCTACCCCTCTCCCAAGCCTATAAAAGTGACCCAACCCCCTCACATTTCCTCACAGCTATCTCATTGCATTCATGTGAGCATTTGTGAGGAGTTTGTGAAGAGTTGGAGTTGGAGTTGGAGTTGGAGTTGGTTTTTGGAGCAACAGTGAAGAGGAGCCATGGGTTTCCCCACTCCGATTCAGAGTTTGAGCCAAATGATCTTGCGTTGTCTAGCAATAGTGACTAGTGATGTTTTGTTGTAGAGCTCATTTAGAGCCTCTTTGGTTTTGTGTTTTTGTTCTGATCTCTATATATTACATGTATTGGATAGTGCACTCGGTGCCATTTTGATATAATAGATATATTCATGAGCATACTTTGATCATATTTTGCCTTCTTTCTATATTCTAATGCTTTTGAGTTTGGAAACATGAATGACTTTTTTTAAAAATAAGCTTTTTTTCATAAAAAAATAAATATTTAATGTGTTTTTTTACGACGACCAAGTCATTGAAATCAACTAGGTCCAGTCGACACTGAGTCGGAGTCGGAGTCGACCCTCGTCCGGTTCCGAGTCCGAGTTCTAAAATTATGGGCTTAACACATTATGCCAAATCTACATCTCCAGAAAACATTGTCAATCATTTCATCCATGACACAAATCACAAGAAACATTTAACATCTTGATGGAAAACTTTGAGTTTGACTCTTATAAGCAAGGTTAGTTCTTGCATAAAGGGGAGGGTTCCCACTGAAAAATGATTTTACACCGATGTTTCCATAGCACAACGATGTTTCCATAGAAACCACACTACTTGTTGCATTGTGTGCCATAAGGATTTGCAGTTGTCCCTAATAATTCAAGTCTAATAGATGAAGACCTTTCCATGGAAGTGTGGTGGTGAAAAGGAAATGGAATTCAATTTAAAACCATCCCCAAACATTATGAAAAATCAACATCTCCAAAAAAACATGCTCCACTATAACTTTAACACACAAAGCAAAAGCAACATTTATCGAAATAACTTTATAAAGCTTGTTCTTGGATTATCATCTCCTCAACCAAATGCACCATGTGACCTTCTCCCCAACCTTTTGTTTAAGAAAGGGACAATGTCAAATGTGTCCTTTAACATCTCATAAAAATACTTGGGAACAAAGTTGTAGGCTTCCCATTTCTCCATCTCCATCCCCCCGAATGGACTTAATCTATGTAAGCATTTTAAAAAGGGAACATTTAAGAATCTTGCGATAGAGGTCCTTTAAAACATTTTTTTTTGAATTTGTGAACTTTTGGCTTCTGTTAAAAGCTGTCAAAATGTGCCATTGTTGGATATCATTCAACAAATCTTAGAACTTAAGATATCCTTCTTTGCTATTTTTTATTACTAGATGTTATGTCTGGCAGTCTTTTAAGTGTTAGAAGAAAGATGATTGATTTGATTTGATTTATGAAATAGTGGTTTTTATGGATGCAATCTTGATACAACTTGGACACTGTGTTGCATACCACTATAAACCTACAACAATATTTTTTTCCAAGGAAAACCTCATGTGGAATCCACGGGGACGTTTCCCACATTTGTGGATGGCATCTATAATAAACCCATTGGTGTAGACTAGTGCACTTCACACAATTAGATTCAAATTAGGGACTCGCTGACACAAAACTAGCCAAATATCCAACAATATGGGTTGCAACAAATGGAGCTAGTCACTTGGGTTGACAACTATCTTTGTTATGATCAAGAGCTATACATTATTTTTTAGAAGGCTTGTTAATGGAAGCATTTTATACTAAGTTAAGAGAACATTATATACTCTAGACATAAACCTTCATAGTTTCCACAAACATAGGGTAAATTGCAAAATGCATGCCAACTCAAGTGGATGACATTTGTGCAACCATTTCATTTCGTAATAATCATAAGTGAGATGTGATGGACATCATCATGGATGATTTGAGTTGAAAACCAATTATAGGTCATAACTTTATGACCTTGATTTACATTTCATATAATCATATTGGTCTTTTCTTAAGTAAATTATTCACAAATTTATACTCGAATGAAAAATTGTTATATTGGCTTAGGTTATGTATACCAAAAAGGAGAACAACCACATAAACTTATAGAGGAGACTCCAAGTCTATAGAACATTTCAGTGTTCACACGACATTGGTTTTAAAAACAATTTTACTAGTCTAACCTTTGTGCAAATGTGGAGTACATTAGAACATGTGTTGCTTGTACCATATTGAATCCAATGAGCAAGACAAACATATAGTTTAAGATGCCTTAACTAATTACCCAATACCTTAGGAGTCCTCCATGTATTTTTTGACATTTTTACTAACCACATCGCATAACCTTGATAAGTGTTTGTTGCGATTGACAAGTTTTTAAAGATGGCTATTTTTATCCCATGTTGCAAAATAGACTCCATTTGAGACAACCAATTGTTCTTGCAGATATGTGGGTAGTCATCCATTGTCTTTGACATGGATTAGAAGTTTATTAGTGCATTGTCGAAGTCTCTAAACTATGTTAGATACAAGGCTTGACACATCGACAACATTTTATCTAGAAACTAATCACCAAATATGTGGTCAATAGAACAATAGTACCCATGTAGTACATTATAACCATAAGCATATACACTTGGGATGAGAACTTATCATTTATACAACAACTACAATAGAGCTCAGCACAATGCCACAAATCACAACACATTTGAAGTTTGCTTCAATGTCCAACTTGTAGTGTAGATCAACACATCCTACATTGTGTCAACAACTACAAGCACTTGTGCTTCAACCTAGAAGAAAGTATGCATAGTTACCACATGTATTGGGTAAATACATAATGTTAGCAATAAGTGCTAGATATTATCACCTAGACCTTCCAAGAAGTATATGAAGTGACATGACAATAATTGTGCCCTCATAATTTCAAAGTTGGTGACCAAGTCTAGTTATGCAGACAAGAGAAGATTTAGAAGACCTTGCAATAATGCTTTTGAATTAGACCCACTACAATTCTTAGGTCATCATTTAGTGTTTAATGTGGATTTACAATAATCTTACAATTTGCCATTGCTTGAGCAACATTCTTTGTAATTATTTGCAACGTAAACCCTTGTTAATATAAATTATGTTTGGAACAACAATAATAGACCATATTGTTCACAAAATAGTCAAGCATATGTACGGCAAGGCTATTCCACTCTTATGAGTCATGAAAGTTAAAGAGTACCTTGAACAAGACAAGTTGTTTACTTTGGAACAAATTGTTTAAAACTTCTCATATCTCAAAACAAATAGAATGGGGACCATACTAATCGCTTGGGGTTATTTGGTCCATTAGTAGTAAAAAAAATCCTAGCCTCGGCATAGGAGGACGAGGTTTAAGAATTCAATTATGGACACTACTAGCTCATTGTTGGCCTCTTTGTTTTAATCGAGGACATAGTGGTGCCATCTCGATGAACAACTAAATCCATGTTTCCCCACACATTTTGAGGGTCATTAGCATGATTAAAGTGGACTAGAGGTAGTAGGAAATAAGAACTAAAATATTAGGGCATCATTCCGAGTTTTAAGGACTAGAGTGGTCGGAGTCTATAAGTACCTGACAATGTACGGATCAAAGAACTAGTGGATGGTGTTGATAACACTGGGAGTAAGTTGACAACCTAGGTTTTGAATGAATGCTCTGATATACGAGTGTAAGTTAACAACCTAGGTTTTGAATGAATCCTATGATATGTGAGTGACTCTATACAGTTACAAGGCTTTGACTCATTATGAGGTTGTTGATAGTTGCTTGTTGATGTTGATGCTTTGTTTAGCACTGTCGAAGGGGTTTTGTTGCATCCCTTTGATGTATCCACTAATGATATGTTTGAGATATAGTTGAATTTTAATGAAATGACACCCCTTATTCAAATTTTGTTTGTCTTTCTATGTTATGTTGATGATATATTATTTTTTTATGTTTAATGTATTATGGTGAATGGTGCTTATCTGCTAGAATAGATGGTTGTTATTTATTACAAATAATTTATGATAATATGTTAAAGAAGTAAGGTGGGGGTTGAGGTTATCATGGTAATTGAATCCACACCATGATCCATAAACAATAGGATTAAAGCCCATCTATTCAACCAACACATTCAAAAGACAATTTACTATCTACTATAGTTCTTACTTGTAAATTTTAACATTGAAATATAATCTACAAAGCAGTATAGGGGAGATGTGTTGGTTTAATGTAAGAAAGTCTGTCAATATTTTAATATGTTGGCTCAATATGTTGATTTTATATTAATATGTTGAATTTATAAGACAAAATATTTGTAAACATTTACATGACTCAATTAAATAATAATAAAAAGATTAAGAGTAATATAGATAGTTTCTATAAAAATTTAAAGCAATAAAAATAAGAAAATCCAATTTGTTATATTGTAAGTTTATTTTTATTAATAAAATTACGAATACATTTTTAGATAAAAGAAAATCGTAATACAAATACCATATTAAAATATATAACATATAAGTAGTAGCTATTAGTCAAGATCCATTTAACCTTATAATTAAAATAATGATTATATAATCATATTTACATTTAATTAATAAGCACATAAAAACTTTAATGCTTAGAATAAACTTATGATAAAACAATACCTTTAACCATGGATATTCACACCCACTTTACCATAGATATTATTAACTTGTAAATAAGCCTTGTTACAATACCATAGTCGTCAATACCACATGCCCAAAAACAATCTCTCATTTCACAACCAAAATATTTTATAAATATTTTATTTGAATTTAGTTTTATAACATTTTTTAATTAAATCTAAAAGTAAAAAGATTATAAATACTTTTGAGATATATCTAAACCCTCTATCACATTAAAATATATAAGATATAAATACTAAATATAAATTAAGATCCATATAATTTAAAATAATGATTTTATAACCATATTTAAATTTCATTAATAAGCACATAAAACTTTACACTTACAACATAATAAGATTTTTAACCATGGATCTTCACCCCCATTTTACCATGGATATTATTATCTTGTAAATAATCTTTGTTACAATACCATGGGCCAATACCATGTCTCATCAATACCACATGCCCAAAAACCATCTTTTATTTCATAATCAAAATGTTATATATATATATAATTTAATTTTATTACATTCACTCTCCACTGCAATATGGAAGAGATGTAATGTCCTATTATGTTATGTTATGTTATCTAAACATTTTGACTTGTTCAACTAATAACAATACAAACATAAATAATGATAATAATAATATTATTATTATTAATTAAAACATTTTAACTTGGTGAAATTACCAAAAAATAAAAATAAAAATAATTATAATTATTAATTATTAATAATATAATGATTAGTTAATAATAATTAAAATGGCCTAGATCCATCTTAACTCCAGATTTATTAAGCTCCAAGAGGGATTAAATCTCTTGAGGTGCAAACCCTTCCTCAAGTTTTTCTTTCACAAAAGATGTTTGCATCTTGAAAGATTTGATCGCTCTTGGAGCTTAATAAATCTGGAGCTAAGATGGATCCCTCTAGGAGCTTGATAGATTCGAAGTTAAGATGAATCTGGGCTGATATACAATTATAGACTACCTCTAGTTTCTTGTCATCTAATGGTTTTGTAATGTAATGTTTGAATACAATCCCAGGTGGGACTATGTATGTCTGAGATTTGCTGAGATTTGCTGCAGGCACGATTTCTTTAGTTGAAAAACAAATGTAATGCTTAAATGCCAAGATAACTTGAGTTGACAACCACTTATTGACTAGGAGATGCTTCCACTTCTAAGTCCTCTCTGTTCATAACCAAATTCAAATTTATTTCAACCATCACTTACCAACATACACAAGATTGAAAACACATAAGAAATCAATGAGAGGAGGACAAAGGAAAATATTGACCAAGCCAAAGCATGGAAACCAATATGTGAAATACCCTCCCCAAACCAACGTATGGCTTGTACAACCACTATGACTCTATATAACCTCTCAACTAATAAGAGAAATGCTCATATGATCTGCAACTGCTAAGAATTGAGTTTACTAGTTGTGGGATAGCTTCATAAGTTTCATTAGGTTATATACTAGTTGTTAGTGAGCTATAGGAAGCCAAAGCTTCAAAACTTGATAGGTAGCTCAAGTTAGCAATGGAAAATCACAATGATGATTTTCCTCACTTATGATAGTCAAACTCACAATAGGAACCAATTTAGAAATTCCCTACAACATTGTAATGATCAAATAATAGTGTCCACATATATTTAGTCTTATAAATCAACCAATGGTGAAGGATATAGAGCTCTTGGGATATCTATTTACTCATTAAATATTGCAAATATAAAGGAAAAATTGAACACTAGGGTGATAAATCAAATATTAACTCGATAACTAACAAAACAACCATAAGAAAACACATAGTAGCTTCATTAGATTACAAAATTAAGTTAACACAAAAGAATAAACAATACATAGAGATAAATCATTGCACATGGAAACATTATCTACCTTGGAAAGCCAAATGGGAAAACCAACATTTAATTGTCTTCAACCGAGATCTTTATCATTTGGTAACATGCATGTTATAGGCTCTCTAGTTCATCTTCATGCTCCACATGGAAACATGGGTAGAATTTTCTTCTCTCTTATCCAAAGAAGCCTTGTATTTTGTGGGGAAATGGTATATATGAGGATGACTCAACTAGGGGATGGTTGGATCAAGCATCCCCAACCCTTCAACTTCCACAAGCTCATTTAAACGCCCTTGTTTTTTTATTATTATTATTACATTTGAGAAGAAGTTTAATATATATATATATATATATATATATATATATATATATATATATATATATTTTAAATACATTACACACACTCACTTTTCCTTTCCATGGTACATTCTATATGCTTACCTTATGGTTTGAAATAATTGCAAGGGTGGATTTTGTTGGGAAATAGTATATATGAGGATGGATGAACTAGAAGATAATTGGAAGATAAAGCGTCCCAAACCCTTCAACTTCCCCAAACTCATTTCTACTCCTTTGTTCTTTTTTTCTTTTACATGTTTTTATTTTTTAAATACATCACACACACATACACTTTGCCTTGCAACTTTACGTTTCATATGCATGCCTTTTGATTTTAAATGACTACAAGGGTGGAAATTGATAATGATGACATGGGGCCCTTAGCATCAAAAACCCAATCTCATTCATTAGGGGAATTTTGAAGTCTAAAATGGGCCTCCTAAGGAAATAATAAAATAATAGTTTAATCAATAAAATAATATTTATGAATTTGCAATTCACTTTTTGCACCAAAATCCATGTAACCATAATTAAATTCAATTCAAAAGTTGTACCAAAATAAAATTAATCAAAAAATTATATTGATGTGACTATAAATAAGAATGAGTTTCTCAAGAAAAAGTCATTATCATTGAACAACTAATGCATTTGTCCTTTGTACTTAAATAACTTAAAATAAAATATAAATATAAATTTATAAATTCTTAATTATATTATATTCTATTAATTAAAATTTATATTATTTAAATTGTATAATAACATGTAATTAATATACTATATAAAAATAATATAATATAATAAATGTATAGGGATATGCATTGTTTCTTCCAAGAAATATGAAATGACAATAATATATTTTTATTCAAAAAGTGTGAAATGACATTTATTGTGAGTACTTTACTTTGAATTTAAAAGTACTTAGAGCACTACCATGGTTAACCATGAGTTTTTATCCACCATCGAGAATGTGACAAGTAAGTATCTTTAACTCAAGCAATGCAACCTCAACCATTAGGGATGATGTCATCTCCTAAAATGTGATTGGTTCTCATAAAGTGAATTTTGATTGTACATTTTCCTTAGGAGGCCCATTTTAGACCTCAAAATTCCCCTAATGCCGCCTCCATAGCCTTGATCCTTGTCGACATCGATCATTGTAGAGTATGTACTAGTAACCAATCATATTTGTGTAGATTCTAATTCAGGTCACACCTCCCCATTAGGAGGGTTTTGGTCCCCCAAAGCTTCCAATGATAAGTGAGGGAACATGCTTGCAATCTGGTTTCTCTCATATAATTTCTACTTCCTGAAGTACGCCCTTTGAGATCAATCTACTATAATATCTCTTTTTATCCACTATGAGTTATTTATTACTATGTGGCAACACCGTATCTTCCTTTGATTCTTCTAAAGTCTACAGTGTGAAGTATTTAATAACAGGGAGATCCTGATGGTATACTTCTTTATCCAACATGGAAGGTTTGAATAGTCTCCTGAGTACTACAGATCCACCATTGAATTAATTAACTAATAAGGAAGAAGTCTCAACCTAAAGTCATTCTCATTCACCTGCACAATGATTTCAAATAATTTGTGTATGAGGGGTTGTATAATAGCCCATCTTGGAGGTGATATTCATTTCCTTACATGGTAGTGGTCGTTCTCTCCTTTAACTATTTGTATACCCCTCTTAAACATTAATCTCTACGATAGTCTTCACTCAAAGGATTATGAGTGAAGGGATCAAATTGCATTATCACCCGAATTGCTAGAATCTTATTTAATGGTGGCTGAGAGAGCATGTCTACTAACTTTTTCATGGTTCTTTTCTTGTACTTGATCAATAAGTGAAATTGTGAAATTACCCCAACCACCTATAATATCTCACATGGTGCATCTTGCTTTAGCTTTGTAGGTATTAAAATGCACTAATAATCTGTGTATAATGGTCTCTCTTCCTAAGGGACAATGCTTCCACTTCTTCACTACTTGCATAATAAAAAAGAGCTCCTCATCATATGTGGGGTAGTCAAGTATAACTCCATGAAATAAATTTTAATGTTAATACACTAATATTCCTCCTTGCATGAGCATTTCCCATGATGCATACCCACTGGTATCTATCTCTAAATCAATGGCTAGGATCAAATCATCACTAATTTACTTATCCATGTCTTCAAATTTTCGTTGTTGTGGCTCTCCCCACTGAAATATCTTTCCTCTGGTGGTCATGGCATGCAATGGCACAACTGCTATTGAAAAGTTTTTTTGTGAAACCAGCTCCAAAAAGAGAAGAAAAGAGATATCAATGCCTTAGAAATAAGTCACTTCGAGGGGGAAAACTCCAATACATTACATGAATGAAAAATTCTTGGATGATTCAAATTACAAAACCTCCTTTCTATATATAGGATTCCATGGGGCCACAATGTAATCCTAGCCGACCTAACAATAATAATTTAAGGGCACAATAATAACAATATGGGAGTTACAAGGGTACAATAATAACAATAAGGGGGTTACACTAACAACAATAAGGGACTATACTAGTAATATAGGGACCTAACATGCCCCTCTCCTTCAAAAAAGTGTTGTCCTCAATGCTTGAGTAGCTCTGGGTGCTTCTGTATAAAATTCTCATCCTCCCATGTAGAATCTTCAGTGGGTAAGTTTTTCCACTTGATGAGATACTCTAAAATTGATCGATTCCGTAGCTGTCGAGTTCTTGTTTCCGTGACCGCTTCAGGCTCCAATATGATTTTTCCTTCCTCATCAAGTTTTGGAAATATTGTTTGAACTGAAAGATTTTCACCTATAACCTTATTTAAGCATGAAAAATGGAAAATTGTATGCACTTGTGAAGAAGTAGGAAGCTCCAATTTGTATGCCATAGTACCAATCTTTTGCAACACCTTGTAAGGACCATAGTACTTTGGCGATAATTTATTATCCTTCTTAGCTTGCTTGAGGGACATTTTTTTGTATGGTTGTAGCTATAAAAATACCCAATCTCCTACATCAAAACTTCTCTCGCTGCGATGTTGATCTGCCTGTTGTTTCATTCGATTTTGTGCCAAATTCAGGTTATCCTTTAAGAGTTGGAGAACTTATTGCTGATGCTCGATGTGATCTTCCACTGCTTGAACCTTCTAATTTTCTCTTAAATATGATGTGATGGATGGTGGATGATATCCATAAAGTGCCATAAATGGGGTCATTTTTGTTGCAGTATGGAAGGAAGTGTTATACCACCATTCAGCAAGAGGTAACCACTTGACCCATTGTGTTTGTTTATCGGATACAAAACAATGAAGATATCCTTCCAAACATTTATTTATGATCTCAGTTTGACCATCAGATTGAGGATGATAAGATGAGCTATGAGCTAATTGAGTACCCAAACAAGAAAATAACTCCGTCCAAAAATTTCCAGTAAAAATGGGATCTCTGTCGCTCACAATAACCCTTGGGTTTCCATGTAGCTTTTAAATTGTGTCCATAAATGTAGTAGCAACTGTACTTGCTTTAATTGGATGAGATAATGCACAAAAGTGTGCATACTTGGTAAGTCTATCAACTACCACCATGATGACACTCTTTCCTTCGGACTTAGGTAAACCTGTGATAAAACCCATTGAAATCTCCTCCCAACGTTGACTTGGAATGGATAAAGGTTGTAGAAGTCCTGGGGTCTTAATTGTTTCCACTTTATTCTGCTGGCAAACCAAACATTCCGCCACAAACTTTCGAATATCAGATTTAAGGCCATCCCAAAAGAATTCTTTCTTCACCCTGTGGTAAGTTTTTAAAAATCCTGAGTGTCCTCCTAAAGGAGAAGTGTGCAATTCCAGAAGAATATTTTGTTTTAGTTGGGAATCCTTACAAAGATATAAGCGATCTTTGTACCATAAGGAATCATTTTTCCAACTAAATGTATCGGATGTACTAGGATCTTGCTGCAACTTTTGAATGAGTGTCCATACATCTTTGTCCTTCTTCCATTCATCTCTTGCTTCAGTTATCCAATCTGGTTGGATAATAGAAATGGCACGAAGCAATGCTTCCACCTCTTCATTCTTTCTTGAGAGTGCATCTGCAACAACATTTAGCTTCCCTTTTTTGTATATTATTTCAAAGTCATAACCCAACATCTTTGTGACCCATTTTTGCTGCTCTTCTGAAGATAGTCTTTATTCCAAAAAGTGTTTAAGACTATCATGATCAATTTTACCTTGAAGTGTCTTCCCATTAGGTAAGTTCTCCATTTCTTTAGTGCATGCAGTATTGCTAACATTTCCTTCTCATAAATAGGTTTCTGTAAATACTTTCCTTTGATTGGACGACTTTCGAAAGCAATGGGTCTTCCTTCCTGCATTAAAACTGCACCAATTCCATTTCCTGAGGCATCACATTCCACAATAAAGGTTTTTGTGAAGTCTGGCGTAGCTAAGACTGGTGCTAGGCACATTGCCTCTTTAAGATGTTCGAAGGCCTTAGTTGCTTCAGGAGTCCATGAAAATGCATCTTTCTTCAATAATGTTGTTAGAGGTGCTGCTATTCTCCCATAATTCTTAACAAACT
This sequence comes from Pinus albicaulis, assembly GCA_034641835.2. NCBI lineage: Eukaryota > Viridiplantae > Streptophyta > Pinopsida > Pinales > Pinaceae > Pinus > Pinus albicaulis. The sequence goes on along the minus strand of CM076584.1, from coordinate 1,175,564,295 downwards.
TTCGATAATACCTTGTTAACCCGAGAAATCCTCGCAACTGCTTTATGGTTGTGGGGACTTTCCATTCCTTAATGGCTTTAATTTTGTTAGGGTCTACCTTAACACCCTCGTGAGATACAATATGACCCGGATATTCCACCTCTTGTACTCCAAAGAAACATTTGGATGTTTTTGCATATAATTGTTTCTCCTGCAATAGTTTGAGCACCCTGTCAACATGTTCAACATGATCCTTCCAAGACCTGCTGTAGATTAGTATATCATCGAAAAATACTAGCACAATTTTTCTAAGGAAGGGTTTGAAAATGGAATTCATCAACCCTTGAAATGTAGAAGGTGCATTGGTAAGGCCAAAAGGCATGACCAAAAATTCATAATGACCCTCATGAGTTTGAAATGATGTTTTCGGAATATCTTCAGTCTTCATTCTAATTTGACGATACCCTGAACGAAGATCCAATTTGGTAAATAAATTGCTCCATGTAATTCATCCAATAATTCATCAATCACAAGAATGAGAAATTTATCTTTAATGGTGAGCTTATTGAGCTCCCTATAATCCGGACACATGCGCCATGATCCATCCTTCTTGTGTACCAATACTACAGGAGCAGAGAAAGAACTTTGACTAGGTTGAATTATACCCGCCTCTAACATTACAGCAATCATACGTTCAATTTCGCTCTTTTGGACGTAAGGATGTCTATAAGGCCTGATGTTTGGAGGAAAAATTCTTGGAATCAAATGAATAGCATGATCATGATCACGAATAGGTGGGACTCCTTTTGGAGTTTCAAAAACCTTGGAATGATTGTCCAAGACTTTTTGGAGATCTGCAGAAATAGATGATTTTGATGTTGGAACTTCTAGTGAGCGTAATTGTGCAATTATGCCTCGTTGTTCTTTCTTTAGAAGCTTTGTCATGACATTAGAGCTTATTATCTTTCTCGGTTTCCCTGCAATACCCTATAATTCGACTTCCTTTCCTTGTGAAAAAAATTTCAAGAAAAGTTCTTGAAAATTAAAAGCTACCGTCCCCAAAGATTGTAACCATTGTACTCCTAGTACAACATCAACACCTCCCATAGGAATGGAAAACATTGGACTATTAAATACATATTCCCCCATGGTTAGCTTGATATTATGGCATTTTCCAGAGAAATTTATAGTTCCTCCATTTGCAACCATCACTTGACATTCTGGTGCTGGGTATAGGAAACAATTCAACTCCTTGGCTACCTTACAATGAATAAAATTATGGGTACTACATGAATCAATCAACACTATTACCTTTTTCTTCTTGATATGTCCTTCTATCTTGAGAGTTTGAGGAGTGGTAATTCCTGCCAATGCATTACACGATATGGTCAGACTCATTTCTTCCTCTTCTTGGGTTGGTTCTTGGTGTATATCCTCTTCTTGTTCATTTTCTTCTTCCTCTTCACAATCTATGTAAAATAATTTCTTCTCAGCACACTTATGACCTTTAGTGTATTTTCTATCACAACTGTAGCAAAGCCCTTTTACTCTTTTTTCTTCCAATTGCTGTGGTGTCAACCTTGTAGGTTGTGGAAATATAGGATTAGAAACACTGCCCTCTTTATAGAAGTGAGTGGTAGGCTTCCTTGTCGCCATAATTTTACATTCAATTTTTCTTGCCAACCTGAATTCCTTCTCTAATGAATCAGGTTCCAAAACGCGAACTTCATGTTGGATGTTATCCTTTAAAGTACCTATGAAGAGATCAATCTTGTGTTCCCCTGGAATATCAGTTACCCTTATATTCAATTTTTGGAAGTCCTCAATGTGCTACCCCATTAAACCCTTTTGTTTGAGATTTATCAATTAGCTAAAGAAGGTGTTGCTCTTTGTATCCTCATAATGTGCTATCATTTCCTTCGTAAAAATTGACCAAGTGAATTTTTTTTTATGGGAGCAAAGAAATCAATACCATACAAATGTATTTTGTTCTAAATGTAAAGTTGAAATGCGTACCTTTTGTGTGTTTTTCACATTATGGAGATCAAAATATTGCTCCATCTGTAGTATCCATGTTACAGGATCATTTCCATCAAACTTCGTCATATCCATTTTTGGAATATGGTGGTTCTTCCCGCCGACATTAGATTTTATGAAATCACGATTAACATTTATTTTTTTCTCATCATGAGTTTCCTCTACTATATTTTCACCATTAGGAAACATTTCTTGTATCAACTTTGTCAAACCTTCCATGTCTTCTTTTAGATCATTCTTCATGTTTTCCATTTTCTCATCGATCTTATTTTTTATGTCATCCATCTTAGATTCCATGCCAGCTTTCATGCCATCTATCTTAGATTCCATGCCATTCTTCAAACCATCCATCTTAGATTCCACGCCTTTCTTCAAACCATCCATCTTAGTTTCCATGCCTTTCTTCAAAACTTCCATGTCATTTTTTGTTGCTCTTTGCGAGAGCGAAATTTGTTGCACTTGCTCTTGTAATTTTGACATGTCATGTTTCCATTCTTCGTCTCCATGAGTCATAGTAGAGCTTTCTAAAGGCTTAATGGCTGTTGAACTATTTTTAGGGGCCATTTTAGAATCCAATACTGATATCTATTCTACAATATGTTCATGGAATCAATTCAACTTGATTCTTCAAACAAGACTTATGCAATTCGGAAAAAAAAATACACACCTTTTACTTGCTTTTGAGGAGCTCGATATTGAAATTGAATTATCTCTATAATTTCAGATCCTCAACATCTGAAATTCATCCCTATAGTATCCCTCTGAAGCTTCTTTCAAATGCCACAGGTCTGATCTGATTTCGATTCTTCAAGGCAAAGTTATGTCCAATCTCTCATAATGACCCAATTTTGGACTAGTTCAGTAGAGAGAAGTTGTACGACTTGACACGTGTCAGTGTTTCCTCCTTTGGCTCTGAATTGATAGACTGAAAACTACAGTCCATGTAATTGCGACCACTTTTTACAGCATTCCAATCCGATGCTCAGAGAGAGAGCTATGAATATTTTCTCACGATCACCTCTTTGAGATGAAATTCAGAAGCCTCAAAAATCCCTAACTTCCACAGATCATATCTCTGAAAATATTTCGAACCAATATCTGAAATTGTGCCACGATGTTACTTAGGATTGTGGCTTCGCCCTCTAAAAATTTCAGCTTCTAAACCTTTGTAGAAAAAAAATTATTACTAAAATACCATGATGACCTGTTTAGGTTAAATTCGGGAGCCTGCAAAATGACCTAACTTGCATAGATCATATCTCTGAAAATATTGCGAACCAAGCTCTAAAATTTTGGGACGATGTTCCTCAGGATTTTGGCTTCGTACTCTAAAAATTTCAGATTCTGAACCTTGGTAGAAAAAAAAGTTATAGCGAAAATGCGACGATGACTTGTTTGGAGCAGCGAAACCCTAGAATCTCAAAGCTCTGATACCAAATGTTGTGAAACCAGCTCGAAAAAGAGAAGAAAAGAGATATCAACGCCTTAGAAATAATCCACTTCGAGGGGGCAACCTCCAATATATTACATGAATGAACAATTCTTGGATGATTCAAATTACAAAACCTCATTTCTATATATAGGAGTCCATGCGGCCACAATGTAATCCTAGTGGGGCCACAATGTAATCCTAGCCGACCTAACAATAATAATTTAAGGGCACAATAATAACAATATGGGGGTTACAAGGGTACAATAATAACAATAAGGGGGTTACACTAACAACAATAAGGGACTATACTAGTAATATAGGGACCTAACATGCCCCTCTCCTTCAAAAGAGTGTTGTCCTCAACGCTTGAGTAGCTTTGGGTGCTTCTGTATAAAATTCTCATCCTCCCATGTAGAATCTTCAGTGGGTAAGTTCTTCCACTTGATGAGATACTCTGAAATTGATCAATTCCGTAGCTGTCGAGTTCTTGTTTCCGTGACCGCTTCAGGTTCCAATATGATTTTTCCCATTTAAGCATGAAACATGAAAAATTGGATGCACTCGTGAAGAAGCAGGAAGCTCCAATTTGTATGCCATAGTACCAATCTTTTGCAACACCCTGTAAGGACAATGCTTCCACTTCTTCACTACTTGCATAATAAAAAAGAGCTCCTCATCATATGTGGGGTAGTCAAGTATAACTCCATGAAATAAATTTTAATGTTAATACACTAATATTCCTCCTTGCATGAGCATTTCCCATGATGCATACCCACTGGTATCTATCTCTGACTCAATGGCTAGGATCAAATCATCACTAATTTACTTATCCATGTCTTCAAATTTTCATTGTTGTGGCTCTCCCCACTGAAATATCTTTCCTCTGGTGGTCATGGCATGCAATGGCACAATTGCTATTGAATTTTTTTTTTGTGAAACCAACTCCAAAAAGAGAAGAAAAGAGATATCAATGCCTTAGAAATAAGTCACTTCGAGGGGGCAACCTCCAATACATTACATGAATGAAGAATTCTTGGATGATTCAAATTACAAAACCTCCTTTCTATATATAGGAGTCCATGGGGCCACAATGTAATCCTAGCCGACCTAACAATAATAATTTAAGGGCACAATAATAACAATATGGGGGTTACAAGGGTACAATAATAACAATAAGGGGGTTACACTAACAAAAACAAGGGACTATTCTAGTAATATAAGGACCTAACATGCCCCTCTCCTTCAAAAAAGTGTTGTCCTCAATGCTTGAGTAGCTCTGGGTGCTTCTGTATAAAATTCTCATCCTCCCATGTAGAATCTTCAGTGGGTAAGTTTTTCCACTTGATGAGATACTCTGAAATTGATCGATTCCGTAGTTGTCGAGTTCTTGTTTCCGTGACCGCTTCAGGTTCCAATATGATTTTTCCTTCCTCATCAAGTTCTGGAAATATTGTTTGAACTGGAAGATTTTCACCTATAACCTTATTTAAGCATGAAAAATGGAAAATTGTATGCACTTGTGAAGAAGTAGGAAGCTTCAATTTGTATGCCATAGTACCAATATTTTGCAACACCTTGTAAGGACCATAGTACTTTGGCGATAATTTATTATGCTTCTTAGCTTGCTTGAGGGACATTTGTTTGTATGGTTGTAGCCGTAAAAATATCCAGTCTCCTACATCAAAACTTCTCTCGCTGCGATGTTGATCTGCTTGTTGTTTCATTCGATTTTGTGCCAAATTCAAGTTGTCTTTTAAGAGTTGGAGAACTTCTTGTTGATGCTCGATGTGATTTTCCACTGCTTGAACCTTCGAATTTTCTTTTAAAGATGATGTGATGGTTGGTGGATGATATCCATAAAGTGCTATAAATGGGGTCATTTTTGCTACAGTATGGAAGGAAGTGTTATACCACCATTAAACTAGAGGTAACCACTTGACCCATTGTGTTTGTTTATCAGATACAAAACAACGAAGATATCTTTCTAAACATTTATTTACTATCTCAGTTTGACCATCGGATTGAGGATGATAAGATGAGCTATGAGCTAATTGAGTACCCAAACAAGAAAATAACTCCGTCCAAAAATTTCTAGCAAAAATGGGATCTCTGTCGCTTACAATAACCCTTGGGTTTCCATGTAGCTTTTAAATTGTGTCCATAAATGTAGTAGCAACTGTACTTGCTTTAATTGGATGAGATAATGCACAAAAGTGTGCATACTTGGTAAGTCTATCAACTACCACCATGATGACACTCTTTCCTTCGGACTTAGGTAAAACTGTGATAAAATCCATTGAAATCTCCTCCCAACGTTGACTTGGAATGGATAAAGGTTATAGAAGACCCGGGGTCTTAATTGTCTCAACTTTATTCTGCTGGAAAACCAAAAATTCTGCCACAAACTTTTGAATATCAGATTTAAGGCCATCCTAAAAAAATTCTTTCTTCACCCTGTGGTAAGTTTTTAAAAATCCTGAGTGTCCTCCTAAAGGAGAAGTGTGCAATTCCAAAAGAATCTTTTGTTTTTGTTGGGAATTATTACAAAGATATAACAATATTTGTACCATAAGGAATCATGTTTCCAACTAAATGTATCAGATGTACTAGGATCTTGCTGCAACTTTTGAATGAGTGTGCACACTTCTTCCTCCTTCTTCCATTAATCTCTTGCTTCAGTTATCCAATTTGGTTGGATAATAGAAATGGCACAAAGAAATGCTTCCACCTCTTCATTCTTTCTTGAGAGTGCATCTGCATAAAAATTGAGCTTCCCTTTTTTGTATATATTTCAAAGTCATAACCCAACATCTTTGTGACCCATTTTTGCTCCTCTTCTGAAGATAGTCTTTGTTCCAAAAAATGTTTAAGACTATCATGATCAATTTTTACCTTGAAGTGTCTTCCCATTAGGTAAGTTCTCAATTTCTTTAGTGCATGCAGTATTGCTAACATTTCCTTCTCATAAATAGGTTTCTGTAAATACTTTCCTTTGATTGGACGACTTTCAAAAGCAATGGGTCTTCCTTCCTGCATTAAAACTGCACCAATTCCATTTCCTGACGCATCACATTCCACAATAAAGGTTTTTGTGAAGTCTGGCGTAGCTAAGACCGGTGCTAGGCACATTGCCTCTTTAAGATGTTCAAAGGCCTTAGTTGCTTCAGGAGTCCATGAAAATGCATCTTTCTTCAATAATGTTGTTAGAGGTGCTACTATTCTCCCATAATTCTTAACAAACTTTCTATAATACCCTGTTAACTCGAGAAATCCTCTCAAATTCTTTATGGTTGTGGGGAATTTCCATTCCTTAATGGCTTAAATTTTGTTAGGGTCTACCTTAACACCCTCGTGAGATACAATATGACCCAGATATTCCACCTCTTGTACTCCAAAGAAACATTTGGATGTTTTTGCATATAATTGTTTCTCCTGCAATAGTTTGAGCACCCCGTCAACATGTTGAACATGATCCTTCCAAGACCTACTGTAGATTAGTATATCATCAAAAAATACTAGCACAAATTTTCTAAGGAAGGGTTTGAAAATGGAATTCATCAACCCTTGAAATGTAGAAGGTGCATTGGTAAGGCCAAAAGGCATGACCAAAAATTCCTAATGACCCTCATGAGTTCGAAATGCTGTTTTTGGAATATCTTCAGTCTTCATTCTAATTTGATGATATCCTGAACGAAGATCCAACTTGGTAAATAAATTGCTCCATGTAATTCATCCAATAATTCATCAATCACAGGAATGGGAAATTTGTCTTTAATGGTGAGCTTATTGAGCTCCCTATAATCCGGACACATTCGCCATGATCCATCCTTCTTCTGTACCAATACTACAGGAGCAGAGAAAGAACTTTGACTAGGTTGAATTATACCCGCCTCTAACATTTCTGCAATCATACGTTCAATTTCGTTCTTTTGGAAGTAAGGATATCTATAAGGCCCGATGTTTGGAGGAACACTTCCTGGAATCAAATGAATAGTATGATCATGATCACGAATAGGTGGGAGTCCTTTGGGAGTTTCAAACACCTTGGAATGATTGTCCAAGACTTGTTGGAGATCTGCAGAAATAGATGATTTTGATGTCGGAACTTCTAGTGAGCATAATTGTGAAATTACGCCTCGCGGTTCTTTCTTTAGAAGCTTTGTCATGAAATTAGAGCTTATTATCCTTCCTGGCTTCCCTTCAATACCCCGTAATTCGAATTCCTTTCCTTCTGAAAAAAATTTCAAGAAAAGTTCTTGAAAATTAAAAGCTACCGTCCCCAAAGATTGTAACCATTGTACTCCTAGTACAACATCAACACCTCCCATAGGAATGGAAAACATTGGAGTATTCAATACATATTCCCCCATGGTTATCTTGATATTATGGCATTTTTCAGAGAAATTTATAATTCCTCCATTTGCAACCATCACTTGACATTCTGGTGCTGGGTATAGGAAACAATTCAATTCCTTGGCTACCTTACAATGAATAAAATTATGGGTACTACCTGAATCAATCAACACTATTACCTTTTTCTTCTTAATATGTCCTTCTATCTTGAGAGTTTGAGGAGTGGTAATTCCTGCCAATGCATTACACGATATGGTCGGACTCATTTCTTCCTCTTCTAGGGTTGGTTCCTGGTGTATATCCTCTTCTTGTTCATTTTCTTCCTCTTCACAATCTATGTAAAATAATTTCTTCTCAGCACACTTATGACCTTTAGTGTATTTGCTATCACAACTGTAGCAAAGCCCTTTTGCTCTTTTTTCTTCCAATTGTTGTGGTGTCAACCTTGTAGGTTGTTGAAATCTAGGAGTAGCAACACTTCCCTCTTTATATAAGTGAGTGGTAGGCTTCCTTGTCGCCATAATTTTACATTCAATTTTTCTTGCCAACCTGAATGCCTTCTCCAATGAATCAGGTTCCAAAATGCAAACTTCATGTTGGATGTTATCTTTTAAAGTACCTATGAAGAGATCAATCCTGTGTTCCTCTGGAATATCAGTTACCCTTATATTCAATTTTTGGAAGTCCTCAATGTGCTCCCCCATTAAACCCTTTTGTTTGAGATTTATCAATTGGCTAAAGAAGGTGTTGCTCTTTGTATCCTCATAATGTGCTATCATTTCCACCGTAAAAATTGACCAAGTGATAATTTTTGTATGGGAGCAAAGCCATCGATACCATACAAATGTATTTTTGTTCTAAATGTAAAGTTGAAATGCGTACCTTTTGTGTGTTTTGCACATTATGGAGATCAAAATATTGCTCCATCTGTAGTATCCATGTTATAGGATCATTTCCATCAAACTTCCTCATATCCATTTTTGGAATATGGTGGTTCTTCCCGCCAACATTAGATTTTATGAAATCACGATTAACATTTATTTTTTTCTCATCATGAGTTTTCTCTACTATATTTTCACCATTAGGAAAAATTTCTTGTTTCAACTTTGTCAAACCTTCCATGTCTGCTTTTAGATCATTCTTCATGTTTTCCATTTTCTCATTGATCTTATTTTCCATGTCATCCATCTTAGATTCCATGCCAGCTTCCATGCCATCTATCTTAGATTCCATGCCATTCTTCAAACCATCCATCTTAGATTCCACGCCTTTCTTCAAACCATCCATCTTAGTTTCCACGCCTTTCTTCAAAACTTCCATGTCATATTTTGTTGCTCTTTGCGAGAGCAAAATTTGTTGCACTTGCTCTTGTAATTTTGATATGTCACATTTCCATTCTTCGTCTCCATGAGTCATAGTAGAGATTTCTAAAGGCTTAATGGGTGTGGAATTATTTTTAGGGGCCATTTTAGAATCCGATACTGATATCTATTCTACAATATGTCCTTGGAATAAATTCAACTTGATTCTTCAAACAAGACTTATGCAATTCGAAAAAAAAAAATACAGACCTTTTACTTGCTTTTGAGGAGCTTGATATTGAAATTGAATTATCTCTATAATTTCAAATCCTCAACATCTGAAATTCAGCCCTATAGTAGCCCTCTAAAGCTTCTTTCAAATGCCATAGGTCTGATATGATTTGGATTCTTCAAGGCAAAGTTATTTCCAATCTCCCACAATCACCCAATTTTGGACTAGTTCAATAGAGCGAACTTGTACGACTTGCCAGGTGTCACTGTTTCTTCCTTTGGCTCTGAAATTGATAGATCGAAAACTACAGTCCGTGTGATTGTGGCGACTTTTTACAGCATTCCAATCCGATGCTTAGAGAGAGAGATATGAATATTTTCCCATGATCACCTCTTTGAGATGAAATTCAGAAGCCTCAAGAAGCCCTAACTTCCACAGATCATATCTTTGAAAATGTTGTGAACCAATATCTGAAATTGTGCGAAAATTTTCCTCAGGATTGCGGCTTCGCCCTCTAAACATTTGAGCTTCTGAACCTTTGTATAAAAAAAGTTATTACGAAAATACCATGATGACCTGTTTAGGTTAAATTCAGGAGCCTGCAAAATGACCTAACTTGCACAGGTCATATCTCCAAAAATATTGCGAACCAAGCTCTGAAATTTTGCGACGATGTTCCTTAGGATTTTTGCTTCACACTATAAAAATTTCAGATTCTGAACCTTGGTAGAAAAAAATTTATAGCGAAAATGCAACGATGACCTGTTTGGAGCAGCGAATCCCTAGAATCTCAAAGCGCTGATACCAAATGTTGTGAAACTAGCTCCAAAAAGAGAAGAAAATAGATATCAACGCCTTAGAAATAAGCCACTTCGAGGGGGAAACCTCCAATATATTACATGAATGAACAATTCTTGGATGATTCAAATTACAAAACCTCCTTTCTATATATAGGAGTCCATGGGGCCATAATGTAATCCTAGTGGTGCCACAATGTAATCCTAACCGACCTAACAATAATAATTTAAGGGCATAATAATAACAATATGGGGGTTACAAGGGTACAATAATAACAATAAGGGGGTTACGCTAACAACAATAAGGGACTATACTAGTAATATAGGGACCTAACAAGTTTACGATGAAATTTCTCGAATATTGTGTTTCACCCATGAAAATCCTAGCCTTCTCAACCTAGTGGGAATAGGCTATTTAGTGATGGTTGCAATATTTTCTAGATATGTTGTTAGTTCTCCTTCACTAGTCATGTGCCCAAAATATAACAAGGATGTCTTTTGAAACTCACATTTCTACAAATTCATAATATGTTGGTCTCTAGTACTCGAGTCACATGTTAGAGGCGCTCTTGCCACATTTTACTAAAGATTAGTATGCACAAAATTTATTGGCCTCATGAAAGTGGTAGGTGCATTACATAAATCAAAAGGCATCACTGACCACTTATATAAAATTTTTCCTATCTCGAATGATGTCTTCCACATGTTGTCTACTTTGATTCTCTCTTGATCCTTAGCATTACACATGTTTATAGGGTTTTAAAACCATTGGAAGAGCAAAAAATATATGCATATTTTTCCACATGTACCTTTGGGAGTATTTGGGTCAGATTGTATCTCATGATAAATCCTTAAAACCTGAAGAAATTTAGAGGATTCTTGAGATTTACCTACTAGCACAAGTTTTTCAAGAATTATGGTCATATCACATCACTCTAACAACATTATTAAAGAAGGAATCATTTTCTTTGGCTCAAGAAGCAACCAAAGCCTTTGAAAATATCATTAGAGGAAATTTCAGCCTAAAAGTGCCCATGAAATTTTCACATAATTTCCACGTCATAATGTGTAAACCCATCAAAATCCTTGAAGTTTAAAAAGTGGTACATGTCATAAATAATTTTAAATTTTTTAATTTAGTATTTGTGAAACATTTTATTATTAATTTGGGTATGAGTTACATAATTTATTATTAACTTCGGTATTCGTGAAATATTTTATTAATGTTATTTACCCACCTTACCCATATGAATTAGGATATCGAAAAATATATTAATGAAATGTAAAAATTGATATTAGTGAAAAATATAAAGAAAAAATGCACACCATTTGACATTAATACCCATGGCCCAAAAAAACAACAAAAAAACATAATTTAAGTATAAAATATATATAAACTGGTAAATATAGATAGTTATAATTAAATAGTTAAAAGTAGTTAAATATAAAATATAAAATAGCTAAAAATAAAATATAGTTGTAGTTAAATATAAAATAGTTAATAAGTTAAAAAAAGCGTCGTCTACCGAGGTGCAGGAATTGCTCGGACGTTCAAAAGTGGTCGGAATCGGCCAAAAAATTTCAAGAAATGTCGCAGTAGTAGTGTTTGAATCATGTTTTTGATGATGGAAATGGATTCAACACCATCAAAAATCTCCGGCCCAAAATCTTGAAGTTTGACAAGTGTAACCTTTCCAGATTTTATCAAAATATTTCTAGAATTTCCAAGATTTTCATGGTAAAAAACCAAGATAGTTAGACTACGACGTTAAAAAATGCGTTCTAGAAAGGAAAAATTACCAGATTTCGGCCAAAGATAGAAAATATATAGTTAAATATGAAAAATTTAAATATAGTTAAATATAAAATAATTAAATAGTAAAAAATAGTTTAATATAAAATAGTGAAAAACCTATTCCAAAAAGGAAAAATTACTAGATTCCGACCAAAAATATAGAATATATAGTTAAATAGTTAAATATAATTAAACATAAAATAGTTAAAAAAAGTATTCCAGAAAGGACAAATTACTAGATTCTGTCCAAAAAAATATATTCTGGGCAACATTTTGACTTTAGTAGACAATGTTGTTAAAAAACACCCTCAAAATTAGTTAAATATAAAAGATATATAGATAATAATTTTAATAAAAGTGCCATATATTGAGGAATTCGATAAAATAAAAAAGCTAAAAATAATATATTAATTTTTTTTATTAAATATCGTGCTAGTTAATGTTGTGGAACATAGATAAAAATAAAATAATATTAAAAAATTGTCTACATGGCATTTTTTTATTAATTTCTTTATTTTAGGTTGAAATTTCCTCTAATGTGAGGTTGTGTATGACTCTTTTCCTATCCACACCTTACTTCATTTTTTTTTTAAAATTATGGAGTGTGATGCCTCAAGCCATGATATTGGTGCACTTTTAATGCAAGAAGGAATGACCATTGCCACTGAAAGCAACCAACTTAAAGGAAATAACTTTCTCAAACCAATTTATTAAAAATAAATGTTGGCCAAACTACATGTAGTTAAAAAAATGGTACCCTTACCTAATAGGAAGACACTTCAAAGTAAAAGTAGATCATGACAGTTTGAGGTATTTCTTGGAGCAATGATTTTCTTCAAAAGAGAAAAATGGGTTAAAAAAATGCTAGGTTAGGAATTTGAAATTATCTACAAAAAGGAAAACATAACATGGTGGAAAATGCAGTTTCAAGGAAATAAGAAGAAAGTGAGGGTTTACTATGTGTTATTTCTATTCCACAAGTTTATTGGCTGGAAGAAGAAAGGACTAAATGGAATCAAGATCATAAGGTATGCAATGTCTTTCAACAACTACAAGAGGACCCAAATGCATTATATAAATTAATGTGGAAAAGTGATCTATTGTCATATCAAGACCGCCTATATTTATGTAATAATTTCCAACTCAAAAAACGGGTCCTTTTGGAATTGCACACTTCTCCTATAGGAGGAAATTCAAGGTTTTTGAAAACTTACCATATTGATAACGTTGTCATTGATTTCAAAGGCAAGGGGGAATCTGAGGTGGGAGCATGTTTTGGCATGAAAAGAAGAAAAAAGGACAAACCTAAAAATTGATCTAAGGTTGGAGCATGAAGAACAAACCTCAAAATTCTTGAAGAAAACCTCAAATTTCATTATAAGAAGTAAAACTTGGGACAAACCTCAAAATAAGTTATGAAAAGATGAAAAAGGGGAAAGCCTCAAATTCTTGAAGAAACCACCAAATTTATGTAACATAAAAGCCCCACAAAATCCAAATTATTTGATAAGTTTCCATCAATTAATGAACATAATTTTTGGTATCAATTGTTGGTTCGTCTATGAGGTCCTTAGCATATCAAAGATTTTACAATGGGACATTGTGGCTCTTGGTCATGGCCTTAGTCATGGATATGCTAAGGTGTAGAACCCGAGGGCTAAACGAACCTCAACATATCAAAATATCGACAAATGCACGATTTCATGGGATTTTATGATATCTTGGTATACTGGCTCCTAGTCACAACCCCTCGTCACAAGGTACTTAAGGTTCAACACCTAATGGATAAATACCCCTCAACATATTGCCATATCAATATTATAAAAAAAGGCACATTTAAAGAATTTTCAATATCCTGCTATACTTAGCTCATGGTCGTGGCCTTGGTCATGTGGTGCTAAGGTATAATACCTAAGGGCCTAACCCCTTGGCATATTGACACATCACAAAAAACTTGAGTTGTTATGATTTTCTTGATATATGATATATATACTAGTCGCTAGTTCTATTTTTTTATCATTTTATCTTTTTACTCCAAAAATGGTGAATCATCCTCCATGGTTGACATCATCATCTTCAATTCTATTGGTTCTTATAAAGTTTATTTTGGTTTTACATTTTTGTTTTGAGGCCCATTTTTTACCTCAAAATTTCTCTAATGTACCAGAAAACCTATGGTTATTGATACCGATATATTGAGGGCTCTGAGCCCTTAGAGCTAGAGCTAGGCTCTTCCACAACCAAGAGGAGCTATCGCAGAATATCGAAGAATCCTCCAAATTTCACATTTTTCTATAATGGCGATATGTGGATATGCCAATGACTCTTAGCCCTCGAGTGCTACACATTAAGTACCAATTTGACCAAATATGACTAGCAACTATGCGTTTAATGAGATAATTTGATGAGATAATCTAATCTTATTTTACTATTTCCAATATTATTTTTAAATTTTCCTTAGGAGGCCCATTTTAGACCTCATAATTTCTCTAATGGAAATACATTGAAAACCATTTATATCTCAATATCTTGGTTCCTAGGATCTGTCTACAAATAAAAAATTTGGTGACACTTGAAAGAGTTTTTTGTCATCCTATTACGTAAACTTGACTTGGGAAAAGAGTCAAAGTTGATTGGGTTAATAGTAGTGGTTTTGGGCCCATGGTTTTGTGCCCATGGAATTCATGAAATGGACCTTTAAAAATCCTGGGAGGAGCTCTATTGTAATGGCCTGGGGGGATGTGAGTTGTGAAGGCTCAATTAACTAGATTGGCTAGGGATTTGGCCAAGGATATAAAGGAATTCAATTAGCTGGTTTTTTCCCAAGGTAAACACTATGTACATATTGTGTTTATGATTGTTGTTGGTTAATTTTATTTTTCTCTGGCTAATTTTAACATTTCATATCAAATCTAGATATTGGATTTAGAGGGACAACTCTGTTGCCAGGGATTTATATTGCTTGATGAATAAAGCGTTGTGAAGGAAAGCGAAGGTGATGAGACCCATGCCGTTTGATGCCTTAAAGACTGCCAACAAGCACCAAAACACTAAAGGACGAACCAATGGATGTATAGGTAAATGTAGCGACAATAGGGTTGATTTGTAGGACACCATTTCAGTTATGCAATGATGAAAAATATCAAATACTTGGTGAGATAGATATGCATATAATGCACTCATTAATCATGGAGGGTCATTGCACTGAAAACAATGGCGATTGTTATAGAAAATCCACAAATCGAGAGTTTGATGATGGAGGTTTGATGGAACTAATAACGAGATGCAATGCTTTGGATGAGATCCAACCAGAGGAGAACATGCACTTGGTCACATGGTTCCGGCATGTGCTCATGATCCATGAAGGTTTTTGCAATGTTGTGGTAGAGTTAGTTGGGCACTCAACCTCTCGAGAGTCCTTCTAGCACCCTAACATGGGCCACACAATCAATGTTCTCTCCCCCCTCATGGAGCAGTGGAAGCCTGCCAACATGGATGCAAAGGACTACTATGGCATTGATCTTGATACGCCCCTATCCTAAACGCTCAAGCAATGAAAAACTCTTGAAGGAGGAGAAGCGTCATCCATCATAGACGAGGAAGCTCATTGAAGGCCAGCTCAAGGAGAGGCCAACATAACTGATCTAGGCTATGGTGAGAGCACTGATGAATGCCTAGAAGTCCAAGCCAAGAAGAGTACATGTATCACCATATTGAGTAGTTTAAGAGAAAAATGAGCAGGCAGAGGAAGCAGTTGGAGGAGAATCTGGAACGATAGAGAAATGTGGGAGAGGAACCATGTATGGGATCAAGGTAAATTGAGTCCCATGTTTTTGATCCAGAGGAGCGAGCACACACAAAGGAGAAAAAAGGGCTAAATGTACAAAAAAAAGGCGCTGTGGTCACCCAAGGTGACCTACGATGGGAAAGTGAAAGTGAAGCTATGAAAATACATGAAATGGAAATTGGTGAGCCCTGGTATTGCACCAAGAGTGTTGCAACTCCCAAGGGCTCCTCAACTATATTTATCAACCTGGGGTTTGTACAAACTTAGAGGTGCCAGTGCTATATGCACAATATATGAGATTCTACTCATGCCACCCTTAACTATGACATTGCATCAAAAGTGCTCAAAGACCAGACCATTCCTCCTACTGAATTATAATGAAAGCTTGTTGATGAAGGTACAATTGAAAGCTACTTCTAGCTATGAAATAGGAAATACCATTGACTCAACTTGTAAATGATAACTAATAAATTCATGAAAGGACAAAAATATAGTTACTGATCAAACGAGAAATCTAGCCCCAAAAAACTCAAAAAACATGAAAAAACATGAAAAGACAGCCCAAAAACGAAAAGTGTGTCTTCCAAAACGCACATTTTTTTTTTAGCTTCAAATTTCAACATTTTTTTTAAAAATTATGCTAAAAACCAATATTTTACTTGAAAAGAGGATTGAAAAAAAACCCTCGAAACAAAAAAGTGTTGATGGTGGAATAACATCGCCAATTTTTTGTGTGCAAAAAACAACCTGAAAACGAAAGTGTTGATGTTGGAATATCGTCATCAATTTTTTTGTGCAAGAAACACCTTGAAAACAAAAAGTGTTAATGTTGGAATAACGCCTTTTTCTTTCCGAGGTAAATTCTCAACAATTTTTAATAATGACATTAAAGATAAAATATCATGACTCTGAAAAAGCTTAAAATTCAACGATAAACATGACATTAAAGATTTTTAGGCATGGTATTAAAGATAATCTATTACCGTGTCTATGAAAAGCCTTAAAAATCCAAGGATGAAATTAAAGATAATATATCACCTTTATGAAAATAAAATTCCAACGATTTTTAGGCATGGTATTAAATATAAAATATCACTTGTAAAAATAAAAAATTAAATAAAAAAAAACATAAAATTTCAAAAAAGAAGAAGATAATAATTTAAAAAACACACAATTGAAAGAAAAAAAATAAAAATTAACCCAAAAAAAAAAAACAAAAACATTAAAATAATAATAATAATAAAAAACGACATAATTAAAAAAATGAAAAAATAAAATAATTAAAATAAAAAATTTAAAATGAGTAAAAAATAATAATTAAAAATAAAAAATTAGAAATCTAAATAAAAAATAAATAAATTTAATTAGAAAATAAAAAGAAAAATTTTAAAATAATAAAAATAAAAATAATAATAATAATTATTATTTTTTAATTTAAAAAGAAAATTTAAATAATAATTTAAATTAATATATATATATATATATATATATATATATATATATATATATATATATTTGAAAAATACATTTTTTAAATAAAAAAAATAACAAAAATCATTTTTTTTTTAAATTAAAAAAAACTAAGTAAATTAAAAAAATATAAAAAAATTATAAAAATCTAAATTAAAAATAATAATAATACTAATAAAATTAATAAAAAAATTAATTAAAAGATAAAAATAAAAAATATATCCATTTTTTTATTAATTAAAAAAATATGTTTTTAATTTTTAATTTTTAAAATTATATATATATATATATATATATAAAATCTCTCGGAGGGGTTTTGGTGGTATAACCTGCTATATAAGGAACACTTTTTCCTCTCACATTCGACTTCATAAAATCGATGCCTTTAATCAATACATTTGGATCGAAATCTTTGGTTCTACCACCAATAAGATCTTTCTTGCAATCTGCTATTTCGCTCCTATCAAATCTACATCCTATAAGAAGAACAACCTGGATAAGAATTGTCCTTTTAATTCTTTAGAAAAAAACATCTTCAACCTGAGAGATGATGGTAATATCCTTTTACTGGGAGAATTTAATGCTAGAACTGCTACTAACCAAGCCCTTACATTAAGCAACAAGTCTAACCCCGACCCCTTGTGGCTTGATGAATATCGTGACTTAGCTAATAAATTCAAGAGAAAATCTGAAGACATTATCGAGAACTTATTCGGCACCAAGCTCCTCAAACTTTGTAGTTCCCAGGATCTAATTATTTGTAATAGTATTAACAAGTGGCCCCTCTCGAGTCAGATGACATGTTTCCATGCGCTGGTTAGTAGTGTCATGGATTATGCAATTTTTGACATCCTCGTCTGAAACCATATTACAAAATTTGAGCTTCTTAATGGATTCGAGCCCGAATCTAACCACATACCTCTGTCTCTATCCCTCAATCTTTCTATGCATACCCTCCACACGCAGGAGACCAATGAAAGAAAAAGACACATTCACTTCGATAAAAGTAAAACCGACCTCTTCTTAAGGGATTTAGAGAGGGATTTAGGCCCCATGAATTATAATAATAACATTTATCAAATTTATTACCATTTCACTACTATCATTTCCAACACCATTAGCAAGTTTTCTAATGAGATTTCATTTAAGCAGTCTAATACAACTTCCAATCCATGGTACGAAAAAGATTGCAAAATTTCCAGGAAAGCGATAAGAGATGCTCCTAATGAAATCATTAAGCTGCAGAATATCAATATATACAAAAATATCATCAAGAGGAAGAAAATATCATATATTAATAAAAGACATGATTATCTTCTCCACCTTTCTAAAGTCATGCCCAAAAATTTTTGGTGGAATGTTCTTGTCCGTAAAACCAAAGATAACCATTTTATCCCCTTAGAAAATTGAGAAAACTATATTAAGAAGTTGTATGACTCTCCCGACACTATGGGCACCACCTTAATCACTCCAATTAAGGAGGATGCATTCTCTCTTGACGACATTGAGTCTGGTATTAATAAGCTTGCTAATGGGAAAGATAAAGATATTGAAGGATACCAAGTTGAGATCCTTAAATGGGAAGATCTATCCTCATTCCTTATCTCCACAAGCTTCTCAATTTGGCTGTAACACATGGCTTCCCTCGGCTTTGGATGTAAAGCCTTATTTTACCTATATTTAAAAATGGGGACAAGAGTGTTCCATCCAACTACATGACCATCTCACCAAGATTTATGGCTTCATTTTGGAGAAGAAGCTTAGCCTTTGGCTTGAAATTCGGGGAAAAAGAGCTACAAAACAAGCTGGTTTTAGGAGACATCACTCGACTATTGACCATCTTGTCACTCTTAGAATCATTGCGGAGGAATGTCGCGATAGTAAAGATGATATCTTCTGTTGCTTTGTGGACTTTAGAAAAGCTTTTGACACTGTTCCTAGAGATAAACTTTGGGAGAGACTTAAAGAGATCATGGTCCCTCCTGAGCTGAGGATTGCTGTGATCCGTCCCTACGAGACCGTCACTACCAAGCTTAAGACCAACGAGGGGTGGTATAAAGACATTAAATGCAATATTGGAGTTAAGCAAGGGTATCCCCCATCCCCTACCCTTTTTGACATATATATCGATAAGCTAGAGGAGTGTCTGGAATTTGCAAGGTGAAAAGGCACCGAGCTTTCTGGTGTTCTCATTACTCATCTCCTCTATGCCGATGATATCGTTCTTCTTGCAAAAGACCATGATGACATTGACAAGCAGCTCTAGATTCTTCATGACTGTTGCTCCAAGATGGCTATAACAGTTAATACCGACAATACTAAAGTCATGATCATTAAATCCAAAAATATCACCCATGGTAGTTTCGTGTATAATAACCAGTGCTTAGAGAAGGTTTCATCTTATAAATATTTGGGCATTGACTTCCCTCATCATCTCAACTGGAATTATAATATTGAGAAAAGGATTAATGGGGGTTGGAAATCTTATTACGAGCTTGAAAACAATTGTAAGTCGATCAATATTTACATTTGGTGTAAAAAGAGGTTCCTCTTTGAGACCCTTGTCACCCCTGTTGTCTTATACAGATGTGAAGTTTGGGGTTGCAGTATATCCAGAGAGTCATGGAGGAAGATTGAGACGATTCAAAAGCAATTCATAACCTACAACCTTAATATCAAGGGAAATACTCCCTATCCTATCCTCTTGATTGAATCTGGTGTGTCCTCAATTTAAATTACGACTATGTTTATATATTTGATGTATAAGAAGAATCTTGACAACATGGAATAAAAAAGGCTCCCTAAAATTTCTTATAATTGTAGTCAAAACCCTCACCTTCGCCTCAAGCGCGGGTGGCATAAGGATTCCCAGTCCTGGCTCAACCATTGGGGAATTAAGGAGGAGCTCAGTATGGGAAGCAAAGATAATATAAAAAATACTATTACCTCCAAGTTTAAGGACAAACTGTGGGGGGGTCGGGAGCTGGAGGGAAAAAGGAAGCTAAGATACTATAAGGAAGTGATCAACCCCACCCTTGATAATCATAATTATCTCTCTGTGTTGTCCAACAATAAGAAAAAAATGAACATTTCTAAGATAAGAACTAATTCCCATGAGCTTCAGAGTGAGACCGAGTAGTGGTCGATTCCCAAGACCCCATGGATTGATAGAATCCGTCAGATTTGCGATTTTAAGCAGGTGGAAGATGAAAGCAAAATTCCTTTTAGATTACCTGATTCTTACTCATTTTTGCTCTCAATTCCCTACCATCTGCAACAATTCCCATATTATTGACCTATTAAGCCAACCCACCTATAACAATCTTGGAGCACTTATTTCCCTTATCTTTGACCATAGAAACAAGATTTTGAAAAATAAAACTTAGATCCTTTCTCCTCTCTTAAGGTCCGATTGACCGCATTGGTCTTAGCGGATGGTAACAATCATCATCATCATATATATATATGTGTGTGTGTGTGTGTGTGTGTGTGTGTGTGTGTGTGTTTTTAATTTAAATTTCCGAATTTAAATTATTTTTTATTTCAGTTTTTTATTATTATTACATATATATATATATATATATATATATATATATATATATATATATTAATTTATATTATTGTAATTAATTTATTCTATCATTTTCTTTATTTATGTTTTTTTTTTTTGACACTTTTATTGGTTTTTTTCATATATATATATATGATTTTTTTTGTCATGTTTTTTATTTTATTTTTATGTTTTATTACCAAGATGAAAATCACCACTCTAAACAAAAAAGGATTGATGTTGCATCAATAATTTTGAAAATTAGCATGAAAATCACTATTTTTTTAAAACAAATGTTCATACTTGATAAATAAAAAAATTTAAAGTGCCAAAAAAACCACTATTTTCCTAAATCGACATGGCATTTAAAAAGAAAAATCAAAGAAAATTTTAAGTTCCAAAAATATGCTAAAAAAAAAAACAGGTTATTCTACATCACCACTTTTCAAAATCGACATGAAAATCATGACATTTAAAAAAAAAGGTCATAAGAAAATTTAAAGTGCCAAAACTATGCTCCAAAAAAAAGGGGTGATTCTGCATCACCACTTTTCAAAATTGGGTGCTTTTTTTGCTACCTCAAAAAAACAGGTACTAATAATTTTCCCATTTGATTGGTAACTATGTTCAAAGGCTAAACTACTTGCAGAAAGAAAGATATTTTATCTTGCAACATTCATAAAACTACCAAATCTACTTGCAAAAAGGAAGCTAATTTCTCTTGCATAATTTATCAAACTACCAATTAGAATTGCATGTACCATCTACCTAGTTCATACTTGCTTGTAAATCAGTAACCTCTTTGCATCATATTTGTGATAAATAAACTAACTCTACTTTGTTTTTGTAGTGAGGAAAAGGAAGGTTTGGAGTGGCCTAGGAGCTTTCCCTGATCATAAAATCACATTTGGGGGTCATTATTCATCTAGACTATGTCAAAGTTGCAGCGGGGATAAAAAATAATGAAGGAAAGTAGTGCTATAGGTTCGCTATGGATGGCTGCTACAGGAGCCCTGTATTGCTACAGGAGGGCCTGTAATGCTACAGGAGGGCCTGTAATGCTACAGGAGGGCTTTCGAGTGGATTTTGAAGGTGAAAATGATGTCTTGATGGTATGGAGAGGTGGATGGAGGTTGAATCAAATGAATTAAGGTTGAGTTAACCCCTAGCCAAGCTCAGGGCCCCTTAGAGTCCTGTCTTGCACTAGGATGAGTGCTCACGGTGTACCTAGGCAAAATGACTTATGAAATAGTGTTTTGGGACATAATTTGGAGGTGAAAAGAGAAGGTGAAGGAGCTCAAGATTGAAGTGGTAAAGGTGCCCTTTCCTGTAGTTCAACACAACCCAACAATCAATCACATGCATGGATCCATTTATCATTGAAAAAATGATACAACTTATGATGGAAAATATGAGTTGAATTTAAATAACATCTAGTTTATGCTAGAGCTTTGATCTAATCACTAAACTGACTTCTAAGCTACAGAAAGTAGATGTAAAACATGAAAAATATCGTTAATATATTTCTAAGAAATAATAAACATAATATTTTTGGACTGTGGTTGTGAATCCTTCCACTCACTCTCCCACAAGAGAGGTGATGTAGAGGCTGCAACCACATATTTTGATACATTAATCTCTACCTAAATGAAAGAAACTTGAAGAAATACTTGAAGCTAAGAGAAACAAAAATACACAAGAGGTACCTAAGCCATTGGGTTGGGCCCAAACCCAAGGGTATCAACCCTCTGAAGCTACCGTAGATGCAACTTAATAACCAACTTCTCATTATCATAAAATAAAACTCCGATACATAAGATAAAAGCAAAAATAACAGTGCCAATCTATTGAGCTCAATAACACACCTAGTTGAAAACAAACTTCCAATTCTAATGATGTCTTCTTCTTGCTTATTTATACAAAAAAGGTAGTTGCAACAACTCCCTTGAAAATAGGAGTGATTGCCTCCTTCATCTCGAAAATGGTGGATCTTGTGCTCCTTTAGCTTCACTTGCACTAGTAGTGGCTTGGCTGGCTATGAACTCGAATTGATGAGAGAGAGTGCTATGATCCCAAGCTGATATAAGAAGTTAAGGAGGTGGAAAACCCCCTAGATTCTCTCCTTTCTATCTCCTTCGAGCCCATGCATAGTAACTATCTAAAAAATGCTCAAATTTCCTGCAATTAAACCACATTTTGCCCCATACTATGACAAACGCCTTTTACACCTCTCACTAACCATAATATATCAAAAAATGTGAATTCATGTGAGAAAAATATAGTTTTAAGGCTGGAGGATGGCATCATGACCCTCATAATATACTTATTGAAGGGCCTCATCACCTCCCCCCCTGCTGAAGGTGTTTCTCATCCTCTGAGCAACTCATTCGACATCCATGTGAAGCTCTCTCAAGGCCCTAGTGGCCTCCTTCACATCCCAAGGCACCTTAGATGGTGTGCCTTCTTATGGGTAAAATCATGCATTCTTCTCAATCTCAGGGAATCCATGTTGTTCTTCTATTTGGTCCTTTCCTTCTTGTAGACCTAGCAACAAAGGTGGACTGATCTTTTGTCCTATCCATTGTATTTTCATTCTCTGCATCACTCTCTTGTATAATGGTGTTTTTTCCAATGCCTTTCTTAGCCTTTCAAGTGAGTGGTATTATTTAACTTGTAGATTGTGGGGTAAGGGATGCCATCTATTATGGAAAGCTAGCAGGATTTCTATTCCTAACAGTCTAAAGGTATTTTCAAAGTGTAGAATGGATTGTTCTTGGTTTGCAATGTATTTGAGTGCAAAGTTGCATCAGAAGAGATAAGGTTATGATTACTAATGACAGCCTTAGGGCTCACCAACTCTGACCTTATGTATAAAGGTTCATTCTCCTCTTGTGTCATTGCCTTTTTTTCCTCCTCAACAATTTTCTCTTCATGGGCTAACCGAGATGCTAAAGCCATGAGTTGCATGTCTCCTAATCTAGAATTAGGGTCCCAAAAATTTAGATCAGTCAAAATTAAGTTGTGCATGTAGAATTTAGCTGCCTTTGCCCTATCCTCCATATTAGTTTGCTTGAAAAAATTAATAAAATACCTGTAGTCTTGGAAGGGCATAAAGCCATATTGTGATAGTGTCTTAATCTGGTACTATAACCACTGTTATTTGAGAAAGAGAGCATAAGACTCTGAAGGTTTCATGCATTGCAAGGCCTCCATGGAGAGACTTTCCATGGTGGCAAGTTAGGTTTATTTCTATTGCAACCTTACTTTAAGCCTTGTGTTCTCTGCTTGTAGTTTCTCTTTTGTCATAGACTCCTCAGTCTCAAATTGGCCAATTCTTTTCCCATCTCAATGACCTTTTCTTCCATAAATCCCACATCTTCCACATTCTTAGATTTGGAAATTTGCATCCACATGTGGGTCCTTCCTCTCTCTATTTCTATTTCATAGAGGACTGGAGTGGAAAAATTTTCAGGGATGATCCTCCCTCCTTCAATGAACTTATAGTAAGACCCCAAACTAGGCTATGGAATATGCTCTTGGAGCTCTTGGAAGTCCTTTTAAATTTTTTTTGGGGAGGCTACTGCTTCCTGTGGTTCCTTTTTGCTTCTCATGTAGGTCCCTTTTTCCCTCCTGTAGCACACTCTGTCCTTCCTGTAGAAAACCCTGCCCCTCCTATGGCTTCCATTTTTCTGCTTGTCTAAGGGTAGCTTATGTCTTTGGCTTCTTGAAGGTAGTCGATCTGGTGGTGGGCCTACTCACAGATGCTATAGGTGTTTTTTTTTTGGGTTGAGGAGAGATGAACTCTTCAATTTTCCTTTAGTGGGTCCTACATATTCTTTCTTTCTTGGTTATTCTTCAATGATAATTGAGACTCTTGTGTGAGTTTGTGGCTTCCCTTATTTAATTCTGGTGCTTTTTCTGGTCTTCAAATAGAGGGGACGTTGTGTTGGTTGCTTCCTTTTGGGCTTGATAGGTGTGCCCAATGTCGTTAATGTTGCAGCTAATTCTTGTCCACAAGCCCTTGGTGATAGGCTTATTTGAGGTGGTTTTTCCTCTGCTTCTTTGGGTTTAGAAGTTTTCTTGGGGCTTACTGCTTCTTCCACTCGTTTCTCCATTCCTTCACTTTTTGCTTCTCCTTCCTCTATTCCTGCTGTCTCTTTTTCCTATGTTTTTCTCTCTTCTTCTTCTGTCTTTGTTGTCTCCTCCTCCTCGGTTTTCCCTTCTCTACCTCCAATACTAGAGGCTAGTGTCTCCCTAGGGGTGATGGCTTGTGTTTCTATGAAGGTCTCCCTATCCATGTCCACAAATTTAGTCCATAGGACAAGGAACCTCTAATTTCTTAAAGCATCCACCACTATCAATTTTATGAGGCCATGGTGAGCTAAATGTTTGTGTTTTCCCTCCCTCATATTTTCACTCATCTCTATGATTGAATGTAGGAGAAAGTGGGGCACACTAAGTCTTTGAGGGGGAGGAAATTATTCCTTGAATCTCAACTCATGGAGTAATCTGAAATGGTAAGCATATACCACACTCATTTTTCCTTCACATGAGATATACTTGAGGATATGGTAAGCCACCTCATCCCAAGGATAAGGAAGGATTTCCCTTCTGACTCCATTTTTATCCTCAACAGGCTTTTATTTCAAAATGAAGAGATTCTTTCTAGCTGTGACACTCATTGCCTTGTCTTATTTTCTCCATCTAATCCCTAGAGGTAGGGTGGTCACTCTGCTAATGGTTTAAGGGCTGAGAGCGATAGATAACCCTCTTACAACAGTGTTGGCATTGTCCTCTCCTTGGGAGTGCAATTCTATGGAAAATTCATGAGCAAGGTCATCATCGTACCCGTTTAACAAGTCAAAGAAACCTAACCACTGGTGTCTTTTGAAGATGTTTACTACAAGAGTGTGTAGATGAATCCTTTTGGTGTATGAGGTTTCCCTTTCATTGAATCCTCCCCCCATATTTTCTGTTGTTCCTCATTCTTTTAGTTGAGGGAAAGGTTTCCTTTTTTCTTTAGCTTCAGTGGTGATACAATGCTCAATTTCCTGGTAGCAATGAGTGAAAATGATGCTAGAATTCCCGTCAACAAATTATCTTCTTGTTTCTAACCACTAAAATCCTTAGAGAGACCATCTACTGCACAATTATACTGCCACATGATAGAATTCACATACAATTGGGTGTGAGATCAAGGGAAGTGGATGTTACTTACTTCTTATCAGGAAGCTCTGGATGTATATGATGGTTTTGAGACCAATTTGAACCACTGTGGCTTCGTTTCACCCTTTAATTCCTCATGTAGCAGAGTCTCGACCCTCTTGTAGCAATTGTAGACTTGCATGTAGCTCCTTCATGTAGTAGTTGCAGAACAAGCTTCAAAACTCCTCAGTGGCATACAAGAACTTTGTCCTCTCTCTGACTATATTTGAAATGAGCGAATGTGAAAGAGAAGTCAAGCCCCAGTACATAATATTCCATTTTTGAGTTGAAATCTTGGAGGACTGTGGTGACATGGAATTTACATAGGTTTCCTCTTTTGGACCATTTTCTCTACTTTTTGCAATCATTCCTCCTTCCCTCGTAATTATCACTGCACCTTCATGGCATCAAATCACTTTTGATTTGAAACCTCTGCTACATAGTATTTTTTCACCGTCTCTGAAATCCTCATCCTGAACATTGGAGGACCATTTTAGTGACTTCTGTGTACTATCATACTTTTCTATAAGTGTCATTGCATCCCTTGGCATGTCAGGAACATATTCTCTATTAATCATTCCTCAAGTAGATCCTTAAAAACATGTGATTTTGGGTCGGCGCTGGTAGGCAGTTATGGCCTCGCACCCATGGATAAATTAACACTTGGCCCCACGCCCTTTGGCGCTCTATATTAGAAGGGCATCCATGCCGAGCTGTTTTTGGAAATTTTTTTAAAATAGAAACGAAGTTTCCATGCTTAACAACTTCATGAGAGGAGTCATCATGGTTTGTTCAACTGAATAACATCGAATTCCTTCCTTTGGCTTGTTGTTTCCTAGGATTGTGCAACTCCCCAAAGGGATAGACCTCTCCTCCACCTTATGAGGGATCCCAAACCACCTCCCCCTCTCCTATATATTCTTCTTCCTCACATTGATTCAGCTAGCTGAACAATAATTACTATAGTTGGTGTGCAAAAGAAGGCATAGAAGAATCCATTGCTGAGAGAGAGTTTAGGTCCCTTGCCTCATCAAGTCCAATCCCAAACGAATGCTTGAGACATGCCCGACTGAACCCGTTGAAGGAGATCCGCAACGTCAATGCATAAGGTTGTAAGATTCTTTTTCTCTATCAATAATACATGACTGGTTTCTGGTTCCAACTTTGTTTCCATTTATATGCAAAGTGTTTAGTTCTCCTTGACTAGTTGAATAACCATAGATGAATGTATATGCTTGTATGCTGTTATCACTTGTTTGATCTTTGTGAAGACGCATGAACATCGTCACCAAAACAGAGCATAAGCCATGAAGACAAGGATCAAAGGATTGCTGCCACGTGCCATGACAAAAGCATTGGAACGAGGTAGGATATCTATTTTGGTGTATATTTCATTTATAAGCTAGGAATTCAGGAGTCCAACATTTTCTCTTGTTTCTAGACCCACCCTAGGGTTAGTGGGATCGCGTCTGTCTGTAGAGAGGATTTTCCTGCTCAACAAGTTGGATACCATACTAGGGAATTGTGTGTCTGTCATCTGTCGTTGATTCGTTTAGAGTTTTTCTTGTATATCTGACTTTGGTCGTATTTCCATCTCTCTGATTTGTTTTTCTTTTTTGACTGTTTCAAGCCATCATACCTATTCTCAAAGTGCGAAGCCTAGATTTTCCTCAGCTGCTTTTTCTCCTTTCCTTGGTTTCCTAGCTCAACACTGCTATTTTCTTGATAGTCGTGCTGATTGGAGTGGGTTTCCTATTTTACAGGTGCAATTTCCCATGTTCAGTGCAAATTATAGTAGAATAGTCGTGCCGAATCATGTAGGTTTGGATTTGGGCCTCTTTCCTAAGAATTCTAGTGCATCTTGCCCTCTGGATTGGTTATTCCCTCTTGGATTATTCAACTTGGATAGTTTTTGACTTCCCTGTCTCATTATTTTCAGTTGATTGTATCTTATATGATTGATGTGGTTTCTCATCCTAGGGTTTCTAGGATTCTTCCATTGCTTGTTCGGCCACATGTTCGCTGAACTTTTGAATTGTGTATGAGTCAGTCTAGTCTCTTGCCTTTTCAGCTTGTGGACTGATTGTTTGGTCTTTTCTCTCGATTCTGTATGTTTCTTGGTCGTTGAATTGTCATCCTGGTGTCTGTTTCACCTTCCATCTATCACCCTGAGCATAGATCACATTGCTCACTGAGTCGATTTGAAAGTCCTCTTTCTGTATGAAGGAATGCATGTCTGTTTTGAGTGTGTTTTACATTCGTGATTGGATTGGTCTCTTCATTTTTTTATCATTTCATTCAAGTTTCTCAAAACCAGTATTCATTTTGTCCTTTTAGTGTAATAGTGAATTATTGCTTCTGATTCATCTAAAAGAAAAAATTTTTCATTTTTCTCTTGATTTGAAAATGAAAAGTAGTCTTTTGCATTAGTAGCTTTCTCATTAAAAAGTGAACAACAAGAGAAAATCCTTTCGTTTTCTGCTTTGGTTGTGTTAGGAGAATTAGGAAAAGTTCTTCTTGCATTCGATTGCTTGCTAATTCGTTGTGAACTTCTATCCCTCTCTTAGCTAGTTATTCATCGAATTGGAATGATATTATTTCTCATGTAGTTGTGCATTAGAAATTTGAGATTACATTTGGTAAGGCCTTGAAACTGGAACATAATTTCAAGATTAACTTTAAAATGAACTCAATCAATCTATGGAAGCATTGAAACTTTACACTCACATTTAAAGGTTTAGGCTAGTGACGTGTTCTAGCATCATTAAACCTAGTAGCTGTCTCTTGCATATTGCATTAGACAACACTAGTATGGAATTGTGCTCTCCGCACTGTTGCGTATATAAAGGGAGACCCTCATAGGTTGCAATAATTTATCCATAGGAAGCCGAGTTTTCCGCCCTATAACCATGATACACCGAACACAACATTTGGGGAGACTGCCTGCATGTACGTTAAGTCCTTGGTGATTTATCTTTCATTTGATCACCAAGGTATATATTGCAGTTCACGAGATCTTGGTTCACCCTCTTGCCTAGAGTTACTGAGTAGTCATTTTGATCTTTTCGTGACTCTTTAAAAATTTGAAAAAATCATCGAGCGCTTGTCCTTTCGAGCTCATTAAATATGAAAGTGACTAGAGTCACCTTTTTTCCTTTTCTCGACTCTTAAAATATGAAAAGGAAAATTTTTGTTTTAGTGTCTTAAAATTGATTGCCCACGAAATATTCCTGGTTAAAGTTACATTCCTTAGTGATTCTTTAGGTTTGATT
The DNA here is from genome assembly GCA_034641835.2 of Pinus albicaulis. Classification (NCBI taxonomy): domain Eukaryota; kingdom Viridiplantae; phylum Streptophyta; class Pinopsida; order Pinales; family Pinaceae; genus Pinus; species Pinus albicaulis. The sequence goes on along the minus strand of CM076584.1, from coordinate 1,175,535,085 downwards.
CCAATGGAAACATTTCCAGAGTCCACTAACCAAGGAATCCCCTTAGATGGGAATCCTGGTCCTTTTCCTTCGTTCGGGAATGTTGGTGCCCCATATATGGTAATGTTGTCCCTCCTGGGATTAACCATTAGTCTGTCGGTTTGGTTATTTTCGACCCCTGTGGTTTTCAAATATACCGACTGTCTCTCAATTGAGTTCTCCTCCGCCTCAACCATGTCAATCCCATGTTGATCCTAAGGTTGACCCCTCCCCTTCTTCGCCTATTTCTTCACCTCGTTCTTCCTCTTTTCCTGGTGAAAGTCTAGATTCTAGTAACTGGGTGGCTAAGAAGAAGAAGAAGAAGTCAAAGAAGAAGGAAAATAAGCTAGGGGAAAATCAACAACTATTGCTACCCATGTTGCTAATATTGAGAAGCCTCCCACTCCGTCTCGCAAAGTCAAATTCCCTTGCAAGCTATGTGAGGGTGACCACCTTCTTCGTGATTTCTCTGGTATTCCCAAAGTGCTAGAAGTGTGGTACGTTGGCCTGATTCGTCCTTCATCATCAACCTCTGGGCATCATGCTGATGGTGAGCCTTCAGCTAAAGATAATGAGACTCGTAAGAAACAGGGTAAGAGAAAATTTCCCTGTAGGTTGTGTGAAGGGAACCATCTCATTCACCTATGTACTTATATGGATGAAGCTTATAAAGTATTGGATACCCTTTCAGCTTTTGAGTCTTGTATTCCTGTCGGTTACCGGAATTTTTCTTCGAGTCCTTTGATAGTTGATAAACCCATTGATTAGGATTCATCTTCGTTCAATTCCACTCTCTGAAAGTTAGTCTTCTGAGTCCATTCTCGACCATAATTGGTTGAGAAAAAGGGCGACCTGATTCTATCTATAGTTCATTAGGTATTTTCCGTCGAGAGAGGATCTCATCCCAGTCAATTTATTTTTGTTTCCTTTGATTCTCCAGGATCGGAGGCCGATCCTCCTGTTTCCATGATCCAGGAGGGTGATCCTTCGACTCCCATTGCCACAGTCCCAGAAAGTGATCCTCCTTCTCTCGTTCCCGGAGCCCAGGAGGATGGTTTGTCCGCTCCCATAGCACAAGGGGATAATCCTCCTATTCCTATGGAACCCCCTCCATGTAGTTTGGTTGCTTCCTTTGATTGGAGTCGATTCATGGGATATCGTCTTACTTCTTACGTGCCCTTTGATATCACTATACAGGCTTGCGATATGGTCATACCGGGAAAAATTATTGATGAAGGCGCCTTGGTTAGTATTCTATCCTCAAATACATGGCAAGCTTTAGGTTCCCTGCAGCTTGTGCCTGTTACTCAATCTGTTGGATTTTAACATAGGAACAAGCCAACCATTAGGGATCCTTCTGAAGTTTCCTATTACTTTAGGAGGGAAATCCATCTACATAGACGTGATGGTTGTCCAAGGCCCCTTGGATTTTAATTTACTCCTCAGGCATGACTATGCTTATGCCATGGGTGTGATTGTCTCTTCCTTCTTTCGTGTGATTTGTTTTCCACACGAAGGTCAGATTGTAACCATTGATCAAATTTCATTCATCAGTCCCAACGTGACGTCTAGTCTACTGTCATCCCTCATTGGTCCTTATGTGCCAGTGGTGTATTCCCTGCCATAGGTTAATTATGTGGCTACCTATTCCATGTCCGCGTCCACTGATAATTTAGTCAGTGAGATAGTACACCATGTACTAGGGGCATTGGATCCTAATTTCGAGAGTGTTGTCCTCCCGTCGGATGATAAATTCTTGGATGCCATGACATCTTATTCATCATGAAAATTTCGTTGGAGCATAGTTCCTTTTCTTGTGTCAAGCTCCTTAAAAAATAAAACAAGCGCGTGAGAGCATAGTTAGTTTCTTTGTGTCAAGTTCCTTAAAAAATGAAACAAGCTCTTACGAAGCATAGTTCGTTTTCTTGTGTCAAGCTCCTTAAAAAATGAAACAAGGTGTCATGAGGATAGTTATTTTACTATGTCAACCTCGTTAAAAAATGAATTAGCTCTTATGAGGATAGTTCTTTTACTGTGTCAACCTCATTAAAAAATGAAACGGATTCCATTTTCAATTCGAGTCTTTGATTAGATCTCGTAAAACCCAAGTCGGGTCTTTTGCCTGATCTCATAATTGAACCTTCATTCCATCCACCTATTAGTAACTAGTAGTATACTTAAGTGAATGCCATGAAGTTGGGGGAATGTACCTCGAATTGAGTCATCATGTTGGGGGCATGCAAACTTATTTCAAGCATAGTTTTCCATGTTTTCAAGCTTGTGTAAAAATGAAACCGGTTTCAAGCATAGTTTTCTAAACAATTTCAAGCTTGTGTAAAAATGAAACCATTCTTATTTTACCTCTTGTGATTGCCATTTTATCAACCTGTTTTTCCATATGAGCCTTGGTTTTCTCATTCCATCGTCACCATATGCTCGGCCAATCATATGCCCTCACTGGATTGTTTTACCCATTCCTGAGGAAAAACTGCAATGAGTCGTCTTATTAGCCAGTCTGTTAACTTTTATCGTGTTCTGAGCAGTTCCACGATCATTGGAACTAGTTTCTACCCTTTATACCACTCGTTCCTCCAGGTGGAGTTATCTTTCAGCTTTTTTCCTGACTCTCAAAATATGAAAATATTTCCGATCTCTTGTCATTTTGAACTTGTTAAAGGCTGCGAAACGTCATTTACCTAGTATACGTTTACCCCTTTTTCGGGCTGGGATATATTATTTATGAAAAAGGAACACCTTAGCCAATCGCGACTAAGAGGTTCTCCCAGATATTGTTTTCTAGATTTTCGGATCTGTGAGACTACCTATGAAAAGGAACCCGCTAGATTTTTCTTTTTCGCTTCTTTTCAAACTCTATAAACATGAAAATATGCCAAGTTATTCCTTTGTCAGACTCATTAAAATCTAAATGACATCGAAAATCGTCACCATGATGTTACTGAGTTCCTCCTTCCCAGGGCTCGTAAAATATACTAGGATGTATTTTTCCAAAGGAAAAAATTATATGACAATCATAAGCTATCCCCTTCAAGCTTGTTCCAAAAATATTGGGGTACTCGCCAGAAATGGTGGGGGAAAATGGAACCAGTTCTCAGTTGTATCGGTAGTATGTCACTCTTGAACATGACACTTGTCTGCAATTCGTGTCGGGTTGGGGACATCCCACATTCGTCATTTTTCCTCCATGGGTTTGGGTTATCTTTTTTGACCTCTCATCTGATCTTTGCCATGTCATCATGACCTCAGATCCCTTGATGTAAAATACTACCAAATTCTGGAGTCGTGTCACCAATATGTTCAAGAGAAGTTTCCTTCTGCAGTTTTCAACCCCTGATCCTCTGTTTGGTCCTGCTTCACTATCATCTTATTCCTCTGTCTCGTGTCGATGATGTGGGAAACATTATGAACCTCCTTCGACCAGTCACTTCCTGTCGACTTCAGCTCATTATCCAGGAAGTGGATTCAGAGACTCCCTTCTGGTACCTTAGAACTTGCATGCCTGAATGGAAAGTTCTTCGCATTTGACGATAGGTTCTCATCATTAGCTTTCGATCGAGTGATTTCGCGAATGTTCGACTTCAGATCACTATTCACATACTGTGAATTGTACTATTGGTACCTTGAGTAACATTGTCATTATTGGTGGTTTATCTCGCACCTGTTAACAACTTTCATCATTGGCTGGTAATCAGGTGATTTTCTCACATGTTCGACTTCAGTTCATTCATTCGCATGCTTGAATTTGTACTTGTTCGGGTCGAGATGGAGTACAAGACCCTGGGTTTTGTATGATAAAATCTAGGCTGTGAGACGGTTTGGTTTATCATGACTATATGCATGACTCTTCTGATTGGATGGCTGCGACCATACCTGAGTCTATTTAGTGATCCTTCTTACAGGATGGCTACACCCATACCTCAGATATTATTTTTATGCATACTCTACTATGGATGGCTGCGCCCATACCACATATTCATGTATCAGAGATATCAGTTTTACTTATTCTTGCAGGTCTTCCGACAACGAAGGTTTTGTTTGGGCATGTTCTCATAAAGAATTTCACCCCTCCCTCTCTCTTGGAACTCATGCTTTAGGGGGCATCTGTTACACAGTATTTTTTCATCGTCTATGCAATCCCCATCCTCAACATTGGAGGACCATTTCAGTGACTTCTGTGTACTGTCATACTTTTCCATAAGTCTCATTGCATCCCTTGGCATGTCAAGAACATATTCTCTGTTGATCATTCCTCAAGCAGACCCTTAAAAACATGTGATTTTGGGTCGGCGCTGGTAGGAAGTTATGGCCTCACGCCCATGGAGATGAACACTAGGCTCCGCACCCTTTGGCGCTCTATCTCAGAAGGGAACCCAAGCCGAGCTGTGTTTGGAATTTTTTTTAAAATAGAAACGAATTTTCCATGCTTAATAACTTCGTGAGCATAGTCATCATGGTTTGTTTGATTGAATAACGTCGAATTCCTCTCTTTGGCTTCTTGTTTCCTAGGATTGTGCAACTCCCTAAAGGGATAGACCTCTCCTTCACCTTATGAGGAATCCAAAACCACCTCTTCCTCTCCTATATATTCTTCTTCCTCACATTGATTTAACTAGCTGAACAATCATTACTATAGCTGGTGTGCAGAAGAAGGCAGAGAATAATCCATTGTTGAGAGATATTTTAGGCCACTTGCCTCATCAAGTCCAATCCCGAACGAATGCTTGAGACGCGCTCGACTGAACCCGCCGAAGGAGATCCACAACGTTAAGGCATAAGGTTGTCAACTTATTTTTCTCTATCAATAATACATGACTGGTTTCTGGTTCCAACTTTGTTTCCATTTATATGCAAAGTGTTTACCTCTCCTTGACTAGATGAATAGCCATAGATGAATGTATATGCTTGTATGTTGTTATCGCTTGTTTGATCTTTGTACAGATGCGTGAACATCGTCACCAACACGAAGCGCAATCCGTGAAGACAAGGATCAAAGGATCGTTGCCACGTGCCACAACAAAAGCATTGGACCAAGCTAGGATATCTCTTCTGGTCTATATTTCATTTATAAGCTAGGAATTCAGGAGTCCAACATGTTCCCTTGTTGCTAGACCCACCCTAGGGCTAGAGGGATTGCCTCTGTCTGCAGAGGGGATTTTCCAGCTCAACAACCTCCACATTGTATGAGTGGCTAACCATCAAATTAAGTTTACTAACTGAGGGTGGCCAAGTTAATTGGCCACCTCCACCTATTAAACCACCTTTTCTCATTCAAAACAAATTTTAGTCATTTTATGCATAGAGAGGAGGTGAGGGTTGCCATACCTAAGAATATTTTTGGATCGAACTGTTGTAGAGGTTTGCATTCTAGAGCTGAACCATATATCATTAATATAAAGGGAGTTGACTCTTTGACTTATTTCATGTGCATGTCTCCATTCTTGATGATACCTTGACTGTTAGTTTTTGTGTGTGTGTGTAAGTGCCTCTTTGATGTCCAAGCTGGTGGTGGTGGTGGAAACCCCCCTGAGAGTGATGTATCTATTCATAGTTGCAAATAAGGCTTCATCATTCCTTATTATGGTGGAAAAAAATAATATCAGTGATCTATGTGGTGTTTGCCCAAGCTGATATAAGAGGAGTTTTCTTCCTGTAGCAGTCCTTTTATCTTCCCTTGGAGTCTTCAGTTTGCATGAGGGTGTTGAGGGAGATGATGATAGGTCCCAAGGAAAATGTTAGAGTCATGAAGGAGTATTGTAGAAACTATATAAATATAAAATGATTGCTTCTGTGTTTTTTTGAAGTAGGACAGAGTGGATATTTTGAGAAATTTTTTGGTGTAATGGAGTGGATGGGTGATGGATGGATGATAGAAAATCATTGGAAAACCTTATTCATCATTTTTTAGAGCCATAATGGTATTCTAGGTTGTTCTTCTCCTTGGATATCCCTCCTGTATCTTTACAGGCTCATCCTGTAGCACTATAGGACCATCCTGTAGTAATACATGTCCTTCTTGTAGCATCATAAAGAGGAGGTGAAAATCGAATATATTGTTGATGGGATGGTGGAGAGAGATGGAAATATGAATGGAGATGATGGATATGAGGTGGATGGATGGAAGGATGGATGATATCTTGTAGGTTTTTCCCTGTAGCCATGAAATCTTCCACTGTGTGCAATCTTGCAAAATAAGAGAAAAGTTAGCAGACATGGTATAAGCTTCTTCCTTGTGTTCTTATTTCTTTTGTTTTTTACCTTTTTTTATTGAGACAAAAATGTTGCCTCTGAGGAGGTTTTCAAACTACATGCCTGCCCTAGGTGCCTCAGAGGAGGTTTTCACCTAGGGATTTTTATTGTTTTTTTTTTCTTATTTTTTTTGCTCCTGGGCTGCCTCAGAGAGGTTTTCAACCTCGGAGTTGGCCTAAGATTCATCATAAAGGTTTTCATCCAGTTTTTTTTTTTTTTTAATAATGTTGTGGAATGGAAGCTATAAAACCCCAAACACATTTAATTATTGGCTGAATTAACTGATAAATTCTTCCTTTGAAAGAGGTATTCTATATAGCTTCAACCTATGACCATTTACAAGCAAGAGAATGCCTTCCTCATCAATGGTTCTGATATGGAAAAATAAATTTTCATGACGCTTTTATACTAGGTATGGAACCAACCATCTTGTCATTAGTTTCCCTTGAAAATCCTTGAACCTAGAATCATATAACAAGGACCAATCCCCTTATTGAAAAGTTTTTTTCCTTGATATGCTTGCCATGTTGGAACTTCCTTTGCAATTGTATGACTTCAGTGTGTAGGAGAGCTTGCATTATCAACTCATCTAAGCCATTCAGTTGGAGCAACCTTTCTTGCTCTACTCCGGTGACATCTAAGTCCAATTTGGCTGCCATTCTCAAAGTGTTATATTCAAACTCAATAGAAAACAAATCTTTCATCCCATAAACCAAATCATATGGAGTGGACCCAATGGTGGTCTTCCAAGTGGAGTTATAGGCCCAAGTGGACTATACTAATATGTCTGCCCAATCTCTCCCACTGCTGCTATGATTCTTGGTGAGGATTCTCTCTAATGCTATATTTTTGACCTCTAATTTCTCATTTTCTTGAGGGTGATAGACAATGGATGTCATATGTTTGATATGGTGCTGCCTCATGAGATCCTAAAAAATATTTGAAGTGAATGGTGCTTCTTTATCTGTGACTATATCCCTTGGAGACCCAAACTTGTAGAAAATGTTTTCTCTTAGAAACTCAACCGCTTTCTGCTCAGTTGTTTCCTTGAATGCCTTGGTCTCTGCCCACTTTGTCAAGTAGTAAGTGCATACAATGATGCGCCTATTTTGTCCTGATGGTGGATCAATTGGCCGAATGAAATTCATGCCCCATTTTTCAAATGGCTCTAAGGCCGCTTGAGGTTGTAAGGGCATCTCATCCTTGGGTGTGGGTTTTCCCATCCTTTAGCACTGATAAAATTTGGTGGTGTATCTCCTTGCATATTGATGTAAAATGGGCCAATAGTAACCAACTTGTAGAACTTTAAAGGTTTTCCTATGAGCAAAAAAATAACCCCCACAGGGTCCATCATGGCATGCTGAGAGGATGTAAAATAGCTCTTCTTCCCTTACACATATCCTCAAGATTTGATCTGGTCCCATTTTGAAAATATTACCCTAAATCCAAGTGAAAGGGGCACTTTTCCTTACAATCTTTCTCTTCTCTCTAGATGATAGATTATGAGGAAACCTCCCAGCAACTAGGTAGTTGGCTATGTTAGAAAACCAAGGAGAAAGCACCTAGATGGAAAAGAAGTGTTCATATGGAAGTTGATCAACCACCATCTCCTCATTACATGCATGCAAAGTTAGTATGGACAAGAAATTTGCAACCACATTCTCTTTCCCATGTTTGTCAATAATAGTAAAATCAAACTATTGCAACAATAACAACCATCTAATTATCCTTGCATTCAAATTAGGCTTATTCATCAAATATTTAATGGCTCCATGATCAATATGAACAAAAGTTTGATATCTAGTAATATAGTGTCTGAATTTGTTCAAAGAATGTACTACAACCAAGAGTTATTTTTCTGTGATAGTGTAATTCAACTCATCTTTAGATAGATTCTTACTAACGAAATAGATGGCATAAGTCAATTTTTCTTCTACTTGTCCCAATGCTTCCCACACAGATTTTTCCGATGCATCAATATGGATATGGAAAGGAAATGCCTAGTTGGGACCCTTAAGGATGTGTGCATTGGTCAGTTTTTCTTTCGATATTTCAAGGGCTTCCTCACAATTTCTTGTCCAACAAAAATCTGAATCCTTGGCTAATAATCCAAACAATGGTGAAGTCCATTTACTAAAGTCTTTGATGAACCTTCTATAATACCCAACTAATCCCAAGAAAATCCTAACACCTCTTTGCTTTTGAGAGGTAGGGACCCTTTTGATGATGGAAATCATGTTTGGGTCAACCTATATCCATTTCTTGGATATGGACCGACCAAGGGAAATCCATGCATTTATTAATAATTCACATTTATCAGGGCTCAATGAGAGATTCATTTCTATACATTTCTTTAGGAATTTTCATAGATTAGAGAGAGCCTCCTAGAAGTCACACCTATAAGGAGTGAAATCATCCATGTATATTTCAACAGAGTCATGAACATGTTAAGCAAAGATAATTAAAAGTGTGTTTTGAAAAGTCATAGGGGCCTTGCATAGACCAAATGGGAGAACTCTATAGGCAAAGGTACCCCAAGGGCATGTAAATGTGTTCTTGGCTTGGTCTTCAGGGCTGATATGAATATGATTGTAACCACTAAATCCATCCAAGAAATAAAACAATTTTTTCCCTGTAAGACCATCTAGGAATTAGTCAATGGAGGGAAAAGGAAAATGGTATTTATTTGTGGATTTTTGAGCTCTCTATAGTTGACACAAATCCTCCACTTCCCATTCTTATTTGGTACTAAAAATAGAGGGGACACCCACTCACTATCTGAGATAGGGTATATGAACCCTGCATCCAACAAATTTTGAAATTATTCCTTCACAATGTCCTTAAGAGTTGGGTTCATTCTCCTCCGGGGTTGGCGCACAAGTTTGCATCCCTCTTTGATTTAAATATGATTAGTACAAATCGAGGGATGCACCCCTTTCATTTCTTTATAATCCCAAGCAAAAGCATCTAAGTGTTCCCTCAATATATTGCACAATTGTTCTTCTTGTTTGGCCGAGAAAGAGGGGTTAATATTTAAGGTTATGGATGGTCCAAACTCTACAAATTTCACATGTTCAGGACTTGAGCTTAGTCCAAGGAATACTGTCATATTCTTTCATAAGTTCATCAAGTGGAATGGTAGTGGGAGGTTGGTTCCGAAGGGTATGGTAAATGAGGTCATATTCATCAGGTTTTGCTCCTTCTATAACAATATCTAGAGTGCAGATTGGGTAGGGGGTTGTGTGATACAAATCATCCTCTTCCTATTATTCTAACCACAAGGGTAAATCATGTTCAGTAGAGGGTTGAGAAGGAGGATACAATACGAGTTGTTTTGATAAGGGCCCATTCCTAATAGTCATGTTACCAACCCTACAACTAATATAGGCATCAAAAATAGCCAACCAAGGTCTTCCTAAGATGAGAGGATAACCATTAAACTTGGTTTTGAGCTGGAGAACCAAGAAATCAGTAGGATACTCCCAAGAGTCAATGGAGACCATGACATCCTCAACAATTTCCTCATGAGCTACAATGGATATGTCTGCAAGTTGCAGCATTGTTGTGGTCCTCCTTAAAACCCCTTGGAGATTTACCTTTAGCATCGTGTCCCTTGTCATCACACTAATTGCAGCCCCAAGATCAATCAGAGTATTAGGGACTACAATTCAATCAATGTGCACATCCACTATTGGGCTTCTAAGGTCTAGGTATTTTGGAAATATCACTCTTCCCAACATTAGATCAGATAATTTCCCAACAACATTGATGGTGGGGGTATCTATCCTTTTTCTCCTAGGATTTTGAAACATTTCTCCTTGATAAGAATTTTATAGATGGGGACATCCTTAATATCCTGGAGAAGGGGTATCTTAACACACAAATTATAAAGTTCTCCCAAAAGTTCAATCTCTTATGGGGTGTGGTGGCTAGGGTGGATAAACCTTTCAAGAAAAGGAGGTGGATTTACTTGAGGAGAATTCTCTTCCTTCTCTTCTTGAAGCTATTCATGTGGAGAAGGTGGATGGTTATTTGGGAGCACTCTCCCAAACAAAAGGTTGATCTCCTGGATTTCCACAACATTTGTAGGATAATGTGTCTCTCCACTATAGACCTACTGTGCTTGCTTGTTGTTTGGGTTAAGATTGGGTTGAGTAGGAATTTGGGGTTGCTTAGGTGTCTTAGAATGAGTGATATGTGGTTGAGGTTGGGTTTGAGGAAGTAAAGCAGGAGGCTGGTTGAGTTGAGGCCTCCACCCTTGTGATGGGTTGCTCCATTGAGGAGGCTGGGGAGGATATGGATGAAAATTATGGTTGACAGGTTGATGAGGATATGGAGGAGAATAAGGCCAAGAAGGGGGTGTGGACCACGATGGATGAGTGGAAGAGTACCAAGGTTGAAAAGGTGCAATATTCTCATTTGAATTGTAATAAGAATAAGGTTCACCTTGCATGCCATGTTAGTATGGCCAAGGTCCTTGAGGCCTCCTTTGATTAATGAAGAAAATTTTCTCTAACCCACCTTCTACCCCTTGATATACAACTTTTAGGTCTGACAAAGAAGGGGATTTTTATGTTTCATGGTTTTCCTCACAAACTGAGAATACTTCTATGAAATTCATTGGGAATTCATTCCTAGGGTGTCTTCTAGTGCATATAAGGCATAAAATAGCTAGAGACCTCTATGCTTCCTCCTGTTTTCTCTTGATTTGCATTGGTATCCATCTGCAATGCAAAGGTATGAATAATTGTAGTTTTGAAATCCTCCAGCATGTTCCCTATCTCATTTTTGATGGATTTTGTGGAGGGAGAGGAACTAACCAAGCATTGAATAACCATACCCTTCTTCTTGGCATCCCTAGAGTGATTTTTTAACACACTTTTGATGTCATCATAGGATAATTGATAGGTATATCCTCTAGATAACATGTTGAGGGTTTCCAATACTTCCTCCCTAATCCCTAAGAGAAGAACTAGTTTGAGTGACTCAAGATCAAAGTTACAGTTGGTCCTCCTATAGTTAAGTTGAAACCTTTCCTCATAGTCTTCTAAAGATTCATCAGGTCCTAGGGTCATCCTAAAGATTTATTCCTTGGTTTCTTTGGACCTATAGTAATCCCTATACTTGCTATTGAAGCACTGTTGCATTTGATCCTAGGTAGTGATGCTGCCCCGAGGAAGACCCATAAACCAGTGCAAGGCTACATTATTAAGGGTAGAGGGGAAAAAATTCAGCTTCTGTTCATCAGAGGCATAGTCATAATTCCTACATACAACAAAAAATTCAAACATGAAGGTGTCAGGATACTCAAAGGTTAGGCCATGGAAGTGTGGAAGGGAAGCAAGGCTTATGTTCTTCATTCTAGCCTCTCCATTGGTTTATCTGATGGAAAAAATATCATTGTTTCTGTTTTCAACCATAGCTTGGGTAGGTGAAATAGGTTATTCTTCTTCCATAATAGGTTCTTAAAAAATTCCAGGTTTCTCACCTAGATGGTCTTCTGACTCCCTTGTAGCCAGAGAGGGAAACTCACAGTCACTGCAGAAGAGTGAAGGTTGACTGATTGAGTGTGTGGGGGTTTTTGGTAGAAAATTTCCTTGATTATCCCTACTCCTATGAGGCATGAAATAAAGTTTTTTTTGTTTTTTTTTTGTTGTTGTTGTTGTTTTTTTTCTTTTTTTTTTCCAAATTTTCAAAACTGATTGCAAAAAAAAAAGCATAAAACAATACTTACGCAGAAAAAATCATCTACTTAGACACCTCCCCGAAAACGACGCTGAAAAGTGGTGAGCCCTAGTATTTCACCAAGAGAGTTAAAAATCCCAAGGGCTCCTCAACTCTATTTATCAACCCGAGGTTCATACAAACTTAGAGGTGACAATTCTATATGCACATTAGATGAGATTCTACTCATGCCACCCTTAACTATGACATTGGATCAAAAGTGCTCAGAGACCATTCCTCCTACTAAATTAGAATGAAAAATTGTTGATGAAGGTACAATTGAAAGCTACTTCTAGCTATGAAAGAGGAAATACCATTGACACATCTTGTAAATGATAACAAATCAACTCATGAAAGGACAAAGGATAAACTACTTGCAGAAATAAAGCTATTTTATCTTGCAACATTAATCAAACTACCAAATATACTTGCAGAAAGGAAGCTAATTTCTCTTGCATAATTCATTAAAATACCAATTAGAATTGCATGTACCTTCTACTTAGTTCACACTTTCTTTTAAATCAATAACCTATTTGCATCATATTCGTGATAAATAAACAAAATCTACTCTTTTTTTGCAGTGAGGAAAAGGAAGGTTTGGAGTGGATTAGGAGATTCTCGTCATCATAAAATCATAGATGGGGGTCATTATTCATCTAGAATAAGTCAAAGTTGTAGTGGGGATAAAAAATGATGAAGGAAAGTGGTGCTACATGATTCCTGCATTGTTATAAGAGGGCTTCTGAGTAGCCTTTGAAGGTGAAAATCATGTCTTGAGTGTATGGAGAGGTGGATGGAGGTTCAAGCAAATGAATTAAGGTTGGGTTAAGCCCCTAGCCAAGATCAAGGTCTCTCAGAGGCCTGTCTTGCACTAGGGTGAGTTTTCATGGTGTACATAGGAAAAATGACTTATGAAACACAGTTTTGGGACATGATTTGGAGGTGAAAAGAGAAGGTGAAGGAGATTAAGATGGAAGTGGTTAAGGTTCCCTTGCCTGTAGATCGACACAACCCTACAATCAATCACATGCATGCATCCATTTATCATTGAAAAAATGATATAACTTATGATGGAAAAGATAAGTTGAATTTAAATAACATCTAGTTTATGCCAAAAGTATGATATAATCACTAAAATGACTTCTAAGATACAAAAAGTAGACGTAAAACATGACAAATATCATTAATATATTTCCAATAAATCATAAACAAAATATTTTTGGACTATGGTTGTGAATCCTTCCACTTATTCTCCCATAAGAGAGGCGATGTAGACGCCGCAACCATATATTTTGATAGATTAATCTCTAATGATATGCAAGAAACTAAGAAATACTTGAAGCTAAGAGAAACAAAAATACACAAGAGGGACCTAAGCCATTGGGTTGGGCCCAAACCCAAGGGTCTCAACCCTATGAAGCTACCTTAGATGAAACTTAATAACCAACTTATCATTATCATAAAATAGAATTCTGATACATAAGATAAAAGTCAAAATAACAGTGCCAAGCTCTTGAGCTCAATAGATACACCTATCTGAAAGAAAACTTCCAATCCTAATGATATATTCTTTTTTCTTATTTATACAAAATGGGTAGCTACAAAAAATCCCTTGAAAATAGGAGTGATTGCCTCCATCTCGAAAATTGTGGATCTTGTCCTCCTTTAGCTTCACTTGTACTACTATTGCTTGGCTGCCTATGAATTCAAATTGATGAGAGAGAGTGTTGTGATTCCAAGCTGATTTGGGAAGTTAAGGAGGTGGAAAATCCCCTAGATTCTCTCGTTGTTGTCTCCTTTGAGCCCCTGCATAGTAATTATCTAAAAAATGCTCCATTTTTTTGCAATGAAACCACATTAGGCCAAATACTATGACAAACACATTTTACACTTCTCACTAAGCATAATATAACAAAAAATGTCAATAAATGTGAGAAAAAGATAGTTTTAAGGTTGAAGGATGGCATCATGACCCTCATAATATACCTATTTATGGGCCTCATCATAAATGTTTGAGAAAGTAACAATGTACCTGAATTCCATGGAAAGATAGAGAGCTAGATGAATTTCTAGTAGTAGAAAACCTAAGAATGATGGAAACAAAGAATTTTAAAATGTTGATCAATTAGTGGATGGTGTGTCACAAATCTACAAAAAAAATTGTTAACACCCGGAACAATGCATAGGGTAATAACATTTCAAGTCTATTCTTATAAATATGAGCTTGGTGACAAGGAATTATGCTTTGAATGAGTTTAGTGGATGGAAAAAACCCAGGACGTTGCTTGTGATGTGAGCATTATGACCAAGGTGCTTGGATAATGGAAGGAAGGAGGAAGGGTCAAGATTGTAAAAAAGTTTTTTATTATTATTATAACGGAGTTAAAATTTTATTGCATGTAAATGGGCACACTGTTGTAATACCTTGTAAGGCATGCATACACTTGGGAGATTGTCGATAAATTCTGGTGTTAGACCTATGTGATAGGGGGCATGTTGGTTTAGCAAATACTTTTTGTATAAAATTTTAGGGGGGTAAGAGCTAGAGTGAGTGATGCTGACTCATTTGGTTGGTTTTGGCCGTGTTTGGTTAAGGGAAACCCAAATTCAAGGTTTAAGGGGGGACTATTAGGTAAAATTTACTTGGGGAAAGAGTCAAAGTTGATTAGGTCAATAGTAGTGGTTTTGGCCCCATGGTTTTGTGCCCCCGAAATTCATGTAATGGAGCCTTTAAAATTTTGGGAGGAACTCTATTGTAATGGTTCAAGGGGATGTGAGCGGTAAGGATTTGTACAAGGATATAATGGAATTCCGTTAGTTGGGTTTTTCCCCAGAATTGGGGTTTTATGAGGGTAAATACTATGTATATATTGTGCTTATGATTGTTGGTGGTTAATTTATTTATTCTCTCATTAACATTTTAATTTCTCTTTGGTTAATTTTAACACATTTGTACTAAAAAATTTCTTGGTTTTGAGATTGTTTTTGGTGTTAAAGGATATCAATATTTCTCCTGATATATCGATATCAAACTAGCTGTACATGTTATAGAGGTGTATGGTGCAGTTCCTATGCATATAAGCACTATCACGTAAAAATGTTGGATTGAAGGGAGATCCAATGAATGGTAAGAACTTTCATAATGCTTGGTTATATGTATGAGCACCTATATGTTAAAGATTAAAAAGGAACTCTACTAGATATATAATAAAACTAAGGCACATAATATAAAAATATGAGGAATATATTGAAGCATTGGCTGTTATTTGTGCACTACAGGTGGCAAAAGCCCTTGTCTTAAAAAATGTCAAGTCTTGAAATGTAGAATTAAATGGAGAGCCAACTTTAATCTATCGATTGAAAAAAGCACCATATCATAAAGCATTACATAAGTAGAAGAAAAGGACAAGGTATAAGTGATTGATAAGTATTATAGAACATAGTATGAATCTTATGATGTTGGGATTTGAAGGGAGTTCCTAGTTTAGAGAATATTTGATGATGTGACCGCAAAAATGAAAAGAAAACAATTAAGATTTGATGAGGTGGCTGAAAAAATGAAAATGAAACAATTAAGATTTGATGAGGTGACTAGAAAAAATCAAGGAGAGCATAGATTGATGAGATAGATGCAAAAAATAAAAGAGATAAAATTTTGATGCATGAAGATACGAGGTCACTAAAAAATATTTCGAAGAGCAGAGTGGAACAGAGAAGAAAACATTATAGATGAGAGACTAATATTGGTGTCTTTTGTAGGTTCATGCTTACAAGGTAGCAGAGGGGATTGGTGTATCCTATAGGTTGGTGTCCACAAAACTATAGAAAATATTGGTGTCTCATGTATTTTGGTACCTACAATGCATTGAGGGGATAAGTGTCTCTTTTATGTTGGTTCCTACAAATATTGTAACAGTAGGTTGGTTCCTACAAGGAACAATGAATTAAAATTTTTGTGGTTTTTTTTTACTTGATGGGTTTTCACATATCATTCCTGTGTTTTATAGTTTTCTTATGAGATTGATGTTTTTTCAATAATTATGGTCAAACCACATTACTCTAACAACATTATTAAATAAGGACTCATTTTATTTGACTCAAGATGAAACCAAATCCTTTGAAAATATTAACAAGGCTATGTGTGTGATGTTGAATTTTCCTTATACCCCAGATTTAGTATATGTCTATACTTGATCATAAATACATTGAAGGTACTAAAATAAAATCACTTTGCACAATATAAATGTAACAATAGTGAAATCAAATAAGTATACAAATTAATATGGCCTAAATATCAACCTTTATTAGTCCATTAATAAAATCATTCTGCAACCATGCTACAACTTCTTGATCTACTAGATTTGCTTCTTCAGATCACAAATATGACTTTATTCTTGCAGACCTGACCCTCCAACACTCATATATGACTTTCTTCTTATAGACCTGATTTTCCAACATTCATATATATCTTTCTTCTTTTAGATTTTACCTTCCAGCACTGTGACTAGAACCTCCTACCTCGCTTTCTTCTCCCTTTTGGAAGCGACTCCTCTATTTGATCAGATAATGGAGAAAATTCGCCTCCTTGCTGTTGCGGTTCCTCTAAGGAAGATATATGGCTGGGTATTTTAGCACCCCTATCTCCACAAGTGAAAGTCATTTGTAAAGACCCTTACAATACCAAAAATTTATTTATTTACATTTGTCAATATAAATATCCAATAACAGTTTCCTAATAATACCTTTTATAGAGATAGTCATTTATGAATTATTATTAAATGTATAAAATTATTGTGCAGATCAAAACTTTCTGTCACTTCTAATCTAACATTGAGAGAATTGTATTGAGTACTATATTTAGAATCCCTAATAGAAGTCTTCATTATTTATATATTAAATAATGACCTTTTATTATTTTATAGAATTTTATTCACAAATATTAACTTGACATTAGTTCTCAACTCTCTCTCTCTCTCTCTCTCTCTCTCACACACACACACACACACTATATCTATATATATATATATATATATATATATATATATATATATATATATATATAATAATAATAATAAAATGCCTCCATGCTTAAATCTATCTTTTTTTATAATGTTTTATTGAAGCTCCACATATATATATATTTTAATAAGATACATTTTATTTTGTTTTAAAATTATTTCAACCCCATAATCATTCATGTGTTTATTTCATCCTTTGGACAAATTTGATAGAATATTTTTATTGAATCTTTATATATATATTTTAATAAGGTACCTTTTATTTTGTTTCAAAATTTATTCCAACCCCATAATCATTCATGTGTTTATTTCATTGTTTAGACAAATTTGATAGAATGTTTTATTGAATCTTTATATATATATTTTTAATAAATTACCTTTTATTTTATTTTAAAATTTATTTCAACCCCATAATCATTGATGTGTTTATGAATTGTTAACATGATTCATTATAACATGAATTGTTATAATGTTTTATTGAAGCTTCATATATATATTTTTTAATAAGGTACCTTTTATTTTGTTTTAAAATTTATTTCAACCCCATAATCATTTATGTGTTTATTTCATCGTTTCGATAAATTTGGTAGAATATTTTATTGAATCTTTATATATGTATTTTAATAAGGTACCTTTTATTTTGTTTTAAAATTTATTTCAACCCCATAATCATTCATGTGTTTATT
The DNA here is from genome assembly GCA_034641835.2 of Pinus albicaulis. Lineage (NCBI taxonomy): Eukaryota > Viridiplantae > Streptophyta > Pinopsida > Pinales > Pinaceae > Pinus > Pinus albicaulis. The sequence goes on along the minus strand of CM076584.1, from coordinate 1,175,517,375 downwards.
TCATCGTTTGGACAAATTTGGTAGAATGTTTTATTGAATCTTTTTATATATATATATATATATATATATATATATATATATATATATATATTTTTTTTAATAAGTTACCTTTTATTTTGTTTTAAAATTTATTTCAACCCCATAATTATTCATGTGTTTTAAAATTTATTTCAACCCCATAATCATTCATGTGTTTATGAATTGTTAACATGATTCATTATAACATGAATTGTTATAATGTTTTATTGAAGCTTCATATATATATTTTTTAATAAGGTAGCTTTTATTTTGTTGTAAAATTTATTACAACCTCATAATCATTCATGTGTTTATTTCATCGTTTGGATAAATTTGGTAGAATATTTTATTGAATCTTTATATATATATTTTAATAAGGTATTTAAAATTATTTCAACCCCATAATCATTCATGTGTTTATTTCATCATTTGGACAAATTTGGTAGAATGTTTTATTTCATCTTTATATACATATATTTTAAATTACCTTTTATTTTGTTTTAAAATTTATTTCAACCCCATAATTATTCATGTGTTTTAAAATTTATTTCAATCCCATAATCATTCATGTGTTTATGAATTGTTAACATGATAATTTAAAATTTATTCCATAATCATTCATGTGTTTATGAATGACTAACATGATTCCTTGGACAATTGGTAAAATGTCTATTGCATAATTTTATATACATATAATTTAACACATGAATGATTAACATGACTCATTGGACAATTGGTAAAATGTCCATTGCTTAATTTCATATATATATATATAATTTAACACATGAATGATTATATAATTTAACACATGAATGATTAACATGATTCTTTGGAAGATTGGCAAAATATCCATTGCATAATTTGATTTTGGACATTTCATAATTTCATATATATATATATCAATTGTTAACATAATCCCTTGTTCATTTTACACTATACATCAACTATCCTTGTATTTATAACCTCCAAATGGTTTAGGAACACAAACACCATATTCCTCCTTGTCCTAGCTTTAATATAACTGAACCTATACTTATAAAGTAATAAATTCATATTTTTATTTCCTATGTCGGATTATTTTGATATGGTTCAATCCATCTATGTATTTAACAAGCCTCTAGGTTGTTCCTTGAGTGAGAAGATTGTTCCACTAGCCACATATCCATCATTAATGTTGAATCTATTAATGACTTGGATCATTTGTTGTCAAATTGACAGTCCATGTGTAATTAAGGTTACATTGAAAGTTTAATGATACGTACAGGTTTGGTTTGTTTCCGTATCTTTTAGTTCATTTCTATATCTATTCACTAATCTTCATGTTTGAGGTTTAGTTTGTTTCAAGTATTCTTTTAGTTCATTTATTTATTTCTATTTGAAATGGTTTTGGGAACTTTATAATTAATATATAGTTCAATATTTTATCCACGTTTAAATACTCCTCATCATTATGGCTTCTCATGAACCAAAATTTTGCTTAATGTTAATAATAATTGTGGTCTTATTAGTTTCTCTCTAGTTTTTTTATAATTGCATGCCATGGAAATTATATCTCCTTTGAAAAATTTTCATTTTTTAGTATTAGGAAATAATGCTCAATTGAGACTAAGCAATGCATTGCCACTGCTGTATGTATTTGTCTATTTTGTAAGAAAACATCCTTATTAAAATCCTTATTTAACCGGATCTCTATATATTGTAGAGTAAAATTATTATTTTCATAAATTAATTTCTCTAAATAAACATTTTATGTATGTAGACTTCAAAATTGTTATTTATATACTATATATACTGGTATTATTTAGAAAAAATTCATTAATATACATGTATATATTTTATTACTACTTATGACAGAAAGAATGAAATATTTATTTGAGTTTATTTGAAAAAGATTAAAGGAGTACACCTCCTTTATAATCGTAATTTTTGTTTACATTCTATAATTTATTTTTTAAATTTTTTCTCTTATCTCACAATATTTACTATACACCATGTTAACTCATGTTTCTTTATGGTAATTATGTTTGCTAATGTTTGTTAATACTACTCAATGTTGTGAATCAGCGCTCTTTATTATTTATACTACGTAAAGCTAGCTTAAGGAAGTTAAAATGTATCTCTATAAAAACTACCTCCACTCCATTCGATTCGTTTTGATAATATTCAAATACAAGAATAAATGAAGGAAAATACTTGATAAAATCATATCCAACCTATAAATCATCTATTTTTTTCACTGTCTAAAGCATAACTACTTTTTTTTCTAAAGAATACAATTTAATTCTGAATAAGATAAACAATTCTGTATGCTGAAATAAAGTTAGAACCATTGACTGAAAAATTTCTCTCGAGAAACTAAGAGTCAAGTACTTCAATCTTTCCCAAATTGACATAACCTTTACTCGTTTCAAGAAATTAGGTTTGTAATTTTCATTTTTTTACTTCGCTTCTTCGCCCTCTAATTCTCTTCTTAGAAAATTATGGCAAAAATTCAGAAATTATAGAGATTTTATCAATTGCTCACTCTTTGGATGGTTACACTGACTACGTAGTTAGTTTCTCATTAATGAGCTCTTGTTTCCTACTATGAAGACAACTCTCTATCTTCTTTAAAACATTTCATAGGAAAATATAATAATTTCATAATTAAATCTAATCACCCATAATAGATGCCTAGGACTTCATCGATGGATAATATTAATAATTTTCCCAAAATAAATTGCAACATTTTTTCTTCTTTTAACAACTGTACTTCAACTATTAATTTCTAAATTTTGTCACATTCATAAAATAAAACATAATTATTGTTGGCCTATGTTTTGCCTTGCTTTATATCACTTTTTACTTGAATCCTCATGATTTTGTTTAGTTTGAATAATTATTGTCATAGTTTTGTGCATTCTCAGAGATAATAGAGTAGTATTTACTATTCCCTGTTTTAACGAGATCTAAACATTGAAAGCATCATTAATTATAGTTTGTGTTTGGCAGTTTAAAACGCAGTGGATTATATTTTTTATGCATATGCTAATAGCTTGATACTATGACTACCCTTCGTACTCACAGATTTTGTAATAATGGATTCCCCGCACCATGCATCAAGTCTCCCGTACCACACATCAAGGCTGTCATACCACGCATTCGCACCATGCATCAAAGTTCCTATACCACACATTCCCGCACCACACATTAAGTACTTGTATCACGCATTCCTAAACCATGCATCTAGTTCGCACTATGCATCAATTTCAGACCAGCACTCACGTTCCTACACTCTGATCTAATGAATGGTATTGTGACTACCTTAATTATCGAAATTCGGTTGACATCACTTAGATGATCGTTTGAATAGAAGTTCGAGGATATTTTGGGAAGTAATTGTTGGTGACACTGGTGACTTAGTTCATCAACTCTGACTAAGAAAAAGAGGAACCATTTAACAAAACAAATTCCTCATGTAAATGTATCTAAATTGCTCGACATTCACTTTCACCAAAATAACAAAATCCGATTTTATCCTATGCAAACTATTATGATTGTAATTATCCTTTTTTTTATTTTGATTGGCCTGTTAATAGCCCTCGATTTTTGAACAATATCATATAACCCGGTAGACCACCCGAGGGTGGGGAATACTGTGACATAAGGCCGAAGGAGAGAGGAGACGATCCCAATGTAGCATCACACAGTTCACTGCGGATTCTCCTCCGTTTATCGGAGTTGTACCATTTAAAGGATTTAATATTTTTGAATATTAATCAAATTGTTTTCAACTATGTTCTTTTCAGCTAATCCATGCTTTATGATCATAACTCTCGTGTGTGGAACAGGATGAGGGTGCGCAGGGGCCGGGCCGGGTTACCGCCATATTAGCTCGACACCACTCGAATTTTTTTAGGATTAGGTTGGGATTGCGTTTAATTCACTATTTTCTCGGTGGTGGAAAGTGTGTGAAAGATCGATCATAACACTCATTTCCTTTTCAACCTATTTCCTTTTTAAAACTCGATGTCATTTGATTTGATGCGTTGAATATGATATTGGGAATGTTCTGTGATTTTTAAAGTGAATACTAGATCGATTGCATCCCTCCAAATCTGTTCTCGTATTCACAACATCGACATATGCCTGAGCACTATCTTTGCAAACTTTGAATGCATAATTAATTTTCTAAAATGGTCCGTAACTCACGGTTCATGCTCACAGATACATGATCGATTTCACCTTATTGATTTGAATGATTATGATTTGAATTGATGGTGAGATCGTACTATCGTATGTATTAAATTTTAATTAACCATGTTTACATAGCCCGTGTATTATTAAGGAAACATAGACCACATATATATTTCATGCCATTTGGAAATTGTGATTCCTATACACTACAGAGGTGATGTCAATAAAGAAAACTACATTATGTTTGAGAGATCGATAATGTTGTAGTTTCCATCGACTTTGGTCCTCTTCGAACTTCAAGATCTATTTCTGCAAAGGGATGAGGAAGGCGAGAGAATTTATATTAGATTAATTTATTTCATATATTTGTTTATACAAATAAATTTACTTTCCAAGGTTTGGTGATGCTTTTAGGTTGTAATTTCGAAAAGGAGTTTGTTACATGAGATAGACTAGAAAGAATTAGTGTAATATTTATTTCTTTCTTAATTTACTTTGCACAAAGAATGGTTTTGAATTGATCTTGAATTTATTTACAATATTCATTTTTTTTGATATGTTCATACATTGCTTGGTTTCCATCAAATAATAGTTAGGATTTATCAGAATTTGCTGAGAATTAGGATTTTCGCAATTTCTAATAGTTCAAGTTTTCCTTTCATTTATCGAATATTTGATCAAAGATGGTTTTCAATTGTGAGGATGGGTGTTTTTCTCCGTGTTCCTTGAAGGTGACTAAATTTAATTTGTTAAGATTGATTCACAAGTTAGACTAGAGTTTACTTGCAAAGCTGGGGCTACTCTATGAAATTTCAAAGGTCGTGCCTTGAAGTTTGGCAAAACTCTGATTGACGCTTTTTAAATGTTATCTATTAATATGTCTTTATACTGTTTCAACATTTTTATGCCATTTTCTAGGAGGGGCTCATGGGATTGACCTCGATGACCCGTTGAATTTGGTTTGTTTTTCACCTAGTATCTCTTGCACTTATGTTCTTTTTGAATTTATTTATTCTCTGCACATATTTATTATTTTAAGGTTTTTCATCTTCTTTGGTGTTTTTTAAGAACCCCCCACACACACACACACACACACATTATCTGTATGAAGAATGTACTATCTATCTTTGAAAACAAGAAAATGTATTTTTAAAGAATCATTCAATGAGGAGTTTTGATACTCAGATATATATAAATCATCCAATGATGAACTCATAAATGTGATCTTTATATTTTTCAACATAAAAATAATAATATTAAATATTTGATTTCAAAGTTGGATGTTTTGCAAAGAAGAATAGGAGAAGGATGAAGAACCACAAAGCATTAAAGAAGTGGTTAACCATAATAAATACCCTTGGAAAGTGTCCACTTAATAGCCTAAAAGTTTGGTGAATTTGTGAGGAGGTTTATTCAACTAAACATTGCCCATCACTACCGGGATTACTAAAGGTACTCAATTAATCAAGTAAGGAATCAAATAAATTTCCAGGTATAAATCACAACTTATCACCATTTTATACTTGTAATAATGATTATTCTCCCCAATGTGTTCCTCAACATGTTTATAATCATAAAATATGGAAAAATTTTAACTTCCTCCCACTATACATCCTAATTCATGGCCACCATTCCCCTTCCGTACTATTCCTTGAGTCGTATATCCCCTTGACCAAAAGAATACTTGACATTTAGGGGAGAAAACCTTTCATGTAAAGAATATTTAATCAACAACAAAAATCACAATTTTCGTTCAATGCATTATCAAGTCATTCTCCTCGATCATCCCAATGCCACTATGAATTTTATCCTAATGCATACCCTAATCCATACCCTACCCCCTTATCCTAATCCATACTCCTATCGCTATCTTTACCCATATACCCTAGCCCCGATCCTAACCCTAGGAAAAACATTAATTCAAACCCCAGATCGAACTCGGAAGCCAAAATCTTAACTAAACTCAAACCTAGCTCCCCATTCACAAGCCTAGTCCTCATTCACCCCAGACCTAACCCTAGTCCAAAACCCTAACCCAAACCCTAAGCCTATTCCAAGCCTTAGTCCAAACCATCGCCCTAAACCAAACTCCACAGTTGAAAGTTGCACACACACAATTGAAACACCTATTATTCCCATTTCGATTCTCTATCGATCGAAATGTTACATCTTCCATACTAGAAGGGAAAATTTGGAAACTTCCACATACAAAACTCCTATCTCAGACAAATCCTTGATTCAAAATCCATTAAAGGAGAAATCTATAATTGAAACCTATTCTAAAATTTCTGTTGAAACTCAAAACCCAGTATCATATCTTCAACCATTCTTATCAATCAGTGCCAGATATTTAGTCAAAACTCAAGTGGATTTTCTTTGCCTTCCATCAAATTCAAGATCCCTCCAAGAGATGTTCATAAATTGTGAATATTGAAGAGTTGAGAAATCATCAATATGTGGATTCAATAAACTTTTTCAAACGATTATCATCAGCTAATAATATCTTCATCATTCTACAACTCTCTGCATCATATCAATCAAAGAAACTTGTTTCTCACACTTGCATGTATTGAAGTTGATATTGTTACATGAACATTTGTCACCTGCTTTCCCCAACCCCATCTCACCCATTGGAGGGTCATTTTCGTGATCAATAAGAAGTGTCATGCTTCTGAAAAGCTAATGAATACTATCCCTTTACATGAGTAATATTCCTTCGTTGACAATTCCTTGTGCAAGAGGACTCAAAAACCTTATTTTTTCCTTGGCATGAGTTGTCAGCTATGCCCTCGCAGCCAAGAGGAAGACGAAAATTGGGCTCGTACCCGCTTGGCGCTTTGTCCTGGCTAGCCATCCGCACCGAGCCGTTTATGGAATGTTTTTTTAAAAAATAGAGGCAGTAGATCACACTCCAACAACTTCGAGGATGAGTCATCGGGAGTGGTTGAACCGAATAAACCATAGACTTCCTCCTTTAGTTTATTGTTTGTACCCACAGGAACCTCCCTAAAGGATAGGCCTCCCTCCCACCTTTGTAGGGATCCTAACCTCCTCCTTTCTCTGTAAAAAGAAGCTTATATCTTTGTGGTGGTTATTGAACATGGAGAATTGAGTATACTATAGTTGAACTATTGTATATAGAATAAGAAGGAACTACATTGAGAGAGCTTGAGTCCATGCCTTCATCCCGTCCGAATTCCCCGACAAGCATTTGAGACGCACTTCGCCGAGCCCTCGCCGGAGGAGACCACAACGTCAAAGCATCGTTGTAGCTCTTCCTTCTATCAATACATATATGCGGATTGCTGTTTGGTTCCCATTTTGTATCATGTTAGATGTTTAATGCAATATGCTTAGCCCTCTCTTGATTTAGATAGTAGTTGTTTAAGGGTTATTTTGTTCCAGTTACTCTGTTTGCCGTTCTATGTGTAGCCATCCGAGCATGACCGCGAAGGATCGTGACGTGCCAAGTCGGAGCGCAGAGGCCACCACCATTGCAGCCCACGACGACAAACTGTTGGATTCAAGGTAGGTCGATCTACCGCATCCTCTTTTTCATTCGCACTAGGAATCACTCTAGCATGTCTCTTTGTTTCAGACCCACTCTAGGCTACAGATCATCTCCGTCCGCGTAGAGGATTTGCATTCGCTTAACAATTATTTAAAAACTACATGAGTATAATTAGCAATATGTTACACACATGGCTACATTGGAAGCACACCTATATCAGCCATCTTCCTCTATTTAAAATAGGGTAGGGTAATGAATAAAGATGCCATTTGAACAAATTGTACAACAACCCTCTTGAAAATATAATTCCCTAAAGAACAATTTGGAATTTCTATTATTATGCACATATCCAATATCATGTTGAGTCTATTAATGACTTAGATTATTTGTTGTCAAATTGACAAATTAATAAAATAATTAAGGTTACATTGAAAGTTTAATGACATTATGAGGTTTGGTTATCCCTCGCCCATTTCACTTCCTCGTCATGCCTTCTCAAATGCCAGGGTTTCGTTCGGTTTCAACGACACCTTCAATTTTTAGTGGATACACTTTTCCATGTTATTCTGTTTGTTTCGTGAATTTCAGTTCATTTCTATACTCTCACTAATTTCAAATCAACATTTGAAATGGTTTTGGGAATTTATAATTAACACATATAGTTCAATATTTCTATCCTTGTGGCTTGAAATATTCCTCAATGCCATTATGGCTTCTCATGAACGAAAATTGCTTAATGTTGACAATAATTGTGGTCTTATTAGTTTCTCTCTAGTTTTTTTTATACTCTGTAAGATGCCATGGAAGTTATAATTTTAAAATTTTCATTTTTTAGTAGCAGGAAATAATGCCTAATTGAGACTACCCACTACACCTGCTGTATGTATTTGTCTATTTTGTAAGAAAACATCCTTATTAAATCCTTATTTAACTGGATTCTCTATATATATTGTAGAAATAAATTTATTGTTTACAAATTAATTTCTAAAGAAAACACTATGCATGTACATCAATTTGTTATCTATATAACGTATATACCTAGCATTGTAGAAAAATTCATGACATATGTATATTTTATTATTAATACACAGAAAGGGAATGAAATATTTATTGAGCTATTTGAAAAAGATTAAAGGAGCACACCTCCTTTATAGTCTCAATTTGTTTACATTCTAAAATTTATTTTTAAATTTTTTTTCTTATCTCACAATATCTACTATAACCATGTTAACTGCCAGTTTCTTTATAGAATATGTTTGCTAATGTTTGCTAATAGCACTTCACTGTTGTGAACTATCGTTCTTTATTATTTATACTACGAGTGCTTTAATTAAGGAAGTTAAAATGTATCTCTATAAAAACTAATTTCCACTCCATTCAATTCGTTGATAATATTCATAAGAATAAATGTGGAAGCGAAAATATTTCATAAAATCATATCCAAATCAAGAAATCATCTATTTTTTTTCACTTTCCGTCTAAAGTATACAATTCACTTTTTTTCTAAAGAATACAATTTAATTCTAGAATAAGATAAACAGCTTTGCATGCTGAAATAAAGTTAGAACTATTGACTTTAAAAATTTCTCTCGAGAAACTAAGAGGGCCGGTTATTTCAACTCCCTCCCAAACTTGACATAATCTTTACTGCTCTGCATAACTAGTCTTGCAATTCTCTTCTATTTTTTTATTTATGCTTCTCTTCCCGCCTCTCCAATTCTCTTTCTTAGAAAATTATGTGGCAAAAACTAGAAATTATAGATATTTTATCAATCGTCCCAAACTTAACATAACCTTTGTTTTTGCCTCAAGTAACTAGGCTTGCAATTCCCTTTCTATTTTTTTATTTCTCGCTTCTCTTCTTCAAGCCTCTCCAATTTTCTTAGAAAATTATGTGGCAAAAACTAGAAATTATAGAGATTTTATCAATTTACCACTCTTTGGATGGTTATTAACTTCCTCCACAGTGGCTGTTTGTCATTAACGAGCTCTTGTTTCCTACTTATGAAGACAATCATTCTTTAGAATATCTACGGAAAATATAATAATTTCATAATTAAATCTAATCACCCATATTAGATGCCTAGGACTAATGATGGATAATATTAACAATTTTCCAAAAATAAATTGCAACATTTTTTCTTTCAACTAATCAGACTTCAACTTATTATTTTCAAATTTTGTTCTATCTTACAAGTAAATAAAATATAATTATTGTTAAATAAGCTATCTGTTTATATCACTTACTGAATCCCTCATGATTTTGTTTATTTCTTGAATAATTATTGTCATAGTTTTGTGCATTCTCAGATAATAGAGTAGTATTTACTATTCCCTTGTTTTAACGAGATTTAAACATTAAAAGCATCATTAATTATAGTTTGTGTGTTCTCATAGGTTTAAAAACAGAAAGATTATATTTTTTATGCATATGCTACATAATGTGCTTTGATACTACATTCACCTTTCTTGCATTGCGCAGATTCTTGTAATAATTGGGATTCCTACACCATGCATCAAGTTCCCCGTAATTAATACTCTATACTATGTACCACGCATTTTGCACCATGCATCGTGTGTCCTTATACCACACATTCCTTTACCACAGTATTAAGTAATTACTGCCACACTCAAACCATGCATCGAGTTCCCCTTCGTACTCACGCATCAATTCCTTACACCACACTCACATTCCTACACCGGATTCAATGAATGCATAGACTACCTTGACTATTGAAATTCTGTTGACATCACTTAGATAATTGAATAGAAGTTCGAGGATATTTTAGAAGTAATTGCCGGTAGACATTGCACTTAGTTCATCATCAACCTCGTAATTAAGAAGAGGAACCATTTAATAAAACAATTCCCTCATGTAACAGACGCCTTTGTTCTGGACATTCACTTTCACCAGCGTAAAAAATCCGATTTTATCCATGGAAAACTATTATGATTTGTAATTTATCCTTTTGTATTTTGATTGGCTTTGTTAATAGCCTGATTTTTAATGCCAATATCTCAGATAAACTCGGTAGACTCCGCCGTGAGAAAGGGGAATAATACGGCATGATTAGCGAAGGAGAGAGGAGACGATCCCAATGTAGCATCACATAGAGTTAAACGCTGGATCTCTCCCTCCTCGTTTGGCCGGAGTTGTACCATTTAAAGACTAAGATTTAAATATTAATCAAAGTGTTTTCAACTATGTTCTTTTCGCTAATCCATGTGTTTTATGATCACACTTCTGTGGTAAAAAAATCGCGATTGCAGGGTGCGAGTCGGCCGGGTTGGCCGCCATACGCCCCGCACTACCTCGAATTTTTTAGGATTAGTCGGATTATGCTAATTTCATTTTCAGGGAAAGTGTAAAGATAAGATCATACATCATTTTTTTCAACCTTATTTCCTTTTTTTAAAACTCATGTCATTTGTTTGATGCGTTGAATATGACATGGAAATCGTTTCCTTGTGATTTTTAAATTTGTTTGTTTTTGAATACTAGATCGACAGACCCTCCAGCTTAGCCCAGATTCACAACAACGACATATATGCTCCCGATACCCCATCTTTATAAACTTTGAATGCATAATTCTAATCTTCTAAAAATGGTCCGTGTTCACGGTTCGTGCTCCAGGATACAATTTATCGATTTCACCTATTGATTTGAATGATTATGATTTGAATTGGATGGTGAGATCATAGCCTATTGTATGTAATAAATTTTAATTAACCATGTTTACATAGCCCGTGTATTATTCAAGAAACATAGACCACATATATATTTTTGTCATTTTAAATTGTGATTCCTGACACTACGTAGCCGACAAGCGATGAAAGGAAACTACATTATGTTTGAGATCGATAATGTTGTAGTTTCCATCGTACTTTTGGTCCTTCAATCAAGATCTATTTTTTACAAAGGGACAGAAGGCAAGAGAATTTATATTAGATTAATTTATTTGATATATTTGTTTATACAGTAAATTTACTTTCCAAGGTTTGGCAGTGATGCTTTCAAAGTTGTAATTTATTGAAAAAATGAGTTTGTTACACGTAGATAGACTAGGAAGAATTAGTGTAATATTTATTTTCTTTCTTAATTTACTTTGAACAAAGAATGGTCTTGGAATTGATCTTGAATTTATTTACAATATTCATTTTTTTTGATATGCCTATATGATTGCTATCAATTTAAACAATAGTTACGATTTACCTATGTAATTGTCGATAATTAGATTTCTTTCGAATTTCTAATAGTTCAAGTTTTTCTTTCATTTATCGAATATTTGATCAAAAAAGATGGTTTTCAATTGTGAGGATGGAGTTTTTTCACAAGGTTCCTTCTAAGTGCATAGTTAAATTTAATTTGTTAAGATTGATTCACAAGTTAGACTAGAGTTTCACTTGTCAAGTTGTCAGCTCTCTCTCGATATTTCCAAAGGCTTTCCGTGCCTTGAAGTCACAAAACTCGGATTGGCGTTAAATGTTGGTCTATTAATATGCCTCATACTACGCCCAACATTTTGGCGTCATTTCCAGGGAGGGGCTCATGGGATTGATCTGAGGACCAAGCATTTGGTTTTCTTTTTCACCTAGTTTCTCTTGCAAATTTATGTTCTTGAATTATTTATTCTCTTCCGTACATATTTATTATTTTAAGGTTTTTCTATCTTCTTGGTGTCGTAAGAACTACACACACACACACACACACACATATACGTTATTCTGTATAACGAATGTACCACTTGACTTCTTGAAAACAAGAAAATGGTATTTTGAAGAACTTACCAATGAGGAGTTTTGATGTTTCCGTAGACATATAAAAATCATCCAATGATGAATCGATAAATGCGTAATTTTATATTTTGCTCGAACATAAAAATAATAATATTAAATACGATTTCAAAGTTGATGTTTTATAGCAGAAGAATAGGAGAAGGATGAAGAACCACAGCTTAATAGTTTGCGCCAACTATATGAAGAAGCACTCCTTGGAAAGTGTCCACTTAATAGCCTTAAAATTTTGCGTAATCAGAGAGGTTTCATTCCAACTAAACATTTCCCATCACTAATGATTACTAAAGGTACTCAATTAATCAAGTAAGGAATCAAATAACTTCGTGTAAATCACAACTTATCACAATCTATCACCATTTTATACTTGTAATAATGATTATTCTCCCGAACAAAGTTCCTCAACATGTTTATAATCATGCAAACTTACAGGAAAAAAATTTAATCCTCCTCCAATTGAGCATCCTAATCTTTTATGGCCACCATTCCCCCTCCTGTGATTTGTCTTTTGAGTCAGAGCACTTCTTGTCCTAAAGCATCATTTTGGAGGATTTTTCTGAGAACTTTCATGTAAAATAAATATTAGAATCAACAACAAAAATCACAATTTTCGGTTTCATACATTGTTTGCTTCGATCATCCTAATTACCTATGCAATCTTATCCTAATGCATACCCTCCTAATCCATACCCTACCCCTTATCCTAATCCATACCTCATCTTCCATTCCTACCCATACCCTAGCCCTGATCCTAACCTAGGAAAAAAACATTAATTCAAATAGACCCAACTCCTAGTCAAAATATTAATTTAACCCCGTTATCACCAGGTTTTCCTAGTTGTGTAAGAGGAAAGTATACCCGAGGCAACTAATAAAACTAACCTTTTTAGATGCACTCCAGCGTCCGCATCCAGAGAGGGCTCTCTTTATGATTTATCTTTGTTCTTTGAAGGTTTTTAGGTATGAGATTAAAATGTTTTGGGAAAATGGTGGAATCCACAAACTAAGGGCAAGGTTGAGAGCTTTCTACCCATTGGGCTATGGAGTCAAAAGATGGCTTTAACGATTTCTATTCTAAGCACAAGATGTATTACAGGTAAGATAGCTAGACAGAGAACAACTTCTTAAAATTTAAAGTGGATGGGATGATTCTTGAAGGGATGAAAGGCAAGTTTAAGAATCTTCAATTATGTTCAAAGAGAGAAATGAGATGACTACAAACAAAGAGCAACAAGAATTCTTTATTATAGCAATCAATGTTAGTTAAATTAGGCAAAGCAGAGCATTTAAGAGACCATGCTATAGCTAATTTAGAAGAAAACATTACAACAATCACATTTGAAAACAGAAAAGAATACAAATTTATTTAACTTTTGTAAACTATTCGTAAATGGATATGATGGTATTAAAAACTAATATAAAATTTCGGGATAAAAGGTAGAAACACTTATTGAATCGTAGTCCAACACATGAATCAAAAGAACAAGTCCAAGAAGCTTTCAACCGTCATCCAAAGAAGCTGCTACAATTTTCCAAAGCTTTTTATTCCAAAAATCTCAATGTTACAGTTATGCAGTAACAGAATCCACCCCAAATGCTTCCAAGAGGAGTATTTATACAAATTCTAAACTAAAATATCTTGAAACAAATATCAAAATTAACACAAATTTCTCCAACTATTTACATATAAATAGAACTTAATTAAAGGACACTCAAACTAATGCATCTATTTGGCACTATTTTGTATGGATAGTGATGACAAAGAGGATAATTCGAATTTGATCCAACTCTTAGTTGATGATGAGGCATCCAAGTCACCAATCGCTTCCTTTCTTTAAAGTAATTCGTCTAACAATTTCGCAAACTTGGGGTCCAATGATATCTTTTTAGTTTCAATCCGTAATAGATATGTAAAAAGGAAGAGGTTATTGTATATAAATATGTTTTTGAGATAAACCTCTTTCACTTTCCTACACCTTCAGCTATAAAAAAGAATAGGTTTCTGGTAAAAAGATGTGTAAAACAGAGTTTTACAGAAGTCCGAAAAAATAGCCTCAAAGATGTATGTATCTCTCAAATTGAAATCAATGTCCAAAAATGAGATAGGTTTTTGTAGATGGGTCTCTTAGGAACAAAGACCTCCTTCAGTTTTGTAAAGATGGCTTGGATTGGCCACATTTTCTGCAAAATGATGAATTAACTGTATTTTCTGCAAAAAGTGCTTTCCATCTTTGTTTAATATCAAAACTAATAATAGTCATAGAAAAGTGAGAGAGGTTTTTGTAGATAATCCTTTAAGAACATAAAAAAATCAGTTAAATTCATTTTGATTATCAAAATAGTTTCCCGCAACCATGACTAAAATATGCAATTTCGCAAAAATGTTCCTTCTTGTTGTATTTTTTCATTTTTTCATTTTTTTGTTCTTTGACTCGTTTTACTTTCATTTTAGAGTAACTAATGTTGGTGAAAGTATTTTCATCTCTTTTTACCATTTATCGTCTTCCGTAATTACTTTTGATTGCTTACCTTGGATCGCTTCCGTAACTTCATTTTAATCCCTCACTCGACTTTTTACCCGATACACTTTAACCACCGATACTCTTTAACCGTTATGTTTCCTATCCCCGTAATTTCTCATTTCACTTTTACCATTCACCGTGCACATTTCATCATTCTAATCCCTCTCGATTTTCATACAACCGTTTGTTGAATGAAGAGGCTGAATAAAATCCGAGAATTTGAGTAAACAATTTTGTCAATCAGTATTGAAATTGTTGGTCCAAATCCATATTCCCCGATGGTAATCCGAAGCAAAATCAAACAATTTGTTAATGAAATCCAGTCTCTATGAGGAGCGTTCAATGGGGCAACGTTTAAAGACAGGCTTCCATTTTGGTTCTTGTGGATTCAAAATGGAAATTTGGCGATTGGTGAGAATTGAAAGTAAATTCACGGAGAAATGTGTCAATTTGCAGGTTCTGGGAACAATTTACGTCGTAAAAACTCGTGGAATGATCTTAGGACCAAGATTTAAACACCGATTTTATGTGAAAAACAAGTTAAAAACAGTAGTTTTATTTGAAGCTCCGGGGCGTAATAGATACACTGCTGGAGGCAACCGAGTTTTAACAGTATCAGTGCGATGGCAGGAGAGTACTCGAACACAAAAGAATCTGGAGCGAATCAACAATACAAGAAATTCGAAAATTAAAAGAGGGAGCATCATTGCTAAATAACGAAAAATAATGTAAAAACACGGAAAAATGGCTTTATTTACAAGTTAAAAGGGTTTTTTATTTTTCTCGAGTATGACGTCATCGACGTACGTCGACAGAGATGCAAGGTTCGTGCAGGTTTTTATGGTAACCCCGCACCGCTGGTCGGTGGTGGTTGAACGGAGGGGCGGGGCCGATTCCACAGAATGATCGCCACGACAGACTATTCAAAAACTACCCGCTTCCCACCGTTAACGTTCTCACAAAGGATGGGTAGCGGGGTTCACGTGGGATCATGACCGCGGAGGGTTGGATCCATCACCGAGGCGATGGGGGAATAAGCGCAGGTTTCGATGTGGCCCGTCGGACTTTTTAACACTTTTTTAACGTTATTTAATCACTCCGGGATATATAATAGGCGGATAAAAGGTTATTAATTAGTCCCGATGACTAATTAATCCCGTATGAAAGAAAGGGGTTGTATGGTTTATTATGGAAGGCTGTGTGGACAAACCACGGTGGCACAAGAATTTTCCGGTTTTATTCATATTTTTGTGTTAAACATACACGTACGTTTAAGTTTTTTGTATATATGTTTTTTATTATATGGTAACAAATAAACATTATTTAGCCAACAGAGAAGCGGGATTAATGTATATGTTGTTTGGACCAAAGGGCTTTGTGAGAAGTGGTTTATTACATAGGAGAATACTTGGTCAAAACATTAATAATATGGGGTTTTTTGGGGTATATATAAAAAGGAATTATATACTTAGGATAGGTTTTTTTGGCTAGGGATGAAAATAAAGTTAAACATTAATATGGCAAAGGGACAAGGGAACTCAAAACACTTTGCACATCTAGGAAAGTGATAACTTCGAAGTAAATTGTAATATTTTTATCTTCAACACTTAAACTTAGAATAGCAAGTTATCTTGAGGGATTTTTATGGAATTTTGCATGAGTTTCCTAAGCAAAATAGGATTTTACTTAGGACAAGGTTAAAGATGGATGATTATAATGATGGATTATCTCAAGTACTTAGGTCTTTTTGATCATTAGGCCGAGGGTCCGGTCCCTCCAGAAGTCAAGGAAATGCCTTGAGCCCCTTTGATCTCCAAATACCTTAGTGCTTTGGGGGAAATTAGTAAAACTTTTGAGGGGACAGTGATGAGGGAAGTTAATGAGTTTGACTTTGCTTGCTGTGATTTTCCAGTGTATTTCCTGCTTCAGTATTTGTGATGAAAGTAAAGGATCAAAAACATGTAGCAGCATCATTCATCAGATAAGATTTTGCAACACCATCTACCTACCCTATCTACTACTACCATTTTATCTTCTTTATTAGGGTGCATTTAGACTTGCAAACCCTTATCAATCTTTTCTTTTTACAAGGCAAATCTATTTAATTCTACCCTTATTACATCCAAGGGCTCAGATTAAACTGTTGAGCACCTTTTATTAACTCTACCTATCTACTTATCTGCCAAGATTAAACTGTTTGGTCAGATATTTATTCTCTAATCTACAACATGAAATTGAAAAATGAATGATTCAAGTTTAAATAGTTTGACCCTTCATAAATTGTGGCAAAAGTTTGACAAGCTGCACACAATCACTTATTTACAAAAAAATGAAATAGTAGTGGCATTTGGATTTGCACACTTTCCTTGGTCTATTTTTTCTTGGGGTTCATTTCTTTCACTTTTTTGACCACTTTATTTTTCTTACCCTTTGATTTTTCTTTTAGGGTATACCCTCTTTACATTTTTTAAATTTTTTGATTTTTTGGTTTTTCAAGAATATGAAACACCTTTGCTCAAGAAAAAGGTTTGAACATATTCCATAGTTCAATCAAGACAATCATGAAAAATGACACCTATTGGTATAGGAGTCTAACACTGGCTCCACTTGGGGATGGCTTTTCCTTGTGAAAAGTCAAGAACAGCAGGTCATATGCCTAAACATGTCTTCAAACTGAATTATGTAATCTCCTTCTCCTGGTAGCTTTTATTTTATATATGATAGTAAAACTTCTGAAGCTTAGGGCCTTCACTTCGGGCTTCAACTCCAAGAAGTCACCATCCAATCAAAACTTAAAACTTTGTGGCCCAGTTAGGAATTTTCTGTCTTGTTCCAATCCCAAACATGCATTTGCTGTGGTTGAAAATCTTGAATTGAATATAGTCCTTTTTCTGCAACATGAAATCTGATCTGAAACTAAATCAACACACAAAATTTTCATACCAACTTAATGAAAAACTAGCTGAAAATTGAAAACTAAAAAAATGCTCAAAATTCTGAGCTTATTAGCACTCATTTACCTATTCTAATCTACTAAAAGTCTTATTGAATTAGGTAATACAAAAATGCCAATGAAGCCAATCAAGTAGCTGTAACAATAAATGGATAACTTGATTGCTTGTGATCAAAATTGGAAGTATGTTATGATCATGTGCCTTTATAATAAATGATATGATGTGTAAAGGCCACTTTTGATGTATTTAATCCTTATAGAGAAAACATGTTTGCAAATTTGGGCTCAAAAGATTCTCCATATAATCTGATATAGGATCAATAAAAGCATGATGTATGTTATTTACTTCTAGGCCTTCAATGACTAATTGTTCAATTGAATTATGAATATTAGATAATGAACTTATTTCTTCAGTATTATGTTTGAAAGAATAATCATCTTCAATATGCAAGTCAAAAGATAGTACAATTTCCTCTTGCTTTGGAGAAGGAAGATTTTCAAAGAATTCTTTAGGATTTCGGAAATTGTATGACTGAATTTGAGAATGCAAAAGTCTGATTTCATTTTCATAATTTTCAGAAATTATATCAAGAAGCCATTTTTTAACTTGAGGAGAAAATTTTCTTGATTTTAAGAGAAGAAAGAAAGCTCTTAGAAAATCCTCATCAAGCTGAAGTTCTAATATCTCATCCCTCAAAATGGCTAGTGATTGTTTTGTGAAATTATCATAATTATCATCATACTGATCGTATTTAGGAAAATCTTCAGAATAAGGAATTTCATTAATTATAAACATTGGATCAACATATTTCTCTTCCAACAATCCCAATATATCTTGATTAGATTGGTTGCATTCTGTTTGAAAATCATTGTTTTGTTCAATAGGCATGATATCAAGCAATGGGCCTTTTTGGGAAGGTAGAATAACATGAGCATCAACTTGTTCTTCTGTCCCTTCATGGATAAAAACCTTTGTACATTCATCAACATTAGAAGAAGTAGAAACAATTTCTTCATTATGTAAATATTCTGAGGATGGTTGCATGTTTAGAAGCAAATTGATTTCTTCTTCGGTGAGGGGGGGTGTGAATCTCTGAATTCTTAGATTGAAATGACAATTGTTTTTTCCCTTATCTAAAAGTTGATCATGAGGTTGATTATTGTCTTTAACTCCATTCAAAACATTAAATGAAACATCATTTGTTAATACAAAGGGGTTTTGTGGATCTTGATTTATCTCCTTACTTATTTCATCTTTTTTTAACTCCTCTTGATTATTATGACATTTAACTTGAGAATGAAAGTTTTGGACTTCTTCTAATAAATCTTCAGGAGACCAATTTCCAAAATCTTCATCAATATTTTTAAGGTAATTTATAAGATCTTCAGTTTGATCACAACAATTTTCAGCTAATGATAAAGATGGAAAATCTTCTTTGTAATGCTCATAAAATACCTTATGAAAATCTTTTAGAGAAAAAAAACTTGCAGGTTTGAGAGCTTCATACCATTCCCTTGCTTTTCCTTCTAAGGTTCCCATGAATATCTTCATGAGGCAATCCTCATGCCAATCACCCTTCAATCTTGATGAGTGTATATGAAATTTAATGAGATGCAACAAAGGATTATCATTATTTCCATCTTGAAATATGGGCAAATTGCTACCCCAATCTACCTTTGGTAATTTGTGTGGAAATACAGGTATGTGATTTCTGCTCATGGGAGCATATCTTCATTTTATTCTTGGATCATCTTGAAAATCAGCCATAATGAAAAGCCACTTTATCCGTACAACCAAGTTAGATCTTTATATAAAATACAATACATATTGAATCTTAACGAGAAAGAACATAATGTCTTGGATTAAGATCCAAGTTGAAAGCCTGATCTTTCCATATTGTTCTTCCAGGTTCATTCCTCCAGTGGAGTCTTGATTGTGAAATGGATTTGGAGTCGCCAGGTGGATGATTTTAGCCTTTGTGTGTCTGATCCCTGTCCACCATCATAGATCAGATCTAAACCTGTAAAACAATTCTGAAGAGAAAGTTAGTTCTTCAGGAAACTAAATTTTTGTGAATTTTCAAAATTTTCTCAAAGATTTATTAAACTAGAGAGTCTGATTAAACATTTGAAACTAAGGTTCAATGTATAAGCTAAATCAGAGATAGACTGAAGCAGCTTTTATTTACTTTTGCAATTGCAGAGCAAAAGCAATTTCAAAGGCTACCTGGCTGATCTTCAGACTCTGTCCATAGCTTATAAATCAAACAATAGTATTAATAAAATGATTCAGATCCCCAGTATGGTCGCCACTATGTTATCACTCAGGTTTTCCTAGAAGTTGTGTAAGAGGAAAGTATACCCGAGGTAACCACAAACCAACCTTTTAGATGCAGAATCTAGCCAATCTGCATCCAGAGAGGGCTCTCTCTTTATAATTTATCTTTGTTCGTAGAAGGTTTTAGGCTAGTTATAGATTCAAAGTTTGTTTTGGGAAAATGGTGGAATCCACAAACTAAGGGCAAGGTTGAGAGCTTTCAGTCCATTGGGCTATGGAGTCAAAGGATGGCTTTACTGGATTTATATTCTAAACACAAGATGGTATTACAGGGCAAGATAGCTAGACAGAGAACAATCCTTAAAATTTAAAGTGGATGGGATGATCCTGAAGGGATGAAAGGCAACTAAGAATCTTTCACCATGTTCAGAAGAAAGAAGTGAAATGACTACAAACAAAGAGCAATGAAGTATTCTTTATTATAGTAATCAACAATGTTTAAATTAGCAAAGCAGGAGCATTTAAGAATTCATGCTTATAGCTAATTTAGAAGAAAACATTAAGAACAATCACATTTGAAAACAGAGTACAATTAAGCAAATTCTATTTCAATCCTTTATGTAAATTATTCAGAAATGGATATGATGGTATTATAAACTAATATAAAATTTCAGACAAAGGGTAGGAACACTTATTGAACTGTAGTCCAACACATGAATCCTGCAACAAGTCCAGTGCTTCAAATCGTCATCCAGTAAGCCACAAGTAAATTTCTCCAAAAGCTTTTATTCCGAAAACCTCAATGTTACAGCAGAGTAATAGAATCCACCCCCAAATGCTTCCAAGAGTGGAGTATTTATACAAATTCTAAACTAAAATATCTTGAAACAAATATCAAAATTGGTTCACAAATCTCTCCAACTATTTTACATAAATAGAACTTAATTAAAGGACACTCAAACTAATGCATCTATTTGGAACTATTTTGTATGGATAGGTGATGACAAATAGGGGAATTCGAATTTGATCCAACTCTTAGTTGATGATGAGGCATCCAAGTCACTAACTGCTTCCTTTCTTTGTGCATTTTGCTCCAACAATTCTGCAAAATTGGGGTCCAATGATATATTTTTATTTCTCAATCCGTAATAGATATGTAAAAAATGAAAGAGGTTATGGTAGATAAATATGTTTTTGAGATACACCTCTTTCACTTTCCTAAAATTCATCTCCAGCTGTTCACAATAGGCTCTGCAAAAAGATGTGTAAAACAACGTTTTACAGAGTCTGAAAAATAGCCTCTAAAGATGTGCATGTATCTCTCAGCTTGAAATCACTGTGGAAAACATGAGAGAAGTTTTTATAGCTGGGTCTCTTAGGAACAAAAACCTCCTTCAGTTTTGTAAAATGTATTTCTAATTGGCCACAATATTCTCTGCAAAATTATGACTTAACAGGATTTTTCTGCAAAAAGTGCTTTCCAACATTGTTTAATATTTCCAAAACCATAATGGCTGTTAGAAAAGTGAGAGAGGTTTTTGTAGATGGCCCTCTTAAGAACATAAACCTCCTTCAGTTTTGTAAAATTCATCTTTTATTGATCACAATAGTTTCTGCAAAACTATGACTAAAATATGCAATTTCTGCAAAAATGTTCCTTCTTGTTGTATTTTTCATCTTTTCACTTTTTTGCTCTTTTGACTGTTTTACTTTCACTTTAGACAAACTTCAATTTTGGTGAAAGTACTTTCATTTATTTTTACCATTTTACTGCCTCTGTAACTTCATTTTTACTGTTTACCTTTGACTGCTCTGTAACTTTGTTTTGACCTTTCACTCTGACTTTTGCCTGATACACTTTATCCACTGATACTCTTTGATTTTGATACGCTTTGACTTGGGGATAAAACTGCTTTCTGATTTGGATCATAATTGGCATGATAGCAGTGGATAATTTCTGGGAAAATAAGGACTGAGGGGATGAGATACCTTGGGAGATTGGATTCCCACAACCCAATGAGATCTTGCCCCTTTGAGTATTCGTCTCTGCAGCGACAATAACTCAGAAAGGGACTTTCATCAAAATGCAAGTCTTTAATCTGGAAATCTTCATCTATCAAAGGTAAATATTCCAATTCACGGTGAGGAGCATTCAGTGGAGTGATATTCAGAGCTGCCGGGGCCTCCATTTTGGTTCTTGTGGATTCAAAATGGAGGTTTTTGGTATTCCTCACATGCCGGGTGGGATTTCTAAAATGAAGGAAATTGGCACAATTTGTTGGTCCAGGGAACAATTACTCAGTTTTAAAACCTCTGGGGAAGACTCAGTGATGATTTTTAATCACTATTTCAGCGAAAAACAAAGAGAACTGAGTTTACTTGTAGTCGGGGCGGAAAATGATAAATACATGTTTTTAGAGGGAGGCTGGTTCTTTAACAGGTAACAGGTGATGGCGGGACTGTACTTGAACACGGGCGCAGCGGAATCTTGGAGTGAATAAGTCAATTACAGTGGAAATTCAAAAATCGCAGCAGGGAGCACTGTCGTTTTCAAATAACGAAAATAACAGAAAAACACGGAAAAATGGCTTTATTTACAAGTTAAAAGGGTTTTTTGTTTTTTTGAGGAGTGACGTCATCGACGTACGGGCTGACGTATGCAAGGTCGGGCGGTAAGCGGTAAGTCCCCGCACCGCTTTTGGTCGAGGGTGGTATTAGTCGGGAGGGCAGCGATTCCACAAGGTGATCGCCACGTGGAAGGTGAACTGTTGAAATACCACCCGTTCCCCGCTCGTTAAAGTTCTCACAAAGGATGGGTAGCGGGGTTCACGTGGATCGTTGATCTGCAAAGGGTTGATCCGACGGTTGAAGGGATGTGGGAAAAGCGGAGGATTCAGGTGTGGGCCCGTCGGGCTTTAAAACAATTTAAGGTTTAATCTAATCACCCCGGGAAATATCTAATAGGCGGAAAAAGGTTATTAATTAGTCCTGATGACTAATTAATCCTGCATGCGTAAAGAAAGGGGTTGCGGCGGGGTTTGGTTAAGTGGAATGCCAGGTGGACAATCCACGGTGGCACGAGACTTTTCCGAAGTTTTATTTGTAATTAAAACTTTAGTTTTATTCATATTTTTGTGTTTAAACATACATATCGCATGTTTAAAGTTTTTGTATATATGTTTTTTATTATATGGTAACAAATAAACATTATTTAATTACCATAAGGGCGAGATTATAATATAAAGATATATTTAACCAAAGGGCTTGTGAAGCGGGGTTTTTAATGAATATTTGGGAAAATAATTACTTTGGTTAAACTATATAATAGAAGGGTTTTTTGGGATATTTATAAAAAGGGAGTTATATACTTAGGATAGGGTATTTCACTAGGGATTTAGTAAAATAAATTTAAACATTAATATGGCAAAGGGACAAGGGAACTCAAAACACTTTGCACATCTAGGAAAGTGATAATTTCTGAAGTAAATTGCAATATTTTATCTTCAACACTTAAACTTAGAATAGCAAGTTATCTTGAGGGTTTTTTATGGAATTTTGCATGATTTCCCTAAGTAAAATAGGATTTTACTTAGGATAAAGTTAAAGGTGAATGATTATAATGATGAATTATCTCAAGTACTTAGGTCTTTTTTATCATTAGGCCGAGGGTCCGGTCCCTCCAAAAGTCAAGGAAATGCCTTGAGCCCTTTTGATCTCCAAGTACCCTAGTACTTTGGGGGAAATTAGTAAAACTTTAAGGGAAAAGTGATGAGGGAAGTTAATGATTTTGACTTTGCTTGCTGTGATTTTCCAGTGTATTTCCTGCTTCAGTATTTGTGATGAAAGTAAAGGATCAAAAACATTTAGCAGCATCATTCATCAGATAAAACTCTGCAACACCATCTACCTACCCTATCTACTTGACACTACCATTTTCTCTTCTTTATTAGGGTGCATTTAGACTTGCAAACCCTTATCAATCTTTTTCTTTTTACAAGGAAAATCTAACTAATTCTACCTTTATTACATCCAAGGGCTCAGATTAAACTGTTGAGCACCTCTTATTAACTCTACCTATCTACTTATCTGCCAAGATTAAACTGTTTGGTCAGATATTTATTCACTATTCTACAACATGAAATTGAAAAATGAATGAATCAAGTTTATACAGTTTGACTCTTCATAAATTGTGGCAAAGTTTAACAAGCTGCACACAATTACTTATTTACAAAAAATGAAATAGTAGTGGCATTTGGATTTGCACACTTTCCTTAGTCTATTTTTTGCTTGGGGTTCATTTCTTTCACTTTTTTGACCATTTTATTCTTTTTACCCTTTGATTTTTCTTTTAGGGTATACCCTCTTTACATTTTTTAAATTATTTGATTTTTTGGTTTTTCAAGAATATGGAACACCTTTGCTCAAGAAAAAGGTTTGAACATATTCCATAGTTAAATCAAGACAATCATGAAAAATGACACCTATTGGTATAGGAGTCTAACAAACCCTAAACCTAGCCCTCATTCAAAGCCTAGTCCTCATTCACACCCTAGACGTAACCGTAGTCCAAACCCTAACCCAAACCCTAAGCCTATTCCAAGCCTTAGTCCAAACCATCGCCCCCCAAATCCAAACCAGCAGGTTGCACAACAATTGGAAACACCTATTATTCCCATTGATTCCCCTATCGATCGAAATCTTACATTTTCCATACTAGGGTAGGGAGTAAATTTGGAAACTTCCCACATTACCACAAAACCTCTATCTCAGGACAAATCCTTGATTCAAAATCCATTAAAGGAGAAATCTATAATTGAAACCTATTCTAAAATTGTTGTTGAAACTCAAAACCCAGAATATATCTCAACCATTCTTATCAATCTGAAAAGCAGATATTTAGGCCCGAACCTAAGGGATTTTTCTTTGCCTTCCACCTAATTCAGTATCCCTCCAAGAGAGTGTTCATCAAGCTGTGGAATATTTGTATGAGTTGGAGAGTCATCAATATGTGGATCTCTTTGAATCCTCATTTCAAACGATTATCATCACACATTATTCCCTCATCATTCGACAACTCTTGGTACCATATCAATCAAAGTAAATTGTTTCTCACACTTTGGTATGTATTGAAGTTTATTATTGTTACACAACATTTTGTCACTGCCCCTGAAATCCCCATCTCACCCATTGGAGGGTAATTTTCGTGATCAATAAGCAGTGTCATGCCTTGAAAATACCATCATTGTATCCCTTTACATGAGAGTAATATTCCTTCTGTTGAAAATTCCTTGAGAAGAGACTCAAAAACCCTTATTTTTGCCTTGGCATGAGTTGTTAGTTATGCCCTCGTACCGAAGAGGAAGATTAACATTGGGCCTCGCACCAGTTGGTGCTTTGTCTCAGTTAGCCACCCGCACCAAGCTGTTTATGGAATTTTTTTTAAAAATAGAGGCAGAGATCACACTCCAACAACTTCGAGGATGAGTCATTGGGAGTGGTTGAGCTGAATAAACCATATAATTCCTCCTTTAGTTTATTTTTTCCACCTATTAAGGGAACCTCCTAAAGGATAGGCCTCCCTCCCACCTTTGTAGGGATCCTAACCTCCTCCTTTTCCTTTATAAAAAGAAGCTATATCTCTTTGTATAAGCTAGTTGAACATGGAGAATTGAGTATACTATAGTTGAACTATTGAAGAGATAGAATAAGAAGGAACTACGTTTAGAGAGCTTGAGTCCATGCCTTCATCCCGTCTGAATTCCCTGACAAGCATTTGAGACGCACTTCGGCTGAACCCCGCTGGAGGAGACCACAATGTCAAAGCATTGGTTGTAGCTCTTCCTTCTATCAATACATATACGTGACTATTTTTTGGTTCCCATTTTGTATTATGTTAGATGTTTAATGCAATATGCTTAGCCCTCTTTGAATAGATAGTAGTTACGAATGAAGTTATTTTGTCGTATGCTACTCTTGTTTGCTGTTATATGTGTAGCTATCCGAGCATGACTGCGGAAGGATTGTGACGTGCCAAGTCAGGAGAGAGAGGCCACCACCATTGCAGCCACGACGACAGTGTTGGATTCTAGGTAGGTCGATCTACCGCATCCTCTTTCCATTCAGTAATTAGGAATCAAAAATCTAGCATGTCTCTTTGTTTCTAGACCCACTCTAGGGCTACAGGGATAATCTCTGTCCACAGAGAGGATTTACCTACTTAACAATTATTTAAAACTAAGTATGAGTATAATTAGCAATATGTTACACACATGGCTACATTTCGGGTTAAGAGCTAATTCACACTTAAAGTTTAGCTCTCTATTAAAATAGAAATTAATGAAGATGCGATCCGAAAATAAAATTGTACAACAACCCTTGAAAATATAATTCCCTAAAGCATAACTTTTGAACTTTCTTTATTATGCACATATCCAGATCATGTTGAATCTATTAATGACTTGGATCATTTGTTGTCAAATTGACAGTCCATGTGTAATTAAGGTTACATTGAAAGTTTAATGACATTATGAGGTTTGGTTTGTTTCAGGTATTCTTTAGTTCATTTCTATATCTATTCACGACCTTCAGGTTTGAGGTTTGGTTTGTTTCAAGTATTCTTTTAGTTCATTTCTATTTCTATTTCTATTTGAAATGGTTTTGGGAATTTTTATAATTAACACATATAGTTCAATATTTCTATCCACGTTTGAAATACTCCTCAGTCATTATGGCTTCTCATGAACCAGGCAAATTCGTTTTAATGTTGACAATAATTGTGGTCTTATTAGTTTCTCTCTAGTTTTTTTTATACTGTATGCCATGGAAATTATAATTTCCCTGGAAAATTCTCATTTTTTAGTATTAGGAAATAATGCCTAATTGAGACTAAGCACGACTAAGCACGGTTGTATGTATTTGTCTATTTTGTAAGAAAACATCCTTATTAAATCCTTATTTAACTGGATCTCTATATATATTGTAGAAAAGAAATTTATTGTTTTCATAAATTAATTTCTCTAAATAAAACACTATGCATGTAGACTCTAAATTGTTATCTATATACTACATATACTCTAGCATTTTCGATTGTAGAAAAAATTCATTAATATACATGTATATATTTTATTACTACTTATACAGGAAAGGAATGAAATATTTATTGAGCTTATTTGAAAAAGATTAAAGGAGTACACCTCCTTTATAGTCTGCAATTTTTGTTTACATTCTATAATTTATTTTTAAATTTTTTCTCTTATCTCACAATATTTACTATACAACCTCATGTTAACTGGCGTTCTTTATGGTAATTATGTTTGCTAATGTTTGCTAATACTACTCACTGTTGTGAACTAGCGCTCTTTATTATTTATACTACGAGTGCTTTAGTTAAGGAAGTTAAAATGTATCTCTATAAAAACTAATTTCCACTCCATTCGATTCGTTTTTCTTTGATAATATTCAAATACAAGAATAAAATGTGAAGGAAAATATTTCATAAAATCATATCCAACCCATAAATCATCTATTTTTTTTCACTTTCTGTCTAAAGTATACAATTCACTTTTTTTTCTAAAGAATACAATTTAATTCTAGAATAAGATAAACAATTTGCATGCTGAAATAAAGTTAGAACCATTGACTTGAAAATTTCTCTCGAGAAACTAAGAGTCAAGTACTTCAATCTTCCCAAACTTGACATAACCTTTGCTCGTTCCCCCAAGAAATTAGGCTTGCAATTCCCTTTCTATTTTTTTATTTCTGCTTCTCTTCAGTCTCTCCAATTCTCTTCTTAGAAAATTATGTGGCAAAAACTAGAAATTATAGAGATTTTATCAATTTACCACTCTTTGGATGGTTATTAACTTCCACCACAGGTAGTTAGTTTCTCATTAATGAGCTCTTGTTTCCTACTTATGAAGACAACTCTCTATCTTCTAGGAAACATTTCATAGGAAAATATAATAATTTCATAATTAAATCTAATCACCCATATTAGATGCCTAGGACTTACTGATGGATAATATTAATAATTTTCCAAAATAAATTGCAACATTTTTTCTCTTTCAACAATCTGTACTTCAACTATTAATTTCTCAAATTTTGTCTACATTCATAAAATAAAACATAATTATTGTTGGGCCTATGTTTTGCCTTGCTTTATATCACTTTTTACTTGGAATCCCTCATGATTTTGTTTAGTTTGAATAATTATTGTCATAGTTTTGTGCATTCTCAGAGATAATAGAGTAGTATTTACTATTCCCTTGTTTTAACGAGATCTAAACATTAAAAGCATCATTAATTATAGTTTGTGTGTTTGCAGGTTTAAAACAGAGTGGATTATATTTTTTATGCATATGCTAATAGGCTTTGATACTACATTCACCTTTCTGTACCATGCAGTAGATTCTTGTAATAATTGGGATTCCTGCACCATGCATCAAGTTCCTGTACCACACATCAAGGTCATGTACCACGCATTCCTGCACCATGCATCAGGTTCCTATACCACACATTCCTGCACCACACATTAAGTACTTGTATCACGCATTCCTAAACCATGCATCGAGTTCCTGTACCATGCATCAATTCCTGCACCACACTCACGTTCCTACACTGGATTCAATGAATGCATAGACTACCTTAATTATTGAAATTCGGTTGACATCACTTAGATGACTGTTTGAATAGAAGTTCGAGGATATTTTGGGAAGTAATTGTTGGTAGACATTGCACTTAGTTCATCATCAACCTTAGACCAAGAAAAGAGGAACCATTTACCAAAACAGTCCCTCATGTAACAGATTCAGCTCCTTTGTTCGACATTCACTTTCACCAGAACAAAATCCGATTTTATCCATGGAAAACTATTATGATTTGTAATTTATCCTTTTTTATTTTGATTGGCTTGTTAATAGCCTGATTTTTAATGTCAATATCTATATAAACTCAGAGACCACCCGGAGAAAGGGGGGAATAACGACGGCATGACATAGCGAAGGAGAGAGGAGACGATCCCAATGTAGCATCACACAGAGTTAACAAGTGGATCTCTCCCTCTGTTTGCTGGAGTTGTACCATTTAAAGACTAATATTTCAATATTAATCAAATTGTTTTCAACTATGTTCTTTTCAGTTAATCCATGTGTTTTATGATCATAACTTCTGTGTAAAAAAATCGTTGACAGAGGGTGCGAGCTGGCTGGGTTGGCCGCCATATTAGCTCGACACCACTCTGAATTTTTTAGGATTAGGTTGGATTGCGTTTAATTCATCATTTTCTGTGTGGAAAGTGTGTGAAAGATCAGATCATAACACTCATTTCTTTTCAACCTATTTCCTTTTTTAAAACTGATGTCATTTGATTTGATGCGTTGAATATGATATTGGGAAATTGTTCTTGTGATTTTTAAAGTTTTTTTTTTTTTTGAATACTAGATCAGATTGCATCCCTCCAGTTGTTCTGTATTCACAACATCGACATATGCTCTGATACCCTATCTTTATAAACTTTGAATGCATAATTCTAATCTTCTAAAATGGTCCAGAACTCACGGGTTCATGCTCCAGGATACATGATCGATTTCACCTTATTGATTTGAATGATTATGATTTGAATTGGATGGTGAGATCGTAGCCTATTGTATGTATTAAATTTTAATTAACCATGTTTACATAGCCCGTGTATTATTAAGGAAACATAGACCACATATATATTTCTGTCATTTGAAATTGTGATTCCTATACACTACAGAGGTGACGCTGATGAAAGGAAACTACATTATGTTTGAGATCGATAATGTTGTAGTTTCCATCAGACTTTTGGTCCTCTTCTGAATCAAGATCTATTTCTTACAAAGGGATGAGGAAGGCGAGAGAATTTATATTAGATTAATTTATTTCATATATTTGTTTATACAGTAAATTTACTTTCCAAGGTTTGGTGATGCTTTTAGGTTGTAATTTCTTGAAAAGGAGTTTGTTACATAGAGATAGACTAGGAAGAATTAGTGCAGAATATTTATTTCTCTTTCTTAATTTACTTTGCACAAAGAATGGTTTTGAATTGATCTTGAATTTATTTACAATATTCATTTTTTTTGATATGTTCATACATTGCTTGGTTTCCATCAAACAATAGTTAGGATTTATCTTCTGTAATTGTCGATAATTAGGATTTCCTTTCGCAATTTCTAATAGTTCAAGTTTTCCTTTCATTTATCGAATATTTGATCAAAGATGGTTTTCAATTGTGAGGATGGGTGTTTTTCTCCAGGTTCCTTTGAAGTGCAGAATTAAATTTAATTTGTTAAGATTGATTCACAAGTTAGACTAGAGTTTCACTTGCAGGTTGCTGGGGCCACTCTATGAAATTTCCAGTGCTGTGCCTTGAAGTTCACAAACTCCTGGATTGACAGTTAAATGTTGGTCTATTAATATGCCCTATACTACGCCCAACATTTTGGCGTCATTTCTAGGGAGGGGCTCATGGGATTGACCTTGATGACCTGTTGAATTTGGTTTGTTTTTCACCTAGTATCTCTTGCAAATTTATGTTCTTTGAATTTATTTATTCTCTGCACATATTTATTATTTTAAGGTTTTTCATCTTCTTTGGTGTTTTAAGAACCCCCCTACACACACACACACACACATTATTCCTGTGCTAATGAATGTACCACTTGACTTCTTGAAAACAAGAAAATGGTATTTTGAAGAATCATTCAATGAGGAGTTTTGATGTTTCCGTAGACATATACAAATCATCCAATGATGAACTCATAAATGCAGAATTTTATATTTTTCTTGAACATAAAAATAATAATATTAAATATTTGATTTCAAAGTTGGATGTTTTGCAGGAAGAATAGGAGAAGGATGAAGAACCACAGTTAATAGTTTGCGCCAACTGTATGAAGAAGCACTCCCTTGGAAAGTGTCCACTTAATAGCCTAAAAGTTTGCAGAATTTGTGAGGAGGTTTATTCAACTAAACATTGCCCATCACTACTGGGATTAATAAAGGTACTCAATTAATCAAGTAAGGAATCAAATAAATTTCCAGGTATAAATCACAACTTATCACCATTTTATACTTGTAATAATGATTATTCTCCTGAACAGGTTCCTCAACATGTTTATAATCATGCAGTTTCATGGAAAAATTTTAATCCTCCTCCAATTAAGCATCCTAATTCATGGCCACCATTCCCCCCTCCTCGGTACTATTCTTTGAGTCAGATATCCCCTTGACCAAAAGAATGGTTTGGATATTTTTCTCTAGAGAACCCTTTCATGTAAAATAAATTATTTAATCAACAACAAAAATCACAATTTTCGTTCAATGCATTATCAAGTCATTCTCCTCGATCATCCCAATTACCTATGAAATCTTATCCTAATGCATACCCTAATCCATACCCTACCCCTTATCCTAATCCATACCCTACTGCTTATCTTTACCCATACCCTAGCCCTGATCCTAACCCTAGGAAAAACATTAATTCAAACCCTAGACGTAACCCTAGTCAAAATCTTAATTCAAACCCTAAACCTAGCCCTCATTCAAAGCCTAGTCCTCATTCACACCCTAGACCTAACCCTAGTCCAAACCCTAACCCAAACCCTAAGCCTATTCCAAGCCTTAGTCCAAACCATCGCCCCCCAAATCCAAACCAGCAGGTTGCACAGCAATTGGAAACACCTATTATTCCCATTGATTCCCCTATCGATCGAAATGTTACATCTTCCATACTAGGGAAGGGAGTAAATTTGGAAACTTCCCCCATTACCACAAAACCTCTATCTCAGGACAAATCCTTGATTCAAAATCCATTAAAGGAGAAATCTATAATTGAAACCTATTCTAAAATTTTTGTTGAAACTCAAAACCCAGAATATATCTCAACCATTCTTATCAATCTGAAAAGCAGATATTTGAGCCCAAACCTAAGGGATTTTTCTTTGCCTTCCACCAAATTCAGTATCCCTCCAAGAGAGTGTTCATAAATCTATGGAATATTTGTATGAGTTGGAGAATCATCAATATGTGGATCTCATTGAATCCTCGTTTCAAACGATTATCATCACACATTATTCCCTCATCATTCGACAACTCTTGGTACCATATCAATCAAAGAAACTTGTTTCTCACACTTTGGTATGTATTGAAGTTTATTATTGTTACACAACATTTTGTCACTGCCCCTGAAATCCCCATCTCACCCATTGGAGGGTCATTTTCGTGATCAATAAGAAGTGTCATGCCTTGAAAATACCATCATTGTATCCCTTTACATGAGAGTAATATTCCTTCTGTTGACAATTCCTTGTGCAGAGACTCAAAAAACCTTATTTTTTCCTTGGCATGAGTTGTCAGTTATGCCCTCGCAGCGAAGAGGAAGATTAAAATTGGGCCTCGCACCAGTTGGCGCTTTGTCTCAGTTAGCCACCCGCACCGAGCTGTTTATGGAATGTTTTTTAAAAATAGAGGCAGAGATCACACTCCAACAACTTCGAGGATGAGTCATTGGGAGTGGTTGAACTGAATAAACCATAGACTTCCTCCTTTAGTTTATTGTTTCCACCTATTAAGGGAACCTCCTAAAGGATAGGCCTCCCTCCCACCTTTGTAGGGATCCTAACCTCCTCCTTTTCCTCTATAAAAAGAAGCTATATCTCTTTGTATAAGCTAGTTGAACATGGAGAATTGAGTATACTATAGTTGAACTATTGAAGAGATAGAATAAGAAGGAACTACATTGAGAGAGCTTGAGTCCATGCCTTCATCCCGTCTGAATTCCCTGACAAGCATTTGAGACGCACTTCTGCTGAGCCCTGCTGGAGGAGACCACAACGTCAAAGCATTGGTTGTAGCTCTTCCTTCTATCAATACATATACGTGACTATTGTTTGGTTCCCATTTTGTATCATGTTAGATGTTTAATGCAATATGCTTAGCCCTCTTTGACTAGATAGTAGTTACGAATGAAGTTATTTTGTCTTATGCTACTCTTGTTTGCTGTTCTATGTGTAGCTATCCGAGCATGACTGCGGAAGGATCGTGACGTGCCAAGTCAGGAGCGAGAGGCCACCACCATTGCAGCCACGACGACAGTGTTGGATTCAAGGTAGGTCGATCTACCGCATCCTCTTTTCATTCAGTAATTAGGAATCAACACTCTAGCATGTCTCTTTGTTTCTAGACCCACTCTAGGGCTACAGGGATCATCTCTGTCCGCAGAGAGGATTTACCTGCTTAACAATTATTTAAAACTAAGTATGAGTATAATTAGCAATATGTTACACACATGGCTACATTGGAAGTACACCTACACTTAAAAGCGATCTTCCTCTATTTAAAATAGGGTAGGGTAATGAATAAAGATGCCATTTGAAATAAAATTGTACAACAACCCTCTTGAAAATATAATTCCCTAAAGAATAAATTTTGGAATTTCTATTATTATGCACATATCCATTATCATGTTGAGTCTATTAATGACTTAGATTATTTGTTGTCAAATTGACAGTCCATGTGCAATTAAGGTTACATTGAAAGTTTAATGACATTATGAGGTTTGGTTATCCCCAGTTCATTTCACTTCTTGGTCATGCCTCTCTCAGCGGCTAGGGTTTCGTTCTGAGTTTCAACGACACTTTCAATTTTTATGGACGACACTTTCCATGTTATCTTGTTTGTTTCAGGAATTCTTTAGTTCATTTCTATACCTCTTCACGACTCTAAACAACATTTGAAATGGTTTTGGGAATTTTTATAATTAACACATATAGTTCAATATTTCTATCCAGGTTTGAAATATTCCTCAGTCATTATGGCTTCTCATGAACCAGGCAAATTCGTTTTAATGTTGACAATAATTGTGGTCTTATTAGTTTCTCTCTAGTTTTTTTTATACTGTATGCCATGGAAGTTATAATTTCCCCGGAAAATTCTCATTTTTTAGTAGTAGGAAATAATGCCTAATTGAGACTAAGCACGACTAAGCACGGTTGTATGTATTTGTCTATTTTGTAAGAAAACATCCTTATTAAATCCTTATTTAACTGGATCTCTATATATATTGTAGAAAATAAATTTATTGTTTTCATAAATTAATTTCTCTAAAGAAAACACTATGCATGTACACTCTAAATTGTTATCTATATACTGCATATACTCTAGCATTTTCGATTGTAGAAAAAATTCATTAATATACATGTATATATTTTATTACTACTTATACAGGAAAGGAATGAAATATTTATTGAGCTTATTTGAAAAAGATTAAAGGAGTACACCTCCTTTATAGTCTGCAATTTTTGTTTAC
The DNA here is from genome assembly GCA_034641835.2 of Pinus albicaulis. Lineage (NCBI taxonomy): Eukaryota > Viridiplantae > Streptophyta > Pinopsida > Pinales > Pinaceae > Pinus > Pinus albicaulis. Next base: position 1,175,482,794 of record CM076584.1, on the reverse strand, counting down.
ATTCTAAAATTTATTTTTAAATTTTTTCTCTTATCTCACAATATCTACTATACAACCTCATGTTAACTGGCGTTCTTTATGGTAATTATGTTTGCTAATGTTTGCTAATAGCACTCACTGTTGTGAACTATCGTTCTTTATTATTTATACTACGAGTGCTTTAATTAAGGAAGTTAAAATGTATCTCTATAAAAACTAATTTCCACTCCATTCAATTCGTTTTTCTTTGATAATATTCAAATACAAGAATAAAATGTGAAGGAAAATATTTCATAAAATCATATCCAACCAAGAAATCATCTATTTTTTTTCACTTTCTGTCTAAAGTATACAATTCACTTTTTTTCTAAAGAATACAATTTAATTCTAGAATAAGATAAACAGTTTGCATGCTGAAATAAAGTTAGAACCATTGACTTGAAAATTTCTCTCGAGAAACTAAGAGTCAAGTACTTCAATCCTCCCAAACTTGACATAACCTTTGCTGGTTCCCCCAAGTAACTAGTCTTGCAATTCCCTTTCTATTTTTTTATTTATGCTTCTCTTCAGTCTCTCCAATTCTCTTCTTAGAAAATTATGTGGCAAAAACTAGAAATTATAGATATTTTATCAATCGTCCCAAACTTAACATAACCTTTGCTGGTTCCCCCAAGTAACTAGGCTTGCAATTCCCTTTCTATTTTTTTATTTCTGCTTCTCTTCAGTCTCTCCAATTCTCTTCTTAGAAAATTATGTGGCAAAAACTAGAAATTATAGAGATTTTATCAATTTACCACTCTTTGGATGGTTATTAACTTCCTCCACAGGTAGTTCGTTTGTCATTAACGAGCTCTTGTTTCCTACTTATGAAGACAACTCTCTATCTTCTAGGAAACATTTCATTGGAAAATATAATAATTTCATAATTAAATCTAATCACCCATATTAGATGCCTAGGACTTACTGATGGATAATATTAATAATTTTCCAAAATAAATTGCAACATTTTTTCTCTTTCAACCATCTGTACTTCAACTATTAGTTTCTCAAATTTTGTCTTCATTCATAAAATAAAACATAATTATTGTTGGGCCTATGTTTTGCCTTGCTTTATATCACTTTTTACTTGGAATCCCTCATGATTTTGTTTATTTTGAATAATTATTGTCATAGTTTTGTGCATTCTCAGAGATAATAGAGTAGTATTTACTATTCCCTTGTTTTAACGAGATTTAAACATTAAAAGCATCATTAATTATAGTTTGTGTGTTTGCAGGTTTAAAACAGAGTGGATTATATTTTTTATGCATATGCTAACAGGCTTTGATACTACATTCACCTTTCTGTACCATGCAGTAGATTCTTGTAATAATTGGGATTCCTACACCATGCATCAAGTTCCTGTACCACACATCAAGGTCATGTACCACGCATTCTTGCACCATGCATCAGGTTCCTATACCACACATTCCTGCACCACACATTAAGTAATTGTATCACACATTCCTAAACCATGCATCGAGTTCCTGTACCACGCATCAATTCCTACACCACACTCACATTCCTACACTGGATTCAATGAATGCATAGACTACCTTAATTATTGAAATTCGGTTGACATCACTTAGATGACTGTTTGAATAGAAGTTCGAGGATATTTTAGGAAGTAATTGTTGGTAGACATTGCACTTAGTTCATCATCAACCTCAGACCAAGAAAAGAGGAACCATTTACCAAAACAGTCCCTCATGTAACAGATTCAGCTCCTTTGTTCGACATTCACTTTCACCAGAAAAAATCCGATTTTATCCATGGAAAACTATTATGATTTGTAATTTATCCTTTTGTATTTTGATTGGCTTGTTAATAGCCTGATTTTTAATGCCAATATCTGTATAAACTCAGAGACCGCCCGGAGAAAGGGGGGAATAACGACGGCATGACAGAGCGAAGGAGAGAGGAGACGATCCCAATGTAGCATCACATAGAGTTAACCAGTGGATCTCTCCCTCTGTTTGCTGGAGTTGTACCATTTAAAGACTAAGATTTAAATATTAATCAAAGTGTTTTCAACTATGTTCTTTTCAGTTAATCCATGTGTTTTATGATCATAACTTCTGTGTAAAAAAATCGTTGACAGAGGGTGCGAGCTGGCTGGGTTGGCCGCCATATCAGCTCGGCACCACTCTGAATTTTTTAGGATTAGGTTGGATTGCGTTTAATTCTTCATTTTCTATGTGGAAAGTGTGTGAAAGATAAGATCATAACACTCATTTCTTTTCAACCTATTTCCTTTTTTAAAACTGATGTCATTTGGTTTGATGCGTTGAATATGATATTGGGAAATCGTTCTTGTGATTTTTAAATTTTTTGTTTTGTTTTTGAATACTAGATCAGATTGCATCCCTCCAGTTGTTCTGTATTCACAACAACGACATATGCTCTGATACCCTATCTTTATAAACTTTGAATGCATAATTCTAATCTTCTAAAATGGTCCAGAACTCACGGGTTCGTGCTCCAGGATACATGATCGATTTCACCTTATTGATTTGAATGATTATGATTTGAATTGGATGGTGAGATCATAGCCTATTGTATGTATTAAATTTTAATTAACCATGTTTACATAGCCCGTGTATTATTCAAGAAACATAGACCACATATATATTTTTGTCATTTTAAATTGTGATTCCTATACACTACAGAGCTGACGCTGATGAAAGGAAACTACATTATGTTTGAGATCGATAATGTTGTAGTTTCCATCAGACTTTTGGTCCTCTTCTGAATCAAGATCTATTTTTTACAAAGGGATGAGGAAGGCAAGAGAATTTATATTAGATTAATTTATTTGATATATTTGTTTATACAGTAAATTTACTTTCCAAGGTTTGGTGATGCTTTCAGGTTGTAATTTATTGAAAATGAGTTTGTTACACAGAGATAGACTAGGAAGAATTAGTGCAGAATATTTATTTCTCTTTCTTAATTTACTTTGAACAAAGAATGGTCTTGAATTGATCTTGAATTTATTTACAATATTCATTTTTTTTGATATGTTCATACATTGCTTGGTTTCCATCAAACAATAGTTACGATTTACCTTATGTAATTGTCGATAATTAGGATTTCCTTTCGCAATTTCTAATAGTTCAAGTTTTCCTTTCATTTATCGAATATTTGATCAAAGATGGTTTTCAATTGTGAGGATGGGAGTTTTTCTCAAGGTTCCTTCGAAGTGCATAGTTAAATTTAATTTGTTAAGATTGATTCACAAGTTAGACTAGAGTTTCACTTGCTGGTTGCTGGGGGCTCTCTCTGATATTTCCAGTGCTGTGCCTTGAAGTTCACAAAATCCTGGATTGACAGTTAAATGTTGGTCTATTAATATGCCCTATACTACGCCCAACATTTTGGCGTCATTTCCAGGGAGGGGCTCATGGGATTGACCTTGATGACCTGTTGCATTTGGTTTTCTTTTCACCTAGTTTCTCTTGCAAATTTATGTTCTTTGAATTTATTTATTCTCTGCACATATTTATTATTTTAAGGTTTTTCATCTTCTTTGGTGCTGTAAGAACCCCCCTACACACACACACACACACACATATACGTTATTCCTGTGCTAACGAATGTACCACTTGACTTCTTGAAAACAAGAAAATGGTATTTTGAAGAATCATTCAATGAGGAGTTTTGATGTTTCCGTAGACATATAAAAATCATCCAATGATGAACTGATAAATGCAGAATTTTATATTTTGCTCGAACATAAAAATAATAATATTAAATATTTGATTTCAAAGTTGGATGTTTTGCAGGAAGAATAGGAGAAGGATGAAGAACCACAGTTAATAGTTTGCGCCAACTATATGAAGAAGCACTCCCTTGGAAAGTGTCCACTTAATAGCCTAAAATTTTGCAGAATTTGTGAGGAGGTTCATTCAACTAAACATTTCCCATCACTACCAGGATTACTAAAGGTACTCAATTAATCAAGTAAGGAATCAAATAAATTTCCAGGTATAAATCACAACTTATCACCATTTTATACTTGTAATAATGATTATTCTCCTGAATAGGTTCCTCAACATGTTTATAATCATGCAGTTTCATGGAAAAATTTTAATCCTCCTCCAATTGAGCATCCTAATTCATGGCCACCATTCCCCCCTCCTCGGTACTATTCTTTGAGTCAGATATCCCCTTGTCCTAAATAATGGTTTGGAGATTTTTCTCTAGAGAACCCTTTCATGTAAAATAAATTATTTAATCAACAACAAAAATCACAATTTTCGTTCAATGCATTATCAAGTAATTCTCCTCGATCATCCCAATTACCTATGCAATCTTATCCTAATGCATATCCTAATCCATACCCTACCCCTTATCCTAATCCATACCCTACTCCTTATCTTTACCCATACCCTAGCCCTGATCCTAACCCTAGGAAAAACATTAATTCAAACCCTAGACCTAACCCTAGTCAAAATATTAATTCAAACCCTAAACCTAGCCCTCATTCAAAGCCTAGTCCTCATTCACACCCTAGACCTAACCCTAGTCCAAACCCTAACCCAAACCCTAAGCCTATTCCAAGCCTTAGTCCAAACCATCGCCCCCCAAATCCAAACCAGCAGGTTGCACAACAATTGGAAACACCTATTATTCCCATTGATTCCCGTATCAATCGAAATGTTACATCTTCCATACTAGGGAAGGGAGTAAATTTGGAAACTTCCCACATTACCACAAAACCTCTATCTCAGGACAAATCCTTGATTCAAAATCCATTAAAGGAGAAATCTATAATTGAAACCTATTCTAAAATTGTTGTTGAAACTCAAAACCCAGAATATATCTCAACCATTCTTATCAATCTGAAAAGCAGATATTTGAGCCCAAACCTAAGGGATTTTTCTTTGCCTTCCACCTAATTCAGTATCCCTCCAAGAGAGTGTTAATCAAGTTGTGGAATATTTGTATGAGTTGGAGAATCATCAATATGTGGATCTCATTGAATCCTCGTTTCAAACGATTATCATCACACATTATTCCCTCATCATTTGACAACTCTTGGTACCATATCAATCAAAGAAACTTGTTTCTCACACTTTGGTATGTATTGAAGTTTATTATTGTTACAAAAAATTTTGTCACTGCCCCTGAAATCCCCATCTCACCCATTGGAGGGTCATTTTCGTGATCAATAAGCAGTGTCATGCCTTGAAAATACCATCATTGTATCCCTTTACATGAGAGTAATATTCCTTCTGTTGACAATTCCTTGAGCAGAGACTCAAAAACCCTTATTTTTGCCTTGGCATGATCAGTTTTCAGTTATGCCCTCGCACCGAAGAGGAAGATTAACATTGGGCCTCGCACCAGTTGGCGCTTTGTCTCAGTTAGCCACCCGCACGGAGCTGTTTATGGAATGTTTTTTAAAAATAGAGGCAGAGATCACACTCCAACAACTTCGAGGATGAGTCATTAGGAGTGGTTGAGCTGAATAAACCATAGACTTCCTCCTTTAGTTTATTGTTTCCATCTATTAAGGGAACCTCCTAAAGGATAGGCCTCCCTCCCACCTTTGTAGGGATCCTAACCTCCTCCTTTTCCTTTATAAAAAGAAGCTATATCTCTTTGTATAAGCTAGTTGAAAATGGAGAATTGAGTATACTATAGTTGAGCTATTGAAGAGATAGAATAAGAAGGAACTACGTTGAGAGAGCTTGAGTCCATGCCTTCATCCCATCTGAATTCCCTGACAAGCATTTGAGACGCACTTTGGCTGAACCCCGCTGGAGGAGACCACAACGTCAAAGCATTGTTTGTAGCTCTTCCTTCTATCAATAGATATACGTGACTATTGTTTGGTTCCCATTTTGTATTATGTTAGATGTTTAATGCAATATTCTTAGCCCTCTTTGACTAGATAGTAGTTACGAATGAAGTTATTTTGTCGTATGCTACTCCTGTTTGCTGTTCTATGTGTAGCTATCCGAGCATGACTGCGGAAGGATTGTGACGTGCCAAGTCAGGAGCGAGAGGCCACCACCATTGCAGCCACGACGACAGTGTTGGATTCTAGGTAGGTCGATCTACCGCATCCTCTTTTCATTCAGTAATTAGGAATCAACACTCTAGCATGTCTCTTTGTTTCTAGACCCACTCTAGGGCTACAGGGATCATCTCTGTCCGCAGAGAGGATTTACCTGCTTAACAATTATTTAAAACTAAGTATGAGTATAATTAGCAATATGTTACACACATGGCTACATTGTAAGTACACGTACACTTAAAAGCGATCTTCCTCTATTTAAAATAGGGTAGGGTAATGAATAAAGATGCCATCTGAAATAAAATTTTACAACAACCCTCTTGAAAATATAATTCCCTAAAGCATAAATTTTGGAATTTCTATTATTATGCACATATCCAGTATCATGTTGAGTCTATTAATGACTTAGATTATTTGTTGTCAAATTGACAGTCCATGTGCAATTAAGGTTAAATTGAAAGTTTAATGACATTATGAGGTTTGGTTATCACCAATTCATTTCACTCAAGACTTCTTGGTCATGCCTATCTCAGCGGCTAGGGTTTCATTCTGAGTTTCAACGACACTTTCAATTTTTATGGACGACGCTTTCCATGTCATCTTGTTTGTTTCAGGTATTCTTTAGTTCATTTCTATACCTCTTCACGACTCTAAACAACATTTGAAATGGTTTTGGGAATTTTTATAATTAACACATATAGTTCAATATTTCTATCCATGTTTGAAATACTCCTCAGTCATTATGGCTTCTCATGAACCAGGAAAATTTGTTTTAATGTTGACAATAATTGTGGTCTTATTAGTTTCTCTCTAGGTTTTTTTATACTGTATGCCATGGAAATTATAATTTCCCTGGAAAATTCTCATTTTTTAGTAGTAGGAAATAATGCCTAATTGAGACTCAGCACGACTAAGCACGGTTGTATGTATTTGTCTATTTTGTAAGAAAAAATCCTTATTAAATCCTTATTTAACTGGATCTCTATATATATTGTAGAAAAGAAATTTATTGTTTTCATAAATTAATTTCTCTAAAGAAAACACTATGCATGTAGACTCTAAATTGTTATCTATATACTGCATATACTCTAGCATTTTCGATTGTAGAAAAAATTCATTAATATACATGTATATATTTTATTACTACTTATACAGGAAAGGAATGAAATATTTATTGAGCTTATTTGAAAAATATTAAAGGAGTACACCTCCTTTATAGTCTGCAATTTTTGTTTACATTCTATAATTTATTTTTAAATTTTTTCTCTTATCTCACAATATCTACTATACAACCTCATTTTAACTGGCGTTCTTTATGGTAATTATGTTTGCTAATGTTTGCTAATACCACTCACTGTTGTGAACTAGCGCTCTTTATTATTTATACTACGAGTGCTTTAATTAAGGAAGTTAAAATGTATCTCTATAAAAACTAATTTCCACTCCATTCGATTCGTTTTTCTTTGATAATATTCAAATACAAGAATAAAATGTGAAGAAAAATATTTCATAAAATCATATCCAACCAACAAATCATCTATTTTTTTTCACTTTCTGTCTAAAGTATACAATTCACTTTTTTTCTAAAGAATACAATTTAATTCTAGAATAAGATAAACAGTTTGCATGCTGAAATAAAGTTAGAACCATTGACTTGAAAAATTCTCTCGAGAAACTAAGAGTCAAGTACTTCAATCCTCCCAAACTTGACATAACCTTTGCTGGTTCCCCCAAGTAACTAGGCTTGCAATTCCCTTTCTATTTTTTTATTTCTGCTTCTCTTCAGTCTCTCCAATTCTCTTCTTAGAAAATTATGTGGCAAAAACTAGAAATTATAGAGATTTTATCAATTTACCACTCTTTGGATGGTTATTAACTTCTTCCACAGGTAGTTAGCTTCTCATTAATGAGCTCTTGTTTCCTACTTATGAAGAAAACTCTCTATCTTCTAGGAAAAAATTCATTGGAAAATATAATAATTTCATAATTAAATCTAATCACCCATATTAGATGCCTAGGACTTACTGATGGATAATATTAATAATTTTCCAAAATAAATTGCAACATTTTTTCTCTTTCAACCATCTGTACTTCAACTATTAATTTCTCAAATTTTGTCTTCATTCATAAAATAAAACATAATTATTGTTGGGCCTATGTTTTGCCTTGCTTTATATCACTTTTTACTTGGAATCCCTCATGATTTTGTTTAGTTTGAATAATTATTGTCATAGTTTTGTGCATTCTCAGAGATAATAGAGTAGTATTTACTATTCCCTTGTTTTAATGAGATTTAAACATTAAAAGCATCATTAATTATAGTTTGTGTGTTTTCAGGTTTAAAACAGAGTGGATTATATTTTTTATGCATATGCTAACAGGATTTGATAATACATTCACCTTTCTGTACTATGCAGTAGATTCTTGTAATAATTGGGATTCCTGCACCATGCATCAAGTTCCTGTACCACACATCAAGGTCATGTACCACGCATTCCTGCACCATGCATCAGGTTCCTATACCACACATTCCTGCACCACACATTAAGTACTTGTATCACGCATTCCTAAACCATGCATCGAGTTCCTGTACCACGCATCAATTCCTGCACCACACTCACGTTCCTACACTGGATTCAATGAATGCATAAACTACCTTAATTATTTAAATTCGGTTGACATCACTTAGATGACTGTTTGAATAGAAGTTCGAGGATATTTTGGGAAGTAATTGTTGGTAGAAATGGGACTTAGTTCATCATCAACCTCAGACCAAGAAAAGAGGAACCATTTACCAAAACAGTCCCTCATGTAACAGATTCAGCTCCTTTGTTCGACATTCACTTTCACCAGAACAAAATCTGATTTTATCCATGGAAAACTATTATGATTTGTAATTTATCCTTTTGTATTTTGATTGGCTTGTTAATAGCCTGATTTTTAATGTCAATATCTATATAAACTCAGAGACCGCCCGGAGAAAGGGGGGAATAACGACGGCATGACAGAGCGAAGGAGAGAGGAGACTATCCCAATGTAGCAGCACACAGAGTTAACCACTGGATCTCTCCCTCTGTTTGCTGGAGTTGTACCATTTAAAGACTAAGATTTCAATATTAATCAAATTGTTTTCAACTATGTTCTTTTCAGTTAATCCATGTGGTTTATGATCATAACTTCTGTGTAAAAAAATCGTTGACAGAGGGTGCGAGCTGGTTGGGTTGGCCGCCATATCAGCCCGAAACCACTCTGAATTTTTTAGGATTAGGTTGGATTGCGTTTAATTCATCATTTTCTATGTGGAAAGTATGTGAAAAATCATATCATAACACTCATTTCTTTTAAACCTATTTCCTTTTTTAAAATTGATGTCATTTGATTTGATGCGTTGAATATGATATTGGGAAATTGTTCTTGTGATTTTTAAAGTTTTTTTTTTTTTTTTTGAATACTAGATCAGATTGCATCCCTCCAGTTGTTCTGTATTCACAACATCAACATATGATTTGATACCCTATCTTTATAAACTTTGAATGCATAATTCTAATCTTCTAAAATGTTCCAGAACTCACGGGTTCGTGCTCCAGGATACATGATCGATTTCACCTTATTGATTTGAATGATTATGATTTGAATTGGATGGTGAGATCGTAGCCTATTGTATTTATTAAATTTTAATTAACCATGTTTACATAGCCCGTGTATTATTCAAGAAACATAGACCACATATATATTTCTGTCATTTGAAATTGTGATTCCTATACACTACAGAGCTGACGCTGATGAAAGGAAACTACATTATGTTTGAGATCGATAATGTTGTAGTTTCCATCAGACTTTTGGTCCTCTTCTGAATCAAGATCTATTTTTTACAAAGGGATGAGGAAGGCGAGAGAATTTATATTAGATTAATTTATTTGATATATTTTTTTATACAGTAAATTTACTTTCCAAGGTTTGGTGATGCTTTCAGGTTGTAATTTCTTGAAAAGGAGTTTGTTACACAGAGATAGACTAGGCAGAATTAGTGCAGAATATTTATTTCTCTTTCTTAATTTACTTTGCACAAAGAATGGTTTTGAATTGATCTTGAATTTATTTACAATATTCATTTTTTTTGATATGTTCATACATTGCTTGGTTTCCATCAAACAATAGTTAGGATTTACCTTCTGTAATTGTCGATAATTAGGATTTCCTTTCGCAATTTCTAATAGTTCAAGTTTTCCTTTCATTTATCGAATATTTGATCAAAGATGGTTTTCAATTGTGAGGATGGGTGTTTTTCTCAAGGTTCCTTTGAAGTGCAGAATTAAATTTAATTTTTTAAGATTGATTCACAAGTTAGACTAGAGTTTCACTTGCAGGTTGCTGGGGGCTCTCTCTGATATTTCCAGTGCTGTGCCTTGAAGTTCACAAACTCCTGGATTGACAGTTAAATTTTGGTAGATTAATATGCCCTATACTACGCCCAAAATTTTGGCGTCATTTCCAGGGAGGGGCTCATGGGATTGACCTTGATGACCTGTTGCATTTGGTTTGTTTTTCACCTAGTTTCTCTTGCAAATTTATGTTCTTTGAATTTATTTATTCTCTGCACATATTTATTATTTTAAGGTTTTTCATCTTCTTTGGTGCTGTAAGAACCCCCCTACACACACACACACACACACACACACACACATATCTATACATTATTCCTGTGCTAACGAATGTACCACTTGACTTCTTGAAAACAAGAAAATGGGATTTTGAAGAATCATTCAATGAGGAGTTTTGATGTTTCCGTAGACATATACAAATCATCCAATGATGAACTCATAAATAAAGAATTTTATATTTTTCTTGAACATATAAATAATAATATTAAATATTTGATTTCAATGTTGGATGTTTTGCAGGAAGAATAGGAGAAGGATGAAGAACCACAGTTAATAGTTTGCGCCAACTGTATGAAGAAGCACTCCCTTGGAAAGTGTCCACTTAATAGCCTAAAATTTTGCAGAATTTGTGAGGAGGTTCATTCAACTAAACATTGCCCATCACTACCGGGATTACTAAAGGTACTCAATTAATCAAGTAAGGAATCAAATAAATTTCCAGGTATAAATCACAACTTATCACCATTTTATACTTGTAATAATGATTATTCTCCTGAACAGGTTCCTCAACATGTTTATAATCATGCAGTTTCATGGAAAATTTTTAATCCTCCTCCAATTGAGCATCCTAATTCATGGCCACCATTCCCCCCTCCTCGGTACTATTCTTTGAGTCAGATATCCCCTTGTCCTAAAGAATGGTTTGGAGATTTTTCTATAGAGAACCCTTTCATGTAAAATAAATTATTTAATCAACAACAAAAATCACAATTTTCGTTCAATACATTATCAAGTAATTCTCCTCGATCATCCCAATTACCTATGCAATCTTATCCTAATGCATACCCTAATCCATACCCTACCCCTTATCCTAATCCACACCCTACTCCTTATCTTTACCCATACCCTAGCCCTGATCCTAACCCTAGGAAAAACATTAATTCAAACCCTAGACCTAACCCTATCAAAATATTAATTCAAACCCTAAACCTAGCCCTAATTCAAAGCCTAGTCCTCATTCACACCCTAGACCTAACCTTAATCCAAACCCTAACCCAAACCCTAAGCCTATTCCAAGCCTTAGTCCAAACCATCGCCCCCCAAATCCAAACCAGCAGGTTGCACAATAATTGGAAACACATATTATTCCCATTGATTCCCCTATCGATCGAAATGTTACATCTTCCATACTAGGGAAGGGAGTAAATTTGGAAACTTCCCCCACTACCACAAAACCTCCATCTCAGGAAAAATCCTTGATTCAAAATCCATTAAAGGAGAAATCTATAATTGAAACCTATTCTAAAATTGTTGTTGAAACTCAAAACCCAGAATATATCTCAACCATTCTTATCAATCTGAAAAGAAGATATTTGAGCCCGAACCTAAGGGATTTTTCTTTGCCTTCCACCTAATTCAGTATCCCTCCAAGAGAGTGTTCATCAAGCTGTGGAATATTTGTATGAGTTGGAGAATCATCAATAAGTGGATCTCATTGAATCCTCGTTTCAAACGATTATCATCACACATTATTCCCTCATCATTCGACAACTCTTGGTACCATATCAATCAAAGAAAATTGTTTCTCACACTTTGGTATGTATTGAAGTTTATTATTGTTACACAATATTTTGTCACTGCCCCTGAAATCCCCATCTCACCCATTGGAGGGTCATTTTCGTGATCAATAAGCAGTGTCATGCCTTGAAAATACCATCATTGTATCCCTTTACATGAGAGTAGTATTCCTTCTGTTGACAATTCCTTGAGCAGAGACTCAAAAACCCTTATTTTTTCCTTGGCATGAGTTGTCAGTTATGCCCTCGCACCGAAGAGGAAGATTAACATTGGGCCTCGCACCAGTTGGCGCTTTGTCTCAGTTAGCCACCCGCACCGAGATGTTTATGGAATGTTTTTTAAAAATAGAGGCAGAGATCACACTCCAACAACTTTGAGGATGAGTCATTGGGAGTGGTTGAACTGAATAAACCATAGACTTCCTCCTTTAGTTTATTGTTTCCACCTATTAAGGGAACCTCCTAAAGGATAGGCCTCCCTCCCACCTTTGTAGGGATCCTAACCTCCTCCTTTTCCTCTATAAAAAGAAGCTATATCTCTTTGTATAAGCTAGTTGAACATGGAGAATTGAGTATACTATAGTTGAACTATTGAAGAGATAGAATTAGAAGGAAATACGTTGAGAGAGCTTGAGTCCATGCCTTCATCTCGTCTGAATTCCCTGACAATCATTTGAGACGCACTTCGGCTGAACCCCACTGGAGGAGACCACAACGTCAAAGCATTGGTTGTAGCTCTTCCTTCTATCAATACATATACGTGACTATTGTTTGGTTCCCATTTTGTATTATGTTAGATGTTTAATGCAATATGCTTAGCCCTCTTTGACTAGATAGTAGTTACGAATGAAGTTATTTTGTCGTATGCTACTCTTGTTTGCTGTTCTATGTGTAGCTATCCGAGCATGACTGCGGAAGGATTGTGACGTGCCAAGTTAGGAGCGAGAGGCCACCACCATTGCAGCCACGACGACAGTGTTGGATTCTAGGTAGGTCGATCTACCACATCCTCTTTTCATTCAGTAATTAGGAATCAACACTCTAGCATGTCTCTTTGTTTCTAGACCCACTCTAGGGCTACAGGGATCATCTCTGTCCGCAGAGAGGATTTACCTGCTTAACAATTATTTAAAACTAAGTATGAGTATAATTATCAATATGTTACACACATGGCTACATTGGAAGTACAACTACACTTAAAAGCGATCTTCCTCTATTTAAAATAGGGTAGGGTAATGAATAAAGATGCCATCTGAAATAAAATTTTACAACAACCCTCTTGAAAATATAATTCGCTAAAGCATAACTTTTGGAATTTCTATTATTATGCACATATCCAGTATCATGTTGAGTCTATTAATGACTTATATTATTTGTTGTCAAATTGACAGTCCATGTGCAATTAAGGTTACATTGAAATTTTAATGACATTATGAGGTTTGGTTATCACCAGTTCATTTCACTAAAGACTTCTTGGTCATGCCTCTCTCAGCGGCTAGGGTTTCGTTCTGAGTTTCAACGACACTTTCAATTTTTATGGATGACACTTTCCATGTTATCTTGTTTGTTTCAGGTATTCTTTAATTCATTTCTATACCTCTTCACGACTCTAAACAACATTTGAAATGGTTTTGGGAATTTTTATAATTAACACATATAGTTCAATATTTATATCCATGTTTGAAATACTCCTCAGTCATTATGGCTTCTCATGAACCAGGCAAATTCGTTTTAATGTTGACAATAATTGTGGTCTTATTAGTTTCTCTCTAGTTTTTTTTATACTGTATGCCATGGAAGTTATAATTTCCCTGGAAAATTCTCATTTTTTAGTAGTAGGAAATAATGCCTAATTGAGACTAAGCACGACTAAGCACGGTTGTATGTATTTGTCTATTTTGTAAGAAAACATCCTTATTAAATCCTTATTTAACTGGATCTCTATATATATTGTAGAAAAGAAATTTATTGTTTTCATAAATTAATTTCTCTAAAGAAAACACTATGCATGTAGACTCTAAATTGTTATCTATATACTGCATATACTCTAGCATTTTCGATTGTAGAAAAAATTCATTAATATACATGTGTATATTTTATTACTACTTATACAGGAAAGGAATGAAATATTTATTGAGCTTATTTGAAAAAATTAAAGGAGTACACCTCCTTTATAGTCTGCAATTTTTGTTTACATTCTATAATTTATTTTTAAATTTTTTCTCTTATCTCACAATATCTACTATACAACCTCATGTTAACTGGCGTTATTTATGGTAATTATGTTTGCTAATGTTTGCTAATACTACTCACTGTTGTGAACTAGCGCTCTTTATTATTTATACTACGAGTGCTTTAATTAAGGAAGTTAAAATGTATCTCTATAAAAACTAATTTCCACTCCATTTGATTCGTTTTTCTTTGATAATATTCAAATACAAGAATAAAATGTGAAGGAAAATATTTCATAAAATCATATCCAACCAATAAATCATCTATTTTTTTTCACTTTCTGTCTAAAGTATACAATTCACTTTTTTTCTAAAGAATACAATTTAATTCTAGAATAAGATAAACAGTTTGCATGCTGAAATAAAGTTAGAACCATTGACTTGAAAAATTCTCTCGAGAAACTAAGAGTCAAGTACTTCAATCCTCCCAAACTTGACATAACCTTTGCTGGTTCCCCCAAGTAACTAGGCTTGCAATTCCCTTTCTATTTTTTTATTTCTGCTTCTCTTCAGTGTCTCCAATTCTCTTCTTAGAGAATTATGTGGCAAAAACTAGAAATTATAGAGATTTTATCAATTTACCACTCTTTGGATGGTTATTAACTTCCTCCACAGGTAGTTAGTTTCTCATTAATGAGCTCTTGTTTCCTACTTATGAAGACAACTCTCTATCTTCTAGGAAACATTTCATTGGAAAATATAATAATTTCATAATTAAATCTAATCACCCATATTAGATGCCTAGGACTTACTGATGGATAATATTAATAATTTTCCAAAATAAATTGCAACATTTTTTCTCTTTCAACCATATGTACTTCAACTATTAATTTCTCAAATTTTGTCTTCATTCATAAAATAAAACATAATTATTGTTGGGCCTATGTTTTGCCTTGCTTTATATCACTTTTTACTTGGAATCCCTCATGATTTTGTTTAGTTTGAATAATTATTGTCACAGTTTTGTGCATTCTCAGAGATAATAGAGTAGTATTTACTATTCCCTTGTTTTAACGAGATTTAAACATTAAAAGCATAATTAATTATAGTTTGTGTGTTTGCAGGTTTAAAACAGAGTGGATTATATTTTTTATGCATATGCTAACAGGCTTTGATACTACATTCACCTTTCTGTACTATGCAGTAGATTCTTGTAATAATTGGGATTCCTGCACCATGCATCAAGTTCCTGTATAACACATCAAGGTCATGTACCACGCATTCTTGCACCATGCATCAGGTTCCTATACCACACATTCCTGCACTACACATTAAGTACTTGTATAACACATTCCTAAACCATGCATCGAGTTCCTGTACCACGCATAAATTCCTGCACCACACTCACGTTCCTACACTGGATTCAATGAATGCATAGACTACCTTAATTATTGAAATTCGGTTGACATCACTTAGATGACTGTTTGAATAGAAGTTTGAGGATATTTTGGGAAGTAATTGTTGGTAGACATTGCACTTAGTTCATCATCAACCTCAGACCAAGAAAAGAGGAACCATTTACCAAAACAGTCCCTCATGTAACAGATTCAGCTCCTTTGTTCGACATTCACTTTCACCAGAACAAAATCCGATTTTATCCATGGAAAAATATTATGATTTGTAATTTATCCTTTTGTATTTTGATTGGCTTGTTAATAGCCTGATTTTTAATGTCAATATCTATATAAACTCGGAGATCGCCTGGAGAAAGGGGGGAATAACGACGGCATGACAGAGCGAAGGAGAGAGGAGACGATCCCAATGTAGCATCACACAGAGTTAACCAGTGGATCTCTCCCTCTGTTTGCTGGAGTTGTACCATTTAAAGACTAAGATTTCAATATTAATCAAAGTGTTTTAAACTATGTTCTTTTCAGTTAATCCATGTGTTTTATGATCATAACTTCTGTGTAAAAAAATCGTTGACAGAGGGTGCGAGCTCACTGGGTTGGCCGCCATATCAGCTCGACACCACTCTGAATTTTTTAGGATTAGGTTGGATTGCGTTTAAATCATCATTTTCTGTGTTGAAAGTGTGTGAAAGATCAGATCATAACACTCATTTCTTTTCAACCTATTTCATTTTTTAAAACTGATGTCATTTGATTTGATGCGTTGAATATGATATTGGGAAATTGTTCTTGTGATTTTTAAAGTTTTTTTTTTTTTTTTGAATACTAGATCAAATTGCATCCCTCCAGTTGTTATGTATTCACAACATCAACATATGCTCTGATACCCTATCTTTATAAAATTTGAATGCATAATTCTAATCTTCTAAAATGGTCCAGAACTCACGGGTTCGTGCTCCAGGATACATGATCGATTTCACCTTATTGATTTGAATGATTATGATTTGAATTGGATGGTGAGATCGTAGCCTATTGTATGTATTAAATTTTAACTAACCATGTTTACATAGCTCGTGTATTATTCAAGAAACATAGACCACATATATATTTATGTCATTTGAAATTGTGATTCCTATACACTACAGAGCTGACGCTGATGAAAGGAAACTACATTATGTTTGAGATCGATAATGTTGTAGTTTCCATCAGACTTTTGGTCCTCTTCTGAATCAAGATCTATTTTTTACAAAGGGATGAGGAAGGCGAGAGAATTTATATTAGATTAATTTATTTCATATATTTGTTTATACAATAAATTTACTTTCCAAGGTTTGGTGATGCTTTCAGGTTGTAATTTCTTGAAAAGGAGTTTGTTACACAGAGATAGACTAGGCAGAATTAGTGCAGAATATTTATTTCTCTTTCTTAATTTACATTGCACAAAGAATGGTTTTGAATTGATCTTGAATTTATTTACAATATTCATTTTTTTTGATATGTTCATACATTTCTTGGTTTCCATCAAACAATATTTAGGATTTACCTTCTGTAATTGTCGATAATTAGGATTTCCTTTCGCAATTTCTAATAGTTCAAGTTTTCCTTTCATTTATCGAATATTTGGTCAAAGATGGTTTTCAATTGTGAGGATGGGTGTTTTTCTCAAGGTTCCTTTGTAGTGCAGAATTAAATTTAATTTGTTAAGATTGATTCACAAGTTAGACTAGAGTTTCACTTGCAGGTTGCTGGGGGCTCTCTCTGATATTTCTAGTGCTGTGCCTTGAAGTTCAAAAACTCCTAGATTGACAGTTAAATGTTGGTCTATTAATATGCCCTATACTACGCCCAACATTTTGGCGTCATTTCCAGGGAGGGGCTCATGGGATTGACCTTGATGACCTGTTGCATTTGGTTTTTTTTTCACCTAGTTTCTCTTGCAAATTTATGTTCTTTGAACTTATTTATTCTCTGCACATCTTTATTATTTTAAGGTTTTTCATCTTCTTTGGTGCTGTAAGAACCCCCCCTACACACACACACACACACACACACATATATACATTATTCTTGTGCTAACGATTGTACCACTTGAATTCTTGAAAACAAGAAAATGGTATTTTGAAGAATCATTCAATGAGGAGTTTTGATGTTTCGGTAGACATATACAAATCATCCAATGATGAACTCATAAATGCAGAATTTTATATTTTTCTTGAACATAAAAATAATAATATTTCATATTTGATTTCAAAGTTAGATGTTTTTCAGGAAGAATAGGAGAAGGATGAAGAACCACAGTTAATAGTTTGCACCAACTGTATGAAGAAGCACTTCCTTGGAAAGTGTCCACTTAATAGCCTAAAATTTTGCAGAATTTGTGAGGAGGTTCATTCAACTAAACATTGCCCATCACTACCGGGATTAATAAAGGTACTCAATAAATCAAGTAAGGAATCAAATCAACTTCCAGGTATAAATCACAACTTATCACCATTTTATACTTGTAATAATGATTATTCTCCTGAACAGGTTCCTCAACATGTTTATAATCATGCAGTTTCATGGAAAATTTTTAATCCTCCTCCAATTGAGCATCCTAATTCATGGCCACCATTCCCCCCTCCTCGGTACTATTCTTTGAGTCAGATATCCCCTTGTCCTAAAGAATGGTTTGGAGATTTTTCTCTAGAGAACCCTTTCATGTAAAATAAATTATTTAATCAACAACAAAAATCACAATTTTCATTCAATGCTTTATCAAGTCATTCTCCTCGATGGTCCCAATTACATATGCAATCTTATCCTAATGCAAACCATAATCCATACCCTACCCATTATCCTAATCCATACCCTACTCCTTATCCTTACCCATACCCTAGCCCTGATCCTAACCCTAGGAAAAACATTAATTCAAACCCTAGACCTAACCCTAGTCAAAATCTTAATTCAAACCCTAAAACTAGCCCTCATTCAAACCCAAAACCCAAAACCCAGAATATATCTCAACCATTCTTATCAATCTGAAAAGCAGATATTTGAGCCCGAACTTGAGGGATTTTTATTTTGCCTTCCACCTAATTCAGTATCCCTCCAAGAGAGTGTTCATCAAGCTTTGGAATATTTGTACGAGTTGGAGAATCATCAATATGTGGATCTCATTGAATCCTGGTTTCAAACGATTATCATCACACATTATTCCCTCATAATTCGACAACTCTTGGTACCCTATCAATCAAAGAAACTTGTTTCTCACACTTTGGTATGTATTGAAGTTTGTTATTGTTACACAACATTTTTTCACTGCCCCTGAAATCCCCATCTCGCCCATTGGAGGGTCATTTTCGTGATCAATAAGCAGTGTCATGCCTTGAAAATACCATCACTGTATCCCTTTACATGAGAGTAATATTCTTTCTGTTGACAATTCCTTGAGCAGAGACTCAAAAACACTTATTTTTGCATTGGCGTGAGTTGTCAGTTATGCCCTCGCACTGAAGAGGAAGATTAACATTGGGCCCCGCACCAGTTGGCGCTTTGTCTCAATTAGCCACACGCGCCGAGATGTTTATGGAATGTTTTTTAAAAATAGAGGCAAAGATCCCACTCCAACAACTTCGAGGATGAGTCATTGGGAGTGGTTGAACTGAATAAATCATAGAATTCCTCCTTTAGTTTATTTTTTCCACCTCTTAATGGAACCTCCTAAAGGATAATCGTGCCTCCCACCTTTGTAGGGATCCTAACCTCCTCCTTTTCCTCTATAAAAAGAAGCTATATCTCTTTGTATAAGCTAGTTGAACTTGGAGAATTGAGTATACTATAGTTGAACTATTGAAGAGATAGAATAAGAAGGAACTACGTTGAGAGAGCTTGAGTCCATGCCTTCATCCTGTCTGAATTCCTTGACAAGAATTTGAGACGCACTTCGGCTAAACCCCGCTGGAGGAGACCACAACGTCAAAGCATTGGTTGTAGCTCTTTCTTCTATCAATACATATATGTGACTATTGTTTGGTTCCCATTTTGTATTATGTTAGATGTTTAATGCAATATGCTTAGCCCTCTTTGACTGGATAGTAGTTACAAATGAAGTTATTTTGTCATATGCTGCTCTTGTTTGCTGTTCTATGTGCAGGTATCCGAGCATGACTGCGGAAGGATTGTGACGTGCCAAGTCAGGAGCAAGAGGCCACCACCATTGCAGCCACGATGACAATGTTGGATTCTAGGTAGGTTGATCTACCGCATCCTCTTTTCATTCAGTAATTAGGAATCAACACTCTAGCATGTCTCTTTGTTTCTAGACCCACTCTAGGGCTACATAGATCATCTCTATCCACAGAGAGGATTTACCTGCTTAACAATTATATAAAACTAAGTATGAGTATAATTATCAATATGTTACACACATGGCTACATTGGAAGTAAGCCTACACTTAAAAGCGATCTTCCTCTATTTAAAATAGGGTAGGGTAATGAATAAAGATGCCATCTGAAATAAAATTGTACAACAACACTCTTGAAAATATAATTCCCTAAAGCATAAATTTTGGAATTTCTATTATTATGCATTCTCATGGTAAGAATTGTCAGAAGAACTTCACTCTTAATGGCTCATATTTTATAAAGTAACTTTGATTATTTACCAATAACTATCATCCAAGAAAATTTTTAAGTTCCTCTTTGAAGGTATTGATGAGAATCCTTCTATGGTGGGCCACCCCTACAAAACTATAACGTGTTTTCAAAAGAACCTTGGCATGATAAATTTGAGGAATTTTAGTCATTATCTAAGATGTTTTATTTAAAATGAGTCTTATGGGTAGAAGGACCAACCAATAAAGATCAGTAATTAAAAATTTTTCACGCCATCCAGTACTCTTAAGGAGCATAATCACCTACCCAACTATTAAGTTACCTATTTAAGGTTGGTTATAATTAGAGTTTTTATAAAAAATATTAAATGATGGATAAGAGGTCTCATTACAAGCCTACCTACCATGATCATGGGTCCTAATGAGAATGAAATTACCGTTATTGGTTACCAAGCTAGGGTAATGGATTTCAGTTGAAAATATGGAAGACAAGAGGTCTCATCACGAGCCGACTTGTTATTTCTTGTTAGTTCTTGTGAATGGGACAATCATTAGCTAGTTACCAAGCTAGGACAGTGGCTGCTCAATTAATTTCAAAAAAAATGTAAATTATTTCAAATGACTATGAATCTATATATGATAGATGGGACACAAGAATTTCGTGGGTTAAAAGACATCCCTGTCGAGGCTATTGACGCATGCTGGTAGCAGGGCCATGCCTGTGGTATTAAAGTTAAATTTACACTATGATTTATTCAGTTGTTTTTGTATTTCCCGAATTCATTATCATATCTCTTTGAGAATGTATTTAAGATCCTTCTTCTGCTATGCCTTGAGTTATATATTTTTGGAATAATTTGTTTTTATGGATGTGGGATCCTTAGTGCAGGTACCTCACTTTGCCTAGAAAAGATGAGCTTCAACTATATGAGGATAATGGTTAGATGGTCACTATGGGAAAGTATTGTTATGAATAATCTTAACACCATGGATTTCAAATCATGTCACTCATATTTACAATGAGGATATTAAAGTAAAACTTTTGATCAAGGATGCCCTAGAGATGTTTATGGAAATTTTAATAGCTGGCTATTTTATTCAAGTAATAACACCATCCATGCAATTTGGTATTCCTATGGTAGCCCTTTTGTTATATTTTCTTGAAATCAATCGAAGATTCCAGTAAGACACTCTATTTTTGGAACACGCTCTATCTAGTGGAGGAAATACTGATCACACATAATTGTAGGAACATTATTACAAGTGTCCATAAATGTTTTAATCTTTCTTTTTTGCAAGGGAACGACAATACAAAAATTGAATTTCTTGCATGAGGATATGAAAGAAGGTCAACATGGGGGGATGCCGGGCCTCTGTTTTTACTTGCTTTATATCACTTTTTACTTGGAATCCTTCATGCTTTTGTTTAGTTTGAATATTTATTGTCGTAGTTTTGTGCATTCTCGGAGATAATAGAGTAAGTATTACTATTCCCTTGTTTTAACAAGATTTAAACATTAAAAGAATCATTAATAATATTTTTTGTGTTTTCAGGTTTAAAACTGAGTTGATTATATTTTTTATGCAAATGAAAACAGGCTTTCATCTGACATTCACCTTCCTGTAATATGTAGCAGATTCCTATACCAATTGAGATAACCTGCACCAATTGACTATGGGCTTCCTACACTCTGAAGAGTTCCTGCACCACGCATCAAATTCCTATACTCTGAACTTGTTATTTCTCTTTCTTAGTGCATAATTGTTATTTCTCTTTCTTAATTTACTTTGCACAAAGAATGGTTTTGATTTGATTTTGAATTTATTTACAATCTTCCTTTTTTTCCGATATTGTTCAGGCATTTCTTGGTTTCTAATCAAAAAATAGTTAGGATTTACTTTTTGTTTGTCAATAATTATGATTTCCTTTCGCAATTGCTAATGGTTCAAGTTTTTATTTCATTTATCAAATGTTTGATCAAAGCTTGTTTTCAATTGTCAGGATTGGTGTTTTTCTCAAGTTTCCTTTGAGGTGAAATAGTCAATTTAATTTCTTAAGATTGATTTAAAAGTTAGACTAGAGTTTCACTTGCAGGTTTTTGGGGGCTCTCTCTAGCATTTCCAGTGCTGTGCCTCAAAGTTCAATAACTCCCAGATTGAAAATTAAATGTTGGTCTATTAATATGCCATATACTATGCCCAAAAATTACAATTTTAAAAACAACTTATCATAAGTTATTATTAGTAAAATTACTAATAGTTAAATGTCTATCTGTATTTTAATGTAGCACAATAAATTAGGATTAAACTTATGCATAATTTAATTACAATGAAATCCTTAAGTTTGGGGATATCACATCCTTCTCCACTTGTGTGTCTAGGCCTTTCCTTTGGCCCCCTATGTATAATTTTCCTTTAGGTTATTTTGGGAACCCTTAGTCATTTAAGGTTTTTTCAACTGAACCCTTTAACCATAAATTAGAATGAACAATTAATTGACTTGGGTCCAACCCCACAACTTTGGGTCAAAAATCCAAGCACTTGGGTAATTTTCCAAACCAACTAACTTTTGGTGGGTTTTCACCACTTAAAAATACCTTCCGAGCTACTCGATTTACAACACTCCCTCTTAGTGAGGAAGGTATTTCCATCACTCCTTGAAATATCCAGCTCCATGACTTTCCTTTCATACCCATGACTATCCTCGCATGAGTCATGACTTTCTTTGCATGGTCATAACAATTCTCGCCTGTGCCACGTCTTCTTCAATACTTCATCAATATTGAATTTTCATGGTGCATGATTGTCCTCACATGCAACATGAATTTTCCTTGCACCATGATCAGTGTTCTCACATGGTTCATGATTGTCGTTGCATGGGCTGAAAAATCCACTCTCTCACTTAAAATTGAAGATCATAATTCCATTAAGTGGCTGGCATTCCTTTGCAGTCTCCCTCTGAAGCTAAACTCCCTCTGAACGTACAAAACCTCCATTGGATCATTATTATTTCCTATGCAGACTATGATCCATGTGCCCTTCAAAGTATCTCTGATACCATATTTAATTTTCCTTATACCCCATATTTGGTCTATGTCTATACTTGATCATAAACACACTAAAGGTACTCAATTAAAAGCACTTTTCACAACATAAATGTAATGACAGTGAAATAAATTAACTACAAATATTTTTATGGCCCAAATATCGACCTTTATTAGTCCATTAATAAAATAATCATTATGACTCATGGCCCTTTACATATCTGATACAAACAATATACATAGTATACAAAACTTGGGGCTTGAAATATATTCCTTAAGATCTATAATTTACCCAAAAAATAAAATGAATACCTAAGCTAGTGCCTTCAGCTCAAGGTGTATGGATTGTTGTTGTACTTGGAAACTAGTCCTTCTACAACCACACTACAACTTCTCGATCAACTAGATCTACTTCTTCAGATCACATATCTGAATTTCTTCTTGCAGATATGACCCTCCAGTACTTATTTATGACTTTATTATTATAGATATGACCTTCCAACATTCATATCTCACTTTATTCTTTCATATCTGACCTTCCAACACTGTAACTAGATCCTCCTACTCGACCTCCTTCTCCCTTTCGGAAACGACTCCTTTAGCTGACCAAATTGTGGAGAAAATCGACCTTCTTGCTACTAAAAATCCTCTAAGGAAGATTCATGGCTAGGTCCTTTAGCCTCCCTCTCTCCACAAGTGAAATTCCTTCTTCACTTGTGTGTCTTGGCCTTTCCTTATGCCTCCTATTTATAGTTTTCCTTTACATTTTTTGGGGAACCCTTGGTTCTTTAAGGTTTTTTCCCACTCAACCCTTGAACCATAAATTAGAATAAACAATTTGTTGGAACAGGGTCTCCTACAAGCTGCGAAACTGGTCCATTTTGAATACTTTTGATTATATTTAGTCTAGCGCAGGGGTTTTGGAGTGGGTCAAAGCCCCGAAAGCATTGTAATGGGTAAAAGGGTAAACCAGGGGTCAGGAAACCACAGTTTGCAGACCATAGGAAAGTCTAGGCTAGATTATTATAAATAGAGGAACATTTTGTATTGTAAGGTAGGGAAATAGAGAGAAATTGATGCGAATCGTGGTTTAAGTTATCTGTTTGGGTTTTTGGGAAAAGGACTCCTGCTGGCTGTGTGCGGACCTTGTTGCTGTGTGCGCAGGGTGGGAAGGGAATTGTAAGAAGGAATTGGTGAATTAATGAATAAGAAATGTTGATAGAGAATTGAATCTGTGAGTACTCCTTGTGTGAATCATTGGTAATTACCACGTTGTGTGTTTTATGTATTTAAGTTGTGAAGATCTGTGTAAGTGTGTTTTCTGTTCTGGATCTATTCTGTTCTATTTATGCAATGCCATGCTACTGTCATAAAAGCATATAATTATAGATCTAGCGCACGTGGATTGGAATAGAGACCTAATTGACCCTGCACAAAACAAGGTAATATGGGTATCACAGGGCCTAGCGCAGCTCTTCTTGCCTTACCTATCCTTTCTCAGGGTGCGAAAACCTGGTTCCAACACCCACCCATACTACTTCAGGTGAGACTTTGACCTGCGCAAGTAGGTCATTTCCGAAAGGGCCAGTAGTATAGGGGTTTGTTGGCAAACCTTGCACTCCAAACTTGGGTCAGGACCCCTCGAGCCAACAAATGGTTCCATTGCTGAGACCTGGAGAATCTTGAGAAAGGGATCAGGTAATGAAAAGAGAATATTGGAAGCCTGAAAGAAAGGAAATTAAAGACTGGTTCGAAAAGCAGATCCAAGAATTCGCGGTAACAGAAAATTGTAGCGAAAAGTTAACGGCGGAAAGGTGGAAAAATAGGTACATTCTTACAGAAAGCTACGAAATATTCTTTGTAACATTTGCGATCGAGCTTCAAGAGTAGTTGGCTAGACTCGTAGAATTCTAGAAGTGCTGGAAGGATGAACGAGTCACTCAGTGGACCCTCGAGCTGATCCAGCAGCTAGAAAGGACTGATAATACTATCACATGCATGGTAGATCACTGGGTGGAAAGTGTGCTAGGAGGATTTGTGACAGAATTTTCCATTGATCAGTTTGTATCATACTCTGAGGCCAAACGACGATTCTTTAAAATATTCCGGGGAAAATTTCTGAGG
The DNA here is from genome assembly GCA_034641835.2 of Pinus albicaulis. Classification (NCBI taxonomy): domain Eukaryota; kingdom Viridiplantae; phylum Streptophyta; class Pinopsida; order Pinales; family Pinaceae; genus Pinus; species Pinus albicaulis. The sequence continues at coordinate 1,175,457,227 of CM076584.1, read as the reverse complement.
ACATTACCGTTGCTGATTAAGATATTACTATGTGAAAAGATCATTCTGTGTAATCATACCGACTAAATGACCTCGGTTTTAGACGGGAGCGCGACGCGCAGTGATAAATCCTATCGGACCAACCTTGACGAGGGGAGATCCACCTATAATCTGTTGCAAGAACCAGTTGCGCAAGATCCCCCGGCTACACCGCCACCCAGGCTACACAAAGGTAAGAACTCACCCATACCACCACCCCCGCTAAACAACGATATGGCTGTGCACCTGAAACTACCTACCTTCAAGGGGGTAGGGGATGAGGATATGGACCGGTTTTGGTTTTTTGTAGACTCTGTCCGGACTACGCAGAATGTGGAAAATGATACGGTAAAGAGGGCACATCTGTCCTTGGAATTCGAGGACATGGCCCTGGACTGGTATATGAGATACATTTCCCAGAATGGGAGTGCATCCATTCAAGATATTAAAGACGCTTTGAAGAAACAGTTCCGAAAGCCAAAATCTTACTCTCAACTAGTGGTGGAAGTAAAGGACTTCAAAAAAGGGGCATCTGAGTCGGTGTGGGAGGCTGATCAGCAATTGAAAGGAGCAATTAGGGAAGGAGGACTCGAGCTATATGATGATAGAAAACATACGGAATGGTTCATCGCTATTTTTGTTACCTCACCTGCGCATGCCAATGAGTCACCAAACCTTTGAATCGTAGGAAAAAGCTGTGGAAGTTGCTATGAAACTAGCACCCAGAGAAGATACAATGGTAGGGGTACAACAAATTCAGGAACAAATTGGGGCTATGCATATGGAAATTAAGAACCTGCGAAAGGAGCGAGGAAAGGACAGCCGCGCAGATCTATGGTGCATACGATGTCGGGTATCTGGCCATACGAAGGATCAATGCCCTCTATTGGCAGATTACATGCATGTCAGAGGACCTAGTCCGGTGCGCCCAGGAGCAAGTGGGGAACCCATCCTATCACGACCAGGCTCGAGTGGACCTATGCTATGGTGTGATGAATGGCGTGTAGTAGGATTGCATGATACGAACCATTGCCCTCGGCTCAGGGCGTATGTCCCAGAACTGAAGCAACAATGGTGCAGGTTCTACCGATTGGTGGGGCACGATGAGTAGAACTGTCGTACTTATGACTTGATGATAGATCATGGGAACTTGTATAGGGTACAAGTAGACCCTACGTCGCCAAGAACTTCCACACACTTCGGGGGATCCCCAGCCAGGGGCAGAGGAGGTCGGGGAGGCAACGCAAGACGAGGACGTGGGCAGCTAATCTGTTATAACTACGGAGAGGTAGGACACTTCGCCAGAGAATGCCAAAATCCTACCAGGCCATCGTGAAAATAATGTAGGGAGCTAGACCATGTGGTTGAGGATTGCCCAATTTTAATAGCCAAGATGCAAGAAAAACAGCCCACCCCTACGCAGAATGTGCAAAGGGTTAAAACCAAGCTAAGGAATATAGATCCAAATGTAAAAGTCATGAAATGTAGCAGGATAGTCACCTAAGGAGCCAAGGAAGCGTGTGCCAGGGATCCTATGACCTCTTTGGAAGGACGAACATCAGAGGGAAAGAAACACTAGCAGCTCCTATGCAGCTACCAACGCACCTCAAGATAGAGGAAGGGGTTGAGCCCTTTCTGCAAGCATGTCTGAAGCTATTACGCAACCCGCAGGCTGTATAAAGCCTTCAAGTATTACTGCATAGATGCGCAGCCCAGCCCAACACAGATCCTGAGACTAGGGATGTACACAAGCCATACAGCTATAAGAAATGCACCGGAAGAGAAATGCGGTTGACTGTGCAAATTGGCGACTACGAGATGGATCAAGTTATTCTCGATCTTGGGTTGGATGTGAATGTATTACCAAAGCAAACATGGAAACGAATGGAAGAGCCTAAATTGGAATGGTCCACCATCCAGCTACGCTTGGCGAATCAACAGAAGATCATCCCTTTGGGAAGGTTGCCAAAAGTCATGGTAGATATCGCAGGAGTAAAAGTCCTAGCTGACTTTGAAGTCATACAAATTGTGGAGGATGCGGAACCTTACCCTGCACTCCTAGGACTGGACTAGGCTATAGATATGGGGGGTGTAATCAATCTCAAAAAGTGCAGCATGGTGTTTGAAAATAACGGTATGCATGTAATAGTTCCGCTAGATACCGCAGAAGGAGCGCGGTATACAAAGCCAGCCCACAACGAGGAAGAAATAGATCACATTTATAAATTGACTATGTAGGATGAAGACTGGATTAACCCTACGGCGGAAGGATTACTCTGCGGGGAAAAGGACAATGAATTATTTTTCGACTTTGATGAGGAACTGGAGAATTGGCAAGGCCGAATACACGAGGTTTCGGTGCTCCGATGTCTTCAGGTCACCAATAACTTCCGCTGCATCTCCTCTGAGGTAAGAAACCTGCCCTACCTTACGGACGAGGTTGAAATTAAGGAGTTTTTGCACGCATTCAAAGCTGAAGTTCCCGAGGAACGCAGTTTAGGGGCACTGCCGCTAGCCCTGCGCGGAGCACCTGCACGTTGGTGGGATATGCACGGGCTGGTATTCCACACTTGGGAGGAGTGTTGGAGTGGGATGATCCTGCACTTGTTAACCTCAGCTAACATATGGGCCCTGAGGTTGGTGGACCCACGTAAATACTTGATGACATGCGAAACTAAATGGTGCAATAGGACCCTGCCTGAGCAGGCTCACCTGATTACCGATGACCTAGGCTTGCATTCGACTATGGAGCTACACCAACCCATGAGAAGTTGGGAGAATTTGTGAACATTTCAGGTGACGAATGGCATGAGGACGCTTGATTTAGCCTTGCCATATAGGGATGTCCCAACCAAGGGAAAAGCACACCTATCAAGAAGTATGGTGGCTAACTTGCTGGACTGGTACCTGAACTGTGTTACAAAGCAGCACGCCTTAATTCGGGGTACGCGAACAGCACGCAGGCGTCATCCGGGGTCTGAAGATCCATGGGAGAGTCCTCAAGTATGAATAACGACCATCAGAACACCCCACTTTGATAGGAAAGGAACATTACAGTTACGCAAGATGGGCAGGAGGCCATCAATGTGGCAATTTATGGTAAGCTTGTTCCGGACGTTCGATGGTAAGTTTCACATATAGGTTACTCCGCCATTAGATAGCTCCGGACATTGTGCAGTTAGCACAATAACTTCAAAACAGGTTACATATTGTCTCCACACCATGGCCCTGTTATCCGCCTACTGGATTATTGGGATCCTTGATGTTTTCTGGGATGCCTGCCCTTTTGTTGCTATGGCAATCCCTAACCCGCCGAATGCTTTGGTCCCTATCCATTCAGCACCTGCAGACATCATATTGAGAGGGTCTGGGGATGATGAGATTGGTCAAATGATTGGTCACTGGCCCCCTACAGAGGGAATTGACTGTGAACCCCGCACAGAGAGGCACCATAGCTGCGCGACAGGAGTTCTTGACCTTCGCAACCCAGGGATGACCGCGGGACCCAGCCGGATGACCTTGGATGATGCAACATAGAAAGGTACGCTATTATCACGGTCCCCCACCAACTGTGTCGCAGTCAGGTCACAACTAGTCCAGCGCAAGGAAGGAGCGATGATATATAGGGATATGTTGTGACTTCTCTGCAGTCCCAGATTACCGACCAACAGAAGCCATATTTGTTCTCTCCCTTGCATTTCCCTCATTAAATATCATGCTCCAACAGCTATGGACATACAAATAGATTTGGCATAGCTATCCCACGAGGCACTACAAGGATTATACATCGCTGTATTGCAAGAGGTCCGTCATCGTGACCGGACTACACGACGGCAGTGTGAAATACCTCTAAAATTTCGGGCACAACGGGCTGCGTTGGTCATAGAAGCAACAAATACTATTCAGGAGCAGCTTACTCAGGGCTCGCAGTTGGTCCAGATAGCTACGCAACTCTGGACAACAGTCCGGTTCCATCCTATGCTTCAGCATATCCAGGAAGACTTATAGCAGACAGAAGCTGCTTTCGATCAGGTCAAAGCTCCCTTGCCCTCCAACGTCTCCGCACAGCGTCTAGCCGTCATAGACATGATTGCGAATCTCTGTCGCGCCAAGCATGTCGTCATGAAACAATTGAAAACATGGGGCGATACCACCCTCCATATCTCCCAGGATGCTCATACCGCCATCGCGCGCCTCCACAGGATGTTAGAACAGGTTACCACAGCTCTGGATGGATCTGCCTCCTTGACGCTGGTCAACATTGCACAGTGTGCTGCTGCCCAAAGTTAGGAAGTGCTCCCTCTGCTCTTTCATGCTCTCGATACCTTGCATGCGCAGATCGAGGCTGCACCACCGCAGTGACTCAGGACAAGTCACAATATTGTGTTGGGGGACTGTTGGAACAAGGTCTCCTACAAGCTGCGAAACTAGTCCATTTTGAATACTTTTGGTTAGATTTAGTCTAGATCAGGGGTTTTGGGGTGGGTCAAAGCCCCGAAAGCATTGTAATGGGTAAAAGGGTAAACCAAGGGTCTGAAAAACATGGTTTGCAGACCATAGGAAAGTCTAGGCTAGATTATTATAAATAGAGGAACATTTTTTATTGTAAGGTAGGGAAATAGAGAGCAATTGATGTGAATTGTGGTTTAAGTTATCTGTCTAGGTTTTTGGGGAAAGGAATCCTGCTGGCTGTGTGCACAGAGATCCAAGTCCAGCTGTGTGCAGACCCTGCTATTGTGTGCGCAGGCTGGGAAGGGAATTGTAAGAAGGAATTGGTGAATTGATGAATAAGAAAAGTTGATATAGAATTGAATTTGTGAGTACTCCTTGTGTGATTCATTGGTAATTACTGCATTGTGTGTTTTTTGTATTTAAGCTGCGAAGATCTGTGTAAGTGTGTTTTCTGTTCTGGATTTGTTTTGTTCTGTTTATGCAATGCTGTGATACTGTCATAAAAGCATATAATTATAGATCTAGTGCACGTGGATGTGAATAGAGACCTAATTGACCCTGCGCAGAACAAGGTAATATGGGTATCACAGGGCCTAGCGCAGCTCTGCTTGCCTTACCTATTCTTTCTCAGGGTGCAGAAACCTAGTTCCAACACCCACCCATACTACTTCTGGTGAGACTTTGACCTGCGCAAGTAGGTCATTGCCGAAAGGGCCAGTAGTATAGGGGTTTTTTGGCAAACCTTGCACTCTAAACCTGGGTCAGGACCCCTCGAGCCAACACAATTAATTGAATTGGGGTGAAAACCTACAACTTTGGGTCAAAACCCCAACAACTTGGGTAATTTTCCCAACCAAATAACTTTTGGTGGGTTTTCACCACTCGGAAATACCTTCCAAGCTACCCAATTTCCAGCATGTGACTCTTGTACTAGCTACACCTAACCTCACAATTTATTATTATTACGGAGTGTGATGCCTCTATCCATGGAATTGGTAAGATTTAATATGAGAGGTAAATTTTCATTCAAAGCAACCAACTTAAGGGAAAGGTCTTTCTCAAACCAATTTATGGAAAAGAAATGTTGGCCATACTACGTGCAGTTAAAAAATGACACCCTTACCTAATAGGAAGACACTTCAAAGTAAAATAGATCATGATATATTGAGGTAATTATTGGATCAATGATTATATTTATAAGTTGAAAAAAATGGGTTATAAAGATGCTAGGTTATTACTTTGAAATTATCTACAAAAAGAAAAAAATAATATGGTGGAAACTGCACTTTCAAGGAAATAAGAGTGATATGTTCATATGTCAAGATCAGTACCTATATTTATGTAAGATTTCCCAACTCAAACAAAGGGTCCTTTTGGAATTGAAAACTTCTTCTATAGGAGGACATTAATGTATTTTGAAAACTTTCCATAAGATCAAGTGTTGAATAATGTTATTATTGAGTTCAAAGGCAGGGGGAGACTCTAAGGCAAGAGCAGGTTTGTGCACAAAAAGAAGAAAATGGATCAAACCTCAAAATTGATCTAAGGTGAGAGCACAAGGAACAAACCCAAAAATTCTTGAAGAAAAATTCAATTTTTTCTATAAGTAAAAGGGGAAAACCAAAATAAAAGGCATGAAAAGATGAAAAATGGGAAATCCTCAAATTATTGAAGAAAACCTCAAATTTTAGTATAACGTAAAAACCCCGCAAAAGCCAAATTATTCGAGCCCTTTTTGTCAAATACTGAATAGAAATTTTGGTGTCAATTATCGTCCCATCCATTAGATCCTTAACATATCATGGATTTTACAATGGTAAAATTCTACGTATTCATTGATTCTCACACATTATGACTCTTGGTCACGTCCCTAGTAGTGGAGGTGCTAAGGTGTAACATGTAAGGGATAAGTGCCCCTTGGCATATTAATACATCAAAAAATGTACAAGTTCACATGATATTTTAATATATTGGCATACAAGATCTTGGTCAAAGGGTGCTTAAGGTTCAGTGTCAAAGGGCTAAGTACCCCTATCACCATATCAACATTATAAAAAAAATCACATGTTTGAAGAATTTTCGATATCCATGTATACTTAGCTCATGGTCATGCACCTAGTCATGTGGTGCTAAGGTATAACACTTGAGGGCCTAAGCCCTTGACATATCGACATATCAACAAATTCTTGAGTTCCATGTTTTTCCCAATATCTCTTATATATATCCTCTAGTCACAAATCTGGTCACATGGGTGCTTAAGGTGTAGAAATTGACGGTTAAGAGCCCTAAAAATATCATTGTTATAGAAAAATGAGAAGGCTAGAGGATTTCAATGATATTCTGATATAGTGCTCTTGGTTATGTTCTTGGTCATGGAAGAGCCTAACTCTAGTGCTAAGGGCTTAGATCCCTCGTCATATTAGTATCCAAAAGTTTTTTGGTGCAAATATTTTGAAAATGATTGATATCTTGATATCTTAGTGCCCAAGATCTATCAATAGATAGAAAATTTGACGACACTTGACCGAGAGTATTTACATAGTCCTTACTCAAAATTTATTTGTTTTGCATGTGTTTTCAATGTTAAATTATTTTGGGATTTCTCTTGATGTCTCGATATAAAAGCCCCTGGAAGTGTTAAATGGTTTATGGTGCAGTATAGTATGCATATAAGGATTATTACATAAAAATATTGGATTAAAGGGAGATTTGATGAATTGTAAGTTCTTACATAGAGCTTGGTTATATGTATGAGCACCTATACATTAAAGATTCAAAAAGGAAATGCACTGAATATATAAGAAAACTAAGGCATATGAAAGAAAAAGATGAGGGATAGTATTAAAGCACTCACTGGTAGTAGTGCACCACATGTGTTAAAAGCACTTGGATAAAACACCAAGTATTGAAATTTGGAATTAAAGGGAGTGCCAAATTTTATTTGTGGGTTGAAGGAAACACCATATTATAAAGCACTGCATAGGAAAATAAAAAGACAAGGGAGAAGTGTCTGATAAGAGTAAGATAATAGAGTGTGCAGTTTATGATGTTTGGATCTTACGAGAGTACTTGGTTCAAAGAGAGTATTTGATGAGGTGACTGTAAAAATTAAAAGAGAGCAAATATTTGACAAGACAACTGCAAAAATTGAAAGAGATAAAACATTGATGAGGTGACTGCAAAAATTCAAATAGAACAAAATATGATGCATGAAGGAATGAGACGAATACAAAATATTAAGAAGAGAAGAGTTGTTATGAAACCAGCTCCAAAAATAGAAGAAAAGAGAGATCAATGCCTTAGAAATAAGCCACTTCGAGGGGGAAACCTCCTTTACATTACATAAATGAACATTTCTTGGATGATACAAATGACAAAACCTCCTTCTATATATAGGAGTCCATGGGTCACAATATAATCCTAGCCAACCTAACAATAATAATGTAAGAGCACAATAATAAAAATATGGGGGTTATAGGGGTACAACAATAACAATAAGGGGACTACACTAACAACAATAAGGGACTACACTAGTAATATAGGGACCTAACATGCCCCTCTTCTTCAAAAAAGTGTTGTCCTCGATGCTTGAGTAGCTCTGGATGCTTTTGTATAAAATTACCATCCTCTCATGTATAATATTCAGTCAGTAAGTTCTTCCATTTGATGAGATACTCTGAAATTGATCGATTTCGTAGATGTCGAGTTCTTGTTTCCATGAATACTCCAGGTTCCAATATGATTTTTCCTTCCTCATCAAGGGATGGAAATATTTTTTTAACTGGAAGTTTGTCACCTATAACCTTATTTAAGCATGAAACATGGAAAAATGGATGCACTCGCAAAGAAGCAGGAAGCTCCAATTTGTATGCCATAATACCAACCTTTTGCAACACCTTGTAAGGACCATAGTAATTTGGTGATAATTTATTATCCTTCTTAGCTTGCTTGAGGGAAATTTGTTTGTATAGTTGTAGCCATAAAAATACCCAGTCTCCTACATAAAAAATTCTCTTGCTGCGATGTTGATCTGCCTGTTGTTTCATTCTATTTTGCGCTAAATTTAGGTTATCCTTTAAGAGTTGGAGAAATTGTTGTTGATTATAGATGTGATATTCCACTTCTTGAAACTTAGAATTTTCTTGTAAATATTATGTGATGGACGATGGATGATATCCATAAAGTGCCATAAATGGGGTCATTTTTGCTATAGTATGGAAGGAATTTTTATACCACCATTCAGCCAGAGGTAACTACTTGACCCATTGTGTTTGTTTATTAGATACAAAACAATGAAGATATCATTCCAAACAATTGTTCGCTATCTTAGTTTGACCATCGAATTGAGGATCATAAGATGAGCTATGATCTAGTTGAGTACCCAAACAAGAAAATAATTCCATCCAAAAATATCCAGTAAAAATGGGATCTCTGTCACTTAAAATAATCTTTGGGTTTCCATGTAGCTTTTTAATTGTTTCCATAAATGCAGTAGCAACTGTACTTGCTTTAAATGGATAAGATAATGCACAAAATCGTGCATACTTGGTAAGTCTATCAACTACCACCATGATGGCAATATTTACTTTGGACTTAGGTAAACTTGTGATAAAATCCATTGAACTATCCTCCCAACATTGACTTGGAATGGATAACGGTTGTAGAAGACCCGAGGTCTTAATTTTCTCAACTTTTTTTTGCTGGAAAACCAAACATTCCACCACAAACTTTTGAATATTAGATTTAAGGCCATCCCAAAAAAATCTTTCTTCACCCTGTGGTAAGTTTTTAAAAATCCTGAGTGTCCCACTAAAGGAGAAGTGCGCAATTCCAAAATAATTTTTTGTTTTAGTTGGGAATAATTACAAACATATAAGCGATCTTTGTACCATAAGGAATCATTTTTTCAACTAAATGTATTAGATGTACTAGGATCTTGCTGCAACTTTTGAATGAGTGTCCACACTTCTTCGTCCTTCTTCCATTCATCCCTTGCTTCGGTTAATCCAATCTATTTGGATAATAGAAATGGCACAAAGCAATGATTCCACCTCTTCATGCTTTCTTTAGAGTGCATTTGCAACAACATTTAGCTTCCCTTTTTTGTAGATAATTTCAAAGTTATAACCCAACATATTTGTGACCCATTTTTGCTACTCTTCTGAAGATAGCCTTTGTTCCAAAAAGTGTTTAAGAATATCATGATCAGTTTTTACCTTGAAGTGTCTTCCCATTAGGTAAGGTTGCCATTTCTTTAGTGCATGTAGTATTGCCAACATTTTCTTCTCATAAATATCTTTCTGTAAATACTTTCCTTTGATTGGATGACTTTCAAAAGCAATGGGTATTCCTTATTGCATTAAAAAAACACCAATTCCATTTCCTGAGGCATCACATTCCACAATAAAGGTTTTTGTGAAGTCTGGCGTAGCTAAGACCGGTGCTAGGCACATTGCCTCTTTAAGATGTTCAAAGGCCTTAGTTGCTTCAGGAGTCCATGAAAATGCATATTTATTCAATATTGTTGTTAGAGATGCTGCTATTCTCCCATAATTCTCAACAAACTTGCGATAATACCCTGTTAACCCGAGAAATCCTCGCAATTGCTTTATGGTTGTGGGGAATTTCCATTTCTTAATGGATTTAATTTTGTTAGGGTCTACCTTAAAACACTCATGAGATACAATATGACCCAGATATTCCACCTCTTGTACTCCAAAGAAACATTTGGAGGTTTTTGAATATAATTGTTTCTCCTCCAGTAGTTTGATCACCCTGTCAACATGTTGAACACGATCCTTCCAAGACATGCTGTAGATTAGTATATCATCAAAAAATACTAACACAAATTTTCTAAGGAAGGGTTTGAAAATGGAATTCATTAACCCTTGAAATGTAGAAGGTGCATTGGTAAGGCCAAAAGGTATGACCAAAAATTCATAATGACCCTCATGAGTTCGAAATGTTGTTTTCAGAATATCTTCAATCTTCATTCTAATTTGATGATATCCTGAATGAAGATCCAACTTGGTAAAATCAATTGCTCCATGTAATTCATCCAATAATTCATCAATCATAGGAATGGGAAATTTATATTTAATAGTGAGCTTATTGAGCTCCCTATAATCCAGACACATGCACCATGATCCATCCTTCTTATGCACCAATACTACTGGAGTAGAAAAATAAATTTGACTAGGTTGAAGTATACCAGCCTCTAACATTTCTTCAATAATACGTTCAATTTCACTCTTTTGGACATAAGGATATCTGTAAGGCCTGATGTTTGGAGGAAAAATTCCTGGAATTAAATGAATAACATGATCATGATCACGAATAGGTGGGAGTCCTTTGGGAGTTTCAAACACCTTGGAATGATTGTCCAAGAATTTTTGGAGATTTGGAGAAATAGATGATTTTGATGTTGGAATGTTCTTTATTCAGAATTTTTTTCATGACATTAGAGATTACTATCTTTCTCGACTTCCCTGCGATACCCCATAATTCGACTTCCTTTCCTTCCGAAAAATATTTCAAGAAAAGTTCTTGAAAATTAAAAGATACCATCCTCAAAGATTGTAACCATTGTACTCCTAGTAAAACATCAACACTTCACATTGGAATGGAAATAATTGGACTATTCAATACATATTCCCTCATGGTTAGCTTGATATTATGGAATTTTTCAGAGAAATTTATAGTTCTTCCATTTGTAACCATCACTTGAAATTCTGGTGCTGGGTATAGGAAGAAATTCAATTCCTTGGCTACCTTACAATGAATAAAATTATGGGTACTGACTGAATCAATCAACACTATTGCCTTTTTATTCTTGATATGTACTTCTATCTTGAGAGTTTGAGGAGTGACAATTTCTGCCAATGCATTACATGATATGGTCGGGCTCATTTATCCTTTCTCTAGGGTTGGTTCCTGGTGTATATACTCTTGTTTTAAAGTTTCTTGTTCATTTTCTTCCTCCTCTTCACAATATATGTAGAATAATTTATTCTCAGCACACTTATGACCTTTAGTGTATTTTCTATCACGAATGTAGCAAAGCCCTTTTGCTATGTTTTCTTCCAATTTTTGTGGTTTCAACCTTGTAGGTTGTGTAAGTCTAGGAGTAGCAACACTTCCATCTTTATAGATGTGAGTGGTAGGCTTCCTTGTCACCATAGTTTTACATTTAAATTTTCTTACCAACTTGAATTCCTTCTCTAATGAATTAGGTTCCCAAAGGAAAACCTCATGTTGGATGTTATCCTTTAAAGTCCCTATGAAGACATCAATCCTGTGTTCCTATGGAATATCAGTTACCCTTATATTTAATTTTTGGAAGTCCTCAATGTGCTCCACCACTGAAGCTTTTTGTTTGAGATTTATCAATTGGCTAAATAAGGTGTTTCTCTTTGTATCCTCATAATGTGATATCATTTCCTTGGTAAAAAATGACCAAGTGACAATAGTTTTATGGGAGAAAATCCATCGATACCATACAAATGTATTTTGTTCTAAATATAAAGTTTCAATGCGTATCTTTTGTGTGTTTTGCACATTATTGAGATCAAAATATTGCTCCATATGTAGTGTTGGCTTAGGGGGTCCTAACCCATGTTTGGATCTTAGGTTTTCCAACAAACCCCTATATTACTGGCCCTTTCGAAAATGACCTACTTTCACAGGCCAAGGTCTCACCTGAAGTAGTATGGGAGGGTGTTGGAACCATGTTTCCGCACCTTGGGAGAAAGTGGGTAATTAAGGCAGTCCTGTTGAGATCTATCAAGTTCACACAGAAGTAATCTTATTACCGAGCCCTTAACAATACAGGAAGAAAAGCTTATAACCTCAGAGACAGCATATAAACATCAACAAAGCTACTATTATTAAGCAGATCTTAGCAACACCTTCGCATCCACATGCGTATCAATACTTAGCATCACAAAATAACACAATCGCAGCTAATTAAAATAATATAGAGATATTTCAATAGTAAACATAGATACTTCAAGTAACACAGAGATATTTCAATAGATTCCTCATTCATTAATTAGCAAAAACCTAGTTACAAACCCAATTCACAACCCACACAGAGCCAGCGGCGTCTTCACATAGTAGGACTGAGGATCTCCGTGCACACAGCCAACATGAGTCCTTACCCAATACCACCCAAAACAGATCTCAATCATTCATACTTAGCATCAATCTTACATTTTGTTAGACTCAAATTATCTATCTATTTATATCATCATAGTTGCACTATCCTGTGGTCCGCAAACCGTGGTTTGCAGACTCTAGGTCTACCCTTTGACCCGTTACAATACATTGGGGGCTTTGAACCTCCCCAAATCCCCTGTGCTCGACTAATTACTACAAAATATATATCAAAAACATCAAAATGTAGCTAGGGGATCCTGTTCCAACATGTGGTATCCATGTTACGAGATCCTTGCCATCAAACTTCCTCATATCAATCTTTGGAATATGGTGGGTCTTCCATCCAACATTCAAGTTTATGAAATCACGATTAACATTTATTTTGTTCTCATCATGAGTTTCCTCTACTATATTTTCGCCATTAGGAATCATTTCTTGTATCAAATTTGTCAAACCTTCCTTCAAACCTTCCATGTCTTCTTTTAGATAATTATTCATGTCTTCCATGTTGTCTTTAATTTTTTTCTTTGATATTAGCTTCCATGTATTCCATGCCATTCTTAAAACCATCCATCACGCCTTTCTTCAAACCATCCATATTATATTCCACGCCTTTCTTCAAATCATCCATATTAGCTTCCATTCCCTTGTTCAAACTATCCATCTTAGCTTCCACACCTTTCTTCAAAACTTCCATTTCATTTTTTGTTGCTCTTTGTGAGAGTGAAATTTGGTGCACTTGGTCTTGTAATTTTGATATATCATGTTGCACTTCTTCATCTTCATAAGTCATAGTAGAGTATTCTGAGGGATTAATGTGTGTTAAATTATTTTTAGGGGGCATTTTAGAACCCAATACTGATATCTGTGCTTCAATATTCCCTTGGAATCACTTCAAACTGATTTTTCAAACAATATTTATGAAATTTGAAAAACAAATACACACCTTTTTCTTGCTTTTGAGAAGTTCGATATTGAAACTGAATTATATATGTGATTTTGGATCTTCAATATCTGAAATTTGGTCTTGTAGTAGCCCTCTGAATATTATTTTGAATGCAACAGGTCTGACCTGATTTGGATGATGCAACACAAAGTTATGCCCAATCTCCCACAATGACCTAATTATGGACTGGTTCAGTAGAGTGAACTTGTACGACGTGCCACATGTCATTGTTTCCTCGTTCGGCTCTGAAATTGATACACAAGAAACTAAAGTTTGTTTAATTTCGACCATTTTTTACATAATTCCAATCAGATGCTTAGAGAGAGAGTTATGAAGATTTTCCCAAGGTCACCTCTTTTAGATGAAATTCGGCTTCCTACAAAAACCCCACCTTCCACAGTTCATATCTCCTAAATTATTGCGAACAAAGATCTAAAATTTTTACACAAAGTTCCTCAAGATTTCGTCTTTGTGGGGTAAAAATTTCAGCTTCTGAACGTTCGTAGAAAAATTTTTATAGCGAAAATTCAACGATGACCTGTTTGGAGCAACGAAACCCTAGAATCCAAAGCTCTGATACCAAATGTTATGAAACCAACTCCAAAAATAGAAGAAAAGAGATATCAACGCCTTTTAAATAAGCCACTTCAAGGGGGAAACCTCCTTTAAATTACATAAATGAAAAATTCTTGGATGATACAAATGACAAAACCTTCTTCTATATATTAGAGTCCATGGGTCACAATATAATCCTAACCGATGTAACAATAATAATGTAAGAGCACAATAATAACAATATGGGGGTTACAGGGGTACAAAAATAATAATAAGGGGGCTATACTAACAAAAATAAGGGACTACACTTTTAATATAGGGACCTAACAAGAGTGGACCAGGGAAGAAAATATTACAAATAAGAGATCAGAAGGGATCATTGTGTCTTGTAGGTTGGTGACTACAAATTAGCAGTGGGATTTTTGTCTCCTATAGGTTGGTTCCTACAAAGTAGTAGAGGGGATTTATGTTTCCTATAGTTTATGCCTATAAAGCACTAGAGTAGACATGTGTCTCCCATAGGTTATTGCCTACAAATAACAATTAATTAAAAGAATTTTTATGGTTTTTTCCTTGAAGGGTTTCCATGTATATCTTGTGTTTTATGGTTTGATTATTAGGTTGATTTTTTATTATGCTTGAATGTTTTAAATAATTAAAAAATATTATATTGATCCACCCTGTTGCCCCCCCTATTAATATAATTATGAATCCAACAATTGGTAATAGAGTATGTTCCTTCAGAAGTAGTCTAACCACTAGAAGGTATATCTTAGAGGGGAAAATGGCTAGTTATAATGGTTATTTCTCTAATAGAGCCTCACTCCTTGATGGAAAAAAATATCTCTTATGGAATATAAGGATGAGTATCTATTTGAATTCTCTTGATGTTGAAATTTGGCTATCTATTTTGGATGTTTATAAAATTCCTAAAAATCCTCCAATTTATCAAGATGGTAAAAGGGACTTTGTACATAATGAAAAATAAATGAATGACGTCTTATGTGGTGTAGCAGAATCATAGTTTTTTAAGATGATTCAATGTAGATCCACTAAATATATTTAGTGCAATCTTCAAAGAATCTATGAAGGAGATTAAAAGGTAAAGAGGGAAAGCTTCAAACTCATAGAACAAAATTTGAGAGTTAAAGGATGAATGAAGAATAAAATATTGTAGGCTTCTTCCTTCATGTAAATGATATCGTTAATACTATTAAAGGAATTGATGAAAATATTGAAGAATTAAGAATTGTCCAAAAACTATTGAGATAATTTCCCTTGAGATTCAATGCAAATATATTAGCCATTAAAGAAATGGAAGGTATGGAAAACCTGAAGATGGATGAACTACATGGAACTATGACTACATATGAAATGAGAATAGAAAAAGAGAAATTGAGATTGGAGGAAGCTTCCTTCAAGGCATCAAAGAAAACAAAAGGAAAAAAGGACCATGATCATTTTAGGCATGAATCAGATGCACAAGAAGCTCAATTTGTGAGAAATATGAAAAGATGACCTGGAAAATATAAGGGTAATCTACCTTTAGGCATGAATCATATGCACAAGAAGCTCAATTTGTGAGAAATATGAAAATATGACCTGGAAAATATAAGGGTAATCTACCATTTAAATGTTTTAATTATGATAAAATAAGTCATGTTGCTCCTAAATGACACATGAAAAATTGGAAGACAATGATGATGAAAAATAACATAAATAGATGTGGAAATATTCTAAACATACAAGGGAATACTTTTCTAAAAGAAAATATTTTATTCCAAAGAAGATGGTAGCTCATCAGAGAGAGTGATGGACATGCATATGATGAAGATAAATAAGTACTAATCATGGCCATGGAGGCTAAGAATAATTATTAAAAAATATATATACAACAATAAGAGAAAATAGATCCATAAGAAGAAGGTATTGAGGGGGGAGTAAATCTTGAAGCAGAACTTGTTGAAGCCCTAAAAGAAATAGATATACTTAGAAGAAATAATAAAAAGAAGAAGATATTATTGCAGAAATTTGAAAATAAAGTTGATGACTATGATGAAGCAATAATCATCCTCCTAAATACACAACTGGAAGAGGCAAAGAGAATGGATGAAACACTTAAAATTCAACTGAAAGAAAGGAAAATAAATTGTGAGAAGCTAGAAATAGAGGTTGTTTCCTTGAGAAAGGAACCAGAGAAAGAAAATGATCAGTTGAGTAACTGTTTAAAGTTAAATGTAAAGGAAACTAAAATATTAGATAACATTCTCGGTTGCCGAAGGTATCATTCTATCAAAAGAGGTCTTGGCTATAAATAAAATCATGAGACCTTAAAAATAAAATCAAGAACAAAGACATCAGAAAATGAATAACCTAAAAGCTATGCTAGTGTTCTCAAAGGTTCTATAAAAAATGAAAGTAGCATCGAAAATGAAGCTAAGAACCATCAGAGACATGGAAATATCGGATACATGAAGCTATCAACAATACAATAAGCACTAGAAAGTGAGAAAGGAATCAATAGAGCTTTGATTTTTCTCATAAATACAACCATAATGGGTTCAAAAGAACTATTCCTTCAAGAAGGCCTTTCACATCCAAGAATGAAAATGTCTTTTATAGCTATTTATTTTCTGGTAATAACTTTGTTCATAAGGAAACATATTATAGAAGAAATAAAGGAAAAGGATCTTATAAGAAATCAATGAAAGGTTATGTAAGCAAAAAATATAGAAGTCCTTATGAAGGTGATTATAGAATATATAACTTATTTTCTCCCTTATTGGATCATATTGAAGGTTACAAGTGCAATAACTTTGGGCACAAAGGATGTGATTATGGAAGAAAATCAATAAGGCTTCCCAAGAAAAACAAGTAAGAAGAATGCAAAAATTTCTCTCTATGCTCAAAACCAAGGAAATTAATGGTATACTGATAGTGGGTGTTCAAAACATATGACAAGAGATAATATAAAATATATTTCTCTCTAAAGGAAGAAAAATGAGGAAGTGTCACTTTTGGAAATAATGCACGAACTAGAATAATGGGAAAATAGACAATTAATATTGATGATGGAAAGGATAAAGCTTATGATTTTCTATATGTTGATGATCTAAAGAAAAATATATTGAGTGTTATTTAAATGTGTGATAAAGGATATGACCTCACATATTTTTCTAAAGGGTGTGAAATAAGGAAATATGGATAAGGAATATTAGAGGAAAATGTTGCTAGGACCTCAAGCAATGCATATGTCTTAGATGAAGTCAAAGAAAAATGTTGTATGGGGAAAGTGGATGAAGTTTGGTTATGGAAGAGAGGGTTAGTTCATATTGGTTTTTACCGTCTTGAAAAATTCAACAAAACAGAAGCAATAAGAGACATTCCAAATATTTCAAAGCCAAGAGATACTAATTGCAAGCCATGTCAGCATGGGAAGAATACCAATGTCTACTTTGAGAAAAAAGAGTGCTCATCAAGAAGGCCATTATAACTTGTTCATATATATCTCCATCAACCTAGAAGAAAAAACATTAAGAGGTGAGAGAATTTATGCTTCTAATTGATGACTATACAAGAATGATATGGGTTACTTAAAGATAAATCTAAAGAATTTGACAAGTTAAAAATCTTCAAACCACAGGTTGAGAATAAAACCGATCTAAAGATCAAGTTCTTAAGATTTTACAGTGGAGAAGATTTCACTTCTAATAAATTCAATTAATTTTGTGAGAAACAAGGAATTAGAATAATCTTTTTCAATAGAAAGGACTCCTCAACAGAATGATGTTTTTGAAATAAAGAACATACTGGTGCAGGAGATGGAAAGAACAATGCTCAATGAATCACACCTTCTAGACAAATTTTGGGGAGAAACAATTAATACAATAATTCACATCCTAAATAGAGCTCAAAACATAGTAAAAAACAATAAGAATCCTTATGAATGATGGAAATGTAGAATTTCTTTAGTTAAACATTCA
The DNA here is from genome assembly GCA_034641835.2 of Pinus albicaulis. Classification (NCBI taxonomy): domain Eukaryota; kingdom Viridiplantae; phylum Streptophyta; class Pinopsida; order Pinales; family Pinaceae; genus Pinus; species Pinus albicaulis. The sequence goes on along the minus strand of CM076584.1, from coordinate 1,175,439,116 downwards.
AAATTATTTAGCAACAAGTGCTACATCAATATAAATGAAGATAATTTAGGGAAGTTTGATTCTAAAGCAAATGATTGTTGGATTCACAATTATTGAGATGAGGGGTGAATTAGTATAATGCCAATATTTACTTATTTAAAAATTTAAACATCATAAAACATCAATCTCATAAACTGAATAAGTAACACAAGATATATGTGGAAACCATTATGAGAAAACACCACAAACTTCTTTACATGAAATATCTTGTAGGAACAACCTACTATTACATTGATTTGTAGGCACCAACCTACAGGAAAAAATAATACCATCTACTTCTTTGTAGGCAACAACCTACATGAGACACCAATCCCCTCTACTACTTTGTAGGAACCAACCAATAGGAGACACCAATCTCCTTTGTTTTTTTGTAGGCACCGACCTATAGGATACACTAGTCCCCTCTATTGCTTTGTAGGCACCAAATTATGGGAGACACCAATTCCCTCTACTAATTTTTAGGCACTAACCTATAGGAGACACCAATCCCTTCTATTTCTTTGTATGCACCATCCTACCAAAGACACCAATCCCATTTAATTATTTGTAGGCACCAACCTATTTCACTTATTTTTATTTCTTCTTCACAATGTATGTAGTTGATTCTACTTTGACCAAGTCTTATTTCCACTTCTTCCTCCACTAGGTATATTAGTTTCTTCTTCCTTCATGATGTCTACTTGCTACTTCTAGGCTTCACCAAGTCTACTTCTCCCAAAACTAGTTGCTTTTGGCTTCTTATTAAGAAATAGCTTGCACAATATGCCACATATTATATTTACAAATATGTTTTTTTTTTAATTTCTACCATAGATACTCAAGTATATATTTTTTGTCTCCTCCATATTTTATAGTATGAAACATTTTAGAAATAAAGTTATAGAAAAAATGTTAATTTGACCTGTTTGAAACATATTTTAGGAGAATTCAAGAACACTAACCTCCTCAGATCATAGCTCCAGATTTATAGTGGATAAAGGTTTGAAATTTCTATAGAAGTTACCTTGATATGTCTACTATATATTCTTCATATTTCGGAATTTGAAACATCATAGAAATAAATTTATAGCGAAAATAACAAGATAACCTATTTAAAGTAGATTTTATGAGCATTAAGGGAGCCCAACTTCCTGATACCATTACTTAAGGTATATTATCTATCTCCTCTACATTTAATATTCTAAAACATCATAAAAAGAAATATATAGAAAAAATACCAAGCTAAACTGTTTGAAGCAGATTTTATGAGAATTTAGGAAACCTAACTCTCTCAGACCATATCTATGAAATTTTAGCAAAAAAGGTCTGAAATTTTAACCATAGGTACATGAAGATATTCTATTTGCATCCTCCAAGGTTCACATTCTGAAACATTCCAGAAGAAAAGTTATGGTGAAAATACCAAGATAACCTGTTTGAAGAAGATTTCAAGAACATTTAGGAGGCCTAAATTCCTTAGAGAAAATCTATGACATTATAGCAAACTAAGGTATACAATTTTAATCATTGGTACATGAATATATAATCTCTACCTCCTTCAAGTTTCATGGTATAAAACATTCCAGAAGAAAAGCTATAGTGAAAATTCCAATACGACTTGTTCACCCTATAAATCACATTTTTTGCTTCCACCTTTAGAATCCAAGAATTACCCCAAAAATTATTCCTCAACTCCTCTTTCATCCTTAGATCTTTTATTTCTTGGATTGGTATTCAAATTAACTCATATGATCTTCATGTATAGTGTTTTTACATTATGGGGTTGACTTGTAGAATTGGTTGGGTCGGTCTGTTTTTACTTTGGTTGGGTCATCGTGACAAAATATTCCATATCTTCTCATTGAAATGGAGTTAGAGGGAGTTCCATATACCATTGGAAAGGAATTTGAATAATATTTACAACCATATTTCCTATGATCCCATTTGAGCCAGGTAATTGGAGTAAAATTTCCTTCAAATTTAGGGTATCTAAATGGGGCATCAAAATTCCAAAAAAAATATTTCCAACAATCTTCATTTTCCAATATTTATCTTGGACATATGTAGTCTCCCCATGTATTTTAAGTAAATGACAAAATTATTTCCAATAAAAATATTTACAGGTTATTCATCTAGAAGAAAGGGCTACAAATGTTACAAAAATATACTATGCAAGGTAGTAGAAAGCATTGATATAAAAATAAATGAAACATTGCCCCAAAAGGAAAATAAACAAAAAAATAAAGAATAAGAGTATATGATTAACATAGAGCATGACATGGAAGAATAATAAGAAGAACAAAAAAAAGATGAGGGTAAACAACTCCAACATTTAAGAATCCATCTAAATGTTCACAAGTATCATCCAAAAAGTAAAATCTTTGGAAATAAAGATTCATGCTAGTTTAGCTAGAAGGAGGTTGAAAAGCACACCAAAGCATGCACAATTTTCATTGTTATCCAAAATAAAATCCAATAATTTTGCACAAGTGATCAGAATTTGGATCAGGGCCTAAAATTAGCTAAAATTTCAAAGTGCTCAAAATTGTTTCAAACTTGAACGACCAAGTAGAGTTTGTCACGATGATTTCGGTGCAAAGCGTTTCATCAAAATTCGAGTTTGTATGACTGAGTTATAATCTGATGTTTGTTTTCCAAAACATGCAAAAAAGGAGCAAAACAGGTACAATGATGATGTTGCAGGTACAATCAAGATTGAAGGGAATATTCTCCAGATTGCAGCCAGTGGCACTGTGAAAAGTGTCATCTTCAGATTCGCTAGATGGGTTAGTGAAGGGAGAAATTTCCCAATGATCTCCAATATTATTCCTAAGTTGGAATTTGAATTTTTTTAAAGGTTGGAGTACAATCCAACCAGAGGGCGCCACGTGTCCTCTCTGGTGGGCCCTCTCCAACCCTTGGGTCAAAATTATTGTTTCACGTTTAATGTTGGACTAAGGTTTATATGATGGAATAATATATATATATATATATATATATATATATATTATAATTTTTAAACCCACATGTCAGCGGACTTCAACCAAACATGGAGGATCCACTAAACCAAAGTTGGTGAAGTGTTAAGTTTGGCGGTGAGTTACCAAATATGGTGGAGAAAGTATCATTGTAATTTTATATAAAATTTATATGGCGGAGTGGGGGTTGAACCCACGACCTTCTGCCCGCCAGCCAAACATCTTACCAACTCATCTACCTTGTGGTTCTTAACCACTAAGGCGTCCACATCAACTTATTGTTTACATGCCCGACTGTTGGGGGTTGGACGGGGCAAACCCCCTCCCCATATGTCCAGAAGCCGAAAACCAAGCGCCAAGAAAAATGAACGAAAGAGTTTAGTTAAATGCATTTAATTAAATTTTAAAACATGGTTTAACCACGTTAAACAATCATTAGCGCCAACGACACACTTATCACTAAAATGCGCTTATCCACCCACCCAATCCAGATTAGCATTACTTAACCACAACTTATGCTGGAAGAGTTTTAGAGGAGCATGTCATTTATGGTGGATTTTCCAGATTTAGAAATTTAACTGACAGTCTCTCCAATTTTAGTTGAGGAGATTGGGAAAAATTGATTGTGCTCTATCTTGAGCATCACTCAGCCAAATTTTGAAAATGAATAGTCATTTTTGACTATCTTGGAAATTATGAAGCCATTGGTGTAGCTTTCAGACTCATTTGGAGGCTTATAAGTGAGATTTTTCTGTAGGGAAGTTTTATGGAACTTAGAGGCACCAGGTGTTGGAGGCATAGTTAGGGGAGCCAGAGGCCATTTTGAGAGAATGAACTGTGCATTTTGTATGTTTGACATGTTCTCGAAATAGTGAGATAGGTTTCAAGAGCAGGTGAGGACTTATAAGGGTGTTTTTTCCACATGATAGCTCAGGGAAGCTCAAGGCCACCAACATAAGAGGTCATGCCCAAGGGAGCCATGGTCCATTTCTAGTGATTGAACAATCAATATAGGGGTATTTTGGTATTATGAGCCCATTGGTACAGTCTAAAAAACCAATGGATTTGAGCATAAAATTGTAAAATAATTTGACCATCTTAATCCCAGAGAGCCTAGTCCATTGATGGAGGCTCAAGGAGACGTAGCCCAAGTGTTGAGGGTGAACTCCTTTATTATTTTGATGTTGTGTGTTGCTTGTTATTTATCTGCAATTTATGTTTTTTGTTCATGCATTTAATCAGCTAAAAAAAATTGTTAATTGCTCACACATAAAGCATGTAGAAAACACATGAACTTGACACAAGAATTGAATTGCACAAATGGATGTATGAGCATGATCCTTAGTTTACTGAAATGGAATAGAAGGTGCTTGCACAACAAAACAAGTCAGCCACCTATTTCAGATCAATATGGTATCAGAGCTTAGATTAGCTCATTGTGTCCAAGTATAGCTAGGGTTAGCTATTAGTTGTTAAATTGTGCAAGGAGAATTTAACAGTTTGAAAGTTTATGTGTGAAGGAGAAGATGGATTGAGAACTTGGTTCTAAAATCACAATAAAGAAGTTTGTGAAGCTTTATGAATTTTTGTGAAGCTTTTATTCATTACAATTGTGATGGAAACTTCATTAAGTGGTGATTCTAAACCATCCTCCTTTGCAAGAATATTTGATAAAGAGATGGTGCATGACATATACATCATGAAAGATATGGTGCAAAATCTGTATGAAGATGTAAAGGAGAACACTAAACTTCAAGAGCACTTGGTTGCTATGAATAAAGAGAAGCAAGAGCTTCTTCAAAAGATGCATGAGATGGAGATTTAGATCCATGATGCCAAAGAAGCCTTAGCCAAGCATATGCTTGAAGAAGAGGTAAATAATTCAAGTTTGTCTTCAATTTCTTCTCAAGATAAATGTGTAGGTTCTTTTGAAAAACACACTAGATGAATAGGGTCCAAATTGATGATCAAAATGGGTTATGAAGGTAAAGGATTAGGAAAACATGCACAAGGCATAGTTGAGCCAATTATGGTTGAGGAAAGGCCTAAGTATTTGGGTCTTGGCTATGGAAAATTTTATGGAGAAAGTTCTAAAGTCGTGAAAGCACTTGAAATAGTTCCAAGAAGGACTTTTTTTGTAGGTTCAAACCCTCAAACATGTAAAGTTTGTAATCAAGACGAATGCAATTGTTTGAAATGCATGTTGCAACAAGATTATTTTAGACATGCAACTTATGACGAACAAGAGTGTTGTGATAGCTCTAAGGACATGAACATTGTTATTGGTCTTCAAAAGAGAGCTAGAACCTCTTCAAGTTCATCTCCTCAAGAAGTTATGAAGATGAACATTCAAAGCATAATTCAAGGTATAATTATTCCTATAATCATGTTGTTTATGATTATGATAAGCATGGAAAATATGCATGCATGAATGGGAGAAAAAGTTGTTGTTCATATTGTGGTTTGTATAACCATCAAGTTTCAAGATGTTGGAAGAGAATGATAGCATACAGGAAACAGTTCAAGAAAAGGTGACTTGAATAGAAGATGCAAAAGAGTTGCAGTTAATATCAGAGGAAGGGACATCTCATTTCCCAATGTTGGACACTGCGTCCAAAAACTCATCCAAAGCATTTGAGGCAAGTGGATAAAAAGACTGGCAAGAATGGAAGAGGGGATTCCATCATCGATGTGATTTAAGATGATTCACAAGAAGACGATGTTCGGTAGGAAAAATCGCCATTGAAGTGGTTTGGTAAGAAATGGCTCGATTTCTTGAACAGGTAAGGCATGCATTTCCTTTGTACATAGGTGAAAATTTCAGCCTTATGTATGCATGAATTTCTTTTGAAAGTATGACAAGTTGCAACAGATTATCACAACTTGTATGATGCAAGATTGCATGTGAATGTTGTTCGGTTGAAGGAATTTTTATTTGTCGCAAAATTTCACCAAGATGGTGTAAAATATGGGTATGTCACTCTTTTATGTTGTAGTAATTTACCATTCAACTCAGCTCTGATGATCACCCATATGTTTTGGGTTTATGTACTTGTTTGTACTTGAAAGAGAGAGTTGAAGAGAATGTACATATGCATGAGATTTTGTATGTGTAAATAGAGAACTTTTGATAAGTTCATTGTAAATAGATACATGCATGAGTGCTATCAACATGTATCATTTCATATCGATTTATGTCGATTATGCTGCACATGTTTATCGACTTGTTTCGATTGTGTCACATACATTTCATGTCGACTTGTGTCGATTGTACTGCACATATTTTTATCGACTTGTGTCGATTGTGACGCACACATTTCATATTTATTTATGTCTATTGTGTTGCATATTTCATGTCAAATTGTGTTGTTGATGTCGCATGTTGTTTGTCGATTATGTTGATCGACTTATGTTTTAGTTGATGGTGTTTATCAATTGTGATTCGATATTGGATACACCAATGTGCAAGATGATCTCCATGTACTTGATGTTACAGGAGGTGACAATCATTGATTTGAAGGAGAAAAAATGAGGTGGTTGTTATTTCAATTCTTGCATAATGTTTTCTTTTCAATATTGATTGCGTTCTTGTGACAAGATGTTGCAGGAAGTTTGATGTCCATTAAGTGAGAAGTGGACGAGATGCAAAGTGTTTTGCAACCATTTTAGAACAATTTGGTTTCTTGTGATGAAACCAAGAGTTCACTCATATTGCAAGCTTAATTTGGATAAGAGTATTTCCAAGAATAAGCTTGTATGCATTTGTTGCAAGAGAGACTTCATTCTTAGTGGGAAGGCTAATAGTTTTCCAAGCACATAGAGATAGATTTGGTACAACAATATATGTATCATTTTACAACAACCAACAATGCTGAAGTGGGTCAACAACAACCAAAGAGTAGTGGTTGAGAGACATAGCCGGTTATGATGCAAGGCATGTCAAGGTGATTGTCAAAAAAGACTTTTCAAGTAAATCAGTTGATATAAATTGAAAGAAGAAGAGTGTTGAAGCTAAAGAAGATAATTATCAGATTTTGTGGGTCCAAAAGCCCGTCAGTGGGAAGGTGCGATCGGAATTTGGATCAGGGCCTAAAATTAGCTAAAATTTCAAATTGCTCAAAATTGTTTCGAAACTGAACAAATAGATAGAGTTCATCTCCAGGATTTCGGCGCAACTCGTTTCATCAAAATCTGAGTTCGTATGACTGAGTTATCATCTGCTGTTCGTTTTCCAAAATAAGCAAAAAAGGAGCAGAACATGTACAATGATGATGTGGTAGGTACAGTCAGAATTGTGGGGAATATTCTCCAGATTCCAACCAGTGGCACTGTGACAAGTGTCGTCTTCAGATTCGCCAGATGGGTTAGTGAAGGGAGAAATTTTCCAATGACCCCCAATAGTCTTCCTAAGTTGGAATTTGGATTTTTTTTAAAGGTTGGAGTACAACCCAACCAGAGGGCGCCACGTGTCCTATATGGTGGGTCCTCTCCAACCCTTGGCTCGAAATTATTGTTTCACATTTAATGTTGGACTAAGGTTTATATGGTGAATATATATATATATATATATATATATATATTATAGTTTTTAAACCCACATGTCGGCAGACTTCAACCAAACATGGAGGATCCACTAAACCAAACTTGGTGAAGGGTTAAGTTTCGAGGCGAGTTACCAAATAGGGTAGAGAAATTTTGATTGTAATTTTATATAAAATTTATACGGCGGAGTGGGGGTCGAACCTGTTGAATATTGCAATAAGAAATAGTGAAAGAGGCATCCGGAAACATCATCCTTGATCCTAGTGAAAAATAATCACCTAAACTAGGTGGGGCCCACACAGACTATTTTTAGGTGTATATCTATTTTTAGACATGTTGAGAAAACTCTAGAATTAGCAGGAGGATGATTCTAGATGATTGAGGAAAATATTTTTTATATGAGTTTCTATTTTTAGATGTATGGGCGAAGTCTATTTATAGATCGCAAATCTAAAAATAGAATGCATGTCGATTATTATTAGCCCTTAATAATAATCAGACAATAAATAGTAACTTATTCTCTTGGAGCACTTTATTTCAGTGAACAAATGTGGCACATCAGAGGGCTGAAGGAATTACAATATTCCTAGGGTGGTTGGTGACTCATGCATGGAGGACTTTGTTATAACTGATTGTGGCAAGTTGTAACAGAGTTGGAAGAGTAGTTATGTGAGTTGTTATTTAGTTGAACTCAGTTTAGTGAGTTTAACTCAATTGTGCTAGTTGTAACTGAACATACACTAGTGATAGTTGAATGAATGAATTATTTAATTAATTCACAAGTAGTGTCTTAATTGCAACTGAAGAAATAAAGTAGTTAACTATTTGCATGTTAGATCCAGTGGAGACCCAGTGGAGAGATAGGTGAAAGGGTGAGATGGACTATCAGTTGTGACTATAGTGATGCATTCAATGCATCTACACACACATTGTATATGCTTATGAGGATTGCACAGTGCAAGAAAGAAAAGGTCGAATTCATTTAGGGATCTTCTTCAGCAGGGATTGCACAGTGGAGGCAGGCTATCGGGAGGCAAGAAATTGGTGCATGGAGGTGAAAATTTCTGCAAGACAGTGTGAGACGATTGTATATTGTACTGAGAGCTCTATGAGATGAGATTTGTATGAGATATATCAGATTTTTTCATGATCCATTGATATACATAATAAATGATAGTTAGGGATTTTAGCTTTAAGCTTTCCATGTAAAACATCTTGTTATGTGCGATCGATTTTGCTTCATATGTGTTTCGCAATTGGTGATTTAATTTCTGCAAAGAATTAAATGGAAGGATTATGTATTTCACATAATATTAATTTTTTAGATCAGGAGAATCCATAAATAAATTATTGTATTTATAAAATTACTACATGGTATCAGAGCAGTGTTAATCACTGGAGATTGCAAAATTGAAGCAGTGCTAAGTTTTGTGCTTGTGGAACAATTCGAAATTGCTGCAAGAATTTCTTGGTGCGACAGTTGAGTGTACATTGAAATGGATTTAAATGGGTTGCGGTTTGAGTATGCACTCAAGGGAAGCTCGAACTACATAGCCTGGAAGGACAGGATGGAGGCGGTGCTTGAAGATAATGGCTTGAAGGAGTTCATCGATAGCGATGTTCCTAAGCCTGCTTCGGCGGATGCTACAGTACTTGACGCATGGAAAAAGAAAGTAGCAAGGGTGAGGAGGATTCTATTGAAAGGTGTGAGAGACCATATTTTGACAAGCCTTCATGGGAAATCCACTCCATTTGCAATGTGGAAGGCTTTGACAGATCTTTTCCAAAGCAACAATGACGATAGGAAATTGGCGCTGAAGGATAAACTTAGAAAAATCAAGATAGAGAAGAACGACACTATTCCAGTATACTTGACAAAGTTTGTCCAATGTAGGGATGAGCCATGAAGTGTAGGAGTCAGTGTTGTGGATGATGACTTGGTGAGCTTGGCTCTCCTTTGGCTTCCGAAGAGTTGGCGTAGTTATGAAGACTCTGTCAATGGATGGGAGAAACTGCCAGATTGGGAGCGAGTTTGGTCGGATCTAGTGCAGGAGGAGATAAGGCGGACCACCAGGGATGGATCTTCATCAAAGCATGATGATGAAGAGGAATGTGTTTTGGCTTCCGTGGAAAAGAAGAATAAGGGGAATAAATTTGATTCTAGATCTAAGTTCGGTGAAGATGGCAAGGAGCACAACATGTCCAAAGTGAGGTGTTTTCACTGTCACGAGTTTGTACATATTGCCACAAATTGTCCACATAAGAAGAAGAACAAGATGGATGCTGGAGCTATAGCTGGTGAGGCTCTTGCCTCGCAATTTGAGCTTGAATTCTCATTGATCACATGCATGGTGTCTAGTGCATTGGGATCAGGGTGGTACTTTGATAGTGGTGCTTCCTTTCACATGACGAGAGATGAGAAATTGTTCAGTGACTTGGTGGAGAAAGATCTCTAGATGCATTTTGAGTTGGGCGACGCTGGATGATATAGTGCGACCGAAATTGGTACCATTACCTTTCAGAGGGCGTTAGGTAAAATATTTCATTTAAAAGATGTTGTGCATGTTCCAGGTTTAAAGAAGAATTTAATCTCAGTCGCAATGTTAGAGGATAGAGGCTATGATGTTGTCTTTAGTGAGGGAAAATTTTTCCCGTGACACAAAGCAACAGGGAAAGCCAAGAAGGTTGGGAATCGAGGTAAGAATCTCTACAGACTTGAAGTAGATGGGATTTCTACATAGCTTCCTACTATTGGGAAGTGCGAGGAAGGCATGCAATTGAAGCTTGAGAGGGAGCAGGATTTGCATGTAGGTAAGAGTGAACCTCAAGATGTGGAGCAACCACATGCGGAGGATCATGGAGTGGGAGAAGCCACTCATGCGGAGAAATTTCGAGCCAGATGGGTAGAGGGAGTGCATGCAGCTATACCACCAGGTGAGAGGTGGGGCGACATGCATGAGTAATCCCAAGAAGAGATTTCTTGGCACAATTCATTGATATGGTGTGGATCTCATGAATCAAACCTGGCTATGAGGCGCCCACAGAGTAGCAGTAGCATGATCATTTGGATTGATGCAGTTAGATCAAAGTGAAAATGTCAGATACTGTAGTGTAGATCATAGTTGATAGCAAGTGCAGAGTGCATGGGTGCAGAGTTCAACAACGCAGTGGTTCCTGAAGACATGTGCAATAGCTAAGCAGAAGTCAGGAGACTTTGATGACAGATGCATTATACCGATTCAATTGTTTGGAGGCTATTCAGTTTTGGAAGTGTTGAATGCAAGTATTGTGGGGTGGATGCATGGAGTTGCAGGGTGCATGCAAAGACAATCCTTTCTTGTTGAGAGGGAGTGTTGAATATTGCAACAAGAAACAGTGAAAGAGGCATCCAGAAACATCATCCTTGATCCTAGTGAAAAATAATCACCTAAACTAGGTGGGGCCCACATAAGCTATTCTTAGGTGTATGTCATTTTTAGACATGTTGAGAAAAATCTAAAATTAGTAGGAGGTTGATTCTATATGATTGAGAAAAATCTATTTTTAGATGAGTTTCTATTTTTAGATGTATGGGCGAAGTCTATTTATAGATTGAAAATCTAAAAATAGAATGCATGTCGATTATTATTAGCCCTTAATAATAATCAGACAATAAATAGTAACTTATTCTCTTCGAGCAATTTATTTCAGTGAAAAAATGTGGCACATCATTGGGCTGAAGGAATTATGCAATTCCTAGGGTGGTTGGTGACTCATGCATGGAGGACTTAGTTATAATTGATTATGGCAAGTTGTAACAGAGTTGGAAGAGTAGTTATGTGAGTTGTAATTTAGTTTAACTCAGTTAAGTGAGTTTAACTCAGTTGTGCTAGTTGTAACTGAACATACACTAGTGATAGATGAGTGAATTAATTATTTAATTAATTCACAAGTAGTGTCTTACTTGCAAATGGAGAAATACAACAGTTAACTACTTGCATGTCAGATCCAGTGGAGACCCAGTGGAGAGATAGGTGAAAGGGTGAGATGGACTATCAGTTGTGACTATAGTGATTAATTCAATGCCTACACACATTGGAGATGCTTATGAGGATTGCACAGTGCAAGAAAGAAAAGGTTGAATTCATTTAGGGATCTTCTTCAAGAGGGATTGCATAGTGGAGGCTGGCTGTCGGGAGGCAAGAAATTGGTGCATGGAGGTGCAAATTTCTGCAAGACAGTGTGAGACTATTGTATATTGTACTAAGATATTTATGAGCTGATATTTGTATGAGATATATGAGATTTTTTCATGATCCATTGATATACATAATATATTATAGTTGGGGTTTTTAGCTTTAATCTTTCCGGGTAAAACATCTTGTTATGTGTGATCGATTTTGCTTCATATGTGTTTCGCAATTGGAAATTTAATTTTTGCAAAGAATTAAGTGGAAGGATTTTGTATTTAACATAAGATTAATTTTTTAGATTGGGAGAATCCAGAAATACATTATTGTATTTATAAAATTTCTACAGAACCCACTACCTTCCGCCCGCCAGCCAAACGCCTTACCAGCTCTTCTACCTTGTGGTTCTTAACCACTAAGGCATTCACATCAACTTATTGTTTACGCGCCCGACAGTTGGGGGTTGGAGGGGGCCAGCCCTGCGAGCCAGCCCCCTCCCCATCTAGCCAGAAGCCAAAAACCAAGCGCCGAGGCAAATGAACGACGAAGTTTTGTTAAACATGTTTAGTGAAAGTTTAAAACGTGGTTTAACCACGTTAAACCGTCATTAGCGCTAAGAAAATGCTTATCACTAAAATGCGCTTATCCACCCACCTAATTTGGATTAGCGTTAATTAACCATAGTTTATACTTGCGGAGTTTTAGAGGAGCGTGCCATTTATGGTGGATTTTCCAGATTTAGAAATTTAAATGGCAATCTCTCTAGTTTTAGTGAAGGAAATTGGGAAAAATTGATTGTGCTCTATCTTGAGCATCACTTAGCCAAATTTCAAAAATGAATAGTAATTTTTGACTATCTTGACATTCTGAAGCCATTGGTGCAACTTTTAGAAGCATTTGGAGTCTTATAAGTGCAATTTTTCTACAGGGAAGTTTCATGGAACCCAAAGCCACCAGGTGTTGGAGGCATAGCCAAGGGAGACAGAGATCATTCTGAGTGAATGAAAAATGCATTTTGTATGTTTGACATGTTTTTGAAATAGTGAGACAGGTTTCAGAAGAAGATGAGGAATTAAAATGGTTTTTTTGCCACATGATAGCTCAGGGAAGCTCAAGGCCACCAACAGAAGAGGTTATGCCCAAGGGAGCCATGGTCCATTTCCAGTGATTGAACAGTCAATATAGGGGTATTTTGGTATTATGATCCCATTGGTATGGTCTGGAAAACCAATGGAGTTGAGCATAATCTTGTAAAATAATTTGACCATCTTAATCCCAGAGAGCCTAGTCCATTGATGGAGGCTCAAGGAGACGTAGCCCAAGTGTTGAGGGTGAAATCCTTTATTATTTTTATGCTGTGTGTTGATGCTTATTTATCTTCAATTTATGTTTTCTGTTCATGGATTTAATCAACTAAAAATAGTTTTTAATTTCTCACACATAAAGAATGTAAAAAACACACAAACTTGACACGAGAATTGAATTGCACAAATGGATGTATGAGCATGATCCTTATTTTATTTAAATGGAATAGAAGGTGCTTGCACAGAAAAAAAATTCAGTCACCTATTTCATTAAAAAGCCAATGAAGATGAGCATTGGGTGAATTCTATGGAGGAAGAGCTAATTCATATTGAAAAAAATGAGACATGGGAAATTGTTTTTAGACCAAAGGATAAGAATGTAATTGGCACCCAGTGGGTCTTCAAGAAAAAATTGAACGAGAATGGACAAGTAGTGAGGAATTAGGCTTGATTGGTTTTCAAAGGGTATGCACAAGTGGAAGGTGTTGATTTTGAAGAAAAAATTTCTCTAGTTGTTAGAATTTAAGCAATCATAATGTTATTAGCATTTGCATGTTTTAGGAAGCTCAAATACTATCAAAGGATGTCAAGTCAACTTTCTTGAATGGAGACTTAGAAGAAGAGGTATATGTTGAACAATAAGAGGGATTTCAACAGTTAGAAAATGAAGACTATGTTTGTAGATTGAAGAAATCTCTTTATGGACCCAAGAAATATCTTACAGCTTGGTACAAAAGACTTGATAAATATTTACAATATCAAGGATTCCAAAGAGGAGAACCAGATAACAACCTTTACATAAAATCACAAAATGAAAATTTGTTGTTCATTGTTGTATCTATGGATGATATCATCTTTGGAAGTTATCTTAACATAATTATTGAAAGGTTTGTAGTAGAAATTCAGAAAGAGTTTGAAATATCCATGCTGGGAGAATTATCATTCTTCCTATGATTGTAGGTTTTTCAATCAAGTAAAGGTATATTCATATCTAAAAAAAATTATCTTAAGGACATGTTGAAGAAGTTTGGAATTGAAAATTTTACACCTATAAAAACTCCCATGGTCACATGATACAAATAAAGAAAAGATGATGAATCTATAGTTATAAATAAATTTATTTATATGGTAGTGATTGGGAGCTATTATATTTGGTGGCATCAAGACCTAATATCATGAAAATTGTAGGGTTGGTTGCAAGGTTTCAATATGCACCAAAGGAGACACATGTACAAGTTGTGAAAATAATTTTAGATATTTGAAGGGGACAATGGATCTTGGATTATTGTACTCAAGAAGAAAATATTTCACCTTAACAACATATGCATATTCAGATTGGGTAGGAAGTGATGATGAGAATAAAAGCACTAGGGGTGAAGTATTTTTTGTTGGAAAATGTGTTCTCATTTATGTAAAAAATTCTAGGGGGAACACAATTGGATCAACAAAGAAACTTGGATGAATCCCAAGTTCAAGTAGCAGCACTAATGTGTTGTCATTGATGTCATAGGAGAAGAGTAGAGGCGCAGGGATAAGTAGTAGAGAAGTAAGGTCACATAGAATATGAGCGACAAATTTTTTATTAATGGAAATAAAGATTGAGTACAAAATGGAAATTAATGTGGATTAGTACATAGTTATTTATATTAGATGGATGACCCTTATTCATATAAAGGGTTCCCAACATAATCATTTTTTAACCGTAGGGGGGTCCAAAATGATGTTACAAAGTAGTACCGCTCAAGGTACGTAGAATTAAATGAATGGATTTTGGGGTCCCCCCTCCTTCATGTCAAATCCACCATCGAAACCCCACCAAAATATTCTTAAAGCAATGTGAAACCAATCAACGATGATGTGGCCTAATCGAGAAATATGTTCCAAGTCCATCAAATTTTCCATCACTTGTTGGTCTGTCTAATGGATGCTCAGAGTGTCAGATGATTTTCAATGCAAATCCTCATGGACGTTCTTGATATTTGATATGGTAAGCCTATGGTTAAGCCCCCAACCATAAAGAGCTTAAGGTTTGGTGCCCAAGATATAAGTGCACCTAAAAAAAAGTGTATCCAAAATTTTATCAATGCATAGTTTCACTAGATTTCTGCAATATCCAATATGGCTAGCTCTGGGTCAATCCCATAGTCATAGAGGGCTAAGACATTAGTGCCTAAGGAATAAAATCCAATCAGGCACTCGAAATAATGGATGTGAAAAAACATTTGTAAATGTATTTCTCCAGTACCCAATAATATTGGCTTTTAGTAAAGCCTTTGATCACAGAGGACCAAGGCATTAGTGAATAAGGGCGAAGGCCCCATTGAGCCCCCAAACCATCAAGAAAAAAGGAAAAATTTTCAGTACAAAAATAATTTTTTTTCCCTGATACTTAATAGCTCAGGATATGCCAACATGGCAAGTGACATAGTAGTAATGTTGCATGCCAAGTGGAGTAGCTGCCGTGTCAGTGGACATGTATCACCCAAATTTAGCATGGCCGACTCTGTAAAGGCGGGTGACATGTGGTAGGTTCCATAAGAGCCACACGAAAGTGGACACATCATCATTATCTATGTGTTGGTCTCTGAATGGTATCTAAAAGAATGATGTGGTAGGTTGAGTGGACGCTAAAGCCCTAGAGTCTTAAAATGGTGATTTCTATTAGATCACCCAATAGCCCAAGATTCGTTAGTTGAAAATACTAGGAGAAAAAACAAATCATTGATGGAATATGGAAAGTTTGATGTTATCAGCCCCCCAAAGCACTAGAACCCTTTGGTGGTATTTTGTAAAATATCTCTCGATAGCCCGATTTCCAGACAGGGTTTGGCCCATAGTTACAGGGCCTAGTTACAAGGAGCTAAAGTATATCAAATGAGGGCTTGGTTTCCTTGAGTCTTTGGAATATTAGAGTAATGGTTACAAAATCTTGAATGAGTGGCCCAAATAGCCCAAGAACCTGATATATAAAATCCCTTGGTCACAATGTGTGGTTCCAAGTGCTCATTGAATAAGTGCTTGGATGCTAAATGGAATTCTTGCAGGTGTTTTCTTTTAAAGTATGATAACCTAATACCCATCAATTGGGAGTCACAGGATACATAATTATGGTAAATGCTTAACAAATTTAAGATTCCATCAAAGGCCCTGTTGTGGCTCATTTTCAATATCCTTTATTTTTAATTTTCAAAAATACAAAAAAATAGAAAATTATCAAAAGATATGTTAAAGTATCAAATTTCATATAATTTAGGATAAAAATGTATCTGCTCGTTATATTAAAGTTTACAGTTTAAATACTTTAAGTCTTTATGGAAGCGGGTCCCAGTTCACAGACTAAATCTCGAGCATCTTATGGAGCAGGATTTGATGATTTATCAAACGGTGAGTAAAAGGCTCAACCCGCGAGCACTTTCAGCGGGTGGGTTAACGAGGAGAGTGCCTCCGAAGTTGACCCTGTTGACTGCGGGGGCAATACAAATCAACAGTCGAGATTCACTGTGGGGGCATAAGCCCAATGAGTTCTTCATACCTCGAGGCCTCCTGTAGTGATGTACACAACCAAGTTGGTGACAACTGTAGTCCATGTCAGGTTTTCCTAATGGTCTTTTGGCACGTCTTATCATCATTAATTTTAAAGCCCACGCCACCTATTTAAGAAGGATTCTCATTTTTCTGAGGCTATTATTGTTAGTTTTTGTTTTAAAGTTTGTCTACGTTGTGTTTTCCTCAACTATCTGTCCTGTCAATTATTTGTCACCCTGTCGATTGTCTTCTATCCTAAGTTGAATTATGGCTAAGCGCTCATCCTTTTCAGGTTATTCCAGTCACCATCCCTCTCATGGAAACTGAGAGGGATATATAGGATACTATTTGTTCCCTTGACCACCTTTCGTTTTATCAGCAAGTCTGCTTAAACGATAAGGCCTCTCCAATTTATATCACCATGGTCAAAACTGGTGTATTGTCAACATGTATTTCAAGAACGCATATTTTCCCTGAATTTGTGTATTGGCATATTTTTCCGTTATGTACCCAGGGAAGTGTTTTGTAATGAACCATCAAGGTGAAAATGTTCTGCAAGTTTCAGCCTAATTAATTCGTCATGCTTTGTGTTACCCTAAGTCAGAGTCATATGTTCAATTTACTGAGGATTCATTGATGGCACATTATAATAGTCTTGCAGGTCAGGAGTTCAACCAATTCATCTCTTTTCTCAAGCCAAATACACAACATCTTGCACCTGATAATAAATATTTCCCCATGGAGGTTTTTGATATAGAAGTCAGACCAGTTCTGAAGTGCATTGCAAATATTTTGGGAAAAGATGATGATAGTACAGTGGACAAATCAGTTCTGGGAATGTTTGCCATGATGCTGAAGCCAGAAGTGGTGCTGGATATTCTATCTTATTGGCAAGAAGCTGTCAACTCCCAACTCATGAGCCTATCACTGACAGGTTCATTCAGGTTTCCTTCTCTTGTTATTTACCTCTTCTTATATCAAAATGTAGAGGAATTCATGCATCTGGGATTAAATATAATGGATATGAATAAGAAAAGACAGTTAGTGATTTTCTGGATAGACATAGTGAGGAAAGAGCAAAATGAGGGTGGTTTACTTGATTTTTCTATTCATTTCATGTCTACTGCATATAAAATTTTGAATGGAATTACTCCCCCTTGCTTTCTACCAAAAGCTCAAGAGTTTTTGTAGTTGGGGACAAGTTGTAAGTTTGGTGATTGGTTTGTCTTTGAAGAACAGTATGAGATTAGACTTTATGGAGCCAGTGTAGAGCCTTACAGGCTTCCTGTTTTTTTGCGTATGAGATTATTCGCTTTGGAGTTCATTAGGAAAATTTTAAATGTTGATCAAGTACACTTTGTGCCTATGAAGAAAATTCATATATTTAAATTACCAATGACTGTTGGTCCTTTTATAGTTAATATGAGACAATAAATTGATGAAGTCACTAAGATGTTAGATGAAATGCACCTACTTTTAGGAGAGAAGTGGGCTTATGACCCTCACAGTGTGATTTCTAATAGGAGAATTGAAAATGGGTATTCAATATTCATTCATGAGAGTAGACCTGATATATAATAAGTGGCAAGTAAAAGTGTTGTAGGTTCAGTGAGCTCAAATGTTCAGACTCCTGTCATATCAGAGAAGTCAAATAAGAGAGGTAAAGAGGCAGTGATTGATTCAGAGGATGAAGAACAAAGGACTGAGAAGAGAACAAAGTTAAATGAATATTTTGTAGATGCTCAAACTGGTTTCTCATTACAATTGGGAGATGAGAAAAATGTCCCTGCTTCACCTAGGAGACATGAAAACACTCTGGAACAAGTGCCCTTAATCAAACAAATGTTTGCCCAGATTGTAGAAAGAAATAAGAAGATGAAGGCAAGCATGGAGGCTCAAGCTGAGTACCATATAGCCCCAGATCAAACGAGACTTCTAACTACAATGGATCTTGAAAAGGATCAATTCAAGATTTCCCTTTCACATCCCTCTGATATGTCTATTGGTTCATGCAATAATTTTAATACTGTGAATATGACTATAGATGTGAAGAAAATTCCATTGCTTGACAAGGTAAAATTACATATGCAAATAGGTCAACTGATTGTGAATGACCTAACCAAAACTAATGCAATGGAACTGAAGGCTAAAAATATGCTTGGAAAAGTGATCAAACAGTTGAAGTTAGAGAAAGCCAATTCCAGGGCTTTGACAATCCAGAATGAAGAACTCAAAAAGATTATAGTGAAGATTGGAGTAGATCCCAATGACAGGTCTGCTGTACAAAAGCTTCTACAAAGTGCTGAATCAAAAATCTTTGTACTGAAGAAAAAATTGAAATTTCTTACAGGAGAACACTCCATGGTAGCAAAGGTTGTAGATATATAAAATGAGAAAGAAAAACTTCTTTAGCAGCTCTTGCAAAAGGAAGAAGAAATCACCAAATTAAAGAGAACTGCATTGTCATTGCAGAATCATATTAAATCTCATACTTGCACTTTTGTTTTTCCATAAGGTAATGAAGATCCATTAGCATAGATATCTCAATTAACCACTGAATTGCAGATGATAGAGATAGATTGAAAAAAGGCACAAGCTGATTTAGAAACAACAAAAAAAATCATACAAGGCACAGAGGGAGAAGTCAATAAATACAAAATGGACTGCCAAACTGCTGATGTTGAGATTAAAAATATCAATGAAAAATTGAAGGGAAATATATCCTTAATACATGCTAAGGATATGATTTGGAATGCTATTATTGCAGAAATCAAAACAAACTGGGATTTTCTGACTGTTGTTGCAGAAGAAAAAAGTATTATCAAGGAGTTTGAAGAACAATTCATGAAAGACAAGCAGAAGACAGTTAATAGGGCCATTTGGGCAAGAAATTTCATTAATTTCATTGATTCCAAAACAGATCAGGAGTTGGAAGAAAATGAAATTAAAGATAAGATTTTATATGATGTGGAAATTAACAAAATGATTGTCAAAAATGATTGCAGGAAGTCTACAGAAAAGAAGTTGATTGAGCTTAGGGAAGAAGTGAACCAGTTTGATAAAATAGCAAGAGAAGGTTTGCCATCATGTTAGGGTCTTGGAGGTGATATTTTATCATGGAATTGTTATGAACCCTTACTAGTGTTTACAAAAAGTAAGGTAGACAGTACTCATGAAAAGACTCAGGTTCTTAAAGGAGCAACAATGATCAATTTCGTTCAAATATATTTTCAGCTGTTGTGGTTAGCGAAAAATTTATTTGCAGAAAGACCATCTTTCAACAGAATTAATGCTTTCGGATTGGAATATCACAAGCCATTCCATTCACCCAAGACAAACATCGAGATATGGAATAAATGCAGAGCCCAGATGAAAGATTTACGAAAGGAC
Source organism: Pinus albicaulis (assembly GCA_034641835.2). Classification (NCBI taxonomy): domain Eukaryota; kingdom Viridiplantae; phylum Streptophyta; class Pinopsida; order Pinales; family Pinaceae; genus Pinus; species Pinus albicaulis. Next base: position 1,175,419,190 of record CM076584.1, on the reverse strand, counting down.
CCCTTGACTAAAAAGAAGGATAAAACAACCAGTCAAGGAAATGTAGCAGCATCGTCATCAATTCACATTCAACATATAGATTAGGATTTTAATTTCATGTTATTTTCCTCTTTTAAAGAGAATGCAATTGTAGTAAGACATTTTTAGGACATGTAATCGATAGTTGATGAAGTCCTAAGTAGTTGAAGTAGTTAGGATCAGTTACAACAATTACAAACTGATTTATATTGTATTTAATGAGATAGACAAGAAAGAGAAAGGTTTCGAGTTTTGGACCTTTAGACAACAATTTTTGTACTCAGATTTCAAATTATTAATGAATGAAAAGCAAGTTTATGGCATTTGCTGATGTTGATGTGTTTTCCAATTTACATTGTGTGCTTTCCATCTTTGAATAAAATGAAGTAATGAAGCTACAGGTCTCTTTTTACTTGTGTGAATAAGCGTTAAAATCATTAATAGGCGCTCCTTCATTTTAATTGTTTCTTTCCTTGTAATTCTTCTGGAGTTTGAGGTGATATATTTTGTACAACAACATATCAGTTTGGGATTTTTTCTTTCATGTTCTTTTGATCATTCCATTCTATATCAACAAATAATAACATTGTGGGACATTCATTGTACTTGATCTTTGAGGGTCTGATGATAAATATTTTAAGGTGAATAAAAAAGACCAATATTTCTGTGACATAATTATATAAATGTCTTAAGCACAGATTCCTTATCACAGCTAAGGGATTGTCTCTTAAGGTACAACATTTTTTGGCATCGTTGCCGGGGACGAAGAAGCGAAGTTCTTTCCCTGGGATTTGTTCATATTTCCTCTGGTTGTTCAGAGAGGAGGAAATATCACGCTGTGTTTTCATTTTATAATTCTGGCGTATAGAAGGCCACATACAAGGTCAGATACCTCTCAGCAGAAATATCCTATTCTTTCATATCCTGAAAAGATGGTTTCTAAAAAAGGTCAGAAATCAAGAACTCTTTCTACACTTGATGCCACACTGCCTGCACTAGGTAGCAGTTCCCATACCCTTTCATCTAAGGATATTTCCCGGAAACTCATTTTCTCGAAACAAGAATCCTTGTCCTCACCTATTTATTTCCAAGAACCAAAGTTAGAAGAACAATCTTTTGATTCTGTCTCATTCACATTCACAGAAACTCAGCCTAATACTGTTGCCAGTTCTTCTGCTATTGTTCATCAACCTCTTCCCATATCATTTTTTTCACATCATCCATCCACAGCTACAACTAGTACATAAACCCCACCTACTCAAGGAACATTTAATCAAGGCATAAACATGGAAACCTCTATTCCTGATTTCTTGATGAATAGATATGCACCATTAAATCTTCCACAACCAATGAATGAAATGCCTCAGGAATACCTTAAATTCCTTCCTAGATTTACTGGTGAAGATGAAATAATTGCAAAACAACAATTGCCTTTATTTTTCACTTTTGCTGAAAATTTTAATTGTTGAACATCTTGATGTAGTAATGAGACTATTTGTACAGTCTCTGAATGGAGAGGCAAGAAAATGGTTTAAAGGATTACCAAATGGCTCAATTAATGGTTGGGACAAATTAGAAAGACAATTCATCCAAAGATGGGGTGAAAAGAGAGATCATGGTTATTCATTGACAGAGTTTAATGCTATTAATAAAAATTATAATGAAAGCATGACTGATTTCATTAAAATATTTAACAAATTGTATAATAGTTTTCCCGCAGAAATGAAACCCCCTCCTATTGGAGCAAGAGTTGTTTTTGCTGGAGAATTTGTATCAGATTTTAGTTTCACTTTGAGAAAGAGAAGATTTGCTACTCTTGAACAAATCCAAACAGATGCTTTAGAGATTGAAGCAATCATGACTGCTACTGGAAAAGCACAGAAAAAGGAGACAGTTCAAGATAAAGGTAAGGCTAAAGAAGATTCATCACAAGATCATAGGATTGATGACATGACTAAGGTCATTAAGAACTTGTCAAATAAATTAGTGAATATGGAATTGGATAATAAGAAACCTGCACAACAAAACATAGGTGTTTTTAATCCATAGTTCAGAAAGCAACCCTTGCATATTTTGTAGAGGGAAAGAAGAGAACAGGATCAAATCCAAGAACCCTTATTGTTATGCAGGTAAATCCTCTCTGCAGACAGAGACGATCCCTCTAGCCCTAGGGCGGGTCTAGAAAAAAAGGGACACACTAAAGTGTTGCTTCCTAGTTAATGAATGAATAAGAGACATGGTAGATCGACCTACCTGGAATCCAACGCTGTCATTTTTATGGAAAGAGTAGTAGCCTCTCACTCCTACCTTGGCAAACCACAATCTGTTCGCTGTTATGCCCAGATACCTGCACATAGAATAAGAAACAAGAACAACATACAACATCATAGTTTCACTCATAACTATTAACCAGTAAAAGAGGGCTAAACATATCACATTGCACAAACATCATAACACAATAGTGGAACAAAACAGTAGTCATGTATATAAATGAATAGAAGGAAGAGTTACAACCAATGCTTTGATGTCGTAGTCTCCTCTAGTGGGGTCCAGGCGAAGCGCGTCTCAGATGTTCGTCAGGGAATTCGGATGGGGTGAGGGCATAGACTCAAGCTCTCCTCAACGTAGTTCCTTCTATCTATCTTCTCTAGTCATTTAGCTATAGTATCGGTTCTCCAAGTTCAAATATCTTGTACTAAGAGAGATAGCTTCTTTTATAGAGGAAAAGGAGGAGGTTGGGATCCCTACAAAGGTGGGAGGGAGTCCATGGTTGTTTTAGTTAAACCACTCCCAATGACTCATCCTCGAGGTTGTTGGAATAGAACCTTCTCCTCTATTTTTAAAAAACATTCCATAAACAACTTGGCATGGGTGCTTAACTAGGACAGAGAACCAACTGGCACGGGCTCAATGTTAATTTTCCAACTCAGCGTGGGAGTGTAACTAACTACTCGCGCCAAGGAAAAAACAAGGGTTTTTACAGTCCTGCTCAGGGAATTGTCAACAAGAGGAATGTTGTTCTCATGTAAAGGGATGAAATGATGGTCTTTGAAAGGCATGGAACTTCTTATTGGTCACAGAAATGACCCTCCAATGGGTGAGATGGGGATTGCAGGGTCAGTTAAAAAATGTTGTGTAACAGATGCCCCCTAAATCATGAGGTCTGAGGGAGAGGGAGGGGTGAAATGCTTTATGAGAATGCGTTCGAACCAAACACCATTGTCGGAAAACCTGCAATTACAAATACAACTAATATCTCTGATACATGAACATGTGGCATGGGCACAACCATCCATAATAGAGTATATATAAAAACTAAGATCTGAGGTATGGACGCAACCATCCAGCAGTGAGGATCAACAAATAGACTCAGGTATGGTCATAGCCATCCAATCAAAAGAGTCATGTAATAAGTTATAAAAATCCACCAAAATCCGTAGCCTGGACTTTATCAGACAAAATCCAGGGTCTCGCGCTCCATCTTGACCCGAACAAGTACAATTTTAGGCATGTGAATATATGAGCTAAAGTCGAACATGCAAGAAAATCACCTGATTACCAGCCAATGATGAAAGCTATTAATAGGCACGAGAGAAACCACCAATAATGACAATGGATCTCAAGGTACAACTAGTAAAATCCACGGAATGTGAATAGTGATATGGCATTGAACATCTGCAGAATCACTCGATCGAAGGCTAATGATGTGGACCTTGAGTCAAATGCAAAAAAAAATTCCATTAAGGCATGCAGGCTCCAAGATACCAGAATAGAGTCTCTCAATAAAATTCCTGGATAATGAGTTGAAGTCGACAGGAAGTGACCTGATCGAGGGTGGGCCATAATGTTTCCCACATCATCGAGACGAGACAGAGGAACATGATAATAGTGAATCAAGACCAATATAGAATCAGAGGGAGGTTGAAAACTGTAGAGGCAAACTTCTCTTGAACATATCAGCAACACGACACTGGATTTGGCAGTATTTGACATCAAAGGATCTGAAGTCATGATGACGTGGAAAAGAGAAGATGAGAGGTCAAAATATATTTCCCAAACCCATGGAGGCAAAAATGATGAAATGAGATGTCCCCAACCTGACAGGAATGCAGACAAGTGCCATGTTCAAGAGCGACATACTGCCAACATAACTAAAACTTGGTTCCATTTCCCCCACCATTTCTGGCGAGTACCCCAATTATTTTTAAAACAAGCTTGAAGGGGATAGAATATGCTTGTGTTGTAAGTTTTTCCTACGGAAAAATCCAACCTAGTATATTTTACGAGCCCTAGGAAGGAGGAACTCGAGTAACGTCATAGTGACGAAATCCGATGTCATCAGAGTTTAACGAGTCTGAAAAAGGGAGAACTCGACATATTTTCATGTTTAGAGAGTTTGAAAAGAAGGCAGAAAAGAAAACTCCATCATGGCCCTTTTCGTAAATAGTCTCTTAGATCCGAAAAGGTAGAAAAATATATCTGAAAGAACCTCTTAGTCGCGATAGGATAAGGTATTCCTTTTTCGTAAATAATCTATCCTAGACCGAAAAAGGGGTAAACGTATACTGGGTAGATATCGTTTCACATCCATTTAACGAGTTCAAAACGACAAGAGTCTCGACAATATTTTCATGTTTTGAGAGTCAGAAAAGAGCTGAAAGTTGACTCCTCCTAGAGGAACGAGTGGTATTATGGGTAGCAACTGGTTCCGGTAATAGTGGAACTGCTCAGAACAAGTAAAGGTCAAGAGGATGGCTAACAAGACCACTCATTGCAGCGGTTCCTCAAGAATGGGTAAAACAACCAAGTGAAGGCATATGATCGGCCAAGCAGATAGTGACAGTGGAGTGAGAAAACCAACTGGAAAAACAGGTGGATAAAATGACAATCACGAGAGGTAAAATATGAATGGTTTCATTTTTACACAAGCTTTAAATCAGAAAACTCTGGTTGGAATTGGTTTCATTTTTACACAAGCTTGAAACAAAGATAAACTATGCTTGAAACCAGTTTCATTTGTACACAAGCTCAAAATAGAAACAAACTATGCTTGAAATGTTTGCATGCCCCCAACATGGTGACTCAATTCAAGGTACATGCCCCCCAAGCTTCATTTCATATGAAAGGAAGATGGAGTGAAGGTTCAAATTACGTGATCAAGAGAAAGAATCGACTAGGATTTTACGAGATATTATCAAAGACTCGAATTGAATGGGAACGTGTTTCATTGTTTTAACGAGGTTGACACATTAAAAGAACTATCCTCGTGAGCTAATTCATTTTTTAATGAGGTTGACATAGTAAAAAAACTATCCTCATAAGAGTTTGTTTCATTTTTTAAGGAGCTTGACACAAGAAAACGAACTATGCTCCGACAACCTTGTTTCATTTTTTAAGGAGCTTGACAGAAGAAAAAGAACTATGCTCCTACAACCTTGTTTCATTTTTTAAGGAGCTTGACACAAGAAAACGAACTATGCTCCAACAACCTTGTTTCATTTTTTAAGGAGCTTGAAACAAGAAAACGAACTATGCTTCGACGACCTCATCATGTTGAATAAGAAGTCATGGCATCCAAGAGGTTCTCATCTGATGGGAGAACAACATCTTAGAAATCAGGACCCAATGCCCCCAACACACGATGCACAACAACACTATCAATGAATGCGAGCATGGGACAGGTAGCCACATAATTAACCTGCGGTGGGGAGGATACAACCGAAAGATAAAGACTCGAAAGGGACGATGGTGGACCAGATTTCACGTCAGGACCGAAGAATGAAAGCTGATCAGTGGTAACGATCCGACCTTCATGTGAAAAAAAATTCACACGAAAGAGGGAAGAGACAAGCGCTCCCATGACATAAGTATAGTCGCGCCCCAGAAGTAAATTAAAATCTAGGGGGCCTGGAACAACCATCACGTCTATATAGATGGTTTTCCCTCCCAAAGTAACAGGTGACTTTGGAAGGATACCTAACGGTTGATTGGTTCTTCTGTTAAATGCCAACAGATTCTGCATAATAGGCACAAGCGGTGGAGAGCCAAAAGTTTGCCAAGTATTTGAATATAGAATACTAACAAACGTGCCTTCATCTATAATGGTGCTGGGTACAACCACATCAAAGGTATATATCGGGATCTCAAAGGGCACATAAGAAGGAAGGCGGTATTTTTCAAATTGACTCCAATCGAAGGAAGCAATCAAACTACTTGGAGGGGGTACCACTGAACTGAGATGGTCATCCCCTGGTGTTACTGGAGCAAGAGGAGCATCCTCCTGGACCTCCATCATGGGAGCAGGAGGAGCAACTTCTTGAACTACAGGGACGGGAGAAGCTTTCTCCAAATCTGTGGAATATGAAGAAACAAGAAGAATGTGAGGGGAATGAGATCCGCTCTCAACGGAAAAGACCTGATGTATGACATGCGAGATCAAATCGACCGATTCCTTGACCAATGGTTGGTTGGGAACGAATTCTTGAATTTGAATTTCCGAGGGAATGGGATCAGCCAAGGATGAATCTTGACTGATCGTTGAATCAAATAGCAGAGGACTCGAAGAAAGCTTCTTGTAACCAGCCGGAACGTAGGGTGCAGGAATAGTAGGGTTTTCCAACACTCTCGTGGCTTCATCCATGTACGGACAAAGGTGAATGGGATGATGCCCTTCACACAACTTACAGGGATTGGTAATATGTCCCTGTTTCTTATGAATCTTATCATGAATAGTCGAAGAGGTGCCACCAAGATGACTTCCAGAGGCCAAAGGAAATGGAGGAAAATCGTTGGACCATGCTTCAAGTACCTTGGGAATGCCAGAGAAGTCTCAAAGAAGATGGTCAGCTTTGCACAACTTGCAAGCGAATTTGACTCTCCGTGGAAGGTTGGATGGTTTATCGATGGAAGGCGGCTGAGGTGCAATAGTCGCAAAGCTAGCCTCTCTTTTAGTTGACTTATTCCTTTTCATCTTCTTCTTGTTCTTCTTAGCCACCTGGTTACTAGAGTTCAGACTTTCACCAGGTGAAGAAGAAGAGGAGGACGAAGAAACAGGTGAAGAAGGGGAGAGGTTCACCTTAGAATCAACATGATGTTGTTCAAGTGGAGGAGATGGTTATGCAGAGGGTGGAACACTCGAGACCACAGAGGTCGAGAATAACCAAATAGGAAACCCAACAGTTAACCCAAGAAGGGACAATGTTGCCATATAAGGATCACCAACATTCCCAAAAGCAGGAAAAGGACAAGGATTCCCTTCAGAGGGGATTCCTTGGTTGGTAAACTCTGGAAACGTTGCCATTGGAAACAACCATAAAACAAAGCACTAAGGAAGATAACTTTAACTAGGAATATTTCATGGGCAGTTAATATTTTAAGACATTGAAACAAAACTCTGCCGTTTCATATTTTAAGAGTCGAGAAACAGGAAAAAGGTGACTCTATCACTTTCAGGTTGAAATGAGCGTGAAAGGACAAGTGCTTGATGATCTCTTCTCTTTTTAAAGAGTCACGAAAAGATCGAAATGACTACTCTGGTAATCTAAGAAAGAGGGTGTACCAAGTTTCCGTGAACTGCCATATACACCTTGGTGATCAAATGAAAGAAAAATAACCAAGGGCTTTCTGTACGTGTAGGTAGTCTCCCCGAATGCTGTGTTCGGTGTATCACGGTTACATGGCAGCAGAATCAACTTCCTATGGATAAAGGATTGTAACCTAGAGGGGTCTCCCTTTATATACTCGACGGTACAAGGAGCATAAGTTTGTACTAGCGCTATCTGAAGTCAACAGGCGAGCGACAACTACTAGGTTTTAAGACGACGGAACATGTCTCTAGCATAGACCATTATAACTATTGCATTAGGTTTCAATGTTGCCTTAGGTTCATTGAGTAAATTTTAAAGTTAATCTTGGATTATGTTTCAATTTCAAGGCCCTATCGAATTTGGAGCTCAACTTCCTAAATGCACACTATATGCAAATGAACATCATTTCAGTTTGATGAATGCTAGTTATAAGAAGGATAGAAATATTTCAAACAATAACCAACAAGGAAAGTATATGAAGAAAACTTCTAATGCCTCTAATGCAATAAATCGAAAACGAAACTCCTTCCTAGATGACAAAGGCTAGTTATGCAAAGGAATGTTTCAATTTCGATGCAATGAAAGAATGCAAAACATATTTTTAATTTTTCAATGAAAAAAGCACACAATGTACTAATTCAAATGGAGAAAAAAAAAAACACTAGTTTGAGTTTTGTGAATGTAGGGATTTAAAATTGAATGACTCAACCGAAGCGAAACAAACACAAAAAAATTCAAGCTAATGCAACAAAATTTCAATCAAATAGAGAGAATTTCCCAAATCGACCCAACACAAGCAATGTAATTGATGCCTGGAGCACTAAGGGGAAGGATCAATCGATGAAACGAAAAGACAATTCAACCAAAACACTCAAAAGGATCAAGAAAAACTTAGTGCCATGACGCAAAATGAAATGAGGCTGACAACAATCAAAGAGACTTGTCTTTCAAATAGAAGGCTCAATGTACAAGAATACTTAGAAATCCTAAGGCCTTAAATGACACTGACAGGAAAATGGACAAACAACTTAAAGAAAGAAGTCTACAGTAGTCAACACAGTTCCAAAGGCTAAATCACACCCAAAAAATAACCCAGAAGCAAGCACAATTGACCAAAAGACTCATTAAGGATGTCAAGCCAAAACCTACAGGGGTTGGCGTGACTGTAAGGCTATAATCTGCGCCATACAGGGGTTGGAACAAGTGAAAAAAGAGCAACCTGCGCCAATCAACGTGACTATTCAGAAAAAAACCGCGGAAAGCTAGATACCTATAGGAAAAATAGGAAAAACCAAAACTTAATGAGCAGAGGCCAATATTGACACTCTAGAGCTGAACAGAGGATAGAAATTAAGCAAACAAACTAGAAAAATATAGAGAACGAAATCGATAATCGAAACTGACCCAACAGGATGAAACAAAAAACTCGCACTGATCCCCAGTGGAGACGCCAATTTGTTACGTAGGTAAATCCTCTCTGTAGACATAGATGAGCCCTCTAGCCCTAGGGTGGGTCTAGAAACAAACAAACACGCTAAAGTGTTGCTTCCTAGTTAATGAGTGAACAAGAGACATGGTAGATTGACCTACCTGGAATCCAACGTTGTCATTGTTGCGGAAAGAGTAGTAGCCTCTCGCTCCTGCCTTAGCAAATCACAATCTGTTCGCTGTTACGCCCAGATACCTGCACATAGAACAAGAAACAAGAACAACATACGACATCATAGTTTCACTCATAACTATTAATCAGTAAAAGAGGGCTAAATATATCACATTACACAAACATCATAACACAATAGTGGAACCAAACAGTAGTCATGTATATAAATGAATAGAAGGAAGAGTTACAACCGATGCTTTGACGTCGTAGTCTCCTCTAGCGGGGTTCAGACGAAGCGTGTCTCAGATGTTTGTTATGGAATTAAGATGGGGTGAGGGCATAGACTCAAGCTCTCCTCAACATAGTTCCTTCTATCTATCTTCTCTAGTCATTCAGCTATAGTATCAGTTCTCCAAGTTCAGCTAGCTTGTACTAAGAGATATAGCTTCTTTTATAGAGGAAAAGGAGGAGGCTGGGATCCATACAAAGGTGGGAGGGAGTCCTATCCTTTAGGAGAGTTCCAAGGGAGGTGGAAACTACTAACTAAGGGAGGGAGTCCATGGTTATTTTAGTTCAACCACTCCCAATGACTCATCCTCGAGGTGGTTGGAATAGAACCTCCACCTCTATTTTTAAAAAACATTCCATAAACAGCTTGGCACGGGTGCTTAATTGGGACAGAGAGCCAATTGGCGCGGGCTCAGTGTTAATTTTCCAGCTTAGCACGGGAGTGTAACTGGCTACTCGCACCAAGGTAAAAACAAGAGTTTTTACAGTCCTGCTCAGGGAATTGTCAACAAGAGAATGTTGCTCTCATGTAAAGGGATGCAATGATGGTCTTTGCAAGGCATGGCACTGCTTATTGGTCACAGAAATGACCCTCCAATGGGTGAGATGGGGATTGCAGGGACAGTGACAAAATGTTGTGTAACACTTATATATAGAAGCAACACCTTGACAGTCCACTGAGGATGATCAGAAAGATATTGAAGATCAAATATCTGCTATTTATATGGAAGATGATGAGGAAGAAGAGAAATGTGAGGAAGAATGCACATAACTTGATTTATCATTTGATCAAGAAGAGATGGATGATTATTGTAAGAAATTCACTGATTTTATGCAAGTAGAGTTGCATAATAAGTATGAATTAAGATAAAAAAAGAGATTGAGAACTAAGGATGATGAGGAAAAAGAGCCAGAGCCAGTCACTTCTCCAATTGCGACTCCACAACCAAAGAACTCAGTAAAACAATCAGACAAGGGGAAACAACCTATGAATTCAGTGAGTGGAAATGAAAAACAACAGGCTGAGGCTTCCTAGAGTAAGTCTATTGATTCTAATATTTTGGAGAAGATTGTCACCATACCTGAGAAAAATGATAACCCTAACAAGAATCAAGAAGAATATGAGAATATCACTAAACAAAATCAAACTTTCAGTCTTTCCAAAGAATTAGAAAAGATCAAAATTCAAGTACCTTTGATTGAATTAGCTAAGACACCTGGTTACAAGAAGGAAATTGCAGAATTTATTAATCTTTCTCAGTTTGATGATATTGGTGATACTGTGAATTTGCAAGAAGAAAAGGCAGTGGTCACTTTTGGTCCACATGTTGAAGAGGTATATTCTTCTGTTCCTCCATTTTATATATCGGTGCTTCTTCATGATTTCATTTTGCATAATTGTATGTTATATTCTGGTGCATCACATAATATTATGTCATTATCTGTGACGAAAGAATTAAATTTAAAAATCACTAAGACCTATAGAGACCTTTATTCATTTGATTCAAAAAGAGTGAAGTGTGTTGGGCTTATCAAAGACATGGTGGTATCCCTGGCTCAAATTCCAGCCAAGAGTATCATGATGGATGTAGTAGTTGCAGATATTCCAGCTAGATTTGGTATGCTGTTGTCTAGATCTTGGGGAGAAAATCTTGGAGGTGTCTTAAAACTGGACTTTACATATGCAATCATTCCTGTGTTTAATGGGGAAGAAAGAAGATTATACAGAGAAACCAGATTTGTTAGACTACCACAAAGAAGGATGCAGGAAATTCCCCTATCTATAGCCAAGAAAAGGAGGATCTCTATTGTTTTATGCTGCATGAAGATGCAGAATTTGCTAAAGACTCACAGAAGCAGCTCTCTTCAGCAATTGTACATAAGGATATGGATTCAAATAAAATTTGGAAGTGTTATTTTAATGGTGCCTACTCAAAGGATGGCACATGAGCTGGGTTTTTATTCATATCTCCATAAGGTAATCTTTTACCTTTTTCTTTTAAGCTTGAATTTGAATCAACCAATAATGTAGTTGAGTATGAAGCATTGATTTTGAGTCTTCAAACTTATAAACAAATGGGAATTCAATGTATTTCCATTTTTGGTGATTCTAAGTTGATTATAAGACAAATTAAGAATTTGTGTCAAACCAAACATCCCTGATTGAGATCTTATAGAAGTGAAGTGTGGGACCTGATTGAAAATTATTTTGAAGCCTTGAATCTTTAGTTTATTCCAAGAGAAGAAAATAGAATGGCAGATTCACTGGCAGTTGCAGCCAGTACATTTAAGCCACCCATTAATCCAATACTGAGATATGAGATTGAGTTGAGGCATAGACCTTCAATTCTTGATAATGTAAAGAATTGGCAGGTTCTTGAGGATGATGAGCAGATCAATCATTTCCTAACAATGATTGGAAATTTTGAAGAAAGTGAAATAGATCAAGAAAGTGAACAAACTGATCAGAATGATGTCCTGAAAAACTTGAAGCAGTCAATAGGTGATCAAAAGATAATTCAGTTGAAAGATAATACATTGCCCATAGGTTTGGTTCCTATTGAAAGACTGTTTTATGAAAATGATGTAGCAGTGAACCAGAAGAAAGTATCTCAGGAGGGCAAAATGGAAGACTATAATTTAGGAACTCAGCAGGAGCCCAAGATGGTAAAGTTGTTCAAAGGAGCTCCTAAGGATTATAAAGAAAGGTATGTTGATATTTTCAACAAGTATATGAATGTGTTTGCATGGTCCTATGAATATTTAAAGACATATGATTTAGATATTATTCAACATAAAATACCATTAAAATATGGGGTTAAGCCTCACAGGAAGAAGCTCAGGTAGATTAATCCACTTTTACTTGCCCCAATTGAAAAAGAAGTGAAGAAATTGCTGCAAGCAAAAATCATAGTCCCACTTAGATACTCAGACTCGGTTTCTAATCTGGTTCCTGTCAAGAAGAAGAATGGAGAGATAAGGTTATGTGTTGATTTCAGGGACTTGAACAGAGCTTCTCTAAAATACAATTATCCTTTGCCAAAGATGGATTATGTTCTACAGAAAGTGACTGGAGCTCATAGGTTGTCCATGGTTGATGGTTTTTCTGGGTACAACCAAGTAGCTGTTGAAAAGGACGATAGAAAGAAAACAAGTTTTACCACACCTTGGGGAATGTTCATGTATGCTAGGATGCCATTCGGTCTCATAAATGCAGGGGCTAATTTTCAAAGGGCAATGGATATAGCATTTGTGGGTGACAAATTTGTAGTCATATATTTGGATGATGTGTCTATTTTTTCAGGTTCTGATGATGAGCACTTGGAGCATCTGCAGAAGGCTTTCCTAAAATGCAGGAAGTTTGGGTTATCATTGAATCCTAAGAAATATTTGTTTTATTTGGAGGAAGGTAAGTTGTTGGAACATATAGTTTCAAATCGGGGGGTGAAAATTGATACAACAAGAGTTGAGGCTATACAAATGATCCCATTTCCTAGAAGTAAGAAAGATATCCAAATATTTCTAGGGAAAATTAATTTTTTGAGAATATTTGTCCCAAATTATGCTGAGATTGTCAGAAACATAACAGATATGTTGAATAAAAATGCTAAAGTGAAATGGGATAAAGAGGCAAGATAATCCTTTTCTAGGATTAAAGAGGCTCTTCAAGAAGCTCCAGTTTTAATCAACCTAGATTATCAAAAGCCTTTCCAAATATTTTCATTTGCATCACCTTCTACCATTGCTGTTGTGTTGCTGCAGAAGAAATAAGAGGGAAAAGAGCAACCTGTAGCATTTTTCAGTAAAGTTATCAGAGATGCAGAACTCAAATAAAATATCTTGGAGAAACAGGTAGATTCTTTAGTTAAATCATTGAAAGCCTTCAGGACTTATGTGCTTCATTCTCAAATAGTAGCATATGTACCTAATTTAGCTGTAAAATATGTGTTAGTTCAAAGTGACGTGGAAGGAAAAAGAGGAAAATGGATTGCTAAAATCCAAGAATATAATGTAGATATTAAGCCTACTAAGTTGGTAAAAGGATAGGGCTTGGAAAAATTGCTGTCAGAGTCTAATTTTCAAGCTTTGGGAATTAATCTTCTTGCACCCTTGGATGAAATTGTTGATTAAACAAGTCGAAGTAGCACAAAGTCAAAAATGAAGTACAAATTTCTTTTCTCTGATTGGTATAAGGATATTATTCATTATTTGTGTTTTTTCTCTTGTCCTCCCTCAATAAACATAACAAAGTACAGAGCTCTTAAACTCAAAGCTCAACCTTATGTTATAATTGATGCTAAATTATATTGGAAGGATCCTGCTGGCATTTTTTTGTTGTGTTTGATAGAAGGAGAGTCGATGTAAGTTATCAAAGAGTACCATGAATGTATATGTGGGGGCCATTATAGCTAGAAAGTTACTGCTCATAAAATCCTCAAATCAGGTTTTTACTGGCCTTCCTTATTTGTTGATGTATATAGAGTGGTTAGAAGTTGCCAAAAATGTCAGTTGTTTGCAGAAAAGAAAAGGTTAGATCCTCTACCTCTTCTCCCTGTATTTGTTGAAGAACCCTTTAGACAATGGGGATTGGATTTCATTGGAGAAATCAATCCACCATCAAGTGGGAAGTTGAAGTGGATTCTGTCTGCCACTGATTATTTTACAAAGGGGGTGGAGGCAATACCTACCAGAAAAGAAAACGATCTGGTAGTAATGAAGTTTCTGGAAGAGAACATCTTCAGTAGGTTTGGATGTCCGGTGAAGATTGTAACAAACAATGCTAAGGTATTCAATTAAGTTAGATTTATTAATTTTTGTGAAACATATAATGTCATTTTGTCTCATTCTACAACATATCATCCTCAAGGGAATGGGCTAGCTGAATCTTCCAACAAGACATTGGTTAATATTTTTAAGAAAAAAATTAATGAGAATCAAATAACTGGGATTCAAAGTTGATATTTTCTCTCTGGGCAGTAAGAATGACTACTAGAAGATCTACTGGTAAGTCCCCGTATGAACTAGTATATGGTACTCAAGCTTTGTTTCCCACTCAGCTAGCTAGACCAGTAATTTATTTTCTTCAAGAAGCATAAGAAGAATCTAATGCGTTGATAAGAAGACTGAATAAGGTGATAGAATTGAGTGAAAGCAGGAATAAATTCAGGGAAAACTTGGTCACCTATCAAGAAAAGATGAAGTCCATTTTTGATAGGAAGGAAAATGAGATTCTTTTCCAAACTGAAGATTTGGTATTAAGATTGGATACCAGAAGAGAAAAAAAAGGAAAACATGGTAAGTTTGACCCTCTCTGGTATGGACCATACAGGATTATTGAAGCCAGATCAAATAACACTTTTATGCTGGAAAATCTTGATGGAGAAACAATAGATTTTCCTGTGAATGGTCAATATCTAAAACATTATTTCCAGCATTGAAATTCGATGGTTCACAATTATACATATTCAGTTTCTGTCATTGTACAATTTTCATCAAACAACATTTGACTTCATGCCCGAAGTGAAGGCAGTAATCTGCAGTTCTTAGTGTTTTGTGGAAAAAAACACCATCCCTAGGTGGAGCTAGATGTTGTGGCTCATTTGCAATATCCTTTATTTTTAATTTTCAAAAATAAAAAAAATAGAAAATTATCAAAAGATATGTTAAAGTATCAAATTTCATATACTTTAGCATAAAAATGTATCTTATCATTATATTAAAGTTTAAAGTTTAAATAATTTAAGTCTTTATGGAAGCGGGTCCCAGTTCACAGGCTAAATCTCGAGCATCTTATGGAGCGAGATTTGATGATTTATCAAACGGTGAGTAAAAGGCTCAAACCACGGGCACTTTCAATGCGTGGGTTAACGAGGAGAGTGCCTCCGCAGTTGACCTTGTTGACTGCGGGGGAAATCCAGATCAAAGATTGAGATTCACTGCGGGGGCATAAGCCCAATGAGTTCTCCGTACCTCGAGGCCTCCCGTAGTGACGTACGCAGCAAGTTGGTGATAGTTGTAGTCCACGTCGGGTTTTCCTAACGGTCTTTTGGTGCGTCTTATGAACATTCAATTTTAAAGCCCGCACCACCTATTTAAGAAGGATTCTCATTTTTCAGAGGTTATTATTGTTGGTTTGTGTTTGAAAGTTTGTATACGTTGTGTTTTCCTTAGCTATCTGTCATCTTGTCAATTATTTGTCACCCTATCGATTGTCTGCTATCCTAAGTTGAATTATGGCTAAGCACTCATCCCTGTCAGGTTCTTCCAGTCACATCCCTCTCATGGACACTGAGAGGGATATCTAGGATACTATTTGTTCCCTTGACCACCTTTCGTTTTATCAGCAAGTTTGCTTAAACGATAAGGCCTCTCCAATTTATACCGCCATGGTCAAAACTAGTGTATTGTCAGTATGTATTCCAAGAACGCATATTTTCCCCGAATTTTTGTATTGGCTAGTGTCTGTTATGTATCCAGGGAAGTGTTTTGTAATGAACTGTCAAGGTGAAAATGTTCTGCAGGTTTCAGCCCAATTAATTCGTCATGCTTTGTGTTACCCTGAGTCAGAGTCATATGTTCAATTTACTGAGGATTCATTGATGGCATATTATAATAGTCTTGCAGGTCAAGAGTTCAATCAGTTCATCTCTTCTCTGAAGCCAAATACACAACAGTTTGCACCTGATAATAAATATTTCCGCATGGAGGTTTTTGATATAGATGTCAGACCAGTTCTGAAGTGAAATGCAAATATTTTGGGAAAAGATGATGATAGTACAGTGGAAAAATCAGTTATGGGAATGTTCGCCATGATGATGAAGCCAGAATTGGTGCTGGATATTCCATCTTATTGGCAAGAATCTGTCAACTCCCAGCTCATGAGCCTATCACTGACAGGTTCATTCAGGTTTCTTTCTCTTGTTATTTACCTCTTCTTATATCAAAATGTAGAAGAATTCATGCATCTGGGATTAAATATAATGGATATGAATAAGAAAAGATAGTCAGTGATTTACTAGACAGACACAGTGAGGAAAGAGCAGAATGAGGGTGGTTTATTTGATTTTTCTATTCATTTCATGTCTTTTGCATATAAAATTTTGAATGGAATTACTCCCCCTTGTTTTCTGCAAAAATCTCAAGAGTTCTTGCAGTTGGGGACAAGTTGTAAGTTTGGTGATTGGTTTGTCTTTGAAGAACATTCCGAGATTAGTATTTATGGAGCTAGTGCAGAGCCTTATAGGCTTCCTGTTTTTGTGCCTATGAGATTATTCACTTTGGAGTTCATTAGGAAAATTTTAAATGTTGATCAAGTACACTTTGTGCCTATGAAGAAAGGTCATATGTTTAAATTACCAATGACTGTTGGTCCTTTTATAGTTAATATGAGACAAGAAATTGATGAAGTCACTAATATGTTAGATGAAATGCACCTACTTTTAGGAGAGAAGTGGGCTTATGACCCTCATAGTGTGATTTCTAATAGGAGAATTGAAAATGGGTATTCAAAATTCATTCATGAGAGTAGACCTGATTAGAAAAAGTGGCAAGTAAAAGTGTTGCAGGTTCAGTGAGCTCAAATGTTCAGACTCCTGTCATATCAGAGAAGTCAAATAAGAGAGTTAAAGAGGAAGTGATTGATTCAAAGGATGAAGAACAGAGAACAGAGAAGAGAACAAAGTTAAATGAAGATTTTGTAGATGCTCAACCTGGTTTCTCATTACAATTGGGAGATGAGAAAAATGTCCCTACTTCACCCAGGAGACATGAAAACACTCAGGAACAAGTGCCCTTAATTAAAAAAATGTTTGCCCAGATTGCAGAAAGAAATCAGAAGATGAAGTGCAATATTCCTAATTATCCCAAGCTAATAGGAATATTTCATTTGTTCTAATTTTATTTATTGATGAATAAAATGTAAAGGAGGACATGAAAAAAAACTCCTAAAACATGAAGATAAATCAATGCCCA
The DNA here is from genome assembly GCA_034641835.2 of Pinus albicaulis. Classification (NCBI taxonomy): domain Eukaryota; kingdom Viridiplantae; phylum Streptophyta; class Pinopsida; order Pinales; family Pinaceae; genus Pinus; species Pinus albicaulis. The sequence continues at coordinate 1,175,401,727 of CM076584.1, read as the reverse complement.
ATGTGAACAGAGACAAATCAGGGCTTTCTTAATAAAAGCCACTTGTGTGTGAACAGGATTGAGCCACTTGACTGGGTCAACAAGACCAAATCACTAAGCAGTCTAGATACATTGAACCACTTTGAAGACCCAGCGCAGTTCTAGAAGGAGGATCCCATGTGAAAGGGGTTAATTCTTTTGAGGTGGTTTAGGGTTTTTCACATCCTCTCTTATAAAAGGAAGGAGAAGGCTAAAGAGAAGGTTGTTGAAGATATTCATAAATTAGTCTCCTTAGACTAATTCTAATTCTCTGGGCTGTTTAGCAAGAGAATAGTGAGGGTTTCCTGTTTAGGAATCCTCCCTCCTTCTTTGAGGATTATTGGAGGAGATTGTGCTACATTGTTCCACTATCTGGCATTTTGGCCAAGCTTCACCTCCCTTGAAAATGTAATTCCTGTTTGGGGTTTCATTGTCTAGAGAGTTGCAGCAAGTGGAATCAGATCTATTTAGATCTGAATATTTCTATTGCATATTTTCAGTGGTGGAGTCATCTAAATCACTGGCAGGAGTGCAATAGCAGTTTGGAGCCGCAAATTCAGATCTTGGCATCAGGCCAAAGGGTTATTCACTTCATCTGCGTATTTTCTTGAGGAAACTGCGTCCTTTTTGCTGGCATATTTGTAGTGTTCATCTGACATCCGTTGGAGGAGAGATTTCTGGTGAAAGGGCTCTTTTCCTTCACTGTGGTGATCCATAGATTGGCCAACCAATCTATGTTCCATTTCAGATCTGATCTGATGTGCATCACATTCTTCAGAAATTTCTGAATTTTACTGCAGATCTGTGACTTAGATCTCAGATCTACTCACAACTGCTCATATTTTGCAGAGATCCCCAAGGGGAATGTAATAAAGAGCTCATTTTCTATTCAGATATGTAATAGATCTATACTTTTATACTCAAATATATTCTAGATCTAAAAATTAATGAAACACTACTTCAACGATTAAATATTATGCTGTCTGACTCATTCTGCATTTCCTTGTGTTGGAGCCCCTTTAATTTGAGGCATTTTTTTTATGTAAAATCTCTTTCTTTCGCATGTAAAATGTATGAACCATGTCACTGATATTATTTATCAATGTTCAGACCCTATTGCAGCTAAACCCTTCAGTAAATTATGCTTTGGTGCTTCAGTAAATTTCTGCATGCTTTAAGTCTTGGGGAATCAGGGTTTTTAAGCCTAGTTGGGGAAGGAGGAGCTGTTTAACATAGCTAGAATGATTTTTTTGAGTTGCAATTCAGAGCGTAGGTCCCTCATGACCTAATCTATCAGATCCAACCATCCCTACCCTCTGTTTTTATGCATATCTGATGCAGGGGCATTAGACACTAGCCAGCAATGTAGGAGGTTTTGTCCACATGTTGTGGCTAGGAGGGTTCGAAAAAATTTGAATTGTAAAAGCTAGGTGTCAATACCTTAGCTGAATGCTTCATTTAGATTAGTTAGAATTTTTAGAAGCCGAATAGTTAGATTCGATCCATCTGTCATGTTTCGGTTAGTTGAATTATTGTAATTAGGCTTTTGATTTTCTAAACGGTCCTCATAGAGAAACCGAAGAGACACATTGTAATGTATATAAATTGTATCCCTCATATGCATTGAGGGAGGAGGAGAGATTTCTACAATAAAATCTGTGTGTTAACAATTGCTTCCAGTTAAATAATTTCAGTGCTCATTGGCCATCGAATTGTCTTGAATCCTTATTTGTGGAGAAATTGTTTAATTGTGAGGCGATTGAAATATGTGCGTATATAATTACTGAGTTGAACTATTGTATAGATTCCGCATCCCTCTGTCTATTGTTCCTCTCAAAATTGTTCGAACAGGCTCTGTTGAATAAATCTCCACTCATAGAAGAAGTCTGCGTAAAATTGTGGTCGACTAACTCTATCCTAATGGTAGTGGAAATCCCATCGAAAGAGAATTAAATTTGTTTGTTTTTAATTGGAAACCCTGCCAAGGATAGACCCGAGTTAACTGAATAAGAAGGATAGCGTAACCCGGCTTGAACCCTAGTCAACACTATTTCAAAACCGTGAGTGGATTAGAAAACCTGGATTGCCCATATCGCACCGCTTTTGTGGAGCAAGTGGTATTCTCCAATTGCGAGTGATTCCATAGAACAGTCGACACATGGCATTCAGCGAAGTTCCAAAATTGCCTTTTCTCGTTACCATCACGCATTAATGTTCAAACAAGGAGGCCGCGCGATATTGTTGAGCATCGTCGATATGGAGAGGAGCCATCAGACGGTGGCCGTATGAGGAAGATGCGCGAAGGTTAACCTAAGGTATGACGTGCATAATTAATTAAAATCCATGCCATGTAGGAGTGGGGCCAATGACTAAATTTATTTGTTTAAAAAGTGTTGGGTTATCAATATGAGAGATTGACGTGGAACAACCTTAGTATAAGGTGAGGAAAGAATTAAAATTAGGGTACATTAAATTGTCAAAAATTTGTTGATTATGTTTATTTTTCAAATTCCTCGAATTTGATAAATAAACCCGAAGAAGTTGTGGAAGACCACGTGGAGGTGAAATAAGTTAATTGTGGGAATGCTGACTGAGCGACAATAACAAACCAACCCTCCTTTGGGGCCGACTTTCAGCTTTGTTGCCGTCATTTGTGGTATCAGAGCTGTTGTTTTTAAGTTGTTTTTGAAAATAACTGACATGGAAATCCGAGTTGGTAGAGGTGCTGGCAGAAGGAGACCTGTTGACAACATAAAAGTGTTGGAGATCTTGCAGAGGTTCAGGGCCAGAATGGATGCCATGGAGCGAAGACAGTCCGGAGATCCTGAAGACATCAGTGACCCTGAAATAGAAGAAGTTGAAGAAAATGCTGAGATTCCTCCTGACTTGAGGCTCCTCAGAACTGTTCTGGGGTTTGAAGTTAAGCCCAAGATTGAGGTGTCAAGTTTTGCAGGACGACTGAATCCAGAAGAGCTAGTGGACTGGATTAATGAAATGAACAAGTGCTTCGATTATGAAGAAATGAGCGAAGATAAGAAGGTCAAGTTTGCAGTAACAAAGTTGAAGGGACATGCTGCACTTTGGTGGGATGGAGTGCAGGCAGAAAGGAGGAGAGTTGGCAAGAAACCTATAAAAAGCTGGACTAGAATGATGGCTAAATTAAAAGGTAAATTCTTGCCTAGTGATTATCAGCTGACATTGTTTAGGCAAATGCAGAACCTGAGACAGAGGTTGCTGATAGTAAAGGAATACACAGAGGAATTCTACAGAGTGAGCATAAGAGCTGGGAAATTTCAAGACACACAAGAGAAGACTGCCAGATATGTGAATGGTCTCAAGCTGGAGATACAAGATGAGATTGGTATTTTGTCTCCTAAGACAGTGGAAGAGGCCTACCAGATGGCCTTGAAAGCAGAGGAGAAACTCCTGAGGAAACAGTATGCCAAGAAGAGAGGTAATTTCCGTGGGAAGGGAAGTCAGGATGGTAGAGGAAAGCCTACTACACTTAGGGATGGAGCTAACAATAGCTCACCTCAGAATGCATCTACAGAGGATGATGCAAGGGGTAGAAGGGGTTCTTACAGAGGAAAAGGAAGAGGAGGTAGAGACAGAGGCAGAGGTAGAGAATTGAGGTGCTATAGATGTCAGAAAGTGGGACACAAGCACTATGAATGTCTAGAGAATGTGGGTGCTGGTCAAAGAAATGCTGTTGTTGCCCAGGCTGGAGAAGAGGCAGAAATTGAAGAAGAAATTCTAGCATAGAGGGGAGAGTCCTTGGTGGTTAACAAGGTCCTGTTGTAGCAAACAAAAGAGGTCACTGAGCCTGCACAAAGGAAGACTTTGTTTAGGAGCATATGCAAAGCCCAAGGGAAATGCTGCCAACTAGTCATTGATAGTGGCAGCACAGACAATCTGGTTTCCACTGAGGTGATAGAGAAGTTGAAGCTGAAGACAAGGGAGCATCTAACTCCCTACAGGGTGTCTTGGCTGCATAAAGGGCACCAGCTGGTTGTAAAAGAATAGTGTGAGATAGAGCTGCAAATGGGCAAATACAAAGATAAGGTCCTGTGTGATGTAATGCGCATGGATGTGTGTCATATATTATTGGGTAGACCTTGGCAGTTTGACAGAGCAGCAGTGCATGACGGCAAGAAGAACACTTACAAGTTCTTCAAAGATGGGGTACACCATACATTGATACCCATGGAAGAAGGAGAGCCATCCAGCAGAGTGATTGATCCAAATACCTTGTTGCTGAGCGGGAAGGAATATCTGCAGCAGATAGAGGAAGAAGAGGTAAGTTTTGCTTTAGTTTGCAAACCTAAGGTAGTTCTTACTTCTACAAATATTTCTAATTTGCCAGTAGAAATCCAAGAGATGTTAGACAATTATTGTGACATTATTGTGGATGATTTACCTGATGAGCTGCCACCTGTGAGAAAGATCAGCCATCAGATAGATTTTATCCTTGGTTCAAAATAAGGCAGCCTACAGAATGAATCCAACAGAAAACAAGGAAATCAAGAGACAAGTACAGGAATTGGTGGACAAGGGGCTGATCAAAGAAAGTTTAAGTCCATGTGCAGTACCAGCAGTATTGAGCCCAAAGAAAGATGGAGGCTGGAGGATGTGTACTGATTCTAGAGCAATCAATAAGATCACAATCAGGTAAAGATTCCCTTTGCCCAGAGTTGAGGATTTGATGGACTGTTTGAGTGGTGCTAAATATTTTTCAAATATAGATTTGAAAAGTGGATACCATCAGATTAGAATAAGAGAGGGTGATGAGTGGAAAACGGCCTTTAAAACAAATGAAGGACTGTATGAATCGATGGTAATGCCTTTTGGGTTGTCAAATGCACCTAGCACTTTTATGAGACTTATGAATGAAGTATTGAAGGAATTCATTGGTAAATTTGTGATAGTATATTTGGATGATATATTAGTTTTCAGCAGAACCAAAGAAGAACATTTAAGGAATCTTAATTATGTCTTGAAGAAGCTGCACCAAGAGAAATTGCTGATAAACTTAAAGAAATGCTCCTTCATGAAGGAAGAGTTGGTGTATTTGGGTTTTGTTGTTTCTGCAGAGGAATTGAAGATGGACCCATAAAAGGTTAAGGTAATCATGGAGTGGCCTTCACTCAAGAATGTTTTTGAGGTAAGAAGTCAAGGGATTGCTGGGCGACAGTGTGAAATTCATAAGAAAATTCTCAGAAGATTAATGCACCCATAATTGAGACAATAAAGTTAGCAGTGAAAACAAATGATGGCACGGACTGTGGGTCAGCGTAAATAAAACTTAAACTGCAAAGAAAAGATAAATGAGAAGCCTGTTTTGATCCTGCCCGATTTTGCTAAATCATTTCAAGTAAAGTGTGAAGCCAGTGGAGGGGCCATTGGAGCTGTGTTGAGTCAGGATGATAGGCCTATAGCCTATTTCAGTGAGAAGCTAAATGACACCAGAATAAATTATTCCTCTTATGAGAAGGAATTCTATGCAATTGTTCAGGCACTGAAAAAGTGGAGACATTATTTGATGTCAAAAGAATTTGTACTATATTCTGATAATCATGCTTTGCAGTATATTGTACAGCAGCCCGAGTTAAATCATAAACATGCAAAATGGGTTGAGTATCTCCAAGGTTTTAACTATTTTTTTGAAACACATAAGTGGCCAAGCAAATAAAGTAGATGATGCTTTGAGTAGGAGGCACATGCTTGTTCAAGAAACTAATTTTGAAGTTGTAGGGTTTGATTTTCTCAAAGAATTGTATAAAACAGATTCAGATTTTAAGGAATAATTTGAGGCATGTTGTAACCCTGTTCTAACAGATAGAAGCCAGTGGCTGGATTGTTTCTTACAGGAAGACTTGTTATTCAGAAGAAACCAACTGTGTGTACCAAAATGTTCCATGAGAGAAAACTTGATCAAGGAGAAGCATAGTGGCGGACTTGCTGGACACTTTGGTATTGATAAAACTTATGAGCAGCTGAGTCACTTCTATTATTGGCCTAAGGTGAGAGCATAAGTGGATAAGTTTGTGAAGAATTGAAAAATCTATCAATACACCAAAGGAAGGAGGCAGAATGCAGGATTGTACACTCCCTTGCCTATTCCAGACAGGCCTTGGGACATGGTGAGTATGGATTTTGTTCTAGGATTGCCCAAGACTCAGAGAGGGAATGATGTAGTCTTTGTTGTAGTGGACAGATTCTCCAAAATGGAACATTTTATTCCATGCTATAAAAATAGTGATGCCACCCATGTTGCTAACTTGTTTTTCAAAGAAGTTGTTAGATTTCATGGGTTGCCCAAGAGTATTGTTTCAGACAGAGACACCAGATTTGTGGGTCATTTTTGGAGGACACTGTGGAATAAAATTGGTACCAAACTGATTTTCAGCTTAGCTTATCATCCTCAGACTGATGGACAAAATGAGGTAGTGAATAGGAGTCTGGGAAATTTGTTGAGAAGTCTTGCAGGAGAGCATCCCAAGCAGTGGGACCATATTTTTCCCCAGGAAGAATATGCATATAATGACTCACCAAATAGGAGCACAGGGTAGGGCCCATTCCATATTGTCTATGGAATGCACCCCAGGGGAATATCAGAGTTAAGAAATCTGGGAAGGGGAGAGATGAGAAGTGCCGATGGTGAAGAATTTGCTTCAGAGATCCAGGCCATACATGAACAAGTGAAACAACAACTACAAGGCAGCAGCATCAAATACAAAGGCAGAGCAGACTTGAGCAGAAAAGAAGTTCATTTTGAAGTAGGAGATCTGGTTTTGGTGCACTTGAGAAAGGAGAGATTCCCAAAGAAGCAGTATAACAAACTGAAGTTCAAAAAGATTGGCCCATGCAAGATACTTAGAAAGTTTTCTGCAAATGCTTATGAGATTGAATTGCCACCTGATGTTGGAATATCTCCCATTTTTAATGTTGCAGATTTGTTCAAGTATGAAGATGATGGTGAAGAAGAAAGATCAGCAGACAAGGAACAAATTGAGTGGAAGGAGAAGCTACCTCCAGCGCAACCATTGCAACCAGAGAAGATATTGGACAAAAGAGTGTTCAAGAAGACTAGAGGACAAGAGTACTTTCAGTACTTAATCAAATGGAAGGATAAGCCAGAGGAAGATGCCACTTAGATTACTGAAGGAGTGTTGCAGAAGATAGGCAGATCAGTGGAAGAGCTCATGGACAAGAGCCCATGAAGAAAATTGCCCTCGGGAGTCTGATGCAGGGGCATTAGACACTAGCCAACAATGTAGGAGGTTTTGTCCACATGTTGTGTCTAGGAGGGTTCGAAAACATTTGAATTGTAACAGCTAGGTGTCAATACCTCAACTGACTGTTTCATTTAGATTAGTTAGAATTTGTAGAAGTCGAATAGTTAGATTCGATCCATCTGTCATGTTTCGGTTAGTTGAATTATTTTAATTAGGCTTTTGATTTTCTAAACGGTCCTCATAGAGGAACCGAAGAGACACATTGTAATGTATATAAATTGTATCCCTCGGATGCATTGAGGGAGGAGGAGATATTTCTGCAATAAAATCTATGTGTTAAAAATTTCTTCCAGTTAAATAATTTCAGTGCTCATTGGCCATCGAATTGTCTCGAATCCTTATTTGTGGAGAAATTGTTTAATTGTGAGGCGATTGAACTCTGTGCGTATATAATTACTGAGTTGAACTATTGTATAGATTCTGCATCCCTCTCTCTATTTTTTCTCTCAAAATTTTTTGAACAGGCTCCGTTGAATAAATCTCCACTCATAGAAGAAGTCTGCGTAAAATTGTGGTCGAATAACTCTATCCTAATGGTAGTGGAAATCCCGTCGGAAGAGAGTTACATTTGTTTGTTGTTAATTGGAAACCCTGCTGAGGATAGACCTGAGTTAACTGAATAAGAAGGATAGCGTAACCCAGCTTGAACCTTGGTCAACACTATTTCAAAACCATGAGTGGATTAGAAAACCCAGATTTCCCATATCGCACCGCTTTTGTGGAGCAAGCGGTATTCTCCAATTGCGAGCGATTCCATAGAACAGTTGACACGTGGCGTTGGGAGAAGTTCCAAAACCGCATTTTCGCGTTACAATCGCACATTAACGTTCGACCAAGGAGGCCGCGCGATATTGTTGAGCGCCATCTATCTGGAGGGGAGCCATCGGACGGTGGTCATATGAGGAAGATGCGCGAAGGTTAACCTAAGGTATGGCGTGCATAATTAATTAAAATCCATGCCGTGTAGGAGTGGGGCCAGGGACTAAATTTATTTGTTTAAAAATTTTCGGGTTATCAATATGAGAGATTGACGTGGAACAACCTTAGTATAAGGTGAGGAAAGAATTAAAATTCGGGTACATTAAATTATCAAAAATTTGTTGATTATGTTTATTTTTCAAATTCCTCGAATTTGATAAATAAACCCGACGAAGTTGTGGAAGACCACATGGAGGTGAAATAAGTTAATTGTGGGAATCCTGACCGAGCGACAATAACAAACCAGCTCTCCTTTGGGGCCAACTTTCAGTTTTTTTTCCGTCATTTGTGGTATCAGAGCTGTTGTTTTTAAGTTGTTTTTGCAAAGAAATGACATGGCAATCTGAGTTGGTAGAGGTGCTGGCAGAAGGAGACCTGTTGCCAACGTAGAAGTGTTGGAGATCTTGCGGAGGTTCGGGGCTAGAATGGATGCCATGGAGTGAAGACAGTCCGGAGATCCTGAAGACATCAATGAACGTGAAATAGAAGAAGCTGAAGAAAATGTTGAGATTCCTCTTGACTTGAGGCTCCTCAGAACTGTTATGGGGTCTGCAGTTAAGCCCAAGATTGAGGTGTCAAGTTTTGCAGGAGGACTGAATCCAGAAAAGCTAGTGGACTGGATTAATGAAATGAACAAGTGCTTCGATTATGAAGAAATGAGCGAAGATAAGAAGGTCAAGTTTGCAGTAACAAAGTTGAAGGGACATGCTGCACTTTGGTGGGATGGAGTGCAGGCAGAAAGGAGGAGATTTGGAAAGAAACCTATCAAAAGCTGGACTATAATGATGGCTAAATTAAAAGGTGAATTCTTGCCTAGTGATTATCAGCTGACATTGTTTAGGCAAATTCAGAACCTGAGAGAGAGGTTGCTGACAGTAAAGGAATACACAAAGGAATTCTACAGAGTGAGCATAAGAGCTGGGCAATTTCAAGACACACAAGAGAAGACTGCGAGATATGTGAATGGTCTCAAGCTGGAGATCCGATATGAGATTGGTCTTCTGTCTCCTAAGACAGTGGAAGAGGCCTACCAGATGGCCTTGAAAGCATAGGAGAAACTCCTGAGGAAATAGTCTGCCAAGAAGAGAGGTACTTTCCGTGGGAAGTGAAGTCAGGGTGGTAGAGGAAAGCCTAATACACCCAGGGATGGAGCTAACAGTAGCTCACCTCAGAATGCATCTACATAGGATGATGCAAGGGGCAGAAGGGGTTCTTACAGAGGAAAAGGAAGAGGTGGCAGAGACAGAGGCAAAGGTAGAGAATTGAGGTGCTATAGATGTCAGCAAGTGGGACACAAGCACTATGAATGTCCAGAGAATGTGGGTGCTGGTCCAAGAAATGTTGTTGTTTCCAAGACTGGAGAAGAGGCAGAAATTGAAGAAGAAATTCTACCAGAGAGGGGAGAGTCCTTGGTGGTTAACAAGGTCCTGTTGAAGCAAACCAAAGAGGTCACTGAGCCTGCACAAAGGAAGACTTTGTTTAGGAGCATATGCAAAGTCCAAGGGAAATGCTGCCAGCTAGTCATTGATAGTGGCAGCACAAAAAATCTAGTTTCCACTGAGGTGATAGAGAAGTTGAAGATGAAGACAAGGGAGCATCCAACTCCCTACAGGGTGTCCTGGCTGCATAAAGGGCACCAGTAGGTTGTAAACGAACAATGTGAGATAGAGTTGCAAATGGGAAAATACAAAGATAAGGTCCTGTGTGATGTAATGCCCATGGATGTGTGTCATATACTGCTGGGTAGACATTGGAAGTTTGAAAGAGAAGCAATGCATGATGGCAAGAAGAACACTTACAAGTTCTTCAAATATGGGGTACACCATACATTGATACCCATGGAAGAAGGAGAGCCATCCAGCAGAGTGATTGATCCAAAGACCTTGTTGCTGAGCGGGAAGGAATATCTGCAGCAGATAGAAGAAGAAGAGGTAAGTTTTTCTTTAGTTTGCAAACCTAAAGTAGTTCTTACTTCTACAAAGATTTCTGATTTTCCAGTAGAAATCCAAGAGATGTTAGATGATTATTGTGACATTATTGTGGATGATTTACCTGATGAGCTGCCACCTGTGAGAAAGATCAGCCATCAGATAGATTTTATCCCTGGTTTAAATATTCCAAATAAGGCAGCCTACAGAGTGACTCCCAAGGAAAATGAGGAAATCAGGAGACAAGTACAGGAATTGGTGGACAAGGGACTGATTAAAGAAAGTTTGAGTCCATGTGCAGTACCAGCAGTATTGAGCCCAAAGAAAGATCGAGGCTGGAGGATGTGTACTGATTCCAGAGCAATCAATAAGATCAAAATCAGGTACAGATTCCCTTTACCCAGAGTTTAGGATTTAATGGACTATTTGAGTGGTGCCAAATATTTTTCAAAGATAGATTTAAAAAGTGGATATCATCAGATCAGAATAAGAGAGGGTGATGAGTGGAAAACTGCCTTTAAAACAAATGAAGGACTATATGAATGGATGGTAATGCCTTTTGGGTTGTCAAATGCACCTAGCACTTTCATGAGACTTATGAATGAAGTATTGAAAGAATTCATTGGTAAATTTGTGATAGTATATTTGGATGATATATTAGTTTTCAGCAGAACTAAAGAAGAAAATTTAAGGCATCTTAATCATGTCTTGAAGAAGCTGCACCAAGAGAAATTGCTGATAAATTTAAAGAAATGCTCATTCTTGAAGGAATATTTGGTGTATTTGGGCTTTGTTGTTTCTGCAGAAGGATTGAAGATGGACCCAAAAAAGGTTAAGGCAATTATGGAGTGGCCTTCACCCAGAAATGTTTTTGAGGTAAGAAGTTTCCATGGACTTGCCAATTTTTACAGGAAATTCATAAGGAACTTCAGTAAGATTAATGCACCCATAATTGAGACAATAAAGAAGAGAAAACATCCATTTAAATGGACTGCTGAAGCAGAAAGAAACTTTAAACTTTTGAAGCAAAAGATAACTGAGAAGCCTGTTTTGATTTTGCCTGATTTTACTAAACCATTTCAAGTAAAGTGTGATGCCAGTGGAGAGGCCATTGGAGCTGTGTTGAGTCAAGATGATAGGCCTGTAGCCTATTGCAGTGAAAAGCTCAATGACACTAGAAGGAAGTATTCCTCTTATGAGAAGGAATTCTATGCAATTGTTCAGGCACTGAAAAAGTGGAGGCATTATTTGATGTCCAAGGAATTTGTATTATATTCTGATAATCATGCTTTGCAGTATATTGTACAGTAGCCCAAGTTGAATCATAAGCATGCCAAATGGGTTGAGTATCTCCAAGGTTTTAACTTTGTTTTGAAACACATAAGTGGCCAAGAAAATAAAGTAGCTGATGCTTTGAGTAGGAGGCACATGCTTGTTCAAGAAACTAATTTTGAAGTTGTAGGGTTTGATTTTCTCAAAGAATTGTATAAAACATATTCATATTTTAAGGAAGCATTTGAGGCATGTTGTAACCCTATTTTAACAGATAGAATCCAGTGGCTGGATTATTTCTTGCAGGAGGACTTGTTATTCAGAAGAAGCCAACTGTGTGTACCAAAATGTTCCATGAGAGAAAATTTGATCAAAGAGAAGCATAGTGGTGGACTTGCTGGACACTTTGGTACTGATAAGACTTATGAGCAGTTGAGTCACTTCTATTACTAGCCCAAGATGAGAGCAGAAGTGGATAAGTTTGTGAAGAATTGCAAAATCTGTCAATATGCCATAGGAAGGAGCCAGAATGCAAGATTGTACACTCCCTTGCCTATTCCAGACAGGCCTTGGGACATGGTGAGTATGGATTTTGTTCTAGGATTTCCCAAGACTCAAAGAGGGAATGATGCAGTCTTTGTTGTAGTGGACAGATTCTCCAAAATGGCACATTTTATTCCATGCTATAAAACTAGTGATGCCACCCATGTTACTAACTTGTTTTTCAAAGAAGTTGTTAGATTGCATGGGTTGCCCAAGAGTATTGTTTCAGACAGAGACACCAGATTTGTGGGTCATTTTTGGAGGACACTATGGAAGAAACTTGGTACCAAACTGAGTTTCAGCTCAACTTATCATCCTCAGACTGATGGACAAACTGAGGTAGTGAATAGGAGTCTGGGAAATTTGTTGAGAAGTCTTGCAGGAGAGCATCCCAAGCAGTGGGACCATATTTTGCCCCAGGCAGAATATGCATATAATGACTCACCAAACAGGAGCACAGGGCAGAGCCCATTCCATATTATCTATGGAATGCACCCCAGGGGAATATCAGAGTTAAGAAATCTGGGAAGGGCAGAGATGAGAAGTGCTGATGGTGAAGAATTTGCTTCAAAGATCCAGGCCATACATGAACAAGTGAAACAGCAATTACAAGGCAACAGCACCAAATACAAGGGCAGAGCAGACTTGAGCAGAAAAGAAGTTCATTTTGAAGTAGGAGATCTGGTTTTGGCACACTTGAGAAAGGAGAGATTCCCAAAGAAGTAGTATAATAAACTGAAGTTCAAAAAGATTGGGCCATGCAAGATACTTAGAAAGTTTTCTGCAAATGCTTATGAGATTGAATTGCCACCTGATGTTGGAATATCTCCCATTTTTAATGTTGCAGATTTGTACAAGTATGAAGATGATGGTGACGAAGAAAGATCAGCAGACAAGGAACAAATTGAGTGGAAGGAGCAGCTACCTCCAGCGCAACCATTGCAACTAGAGAAGATATTGGAAAAAAGAGTGTTCAGGAAGACTAGAGGACAAGAGTACTTTCAGTACTTAATCAAATGGAAGGATAAGCTAGAGGAAGATGCCACTTGGATGATTGAAGGAGTGTTTCATAAGATAGGCAGATTAGTGGAAGAGCTCATGGACAGGAGCCCATGAAGAAAATTGCCCTCGGGAGTCTGATGCAGGGGAATTAGACACTAGCCAGCAATGTAGGAGGTTTTGTCCACATGTTGTGGCTAGAAGGGTTCAAAAACATTTGAATTGTAATAGCTAGGTGTCAATTCCTTAGCTGAATGTTTCATTTAGATTAGTTAGAATTTGTAGAAGTCGAATAGTTAGATTCGATCCATCTGTCATGTTTCGGTTAGTTGAATTATTGTAATTAGGCTTTTGATTTTCTAAACGGTCCTCATAGAGGAACTGAAGAGACACATTGTAATGTATATAAATTGTATCCCTCAGATGCATTGAGGGAGGAGGAGAGATTTCTTCAATAAAATCTGTGTGTTAACAATTGCTTCCAGTTAAATAATTTCAGTGCTCATTGGCCATCGAATTGTCTCGAATCCTTATTTGTGGAGAAATTGTTTAATTGTGAGACGATTGAACTCTGTGCGTATATAATTACTGAGTTGAACTATTGTATATATTCTACATCCCTCTTTCTATTGTTTCTCTTAAAATTGTTCGAACAGGCTCTGTTGAATAAATCTCCACTCATAGAAGAAGTCTGCGTAAAATTGTGGTCGATTAACTCTATCCTAATGGTAGTGGAAATCCCCTCGGAAGAGAATTACATTTGTTTGTTGTTAATTGGAAACCCTGTCGAGGATAGACCCAAGTTAACTGAATAATAAGGATAGCATAACCCAGCTTGAACCCTGCTCAACAGTATTTCAAAACCGTGAGTGGATTAGAAAACCCGGATTGCCCATATCGAACCGCTTTTGTGGAGCAAGCGGTATTATCCAATTGCGAGCGATTCCATAGAAAAGTCGACATGTGGCGTTGGGCGAAGTTCCAAAACCGCCTTTTCGCATTACCATCGTTCATTAACGTTCGACCAAGGAGGTCGCGCGATATTTTTGAGTGCCGTCGATCTGGAGGGGAGCCATCGGACGGTGGCCGTATGAGGAAGATGCGCGAAGGTTAACCTAAGGTATGGCGTGCATAATTAATTAAAATCCATGCCGTGTAGGAGTGGGGCCAGGGACTAAAGTTATTTGTTTAAAAAGTGTCGGGTTATCAATATGAGAGATTGACGTGGAACAACCTTAGTATAAGGTGAGGAAAGAATTAAAATTCGGGTACATTAAATTATCAAAAATTTGTTGATTATGTTTATTTGTCAAATTCCTCTAATTTGATAAATAAACCTGACAAAGTTGTGGAAGACCACGTGGAGGTGAAATAAGTTAATTGTGGGAATGCTGACCGAGTGAAAATAACAAACCAGCTCTTTTTTGGGGCTGAATTTCAGTTTTGTTGCCGTCAATATCTCTGATATTAAGCGTTTTAGTGCATAAATTGCTGCTTTTCGTCATCCTTTGTGAGTGGAATGAATCACTTTGCTTTCTGCTGCATATATTAATGATAGTACAATGTTTATGAACATATCCCAAGTCTTATTAGTCTACTGATACTCCAATACAGTGTTTATATATTGCTGCAGTCCCTCATTGAGTAGTTTCAAAGCATAAATGGGTGTGGGAGACCTGTTTAACCCACCTAGTTTAATTTGTTTCTGATATCCTATTGGATGCGGGTCTTATATTACCATATATAAGGGATCCAAGGGCTGATCTTGGTTTTTGAAGCATACATTCCTGAAAAATGCGTTTTTCAGGTATGTCTTACTGAGCAATCCCCTTTGGGATATTACATGAAGGAAAGCATGGAGGCTCAAGCTGAGTACCAGATAGCCCCAGATCAAACGAGACTTATAACTGCAATGGATCTTGAAAAGGATCAATTCAATATTTCCCTTTCAAATCCCTCTGATATGTCTATTGGTTCATCCAATAATTTGAATACTATGAATATGACTGTAGATGTGAAGAAAATTCCATTTCTTGAAAAAGTAAAATTACATATGAAAACATGTCAAATGATTGTGAATGACCTAACCAAAACTAATGCAATGGCACTGAAGACTGAAAATATTCTTGGAAAAGTGATCAAGTAGTTGAAGTTAGAGAAATCCAATTCCAAGGCTTCAACAATCTAGAACGAAGAACTCAAAAATATTATAGTGAAGATTAGAGTAGATCCCAATGAAAGGTTTGCTGTATAGAAGATTCTGCAAAGTGTTGAATGAGAAATATTTGTACTGAAGAAAATATTGAATTTGCCTACAGGAGAACACTCCATGGTAGCAGAGGTTGCAGAGATAGAAAATGAGAAAGAAAAACTTCCTCAGCAGCTCTTGCAAAAGGAAGAAGAAATCACCAAATTAAAGCAAACTGCATTGTCATTACAGAATCATATTGAATCTCATACTTGCACTTTTTTTTTTTACATTAGGTACTTAAGATCCATTAGCATAGATATCTCAATTAACCACTGAATTGAAGATGGCAGAGAGATATCGAAAAAAGGCACAAGCTGATTTAGAAACAACAACAAAAATCATACAAGGCACAGAGGGAGAAGTCAATAAATACAAAATGGACTGCCAGACTGCTGATGCTGAGATTAAAAATCTCAAAGAAAAATTGAAGGGAAATATATCCTTAATACAGGCTAAGGATATCATCTGGAATGATATTATTGTAGAAATGAAAACAATCTGGGATTTTTTTACTGTTGTTGCAGAATAAAAAAGTATTATCAAGGAGTTTGAAGAAAAAGTCATGACAAACGAGAAGAAGACAATTAATAGAGCCATTTGGGCAGGAAATTTCATTAATTTAATTGATTCCAAAATAGATCAGGAGTTGGAAGGAAATGAAATTAAAGATAGGATTTTATATGCTGTGGAAATTAACAAAATGATTGTAAAAAATGATTGCAGGAAGTCTACAGAAAAGAAGTTGATTGAGCTTAAGGAAGAAGTGAACCAATTTGATAAATTATTTGATAAAATAGAAAGAGCAGGTTTTCCATCATGTTGGGGTCTTGGAGGTGATCTTTCATCATGTAATTCTTATGAACCCTTACTAGTGTTGGCAAAAATTAAGGTAGACAGTACTCATGAAAAGACTCGGGTTCTTAAAGGAGCAACAATGATCACTTTCCTTCAAATAAATTTTCAGCTGCTGTGGTTAGTGAAAAATTTACTTGCAGAAATACCATCTTTCAACAGAATTACTGCTTTCAGATTGGAATATCAGAAGCTGGTCCATTCACCCAAGACAAACATCGAAATATGGAAGAAATGCAGAGCCTGGATGACAAATTTACCAAAGGACCCCTTGACTACTATTATCACCAAAATAGGACCTGATACACTGCTGGTCAGGCTACCTCAGTGTAACTATTTCAAACTAGACTTTTAGTTGAGGCTTAGCCTCCTCAACCTGAGAGGGCTCTCTCACTAGTTTTAAGATTTTGAATAAAGGATTAGATGGCTAACTCTAAGAATAAATTGGATATAAAGTGTATGACTGGTTGAATTACTGATCAACAAACATATATTGGGCTATGGAGTCTAGGTATGTTCCCACAAAAAATCAAAATTAGCTTATCATGGAAATCAGGGCATTTCAGAGTTTTTAGGTGTATCAGCAAAACAAAAACAGAGTGAAAAAAACACAGTTTACAAACATATGCAGGAAGTTAGAGAATTTTACAATGAATTCTAAGTAACATATGTTTATATCACTGCAAATAGATAGATAAGGAAAGCCATAGGAAGATCACACATTAAAAAATCTTTCTGAATCCTGAGTAGTAAGCCAATATCTGTATTATGATAAAAACACATAGTCTGCTTGTTAATGAAAATTTCCAACCTGGTACAATTCGGCCTCATGTCTCTTATAGAGTCATTACAATATTGGATTCTATGATCCATCTTCAGAGGAATTCAAATTCTATCTTAAATTGACACCTATTTTCTCTAAAACTGACTATTAATTACACTTGACAGTTAACTGTGTCTTCTAGAAGTCCTAATACAAATAGGAGTATAACTCCTTATTATATCTAAAAAACCTTATCTAGAACTTAAATGATATCTCTGATATTTTTTCCTCCATGTCTTCGACCTTGATGATGCCTGCTATATTGTTATGTTATCATACTGGTTCATGCCTTACTTGCCCTACAAAACAGGGAACATGTTTCCTATATTTCAGCCTTTTCCTTCTTGATGATCTTCGAACCGTTTTTACTGGAAATTTTGACCTTTTGAGATAAGTGACATGTGTTGTCACCTTCATGGAACCATACCTTTCCACCTATATAGAAAACAAGCCTTTGAAAAAGTAAAAGGAGAGATGACATGGCTGTGCTATGAAATGAGCAGCGTTTTCGTAGCGCAGAATTTACACCTTTGTAAACCACTCTCAATGATCCAACTTCCTTTTCCTTGAGACTTGGAGTTTCATTTTTGAATCCTTTCCAACCACCAATAGCAACCAAATTTGTAAATGAAGTTTTTTTACCCTTCGAAACCCTTATAAAATGTTCAAAATGAACCTACAACAGTTTCGTAGTGCACTACGAAACTACTGTGTATCTCCTTATTACACAGTTTTTTCATCATCTTCAGATCTTAAGAATATTTACAGCCCTTTAATGATTTCCTTGATGCTAATATACCTTAATAATCAACATAAGTCAACTTTGCAATGTTTTCAAAAAGTGGTGTTCTTCCCAAAACAAAACTGTATTAGGGATTTGTCACTTACTGCCTTACTTCTGCTGTAGCTGACCTTCAGATTTTGTCAATTGAATTTCAAGATCTTCAATCTGCCTCTTCAGCCTTCTGTTAGTATCCCTTAAATTCACATTTATCCTTCTCACAAATTTAGCCTCTTTGATTGCAGGAAGAGTCCAGGTAAAATACTGAGCTTCACTGCTGTCTGTTTCAGGTTTTGAGACTCTTTCAAGCTCCCACAGGGCCTTGATTCTGTCAAAATTTATCCTCTCAACAACATGTTTTCTTTCTTTCTTCTTAAGCTTAGAAATTTCAAGATTAGCTAGTCTTAATTTTTCTTTAATTCCTTCATAACTGCTCTTTTCTCTTTGAGTATTGAAAACTCTGTTTCTGTCATTTTTAGGCATAGGTGATAAAAGGTCTATGGGTTATTCATAAACATTTGAAACTTCTCCAGCTTTATCTAACTCCACATCAATCCCTTGCAAATTTTTTGAATTCCTAGTTAGAGGCCTTCTGTGCTTGAACAAAAACTCTGAAATTTCATCATTAAAATCTAGCTTTTTGGAAGACTTGATCATCTTAGATTTCCCTTCATCCAAACTTATAAAATCTTCCTGAACAAAAGGATATTCCTCAATATCAATAGCTTGTAAAATATCATTCAAACTACCCTTTAAACCTGGATCTTCTTTTGAAACCTTTTTTTTGCCTCTTTCCCTTTCTATTTGACTTCTAGTCAATCTTTTCTGGGCTAATTTGCTGGTTGACTATTCCTGTACTATTTCCTTACCTTTGGTTGTCCTCTTTTCTGCACGTTGAGGGGTTTCTTGAATAATCACTGGTGTTTTAATCTCTGGCTCTTTTACTTGCTTTCTAGGCTTTAACTTGACAAATATCTTTGATCTTGTTTCTGCAGGGTCAGTGGTTTCTAATGGTGATTTTTCTTTGGCCCTAGGGCTAACACCTATTCCATGTGTTTCCACCCCAAATCTACACAAAAACAAAAATGCAGACCATTCTCTATTCACCCTTTGAAGTTCATGCAAAACTATTAATTTAACTAGACCATGATGGAATAATGAAGTTTCACATGCCTAAGTTTTCATCTGCACCTTATCTGCCATCTTAGCCAAACTTTGAAACAGGAAGAAAGGTAAATCTAGAGAAATTATTCTAGTGAAATGCAATAAGAGTTTGAAATGATAAGAATATACCTTATGGTATCTTCCTTCACAGGTGAAGTACCTTTGAATGTTGGAGAGCAGGTTAGCATATGTATTCTTGACATAACCTCTTGGCACTGCTTTGGTTAAATCTGTGTCCAAAAACTTTGGCTTCAAAAATATTTTACAAGGTTCCATTTCAAACCTAAATATCTTGAACCACCTTTCTTCTCCCCTTGGAATCTTTGTCACTAATGATATAATTCCAGGAGAAATTGGCAAGTTTAAAAATCCAAACTTTGTATTTGAACCTGTGAAATTAATGACAAATTCTTTTGTGACTTGATTATGACCTCCCTATAGCTTTTCACAGAATCTCCAGCATCCTGCTTTCTTGAAGGCTTATTCAACTGATTTATCCTTGGTGAGAGCCTCTATGCCTTTAGGTTCCGTTCTCAAACAGTGGCCTGACCTGTGGTTTCTTTTTTCCTCTGTCATCTTTCCCTTGAAATCCCTGTGGCTTCAGAAAACCTGTAATAAACTGCCTCGCTTGATTTCAGAGAAACTGGCTCGCTTGATTAAGGGTTCAACCTCACTTGATAACTGGTTCAGCCTCGCTTGAAAATTGAGAGAAGCTCTGATTTCTTCTTACCATAAGCTTATCGTTCAAAGAAAGACATGCACCAAGTGTTTTTTGCATGAGACGATACAACCAAGGACAACCATCCCTTTTCAAATTTTAAAATGACTAAAGATAAATGACCCCCTAACGAATCTCATGATGGTTATGAATGGTTGCATGTGTGAGAAAGGATTCGTGGACTGACACCTAATCATGAAAATTTAACGAAATTTGATGGATTTGACAGTTGGACAATATTGGTTACGAATCCTCGATTTCGTAGCACATGTAATGTTATTTCAGGGTTTTCCGCTACGAAAAGACCAGCATTTTCGTAGCGCAAAAGCAATTTTTAACACTGTCTGCACTACGAAAACGTGGTTTCGTGGCTTATTCGATTTTTTTTTCAAAATTACTAAACGCATGACTTCTGAAACATAATATGGGACCCTTAAAGTGTGAAACAAGGTTTTTGGACTTTATTTGATGATGGAAATGAGACTCTAACCCTATGACTTAGACTCTAAAAGCATAAAAATGACTTAACCCCTATCTAAGACCATGAATTAGGAACAAATGAAAACTGTCCAAGTTTGGAAAAATTTTATAGTGATAAAAACTACAAAGAAGGATAAACCAACCAATCAAGGATAAGTAGCAGCATCGTCATCAATTCACATTCAACATATAGAATAGGATTTTAATTTCATGTTATTTTTTTGATCAGCGGTTGTCATTGATGTCAACCCAAGAAACACCAGGGGCTAACCCAATATTGCATGGAAATTTTGACCTACCAAATTAATATATTCTGGGTCAATAATGATTTTGATGGTTTCTACTTGTCGAGATGTTTCCGTTGATATATGGCACGCCATGTAATTCTTCACGGTTTGAGAGATATTCATGTTTGAAGTTTGTACCCCTAGTTAGTGGGCTAAAACCCCATGGGGTTGGGGCATGGGTCATTAAAAAGTCATAATTAATATTTTTTAAGCTCCTAAAATCCCTCCCACGTTCATTTGTTGAAGCCCCTCTCAACTTAAGCATTTATATAAATTGTGATCTTCATTTCCTCCTTATTCAAGGGATTTCGCCATCTGAAACAGGTCATCGTGGAATTTTCGCTCTAAAGTTTTTTCTAAGAAGGTTCAGAAGCTGCAATTTTTATGAGGCAAAGCCGAAATACTGAGGATGCTTATGTAAAATTTTCAGATCAAGGTGCACAATATTTTTGGAGATATGATCTGTGGAAGTCATGGTTTTTGCAGGATCCTGAAATTCATCTCAAAGAAGTGACCTTGGTAAATTCGTCATAACCTTAGCCACTCGCATTTTTTGACATGTTAGTAATGGATTTCATACCTACAAAATGTAGTTTTCTAGAAACTGATTTCCTTATGTCAATATGTCATCTAGAAAACCCTCATAAAACTTTTTTCGCCCTTTCTACTTTTCAGTCCACCCATGTCAAAATCAAAACCTCATTATCACTATCCTATCTAGCTTCAGCCCTATTGGTCTGCCCATCAGCTCCAAAAGGAAAAGTCCAAGTCTGTTTCAAGAGTCTCCCCTATGTTAGGAAGTGGCGCTTTAAGACATTCTACCCTTGGCAATCATCAAAAGGCCAAAAAGCCTCCATCTGCTACAGACCAATCATGACTAACCTCTCACTCTGCACATCAACTTGATAACAGCTCTAAGTCGTGCCACTTATACCCCTAGGTCTCAGCACTGCATAAACCACAATCTCAAGCTGATTACTAGGTGTTTCACAGTGTTTTATGGATTCTGCAAAGACATGAAATATAACTTCATCTCAGGAGAACATTCTTGAATCTACAGTTAGAAGAACAGCTGCTTCTAAATGTAGCATGAGCCTGAGATGAATCTGCAAAACAAAGAGTCACTCATCAAGATCTTGCAGCCTCTTTTCAGCATGAAAATCACAATAAGAGAAAGACACCACTGTCACAGCAAACTGGTAAATTGTCATGGCCCAGAACCTCCTTCATTTACAAGCAGAGGGTTAGGGCGCCTCCTTCATCTACAAGCAGAGGGCGCTGGCCAGTATTGACTTAAAGGATTGCAGAAGCCCAGGTTTGCCTTTTACTGAACAGTGAAACAACAACTCCAGGTTTTCTGAGTGAGTGATGATCATAATAGGGATAGAGTCTGAAGTATGCAAGTTCAAAGGAAAACAGAGTTTGGTCTGATAAAGGAGGTCATTTGAAGTTTTCAAATTATGTGAATTGTTAAACTTTAGAAAGGCATGTCATTAGTAAAAATTCCAATCATAAGCAGCCTGCTTGTCCACAAGATCAAATTGAAGAGGTGCTGACAAAACATGTCATTACACAGGCAGAAGGAAATTTGTTTGTTTTTCAAAAGGCACTGACCTCCATAGCCACAGAGACTATCTTTCAAATAATTTGTCATAAGATGACCAAAGCAAATGATGACATCTCAGTTCCCCTCAGAGCAGTACAGTGAGACAGTGACAATTTGACTAGGGTTGTTCTGAAGCATAGTGGTGATTGCAAGCAGAGCCTTATCAAATAATCTTCAGATACTTTGCTCAGTGAAAGGCCTCCTCCATTTATGAGCAGATGGCCAAAGCATTGCATATTGTTGAAAACTGATTTGGTCAAAAGGTGCAGTGGAAGGATACAAAGGAGGTAAATAGAAGTCTGTACACATGTGAAAGATGGTGTTTATATTTCAAAATGCATTACACATAGGAAAATGTCTTTCAAGAAATACATCATGATGGACAGGAAACAATATGAATATGTATGCATTGATACCAAAAAGGAGCAGTTTCCTTAAGGGAAAGGGTCAAACAACACCCCACTGTCACCTGCCAAGAGGACTAAGGGAGCTTCTTTTGAGTAAACAGAGAAATATAGTATGAAAGCATGCAACCAAAAGATGGCACTGACAGTCCAGGGAGAATCTTATAAATCACCTAAGAGCAAAAATTATCAAACAAATTGGAAGAAGACAGACCATCTCCTTTTAAATGACAAAATGGGTTTCAAATCTCTTCAACAGACCTTGTGTGGTTTTCTCTTTTAGAATATCACCAAGAAAGTAAGACAGTGGACAAAGTTGATCTTTGGAATGGTTCTATTACAAAAAGGTCAATGCACTGATCAAAGCAAATGATAACTGTGTTTCAACATTGTAAATAAATATACCAGTTATGAATAGACAAAGAAGTGGTTTTGATAGATTATCAGTGTTTTCGGAGTTTGAAACAAATGCAGCTTTCTCATTATTCAAAAAGGGACAGATATATCATAGATAATGTACCTACAGGCAGGGAATTATTTTGGAAAAAAGGGGCACCTTCCTAAAATCAAAAAACCATAACCAAATCCAAATTAGGTCAGCAATATGGACACCTGCATTAGAGAAAAGGTTGAGGAAGCTGTTAAAAACTGAGACTGTCAAAACAGGTTGACAAAACAAATCTGTCCTTTCAGAAACAAGTCAGTCTTCATATATTTTCTTGGCAGGTTTAAAGAGGGGTTGTTTTACATCATATATATCACCAGTATTATTAAGACACAGTGGCAGAGATGATATGAAGGTTGTGGAGCTATTTTTCAAAGTTTGAAAGTTCGGTGTTGAAATGTCACCCAGCGAACAAAGCTGGAAATTACCTTTTCAAACACCTGTGCATAAGTGAGACAAAGTTCTGGTTTTTTAGCCTTTTATGTTTGTTATAAAGAGGTTGATCCATGATTGAATCGATCTAAAAAAGCATAGAAATCTCCAATGCACGCATTGCTCGTGATTCCAATTTGAAATTGCGCCGAGAGGTATTGGTGAAAAAGGTCAAAAGACTGTGTTTACCCTGCAAAATGACCAAGAGTTCACGTTGCATTTAAGAATATGACCGTTGGAGAGTTTTGTTCTATGTCAATAGAGTGAGGTGAAGAGTGCATTCTTCATTGTCAAAACGAAGCAAAGTCTTTGGTTACCCTCGGCATCAAACAAAGCAAAGTTCGGGTCAGTTTGTAGGAGTTGCACAGTTTAAACAAAGCGCGACGCGCCTGGAAACCCGCGCGACGCGCCTGGGAGCATTTTTACACGGCGGTCAGTGTTGGCGCGACACGCCTGTACAGTTGCGCGACGCGCCTGTACACGGCGCCCGACCGCCCGACAGCCCGACCCGACAGGCCACCCGGGTGGTATTTTTTGCGCGCCGTGCTGTCCTTAAAGAGTGCCGCGCATAATTGAGGGCTTTCCGGTGCTACTCCAGCCCTCCCCAAGGGTTTTTCATCTAAATTGAAGGTATTCCTATATATTTTCCCCTCGATTTCAAAAATTTTCTCACCATATCCGGAAAATGATTTTACTATGAAAATGCCCATAGTTTGAAGCTATGTTTGAGAGGTAAATTCACTGCTGAGGGTGCCTATAGAAAGAACCGAGTGTTAAACTTCTTCAGATTTCTCATACCACACCATATAGGACTCTTGAACCCTGTCACCTTTTCAGAAAAATGTTGTTTTGACTGTATGATTATTCGAAGTATGAGACTGTGATAAGATGCTAGTAATGTTATTTAGGGCACCTACAGGAAAAGGTTGGTTTTGAGACTAAGAGCAGCTTGTTTCATCTTCAAAACAATCGAAGCGCAGAGGTTTTTCCTATAAAGAACTGTGTTTTGATTAAAGGGAGTTTGTTGGTTATAAGATCTTTGACTGCCACCTCAAAAGAAGCCTCTAAAAAGGTAAAAGGAGAGTTTGTTATAAAGAGACAGGGTTTAGGTCTAAAGAGAAACATTTCACACTGTCCTCAAGACATTGCCACATTATTAAAAACAGTGAATTGCACTCAGAAAAGGGGTTGTTTTCACATATGCAAGTTGGTTGACTGCCTTGTGTTTTTCAGGCTTATTTATAAGTTGGTATTCATCCAAAATAAAGGTTTTTTCAACATAAACCAGAGGTGTTACATCAGTAGGAGGTCTTGCCTATTTGGCAAAGTAAAGGCTCTTGCAGACCTTGTTGAAACTTTTTGAGGCATTTTCCAAACTCTGTCACCTTGTTCAAAGCAGTAAAGCTGACTGTATACCTACACTGAAGTTGGACTATCCACAAGTCTGTTGTTTTATTTTCACTCCAAGAAGGGCAGGATTTTAATGATTGGGAATTTCACCTTGGAGACACAGATATAGATGTGGTGGTTGATCTCTTAAATTCACAAGTAAAGGGTGATTTTCCTAAACACTGTGCACTGATAATTCACCTAACCTTGGTCTCCTTTTTCTTTCACTGTATGGTCTCTTCTAGAGAAATCTATTGACAGAGATATTCTAAGGGTGAACAGGCCACTTTCTGAAGAGCAGGTTTTTGATGATTGAATTTTACCTTGGAGACAGAGATGTAGGTGTGTTGATTGACCTCTAACAAATTCACAAGAAAGGTGACTTTTTAACACTGAGCACAGGAAAATTACCCAGCAGTCTGTCTTCTCTTTGTTATATGGTACCCTATTGAGAAATCTGCCTGGCTGAGGTACATTCAAAGGTAGAAGGCTAAGTTTTAAGATAGCAGAGGTTGTGTATTATAAGAAACTTGATTGCAAGCCTTCCAACTCACATTGTTTATCTGTCAAAGCAGTAAAGTGACACAGTTTGACTCCAACAGGACATTTTACACACAGTGAAGGCATTTTTACCTCTTCCAAAGCATTTTCAGGTCAGAATGCCTCCAAGGCAAGACAGCAGGAGTGGTCCACACAAAAGATATGAGCCTATCTCTACCGCGCAAACTAAAGGCAGCCCAAGAGAAATTGAAGAAGGCAAAGGGGAAGCGCCCGGCACAGAAAGAGGAGAAAAGCACATCAGCTCTTGACATTTTGGCCTCAGCTTCGGAGCATGTTGCTAGGGACCCCTGAGGGTCATATGTGCCGATTTTGGGCCCGTTTCGACAACTTTTTGTTTTTTGGCATTTTTTGGTTTTTGGTCGAAAACTCATAATTGCACCATTTCAGTTTGAGGATGTGTCAAGGGAGAAGGATGATACCAGTGGATGCCATAATTCTATGAGCAGGTCCCCAGCGATTTTCAGAGAATTTGGAGATCTTTCGCCCCCTCAAATTGGCGAAAAATGCTCGCTTTTTGCACGTTCTGCCCCTCATATCAGCAGTCTGCTTTTTCCTGGTTTTTTACACACAGGTACAGTTTTGGAGGACTTCCAGGCATCAGATTGAGATGATTTCAGTTGCGCCGGAAATTAGACACAAAGAGATTTCCAACGAGATATCATGAGCCTCGTTTCAACACCGGGAAGGCTGCCATTTGTCTCCAACAATTCAGGGGACCTTTTTCTGATGTAAATTTGAAGTATTTTTGCAATTTTTTAACCTCAAAAATCTGCTTTTTCCAAATGTGCATTAAGCTATTTTTACACTTGGAAAATGGTGCAAAGTCAATATAATTTTAGTTTTTAGCAGTTTTTTAGATATTTTATGGATATTTTGTGCCTTGGCTGCAAAGCCCTCAAGGACAAGTTTAGATATTTTGACTTGGCCAATGGGATAGCTAGTTGCTCCATGAGGTTTTCTCCCCAAGCCTATTTATTCCATGGGTTTCATTGTAAATCGAGGCTGAACTTGAGAGAAGAATCAATATATTGGTCATATGAGCTTTGAAGAACATATTTGTGTTATGATTTTTGGACTGCCTCTTGGATGCTTTTGATGAATGATGAAGGATTGGAGATGGATTCCATGACATGGTAGAATGGTATAGTGTTTCTTGCTATGTTTTTGTCTTCTAGTTTTCATTCATAATACATGCTTCTTGCTGCTATAGATCAGTAGAGATTAGTTTTGAGATATGCCCATGGAGGCACCTCAAAATTCTCGAATCTTCATAGCTTGATGTTTTCTTCTTCCTTAGTTATGCTAAAGAATCCTTAACTGCTCTTTAGTAACTAAAGGATAATTTTTGCTAGTTTTATTCACAAGTTCTATGTATGTTGAGTAGGATGTATGGTGTGCCCTTCTTACCTATGGTTTTCCATAGTTATATCCATGAAACTATCTCTTTGACTGATTAGATTATCATCTTGTTGAAGCAAGGAGGCCTAGTTTCGATCTAGCCCTTTGTCTAAAACTATGAAAGCTTGTTTGTCAAAGTGCCCAATAACTTAAAGACTGTGTTTAGGCGTTTCGACATAGTTTTATGAGTTGTTAGTCTGTCTTATGTGTTTTCCCCAAAGTCCTATAATGGCTTCCTGCTAGAGGGTCTTATACCTCTATGCATGTATCTGGAATGTTTGATTTCTATGTATTAATTAGCTCATAGTTACATTTAGCATGATTAATGGCTTGCTATAACATGTTTATGTCTGATATCAACTAGTTACACTTGAAATCCCTTGTCTTTCACAAGCTTGATGTCCATTTACTCCATTCTACCCAAAGATCCCTTCTACCGTGAATCAAATCAGCCCTACAACAACCTTGCATCATCATCTCATAGCTTCCTTGACCTGTTTAACCCCATAGCCCAATTGATCTGACTTCTTGTTATCCATTTTTACATCTTTGATCAGTTTTATCCCTCATAAACTTAAAAACCAAAAATCAAAAAACTCACTTCATAACTAGCCTAATATCAGAAAACCATAAGTAAACACACCTATATCTTTTACACATATAGAGAGAGCCCTCTCTGAGTCCAGGAAGGCTAGGTCCTTGGGCTCCAAAGCTTGGTTTAATTTTACATCGTCATTTGGCTCGCTTAATCACCAAATCACGGACCCTCACAACTCTCTGAGTATCAGATTGGAATTACGTAAAAAGTGGAAGATAGTGCACAGTCTTTATCTTTCACTCTATCAATTTCAGAGCCAAATGAAGGAACAGGGACATGTGGCATGCTGTACAAGTGCGTTATGCTGAAACAGTCCATAATTAGGGCATTGTGAGAGATTGGGTATAACTCTCTCTTGAAGAATCCAAATTGGGTCAGACCTATGACATTGGAAAAACGACTCAGAGGAATACTATAGGAATGAAAATCAGATATTTAGGATCTAAAATAACAGAGATACACCAGATTCAATATCGAGCTCCTAGAAGGCAAGAAAAAGCTAGATCATGTGTTGTCAAGGGTTGCAAAGGACTAGACTTTCTACGGAAACAAAGAAAAGCAAGGTGTAGTAGATGGTAGCATGACAAGAGCAACAACCAAGGTGTATAAAAGTAGCAAGAAGTTCATCATATGAAGTCTTCAAGTGGGCAGCACTGCATACAATCATTGCACTAAGTCATTGTAAATACATTATTGTAAAAATTGTACTAGTATCTCTCCGCCAAGGATTGAAGAGACATCGTTGGGAGGTCTAGGATCATCATTAGGTGGTTGTGTCAAATTTGGGGTTATGGTCTAGTATATCTTCTTCTTCTACATCATTCTATATCATTGTAAAGTGGACCATTTTCCCTGGTACGGATTCCATTCTTCTTTTATTCTTCTATAGGGTGGTAGGGTGGTGCTAGGGTGAGTTGTAGCTCATTGGTTGTTGGGGCATCTGTTCAGTTGACTACTGAAGAATCTCGGGCATTGGAGCGTCCATCCAATGGGAGCTGGAGAAGAATGCTTTTCTAGATTCTAGGAAGTTGGAGCTTTATTTTCAATTGGAGTTGAATGTTAAAGAATTATTAGAAAAGCATTAGGTGGTTTTTGTCCCGGAGTGGGTTTCCACCTTAAAAGCTGTGTGCATTTGTGTTCCTCGTGTTTGCTACTATCATTGTACAAAAACTGATAATAATTTAAGATTAGCAATTTCTATAATTGAAAGGAATACTGATTCACCCCCCCCGTCTCATTATTTCCAACAATTGGTATCAGAGCTTGGTTCCTTCAATAGTAGTTTAACAGCTCGAAGGAGGTCATGGAGCATACCAAGAATGGTGTACCTCTATTCAATGAAAATAATTATGCACTCTGGAAAGGAAGAATGGAGGTCTATCTCTTGACGCAAGGTTACGAAGTATGGGACACTGTTCAAAATGGATCTACATCAACCACAGATGAACAAGGTAAGAAGAATTTGGTAAATGATGCAAAAGAAAAGAATATTATTATCAGTGGACTTATTGAATCTTCTTATCATAAGGTGTTGGGTTGTAAAACCACCAAAAATGTATGGTACAAGCTTGATAATATATATGCAGGTGACTCAAATGTCAAAGAAGCAAAGCTTCAAATCTATAGAGAAAAATTTGAGCAACTCAGAATGAAACAAGATTGCAACATTGCTGCATACTTCCAATACGTTGATGAAATAACCAATACTCTGGAAGGATTGGGAGAGCCAGTTGATGAGAAGAGTATTATACGGAAGATTATTAGAACATTACCAGGGAGATTAAACCCAAAGGTATCGGTCTTAGAATATAGTGAAAATCTGGACAAACTCAGCAAGGAAGAATTAAATGGAGTTCTCATAGCATATGAAATGAGACTTGATGAAGAAAAGGGTACTTCAAATCTAGAAACTGCGTTCATTGCATCTAAAAAAACCAATAAGGACAAACAACCTTCAATTGAAATGACATGCACCTACAAGTGTGAAGAAAAGGGAGATGATGGAGAAGGTCTTTTAGATGAAGAATATGCTTACTTCACGAGAAAACTAAAAATTGGTAAGGGAAAATTCAAAGGTAAACTTCCATTGATATGTTTCAGCTGTAATGAGGTTGGGCATTTTGCAGCAAAATGTCCAAACAGAAGTGATGGAAACTCAAAAGGAAAGAAAGGCTTTAAGAAATTCAACAAGCAAGGATCCAAACGAAACTTTATCTCTAAAGAAGATAGCTCATCATCCGATGAAGAAAGTGACAGCAAAGAAGAAGCCAATGAGAGAGTATTGTTTATGGCCAAGCACAATAAACAAGAGGTATCAAACAACGAAGAAGAAGGATGGACCATAGAATAATTTTATGAGGAATAAATCAAGCTTATAAAATATCTCAAGGCAGAGAAGATCCGTTCCAATACTTTTGAAGAACAAGTTCAAGGTCTCAAAATTGAAGTTGAAGAACACAAATGCATTGAAGAGTCACTTCAAAATAAGTTGGAAGAAAGCAACCAAGAAAGGGAAGAATTAGAAGCTGAAGTAGTCTCGCCGCGTGAGGAAGTGAAGAAAGGAAAAACTATCCAAAACTATGCCAACAGATCAAGGGCATTGGAATAAATCATCAACAATCAACGATCTTACAATGACAAAACTGGCATCAGTTACAAAGAAGAAGAAGCAGGACCTTCTACAACAAAATACAATGAACCTATGAGATCTGACATGCATGTAGACTTCACTGGACAAGATTCACAAGAATAGCCTTAGTAGAAAATTCCTTGACGAAAATTTCCATCCAGGTACCAACATATTTTTTATGGCTACTGTTATTCATGTGGAAAATTTGGTCATAAAGCTGTAGAATTTCGCACGTACCCTAGGAACGAATAGAATTCTAGGAGATCTGTCAAATATGAACCTCCCAGGGCTCAGCAAAACATCAATAGATTTGAACATTTAAGAAATAATATTAAATGTTACAAATGTCGAAACTTTGGACACATAGCCAAAGACTGTAGACTTGAAAATTCTCTAGAAGAATCTTCGAAGCCACATAATGAATGAACATGGAAGAAGAAGAAGAATGATAATTGTGCTCTCGCTTCCAAGGCTTAAAAGAACAAATATGTGTGGTATGTTGATAGCGGTTGCTCAACGCATATGAATGGAGATAGAAATAAATTTGTATCTCTGAAAGAGAATAAGGATGGAACTGTGTCCTTTGGAAATGATGGATCTTCAAATGTTATAGGATTAGGTACTGGCACTCTCGGAAGCAAAGATTCTCTAGCCAAGAATGTTCTATTGGTTGAAAACATGATCACAATCTGCTCAGTGTTGGACAAATGTGTGATCAAGGACACACAATACTATTCAACTCCAAAAAATGTGAAATCAGGAAAGGGGTGTTTGGTGAAATTGTCGCTACAACAAGTTGAGCTCCAAACGACATATATGTTCTAGATGAAGCAACTAAAGCATGTCTAATAGCTAAAGAGGATGATACAATAATTGGTAGCAATGATGATCGAGTAAGTAAGAAGTTTTCTACAAAGGTGCAAAGTGATTTCGAGATGTCTTTACTTGGTGAGCTGACATACTTCTTAGGGCTTCAAATATCTCAGCAAGAGAAAGGAATATTTATATGTCAAGCCAATTACATCAAGGAAATGCTCAAGAAATTTAAAATGGAAGATTGCAAACCCATCCTTACTCCAATGGTAACATGTTGCAAATTGAGCATAAACGACTCATCTAAGGATGTGGATCAAAGGTTGTACAGATCTATGATTAGTAGTCTTCTATATGTAACAACCTCCCGAATAGATGTTATGGAAGCAGTTGGACAAGTAGAAAGATTCCAAGCAGCACCAAAAGAATCACATATCAAATATTCGCCAGCATTGGAATATCTTCGCCAGAAGCTTGGGATTATCCCAAGTTCTCATTAGATTTTCCTTTTTTCAGAATATAAAGGGGGAGTGGAAGTAGATTACAGGTTTGCAGGACGGTTGTGTGTCAAGGGGAGTGGAAGTGTGTATAGGTCCACAGGATGGTTGTGTTTCAGGGGGAGTTACCCTTTGCCATTGATGTCAAAGGGGGAGAGAATGTTTTAGGAAGAGGTGTCATGATCGCAGGGGGAGTACTTGTGTTGCCATCAATGCCAAAGGGGGAGATTGTTGATCATCGATTGTCATTGATGTCAACCCAAGCAGCACCAGGTGCTAACCCAATAATGCATGGGAATTTTGATCTACAAAATTAATATATTCTGGGTCAATAATTCTTTTTATGCTTTCTACTTGTCGAGATGTTTCCGTTGATATATGGCACGCCATGTAATTCTTCACGGTTTGAGAGATATTCATGTTTGAAGTTTGTACCCCCAGTTAGTGGGCTAAAACCCCATGGGGTTGGGGCATGGGTCATTGAAAATTCATGATTAATATTTTTTAAGCTCCTAAAATCCCTCCCACGTTCACATGTTGAAGCCCCTCTCAGCTTAAGCATTTATATAAATTGTGATCTTCATTTCCTCCTTATGCAAGGGATTTCTCCATCTGAAACAGGTCGTCGTGGTATTTGCGCTCTAAATTTTTTTCTACGAAGGTGCAGAAGCTGAAATTTTTATGAGGAGAAGCCGAAATCCTGAGGAAGATGATGTAAAACTTTCAGATCAAGGTGCACAATATTTTTGGAGATATGATCTGTGGAAGTCAGGGTTGTTGCAGGCTCTTGAAATTCATCTCAAAGAAGTGACCTTGGTAAATTCATCATAACTCTCTCTCTGAGTATCGGATTGGAATTCTGTAAAAATTGGTAGATAGTGCACAATATATACCTTGCACTCTATCAATTTCAGAGCCAAATGAAGGAAAAGAGACACGTGTCATTCCGTACAAGTGCGCTCTGCTGGAATAGTCCATAATTAGGGAATTGTGAGAGATTGGGTATAACTCTCTCTTGAAGAATCCAAATTGGGTCATACCTATGGCATTGGAAAGACGAATCAGAGGACTAATACAGGACCAAAAATCAGATATTGAGGATTTGAAATAACATAGATACACCAGATTCAATATAGAGCTCCTACAAGGCAAGAAAAAGATAGATCATGTGTTGTCAAGGGTTGCAAAGGACCAGATTTTATATGGAAACAAAGCAAAGCAAGGTGCAACAGAGGGTATCATGACAAGAGCAACAACCAAGGTGTATAACAGCAGCAAGAAGTTCATCATATGAAGTCTTCAAGTGGGCAGCACTGCATACAATCATTGTAAAGGTATCATTGTACTAAGTCATTGTAAATACATTAATGTAAAAATTGTACTAGTACCTATATGCCAAGGGTTGAAGAGGCAATGTTGGGAGGTCTAGGATCATCATTAGGTGGTTGTGTCAAATTTGGGGTTATGGTCTAGTATATCTTCTTCTTCTACATCATTCTATATCATTGTAAAGTGGACCATTTTCCCTGTTGCGGGAGTCCATTGTTCTTTTATTCTTCTATAGGGTGGTAGGGTGGTGCTAGGGTGAGTTGTAGCTCATTGGGTGTTGGGGAATCCGTTTAGTTGACTACTGAAGAATCTTGGGGAGAATCTTGGGTTGAGCATCATCCAAAGGGGATTTGGAGAAGAATGTTTTTCTAGATTCTAGGAAGTTGGAGCTTTATTTTCAATTGAAGTTGAATATTAAAGAATTATTAGAAAAGCATTAGGTGGTTTTTGTCCCGTAGTGGGTTTCCACCTTAAAAACTATGTGCATTTGTGTTCCTCTTTTTTTTGCTATAATTGTACAAACACTGATAATAATTGAATATTAACTAATTCTCTAATTGAAAGGAATATTGATTCACCCCCCTTAAAAGATTTCCAACAATTTTCCTCTTTTAAAGAGAACATAATTGTAATAAGACATTTTGAGGACATGTAATAGATAGTTTACGAAGTCCTAAGTATTTGATGTAGTTAGGATCAGTTACAACAGTTACAAACTACTTTCTATTGTATTTAATGAGATAGACAAGAAATAGAAAGGTTCCGAGTTTTGGACCTTCAGACTGCAATTTTTGTACTTAGATTTCAAATGATTAATGAATGAAAAGCAAGTTTCTGGAATTTGTTGATGTTGATGTGTTTTCCAGTTTACATTGTGTGCTTTCCATCTCTGAATAAAATGAAGTGATGAAGCTGCAGGTCTCTTTTTACTTGTGTGAATAAGAGTTAAAATCCTTAATAGGTGCTCCATTTTAACTGTTTCTTTCATTATAATTCTTCTAGAGTTTGAGGTGATATATTCTATACAACAACATATCAGTTTGGGCTTCTTTATTTCATGTTCTTCTGATCATTCCATTCTATATCAATAGATAATATCATTGTGGGACATTCATTGTACTTGATCTTTGAGGGTTTAATGATAAATATTTAAAGGTGATTAAACAAATACCAATATTTTTGTGACATAATTATATAAATTTATTTAGCACAGATTCCTTATCACAGCTGAGGGATTGTCTATGAAGGTACAACTGGCCCAAAAGAAACTTGGTTTTCTTGTTTGTAAGCTTTTGTGGTTATAATTTGAAGACAATGTGTTCAGAATGAATATGTCAAATTTAATGGAAGATACCTTTCCATTAAATCTCAATGAAACTTGGGTTTATTAAGGATTCCTATATTAGAGAATTTATGGATACTTCTTGGATTTTAATTAACGTTCGATTTGGTGGTTCCAATATGAAGCTTAAAGAACAAGGAATATTATTTGCATGAATTCTTGGTCAAAATATTTAAATGAGGTTGGTCTGAAGGGAGATCAATAATGATTTTGTGAGCATATGTCCAATATCCATTGAAAAAATTCTAAGATAGATAAATTAAGGATGTATGAGGAGGTCTCTATAAATTGGGAGAGTTAAGAGAGGCAAACAAAGTAATTGAGAAAGTAAGTTGAATTGTGTGGACATGAACAAGTGCACTATAATGAGTATCAGCACATGATATTTTAGAGTTGTAAGAAGAGCGAGAATGATTTTAAATGAAGTGTGAAAGTGGTGAATAGAGAGAATATGGTCCATGGTGAAGTGTGAGAGTGTTATGGTATATGGCGAAGTGTGATAGATGTCATGGAAAGCATGAGAGGAGAATTAGTGTAGAGAGAAACATAATTCAAAGAAAAACATAGATTAGAGGGGATTAGTATTTCTTGTAGGTTGGTGCCTACGTATAAATATAGGGGATTTGTGTATCTTGTCAGTTGGTTCCTACAAAACAATAGATAGAAGTGATGTGTCCTGTAAGCTGGTGCCTATGAAGCAGTAAAGAGGGTTAGTGTCTCCTATAGTTTGATTCCTACAAAGCAACATGGATTGATGTCTCCAGCAGGTTGGTGCTTACACAGAAAAGGGTATTGGTGTATCATATAGGTTAGTCACTACAAATTTATGTAAAAATATGTTTGATCCTAAAATATATTTTATATAAAGAAGTTTTGTGGCTTTCTCTCGTAAGGATTTCCACAAATATCTTGCGTTACTTGTTCAATTGATGAGATTGATGTTTTATGTTGTTTAAATGTTTAAATCAATAAAAATTGCATTATGTTGATTCACCTCCTGCTCTTAGTATACTAATTGTTATCAAAGTAGGTTCCATTAGAAGAAATATAACCAATGGAAGTTAAATATTAGAGGGAAAAATACCTAGTAAGGATAGTTATTTCCCAGTGGCAGAGCCCCACTCTTTTATGGAACAAATTATTCCTTTTGGAAGATAAGTATGAGGAAATATACGATGTATTTTGGTGCTGATGTGTGTATATATATGGTATATGGCTATAAATTTCCTTAAATTCCTCCAACAATTGTAATGCCAAAGTAATGAATTCCATTCTAGGTGGTCTCGCTGATTCAAAGTTTTTCAAGGTAATGCAATGTGACTTTGGTAATAATATTTAGAAAAAGATTCAAAGTAGATATGAAGGAGAAGAAACGATAAATAGGGCTACTATTCAAACACATAAAATGAAATTTGAAAGTTTAATGATGAACGAGGAAGAAGACATTGCATGTTTTTTTTATTTGTGTAGATGAGTTTTGTGAACACCGTTAGAGGACTTGGAGAAATGGTTGATGAAGCAATAATTATTTATGAAGTGTTGATATATATTCCATTGATATTTAATGCAAAGGTATCTTCCATTGAAGAAAAGAAATATCTAAAAGATATGACGAGGGATGAATTACATGGAATCCTCACTGCATATGAGATGAGAACATGAAAGGAAAATTCAAGGTTAAAGGAGGCTACCTTCAAAGAATCAAGGAAGACAAAAGGACACAAGGAGAATTATCACTCCATATATGAATTAGATGAATAAAAATATCAACTACGAGGATGTTGAAAATGGGTTTTTGTAAATATAAAAGTAAGCTACTAGTCAAATGCTTTAAATATGGTAGAATAGGTCATTATTCTTCTAAATTTCCATACGAAAAATTGAAGGATAGTGATGATGAAGAAGAACATAAAGACATGAAAAAATCTCATAAACATAGAAATAGAGGAAATTTTCATAAAAAAAGGAAGGGATGATATTTCAAGAAGAAAAGCATTTATTCCAAGGAAGATGACAACTCATCAGAAGACAATGACGAATATGCATCCAATAATTAAGAAAAATAAGAGTCCCATTCATGACCATAGAGGATCAATACTCTTATCAAGGGAAACCATATTTAGAGGAAGAAAATGTTAATGATCTGAAGAGAGAGCTTATATGTGCATTAGATGAAATAGAAAGACTATGAAGAAAAAATAAAAGGTAGAAGGAGTTGTTGCAGAAACATGAAAAATAAAAGAATCAATATCTTGAAGAATTGAAAATATTTCTCGCGAAGTTATAGCTAAAATAGGGAGATAAAAGAAGAATTTTTTTAAGCCAACACCCAGAAAATGAAGGAAATTTCGAGAAACTAGAAGATTGTTTCCTTGAGAAAGGAATTAGAAATCCTATGATCAACTTAATCAAAGTTTGAAGTTTGGAAAGATTTCTAAAATATTATATGATACTATAACTTTCTATATATATCCTCTTACTAAAACGTGTATTGGTTATCATGAAACTACCAAGGGAGAATCAAGCTCAATGGTATCAGAAGAGAAATGCAAAAACTGAACCTAAACACTATGTTAATTTTCTCAAAATATCTATTAATGATAACACCATTAGGAAAGGAGGAGAGGAATAGTATATATATGATTCTAAAAATAAAAAGAAGCATCACTAGCCAATAAATTAAATATGTTCTGAGGCCCATGATTAGATTCCAAAGATAAATCTCCCTAAGAAGGCCTTTTACATCTAGGTATCAAAATCTGTTTTGTGGATTTTTCTTTTCATGTAATAATTCTGGTTATAAGGGATTGGATTCCAGAGCATACATAAGAAATTTATATATGAGTAATAGGAGCATGGGATCATATAATATCTCAAGGAATGGATGTGTGAGCAATAATCCTAGAAGTTTTAAGAAGAATGTTCTTAGGAATTATAATTCATTCCCCCCCTTATTAAATTATTTTGAACGTTTCAAGTGAAATAATTTTTGGCACAAATATCAAGATTGTAGAAGAAATACATTTAGGCCTCTAAATCAAAGCAAAGAAGAAGATATTCTCAGAACTATAAGTCAAATAAAAAAGGCATGGAAAGGAAGTAAGAGGAGCAGGTAGAATGTAGTCTAGTTCGATGTGCTCAAAACAAAGATAGCCAATGGTATATATGTGGTGGATGTTCAAGTCATATGACAAGATATAACAACACATTTCTCTCTCTAAATCAAGTCAAAGGAGGCAATTTCAACCTTGGAAATAATGATTCAGGAAGGATAATTGGGAAAGGCATAGTCAATCTCAATCAAGGAAAAAAAACTTAGAATGTTCTACTTGTTGAAGGCATAAAGAACATTATACTAAATATAATTGGAATGGTTGATTGAGGGTATGATCTCACATTCAATTATAAAATATGTGAAATAAGAAAATAAAATGAATAATGGTAGCAAAAGCAATAAGTTCTCAAAACAATATATATGTCCTTAATGAGATCATAAGAAAGAAAATCTCCTCTATGGGAGTAATATCCCTAAATAATCATTAGTAAAAGACGGTATAGCTCCAAGTAGGAGACTACAACACATTAAGAATATGTAAGACTTAGAATATAAGCTATGGGAGAAGGATGATTAAATGGAAAGGTTGTAGGATATGAATTGATAGCAAATGATGTGTGAAGAAAGTAAAGTAAATGGTGTATTTCAGTTGAATTCAGTTCATAAGTTCATGGAGAGAAACATCTTTCCATTGATATCAAAATGGAGGAACAATTACAAACAAGATAATAAGTTGTAGTTAATGAAAATTGAAAATAAGAAGAAGCATCAATTTAGGAGGAGCATCCATTTACAGAAAAAGAATACAATTAGAAACAATGTAAATTGGAATCAAGGAGAAGCACCAGTTTAGGGGTAGTATCCCTTTGATTTCAAAAATGAATTAAGTTGTAGGAGAAGAAGAAGGTGCAAAAAAATAATATGTTGCAGATGATGAGAGTTTTGAATAAGGATAAGCATCAATTTAGAGGGAGCATCCCTTTACAAGAATAAAAGGAAGTTGCATTCAAAGAAATTAAATTATAAACAAAAGGAATCATAATCCCAAAGGGAAAAGTCTCAAGATAAGAGTTGCAAAAGAATAAACATTACATTCAAGAATAGATAGACACAACCTTGATAGGGGGAGCCTAGTTCTAAATAAATAAGAGGTAAGAAATAAGAGAATGTAATTGTTTAATATTGATATATTAGAGAAACAAATTGCAACCAAAAGTAAGAGAAACATGTAGACATAAGGAGAGACAACTAACAAGGGGAGCCATTATAGTTACTAAAAGACTTGTAAATGCATTAAATAATTGAAGATAGTGAATAAATTGAAAATATGAATAATCAATATCAATAACTGAGTAATTTATTTGATACATATATAGGGAGTTCCCCAATTGTTACAAAAGAATTATAGACATACAGGTTTTGATTGTGGATAGACATGTTCAAATCATGGAGTCTCATTGTCAACTGGTATATCCATTTGAAAATGATGTCAAAGGGAGAGGAATCATAGGTAGGGGTAACTAATTTAATCCATTTAGCATTTAGTAGTAGAGTTCAAATGTTGAGTACAAATGTTGAGGGTTTCCATCAATGACAAAGGGGGAGATTGTTGGAAAATGTGTTTTCATTGATGTGAACATGCTAGGGGAGCGTAGTTGGATAAAAAAAGTAGCATGGACCAATAAATGCCAAGGTCAAGTAGAA
Source organism: Pinus albicaulis (assembly GCA_034641835.2). Taxonomy (NCBI): domain Eukaryota; kingdom Viridiplantae; phylum Streptophyta; class Pinopsida; order Pinales; family Pinaceae; genus Pinus; species Pinus albicaulis. Next base: position 1,175,363,136 of record CM076584.1, on the reverse strand, counting down.
ACACTAATGTGTTGTGAATTGATGTCACAAGAGAAGAGCAAAGGCACAAAGAAAAGTAGCAGAGGAGATATGCCACATAGCAAAGGAGTGACAAAGGTGTGATAAGTGGTAAGTAAGATTGACTGTGAAATGGAAATTTATGTGGATCAACGCATCACCAGTAATATGAGATAGACAACCCTTATTCATTTTAGGGTGTCCCAAATTTCTCATAACTTGAACACAGGGGGGGATCAAAATGATTTTATGTAGAAATATCACTCAAGTTACATGACATTCAATGGATGGATTCAAGGGCTAACCATCCTTCTTGTCAAAACCACCATCAACACCCCCCCACCCACATACATTGAACACAATATGAAACCTGTTAAAGGTGATGAGACCTGGTGGGGCCAAATGCTTTAAGTCCATTGTTAGTTAATGAACGGAAGTTATTTTCATGTGTTGGCTCGTCTGTAAAAAAGTCAAAGAATTAGATTATTTTCAATGCAAAGCCTCATGTACTTGCCTAATATCTTATATGGAAAGCCCCTAGTCAAGCTCCCAGTCATGAAGAGCTTAAGGTTTGGCACCCAAGCTCTAAGTGCCCTTGAAACAAAGTATATTGAGAATTTTATCAATGCAAAGTTTTATCAGATTTATATAATATGTGATATGGCTGGCTCCTGGTCAAGCCCTTTATCATAAAGGGCTAAGGCATTAGTTCTTAAAGGCTATGAGCTCATCAAACCTCAGAATAATGGATGCACAAATGAAATTATCAATAGATTTCACCAATAACTGATAATATTGCCTCTTGGTTAAGCCTCCTTTCATAGAGGGCTAAGGCATTAGTTCATAAGGGATAAGGTCTCGTCGAACCCTTAGAACATAAAAAAAATACACAAATTTTTCAATACAAAAATTCTCTAATTTCCCTAATACTTGATACCCTGAGATATTCCAACATGGAAAGTGACAAAGTAGTGACATGATGTGCAAGGTGGAACATATGATGTGACAATGGATACATGTCACCAAAATCTACCATTTTAGTGAGACATGGTAGGTGTCATTATAGCCACATGTCAGAGTACAAATTAGCATTAACCATGTGTCGGTTTATGAATGGTTGTTGAAATAACGATGTGGCAAGCTACGTGAACCCTAGAAACTTGGAGTGTTAGAATGGTGTTTACTATCATATCACCGCACAATCTGGTATTCATTAATTAAAAAACACATGAGGCAAAATAGATCCTTGACAACGAATTGGAAATTTGATGTTATCGAGCCTTAGAGCCCCAAAATTCTTTAGTGGTGTTTTGAAAAATATCTCTCAATAGATTAATTTCCCAATTAGGTTTGTCCTGTAGTCATAGGGATTGGTCACAAGGAGTGAAAGTATAGCACGTGAGGGATTAATACCCTTGAGCCCTCGGAAGACAAGAGTAATGGTTATGAAATTTTGGATGAGTGGTACTAATAGATTGAGAACTTGATAAAAAAAATCCATTGGTCACAACGTGTGGTTCTAGGTTCTCTTTAACTAAGCACCTTGGTGCTCAATGGAATTATCATGGGTGTTTGCTCCTGAAGTCTGATAACCTAATATCTATCGGTTGACGGTCCAAGGGGATAGAACTATGGCTGACTCCTAATAGAGATAAGTTTTTGTTAAAGGCCCAAAAGAAACTTGGTTTTGTAGAGGATTCTTGTATTAGAGAATTTCTGGATATTACCTGGAATTCAGGAAAAGTTTGGTTTGGTGGTCCCAACATGAAGCCTAAAGAACAAGGAAGATCGTTTGCATGAATGCTATCTAAAAATGTTTAAATGAGGTGGATTGAAGGGAGTTCAATAATTTTTTGTAAGAATATATATAGATTCCATTGGAAAAAATTCCAAGCTAGCTAAATTGAGGATATATGAGGAATTATTTATAAATTGAGAGAGTCAAGAGAGATCAATGAAGTAATTGAGGAAATAAGTTGAAGTATGTAGGCACGAACAAGTGAAATCCAATAAGTATTAGAACATGGGGTTTCCACGCTGTAAGAAGTGCAAGAATGATCTGACATGAAGTATGAAAGATGTGACTAAAGTGAGTATGGTCCAAAGTGAAGTGTGAGAGTAGTATGGTATACAGTAAAGTTTGATACATGTTATGTAGGGTGTGAGAGGAGCACTAATGTAGAGAGAAAAGTATTTCGGAGAAGAACATAGAGAAAAGGGAATTGGTGTCTCTTGTAGGTTGGTTCCTATGAAGTAATATAGGATATTGGTGTCTCCTATATGTTGAGGCCTATAACACAACATAGGGGATTGATGTCTCAACAAAGTTACCAACTTAACGAGAACTGTACTGAGTTATAGTTTTTTTAGAGGTCACATCAAATCATGATTTTCATGTCGATTTTGAAAAGTGGTGATACAACATTAATCTTTTTTTTGGGGAAGCATATTTTTGATACTTCAAATTTTTTTATGCATTAAGTATGGACACAATTTTTTTTTAAATTTTTGTGATTTAAAGCCAATTTTGAAAAGTGTTGTTGCAACATCGACCTTTTTATTTCTGAGCATATTTCCGACACTTTAAATTTTCTTATGTATTAAGTATGGATTTTTTAAAAAATGTTGGTGGCTTTCATGCTGATTTTGAAAAGTGTTGCTGCATCATCAACCTTTTTTTTGGGGCATATTTTTGACACTTTAAATTTTCTTGCATTAAAATGTTGGTTATTTAACCATTTTCAAGTTATCTTATTCTTCTTCTTCTTCTTTATTCCTGATATGTTAATTTTTTAAGTTTTTTTTAAGCTTGTGTTTTTTGTTTTTCTTTGCAATGTTTTTTTGTAATGAATAACTTTAATTTTTTTGCAAAGTTTAAAAAAATAATAATAATATATTGAAGTTAGGATTTTTTTATATATTTATGTATTGTTTTTTTTTTAAGTTTAATTTGCATTCCCTTAAAATATCAAGCAAACCATATACATTTGTCAAGCATCATCATCACATCTATCACATGATAAGTGGTATCAATTTGCCCAACAGGAAACCAAATATTTTTGGCTCACTACTGATAAAGTAATTAGTCCAAAATTCAAGACGTATCAACAATTGTAACATAACTAGGCTACCTACAGATGTATTTTGAAAAAAAAAACTAGAGATAATCATGCATACTCAAGTGTTTAATGAAGTGTTTGGAGCTATATCTCTAGCACTTGAACCTAGAGGAGCATGGGAGGCACATTCACACTGGAAATGAAGCTCAATGTGTGTTGCCTCTCCTAAATCCTCCCCAAGAAAAATATATAATTATGTTGTTCCCTTTTGACGTCCTCCAAGTTGGCAAAGATGTTATATTTCTCTACCTACTTATCCAACAATATCTTGTTGAGTAGGGTCTTCATATTCCGATATAAATTCAAGGCTCCAAATTAATGCTTCCTTCATCCTTGAGTATGCCCTAGGTCGAGAATCCAGGTGGAAACACATTATAGAATCTCAGACTTCGGGAAGACATGTGTGTCATGAACAACATAGGACTCCAAATTGCGAATTTCTTCTTGGCTACCGGGGGGAATTGTTACCTGGTAGGCATCAAAAACATCCTGGGTTTACTGTTGAGCTCTATTATGGTCTTGGGTGTCACAAACTCCTCCCCCATGCCTATTGTGCATGCATTGGAGTTTCATATTCAACCAATAATAATATTCCCATATATTTTGACTTACAATACACTACACCAAGACAATTAAAACATGGTTTCCAGAATAGGAGTGTTGGGAGACCCAACTAGACAATAGACTAGAGAATAAATAAGAGGTGAACAATGGGTAAAGCTAGACCAGGAATGAAATTTCCCAACCAATAGAGCTTTTCCACAAATGCAAACTACCAAATAAAACCCAAGGAGATGTTAATATTACGATTGTATAGACACATAATATTTCTAATCAACTAGCCTAGAACCTACGGAAATATTTGAGTACAAAAAGGGTACCATTCCTAGTTAAACTACTCACAATAATATGCAACCCAATAAAAATGGAAAGTGATAACAATTAACCTACAAACAACACCAAAACAGTGCCACCGAGAGCCTATCAGGTCAATTTGAAGATTCTAATGCTCCCAAAGACCATTAAAGACCTTTCCAAAGATACACCAGAGACAATTCAAAGAGTAATATTAAATATTGCAAGGTGATATGTAAAAATAAGGAATTACACATAAATTACTTGATTGGAGAGGTGATTCATTTCGGTTTGAAGGCACTATTACCACGTCCTCTAGAAAAACCATGCGGAGGAGCCCAAAGCTTCCCCCTCTATCGACGCCTTTTGTACTCCTCTGCAATGGTTTCCATAACTCAATTTTCCATGTAGCCCACACCACAGTATCCCATTTATGTCTCTTTCCAAATTCACCATCAAAAGATGTATTTTGTTCAAAGGCCACTCCTATCCAAAAAAATCCACTTAAGGTCTCCTCCCTAGTTTCTCTCATGAGATAGGGAAATAGTCTGATGCCACCCTGCATGGTCCTACAACCAAATACCACCACCCTCCAACCCAGTGCACTTGAGTGGCATCTCTGTTAAAATATAAGTAAATCCAGATGCTTATGCATTTGAGGGGGTGTCCATGCCACCCCCTATATTAACTCTTCGCTCATTTAAAGAGTGCTAGGCATGACTCCCAATAATTTTGTTTCTCTTAGGAGTCACCCCCATCAGGGCTATATTTATGTATCGTTAATTAATACTTCAATACACATAAAATAATTGTCACTAAAAAAATAGTAATTTCAAATACTTGACAAAAAATACACATTTTTCATTATATATAATTAAAAAATTACACATTTCGTGACCTTTTCGCTAAAAATGACATGTCAAATAAAGAATGTTTATGAAAAAAATGAAGAGATAAAGTTGAAAATATAACAAATTTTATGATTTTTTTTATGATTTTTATGTATAAAGATGATAATATTTGAATTTTTCTTCCACAAATAATCATTCACATAAAATTTTAAGTAAAAATAACAAAGTAATTTAAAAAAATAAAAAAATAAAAACAATTTTAACAAATAAAAAAGAAAAAAAGGTCCAAAAACAAAATGTTTAAAAAACAATAGATGGAGCGGACGATACAACCTCTTGCAACGACTACATTTTTTTTGTAGCTGGCTTCCCATTCTCTTAGTGCAATCCTTCTCGTAGATCCTTGTTGTGTGGTTTTCACAACTCATTGATCAATGATGAACTCTCATGATTCAACGAGGAAATCAATCTCTCTTGAAGGAATGAAAACTAGTTCTGCAAATTATTCCTCTGAGGAAACTCAAGCCACAGTTTCATACAGTGCCATGCTGAAATATGGATTAGTCCTTTTAATAGTTAAATAGGCTCCTACCTTTAATGTTCCTTTGGAGGAGGAAGCCCTTAGCTGTGAGTTTATTTTAAGATCAAGGTTTGGTTTTCATATTTAATGGGTTTTGGTTGTGATTGAATGATCTCCACAAGTCGATTTCTGATTCGTGGAAACATCTCTTGACTAATGAACTAAATATTTACCCTCTGGCTTGATGTTTTTTTGTTGTTATCTTTGATAATATTGAGGATAAGAAGATCATTTATGAATATGGGCCCTGTTTTTGGGGTAGTGCTGGTCTCTTCACACAACCCTTGTCTCCTACCTTTGATTTGGTTACAACATCAATCTCCATGACTCAGCTAGTTTGGTAAGGCTCAAAAACCTTCCCTTTCATATTTGGAATCTCCCATCATTAATGTCTATTGGAAATGCAATTGGGAAGTTTTATTTCCACATCTTAGAAATTGGAAATTTTTATAAGACCACTTATGGTCAAATATGCATGGAGATGGATTTTAATAAGGGTTTTCATGATGAGATAAATTTGATAGCTCCAGAATATGTATGGGTTCAAAAGCTTTATTATGATAGTGTTTCATTTTGATGTTGAGTGTGTTATGAAAAAAGGCATGTAATAAAAAATTACCCCTAGCATTTACATAATAATAGAGCAAAAAACATAATTAGAGGCTCAACTGGTAGGAAGGAGCTTGGAGAAAATATTATATGGTATAAAAAGAATAAGAGAGGGTAATAAATAAACAAAAGACAACTTGGAAGAAGATTTTGTCAAAGAAGAAGATTCAACGAAGAAAACAAAAATCAGTGAGTAAGATGTGCATGTTAATGAAGACTCGTCAGATTAAGTGACAATGGAGGCCCATACACAACAAACCCCTATGATTGTTAGACCCCATTATGAATCTTTAAGGAATAAAACTAGAAAAATAATTTCTTGGAAAGATAAGGAAGATGAGGAAGAACCCAAAGTAAACAATTATCATTCACTCAAGGGTGAACTATCGGATCTAGTAGGAAACACAGGTTGGAACCAAGTTGGGAATAAAGGAAAACACATGTCGCCAAGGAAAACAAGGAGCGAGTAAAAATAACATAAAAAAGTACTAAAAAATAAATGGGTTTGGATTGAGATTCCCTTTCTAGCTAAATAAATTGGTTTGGATTGAGCCTTCGTACTTTATCTCAAAATTGCAAGGAATATTGGTAGCTTTGATGAATTGTAATGGTTCTGGGCCAGATCATAGGTTTCTTTTTTAATCAAACACTCACATTTATTTCATTTTAAAAAATGAAAAAAAAAAAAAACATCTAAACCAAAAATTTGAAAAAAAAATACAAAAATCTTTAAGAAAAGAAAAGGGAAAAAAATTAAAAATATCATCAACCAATTAAAATATATATATATATATATATATATATATATATATATATATATATATATATATATATATATATATATATATATATATATATATATATATATATATATATATATATATATATATATATATATATATACATATCTCTCTCTCTCTCTTCTCTCTCTCTCTATCTATATATATATATATATATATATATATATGAAAAAACTAAAAAATATTAAACAATTACACAAAATAATTTATGATTAAAATAAATAAATAAATAAAACAAAACATTTCAAAAATCGGAAAAAATTAAACGTTATTAAAAATTTTAAAAATAAAATTTAAATTTTTAAAAGAAGACGAAAAAATTTGAAAAAGAAACAAAATAAAAAACAAACTACAAAATATATATATATATATATATATATATATATATATATATATATATATTTATAAAAAATTACAAAAGAAATTAACAAAAATATTTGAAAGAAAAAGAAAGTACAATTTAACGCTTAAATTTTAAAGGAAAATGAGATAGGAAATAATCAACTACTAATACAATATCCCTTTAAGAATATGAATTCTTGGAGTTGGATTTTGAGAATGGTCATCTGCATCTACGTTAGGGTTTATGTCTTTGGTGATGGCGCCACCAGGGAATGTAGGGCTAAAAAAGGGTGTAAGGATTATGGAGGTGAGGCTATGGACTTATGTAGTTTATATCCTCGTGAAAAATGTAAACCCAACTATGAATTATCCTTTAGATGATGGTGGCTTGGCTTCCCTTTGGAAAAAATGATATCAAGGCTCTTGCATAGATGACAATAGATGAAGGGTTTTTGTCTTGACACACCACCCAAACGCATATCTAGTCTTTCATCCATATCAAGACTCAAAGATTTAGTTCCTGAAACATATATGATTTACCTAGTCATAGATCTTGAATAAATCCACCCTGTAAGACCAGATTTGTGCTCTCTAAATTGTTTTTCGAAAGATCTAAATGAAGGCAAGGAGGATGGCTAAATAATACCTATGAAATCATAGAGATCTTCTCACGTATTCCATGTTAAGGATAAAATTGAGGGGGAAGAAAGGCCATTGACAAATATGAATCCATGGCATCCATGGGTTTGAAAGACAGGGTTGAGGGATTAATTTATATCCTCAGATATGGGTGAGAAACAATCTGCATAACCAAATTTGATCATTGGTTGAACCTTTCAGACCGAATGCCCTTATATGGATCTTCCAATTATATATATGATTAAAAACACCTTGGAACTAGAAGACCCTATGATGAGACAACAAGGGAAGGAAAATTTTCATTTAAAAAAAAAAAAAATCATTTTTTTTACTAGATTTGGGAATGAGATCTCATGGAAAATATGAAGTGTAGTATTCAGTCTCATATGGGTATACCAATGGTTTTTTAGGTACTTGAATATGAAAGGGAAGGTGCTTTAAGATCAGTATCTGTTGGAAGATTATGGAGTTGGAAAGGACTCCACTATATCTCTGAGTGTGAGACTGAGGGGAGGGTATTCCAATATAAACCCAAAGAAACCTAATAGATCCAAATCATTCAAATATGTCCTCAAAGGGAAGCTTGATGCTTCAGTCAAATCTAATCAGATTCCAATGTTCCTAGCCTCTACATTGCGGAACAACTAAATCAGGTCCCATAAATGGGAGTAGTTATTTCATAGGTTAATGGTATTAGTACAATATTCCAATCCCAGACACTTATATGTAGATTTAAGGGCTTTTGGCCAAAACCAATGGATCTATTTCTGTGGATTTTTACTACTTCGACAGTAAATTGTGATATTCATTTATGTTACAAGGCTTTTTTCATTGTTAAATTTGAATCATTGAAGGAAACGTATTTTATTTTGAGAGAGGGCCCATGGTTTTGGGGTTCTTTGGGTTTTTTTATAACCTGACTGTTTCTAGAATTTGATGCCAATACAATGGTGGTTTCCAAAATTCTGGTGTGGTTTAGATTTCATACTCTCCCTCTTCATTTAAATTGGCATCATAAAATTACCAGAAGGATTTGGAAATAAGCTTGGGAAGTACATAAAGACATATACATAGATTACTGAATAAGAAATGTCTAATTTCGCCATAATGTCAATGGAGGTAGAACTTAGTAAAGGCTTACATGATCGCATTCATTTGTTAGATGAAAAAAGTGTTGGGCCCAATTTTTAGATTTTGAAAATACAACTTTTAGATTTAGAATTTGTCTACAAAAAAGTCATTTACAAAATTCATTCCCTCGGGAAAAGAAAGAAGGAAAAAGAAACAAGAAAAATAGACCAAGGGATGGTAGTTTCCAGAAGAGCACCTCTTAGAAGAAGAGAACGATGGGAAAATTGTTAATCCTACAACTAAGGTCAATTAGAATCCATAAGAAATATTATCAGACAAAGGAGGAAAATAGGAAGGAATAATGGTACCAAGCTTGATAGATTCAGAAGTAGCAGGAACTTCAATCCCAGTACTGCAGAAGGAGAAGATACCCATATAAAAGGAGATGGGAGGTTACAAATGACCTCATGTATCTAAGAGAGCAAACTCTTTTAAGGAAATCCCAATGATAGCGTAAGAGAAACAACTAGGAATTTAAATACCACTCCTAATCTAGGAGGTTGGTGGTAAATGGAAAAGAATAAAGGCATAAAAGGGTAACTAAGTATTTTTACTTAGTCCCAAGTTGCCTTTTTTGTTTTATATCACCATTTTTTTCTTTTCTTTTTTCTGGGCACCAATTTTGACTGGTATGATTGAATGTTATTGGATAATATAAAACATGTAATTTTTTTTTTAAAGAAAATTACGATAATCCTTGGGGAAAAAATATTTGAAAAAAATAAAAATATATTACACAAATTGAAGAAAAAAACAAATAAAAAAAGAAAAAGATATTAAAATATAATTAAATAAAATAGTAAAAAAACTTATCATAAATTATTTAAAAATTAGGAAGCGATGGAGTCTGCAACAACGCAAAGTGGAAAGATAGTTGACCTAGGGTTTAAGAATGAGTATGTAGGAAACTACATTGACGGGTATAGGCACATCAACCACCAGAATGAGGACTACATCCAATCACAGAATGGTTACTCTAGTAAGTTAGCCATTTTACATGCGCTAACCTCTTATTTTCTGCTCCCCCCACAATTGGATGGTGAGATGGACATGCCATGGTTTAAAAAACTAATACTCAACATATCGGTTACCATCACATGGGGCTTACGGAGGATGAAGAACAAGTAGATTTCAAACATGAGGAGTATAGTTACCAACAAATATTGGCCAATCCCTTGGTTAATGCTAATGCTTAGCTCACAAAAAGTTCAAAGGCTCGAGTAGTGCTCTCCACTGTATCCCCTCTCATGGGTGTAGCCATGCATATTAACGATATTCCATGTGGAGGCTTAAATGATCTAAACCCAAACCTTGGCACTGTAAGAGTCATATTTTCAAGGGTCGGCCTATCCAGTTCTAGAGGCTTAGTGTCAAGGTCTAAAAAGTCTCACTTGAGGCTCTCTTGGGGATAATCATTTCTTGTAATCTCTCTTTCCCTCTTCAACCCTACACCCTGAGTCCAAATTTTAAAATCTTCATACATCATTTGGACATTCCGCAGGTTTCAACCATAGCCAACGTTTGTATAGAGAGATATTTCAGTGATAATCACAGATGGATATATTTTTTTAATGCCAACATTTTCAGACATCCTTTGGATTCTTTGCAAGTTTCAATCATAGTGAGGGTTTTATATTCTTAAAGTACCTCCCTGCTAGTTTCCTGCCCCTTGATCTTTTAGCCTTGCCAACCTCCAGTGTATTTTTATGAGAATTAATAACACCGACGATGGAATAAGGGCGTGCCAATAAAAAAAATATTTAGGGTTCCAGGGGAGGTACCCCCCACATCTGGGAAAGACGAGAGCTAGAAGGAATATTCTAACAAGGTTAGGAAGGGGAAAAGAAATTTTTGCTTAAAGAAGTCTCGCGGAGCATGCCTTTCTTTGGTTATTATGTAGAATTCCAAGTGAATGCCAAATAATTCATTGGTACACTACAAGGAAAATACCCTCTAGTGGAGGATTTTTTGGAAGCCCCTATAAAAATAGCCCAAAAAGTTTGTAGCAGAGGTCACTAGCATAGTTGGGCAGGTGGATGTTTTAGCGAATGTTTTTTAACAATTCATCTCTAATACATTAATGAACCATGTGTTACTCTAAATATACACACCGATTCCTAATAGAATATGGTGCATAGTGGCATATTTATTCTTTATAAAATAAAAAATAATGGTGCACCAATTACAGAAAACTCGCTGATGCGTATACTACTCAATAACACTGGAAAAGGTTAAATTTAAGAAAATTTTGGTCGTAAAATCCATTTTTCCCAGTAAACCAATACTCTGACTATGACCCGATGCTAAACCAATAGAGTAACGCCCCGTTGCATACTCAATATAGCGCACTATTTTGGAAATTTGAACTTAAAAATAGTGATGTGATTATTATATCATTACTGGTGTCATTAATTGAACTAAAAGCCTTAGTGCTTAATAGAGAGTGGTGCATTGTCGAAGCGTTATTTTTTACACAAATAAAAACAATAGTGTGCCACATATATATGATGCACTGATGCTTACGCTACTCGATAGTACCAGAAAAGGGTTAAATTTTAAAAATGTCGGTCATAAATTTATTTTCACCATTTTAGTGCTATATTCCCACAAGGCATAAATATTGTTCATGTATTCAAACACCCTGGTGCATAACTACCAAGGCACCAATGATTATACTAATCCATAGCACTAGACGAAGGTTAAATTTAAAAAAAAAAGGTCGTAAAATTCTTTTCACCATTTCAATGCTATATTCTTGTGATGCACTGGTGCTATTCGTATATTTAAATGCCCTAGTGCATACATACAAAGAGCACCGCTATAGGGTTTTTAATTAAAGAAAAAAAAGGTGCGCTTGGAAATATTATGCATTGATTCTATTACAAGAACACACCAAAACATGGTTAAATGAACAAAGACCTACTGACAGTAAATTTCAATTTTACCATTTGCAGTGTTGTATAGCTCTAAAGCACCTGTGCTACTCTTGCCACTCAAGCACCCTGTCATTGTGCTTCTCTTGCTCACCATCCTTTCGTCCCATATTTAGTGTGTGGATTTTGAATTTTCTCAAATGACGGTAAAATTTATTTTTTTAATTTATGTGTTAACTATGCTTCCTCGACGAGAAAATTTCTAGGTAATGTCTATGTTTCTGTATAATTTAATTTTCTAGCGGTTGCAAATTAGGTCCAAAAATACATTGTTTTTGAATTTTTTTTCTTGCACGATTCTTTCGACATGTTTGACTTGCACTAGTAGCAGTGCACCCTGTAGATTTACAGGGTGCAGTGCAATTTGGTGGATGACCCTAATGCACTAAAATGTTGTCAGTATATTTGGTAAATTAAAATGCATCGAAAAAAGCTATAATTTTTTCATCGGTGCGTATAGTAAAAGTTACTCCCAATGCATTTATATTTACCAAACACACCACACACATAATATTAAAAAAATATAGCTCAGTGTGTTTTATAACTTGAACGTCCCGTTTCAGTGTGAACAAGTTATACGTACGCACCAGTGTGTAATGTTGTCTCGACGCACCACGTTGAAACTAAAAATAACCAATGTGTTTGTATGTATGTGAACCAAAATCAGTGCGCCCTGTAGATGTACGTACCGCGGCTGATGCTTATCTGTTTGGTGGTGCACTTAAGTAACTTAATTACACACACACACGCATTTCAATATCACCCTTTCCCTTAATTAATAAAAATATCCATTAATAAAATTAAATTATTTAAATTATTTAAATAATTTTAATTTAAATATTTAATGCTAAATTATAACTATTGACATTTAAAAATAAACTTTAACAATTATAATATTTAAATATATTAATTATTTTTCCAAATATAATTATTATATACATTAATTATAAATTTTCAAACTAAAATAATTTAAAGCATTAGTTAAGTTTTCAAATTATATTAACATTTATGTATTTACTCTCAAATTTGTCGGCCATTTTTGCTATCTCTCTCCTATTTATTTTAAATGTTTTTCTCTCTCTCGTAGTCGACTTTGTCTTGACGATGGGTCTGTGGAATAATTTCCGACATCACAACTTCAATAACAGTTGGTGTTTTGGAGGGAATATGGGTTGACACCATCCATGGCTACGTTGAGTTGTAGAATTCATACTTCATCCTTGAATTTTCCAGGCCATGTATCCTCTATATTCTTCATGGATATTGAATCTGTTGGGATTCACATAACTCCCGATTCACATCTCTGTGAAGCATGTCATCCTTGTAACCACCCTGAAACATAGTTAATTCTTTGCAATGAATGAGCCTTTGAATCCTTAGGATTATAGGCATGTGCCTCAATATATTATGAGGAGGACCACGTGATTTAAATTATTTATTTATTTATTTATGGTGTCTGTCATGCCCACATTTCAGACACGTCTCTTTGTCGACATACTCTCCTTTATCCACAATACAATGATTCAGAAATGCATGATATGAGATTTACTCAACACCCAACATTTTCAAAAACTGATTTTCCTCTTCACAACTACCAAATAATACATTATCACTAGAAATAACCTTATATTTGACTAACCTCTAGTTGGTGGGAAATACCAATGTACAATATTAATATTTAACATTCATAAAATTGACCATTTTTAATGTTGATTATGGGACAATATTTCTCAAAATATAAGGGAATTAATTGATCATGCGGGTCAATTACCTTAATATTGTTGAGAAACATGCATTTTCCATGCAATTTGTTTTTTCAAGATTTACAGTAACATCGTTGTTCCTAGCTGGGTAGACTTTGACTAGCCAGCAAGTCCAAAAAGAGGGGTGGTGGAAGAAGATTTAATGCGTTCAAATAAGGTATCAGTGATATGAGTATAATCCCCTAGCTCATTGTTTTGGAATGAATCTAAAAACATTTCCTCCATGGAAGTCATATCTCCTAAGTAATCATCCATATCAACCTCTATTTGATTTTCCTCCATTTCCAACTTGTGACGAAGAACTACTATTGTTGTAGTCGTTCGTAATTGGTGAATCTGGACGTAGTGGGAATTGAATATGTGGTTATTTCAACCATTTTTTTTATGATTCCTCCCCGATTCTTTCTCCTAATGCAACCTTCTCTCGATTTGACATTGTAGCGGGGTGTAGCGGAAGATGGTATGTGGGTCGCTCATCATCACTAGAATCCTAATTTAAAAAATATTGAACAATAGTACATCAATGATAGTAGTAAGCATAATGAAATTGGTTTGTTGAAATTACATTATACCAAACAATTATTACCATCACTGACCCAAGATTGCAGCTCAAATATGCCTTGTTCCAATTGGAAGGGTGAAGTGGTTTTCCATTTTCATGTACCACATGCTTGAGATATGATGCTTCTGATAAGAGCTTCCGACGTTTTTGAAATGGTGGAATATTTTCTGCATCTGAACTCAATTTTGAATCAGGATCCCACAAATTTGAATACATTTTTATTCAAATTGACATGGATAAAAAAATAATTTCAATTAGATAATCAAAATATAAATAAAATATGAACTTACTGGAGAAGTAAAGGGAGAACTCCGCAAAGGAATTTGAGAAATATGGAACGAGTTGGAATTTGAAGAATTTACCATTTGAGATTATGATAATTTCTCCCTGCATTTGAGAAAAATAAACAATAAATTTTTACCATATTAACCACAATATGAATTTCAATATAGTTTTCAAACCATTTTTCAAGAATAAGGTGAATTTAAGTGGAAACTCTATACTATGAACTATTGTAACTCATGTGGATGCGTCCTAAAGGGTAATTAGAGTTGAATATGCCATTTTATGTGAAATAAAATTTCAGATATCTTTTAAACCATAACAGTGCACGTATCAAAACTAACCGCATAGATGCATTTAAATACTAAAAGCATTGATGTGTTAAAATATTAATTGCACCGGTTCTCGGGATTTTGAAAATAAAAAATGAATTCTATCATATCGACACTCTTATAAAACTAACCAAATTTATGCATTTAAATAAAAGCCCGCATCGATCCATCCAAATAATAAATGCACCTATTTTCGGGATTTCGAGAATTAAAAAAAGGAATTCTATCATATTGGTACTCTTTTGAAAATAGTGACACTGATGCTTTTAAATAAAAACTACATCAGGGCATTAAAATAATAACCGCACTGGTTTCCAGGATTTTGAAAAAGAAGAAGAGTATTCTATCAGATCGGTTCTCTTGTAAAAAAAATAATACCGATGTGTTTAAATAAAAACAACACTGATTCATACAAGTTTATTTTATTTCGAAAAAAAATAATAATTCTATCATGAAAACGTTTTTAATAACAATTACCGCACTGATGCATTTAAATAAAAATCACACCTACGCATTAAAATAATATTTGCACTATTTCCGAGATTTCAAAAAGAAAAAAATGATTTTTATCATGTTGGTGTGTTTAAAAAAAATCTTGCACTAGTAATTTATCATTATTGATGAGTGTTATTTTAAATGCATTGGTGTTGTTTACTATCTAACACACCGATGTTCAGAAAAAAGTGAAAAAAAGTGCGATTTTATTTTATTTTTATTTTTATTTTTATTTTTATTTTTTTTTCGAATTTAAAAATGAGCAGCAATTGATTTTTTGAAATATAATTTCATAAAGTATTTTAAATAGTAATAAGTTATTCACTATTTCATTATTTTTACCAAAATTTCAAGGGAGGGATTTGCAGTAGAGACATACGAGGAGCACTGTGTAGCAGGAAAATGCTTTGGAACAACAAAACTATTCAGAAAATAAGAAGTTGAAAGGTATAGTGATTCACTCAAAATACCACATAGTAAAATTTTTAAATTTTATTGTTGATTTTACTAATAAAAATTGTACAATTTTTGTAAGGTTTAATTAAAAGAGATATCATTCACAACAAAGACATACTGGTAGCACTGTGGAGTAGCAAAATATTTTGGAACGACAGAAAATTCAGAATTTGAAAGGTATGGTGATTCAGTCAAAACCATGCATAACACAAATTTTAAATTATATTGTTAAAATTTTTACAATTTATGTTCGATTTCTTCAAAATTCAAAAATAAAATAAAATTAAAAATCTTGCATAATAAAAATTTTATTATTGATTTTACTAGCATAATTTTTTATGATCTTTGTTCCTATATAGATTTGATTAAAATTCAGAAAAAAAACAAAAGAAATCAATACTTACCTTAAACCTTGCTTCTTGCTTATGTGACAAAAAAATTTCTCCATAGGGTTTAACTCCCTCTACGACTTCACAATTAAGGTTTTCCATTTTAAACATTTTATATTTAATGGGTTTGCATACTTACTATATATAATGTGTTTGACATGTAAAGTATGGGGGACTAGTTATTGAATCATATCCAAACCTTGTCGACCGTATCCGTTTTTTTAAAAAGAAACGTTTGTTTATCGTTGTGCCCTCTCTAATACAACACATCGGTGATGGCAGTGATTTCATTGTTACATATCACACTGAATCCAGTCGACCCTCCTTGTTTTTTTCAAAAAAATAATTTTTTATTGGTTCGCCCTGTGTAATACAAGACATCATTAATTGCAATTCTTTTATCATTACACATCACACTGAATTCTATCAACCTTGTCTGTTTTTAAAAAATGACATTTGTTTATCAACACACCCTGTGTAATATAACACACCGGCACGCTTGTGCCAAATAACATTGTTAAGTGGCTACCATTTAATTTTTTATGTTTTCATTTTCTACTATGATGAAAATGATTTTATCTTTACAAATTGAACTGTCATAATTTAATGTTATTTTTAAAAAATAATTTTTGTTGTGGGTGTTGAACAATTAAAATTCTGGTGCATGTAATAGGTCAAACACACCAGTGCTTTTATGAAAATAACTGCACCAGTTACTAGAACTCTTTTTGGATGAAAATTATTTGATTTATGTACAATATATATTTATTGGCTTTTGTATTGGATGGTACAGGTTGTATATTGATAAAAAATGTCCGAGAAGTTTTCAAGTAACAAAAATACTGATTGGCACAATGATAACACATCCAAAAAAGCGGAAAAAGAAATTTCTTTGTAAATTCTTTACAAAATTAATATGTTTGAACTATATGTAAGTTTAACTAACATATATTGGTTAGTGTGTGTACTGAAAAACCACCAAATGATGAAGTTAGAGAAGATTATTTCTAATCTAAGTGTAGAAGAGCGTAAAATCTTGATAGAAAAATTGCAGAAGGATGAATTAGGTGAATGAGAAAATACTTTTCAATATGAAATTTTATTATTATTATTATTAATAATATACTTAAGAATATTATATAGCATGTTTCAAACAATATATTAATTAATATATGTTTAATTTTCTACATGGAGCAACAACAAAGGAAGAGATAAATGTCGTTCTAAGAAAATAAAATTTATAGAACATGTAAATGACAATGAGTTGGTCCTTAGCTCATTTGGAGTGGTGGCGGAGGTTAATGAAAGGGGGGGGGGGTTTCTTACAAAACAATGAGGGCTATAGTAGAAAAAATGGGTAGACGTACTTTCCACTTACAATAAAAAAATAAATTCAATGATTCCAAGAACCAAGTTATATATATATATATATATATATATATATATATTACATGAAGCATTTCCAGAGCAATGCAGGTCAATGAGACCTATCAAACTTGCAATAGAAAAAACATACAACACAAACCAATCATTCAAAAGGTAATATGCCTAATTAAAATGATTTTATGGAATTATTTGTATAAATTACTACAAAAAAATCATTTTTTAATATCAATTTTTTATATTTAGTTTTCATATGTCAATATAAAAATAATGTATTACTTTTTCAGGAAGATTATGAAAATCCCAAAGGATCAACGAGATGATATGTGAAACATGCCAGTAGGAATGTCCAAAAAAGTGTACAAGGAGATGGTCAAAGAAATGGACATAACTGCATCACATGAGGATCCATATCAACAAAAAAATGCTTCAAATGTATGTAATCAATGAATTTTTACATATGAAAAAATAATTTAGCATTAACTATTAATTTTCAAGTATTTTCTCGTAGAAAAGAAAACAAAATAGAACTCATTTAACACATAAAACAAGACGATAAGGAAAAAAAATGGTTGATATCAAAGTTTGTGAGCAATTGTTAATATTTCCTTATAACAACTCAATGTTTCACTTTTGTATATTTTAAGTTGTTTTACAACAACCATCTTTGAATGTCTTCAAATAGGTGCTAACATACAAAGAAGAGCCATCAGAAGAATTGATTGACATTGGGTTAAATATGAGTTGTGAGTATATGTTGGCGTATCAAAAATTAATTGTGGAATTTGTAAGTATATTCGTTGTTTTACTTCTTTGAGTTTATAATTAATAGAAAAAAATATCCTTTATATTAAATCTATGATTTATAATGGGGTATAAAACTTGTAGGAAACAAAATATGGAACTACAACAAAAGAGTTGTTGTAACAAGGCACGAGACTTGGTTTTGAAACCACGAGTATAGTTCATGAGTCACTTCTTGCTATGATACATTGTTATCGATTTACATTGATGTATATTATTTATTTCAATTTTCATTATTCTCACCAATGTAGATGCACTCATTACACTTTATTTTTATGTTTGCAGATGGAACGTGATCAAGAAGAAAAAAAATGATGCAATCAACAAAACATTCGTCCAAATAACCCAATTCATGGAAGTAGTTAGAACACTAACAATAGTTCCAACGAATAATGATGATCTATTTGTATATCAATGCAAGCTATTGTGTTTTTTTTTAAATAATGTCTGTGAAAATCATACATTTTGTTTAATGCAATGGACATAATGTCCCAATTGAAATACAAGGGGTTACAAATAACTATCCCAATTTGTATGAAAAAGAGCCTCTTATTCATATATAATAAAATAAATTTTAATTTATTCTATTGTGTTGTCTAATTTTAGTGGTGAAATGTTACACCAGTGATTAAATATATGGAAGATTAAATATTATAATGAAGAGATGCAAAAACATATGATATAAACAATTAATCTAAACATCATATACAAATGCACTAATGAAAATTTAATTTATATGAATATTGTTAGAAGATATATGTTGATTTTTCAATGAATAACGAATTTAAAAAATCACAATAATTGCATTGTGATAGGTCGATGTTTTTAAAAAAGAGAAAATACCATACAAAATACTGGTGTACATGTAAAATAAACATGCAATGGTGCATTATTTTATCTAAAAGCACCGATATTTTTCATGGTTGGTTCCTTTTCTAAAAATTACAACATCGGGGCTTTCGAAAAAATGTAAGCACCGGGACGTTGAATTCTTCGAGCACCGATTTTGTTTTCATTTAACGCCCTACTGCATTGTAATTTTTAAAGCACCAATGCTTTCTTAGAACTAACACCTCAATGCTACAAAACATTGTTTCTAGCCCCAGTGCATTATTCAAATTAACAACACATGTCCTTTTATATTAGTAGTTCACTAACTATTTTATACAAATCAGAAGCACCGACGTTTCGAGTTTAAATAAAATCACTAGGTCTGCAATATTTTTTTTTGCCTCGGTGTTGTTCCTACAAAGTATGACCCGAGGCGTTTGTTTAATATATACACATCGGGGAGGTATACATTTAGGCACTGATGTTATTTGAATTCAACAACCCGGTGATTTTATTTAAGTATAAAACTCCAATGCTTTTATAAATTTAGCACACCGGTATTATTTTTCCATTAAGCGCACCACTAAAAAAACTTCCACTAAAAACCTCTTCCCACCCAGATTTTTTAAAATTTAATGAAGTTCTATCATGATCTCTGCTAAAACATTCGATACCGCAAAAGAATATTGTAGTAGAGATTTTCTTGACAATTTTTGATAATTTATAACACTAAAAACCTCCATTATAACCTTTTCTATAAGGTATTTTCCTTGTAGTGGTAGTCTAGACAAGGGGTCAAAAATTCAACATTGCAACCCTAAAAGCCTAGGTGGGAAAGAAAAATTTTCCTGCTTTCAGCAACCCCCTAACAGTGGAACTCCTAGCTAGAGGATGGATTCATTTGTTCTTCAAGGAGTCGAAAGATGTCTATCGGGTCTAACATATGGTATGGATGATTAAATCGATCCCAATTATTTTCAAAATTTGAACTCCACTCTTTGATGAAAAATAGGAAAGGGTGGATTTGGTCCTGATTTGGGTTTGATTACCTAGTGTTCCTCTGCATTACTGGGATGCTCGAGTCTTTTCTGACATATCAAATTCCATGGGCACCTACTTATATCACAACTCTTCATACTTGACAATGTGGGATAAGTCATTTGCCCGCATCCTAGTCAACATCAATCTCATGGAGGAACTACATGAAGACATGGATATAGGCCCTCAAGTAGGAACATATCCAAATCAAATATTATGAAGGTGTCCCCTTCAGGTGTACGAGATGCCATGGATATGGTCATTTGGTGAAATATTGTGAGAACTCGTTGTCTAAGAGAGCTCATCAATTCAATATCAAGAATAAATTATAGGGCTCCTAGGGCATATTGAAACTTAACTCAAACACATTGATGACTTCAGTTCCATTTGCAGACCAAGACCTTGTATGTGAAGATCCTCCAAGGTCACAAGAGGAGATTTTTTTTCCAAGTTTGGAGGATTGAAGATTCCCCCTCGATGTCTTCTCGAGAAGATACTCACCCATATTCCCCTTGTTCTCTATCATCTCTTGTTTTAGTTGATCATGATTTTCCCCCATCTAGTGTTTCTATTCATGATATTTTATCAAATATTGCATCAATCCCTTTCCCTCCCCACCTCTCCTTGGATTCCCCTCCTATCGTAGTTCCCCTACTCCCCTTGTATGCTAATATCCTTCTAGTCATCCAGACTCTTGTCTCAAGATTCTCGTATTAACTATCCCCCCCCCCCCACTCCCCTCGCATGATCCCCCCTTTAGATAGGTATTTGTGCCCTTGTTCTATGGTGATAAGAACTCGTTCCTCCCATGTGCCCTTTCCCTCCCATGAACATTTTGAGGACTTTGCAGACAAGGATGTGATTTACAATCTTCAATCCTGATTAATTATGTCCCAAAATTATAGTCTCTCCTGGGGTTTAGGGAAGCTTACCCTTTTTACTGTCATAGGCATAAGTAAGGGTTGTAAATCCCATCCCACTAGGGCTAAAGAGAAAGCCCGAACATACTTAGTCATTGGGAAACATTTATATATTCAAGGGGCCCTTATAGCACTTACCACACCTAGAGGGGTCTCTAAATGAAACTCTTATCCTTTAATTGTAGGGGTTTAACATGTCACCATAAAAATTGTAGTTTGGGTTGACTGGATGAAGCCAATAACCCATACGTGATGTTCCTACAAGAAACACTAGGTGAGGGTCAAGGCATCATAAATTTATTAGAATCCCTTCTCAAGGGATTAAAATTCTTGGACTTGGACATAAGAGGAAGATCTGGTAGTTTAGATGTGGGTTGGAATGTCACAAAAATATAGATTCTTAATTCCTGGAGCATGGACTCTGGTTTTACCATTGAAGTATTTTTATAGGAGTTGGGCACATCCTTCACATTTTAAAAATTTTATGGGCCCTCAATATATCAAAAGGATTTATGGGATAGAGTCTTTTCCAACTCTCTAATACAACCTCAAAGCCTCATTCTTAGAGGGGATATGAACTTCTCCATGTGCTCATCTGAACCATGGGGTCCCAATGCTTGATTAGATCCCCTTACTGAACAATTCTTGAATAATCTAGAAGAGAGGAATTTGGTGGATGTGGAACTGGTTAAGCAAGCTCATACATGGAAAATTTTCTACACTGGGGCAGATAGAGTACCCTAGAGAATCGATTAGTTCTTATTATCTAAGGTCATGGTGAATATCCTCTCTATGATAAAAAATTGAATTTGGGTTGATGGGGTCTTGGATCAATTTCACATTCTCTTGGAAATTCACGGGGCCTTTCTAAAGAAAAATAATCCTTTCAAAATGAACTCTTTTTGGCTAAAGGAAGAGGATTTTTTATCACTGGTCTCCTCACACTGGAAACCCTTTGATCCATACTCAAGCTCCTCTAAAACCAACCAATTTGAAGCCAATATAAATCTAATTAAAATCAAGGAATCTACAATAAAAAAGATGGAAAAAGTTGCGATCCATCTCTCTCTTGAAGGAATGACAACTAGTTCTGCAAATTCTTCCTCCGAGGAAACTCAAGCCACAGTTTCATATAGTGCCATGCTGAAATATGGATTAGTCCTTTTAATAGTTAAATAAGCTCCTACCTTTAATGTTCTTTTGGAGGAGGAAGCCTTTAGCTGTGAATTTATTTTAAGATCAAGGTTTGGTTTGCATATTTAATGGGTTTTGGATGTGATTGAATGATCTCCACAAGTGGATTTCTGATTCGTGGAAACCTCTCTTGACTAATGAACTAAATATTTACCCTCTGGCTTGATGTTTTTTTGTTGTTATCTTTGATAATATTGAGGATAAGAAGATCATTTATGAATATGGGCCCTGTTTTTGGGGTAATGCTGGTGTCTTCATGCAACCCTTGTCTCCTACCTTTGATTTGGTTACAACGTCAATCTCCACGACTCAGCTAGTTTGGTAAGGCTCCCAAACCTTCCCTTTCATATTTGGAATCTCCCATCATTAATTTCTATTGGAAATGCAATTGGGAAGTTTTATTTCCACATCTTAGAAATTGGAATTTTTATAAGACCACTTATAGTCAAATATGCATGGAGATGGATTTTAATAAGGGTTTTCATGACGAGATAAATTTGATGGCTCCATAATATGTATGGGTTCAAAATATTTATTATGATAGTGTTTCATTTTGATGTTGAGTGTGTTATGAAACAAGGCATGTAATAAAAAATTACCCCTAGCATTTACATAATAATAGAGCCAAAAAAAATAATTAGAGGCTCAACTGGTAGGAAGGAGCTTGGAGAAAACATTATACGATATAAAAAGAATAAGAGAGGGTAAGAAATAAACAAAAGACAACTTGGAAGAAGATCTTGTCAAAGAAGAAGATTCACCAAAGAAAACAAAAATCAGTGAGGAAGACGTGCATGTTAATGAAGACTCGTCAGATTCAGTGACAATGGAGGCCCATACACAACAAACCCCTATGATTGTTAGACACCATTATGAATCTTTAAGGAATAAAACTAGAAAATTAATTTCTTGGAAGGATAAGGAAGATGAGGAAGAACCCAAAGTAAACAATTATCATTCACTCAAGGGTGAACTGTCGGATCTAGTAGGAAACACGGGTTGGATCCAAGTTGGGAAGAAAGAAAAACATATGTCGCCAAGGAAAACAAGGAGCGAGTAAAAATAACATAAAAAAGTTGAAAAATAAATGGGTTTGGATTGAGATTCCCTTTCTAGCTAAATAAATTGGTTTGGATTGAGCCTTCGTACTTTATCTCAAAATTGCAAGGAATATTGGTAGCTTTGATGAATTGTAATGGTTCTGGGCTAGATCATAGCTTTCTTTTTTAATCAAACACTCACATTTATTTCATTTTAAAAAATGAAAAAAAAATAAAAAAACATCTAAACCAAAAATTTGAAAAAAAAAACAAAAATCTTTAAGGAAAGAAAAGGGAAAAAAATTAAAAATATCATCAACCAATTAAAATCAAAATTTATCAATATATATATATATATATATATATATATATATATATATATACACACGAAAAAACAAAAAAAAATTAAACAATTACAAAAAACAATTTACGATTAAAATAAATAAATAAATAAAACAAAACATTTCAAAAATTGGAAAAAATTAAACGTTATTAAAAATTTTTAAAATAAAATTTAAATTTTTAAAAGAAGATGAAAAAAATTGAAAAAGAAACAAAATACAAAACAAACTACAAAAAAAAAAGTATATTCATAAAAAATTACAAAAGAAATTAACAAAAATATTTGAAAGAAAAAGAAAGTACAATTTAACGCTTAAATTTTAAAGGAAAATGAGATAGGAAATAATCAACTACTAATACAATATCCCTTTAAGAATATGAATTTTTGGAGTTGGATTTTGAGAATGGTCATCTGCATCTACGTTAGGTTTATGTCTCTATTGATGGCGCCACCAAGGAATGTAGGGCCAAAAAAGGGTGTAAGGATTATGGAGGTGAGGCTGTGGACTTACGGAGTTTATATTCTCATGAAAAATGTAAACCCAGCTGTGACTTATCCTTTAGATGATGGTGGCTTGGATTCCCTTTGGAAAAAAATGATATCAAGGCTCTCACATAGATGACAATAGATGAAGGGTTTTTGTCTTGACACACCACCCAAACACATATCTAGTCTTTCAGCCATATCAAGACTCAAATATTTAGTTCCTGAAACATATATGATTTACCCAGTCATAGATCTTGAATAAATCCACCCTGTAAGACCAGATTTGTGCTCTCTAAATTGTTTTTCGAAGATCTAAACGAAGGCAAGGAGGATGGCTAAATAATACCTATGAAATCATAGAGATCTTCTCACATATTCCATGTTAAGGATACAATTGAGGGGGAAGAAAGGCCATTGACAAATATGAATCCATGGCATCCATGGGTTTGAAAGACAGGGTTGAGGGATTAATTTATATCCTCAGATATGGGTGATAAACAATCTGCATAACCAAATTTGATCATTGGTCGAACCTTTCAGACCGAATGCCCATATATGGATCTACCAATTATATATATGATTAAAAAACCTTGGAAATAGAAGACCCTATGATGAGACAACAAGGGAAGGACAATTTTCAATTTTTTTTTTTTTTTAATTCATATTTTTATAAAAAAATCATTTTTTTTACTAAATCCGGGAATGAGATCTCATGGAAAATATGAAGTGTATTATTCAGTCTCATATGGGTATACCAATAGTTTTGTAGGTACTTGAATATGAGGGGAAGGTGCTTTAAGATCAGTATCTATTGGAAGATTATGGAGTTGGAAAGGACTCCACTATATCTCTGAGTGTGAGACTGAGGGGAGGGTATTCCAATATAAACCCAAAGAAACCTAATAGATCCAAATCATTCAAAGATGTCCTCAAAGGGAAGATTGATGCTTCAGTCAAATCTAATCAGATTCCAATGTTCCTAGCCTCTACATTGCGGAACAACTAAATCAGGTCCCATAAATGGGAGTAGTTATTTCATAGGTTAATGGTATTAGTACAATATTCCAATCCCAGACACTTATATGTAGATTTAAGGGCTTTTGGCCAAAACCAATGGATCTATTTCTGTGGATTTTTACTACTTCGACAGTAAATTGTGATATTCATTTATGTTACAAGGCTTTTTTCATTGTTAAATTTGAATCATTGAAGGAAACGTATTTTATTTTGAGAGAGGGCCCATGGTTTTGGGGTTCTTTGGGTTTTTTTATAACCTGACTGTTTCTAGAATTTGATGCCAATACAATGGTGGTTTCCAAAATTCTGGTGTGGTTTAGATTTCATACTCTCCCTCTTCATTTAAATTGGCATCATAAAATTACCAGAAGGATTTGGAAATAAGCTTGGGAAGTACATAAAGACATATACATAGATTACTGAATAAGAAATGTCTAATTTCGCCATAATGTCAATGGAGGTAGAACTTAGTAAAGGCTTACATGATCGCATTCATTTGTTACATGAAAAAAGTGTTGGGCCCAATTTTTAGATTTTGAAAATACAACTTTTAGATTTAGAATTTGTCTACAAAAAAGTCATTTACAAAATTCATTCCCTCGGGAAAAGAAAGAAGGAAAAAGAAACAAGAAAAATAGACCAAGGGATGGTAGTTTCCAGAAGAGCACCTCTTAGAAGAAGAGAACGATGGGAAAATTGGTAATCCTACAACTAAGGTCAATCAGAATCCATAAGAAATATTATCAGACAAAGGAGGAAAATAGGAAGGAATAATGGTTTCAAGCTTGATAGATTCAGAAGTAGCAGGAACGTTAATCCCAGTACTGTAGAAGGAGAAGATACCCATATAAAAGGAGATGGGAGGTTACAAATGACCTCATGTATCTGAGAGATCAAACTCTTATAAGGAAATCCCAATGATAGCATAAGAGAAAAAACTAGGAATTTTAAATACCACTCCTAATCTAGGAGGTTGGCGGTAAATGGAAAAGAATAAAGGCATAAAAGGGTAACTAAGTATTTTTACTTAGTCCCAAGTTGTTTTTTTATTTTTTTTATTTTTTTTGCTGGGCACCAATTTTGACTAGTATGATTGAAGGTTATTGGAGAATATAAAACATGTAATTTTGTTTTTTAAAGAAAATTACGATAATCCTTGGGAAAAAAATATTTGAAAAAAATAAAAATATATTACACAAATTAAAGAAAAAAACAAATAAAAAAAGAAAAAGATATTAAAATATAATTAAATAAAATAGTAAAATAACTTATCATAAATTATTTTAAAATCGGGAAGCAACGGAGTCTGCAACAGGGCAAAGTGGAAAGTAGTTGACCTAGGGTTTAAGAATGAGTATGTAGGCAACTACACTGATGGGTATAGGCACAACAACCACCAGAATGAGGACTACATCCAGTCACAGAATGGTTACTCTAGTAAGTTAGTCATTTCACACGTGCTATCCTCTTATTTTCTGCTCCCCCCACAATTGGATGGTGAGATGGACATGCCATGGTTTAAAAACTAATAATAAACATATCAGTTACCATCACACGGGCCTCACGGAGGATGAAGAACAAGTATATTTCAAACATGAGGAGTACAGTTACCAACAAATATGGGCTAATCCCTTTGGTTAACGCTAATGCTTAGCTCACAAAAAGTTCAAAGGCTCGAGTAGTGCTCCCCACTGTATCCCCTCTCATGGGTGTAGCCATGCATATTAACGATATTCCCTGTGGAGGCTTAAAGGATCTGTTGTACATGTTATCCCCTTTATTCAAATTTCTGGCTTCCCATCCCTCCTGAACCTTTTCAAATCTCCTATCGGAACCTGAAGAACTCGTTTTCTGCCTGCCGTCACTGTTCTGGGCCTTCAAATTACGCTGCACAGGTCTGAAAGGTTGCACCCGTGAGTATTCATGGTTTAAAGCCCTTCTGGTCCTAGCCCCTCTGATTTTCCATTCCACAGGACCCAGCCCCTTGACCACGTGCCAGACCAAAAAGTGCTTTCCACGTAAGATCATCGGATGCATTCTCCGCCATCCGATCCAATCGTAAATCGACGGTTCACAATATTCCCGCCATGGTAGACCCTGCGCACATTGCCAAAACCGGCCTGTAAATTCCGCACCACCCTTTGAAGGGCAAGCGGTTTTCCGCGAAACCTAGCGATTCCATACACTGATTGCCAAGTGTCCCGGTGTACGATTTTAAAACCGCTCTATTTTGTGCGTTAAAGTTCGACCAAAAACGCGCAGCGAAATTTATGTTGGCCGTCCGATCATGAGCGCTCTATCCAACGGATCCCGCCCTTCCGAGTTGCGCAATTTTTAACCCAGCGTAAAATGTCCCGGGCCTGCCTGTCCATCGATCTCCAATTCAATACTAACCGTCGATCCCGTTTTGATCGCATGGCCCAGAATTGTCTACGCACCCCGTCGGTTGACCGAGTCCACTTCCACGTCACCCCTTCCGTGTAGTCTCTCGTACGCCCACGTGTCATTTACGTCTGTCTCCACCATTTCCATGCATCGTTCACGTGTTTATGTTGTCCGTCTCCATCTCTTCCACACAGCGCCATCCCACTGTGTTTCTCGTTGCCAACGTATCCATAGGTCCGTCACGCCACTGTCTCTGTGTCTGGTTTTCCATAACAAGTTTGTGGTTTTGCAGGTTTATGGCGATGGATAACCATTAAAATTTACGACCACCACCACAAAAGCCCAGAACGCATGATAGGAGCTTGTTTCAGGAGCAAGATCTGCGAAGAAAGATCCGGGAGCCGCCATGACATGACCAATATTAAATGAAGCAAGGGTTAAAGTCTGTCGAAATCTCCAGAGAGATTCAAGATGAAGATATTACAAATGGAGATATTAATTATCGTGGCAAGCAACGTGAATGAAAAATCCGAGAAATGCAGTGCCTGGCATTGAAAGATTTAAATTTCAATTTGGTTTTCAGAAGACAGGAAGTACCAGTACATAAAAATCATATCCTCCAGGTTTTACTTCAGTAGATTTTTCTCTCAATAGAGTACAGAAGGTTATATATTTTATTCTTCATGTCTTATCCCTGAAGAAACTTACACCTACTGCATTTATGTTATGGAGCAACCACAGAGTACTTACAGCGTTCTTGCGCCGTCAAACGCTTTGAGCGGGCATTTTCTCACCTTTTTGTTTCAATGAAATAGTTGATTGTTTCACCTACTTCTTTTATGATTCAGCTCTCCTCTTTCCTCTATAAAAGGGGAGAAGAAAAACATTGTAAGGGTTCCAGAATTTTATCAGAAAATTGTGCTGTGAAAGGCATTTTTGTATACATTTTGTAAAGCTTTTGTATTGAGGCTCAGAGCCCATAGGGTCTCAGTGAGGAGGAGTTCTATCTGTAATGAGGATTCTGATATTTGGTATTTCATAGTATGTACGTTTCCTTATGTGTTTAATACAATATTCCATTTCATACATCTTCTTGTATCATGTTACTAGAATGCGAGTGGCTCACTGATTTTAGATAAGGATTCATTCTAGTTGATGCCCATGTTTGGATCAGTCAAGCGCTTTAAATAGGCTCAGGCATGATATGTTGTTTCATATTCATTTCATCCACTTTTCTGCTATATTAGTTTCTTTGGGAGGGTTCTTTTAAAACGCCATTTTCATGTATGGATTCTTAGAATGATAAGCCCATATGTGGTTCTGTTGTGTATTTGGGTATCAGACCGAAGTTAACTAATATCCTCTTGTGTTTCTTTCCCTACATCTTTCTGATATTTGATTTCTGTGACATATTATTTGAATCGTCCCTCTTTGCAGTAAATTGTCTCTTAGTTGTTTGATGCTTTAATATTGGAGCTTTGCATTGTCTCTCTGCAACATTACTTTCCCTGTGACAGTTTATGTGATTGCTGGTCCCATTTCAAATCAATTTCCTTGTTTAACAAGAGATAGTAGGAGAGCCTTTGGATTGACAACCCAGCTTTATTATATGCCTCCTGCTATGCTAAGATGTCCTAGGCACTGGTCTATGGCAGCTCTAGACTGTCTCTAGGGTAGACAACAATTGTCAACAACATCTTTCTGGCACCGTTGCTGGGGACCGAGTTTAAGAATATCAGTTTCCCTGGGCCTCGACAAAATTTATTCACTCTCTAATCAGGTGAGCACAGAGAGTTGAAGAGTTGCATATCTCTCACCTTGGCGACTCCACATTGTTATTCATTTGATAAATCTATCGGTAGTCCTGGCTCCTCGAAAGTCACATTTGAGGTCAGATACGTTCAAATCGAAGATATCCTCTGTATCTGACCTAGAGAAGATTATACATGGAAGAAGTTGGAAGGAGAGGAAATCAACCCACGCTGAAATCCCTGAGTTTTTCGAAGAAGATTGTCCATCTTCCTCTTCTCAAGAAATTCCAGTAGGAAATCCCGAATCCACTGAGGAAAATCTTGAATATTATTCGGATAGCCCACCCAGGGGAAGTGCTAGAACCAAAGAGAACTTTTGTCCTACCCCTGAGGCTGAAGAAGTTAAAGAAGTTACAGAAGTAGCCCCTGTTAATCGTAAATTTTTTCCATCTACACCTCAGGCTGCTGTACAGTATACCCCCATTGTTATTCATACTCCACTCCCTCCTACTCCTCTTCCTTCATTTGTACACCAGATTGTTGCACAACCCCCACCTCCTCCAATGGCTAATGTACCTGCCTTTTTATTGAATAAATATGCTCCCCTGGCATTACCTCAAGTGCTGAATGATATGCCACATGATTATTTAAAGGTATTGCCCAGATTCACTGGAGAAAATGAGACTGATGCTCAGAAGCATCTTTGAGACTTTCTACTCTTTTGTAGAGAACTTTAATGTTGAACATCTAGAGGTAGTCTTAAGACTATTTGTGCAATCTCTGGATGGTGAAGCCAGAAAATGGTTCAAGACATTAGGTAACCGTTCCATAACTACTTGGGATAATATGGAAAACACTTTTCTCCGAAAATGGGGAGAGAAGAAAGATCATGGACAATGTCTTACTGAGTTCAATACACTCAAGAAGAAACATAATGAAGGGGTGTCAGAGTTTATTAAGAGATTTAATAAGTTATACCTGAACCTCCCTGCAGATATGAAACCTCATTAGAATGCTGCTAAAGTTGTTTTCATAGCAGCTTTCGACTCAGATTTGGTTTCTCCCTCAGGGAAAGAAAGCCTGCCACCCTAGATGATGCTCAGTCAGATGCACTTGAATTGGAAGTGAACTTTGATTCCACTGGAAAATTAAGAGGAAAATCTGAACAGGATACCAGAAGAAGAGGCAAGGAGGAAGTGTCTACTTCCAACCAGGACAGAGATTTAGATAAAATGGAGGAAATAAGCAAGATGATAAAAAATATGGTCAAGCTAGAACTGGAGGCCAAGAATACAGCCCCCAAGAATTTTTATAATGCTCCAAACAGAGGTTACAACCCTCAGTATAGAAAGCCACCCCTGCAAATATTGCCAAGGGAAGCTAAGGAACAACAAGATCAAGTAGCACACCCATTGTACCTGGAAGGCCCAGTAGATGACTCCACTGATGACGCTGCCTATGAACTGCAAGATTCAAATCTTTCCTTTTAAAACAGTGATGAAATAGAATGCCCATTGCAAGAAGAAGAAGAAGAAATCAGAGACACAGAAGATGCAGAGATTGATCACTACTGAAAACAGTTTAATGATTTCATGCAAGCACATTTCAATAGGAAATATGATCTCAGATCCTCCAGAAAGAGAACTCGGACTCAAGACCAAGAAGAAGAGCCTCCCCAGAAGGAAACACCAGCTCAAAAGGAGCCAGCAAAGCAAAAAGCCACAGATAAAGGTAAGAGTCCCCTGAACAAACCTTTGCAGTCTGTTGATCAAGTCCCTTCTCCTTCAAAAATAGTCACCCCTCCTAATGCTGAGCCTATATTAAAAGAAGTTAGACCTTCAGCTAAAAATAAAGAGTCAAAAGAAGTTATAATAGAAAATCCCCCTCCTGCTTTTAATTTGCAAAAAGAACTTGAGAAAGTCAAAATCTCAGTCCCTTTGACTGAACTGTTAAAACAACCTGTATACCAATCTCAAGTTACTTCTTTTATGTTCCCTCCTGAAGCACCCATAATTCCAGACAGTCTAAACCTTCAAGAAGAAAGACCCATGGTAGTCTTTGGCCCACATGTCGAGGAGATAGACCCCTCTACTCCTCCTTTCTATGTGTCTCTAGTTATTCATGACCCGCTGTTACATAATTGTATGCTAGATTCTGGGGCTTCCCATAATCTTATGCCTTTGTCAGTCATGGAACAACTAGGTTTACAAATCACACGTCCATATAAAGACCTATATTCATTTGATTCCAAAAGAGTTAAGTGCTTGGGGATGATTAAAGATTTAGTGGTCAATCTGGCCCAAATTACAGTAAAAAGTGTGGTAATGGACATTGTGGTGGCTGATATCCCAGCCCGCTTTGGCATGCTGCTGTCAAGGTCCTAGGGTACAAAAATAGGTGGGTCACTCAAAATGGATTTAACATATGCCACTATCCCTGTTTTTGGTGGCCAGGAGAGGAGGTTATACAGAGAAACCAGATTTTTCAAGATGGTTACAAGGGCTGACAGCTCGGAAAACGCACCAGTCTACAGCAAGGAGGGAGATTTTTCATGTTTTATGTTTGAAGAAGATCAAAACTATGCTCATGAACCTTCCTTCTGTCAAATCAAAACTGAGAAACCTATAGAAGACCGTGAAGCAGGAGTATGGACTTTGCATTTTGATGGAGAAAATTCAAGAGAAGGAAATGGAGCTGGAGTATTATTAATCTCCCCTACAGGAAAATGGGTGCCACTATCCTTTAAACTGGAATATGAAACTACTAATAATGTAGCTGAATATGAGGCACTGCTGTTAGGATTGCAAACATCCAGGAGCATGGGTATACAATGTTTAAAAGCTCTGGGAGACTCTGAGCTAGTGGTCAGACAGGTCAGAAACCAATGTCAAACCAAGCACCCACGGTTGAGAGCATATAGAAATGAAGTATGGGAAATGGTGGAAAATTTCTTCTCGGCATTTAATATCCAGTTCATGCCCCGGGAGCAGAACAGAATGGCAGATTCGCTTGCTGTAGCTGCAAGTACATTTCGTCCTCCTTAGAACCCTCTCTTGAGGTATGAAATCGAGGTACGTTATAGACCATCAATCCCAGATAATATTAAGCACTGGCAGGTATTTGAGGATGATGAAAAGATGAAGAAATTCCTGGAGACAGTGGGAGAGTTCTCCAATATGGAGATTGACAATTGTGAAGAGGATGAAGCTGAGAATGCTTCAGAAAATAAATGGGAAGATAAAATGGCAGGCAGTAAAGTGTTGCAGCTGAAAGGGAATGTCATACCTAGAGGGCTGGTGCCTCTAGAAAGATTATTTGACAAGAATGATGTCCCTTTGCAGCGTAATAAAATAGTAGAGGAAGATCAGGTAGAAGATCTAGATCTGGGTACTGAAGCTGATCCTAAAATTGTAAAACTATCTAAGAAGGTCTCGGAGGAGTATAAAGAAAGATACCTGAAATTATTTCAATCTTATAAAGATGTATTTGCGTGGTCCTATCAGGACCTAAAAACTTTTGATGTTAGTATAATGCAGCACAAAATTCCTTTGAGGGAAGGTGCAAAACCTTATAAGTAGAAGCTCAGACAGATAAATCCTCTGCTGCTTCCCTCCATTGAAAAAGAAATCAAGAAGCTGCTAAAGGCTAAAATAATAGTGCCATTAAGGTACTCTGAATGGGTTGCTAATCTGGTCCCCGTTCGAAAGAAGAATGGAGAAATAAGGCCATGTGTGGATTTCAGGAATTTAAACAGAGCGTCATTAAAAGATAATTATCCACTGCCTAAGATGGACCACATCCTGCAGAAAGGGGTGGGAGCCTCTAGAGTGTCAATGATGGATGGTTTCTCTGGTTATAATTAGGTGGCTGTGTTCCCAGAAGACCAAAAGAAGACTGCTTTCACCACGCCATGGGGAACATTCATGTATGCCAGGATGCCTTTTGGGTTAATCAATGCAGGAGCTACCTTTCAGAGGGCTATGGACATTGCTTTTGTGGATGAGAAGGATAAATTTTTGGTAGTGTACCTTGATGATATAACAGTGTTTTCAAAAGATGATTCTGAACACATTGAGCATTTATGCAGAACTTTTGAAAAATGCAGAAGGTATGGCCTTTCTCTTAACCCACAAAAGTCTTTATTTGAATTAGAGGAAGGCAAACTTTTGGGGCACATTGTGACTAAGGATGGGGTAAGGATCGACCCTAAAAGAGTGGATGTTATAAATAATATTCCTCTCCCCAGGAATAAGAAAGAGGTGCAAGTATTTTTAGGATGAATAAATTTTCTGAGAAGATTCATCCCTAACTATGCTGAGATAGTTAGGCATATAACTGATATGCTGAAAAAGAACAATGAAGTAAAATGGTCTCAGGAATCTAGAGAGGCATTCTCTAGAATAAAACAGGAATTTGCTGAAGCTCCCGTGCTGGCTGGACCTGATTATGCAAAACCATTTATGATCTTTTCATTTGCTTCACCTCATACAGTAGCTGGAGTGCTATTGCAGAAAAATGAGGATGGATATGAGCAGTCGATTGCCTTTTTCAGCCAAGTGCTTCATGATGCAGAATTGAAATATAATATATTGGAGAAGCAGGCATATGCCCTGGTAAAATCCCTCAAAGCCTTCAGAATGTATGTTTTGCAGTCTCATATTACTGCATATGTCCCCACTGCTGTTGTTAAAGACATTCTCATTCAGGGAGACAGTGAAGGCAAAAGAGGGAGATGGATTTCAAAGATACAGGAATATGATTTAGACATAAAGCCTACTAAGCTGATTAAGGGACAGGGGCTAGCCAAGATTCTGTCTTAATCAAATTACCAAGCTTTAGGCATAAATTTTTCCATGGTAGCAAATGAAGAGCCCGAAAAAGAAGAAGAACAGCAAGGACTTGAGATGGCTACTCAGAAGGTCCATATAAAATACCTTACCAGTCCATGGTATAAAGGAATAGTTGAATATCTTTTGACACTCAGCTGTCCACTCAGCTGTGATAAAGCAAAATACAGGGCTGTGAGATTAAAATCACAAAAGTACACAGTTGCTAATGGCGAATTATATTGGAGATCCTTCAGGCATACTACTACTTGCCTCACAGAAGATGAAGTGGAAAAAATAATGATGGAATTTCATGAAGGAATTTGTGGAGGCCATTACAGTTGGAGGGCCATAGCCCATAAAATCTTAAAGGTTGGTTTCTACTGGCCTAAATTATTTGGAGATGTTTTTGCATGGGTCAGAGCATGTGATAAGTGCTAGAAATTTGCTGAGAAAAAAAAATTAGCAGCTCTGCCCCTGATTCCAGTTCATGTGGATGAGCCATTTCAACAATGGGGAATAGATTTTATCGGAGAAATACATCCCCATCAAGTGGGAAACATAAATGGATATTAACAGCCACAGATTACTTTACAAAATGGGTGGAGGCCATACCTGCAAGGAATGCTACTGACACTGTCATCATCAAGTTCATGGAGGAAAACATCATTTCCAGGTTTGGCTGCCCTGCAAAAATAGTAAATGATAATGCACAGTCCTTCAAATCTGCAAAATTTGTAAATTTCTGCCAGCAATATAATATCACCTTGAAGCACTCCACAGCTTATTATCCTCAGGGGAACGGTCTGGCAGAATCTTCTAACAAAACTCTGGTAAGGGCCCTTAAGAAAACAATCGATGAAAGTCAGAGGAATTGGGATTCCCAGTTAAGGTTTTCTCTATGGGAAAATAGAATTACTAGTAAGCGAGCAACTGGGAAATCCCCTTATGAGTTGGTGTATGGATGAGCAACAGTGTTTCCTGTGCAGCTGGCCTTACCAGTGGCACGTTTCATACAGGAAAGTCAGGAAGAACCAGATGGTATGGTCAGAAGGATCAATCAATTGGTGGAATTGGAGGAAACACGGAACCAGGTGAACCAGAGATTAACAGAATATCAAGAGAGAATGAAACATATATTTGACCAGCATGCAAAAGATAGAAAATTGCAGGTTGGGGACCTGGTGCTTAGATGGGATGTCCGGAGGGCTAAAAAAGGAAAGCATGGCAAATTCGACCCCCTCTGGTTTGGCCCCTTCAAAATTGTGGAACAGGGAGGAAATAACACGTTTATATTGGAGAATTTACAAGGCGACATGTTGGATGCCCTTGTAAACGGAAAATTTCTCAAGCCCTACTTCCAATTCTAATTCAGGCAAGGAGTGCCTGTTGTACCATAATTATATATAAGTTTTGTTTCAGTTCTTGTTTCAATAAGCAATATGTGCTGACGAATTGTGAAGAGGAATGAATAGCATAACATATTCATAGCAGGGCCAAATAGCATAGTTAACAGAAAGATAAACAGATGGTCTGCAGGTTCTTGACATGTCCACGGAGGAACATGCCATCCCCAGATGGAGCCGATGTTGTACATGTTAGCCCCTTTATTCAAATTTCTGGCTTCCCATCCCTCCTGAACCTTTTCAAATCTCCTATCGGAACCTGAAGAACTCGTTTTCTGCCTGCCGTCACTGTTCTGGGCCTTAAAATTACGCTACGCAGGTCAGAAAGGTCACGCCCGTGAGTATTCATGGTTTAAAGCCCTTCTGGTCCTAGCCCCTCTAATTTTCCATTCCACAGGACCTAGCCCCTTGACCACGCGCCAGACCAAAAAGCGCTTTCCGCGTCAGATCATCGGATGCATTCTCCGCCATCTGATCCGATCGTAAATCAACGGTTCACAATATTCCCGCCATGGTAGACCCCACGCACATTGCCAAAACTGGCCTATAAATTCTGCACCACCCTTTGAAGGGCTGGCGGTTTTCCATGAAACCCAGCGATTCCATACGCTGATTGCCAAGTGTCCCGGTGTACGATTTTAAAACTGCTCTATTTCGCGCGTTAAAGTTCGACCAAAAATGCGCAGCGAAATTTATGTTGGCCATCCGATCATGAGCGCTCTATCCAATGGCTCCCGCCCTTCCGAGTTGCGCGATTTTTAACCCAGCGTACAATGTCCCGGGCCCACCTGTCCATCGGTCTCCAATTCAATACTAACTGTCGATCCCGTTTTGATCGCATGGCCCAGAATTGTCTACGCACCCCGTCGGTTGACCGAGTCCACTTCCATGTCACCCCTTCCATGTAGTATCTCATACGCCCACGTGTCATTCGCGTCCGTCTCCACCATTTCCATGCATCGTTCACGTGTTTATGTTGTCCGTCTCCGTCTCTTCCACACAGTGCCATCCCACTATGTTTCTCGTTGCCACCGTATGCATAGGTCCGTCATGCCACTGTCTCTGTGTCTGGTTTTCCATAACAAGTTTGTGGTTTTGCAGGTTTATGGCGATGGAGAACCATTAAAATTTACGACCACCACCACAAAAGCCCAGAACGCATGAGAGGACCTTTTTTCAGGAGCAAGATCTTTGAATAAAGATCCGGGAGCCACCATGACATGACCAATATTAAATGAAGAAAGGGTTAAAGTCTGTCGAAATCTCCATAGAGATTCAAGATTCAGATATTACATATGGAGATATTAATTATCGTGGCAAGCAACGTCAATGAAAAATCCGAGAAATAAAGTGCCTGGCATTGAAAGATTTAAATTTCAATTTGGCTTTCAGAAGACAGGAAGTACCCGTACACAAAAATCATATCCTCCAAGTTTTACTTCAGCAGATTTTTCTCTTAGTAGAGTACAAAAGGTTATATATTTTATTCTTCATGTCTTATCCCTAAAGAAACTTACACCTACTGCATTTATGTTATGGAGCAACCACAGAGTACTTACAGCGTTCTTGCGCCGTCAAACGCTTTGAGCGGGAATTTTCTCACCTTTTTGTTTCAATGAAATAGTTAATTGTTTCACCTACTTCTTTTATGAGTCAGCTCTCCTCTTTCCTCTATAAAAGGGGAGAAGAAAAACATTATAAGGGTTCCAGACTTTTGTCAGAAAATTGTGCTGTGAAAGGCATTTTTGTATACATTTTGTAAAGCTTTTGTATCGAGGCTCAGAGCCCATAGGGTCTCAGTGAGGAGGAGTTCTATCTTAATGAGGATTCTGATCTTTGGTATTTCACAGTATGTACGTTTCCTTATGTGTTTAATACAATATTCCATTTCATACATCTTCTTGTATCATGTTACTGGAATGCGAGTGGCTCACTGATTTTAGATAAGGATTCATCCTAGTTGATGCCCATGTTTGGATCAGTCAAGCGCTTTAAATAGGCTCAGGCATGATATGCTGTTTCATATTCATTTCATCCACTTTTCTGCTATATTATTTTCTTTGGGAGGGTGCTTTTAAAAGGCCATTTTCATGTATGGATTCTTAGAATGATAAGCCCATATGTGGTTCTGTTGTGTATCTGGGTATCAGAACGAAGTTAACTAATATCCTCTTGTGTTTCTTTCCCTACATCTTTCTGATATTTGATTTCTGTGACATATTATTTGAATCGGCCCTCTTTGCAGTAAATTGTCTCTTAGCTATCTGATGCTTTAATATTGGAGCTTTGCATTGTGTCTCTGCAACATTACTTTCCATGTGACAGTTTCTGTGATTGCTGGTCCCATTTCAAATCAATTTCCTTGTTTAACAAGAGATAGTAGGAGAGCCTTTGGATTGACAACCCAACTTTATTATATGCCTCCTGCTATGCTAAGATGTCCTAGGCACTGGTCTATGGCAGCTCTAGACTGTCTCTAGGGTACACAACAATTGTCAACAACAGGATCTAAACCCCAACCTTGGCACTGTAAGAGTCATATTTTCAAGGGTCGGCCTATCCAGTTCTAGAGGCTTAGTGTCAAGGTCTACAAAGTCTCACTTGAGGCTCTCTTGGGGATAATCATTTCTTGTAGTCTCTCTTCCCCCCTTCAACCCTACACCCCGAGTCCAAATTTTAAAATCTTCATACATCATTTGGACTTTCCGCAGGTTTCAACCATAGCCAACGTTTGTATAGAGAGATATTTCAGTGATAATCACAGATGGATATATTTTTTCAATGCCAACATTTTCAGACATCCTTTGGATTCTTTGAAGTTTCAATCATAGCGAGGGTTTTATATTCTTAAAGTACCTCCTTGCTAGTTTCCTGCCCCTTGATATTTTAGCCTTGCCAACCTGCAATGTATTTTTATGAGAATTAATAACACCAATGATGGAATAAGGGCATGCCAATACAAAAAAAATATTTAGGGTTCCAGGCGAGGTACCACCCACATCTGGGAAAGACGGGAGCTAGGAGGAATATTCTAACAAGGTTAGGAAGGGGAAAATAAATTGTTGCTTAAAGAAGTCTCGGGGAGCATGCCTTTCTCTAGTTATTATGCAGAGTGCTAAGTGAATGTCAAATAATTCATTGGTACACTACAAGGAAAAGACCCTCTAGTGGAGGTTTTTGTGGAAGCCCTTATAAAAATAGCCCAAAAACTTGTTTGTAGGAGAGGTCTCTAGCATAGTTGGGCAGGTGGATGTTTTAGCAGATGTTTTTTAACAATGCATCTCTAATACATTAATGAAACATGTGTTACTCTACATATATGTATCGATTCCTAATAGAATATGGTGCATAGTGTCATATTTATTTTTTTATAAAATACAAAATAATGGTGCACTAATTACAGAAAACTCGCTGGTGTGTATACTACTCAATAACACTGGAAAAGGTTAAATTTAAGAAAATTTCGGTTGTAAAATCCATTTTTCTCAGTAAACCAATACTCTGACAATGACCCAATTCTAAACCAATAGAGTAACGCCCCGTTGCATACCCAATATAGCGCACTATTTTGGAAATTTGAACTTAAAAATAGTGATGTGATTATTATATCATAAGTACTGGGTCATTAATTGAACTAAAAGCCTTGGTGCTTAATAGAGAGTGGTGCATCATCGAAGAATTAATTTTTACAAAAATAAAAACAATAGTGTGCCACATATATATGATGCACCGGTGCTTACGCTACTCGATAGCACCAGAAAAGGGTTAAATTTTAAAAATGTCGGTCATAAATTTATTTTCGTCATTTTGGTGCTATTTTCCCACAAGGCATAAATGTTGTTCATGTATTCAAACACCCTGGTGCATAACTACCAAGGCACCAATTATTATACTAATCCATAGCACTAGACGAAGGTTAAATTTAAAAAAAAAGGTCGTAAAATTCTTTTCACCATTTCAATGCTATATTCCTGTGATGCACTAGTGCTATTCGTATATTTAAATGCCTTGGTGAATACATACCAAGAGCACCGCTATCGGGTTTTTAATTAAAAAAAAAGAAGGTGCGCTTGGAAATATTATGCATTGATTCTATTACAAGAACACACCAAAACATGGTTAAATGAACAAAAACCTACTGGCAGTAAATTTCATTTTTACCATTTGCAGTGTTATAGAGCTCTAAAGCACCTGTGCTACTCTTGCCACTCAAGGACCCTGTCATTGTGCTTCTCTTGCTCACCATCCTTTCGTCCCATACTTAGTGTGTGGATTTTGAATTTTCTCAAACGACGGTAAAATTTATTTTTTTCATTTACGTGTTAACTATGCTTCCTCGACGAGAAAATTTCGAGGTAATGTCTATGTTTCTCTATAATTTAATTTTCTAGCAGTTGCAAATTAGGTCCAAAAATACATTGTTTTTGAATTTTTTTTCTTGCACGATTCTTTCGACATGTTTGACTTGCACTAGTAGTAGTGCACCCTGTAAATTTACAGGGTGCACTGCAATCCGGTGGATGACACTAATGCACCAAAATGTTGTCAGTATATTTGGTAAATTAAAATGCATCGAAAAAAGCTATAAATTTTTCATCGGTGCGTATAGTAAAAGTTACTCCCAATGCATTTATATTTACCAAACACACCACACACATAATATTAAAAAAATATAGCTCGGTGCATTTGATAACTTGAACATCCCATTTCAGTGTGAACAAGTTATACGTACGCACCAGTGCATATTGTTGTCTCGATGCACCACGTTGAAACTAAAAATAACCAATGTGTTTGTATGTATGTGAACCAAAATCAATGCGCCCTATAGATGTACGTACCGCAGCCAGTGCTTATCTGTTTGTTGGTGCACTTAAGTAACTTAATTACACACACACACATATTTCAATATCACCCTTTCCCTTAATTAATAAAAATATCCATTAACAAAATTAAATTAATTAAATTATTTAAATAATTTTAATTTAAATATTTAATGCTAAATTATAACTATTGACATTTAAAAATAAACTTTAACAATTATAATATTTAAATATATTAATTATTTTTCCAATTATAATTATTATATACATTAATTATAAATTTTCAAACTAAAATAATTTAAAGCATTAGTTAAGTTTTCAAATTATATTAACATTTATGTATTTACTCTCAAATTTGTCGGCCATTTTTGCTATCTCTCTCCTATTTATTTTAAATGTTTTTATCTCTCTCGTAGTCGACTTTGTCTTGACGATGGGTCTGTGGAATAATTTCTGACATCACAACTTCAATAATAGTTGGTGTTTTGGAGGGAATATGGGTTGACACCATCCATGGCTACGTTGAGTTGTAGACTTCATACTTCATCCTTGAATTTTCCAGGCCATGTATCCTCTATATTATTCATGGATATTAAATCTATTGGGATTCACATAACTCCCGATTCACATCTCTGTGGAGCATGTCATCGTTGCAACCACCCTGCAACATAGTTAATTCTTTGCAATGAACAGGCCTTTGAATCCTTAGGATTATATGCATGTGCCTCAATATATTATGAGGAGGACCACGTGATTTAAATAGTTTATTTATTTATTTATGGTGCCTTTCATGCCTACATTTCAGACACATCTCTTTGTCGACATACTCTCCTTTATACATAATACAATCATTCAGAAATGCATGATATGATATTTACTTAACACCCAACATTTTCAAAAATTGCTTTGCCTCTTCACAACTACCAAATAATACATTATCACTTGAAATAACCTTATATTTGAATAAACTGTAGTTGGTGGGAAATATAAATGTACAATCTTAATCATTGGCTTGACCTCCAATTTTTTTCCATGCACAAATAATATTTTTTTAGGGGTGGCTACTATCCCCCTCCTGTGTATTTTGGTTGTTTAAGGATTAAGTCAGTTATTGGATGATTAAAAATGGCGGAGTGATTTTCAATGCACTATTATCGCTTAATCCTTGGCTCTTTCTCATATCCTCTTTGTTGATGACATCATGATATTCTAAAATGGTTCCCAAAAGGTGAGTTTGTTGGAATATATTATCTCTTTGTATAGGAAAGCCACATGAATGGATATTAAAAACAATAAATCCTCCATATCCATATAAAATATGGAAGAAGTTGCGATCCACCATCTTAATCAGACTCTTCCCTTTACATCTAGAACGCTAGATGAAGGTATGAAATATCTGGGATTTTCCTCAAACCCAACATCTACAACAAAAATGATTGGTCGTGGCTCATTTCAAAGGTTGAGAAATAAATGAAGAGATGGTTATTTTGATGGTTTTAATCCAAAGGCCATATTGTGCTAATTGAAATTGGTTTAGAAGCTATCCCTGTTTATTAGATGTCCCTTATATGGATTACAAAAGGATTATTGTAAAACATTCAAATAATATGCTACCTTTGTTTGAGGAAGCAGGAACAGGGAGTCCTCCCTTAGGTAAGATGGATTAAAGTAGCCACACAAAATCTTTTGGGAGGTTGGGGATTGAAGAATATTTTCTCATTCTCCAAACCCTTGGCTTCCAAGTGTGGGTGGCAGCTTATCTCTACTCAAAGCTTATGGTTCACAATCTTTACTCAAAAATATAGAACCCCAAGCTCACTAAAATATTAGATTAGG
Organism: Pinus albicaulis; assembly: GCA_034641835.2. Classification (NCBI taxonomy): domain Eukaryota; kingdom Viridiplantae; phylum Streptophyta; class Pinopsida; order Pinales; family Pinaceae; genus Pinus; species Pinus albicaulis. Next base: position 1,175,320,921 of record CM076584.1, on the reverse strand, counting down.
AGAGTGGATAAACCACGAGAAAATATCTCAGTGATATGGAGGCCAGTTCTTAACTCTTTAGAGCTTATTGATAGTTTACTGACTTGGAAAATAGGAAAAAGGGACTGGGTGAGATTAGGTCTCGACCCCTAGATATAAACAAACAAAGTTACATTCTTCCCCCCCTTTAATTTAATTCCTACAAGACAGAGGTTTATCAAAACTTCCCCACATAGTCAACTTGGCTACTACTTTGATTTGGAATCAAGGTTGGCTTATTGCAAATTAGTTAACCCTTGAGAGGGATTTTAGGGAGGAATGGAATAGATTTTTGAATGCCTTCTCAGCTATTCACATCATACTGATAGACAAAGAAGATGAATTACTTTAAAGCATTTCTGCTTTTGGCTCCTATACCCCTAAACTTGGTTACACCTCTCTCATGACTGCTAGAGAAGATGCCATTAGGGGAATTTTGAGGTCTAAAATGGGCCTCCTAAGGAAATAATAAAATAATAGCTAAACCAATAAAATAATATTTATGAATTTGAAATTCACTTTTTGCACCAAAATCCATGTAACCATTGTTAAATTCAATTCAAAATTTGTACCCAAATAAAATTAATAAAGAAATTGTATTGATGTGACTATAAATAAGAATGAGCTTTTCAAGAAAAAGTCATTATCATTGAACAACTAATGCATTTGTCTTTTGTACTTAAATAACTTAAAATAAAATATAAATATAAATTTATAAATTCTTAATTATATTATATGTTACTAATTATAATTTATATTAATTAAATTGTATAATAACATGTAATTAATACACTATATAAATATAATATAATATAATATAATAAATGTATAGGGATATGCATTGTTTCTTTCAAGAAATATGAAATGACAATAATATTATTTTATTCAAAAAGTGTGAAATGACATTTATTATGAGTACTTTACTTTGACTTTAAAAGTAATTAGAGCACTACCATGGTTAACCATGAGTTTTTATCCACCATTGAGAATGTGACAAGTAAGTACCTTTAACTCAAGCAATGCCACCTCAACCATTAGGGATGATGCCATCCCCTAAAATGTGATTGGTTCTCATAAAGTGAATTTTGATTGTACATTTTCCTTAGAAGGCCCATTTTAGACCTCAAATTTCCCCTAATGCATATATTAAGTGGTGGTGGAAGGTTTTGTGGATGGCTAAATGTCCAGCCAAATCCAAACTACTCATGTGGTGTATGCTAGAAAACAAATTTCCAACATGGGACATACTCTAGAAAATATTCATGGTTGGGTAGGTCTAGTTCTCTTTATGCAAAAAATATGAAGAAACTGCAATTCACATCTTTATGAATTGTCCCCTTTACGAGCAGGTTTTGCATGTCTACAAACATGTTGTGTGTAATTCGGGGTATGGGAAGAAACAATTTTTTTAGGGGCTTGGAGGGTATCGTTGTCCAATCCAACATGTTGGGCTTTCAAATATCTGCCCCTGATCATAAACTGGGGAGTTTGGATAGCATGAAACAAAGCCATATTTTAGGAAAATATTCTATTCTTGCGCACATTGTTGTAGAATCTCTAGCCACCATGCCACTCATTTCCCTCATTAAAAATATATATCCCCTCCTAGAGAAATGGTCGCAAATACAACACGACTGAAATTCTAGATTATAAAAACATGTTTCTTTTTGCCTTAGAAAAGGGTTGCTTTCAAATCCAATTATACGGTGACTCCATGCTTATCTCATTAGCTGGCTCAATGACACTCAAATGTGCATAAACATTTTACTTTACCTATTGTGCAGGAGGAATTCATGCTCAAAAACTATTTTAATTTATTTTCATCCTCTCATATTTATAGGGAAAGGAACACAGAAGAAGTCTGTCTCACTAAATAAGGGTTACTGATGGATGAAGGCCCATGGGAGATTCAAGAAATTTATGAAGGTACTACCAACTATGCCTTCTATCACAGGCCATATAGGGACCTACTCTCAGGGGTAGTAGGCACATGATGGCATGATTCAAAACATTTTTTTTCAATCAACAATTTTCATATAATTTACTGGTCTTTTAGTCACCTTTTTCTTATACTCTACCTATTTGCATGCATCTGTCTCATATATTTTGTATTTCTAATCAAAGCCTTTAATGCTTTTTTATGTGTATCAATTATGATCTTGATATGGGCCAAAAATAATATTTTCCTTTCTTGAATGCTCAGTTAGTGTGAATATGCAGAATGTAATTACATCATTTTCAATATGAATGTTATTACCATTTTTCTTTTGGGAAAAAAATTAATTAAAAAAGATAAAAATAATATTAATTGTTTTTTTGTGCCTCCGCCTTGCTCTGGTGCCAAAGCGCCGCCATGTCGGCGACCCTTTGGTGTCGGGGTTGGGTAGGGATTCGATTCACATAATCAACCCCAACCACCCACTGTTGTGTGGGTGGTATCGATTTTTGGAATTGACCTCCCGCTCGACCCTAATGCTAAAGGGTCACTAGCAGGGGGCATGTATTTTTTTAATTTTAATTTTAATCATTTTTATAATTATTTTATGGTAAGTCTTTAATTATATTATTATTATTTTTAATTTATAATTTAATATATTTTTACTATTTTGTTATTTGTTTATTTATTTCTTTAATATGATTTTTTAAAATTATTTAAGTTGTTTTTTTTAAATTATTTTTAAACTTTCATTTGTTAAATATATATATATATATATATATATATATATATATATATTTAAATTATGTGTTTTTTTTAAAATATATTTATTTTATTTTATTGTTTTAATTCATTTCATATTTTTTTTTAGTGAGACCAAAATTAGACCAAAATTGGATTCTTTAAGATAAATCTATGCCCAATCTACCATGATGACCTGATTATGGACTAGTTTGGTCGAGATAAATTGTATAGAGTTCCACGTGCCATTGTTTCTACCTTCAGACCCGAAAATGATCCAAAAAAAACGACAGTCTGTACGATTTTAATCACTTTTTACGAAATTCAAGTCTGATGCTCAAAGAGGAAGTTATGATGGTTTTCCCTAGGTCACCTGTTTGAGATTGAATTCTGAAACCTTTCAAAAACCATAACTTATTCAGACCATATCTCAGAAACTGTAGCGAACCAATATCTGAAATTCCTACACGACGTTCACCAAGATATTAGCTCCACGTGGTTTCAACTTCATATAAAAAAATTATAGTGAAAATTCCAAGATGTACTATTTGAAGCAACAAAACCCTAGAATCCAAAGCTCTGATACTAAATGTTATGCAACCAGCTCACAAAACAGAAGAAAATATAGATTAAAAACTTAAAAATTATCTTTTTCAATCGGGAAACCTCCTTTACATTACATAAATGAAAAATTCTTGGATGATACAAATGACAAGACCTCATGTCTATATATAGGAGTCTAAACATTGTCACAATATAATTAGAGCCTACATAACAATAATGATGTAAGGGCACAATAATAACAATAGTGGGATTCTACGGGGAAAAACAATAAAAATATGGGGGCTACATTAACAATAACAATAAGGGAAATACACTATTATTTTAGGGATCTAACAAGTGGGGAGTTCGTTTCATTCCTCTCATTAAAAAGAAAGGCAAGTACCTGGAAAAATACATCATTATACCTCCATTCCTAGGAGTGACTTGCAATTTGACTGCTCAAATGACAACAATGACAACACCAAACATTCTACCTCGTTCTCCTGAGAATTTTTACTGTAAACATAACCTAATTTTGAAAGGAGCATTGCTGTCCTGAACACTATGCCCAATAATTAATGAAAAAGATGGGTTTCTACCATGACCCCTAAAAACTGCTGCTCAAATGAAAAAACAGACTGCCCCATTGTAATCCTTGTGAAATTCTTGTTAAAATGAGTATCAAATCAACCTCATTCCAACACTGTCAATTCTATCCCCTTAGGAAATCTTTTAGATTTCTCACAACATCAAAAAAGAATATTCTAAGGATATTATTAAAAACTATTTCTTGGGATCTATCTCGAGAAGTGTGCCTGCAGGGTCCTACCTGCGTCAGGGTTCTGCCCCTATCGTGGTTCCTACATCAAGGTTCTGTCGTCGCTTTCATCATCAATGTTTTGAAGGGTCGTGCTATGTTGGGTTGCTCATGGCTTCGTTGGGTCATTTTTCCCCAAGGATTTAACACTGTTTTAAATTATATTTTTTTGGAGGAAATTCCAAAGGCCAACCCTGTTGGCATACTGGACGGTGGTCCAAACATAGATAATTTTTTGGGAGGAGGGGTCGCGAGGTCCATCCCCATGAACCTTATATATATATAAACAAATTTTTTTTGCCTGCCTAATATAACCAATAGTTAAACAATATTTACATTTCCTGTCTCAATTGGTCTGACGAATTTTGTGGTTTGTCGTTACATTTTGTTCAACCATCGACCGTTTTACATTACAAAAATTGTCTACATGTCGTTAAACAATAATAACATATGTTGTTATAACTGTTGGTTCTAGTTTACAAAATCATTGTTGCTGAATGTTTGGCTGATCCCTTGTTTATATAGATAGCATTTGTTTTGACATTAACTGTTGAATTAACAATTGTATTAACTATTTAAAAATGACCCACGTTAATTTTGGAATAGCTAAATCCATGGTTATGAATCGTCGATGAAACCACCTCGAACATTGACATGTTGGTTCTGATAGTTATCAAATTTAAAACACAACATGTTATATATATATATATATATATATATATATATATATATATATATGTAAGTTATTGTATTAAGTTGGAACCGATGCACCAAATTTGACCTACCATTGGATATATATACAACTCATCGTTGTGGATTATAACTGTTGCTAAATATAGTTGGGTTTGAACTTTGTTTTCCCAATCATGTAACTAACTACCAGAGCAAAACGTTGACCAATGATTTAGAGTTGGATTTTCCCAACCAACCACCAGTTGGATGCCATGTGGTGCCCAGTGATTCGGCCACATGGCCTCATGCTATTTGCCACAATTTTTTCACTAAATTTTGAGGGGTACCGCCATATGTGGTGTTCCACCATCTATAGTAGTGTCTCTAAATTTATCTATAGGTTCGTCAATTTTACCCCAAACTGTTAAATTTTGTAGGACTACTTCATATATATGACGCACTGGTGCTTACTCTACTCGATAACACCGAAAAAGGGTTAAATTTAAAAAATGTCGGTCGTAAATTTATTTTCACCATTTCAGTGCTATAATCCCACAAGGCATAAATGTTGTTCATGTATTCAAACACCCTGGTGCATAAATACCAAGGCACCAATGATTATACTAATCCATAGCACTAGACGAAGGTTAAATTGAAAAAAAAGGTCGTAAAATGATTTTCACCATTTCAGTGCTATATTCCTGCGATGCACTGGTTCTATTCGTATATTTAAATGCCCTGGTGCATACATACCAAGAGAAACGATATAGGGTTTTTAATTAAAAAAAATTAGGTGCGCTTGGAAATATTATGCATTGATTCTATTACAAGAACACACCAGAACATGGTTAAATGAACAAAAACCTACTAGCAGTAAATTTCATTTTTACCATTTGCAGTGTTGTAGAGATCTCAAGCACCGGTGCTACTCTTGCCACTTAAGCACCGTGTCATTGGTGCTTCTCTTGCTCACCATCCTTTCATCCCATACTTAGTGCGTGGCTTTTGAATTTTCTCAAACAATGGTAAAATTTGTTTTTTTCATTTACGTGTTAACGATGCTTCCTGGATGAGAAAATGTCTAGGTAATGTCTATGTTTCCCTATAATTTAATTTTCTAGCAGTTGCAAATTAGGTCCAAAAATACATTGTTTTTGAATTTTTTTACTTGCACAGTTTGTTCGACATGTTTGACTTGCACTAGTAGCAGTGCACCCTATAAATATACATGGTGCACTTCAATCCGGTGCATGACCTTAATGCACTGAAATGTTGTCAGTGTATTTGGTAAATTAAAATGCATCGGAAAAATCTATAATTTTTGCATCGGTGCGTACAGTAAAATTTACTCCCAATGTATTTATATTTACCAAATGCACCACACACATAACATTAAAAAAATATAGCTCGGTGCATTTGATAACTTGAACGTCCCGTTTCAGTGTGAACAAGTTATACGTATGCACCAGTGCGTAATGTTTCCTCGACGCACCACGTTGAAACTAAAAATAACCAATGTGTTTGTATGTATGTGAACCAAAATCAATGCGTCATATGGATGTACGTACCGTGACCGATGATTTTCTGTTTGGTGGTGCACTTAAGTAACTTAATTGCACACACACACACACACATCACTTAATTAATAAAAATATCCATTAACACAATTAAATTATTTAAATTATTTAAATAATTTTAATTTTAATATTTAATGCTAAATTATAACAATTGACATTTAAAAATAAACTTTAACAATTATAATATTTAAATATATTAATTATTTTTCCAATTATAATTATTATATACATTAATTATACATTTTCAAACTAAAATAATTTAATACATTAGTTAAGTTTTCAAATTATATTAACATTTATGTATCTACTCTTAAAGTTGTCGACCATTTTTGCTATCTCTCTCCTATTTATTTTAAATGTTTTGCTCTCTCTCTCGTAGTCGACTTTGTCTTCATGATGGGTCTCGGTTTAGACTTGAAATGTCGACAATTAAAATATCCACTGTGGAATAATTTCCGACATCACAACTTCAAGAATAGTTGGTGTTTTGGAGGGAATATGGGTTGATTCCATCCATGGCTGCTGTTATCACAAAATCTGACCCTGATAGGTTGCTCATCAAGTATACTCTGAGTAACTCTTTCAAACAAATATTTTGGCTGAGGCTTAGCCTCCTCAACCTGAGAGGGATCTCTCAATAGGTTTAAGATTTTTGATTAATGATTAGATGGCTAACTCTAGGAATAAAAAGGATAAAAATGTATAACTGGTTGAATCAAAGATTAGAAAACACTCATTAGGCCATGGAGTCAAGATAGTTTTCAACAAAACATCATAATCTATCAAACATGGAAGTCAAGGCACTTGGGGTTTAGGTTTATAAGTGAAACAATAACACAGTGAATAAACACAGTCTACAAGCATATGAAGGAAGTTAGAGCATTATCCAATGAATTCTAAGTAACACATGCTCATACCACTGCAAATAGGTAATTGAAAAATGCCATAGAAAGATGATACACTTAAACTCCTTGTGAATCTTGAGTAGTCAAACAAATCTCTGTATTAAGTTGAAAGATCACAGTAACATACAATAACACAACTGCTTTGCTAACGAAAATGCCAACCTTGAGGAATTCGACCTCATTCTTCATATAGAGTCTTTACATTATTGGATTCCATGATCCATCATTAGGAGAATTTGAATTTCTAAAATTGACACCTATCTACTCATAAAACAAACTCTTAATTAGAAACTGACAACTAATTGTCTTTTAGGAGTTCTAATACAAATAGGAGTGAAACTCCTAAACATGTTTCAAACAACCTTATATAAAACTTAAATACATTCTTTGACAACTGCTAATCCATGTCTTCGACCTTTATGATGCTTCCAGCCTTGTTGTAAACCCTGCTGATTCATGACCTAACTGTCCTAAAAACCAGGAGACAGAGTTCCTGATTTTTAGCCCTTAACCTCCATGCTTATCTTCGAATAGCTTTGCTGGTATTGATGATTGTTTTGTATATGTGACATGTGCTGACATTTCATTAACACTTCAACCTTCCACCTATGCAAAAATAAATCTTCGAAAAAATGGAAAGGATATGAAACATGACTGCGCTACGAAAATAACATGTTTTCGTAGCGCAGTTTTTATATCACTGTAAAACACTTTTTTTGACCATTATTTCTTCTGCTTTTCAATCTAAGTCTTCATCTGTGATCTTGATCTTTCCACCAGCAATACCAAAATTTAAAAAACCAACAGTCCTTACCTCCCAAATACATGCATAAAATGCAAAAAATTCACCTTCAGCAGTTTCGTAGCGCGCTACGAAACTGCTGTGTATGCTCCCTTTAACACAATATTTCAAAAAATTTACAGTTTTGAGGATATTTTAAATTTTTGAAGGATTGATATCAACATCAAATAGCTTTAAAATATGTTTTCCTTCAAAAATGATCTTTTTCTTCATGACAAAACTGTTTCAAGGATTTATCATTTATTTCCCTGTTTCATTGTTGCTATAGCTTCTCTTCAGATTTTTTCAATTGTATTTCTAGGTCTTCAATCTTCCTCCTTAGTTTCCTGCTGGTAGCCCTTAACTGAACATTCATCATTCTCACAAATCTAGCCTCTTTAATTGCAGGAACAATCCAAGTAAAGTATTGTGCTTCATTGCTTATTGGTTCTGGTTTGGAAACCTTTTCAAGTTCCCATAGGGCCTTTATCCTCTTGAAATTTGTCTTTTCAGCAGCATGCCTTCTTGCTCTCTTCCTTAGTATAGAAATTTAATAATTAGCTGATTTCAAATTTTATTCCATTTCTTCATAACTGGTTTTTTCTGTCTGAGTGGAAAATACCCCGTTTTTGTCACCTTCAGGTATTGGTGATGAAAGGTCTATAAACTCTTCCTAAAAAGTGGAAGCTTCCTCTATTTTCCCTAACTCAATATTGAACTCTTGCATATTTTTAGATTTCCTAGTTAAAGGCTTTCTGGGCTTGAACACAAATGCTGCAACCTCATCCTCGAATTCCAGTTTCTTAGAAGATTTCATCTTCTTATGTTTTCCTTCATCAAATTTTATGAAATCTGCCTATACCAAAGGGGATTCTTCAATATCAATGGATTCTAAAATATCATTTAAGTTACCCTTTAAGCCTGGACTTTCTCCTGAGATCACTGATTTACCCTTCTCCTTTGCAATTTGACTTCTAGTCAATCTCCTTTGAACTGGTTGGCTAGCTGACTGTTCTTGTGTCATTTCTTTAATTTCAGCTCTCTTTTCTTTTGTAGGTTGAGGAGTCTCAAGAATAACCACTGATGCTTTACTCACTTGCTCTTTCACTTGCTTTCTAGGTTTCATCTTAACAAATATTTTTGACCTGGTCATTACAGGCTTATTGGTTTCTGCTGGTGGGGTTTCTTTAGCCTTAGGATTAATGCCCGTGTCTTGGTTTTCCACTCCAAAACCACATAAAAACAAAAATGAATACCATTCTCTATTGATCCTTTGAAGTTCATGTAAAACTATTAGTTTAATTAAACCATTATGAAAAAGGGAAGTTTCACATCCTTGAGTTTTCATTTGCACTTTATCTGCCATCTTAGCTATACTTCGATACATGAAGAAAGACAAATCTAAATAAATCATGCTAGTAAAATGCAATATGAGTTTAAAATGATATGAATATACTTTATGATATCTTCCCTCAAAGGTAAAATACCTTTGAATGTTGAAGAGAAAGTTGGCATAGATGTCTTTGATGTAGCTCCTTGGAGTTGCCTTGGTTAAGTTTGTTTTTGCAAACTCTAGCTTCAGAAACACTTTACATGGTTCCATATCAATTTGAAGTTTTTGAACCATCTATATTGCCCCCTAGGAATCTCTGTCACCAAAGCTATGATCTCAGGGGTTACTAATAAGTTTAAGATTCCAATTTTTATGTTTGAGCTAGTGAAATGTAGAGAAAACTCCTTTGACACTTGACTTTGTCCTCCCTGCAATTTTTCACAAAATCTCCAACACCCTATTTTCTTGAAAGCCTCCATCACTGATTTATCTTTGGCTAGGGCCTCTGTGCTTTCAGGCTCTATTCTTAAACAACGACCAGACCTGTGGTTTTTCTTTTCTTCTGTCATCTTTACCTTTGAATTCCTGTAACAAATCAGCCTTGCTTGAATTTCTGTTTATCAGCCTTGCTTGCTTATGGTAGTTAGCCTCGCTTGTTAATGGTGATCAGCCTTGCTTGAATTTCTGTTTATCAGCCTTGCTTGCTTATGGTAGTCAACCTTTCTTGTTAATGGTGATCAGCCTCGCTTGAACAATAGATGAGAGAAGCCTAGGTAAGAAATTACCATAAGCTTAGCATTCGAAAACGATCTGTTTGAGTGTTTGCATGCAAACTGCAATAAGCAAATAGCCAGTCCTTTCGAATTTGAAATTAACTATCATGATGGCCCCTACATTCAAAATGATGGATTTGAATTGTTGCATGCCTTAGAAATGACTCCTAGTTGACACCTAATAATGAAAAAATTAACGGAATTTGAATGAACTAATGACTTGACAAGACTGCCTACGAATCCTTGTTTTCGTAGCGTGCTTAGTTCATTTTCAGGGGTTTGTGCTACGAAAATAGCAATTTTTTCGTAGCGCAAAACATGCTTTTTACACTGTTTGGGCTACGAAAACGCGGTTTCGTGGCTAATTCCAATTTTTTTTTGAAATGGTTTAAGATATGATTTCTAAAGAGGATGTGAGACCTTTAAGACATGGAATAACGTTGTTAAAATTATTTGGATGTGAAAATTAGAATATTTATATTATTACCCTATCACCTACCCTTTAAAGCATGAAATAACCCAATACCTATCTAAGACCATGACTAAGAACAATGTAAACTGTCCAAGTTTATAATTTTTTTTTTTTTTTTTTTTTTTTTGGTGATAACAGCTGCATTGAGTCGTATAATTCATACTTCATCCTTGAATTTTCCAGGCCATGTATCTTGTATATTCTTCATGGATATTGAATCTGTTGGGATTCACATAACTCCCGATTCACATCTCTGTGAAGCATGCCATCCCTTCAACATAGTTAATTCTTTGCAACGAACAAGCCTTTGAATCCTTCAGATTATAAGCATGTGCCTCAATATATTATGAGGAGGACCACATGATTTAAATAGTTTATTTATTTATTTATGGTGCCTGTCATGCCCACATTTCAGACAAATCTCTTTGTTTACATACTCTCCTTTATACATAATACAATCATTTAGAAATGCATGATATAATATTTACTCAACACCCAACATTTTCAAAAACTGCTTTGCCTCTTCACAACTACCCAATAATACATTATCACTTGAAATAACCTTATATTTGAATAACCTACAGTTGGTGGGAAATATAAATGTACAAGCTTAATATTTAACGTTCATAAAATTAACCATTTTTAATGTTGATTATGTGAAAATATTTCTCAAAATATAAGGGAATTAATTGATCATGCAGGTCAGTTACCTTAATATTGTTGAGAAACATGCATTTTCCATGCAATTTTTTTTTTCAAGTTGTACAGTAACATCGTTGTTCCCAGCTGGGTATACTTTGACTAGCTGGCAGGTCCAAAGAGAGGGGTGGTGGAAGAATATTTAATGCGTTCGAATTAGGTATCAGTGATATGAGTATAATCCCCTAGCTCATTATTCTAGAATGCATCAAATAACATTTCCTCCATGGCAGTCATATCTCGTAAGTAAGCATCCATATCAACTTCTATTTGATTTTCCTCCATTTCCAACTTGTGATGAATAACTACTATCGTTGTAGTCGTTCATAATTGGTGAATTTGGACGTAGTGGGAATTAAATAGGTGGTCGATTAAGCCATTTTTTATATGCTTCCTCTTCGATTTTTTCTCCTAATGAAACCTTCTCTCAATTTGAAATTGTAGTGGGGTGTAGCGGAAGATGGTACGTGGGTCGCTCATCATCACTAGAATCCTAATTTCAAAAATATTGAACAATAGTGTAATCTATTATCACTATAAAAAATCTCTGAAACTTTGTTAGTTACATTTTTTCCTAAGTCCTAGTGTTAGATAGGGTTAGAGTCATTTTGATATTTTTCAAGGTCTAGATCATGGTTAAAGGTCTCATACCATCATTAAACATTGTTTATTAACCTCAATTCACTCTTCACAAGTCTCATGCCATGTTTTAAAACCCATTTTTAAAGTCTATTTCGAAAATTTGATTGAATAAGCCCAGAAACAACATTTTCGTAGCGCGCCTAGTGTAAAAAGTCCATTTTGAGCTACGAAAACGCTGGTGAATTCGTAGCGCAAAAACCAGAATTTGCACACCATGCACTACGAAATCGAGAATTCGCAGATTTGTCTTTGAGCTATCACATCTGTTAAATACAGTTAAATTTTCCATCATTAGGTGTCCTTCATGAGTTTTCCTCCACACATGCAACCATTCTTTGTCATTATTAGAGGTCATTTGTCATAAATTAGAGGTCAGTCATTATTGGTCCTTGAAAATTTCAAACAGTTGGCCGTTTTCATTTGTCTCATGAAAGAAAACACTGCATGCATTCTTAAGTGTTGAAAGAAAGAATTCGTTGTGAGATTCCTAGTTATCAAACGAGGCTGTATTTCTTATCAAGCGAGGTTGTGTTGTCTTATTGCTAATTGAGACAGAGGTTATATTTCAAGCGAGGCATAACTGATTCAAATTCAGGTTATATTATCCATTACTGTGAAACCTGAGTTCTTATCAAGTGAGGCTGTTAACTTATCAAGCGAGGCAGAGTTCTTATCAAGCGAGGGTGAATTCGATTCCTGAGTGAAACAGTCTATTCAACAGGAGACTCAGAATTGTTAAATTGCTGAAGACACGAGGTTTTTAGAAGGGTTTATTGCAGATTTCTGAAGATACAGGTTTCAAGAGGAAAATGGCTGAGGAGAGAATAAGCCATAGGTCTGTTCATTGCTTAAGGACTGAACATGAAGGTGTTGAAGCCCTTACAAAAGATAAGTCTGTTGAAGCAGCTTTTAAGAAAGTTGGATGTTGGAGGTTTTGTGAAAAACTTCAAGGAGGGCACACTCAAGTTACCAAGGAGTTTGCCATAAATTTCACAGGATCAAATTCAAAGATTGGGTTCCTAAATGTACCAATTTCCCCTGAAGTAATTTCAGCTGTAACAGAGATCCCAAGAGGTGAAGACAGGTGGTTTAAAATTTTCAAATTTGATATGACACCATGCAAGATCTTTTTGAAACCAGAGTTTTTAGAGGTTGACTTGAACAAGGTTGTGCCAGGAGTTATTTCAGAGACACATTTGCCAATTTTCTTGACAATATTCAGAGATAATTCACTTGCGAGGGTAGATATCATAAGGTATACGCCTACCATTTTAAACTCTTGCTTCATTTCACAGGGATGATATCATTAGATTTACCTTTTTATCTCTTCAGAAGCTTGGCTAAGATGTCTGATAAGGTAAAAATGAAATTTGAATCATGTGAAACCTCTTTATTTCACCATGGATTAGTCAAATTGATAGTCTTACATGAGCTACAAAAGGAAAAGAGAGATTGGGAAGAATTTCTCTTTTTGAGTAGAATTGGAATAGAAGGAACAACTGCTAGCCCGCAAGCTAAAACCCCATCAAAGATTGATGGTCATATGGAAACAAAGTCTAAAATATTTGTTAAACTTAAACCCAGGAAACAAGTGAAAGAACCAATGATATCATTGAATATCCAAGAGACTCCTAGGTCTATACAGAAGAAGGAAACCCTGGTTGAGGAAACAATTTTAGAACAGTCAACTAGCAAAGCAAATCCAAAGAAGTTGACTAAAATTTAGAGGTTACAAGAAAAGGGTAAGGTTGTAGTTGCAAAGGAGACAAGAGGCAATTTGAATGACATTCTTCAGGCTATCGACATACAGGAATCTCCCCTAGTGCAAGTAGACTTCATCAAATTAGATACAGGTGCCAGCAAGTTGAAAAAATTGAAGACATCTAAAAAGTTAGAATTTGAAGAAGAGGTGGCAGAGTTTATTTTTAAACCGAGAAGACCCTCAACAAGGCAATCTAAGAAGCTAAAACAGTCAGATTTGGTGATAGAGCAAACAGGGGAAGAAAATGCTATTGTTTTTTAAGAAACTACAAATGCATCATCTGCAATGCCTGAAGAATATAGAAACCGGGTCTTCAAGGTTCAAAAGGAAAAAAGCAGCTATGAAGAGGTAAAGAATAAAATCAAGCTTTCAAATAATGAAATTGAGAAATTGAAGAAGAGAGAAAGAATGTATGTTGAAGAGAAGGTCAAATTCAAAAGGATGAAAGGGCTGTGGGAGCTTGAGAAAAATCCAAATCCTGAACTGATTGACAATCAAGCTCAGTTTTTCATGTGGACCCTACCTACAATCAAGGAAGCCAAGTTCATCAAGATGGTTAACATAAAACTGAGGGCTAATAACAGAAGGCTCAAGAGGAGAATTGAATATTTAGAGATACAATTAAATCAGTTTGGAGATGAGCTACAGCCTAAACAGTAAGTTTCATTTTTGAAATAAACTTTGAGGGTTATATAGTAATGCTCCATTTTTTATACTACTCAAGGTTGATGGTTATTTTTATAAGAATGGATCTGCACCCGAAGAATAAGTTTTAAATATTTCTGACTTGAAATTTTGAGGGAAAAACTGAGAAAGATGAAGACTCAGCAGTTTCGTAGCGCACTACGAAACTACTGTAGGATGTAGTTTTATGAATTTTTGTAAATTTCAAAGAAGAAATGGTTCATTTTTTAAACCTTGATGCTGATAGGATATATATATTGAATATCAATGAAGATTCAAAGGGTTTTGGCACATCTAATTGTAGTCTTAAGCATGTTTTTCAAAGGAAGGGTCCGAGCTACGAAAACACAGACAGTTTCGTAGCGCAACACTATGGCAGTTTCCACATCATTTTTGGAAAAGTTGACATATACACAAATGGAAGGTCAAATCTCTATGAAGACTTTAATACATTTGGCATGTGTTTTGAGTTCAAATTATGCAGTAAATGGTTCGAATTGGTATTAATGAAGCACTCAGCTACTGTACAGGAATCACTATCCTATTTTACAGGGATAGATAAGGAATAGATAAAGGGGGTCTAATAGCAAGAATATAGACATGATCATGGTCGAAGACTAGAAGATGCGGTTGTCAAGTGTTGTTTAAATTATTTAGATAAGGTTTTTATGTTTTAATAAATGATATTTTAGTCCTAATTGTAGTAGGAGTATAAACAGACAGTTTAACTGTCAGTTGTAAATGCAGTTTGTTTTATGAAAAGTGTTAGGTGTCAAATTTTGAATTCTCCTCAAAGGATTGGAGAGAATCCTAAGATGTAATGAATACTCTATAAAAGGGAGGAAATCAAATAGCATAGGGTTGGAATTATTTTGGAACAAGTGTACTGTTTGGTATTATCTGCAACTCTGTTTTTATCTTAATACAGTGATATCAGTTTGTTACTCAGGATTCAGAAAAGGCTATGGATGATTGATGTTGTTATGTTTCTCCTTCATCTTTTACTTGCAGTGGCATGAGTGTATGTTACTTAGAACTCACTATGAAGGTGCTCTAACTTCCTTCATATATTCATGGGCTGTGTGACCTACTATTTTATTGTTTTACTGATGCATCTAAGCCTTAATATGCCCTGACTTCCATATGAATTTGATATCCATGTTTAATAAAAACATAAGGTGACTCCATAAGCCCAATGGATGCTTGTTTATTGTAGTACAACCAATTACTAAATTTAATCCTTTTACTCACAGAGTTAGCCATCTGAATTCTATTTGAAAATCATAAAAACTTTGAGAGAGCCCTCTCAGGCTGAGGAGGCTAAGTCTCAGCTAAAAGCCTGGTTTGAAATAGTTACTCAGGGTCTCCTTGATTAGCAGCCTATCAAGGCCTGATTTTGAGATAAAAACATCAATGATATTAGTAGGCATAATGAAATTGGTTTATTGAAATTACATTATACCAAGCAATTATTACCATTACTGACCCAAGATTTCAGCTCGAATATGCCATGTTCCAATTGGCAGGGTGAAGCGGTTGTCCATTTTCATGTACCACATGTTTGAGATATGATGCTTCTGATAAGAGCTTCTAGCGTTTTTGAAATGGTGGAATATTTTCTGCATTTGAACTCAATTTTGAATGAGGATCCCACAAATTTGAATACATTTTTATTCAAATTGACATGGATAAAAAAATAATTGCAATTAGATAATCAAAATATAAATAAAATATGAACTTACTAGAGAAGGAAAGGGAGAACTCCGCAAAGGACTTTGAGAAATATGGAGCAAGTTGGAATTTGAAGAATTGACCATTTGATATTATGACATTTTCTCCCCGCATTTGAGAAAAATCAAGAATAAATTTTTACCATATAACCACAATAAGAATTTCAATATAGTTTTCAAACCATTTTCAAGAATAAGACGACTTTAAGTGGAAACTGTATACTATGAACTATTGTAACTGATGTGGATGTGTCCTAAAGGGTAATTAGAGATGAATATTCCATTTTATGTGAAATAAAAATTCAGATATATTTTAAACCATAACAGTGCACGTATCAAAGCTAACCACATAAATGCATTTAAATACTAAAAGCACCGATGCGTTAAAATATTAATTGCACCAGTTTTCGGGATTTTGAAAATAAAAAATGAATTCTATCATATCGGTGCTCTTATAAAACTAACCACATTTATGTATTTAAATAAAAACCTGCATCGATCCATCCAAATAATAAATTCACCTATTTCTGAGACTTCGAGAATTAAAAAAAGGAATTCTATCATATTGATTCTCTTTTGAAAATAGTGGCACTGATGCTTTTAAATAAAAACTGCATCGGGGAATTAAAATAATAATCACATTGGTTTCCGTGATTTCGAAAAAGAAGAAGAGTATTATAATTATAACTCTTCCGGGAAATCACATACGAAATTTTTAGAACCGACGCGTTTCGAACTACCAACTGTAATTCATCATCGGGATAATGAGGACTCGCTGATCTGACATACACATTTATAACCTGAAGAGAGAAGCAACGGTCAAAACCCTACAAGTTAAAAAACGGTAAAAAATAAGAAAAATTATAAAATAATCCAAAAATATAACTACCAACATTTAAAAAATTAAAAACAGTCAAAAATATAAAAAGACAAGATTACCCCTTCATATAAAATCAACCCTAAAAACTAAATTAACCCCCCATAGAAACAAGAAAAACAAGTTATTAAGTGAAAAATATTCAAGTCAAAGTCAATTTTTTTTTTTTAAAATAAATAGAATAAAATAAAATAAAATAAATGAATAAAATAAATTCCAATTAGGAACAAAAAATAAAATAAAAATAAAGTAAAATAAAATTAAAAATATAAAAATAAATTATTTTATTTTAATTTTTTTTTACATATATAAATCAATAAATAAAATAAATAAAATAACAAAATAATAATGAAAAGACCAAATCATAAAACTAAAGACTAAAATAATACAATAAAAAGTAAAATAAAAACCAAAGAAATCAAGTCAAAGTCATAAACTCAAAATAAATAATTTACAAATCAATAAAATGAATTATGAAAATAAATAAATAAATAAATAATAAAAATAAAAATAAAAAATTTAAAAAATAAAAATAATAATAATTAAAAAAAAATTAAAAATTAAAAAAAATTAAAAAAAATAAAAAGAAAAAGAAAAAAGAAAAAAAGAAGAATATTCTATTAGATCGGTGCTCTTGTAAAACAAATAATACCGATGTGTTTAAATAAAAAAAACACTGATTCGTACATGTTTATGGTATTTTGAAAATAAAAAATAATTCTATCATGAAAATCTTTTTTATAACAATTTCCGCACTAATGCATTTAAATAAAAACCACACCTACACATTAAAATAATATTTGCACTGCTTCAAAGATTTCAAAAAGAAAAAAAGGGATTTTTATCATGTTGGTGTGTTTAAAAAAATTCTTGCACTAGGAATTTATCATAATCGATGTGTGTTATTTTAAAATGCATCAGTGTTGTTTACTATCTAACACACCGATGTTTGGAAAAAAGTGAAAAAAAAGTGCGATTTTTTTTTTTTTTGAATTTAAAAATGAGCGGCAATTGATTTTTTGAAATATAATTTCATAAAGTCTTTTAAATAGTAATAAGTTATTCACTATTTCATTATTTTTACCAAAATTTCAAGGGAGGGATTTGCAAGAGAGACATATGAGAAGCACTGTGTAGCAGGAAAATGCTTTGGAACAACAAAACTATTCAAAAGATAAGAAGTTGAAAGGTATAGTGATTCACTCAAAATCTCGCATAGTAAAACTTTTAAATTTTATTGTTGAATTTTACTAATAAAATTGGTACAAATTTTTTAAGGTTTAATTAAAAGAGAGATCACTCACAACAAAGACATACTGGGAGCACTGTGGAGTAGCAGAATATTTTGGAACGAATGAAAATTCTGAATTTGAAAGGTATGGTGATTCAGTCAAAACCATGCATAGCACAAATTTTAAATTCTATTGTTAAAATTTTTACAATTTATGTTAGATTTCTTCAAAATTCAAAAATAAAATAAAATTAAAAACCTTGCATAATAAAATTTTTATTATTGATTATACTAGTAAAAGTTTTTATGAGCCTTGTTCCTATTTAGATTTGATTAAAATTCAGAAAGAAAAACAAAATAATTCAACACTTACCTTAAACCTTGCTTCTTGCTTATGTGAAAACAAAATTTCACCTTAGGGTTTAACTCCTTCTACCACTTCACAATTAAGGTTTTTCATTTTAAACATATTAGATTTAATGGGTTTTCATACTTCCTATATATAATGTGTTTGACATCTAAAGTAGGGGGACCAATTATTGAATCAGATCCAAACCCTGTCGACCCTATCCATTTTTTTAAAAAGCAACATTTTTTTATCGGTGCGCCCTCTCTAATACAACACATTGGTGATGGCAGTGCTTTTATCGTTACATATCACACTGAATCCTGTCGGCCCTCACTTTTTCTTTTTCTTTTTAACATTTTTTTATCGGTTTGCCCTGTGCAATACAAGACATCAATGATGGCGACGCTTTTATCATTACGCAACACACTGAATCCTATCGAACCTATTTGTTTTTAAAAATTGACATTTGTTTATCAATGCACCCTGTGTAATATAACGCACTGGCACGCCTATGCCAAATAACATTATTAAGTGTCTTGCATTTAATTTTTTACGTTTTCATTTTCTATTGTGATGACAATGCTTTTATATTTAAAAATTGCACCGTCATAATTTAATGTTATTTTTAAAAAATAATTTTCATTGTGGGGGTTGAACAATTAAAATTCAGGTGCATTTAACAGGTCAAACACACCAGGGCATTTATGCAAATAACTGCACCAGTTACCAGAACTCTTTTTGGATGAAAATTATTTGATTTATGTACAACATTGATTTATTGGATTTTGTATTGGATGGTACAGGTCGTATATTGATAAAAAGTGTCTGAGAAGTTTTGAAGTAACAAAAATACTGATTGGCACAATGATAGCACATCCAAAAAAGCGGAAAAGGAAACTTCTTTGTAAATTCTTTACAAAATTAATATGTTTGAATTATATGTAAGTTTAACTAACATATATTGGTTAGTGTGTGTCATGTAGAACCATCAAATGATGAAGGTAGATAAGATTATTTCTAATCTAAGTGTAGAAGAGTGTAAAATCTTGATAGAAAAATTGCAGAAGGATGAAATATGTGAATGAAAAAATACTATTCAATATGAAGTTTTATTATTATTATTAATAATATACTTAAGAAAATTATATAGCATGTTTCAAACAATATATTAATTAATATATGTTTAATTTTCTACATGGAGCAACAACAAAGGAAGAGATCAATGTCATTCTAAGAAAAGAAAAGTTATAGAACATGTAAATGACAATGAATTGGTCCTTAGCTCATTTGGAGTGGTGGCAGAGGTTAATGAAAGGGCAGGATTTTCTTACAAAACTATGAGGGTTATAGTGGAAAAAATGTATAGATGTACTTTCCACTTACAATAAAAAAACTAATCCAATGATTCTGAGAACCAAGTTATATATAAACTACATGAAGCATTTCTAGAGCAATGGTCAATGAGACCTATCAAACTTGAAATAGAAAAAACATACAAAAAAAAACAATCATTCAAAAGGTAATATGCCTAATTAAAATGACTTTATAGAATTATTTGTATAAATTACTTTAAAAAATTCATTTTTTAATATCAATTTTTTATATTTAGTTTTCATATATCACTATAAAAATAATGTATTACTTTTTCAGGAAGATTATGAAATTCCCAAAGGATCAATGAGATGATATGCGAAACATGCTAGTAGGAATGTCCAAAAAAGTGTACAAGGAGATGGTCAAAGAAATGGACATCGCTGCATCACAGGAGGATCCATCTCAACAAAAACATGCTTCAAATGTATGTAATCAATGACTTTGTACATATAAACAAATAATTTAGCATTAAATATTATTTTCAATATTTTCTCGCAGAAGAAAACAAAATGGAACTCATTGAACACATAAAACAAGACGATAAGGAAGGAAATGGTTGATATCAAAGTTTGTGAGTAATTTTTAATATTTCCTTATAACAACTCAATGTTTCACTTTTGTCTATTTTAAGTTGTTTTGCAACAACCATCTTTGAATGTCTTCAAATTGGTGATAACATACAAACAAGAGCCATCGGAAGAATTGATTGACATTGGATTAAATATGAGTTGTGAGTATATGTTGGCATATCAAAAATTAATTGTGGAATTTGTAAGTATATATGTTGTTTTATTTCTTTGAGTTTATAATTAATAGAAAAAATATCCTTTATATTAAATCTATGATTTATAATGGGGTATAAAACTTGTAGGAAACAAAATATGAACTACACCAACAAAAGAGTTGTTGTAACAAGGCACGAGACTTGGTTTTGAAAGCACGTGTATAGTTCATGAGTCACTTCTTGCTATGATACATTGTTATTGATTTACATTGATGTATATTATTTATTTCATTTTTCATTATTCTCACCAATGTAGATACACTCATTACACTTTATTTTTATGTTTGCAGATGGAACGTGATCAAGAAGAAAAAAATTGATGCAATCAACAAAACATTTGTCAAAATAACCCAATTCATGGAAGTAGTTAGATCACTAACAACAGTTCCAACGAAGAATTATCAATGCAAGCTATTGTATTTTTTTAAATAATGTCTGTGAAAATCATACATTTTGTTTAATGTAATGGACATAGTGTCCCAATTGAAATACCAGGGGTTACAAATAACTATCCCAATTTGTATGAAAAAGAGCCTCTTAGTCATATATAATAAAATAAATTTTAATTTATTCTATTGTGTTGTCTAATTTAGTGGTGAAATGTTACACCAGTGATTAAATATATGGAAGATTAAATATTATAATGAAAATATGCAAAAACAAATGATTAAACAATTAATCCAAACATCAAATACAAATGCACTAATGAAAATTTAATTCATATGAATATTGTTATAAGATATATGTTGATTTTTCAATGAATAATGAATTTAAAAAATCATAATAATTGCATTGTGGTAGGTCGATGTTTCAAAAAAAGAGAAAATATCATACAAAATACCAGTGTATATGTAAAATAAACATGCAATGGTGCATCATTTTATCTAAAAGCATCATTATTTTGCATGTTTTGTTCCTTTTCTAAAAATTACAACATCGGGGCTTTCGAAAAAATGTAAGCACCAAGGCATTGGATTCTTCGAGCACCGGTGTTGTTTGCATTTAACACTCTGATGCATTGTAATTTTTAAAGCACCAATGCTTTATTAGAACTAACACCTCAGTTCTACAAAATATTGTTTCCAGCCCTAGTGCATTATTCAAATTAACAACTTATGTCCTTTTATTTTAGTAGCGCACTGACTCTTTTATACAAATCATAAGCACCCACGTTTCAAGTTTAAACAAAATCACTAGGCCTGCAATATTTTTTTTTCTGCCTCGGTGTTGCTCCTAAAAAGTACAACCCAAGGCATTTGTTTAATATATACACATCAGGGAGGTATAAATTTAGGCACCGATGTTCTTTGAATTGAACACACCGATGATTTTATTTAAGTATAAAACCCCAATGCATTTATAAATTTAGCACACCGGTGTTATTTTTCCATTAAGCGCGCCACTAAAAAATTTCACTAAAACCTCTTCCCACCCAGATTTTTTTAGATTTGATGAAGTTCTATCATGATCTCTGCTAAAACATCCACTACCGCAAACAAATATTGTAGTAGAGCTTTTATTGACAAATTTTTATAATTTGTAACACTAAAAACTTCCATTATAACCTTTTCTAGAAGGTATTTTCCTTGTAGTGGTAGTCTAGGCAAGGGGTCAAAAATTCAAAATTGCAACCCTAAAGCCTAGGTGGGAAAGAAATTTTTTCCTGCTTTCACCAACCCCCTGACAGTGGAACTTCTAGCTAGAGTATGGATCCATTTGTGTTTCAAGTGGTCGAAAGATGTCCATTGGGTCTAGCATATGGTATGGATGATTAAAGCAACCCAAATTATTTTCAAAATTTGAACTCCACTATTCGATGCAAAATAGGAAAGGATGTATTTGGTCCTAGTTTGGGTTTGATTACGTAGTGTTCCTCTGCATTACTGGGATGCTCGAGTCTTTTCTGACATATCAAATTCCCTGGGCACCTACTTATATCACAACTCTTCATACTTGACAATGGGGGATAAGTCATATGCCTGCATCCTAGTCAACATTAGTCTCATGGAGGGACTACATGAAGACATGGATATAGGCCCTCAAGAAGGAACATATCAAAATCCTATATTATGAAGGAGTCCCCTTCAGGTGTAGGATATGCCATAGATATGGTCATTTGGTGAAATATTGTGAGATCTCGTTGTCTAAAAAGCTCATAAATTCATTATCAAGAATCAATTATAGGGCTCCTAGGGCATATTGAAACTTAACTCAAACACATTGATGACTTCAGTTCCATTTGCAGACCAAGACCTTGTATGTGAAGATCCTCCAAGGTCACAAGAGGAGATTGTTTCTCCAACTTTGGAGATGCCCCTATTGAGTCTAAATTTTGCCTATTTTTTGATGCCTTTCCCAGGCCTTTCCTCCCCTATTTTTGAACTCCTTCTGCCCCTAATTATGCTTAGTTCGGCTATATTGTTTAGTTTTGGCTAAAAGGGTGTTGTAAGATTAAGGTATGTCAAATTAACATAATAAGTGTAATGTTGCCTTAAACTTGAAGTATTCTTTGAACTAGATTTATCTTTATTAAATTACCACTCCAACTAATCTAGAACTCATGTGCAGATTTGCTTTGATTCAAAACATCTCCGCATTTCTTGCAGACACTGCAAGAATCATGTAGCAGATTTCCTGTAGCCATTCTAGATTTCCTGCAGCCGTTCTGGATTTCCTCCTGCAGATCTGGATTTCCTGCAGTAGTTCCAGTTTTCCCGCAGAAGCCCCGATTTCCTGCAACGACATCAACAGTTGACTATGTTATATTTATTTCTAAATCTAGCAAGGACATGCATTTTATGGGGAATTAGTTTCACATTATGTCTATCCTATTGGCTACTTCGAGCCTCCTTTTGAAACAACCCGAACTTATAGATTTCTTCTCGTAACCACATTTCTTGCAGCCATTCTGGATTTCCTCCAGCTTCTTTGATGTAACATAAATCGTCTAATCCATGCTTTCAGTCATGGATTAGACTCAACATAAGCTAAATTCGATAGTCTAGATCTGTATTGTTGGCTAAGAGCTTAGATTAGTCATTTGAGCCAAATATGGGCTTTAGAGATTGTATAAAAGGAGATGTATTTCATATTGTAAAGGAGGTTGGGTTGAGATTGCTGTTGATAGCAAGATATCAGACTGTAATCGACTATTATTTCAAATTAATAAATTTTTTTATGTTTTGTTTATTTTCCTGAGCAAATTATTTAATATTTGAAGGAGTTGCGAGTGAGGGAGGCCCCCCTTCGCTCACAACTCCCGCAGCAGAGTGTGTGTTTATTTCTGTTTTAATTATGCATTAATAATTTTCTGTAACGACTAGTGTTTCCTTTCTGTATTTCCTACAACAAACTATAGATTGGTTAAGTGAAATAATATTTTATGTTGATGAGCTATTTTCATTTGGCCAATGCTTGGATTCATGCTTTTTAAGTTTGACTCTTGATTGGGATTTATTTCTTTTATCTTTCTTGCATCTGTATCATCAAACACAAGTGTTATAGAGGGATGATATATGCCGCTCCATAACCATTGTTGCAATAGTACTGATACAAGAAAGAAGCATGAGTTGTTGATTGTTGTTTGATCTTTATCTTTTCACGGTCAATATCAACAATCTTAAGTGCTATAGAGGGATGATATATGCCACTCCATAGCCTTTGATGTGATATTATTGACACGGGAAAGAAGCATTAGTAGTTATTTGTACAATTAATTAACACTTGCAGTAATCAGCCTACATATATTGTGCACTGCATCTCATCATTTTACCCTCCTGGGTTGACAATTTATACTGGAAAATTATACACATATAATTTGAATCAACATTTTGGCGCCATTGCCGGGGAGGTGCTAAGGGATGATACTGAAAGTATTTTAGTTTTATTTTGTGGATTTTTCTTTTTCTTTTTAGGACTGGAGGAGTCGAAGTGCAAAGACACAAGGAAAAGCCTACACACCCAAGAGGTCATAAATTCGCCAAAGCCATTGCCTGATTTTTTGGTAAGTAGATTTTTTGAATTTTTTTCTTTTTAATTTTTATTTTTATTTTTTGGGTGTTGTAAGAACCCCCCCCCCCCCAATCTATTCAACCATGTGCTAACA
Source organism: Pinus albicaulis (assembly GCA_034641835.2). Taxonomy (NCBI): domain Eukaryota; kingdom Viridiplantae; phylum Streptophyta; class Pinopsida; order Pinales; family Pinaceae; genus Pinus; species Pinus albicaulis. The sequence continues at coordinate 1,175,296,116 of CM076584.1, read as the reverse complement.
AGACATACCAACTAGCTTGTTGAAAACAAAGAAATTGTATTTCAAGGCACTTTTCAATGAGGATTTTTTAGGCTAATATCAATCATGCAATGTACCTATTTCACTGATAAATTGGAAAGAAAATTAGACGAAGGAGTCTCGAAGTATTACATGGAGAACCTATTTTCATTGGGTAAGAAATGAAAAACATTGTTACTTTTGAATTCCCTATCAAAGATCCAGGAGTGGCACAAATGCATAGTATTCCCACATCTGCACTACCAAAATTTCATGGTTTGGAAAATGAAGATCCAGATACATAATTATTTGATTTTGAAGTACTTTGTAGAGGATATGGTTATTGTACTAATGCTCAAAGGTTGCAACTGTTTCCTCTTACTCTAAAATCAACATTTTTCTGATGGTTCATGAGCCTTGGAGGGAACTGCATTCAAACATGGGAAGACATGAAGAATGTATTCTTGAAGAAATACCAAGACTACTTCCAAGCCGATGAAGATATTTTTGGAATAACACAAGGGAAAAATGAAAGTTTGGAGGACTATGTTGAACGATTTCGATACAACCTTAAAAAATCAAAACATAAACATAATTTGGCAAAAGAGACCTTCAAAACACCCCTACTCAAAGGAATAAAAAATGAATCTTTAGAATATTTAAATATTATAGGAGTAGGTGATGTTTTTCACTTACCATACGATGATGTTTGTGAATTATGCATTAACTATTCAGGAGAATCTCCAAGATTGGTAAGAATTATTGAGAACCTTCTTCTCAATTTTTGAAATCTACTACAAAAATAGGAGCTATAAAATCTTGTCTAAATTTAGAATTGGATGATTTACAGGAAGAACATAAGTAGTGCAAGGAGGATCATTAAACATATTATTTTCCATTGCTATCAGGGTTTCAACATGTGTTTAAGGAATCAAGTAAGGAAATAAATCAACCGCTAGGTATAGCTCAAAACTCATCATCATTTAATACTTGGAATAGTATTTATTATCCCCAACGGGATCCTCAACACATCCACAACCCTATAGTTCCATGGAAAACTTATAATCCTCCTCTAATTCAATACCCCACCTTATGGCCACATTGGACCTCTCCCTCAAGCCATATATTCCCACAACTTCAAGGATGGTTTGGAGCCTCTTCTCTAGGGAAATTCCCCATGCAAACTCCATTCTCTGAACCACAACAAACAAAATTCATATCTAATGCACCACCATGTTATCCTTCTTTATGGCCCCAATCATTTTTGCAACCAAATCCTAATTCTGATTATCAAGTTGCACATCAATTTAAAACACCTATTTTTCCTACTCACTCCCCTACTGAATGTAATGTCATATCTTTTGGAGAGGGGAGAGGAGTAAATTTAGAAACTTCCCCTATTACCACACAAAATTTACCTCTGGAAGAAACTTTAATCTATAAATCATTAAAGGAGAAATCTATGATTGGAACTTGTTTGAAAACCATTGTTGAAGCTCACTAAGAAGAAAATCCTAGAATTTCCATTAACCATCCTTGTCAATCTAAAGAGAGAAAGCATCAAGTTGTGGAAGATTTGTATGAGTTGAAGAAACATCAATATGTGGGTCCTATTGAATCTTGGTTCCAAACAATTATTAGCACACCCCATTCTATCATTCAGAAACTCTTGGTACCATATCAAGTAAGTTGGTTTCTCATACTCTAATATGCATTAAATTTTACATTTTAAACCTAAGTATGAGTATATTTAGTATTTTTTTATGCACACAGCTACATTGGAAGTATTCCTACACTTAAAAGGGACCTTCATCTCTTTAAAATAGGGTAGGGTAATGAATAAAGACGCCATCTGAAATAAAATTGTATAAAAACACTCTTGAAATGTGATTCCCTAAAGTACAACTTGTAAAATTTCTATTATTATGCACTCTCATGGTAAGACTTGTCAGAAGAAATTTACTCTTAATGCCTCATATTTTATAAATTGACTTTGATTATTGACCAATAACTATCATCCATAATTTTTTTAAGACCCTCTTTGAAGGTATTGATGAGAATATTCCTATAGTGGACCACGTCTACAAAACTATAATAAGTTTTCACAAGAACCCTGACATGATCAATTTGAGGAATTTTCTAGTCATTATCTAAGATGTTTTATTTAAAATGAGTCTTCAGGGTAGAAGGAAAACTAGTAAATATTAGTAATTAAAAACTTTTCACGCCATCCCATACTCTTAAGGAGCAGAATTGCCTCCCCAAATATTAAGTAACCTATTTAAGGTTGATTATAATCGTAGTTTTTTAAGATAGATGAATTGATGGATGGTAGGTCTCATTACGATCTAACCTGCCATGGTCATGGGTCCTAACGAGAATGACATTACCACACTGGTCACCAAGCCAAAATAATGGATTTTAGATGAAAATATGGAAGAAAAGAGTTCTCATCACGAGCCGACTTGTTCTTTCTTGTTAGTTCTTGTGAATGGAACTGTCGTTAGCTGGTTACCAAACCGGGAAAATGTGGCCTTCAATTAATTTCAAAATAAATGTAAATTCTTTGAAACAACTCTGAATCTATATCTAACAGTTGGGACACAGGAATTTCGTGGGTTAAAAGGCATCCCTGTCGAGGCTATTGACGCCTGCTGGTAGCAGGGCCATGCCTGTGGTATTAAAGTTAACTTTACACTATGATTTACTTGGTTGTTTTTGTATTCCTGAATTCATTATCATATCTCTTTGAGAATGGCTTTCAAGGTCCTTTTGGTGTTATGAATTGGAGTTCTATATTTTTGGAACAATTTGTTTTTATGGATGTAGGGCCCTTAGTGTAGGTTCCTCACCTTGCCTAGAAAAGAGGAGCTTCAACTATATGTGGATAATGGTAAGATGGTCACTATGGGAAAGTATTATTATGACTACTGTTAAACACCATGGATTTCAAATCATGTCACTCATATTTACAATGAGGATATTAAAGTAAAACTTTTGATCGAGGATGCCCCAGAAATTTTTATGGAAATTTTAATAAGTTGGTTATTTTATTCAAGTAAATAACACCATCCTTGCAATTTAGTATTCCCATGGCAGCCTTTGTGCTATATTTTCGTGAGATCAATTTAAACAAATAAAGAGTTTAGCCGATAATTTGTTTTTGGAACAAGCTCTATCTAGTGAAGGAAATATGGGTCACACAGAATTGTAGGAACATTATCACAAGCGTCCATAAATATTTTTGTTTTTGCAAGGGAGCGAAAATACAAAAATTGATTTTATTGCATAGGGACATGCAAGAGTTTTGGTGTGGGGGAGATGTTGAGTCTCAATTTTTCCTATTTTTTGATGCCTTTCCCAGGCCTTACCTCCCCTATTTTTGAACTCCTTCTGCCCCTAATTATGCTTAGTTCAGCTATAAAGTTTATTTTTGGCTAAAAGGGTGCTATAAGCTTAAGGTATGTCAAATTAACATAATAAGTGTCATTTTTCCTTAAACTTGAAGTATTATTTGATCTAGATTTATCTTTATTAAATTACCACTCCAACTGATCTAGAACTCATGTGAAGATTTTTTTTTATTCAAAATAGCTCTGCATTTCATGTAGACACTGCAAGAATCCTGTAGCAGATTTCCTGTAACCGTTCTATATTTCCTGCAGCCATTCCAGATTTCCTACCACAGATCTGGATTTCTTGCAGTAGTTCCTGATTTCTCGCAGAAGCCCCGATTTCCTGCAGCGACATCAACAATTGACTATGTTATATTTATTTCCAAATCCAGAAAGGACATGGGTTTTTTGGGGAATTCGTTTCACATGAAGGCTATCCTATTGTCTACTTCGAGCCTCCTTTTGAAACAACCTGAACTTACATATTTCTTCTCGTAACCACATTTCCTGCAGTCGTCCTGGATTTCCTACAACTTCAATGATGTAACAGAAATCATCTAATCCATGCTTTTAGTCATGGATTAGACTCAACAGAAGCTAAATTCGATAGTCTAGATCTGTATTGTTGGCTAAGAGCTCAGATTATTCATTCGAGCCAAATATGGGCTTTATATATTGTATAAAAGGAGATGCATTTCATATTGTAAAGGAGGTTGGGTTGGGATTGCTATTGATAGCAAGATATCAGACGGTAATTTACTATTATTTCAGATTAATAAAATCGTTTATGTTATGTTTATTTTCCTGAGAAACTTCTTTAATCTTTGAAGGAGTTGTGAGTGAGGGAGGGCCCCCTTCGCTCACAACTCCCGCAGTAGAGTGTGTGTTCATTTCTATTTTAATTATGCATTAATAATTTCCTATAACATATAGTGTTTCCTTTCTATATTTCCTACAAAAAACTATAGATTGGTTAAGTGAATTAATATTTTATGTTGATGATCTCTTTTCATTTGGCCAATGCTTGGATTCATGCTTTTAAGTTTGACTCTTGATTAGGATTTATTTCTTTTATCTTTCCTGCATCAATATCAACAAACACAAGTGTTGTAGAGGGATGATATATTTCGTTCCATAACCAATCCCAATATCAACAATCTTAAGTGATATAGAGGGATGATATATGTTGCTCCATAGCCTTTGTTGCGATAATATTGACACAGGAAAGAAGCATTAGTTGTTATTTGTATAATTAATTAACACTTGCAGTAATCATCTTGTATATATTGTGCACTGCATCTCGTCGGTTTACCTTCCTGGGTTGGAAATTTATATTGGAAAATTATACACATATAATTTGACTGAACATTTTGGTAGATGTTGAGTCTCATTTTTTCCTATTTTTTTATGCCTTTCCCAGGCCTCACCTCCTCTATTTTTGAACTCCTTCTATCCCTAATTATGCTTAGTTTGACTATATTGTTTAGTTTTGGCTAAAAGGGTGCTATAAGCTTAAGGTATGTCAAATTAACAGAATAAGTGTCATTTTGCCTTAAACTTGAAGTATTCTTTGATCTAGCTTTATCTTTATTAAATTACCACTTCAACTGATCTAGAACTCATGTGCATATTTGCTTTGATTCAAAACAGCTCTGCATTTCCTGCAGACACTGCAGGAATCCCTTAGAGGATTTTTTGTAGCCATTCTGGATTTCTTGTAGCTGTTCTGGATTTCCTCCCACATATCCGAATTTCCTACAATAGTTCCAGATTTCCGGCAGAAGCCCCAATTTCCTGCAACGACATCAACATCTGACTATGTTCTATTTATTGCCAAATCCAGAAAGGAAATGGGTTTTGTGGGGAATTCATTGAACATGAAGGCTATCCTATTGGCTGCTTAGAGATTCCTTTTGAAACAACCCGAAATCACAAATTTCTTCTCGTAACCACATTTCCTACAGTCGTTCTAGATTTCCTGCAGCTTCAACAATGTAACAGAAATAATCTAATCCATGCTTTTAGTCATGTATTAGACTCAACAAAAGCTAAATTCTATAGTCTAGATCTGTATTTTTGGTTGAGAGCTTAGATTATTCATTTGAGCCAAATATGGGCTTTAGATATTGTATAAAAGGAGATGTATTTCATATTGTAAAGGAGGTTGGGCTGGGATTGTTGTTGATAGAAATATATTAGACTGTAATTGGCTATTATTTCAGATTAATAAAATCATTTGTGTTATTTTTATTTTCCTGAGCAACTTCTTTAATCTTTGTGTTTATTTCTATTTTAATTATGCATTAATAATTTCCTGTAACAGCTAGTGTTTCCTTTCTGTGTTTCCTACAACAAACTGTAGATTGGATAAGTGAATTCATATTTTATGTTGATGAGCTCTTTTCATTTGGCCAATGCTTGGATTCATGCTTTTTAAGTTTGACTCTTGATTGGGATTGATTTATTTTATCTTTCCTGCATCAGTATCAACAAACACAAGTGTTATAGAGGGATGATATATGCCACTCCATAACCATTGTTGCAACAATACTGATACAGGAAAGTAGCATGAGTTGTTGGTCATTGTTTGATCTTTATATTTTCACTGTCAATATCAAAAATCTTAAGTGAAATAGAGGGATGATATATGCCACTCCATAGCCTTTGCTACAATAGTATTGACACCAGAAAGAAGCATTAATTGTTATTTGTATAATTAATTAACACTTGCAGTAATTAACCTGCATATATTGTGCACTTCATCTCATCAGTTTACCTTCCTGGGTTGAAAATATATATTGGAAAATTATACACGTATAATTTCACTCAAAATCCCCTTTGATGTCTTCTCGAGAAGATACTCACCCATATTCCCCTTGTTCTCTATCGTCTCTTGTTTTAGTCGATCATGATTTTCCCCCATCCGGTGTTTATATTCATGATATTTTATCAAATATTGCATCAATCCCTTTCCCTCCCCACCTCTCCTTGGATTCCCCTCCTGTCGTAGCTCCCTTACTCCCCCTGTATGATAATATCCTTCTAGTCATCGAGACTCTTGTCTCAAGATTCTAGTATTAACTTTCCCCCCCCCCCCCACTCCCCTCGTGTGATCCCCCCTTTAGCTAGGTATTTGTGCCCTTGTCCTATGGTGATAAGCACCCATTCCTCCCATGTGCCCTCTCCCTCTGCTGATCATTTTGAGGACTATGCAGACATGGATGTGATTTACAATATTCAATTCTGATTAGTTATGTCCCAAAATTATAGTCTCTCTTGGGGTTTAGGGAAGCTTACCCTTTTGACTGTCATGGGCATAAGTAAGGGTTGTAAATCCCATCCCACTAAGGCTAAAGAGAAAGCTCAAGAAGACTTAGTCATTGGGAAACATTTATATATTCAAGGGGCCCTTATAGCACTTACCACCCTATTGAGGCCTCGGAATTCTGTTGCTGAAACATGGGGGAAAACCACCTGGACTGGACCTTAAAGCAACTCCTTTTCCATTTGTTGTAGTGGCTCCGACTGGGGGTAATGGGACCAGTTTCCCAATACGGATGATTTTGAGGGTGTTTGATTATAATTCATGCAAATGGAAATGATTTTAATCTATCTTATGCATTTATCTAAACTATTTATTCTACTATATACCCAGGATGTTTCTTCCTTTATGTGAACTGAAAAGATATCCTTCAACTGTTAGTAATATAGATCATTTAACAGTCGAAAGAGATGAAAATTATGTAAAATGATTCTTCTAACAAAATATCTTGATTGAAGGAATTGTTAAAAACATATTGCATTCATATGTGTGATTATACATTCAATAAGAAACTACAGACAATTATTATAAAAAAAGTACATGTAACATTCATCTATAATAACGTTTCAAATATATAATGCAATAAAATATGACTATCAATCTATAAAGCCAGACTTAATACAAGTTTTCCTTCATTTGGTAGGATGAAATCCCACATTCCATTTAGTTCAGCTTCATCTTCTTCGTCATCTTCTTCGTCCTTTGTTTGTTCTTCCTCTTCTTCTTGATCAGATTCAACATTAGATATGATATATGGAGTTGAGTATTAGAGGATTGACCTTTAAAGTTTCTGAAAGTATTTCTTGAGGTAGCATTTTCAGTGACTTGTTTCTTGATATCTGCCATCTCGTTTGTCATGGATTTAAAAACCTTTTGAAGACCTTCTACGTTGAAAGGATCTTTTGATGTCTTCTTTTTGGAATCATCTTTGAAAGACACCTTCTTTGATTTTCGATCTTATTGAGAATTCTTTTTCTGAAGAGAGGTTATGCGTTTCTCTACAGATAGAGATTCTTTCATATTTTATGCAAGTGTTGTCAACTTTGATCTATCAACAAAAATAGCTATATTAGATGGAAGAGATGAAATATACGACTCAATTTGAACTTCTGCACCAGGAATTGCTGTAGTAGTAATTTTATTGAGTAATTTATTAAATATTGAATTGAAATCTTTTATCTTCTCACCTATTTTATATTTTAGATTCGACACATCATTGATGAGCATATCAGTGGTCCTATCATCCCCAAAATTAGCTAGAAATTTTTCTTCGAACATATTCCGACTAGCTATGGAGCAGGTAGGTAGTGAAATATACAAGGATCATGCAAATCCTTTTAGAGTATATGGAAATAATCTTACAACGCAATCCTCTTCAACTAATCCATTTAAATTGACAGCTAACATAAAATTGTGAATGTGTTCTTCTGCCGGAAGGCCATCATCAGAATTAAATTTAGGCCATCTTTCAGGATTTTTTGGAAGATCATGAAGAGGAGCGAGCATGTTTACAGCCCCTGGATTGCTCAATTGGTTTACATTTGGTGGAGGTGGTTAACCTGCCATTGGATTTTGGATAGGTTGGTTGGGTGGATTTTGAGTTGAAGAAGAGGCATGCTGAGTGTTAGGACTAGTTGAAGGGATAGTAGTTTGAGTACTGGTACTAGTCAAAGTAACACTGATTGTTGGAATGGAAGTTGTAGAAATGAGCGGACATAATGGAGGTGAATGGGATAAGATCTCGCTGGAGATTCACTCTAATTGGGTCCTCTTTAGTCTCTTTCGAGTACTATTGATGGGAAATTCAAAAGGGAGAATTCATGTCTTTTGAATTTATGATCGAGTTAGTATTCTTCGAGGTTATAAAGAAGACAAAATACTGATATCCGATATTTGAGAAGATTCAGGATTTTCAGCAGAAATAGATGCTCTCTCTAAATTTTCTATCAAAGACTAAAGCTTGATGGGAATTAGGAGATAGTATGGGTTGAGTGTCACTAGGAGAATTAGGAGAAATATGATCAACTTTAGATTTTAAATATGAGGATCTAGATAATTTTCTGGAATTTTATGGGGATCTAGAGGGAGAGAGACTCTTCGATTGACCTTTAGATTGATTAAATATTTTTTCCATTAACAGGGGTTCAGGACCTCCTTCTAGTGCCATAATATTGAGTCCTCGAAATTTCGCTGCCGAAACATGGGGGAAAACCACCCGGTCCAAACCTTAAAGCAACTCCTTTTCCATTTGGTGTAGTGCCTCTGACTAGGGGTAATGGGACCAGTTTCCTAATAAGGATGATTTTGAGGGTGTGTGATTATATGACATGCAAATGGAAATGATTTTAATCTATCCTATGCATTTATCTAAACTATTTATTCTACTAGAGACCCGAGATGTTTCTTCCTTTATGTGATCTGAAAATATATCCTTCAACTGGTAGTAATATCAATCATTTAACAATTGAAAGAGATGAAAATTATGTAAAATTATTCTTCTAACAAAATAGTTTGACTAGAGGAATTGCTAAAAACATATCGCATTCATATATGTGATTATACATTCAAAAAAAAAGTACAGACAAATATTAGAAAAAAAGTGCATGTAATATTCATCTATAATAGCTTTTCAAATATATAATGCAATAAAATATGAATATCAATCTATAAAGCCAGAATTAATACAAGCGAATAAAAGTAACATATGTATGAATTCCTACTCATGTAAATTGACAGTAATTGATCTTCTCCTTCTCAATTTCAAGAAATTTAAAGAGTAAAGTAGTGCAACATCAGTTAATCAGCTTTAATTGTCAAAAGATAATGGATGTGTTCCATTAATTCATCAAAGAATTCACAAACTTACAATAGTACATTCTTTGCAAATTCTTTTGAAAAATTTCTGGACCCTTCTATAAATGCATGAGAGGGATTTAAATACTAAACTAACTATGTTCTAAAACAGATTACTACAAAAATATAGAGGATTTTCAAACAACCATACTCGTAGGACTAACTTAAACTGTGATCTAGGAAAATAAAATAACAATTTTGATTTATGAATTCCACCCTTTATTCTGGAATTGGTCAAGCTGACAAATATCTATTATAGGCTTGAGCTGAGCTGGCTGTGAAATCCTCGCTTTGACCTGTCCCTTGAAAACTGTGTTTGAAAGTATGGGTTGTGATCTTTTTGTTTAATCTGTTAAGGATTGCAGAATCTGATACTAATGATAAGGTTTGATCAGAAAATTCCAATAATTTTCCTGATCAGACTTATTTACCTTCTTAATTACTTCATCCTGTGTGTTTGATTTCTACTTCCACTATGCTTCTATCTGTTTTTCTTCTGAGAACACTTCAGACGTGTTCTCTTTAAGAAGTTATGCTTTTACCATTTGTTCACATATATATTCGATAATTTCATTTGATAACTTAGATGTTTTCGTTGTTGATTTCTCTGCCTGTTTGATTTGTGCTTCCCAATCTCTGAATATAATATCCTTATGAAATTTATCTACCTAAGGTATATCAACTTATTTTCCTAATTCTGATGCTTGCCATTGAATGTGTTCATTGATATTCTTTTCAATTCTTTCACATTCAAGTTTCTAGATAGCTATCTACTGGATCACTATTTTATTTGAATCATAATAAGAGTCAATCATAGAAGCTTGATGAAAAAATATTTCCTATTCTTTATTTAACTTAGCATTTACATCTAATGCTTCTTTTATGAATTTCTCTGGTTTCGGTTGGCTTTGTATCCTGGTCATTGTTGTTTCCATTTGTGCTTGTTTCTCATTGATCTCTGTTTGATGCTGCAATTTAAGGATTTCAAAATCCTTTTGAAATTGGGCCATCTTTTCTTTGATTTGTTCGTTGGAGTTTTTGTTTTCTTGATTTAACAACTTCTCTAGTTCTTGTACTCTGGCTTCCATTTTCCTCAAAAACACTCTAACTTTAGTAGCTTTATCAACGGTGGCAGTAGCATATGCCCCTGCATACTGTGATAATATAGTTAGATGTTCTGTAGGGTCATCTAAGGAATCCTTCCATAGTACATAAACTGATTCATCTGTGAAGTTTGATACTATTTCATTAGTTCTCCTTCTTTTGTTCCTCTTAACTACAACCTTATAGCTAGGACTGTAGAAAATGTCCAGTGAAGGAATTTCTTCAATTTTTAAAACTATATTTTCTGTAGGGTAGGCTGATATGATCTCTCGATCATGAGGTTCTGGAACTTATTGTAGTGGATTAACAGTTTCCACTATCTTCTGGGAATGTTCAGATGTATGAAAACTTGATACTTGATCAGTGTTGGGATTTGATTTAGGAGTTTTTATTGCTTCAGAAAACTCCTCCCATTCAGTACTAAAATTCTTTGTTTGTGACTTTTCAGACTGATCTAGTTTGTCATGACTGTGCTGAACTTCTTGAGAAGTTGACTCTGTTCCATTACTTTCTTTTCTCTCGTGCATCTCTATCTCTTGTATTACTTGATAAATTATCTTTTCTAGCTATCCTTTCTGGATTCAGATTCATTTTCAGAGTGATCCAAATTGTGAGATTAGTGTTGTGATTGACTTGATTCATCCTCAGACATGTCTTTTGCTTCATTATCCAAGCTGATACTTGGAGTAGGTCTGTTGACATCTTCAATAGTTAACAAATTGAGAGGAACTCTCTACAATCTCTTATTTATATATACTTGGAATGCTTCCAAATCATCTTGGCTTAATTTTCTTGATGAAAACTTGGTTATATCTGAAAACGTTTCCACACCTTGGAAGATATCATCAAACCCATCTACTTCTTTTACAAAAAGCTTCATTTTGAGCTATGTAGTGTAACTTTTAATTACATCATTTGGATCATATAGCCATTTTGGCATTCTTCCAATTTCAACAGATTGATCTTGGAAACCTCCTTGTAAGTATGGCCAATATCATACAGTGCAAAATTACCACACTGTACAGGGAAATTAGGCCAAACGACCTTCTTAGCATCTTTCATCTATTTAGTGATACCATTAACAAGCTGATAATCTATCTCTCGTGCAAGAAATTTATCAGGAACATAACAAGGTATGACGTGGGGAGAATAATAACTCTTGAATACTCTGGCATATGTAAAATTCTCCTCTGCAAACCACCTAGCCACAGAAAGAATATTTGCGCTAGATTCTTCAGAAACCCTAGGGGCCTTTTTATTGAATATCATTTGGTGCATAGGCAATATGACTCCATAATTTTTTTTATAGAAATGCAGGTGGAAGTTTGAATCCCAAGGTCTCTGTGGTAAATGTGAATTGGGGTAGGAACTTGTGTAGTCCATTTCCATCCCATGGTAGGAAAACTAGAAGAAAAAAATGGCGTCCATGACATAGGCAGATATATAAAAGGGAGGTATTTCTATAGATGAAATACTCCTTTTATTCCTATATTTAGTGATGTGTTTGACTAAACTATCAGATAAGATGTTTTCCCAATTGATGATTGAGTCAATCAATGGAACCCATTCTATTGAAAACCTAGTGGTATCAGGTTTGGTAAACAATCTACACAACATACGAACAACATAATAATAAGGGGAAGGAATTTGGGAAATTGGGTACGTACCAAGTTTATCTCACTTCAACTTTCCCTGGTCTTCCTTCCATTCTTTGATGAATTTCATGAGATCTGGATGCTTTAATATAAAGCTTTGCAGAAAATATTTGTCATACTTCTGTTGTGGGGAGGGTAGATGGTACATTACTTTTAAATATTTTGCCATGAAAGGCCCTATGTCTTCTCCCTTTCACTATTTGAATTTCCTGTCATCTATGCTTTAATGGTCAATTACCCACTTAACCATGTCTGTGTAAGGGAGAATTTTAGGTCTTGATGCTACCTTGTGGATGAATGAACATGCAACATCAAAGTAGGTCACGTCTGAAGTAGTTGTTGTGCCTGTTGTAGAGATTTTGGTTATTACTTTTGGATTTTCATCTTCAAACAATTTATACATTATTTCCCATGATGAACTGCTTCATTCCTTGTTGCAGGTAGTATCTGAAAACAAGGGTGACATGTTTGAGTCTTCAGTAGGGAGTGCTTGAGAAATATTTTTTCCCTTCTTGCTCATTTCAGTCTTCCTTAATTCATTAAATGGTTTCCTGATTTCAAGTAAACATGGAGAGAATTAAAATTATCGATAATAGAGAGTCAAATCCATAGTTTATATCAAACATGCACGAATATATATGAATCTGATCAAATATAATATCAATCATCGATAATAACTTCAAATTCAGATCTCTTACACCTTCACACGAAATATCTATCAATCAACTTAAAGACGTTAGATCTCGAATTTCGTTTTGATACGACATAAGCTATTTCACATGCTTGAGAAATTAAATGTCATGAATTCGCATATCGCCATATATTTTACCATTTGTAATGTTTACCCATAAATGTTGCGAAATGCGATGTGCGCAAACCGCACATTGCAACTTTTATGCGATAATGAATTTGTTTTACAGCTAAGTTATGCGAAATGTGAATTGCACATTCAAAAGTCAAGCGGTCACACTTAAAGGAGTTTAGATATTTATCTTTGATACTTTTTTGGATCGTCGAGTCCGCGCAATCGCACTTATATCTAATTACTTTATGAGTTGATTGTTAAATAAGGTGCGATGCGATAAAGAGTTTATAACGATAATTTAAGTTTTTTGCAATATTTTTAAAACATAACCTCGAAAAAGGTTAGCGTACTTCGTAGCTCGCGTAACTTAGAGGATTGTAAATCTTTTTTAAGTTGTAAGTTATGCGTTTTGCAATGCGCCAAAGGAATCAAGTGGAAAACTTTAAAAGAAAACTTTTATTTCCTAAGTTTTTTGTTTTAAAAGTAAAAATAAATTTCCTATTTATTTCTAAAGGGTCCCTATTTATTAAAATTAATGGGGGTGTTGTATAGAACAACAATTAGTGATTCACTTGGGAGAACCATATATCTCTGATTATATTATTGAAATTCCTAAAACTTTTTGAAAATAAAAATAGTTGTAGGAATGAATTTCAAACAAATAATATCTTTATAGGAAATGGAATTTCTTTTATTTACTATTCATAAGAATCCCTCTTTTAAAGATATAAGTATGAAAATCTATATCAGTCTTTACTTAGTTCAAAGAGATAAAGCAGGTGGCTCTTACAGATCAGCTTTATAAAAAATTACTCTTTTATCACAGGCAGAGCCTCTGTTCCAATAAGGCAATTTAATATTTTAGAAGGGCTACCTTTTACCCAACAATGATTCATTTTCCCATTTAGTGTTTCTTAAAATTTCAAAAATAAACTCTAATTTTTTGAAACTTTTTTCTTTTTGTATCATGTTTTATTTACTTAAAAGCCATTGTCTTGGCTTGGTAACAAAATGATGACAATGCCATTCACTAGTTGTAATTAAACTGATCAAGAAGGCTCTTGATGTGACCCCTTGTCCTCTTGATATAATCTCAAGTCATTACCCTATTTTGGTAGATAGTAATGGTAATGTCAGCTCAACTATTTCCCTATGAACATGGTAAACAAGCTCTTGATGAGACTTATTATCTTTTAAGCTTTTCTAATTATAATATTTTTTGAATTTTTTTAAAAAATTGATAAGTTTTCCCAGATGGGGTGAATCATTGGTCCTTTTGAGGATTTTGGAGTAACAGAAGTTGAATCAAATGAAGCTTTTATTATCTGTTGGTGATGTGCATGAGTCTGTTTGAACTTTTATCTTTCTTATTCTAACTTAAGAATCTGACATTGTCTAAGATGTAAATAATAAGTAGGATATTCATCAATAAATTGTACTAAGGAAAGAGAGGAATAACTACGTTGGTGGGAAGTACAACTTCTTTTCCATAGACAAGATTAAATGGAGAAGTTCCAATAGAAGCTTTTTGAGTTATTCAATCTACCCAAAGAGAAAATTAATGACTTGTGCCAATTTCATTGGTTTTGATCAACAATTCTTTTGATTATTCTAATTAAGTTCTTATTTGTAGATACTGCCAAACCATTTCCTTGCAAATAATAATTTTTAGAAAACTTAAGTTTAAAACCTCCTTTAATTGCAAATTCCATCATAGCAGTTCCTGAGAAATAAGATGCATTATCAAACATTAAAGCAGTAGGTAAGCCAAACCTGGTTATGATATTTTGGTCAATGAAATCAATGATATTCTCATAATTGGCTAATTTCAATGGAATTGCTTCCACCCATTTAGTAAAGTAATCTGCAGCTATGAGAATATATCTGTGTTGTTTGGAAGAGTTAGGAACAGTGTCACCAATTATATATAATCCCCATTGTTCAAAAGGTTGTTTGATATTGGCTGGTTGTAATGGGAATGTTGGTTTCCTTTGTCTTCCAGATGTACTTTGGCACACTTTTCATTTTATTGCATATTCATGAGCATCCTTGAAAAGTGTAGGCCAATAGTAACCTGAATGCAGGATTTTGTGTGATGTTGTATTTCCTCCAAAATGTCCTCCAGCTGGTCCATCATGGATTCCTGCAAGACTTTCTCTGCTTCAAATTTTTCTAAGGATATTAAAAGTACAGAATCAATTTTTTTCCTAAATAACACATCATTGATTAATTCATATTTTTTGGCCTTTAATCTTAAAGCTTGTTTTGTTTTGTAACTGAGTTTATTCGAAGCATATCCATTCTTCAAATAGAATATAAGATCAAAATATTGTGATTGTGCATCGTTGAGGCTTACCTCTGATATTTTCACATTGTTACCTGATTCTTCCTCTGATGATATATGGGATGCTCCTGTAAGCATTCTACAAAAGCCTTGACCTCTAACAATTTTAGAGGGTCTAATTTCTACATCATATTCTTGTAAAGCGGTAACCCAATTAGCTCTCTTCTCTCCTAATTCTCTTTTCATCAAGAGTTGTCTTACTGCAGAGAATGGAACTATGATTTTAGTGTGAGTCTTTAGGAGAAAAGGTCTAAAATTATTTATAGCCTTAAAGACAGCAAATGCTTGCTTTTTGAAAGATGTATAATTTAGTTTTTCACCTTGCAAATTTGAACTGAAAAATGATATCAGTGCTTCAATTTGTTGGTCATTCAGCTGTGTTAAAACAACGACATAGGATGTATCCGATGAAAAAGTGTATAAAGTAAAAGGATTAAGAAAATTTGGGGTAGTCAGGAATGGAGCATTGAAAATTGATTGTTTAATCAAATCAAATGCTTCTCTTTCATTATGTCCCCATTTAAAGACAATTTTTTTCTTAATCATGTTCTGTAAAGGTAAAACAATTTGTGAAAAGTTAGGGACAAACCTTTTAAAAAAAATAATTTTCCCAAGGAATGACTGCATAGTTTTCTTGTTATGAGGGAAAGGAATTTATTTGATCTCTTCAATTATTTCAGGATCAATATAGATACCACTTTTTGACACAATGAATCCTAAAGTTTTTCCTTCATCTACTGCAAAAAATGATTTCTTTGGATTTAATGAGATGCCATACATTTTGCATCGCTCAAAGAATTGCTTTAGATCATTCAGATGATAGGTTACTTGTTTAAAAAATACTGTAAACTCACCTAAATAAATAACTACTGTTTTTTTATGAGCCCTCTAAAAGCTGTGTCCATAACTCTCTGAAAAGTGGCGCCTACATTAATTAATCCAAAAGGCATATTTTTATAAGAATAAGTTCCCCACTTAGTTATGAACATGGTTTTCAATCTATCATCTGGATGTACGAGAATTTGATTATATCCTGAGAATCCATCTAGAAAGTACATGAGTTCAGAACCAGCTATTGTCTGCAGTACTTGTTCCATGGTTGGTAATGGAAAGTTGTCCTTATGACAAGCTTTATTTAAATTCCTAAAATCAATGAAAATTATAATATCACCATTCTTCTTCCTGACAGGTACCAAATTTGATACCCATTTAGAATCCCTGACTGGAAAGATGATTTTTTCCTTGAAGAGTTTGTTCAATTCTATTTTAATTTGAATTTCTAGATCTGGATGAATTTTCCTCAATTTCTGTTGTATAGGCTTTTCTTCTGAGATCATAGGAATCGTATGTTGAATCACATAAGTGTCATATGTTTTAAGATTAGTATAATCCCAAGTAAAGAAACTCTTGTAAATTCTAAACAATTTGATAAATGATAATCTTTCTTCGGAAGATAGACCAAGACCTAGATTTACATTTTGAGGTTTTTTGTCAGTTCCTAGAGTTACTAACTCAAATCTTAAAGTAGAGCTTTGTGTTTCTGAGTTAGTCACTCTTTTAAACCTGTATTTTAGATCATATAGGTATTCTAACTTGAAAACATATTTAGGAATAGGATTTTCATCTTGCTCTTTCTTAATCTGAATGTCATGTTCATTTTCATTCAAAATTTGACTATCAGAAGATCATTCAGATGTTAAAAAATCTATGATATCTAAATCGTTATTGAATGCGCTCCAATTGGTAATATTATCAGGAATAGATGGTATAAAAATCAAAATAATAGAAAATCTATCAGGACTAATTTCTTGGGATGGGATTAACTTTGATGCTACATTAGCCAGTAGATCTGCACTCGCATTCTACATTCTAGGTACAGAAGAAATGTTGAACGCTAAGAAATGAGTGGTTAATTCTTGGACTAATGATTGGTAATGCTTTAAATGTCCAGAATTACAATGAATAGTATCTCTTACCTATATAACTATGATTTTTGAATCTCCTAGAATTTTTAGATATTTGATGTTAAGATCAATGGATTTTAACAAGCCTTGAACTAATGCTTCGTATTCAGCTACATTTTTTGTACAATAAAATTCTAATATGCAGGATAACATGGTATATTCTCCTTCTGGGTTTATTAAAATACAACCTGCACCTGCACCATCTTCAGATTTAGAACTGTCAAAATAAAGAGTCCAAAACAAATAATTAACTACTTTTCTATCTGCAAAATTTATACATTTGGAATTATCTGGCTGGGAAAATTTCTCAATCTGAGAAACAACTGCATTATCAAAGAAAGGTGATGGTTAAGCATTGAAATATCCCAAAAATGACCCTATTGAGTAGTTTCCAATAATGTTGTTATTGAATGCTACTGTTTCATTTACTCCTTCAAGATCAGTGACTGTATTCTTCATAAACTTTTCACGTTCTACTCGAATTTGATTTGGCTTTCCATTATAGGGTAACCACCACTACTACATTTGGTGGAAATTATGACACTTGGTTTCGACGCTTTTGACCAAATGTCGGAAATTTCCCCAAATTTTTTCCATCCCGCCCGAAACCGTCGCTATACCAATGTTTATAGAAAAGTGTCGCAATACCGACACTTAGAAAAGTGTCGCAATTGCGACGTTTGGAGGAAGACATCGCAATTGCAACAGTATGGCCCAAAGCATCGCTATTGCGACGACTGCCTCCAAACATCACAAGTGCGACACAATGTCTAAGTGTCGCAATTGTGACGTTTGGAAGCACCCATCGCAATAGCGACGCTTTTTCCGCCGTCGGTATAACGACACTTATATTCGCGCTACATAAAAATGATTTTATTGTTTTGTATATGTCGCAATAGCTACATTAACTTCTGATATCACGCGCGCATTCGCCCTCTGCTCTTGCAGAACAGCATTCACCCTCAGCTCTTGCAGAACAACATTTTCCCTCAGCATTCACCCTCAGCGTTCGCCCTCAGCTCTTGCAAAATGGTAAGTTCTTACTGCAGGCCCTTCCTCCTATAGTAGGGTTGACTCTATTTGGGTTTTTTTGGTCAATTCAATTGGATTGTGTTAGGCTGTAGGGTTCTCTCTAGATGTCAAGAATCAAGATTCAATACCCTCTATTATCTTCATCACCCAATACAAGATTTAAATTTTTCCCAAAGAAACGCTTATTAATTTGGCAGCCATTATTTCTCCCTGCTTTAAAACCCTACATTTAAATGAAAACAAGCATTGCATTTCAACTACAAAAATCTATTAGTGTTCAAATGTACATGTGTGCTACATTAACGTCTGATATCACGCGCGCATTCACCCTCCGCTCTTGCAGAACAGCATTCGCCCTGAGCTCTTGCAGAACAGCATTCGCCTTCAGCATTCGCCCTGAGCTCTTGCAGAACAGCATTCGCCCTCAGCATTCGCCCTGAGCTCTTGCAGAACAGCATTCGCCCTGGATTCGCCCTCAGCTCTTTCAGAACATCATTCGCCCTGCATTCGCCCTCAGCTCTTGCAGAACAGCCTTTGCCCTCAGCATTCGCGCTCAGCGTTCGCCCTCAGCTCTTGCAGAACAACATTCGCCCTCAGCTCTTGCAAAATGGTAAGTTCTTACTGCAGGCCCTTCCTCCTATAGTAGGGTTGACTCTATTTGGGTTTTTTTGGTCAATTCCATTGGATTGTTTTAGGCTGTAGGGTTCTCTCTAGATGTCAAGAATCAAGATTCAATACCCTCTATTATCTTCATCACCCAATACAAGATTTAAATTTTTCCCAAAGAAACGCTTATTAATTTGGCAGCCATTATTTCTCCCTGCTTTAAAAACCCTACATTTAAATGAAACAAGCATTGCATTTCAACTACAAAAATCTATTAGTGTTCAAATGTACATGTGTGCATCACTTGTGTAGGGTATTCCTTTTCCACTTTCACATTATCCAAGAATGTGTGCAGTATAGTTCATATTTTTTGTGATTTAGATTATCTTGAAAAGGAAAGGTAAATTATTTCCCTTGGAAAAAGAAGGTTTTCCCTTTTTACTACTAGAAATAGTACAACAAAGTTCCATTTCTACCCGAAACTCCTATGAAACAAGAACCAAATAAAGGCCATGTCCTCAATGGACATCATTTGGCTTTGAAAATGGCCATTGCACCGTGTTGTTTCTTATATTACATCACGATAGTTTCTTAGGTCATTTCTTGTTTCTTGAGATGAAAAATAACCAAAGAAATTGTGAATATCCTTTCAAGAAATAAATGACCATTTCTCAATCATATCTCAACTATTTTTTATTTTATTCAGTGGTTGCTTACTTTGAGAGAAATTTGACACTTTTATAAGGAATATAACATAAAAACACAAAATGGGAAGGAATTGATGAGGGAGATGGCCTTTAGTTGTTGTCAATTAAGAATTGATAATACATGATGCATGTTCTGTACTACAAACTAGATTCCTTCCTGGAGTTAGGACACAGAGTATTGAATCAAATTTGTAGTTTCTAACTTCTTGTATTGGTTCATCAATCTTGAAATTCAGACATTGCATGTCTTCATTGCTTCATGTTTGAATAATTTTCATTATTAGTTCTTAACAACAGTGTTGTAAACAATTTGAGAATTGATATAGAAAAATCTCGAACTTCTCAAGATAAAGTCCTAAAGCTAAAGTGTGATACCATGTGTAATTCAATAGCCCCATTGTCACCTCACCAACCTCTTTTCACTTCAGGCTAGCTCTCCTCCAACTCAAGGGGGGTTCTCCCTAGTAGATGTTAGGGATCTAATGGCCCAACCAAACCAAGTCAAGAGCACCCTAACTCTCTATGTTTACTACTATCAATCAAAATATTGAACAATAGGGTCAGACATGCATCCTGAAGATAAAATTGCCAGGGTATTTTTGGGTAATTTCAAAGGGAAAATCCCCAAACACATATAATCAAGGAATTATAACGTGATTTTAAACATTAAATATCAACAAAATCGTTTAAAGGATATTGAAAGGAAAAAGGTGATGGAAGATAGAAAGTGCCTTACTTAAATGCTCTAAGGATTTTTCAATAGTTGCTCCAAAAGCTTCACTTCAAGGCCCTTCAAGATCGTCTCCAACAATGATATGCCATCGGCTTCAACAATGTTGCTCCAAAAATGTCCTCAAGGTCTTCACAACAAGTTTACTAGAAGTTGCTCCAAAAATATATTCAATAAGGTCTTCATTGTCAACTCGTCTCTTGTTTGGGTGCCTTAATGTGCAATGACATGTTTCCAGGACTGAATTCAATGCAAGGCATATTTGAAACTCTAACTCTATCTTCCGGTGTCTTATTAGAAATTATTTTAGTTTTCATTTTCTGTTTTCAAGTTTTTACATTTATAATTTTATTGCAATGTGGCAGACTGATCAGAGCAGTGTAGGAACAACCCCGAGACAGGATGATCGCGGAAAGAGGCCAGCGGAAGAACATGTAAAGTGCCAGCATTGCTCTATCTTCAGGTATTTTAGTTATTTACATAATTGAAATAATATTAATTTTGTTCAAATATGTAGACACCTAGCCATGGTACGCCTAATGATTCCCTCTTTGAGGAAGAGCTTTCTTCATCCCTATCTCCAGTGTTCTTGTTGCAAAAAAAGGCACGAGATGCAAGGTCAGAATTTAATACTTTGATAGACGCGCCTCAAACACCTGAAATAGAAGAGAGGATAAAACATCTTATGAGCCAGCTAGAAAGATATCAGGTAATAATAAAAAGTCAAAAGGATATTTTTTTTTCTGCATGAGATGAATTGTGATAGTTTGATTTTTAATTTTTACATTGACTAAACTAACAAAAATTTCTTTTGTATGTAGCGTTTTCTGGCACTTGCTGAACCCGGTGTTGGTGGTAGTGGGACACAAGGGCAAGAGATTGCCCAAAAACCCTCTCATACACCTTCTACTCCTTTAGGTTCCAGCCAAGAAACACACCCTGCCCAAGCAGACACCCAGCCAACCGCTGAACGTGTTGGCAATGATGAGGTTGATATGGCCAACTACATTATTGCGTTTCCTGGAGCTACACGTGTCAGCTCCACAGGGACCATTAATGGCACGTTGTTGGTGAACGATGAAGGTGTCCCTATAAAGCATGTACAACTCCCAGGTAAATTTTAAAATTTTAACTATTTCATGTACTTTATCTAAAACATATTTATCATGATTTTTATTTTTAAATTAATGATAATATCCTCTCTCTTTTTTCTGTGTAGGAAACAATGAGTTCTACGGGTTTCTGGAGAGCCATGCGTTGGTAATTTTTGGCCCAAACATAAGCACAGGGTGGAATTCCCAGAATTTCAACCTAAAAAAAGAACTTCTAGATTATCTAGAAGCCCTTTTTGGGGTCAGCACATTTGACAGAACAGCAGTGGCTCGGGTAGCCGGAAAATATTTGAAATATACTAGGGACACCTATAGGACGCAATTGAAATTTAACCCTAGATATGAGCGTCCTCTCACAGTTCCAGAGAGTGAGTGGAGAGCACTCATCCATGACAGAAAAGAGAAAAGGGCAAAGAAAGAAGGAAAAATGCCAACTGGACCCGCAAGGTAAATTACAACTTTAATTCAATAACTTTAATTTTCTCTATGTCTAAAATAAAAGTGTGCTACGTCATATCTGACTTCAATATTTTGATGCTAGGTTGCCTGACACCTCAAAGGAAACCAAAGATAGGATTGAAAAAAAGGGCCATCACAAGCTAGGCCAGGGAAACTACTTGAAATTAGCTGCAAGAATTGTAATTAAGTAGCTAAACATCTTATAATTAATTGTATCGCCTTCCAACGTTTTTGTAATCCTATCAAATATGATTAAAAATACACAATCATATGTAATGTAGGGTGATGACTTTGAAACAAAAACTACAGAGGAAGATAAAAATATCGCTTTCCATTTCGGCTATCAAGCCGTAGTTGAACGTCGCAGAAGCTTGGGGCAGGTCCCAAGATCCAGAATGCCTGATAAGGTAAAACATTAACCTTTCAATATGTTTATTTTCGTCCATAAATTTAATGTCTAACAACTTTGTTTAAATCAGGGGAGCAGCACTACCGACGAGGAAAATAACCCAGTTTTAGAGCCAGATGTAGATGATCCTCACGTGCAACCTGATCATTGTAGTGGGGACTAGGCCGACAATGCTACTATCAGTGAGGGCCGTGACGGTAATTAATTTCCACTAATAATTTTTTCTAATTATACCTTGATGGTTGTCCTTATAACGTTTTTTGTTTAAATGACAGAGAATGTTTCCCTTGAGGATCTTACCACCAGAGAGGAAGACAAGGCAACAGTCCCAACGGCGACAACTGGTGCACCAGGTAAATAATCTCATTGCAATTTTTTTATTAATATTACCGAACTAGTTCAATGATATTTAAAAACTGACAATTAAAATTTAATATTATCTGTTTTAGTAGGCGATGCCCATCACTGGATGAGACCAGACATTGTGACTACGCAACTAGGTCAGCGGCGACAACTGGTGCACTAGGTAAATAATCTCATTGCAATTTTTTTTATTAATATTACCGAACTAGTTCAATGATATTTAAAAACTGACAATTAAAATTTAATACTATCTGTTTTTGTAGGCGATGCCCCGTCACTGGATGAGACCAGACATCGTGACTACGCAACTAGGTCAGCGCCGACAACTGGTGCACCAGGTAAATAATCTCATTGCAATTTTTTTTATTAATATTACCGAACTAGTTCAATGATATTTAAAAACTCACAATTAAAATTTAATATTATCTGTTTTTGTAGGCGATGCCCCGTCACTGGATGAGACCAGACATCGTGACTACGCAACTAGGTCAGCGGCGACAACTGGTGCACCAGGTAAATAATCTCATTGCAATTTTTTTTTTTATTAATATTACCGAACTAGTTCAATGATATTTAAAAACTGACAATTAAAATTTAATATTATCTGTTTTTGTAGGCGATGCCTCGTCACTGGATGAGACCAGACATCGTGACTATGCAACTAGGTCCGCAGTGCGGGTCGAAAGGCCAAAGCGAGGGCAAACCCTCATGATATTAGTGATGTAATTAGGAGCTTTAGAAATAGGAAGAAGAAAAAGAAAATTCGATAATGTAAAATATTGTATTAATATAAGACAAACGTTACCATACTTGGAAAGTTTTTTGCGTTATATAAAAAACTCATTTATCATACTATTTTTATGTCAAGTATTAATTGCAATGTTTCCTTGCGTACTTTTTGTTGAATTGTTTTTTTATTAGTTATTGAATATTTTTTTTTATGCTCATGAAAGTAAAAAATGAAATATAGATTGGGTATTGGGGAATTGAGAGTGATGTGAGGGGGAGGGGCCATAAGAGCTTCCACCTTCACATGGTTGGCCCTATTTAGTAGAGAATAATTTATTGGAGCGATTTAATCTTGGAGCAAACCTCCCTCGATCCAGCGTAGCAACAAAAAATTCATTGTTGACTTAATTGCTACTCTTTCAGATCGTGGGAGGCTTGTTCCAAGTTCATGCGACTCCAATAAATTGTTCTTGAAATGAAGAGGAGATTATTTAGGTATGTTTTGACATTTTCAATATATGTTCTAACATTATCATAAGAATGCATCTTAGAGTAAAAAATACTACATCAATTACTTGTATTTATTGTATAGATAATGATGGATTTTGATTGACTTGGTAGTGCAGGTACAAATCCTCTTGCATCATGAGCAATACAACTTGTCAACCAGGGTCATGTCTAGGATATTTTTTCTTGTGCGCTTGACCGGGTTCGTAATGTCACATTTTTTAAGTTCCTTTACAGTTCATAATTCAATATTAAGCTTGTTCATGATTATTATCTAGTTTTTTTGTATGTGTTTTTTCATCTATTTGATTGTAAGCAACTCTGCATGTTTCCTGTTGTTCACTATGATTTCTCCCATTACCACTCCCGGGATGAATCCGAATTTATTGTTACATAGGTTACTTTATTGTTACTATGATTTCTCCATTTACGATTTCATAGGTTACATCATGTAAAGTTGTCAATCTCGGGTTGGTGATGAGCTTTAGTTCTCCAGATTTGGGGCTTTTCTGATATTTTCTCCCTCATGTCATTCTTGCATCACCTCGTTGTTTGAGCATGCCAATTGTCTACCACTTGTACCAATTGGCACATGTCAATCCCTGAGTGGTGCCACATTTCACCTATTTTCAGGAGTTTAGGGTTTCTCTAACATAGCTTCAGAAATCCGATTCAGTGCCTGCTTGAATATTGTCACATAATACTCATGGTTTGGATTGATGAGCATGTTCTGAATGGTTGGTTGATTCATAAGAACCACCCATATAGTCATCTTGAGATATTTTAGAATTTTTCTCGGGTTTCCTTTTTCACCGTTTCTAGTGGGTGGGATGGTGTGGGGTGATCCATCAATACTAGTAATATGGAAAACCTTTGCAACAAGAAAAGGTATGAACATATTACATAGCCCATCAAGTCAATCATGAAATATGACACCTATTGGTATAGGAGTCTAACACTAACTATGTTATCACTCAGATTTTCCTTGAAGTTGTAGAGAAGAGGAAAGGGGTCCGAGGTAACCACAAACCAATCTTTTAGGTACAGAATCTATCCAATCTGTACCCAGAGAGGGCTCTCTCTTTAAAATTTAGCTTTGTTTTGAAAGATATTAGGCTAGTTATAAAGTTCAAGGGTTTTGATTGAATTTAGGTGGTGGAATTCGATATCTGAGGGCAAGATTGAAGTAATTCAGGCCATTGGGCTATGGAGTCAAAAAGATGGCTTCAGTGGATTAAGTTTCTAAACAAAATATGGTTTTACAAGGCAAGATAATCAAACAGAGAATAATTTTAGATCTTTAAAGTGAATGAGATGGAATTAAAATGGTTGAAAGGCAATTAAGAATCTTTCAACACATTCAAAGAGGGAAATTGAGTGATTATCAATAAAGAGCATTCAAGTATTCTTTAATAAATAATCAAAATTCTTAAACTAGTAAAATAGGAGCAATTAATAATTCACTGTTTAAAACCAGTTTAGAAGAAAACATTTAGAATAACGATGATTAAAATCAGATTACACTCAAGCACTTTCTGATTTAATATTTTTCATTAGCTATTCAGAAATGAAAACACAGTGATATGATAAACATATATAAATACTTTAAAACAAAAGAGAAAGATGACTTATTGATCCGTAGTTTGACACATGAATCCTGTAAAAAGTCTTTCGCATCAATTCATCATCCAGCAAGCCACAAAAAATTTCTCCAATAGCTCTTTATTCCGAAAAAGTCAATATTACAGCAAAGTATAAGAATCCACCCTCAATACTCTAATTGAGGGAGTATTTATACAAAAAATTATCAAAAATATCTCATAACAAATTGAGATATAATCTAGGGTGACTCATGAATAAGTTACAATAAAAATAGAGACAAATGGTCTCGTAGATAAGATAAAAAGTAACTGATGTTGTGTTGTTTCCTTCTTTTGAGAATGTGTTGGAGGCAGGCCCTATGTTTTGGCCCGTTGCTGTCATCCTCAGTAATTCTGTTCTGACTGCCTTGCTTTACTGATACTCTTTGTTTTCACTGATACACTTTGACCTCTGTTTATCCTTTTTATCATGGTATACTGTAGTAAATAGGCAAAATTTCATATAAGGATAAAGTTTACAAAAGTTCCAACAGTTCTTCCCACCATTTATCTTCTGGTATTATGGTCCATTGAAGTTTTCTCAATGTTTCATCAGCCTCAGTATATCTGAAAAAGGTAGGCTGAATTGGAAACAAATTCTTTACTTCATGCTCAAGATAAAATAAATTTTTCAATCTGTCATGAAGATTTTTTCCTGTTGGCAATGCTGCTTCTGATGTACTGGTTGAAGAATTGGTCTGATTTTCAGCATACTTGTCCAATTTTTCAACATAGCTTTCAAGGTCCATTAGTTTATCCTCTGAAACTATAGGACTGAGAAATCCTTTTTTCAACAAAATATCAAATCTTTCTCTGAAGGCAATGATTTCTTCTTACATATCTGAGCACCTTCATTCTAGATTCTGCATAAGGGTTCTCTTAGTAAAAACTCTTTTTATTTCCAAAATTGTTCCGGTCCCGTCCTGAATACCAAGTTCTGCAAGTTGGTGTCTGGTTTGAGTGTTTAGAAACTGTATGAGTTGATTGGCTTCCTCAGGCCTATTTACCAATTCTTCTCTTGTACTTTGAACTTCTTCTATAGCCAATTTGACTAAATCATTCTGTTCATACATAATCTGAATTGAAGACCAGACATCCTTTATTGATTGGATAATTTTGTCCCAAATGATTTCATTTATTTCCTTTAAAGGTTTCTCCAATGTGAGATCCTTTTCCAATGCTTTAACCAATTTTTCTAATCTTTTGACCTCTCTTGTTTTATCAGCAACAATCATTTTTGAGAGATCATATCTTTGTTCTAAATTAGTAAGCTGTAACTTTGTGTGCTGGAGTTCTGTTACTTGAAGTTTCAATTCATTCATTGAATTTATTAATTCTTCAGAACTCAAATTGGAAGTATTTACCTGTGATAGCTCTGTTGGCTGACCTGTTGTGGATGTACCTGTACCTGTAATTACCTCTGTTGTTGATGCTGGAATAGTAGACTGCTTGTTCAATAATGCCTTTTCAAGCTCTTTTTTTGTTTCATTTAGTTGCTCATTCAGTTTCAAAAGCAAGTCCATCATTTCTTCTTCAGAATTTTTCTTTATCATCTCTTCAGTTTGTGGATGTCTTGAAGCTGGCAATTTCAACTGCTTTCTCAAAGCTTCAATATCATCATCTTTTTTCTGTATTAGGGCCTCTATACCTTTGAAATATTTAGGATTGTGACCCAATCCAATGATTATTTCCTCCAATGTCTTTATCCAGTTATCTTTGGCCTGAGAAGAGGCTTTTTCAAGCTGCAATTGTGCATTAGTGTTCTCCAAAGAATCCTGAAACTTCTGAGTTTCCATTGCTTTATCGGTCAGAGTAGAATAGATCATTTCACCAGTCTGATTATGTAACTCAATCTGATCTAAATGATGAATATCCTTTGCTAAGACTTCAAAATTTGTTCTAATATAATCTGCAGCTGTTTGAGGCTGCTGCACTTTTGGTTTGAAGTGACTCATTATCATTTTTCCTTGCTGAATGTCATAAGCTGACATCAATCTTTCTTGATTCTTAGGAGCCATCTTCAAATACTGATTGTAAACCTGGAGTCTTAGTGGATCATTCCTGGCTTTTATATTGATAAAGGTTTTCTTTATATCTCCTGCATCTTTAACTGGTGGTTTTAAAGAAGATATTTCAACACTCTGTTGCTTTTGCAGCTCTTTTCTCTGTAAAGTAGTGGATGCCCCACTGATTGTATCTGTTTGTTGACTATCCAAATCTTCTCTCTGACTATCAGGAATTTCCTGAACAAAATCTACTTTTGGAAGAGGATTTAATTTTTTTCTTTTAGCATGAGGTTGTTTTGAAGATCCACCAACAGGGTTAGCAACTTCAACATCTCTCTTCTTGCCTTTTTCTATATTGATAGGAGTTTGTAAAATTGAAATTTTTGGCTCATTGATCTGAATAGGAGGAATTTGTACTTGACCCTGTTCTTTAGAAGTCTCAGGTTGCTTTGTCATTGTGAATTTTTCAAATACTTGTATGTCAGGCTCCTTTTCTTTTTCTTTAGATTGTACTGTGGCCAATGCACTGATCCCCTGTAAATTTTGCTGAAAAGTCCCTGCAGAAGAAGGACCAATACCTGGTATCTGCACCTGTCCAAAAGAGTCTAGGTCAAGTATTTTCTCAAGGTATTTCATTACATTTTCAACATTGACCTGCTCACTATCATGTTCTGCCAATGTTCCTTCCATCCATTCATCCATATTGGCATATTGTTCAATTTCTGGAATTTTGTGATGAATGTATGGTGATAGTTTATTTTTCATTCTTCTATCATAGATAAAGCTATTTGGGTCATAAGGCACCCAGTAAAAACTTTTTTGTAATCTGATATATTCTTCTAAGATTCTTTCTGCTTCCTTTCCAGCATCTCTAGAGTTACAAACAAAGGGACCTAATTGAATTTTGATCCTGATTTGAGCCTTTTTCTTTGCATTGCAGAAATGAACTATATATGAGTTAATCATCTGCTTGAAATAATATAGTGAAAAGAGTCTCATGGGGACATATTTGGGCAACTTGAATGGGCACAATTCACATCCATATATTCTGATCTCAGTGTGATTTTGATACAAGTACCAGTCACCTACCCTATATTGTTTTGAGAGCTGTAGAATTTTCTTGATTTCATTATTGACTCTAGGAGGGGAAACTCCTGTTAACACAGTGGTTGCAGGGTGTACAAATAGGTCAATAAACTCATTATAGGAGTAAGGAGAATCAGAGGAATTATGGGTGATGGCAAACCAAAATATCACAGACCTAGGATTTCCTTTGGCATCAAGTTTCTGAACATGGAAAGGGAAACTTTCTGATTGGTAATAAATCATGAGATGATATATAACAGAAGAATATTTGAACACTTTTTCATTCTCAAATCTCATGAACTGATCATGGATTTTATCAACAATTTAGGATGAAAAATCATACTTGACAGCAGGGGACTGTCCAGGGGTAAATATAGACAACAATACTAGGGTTAATTGATCAACATATTCACTAGTATTGAAACCCATGATAAAGGATATCATATTCAGAATAAGCCTACCCACATCAGTGAAAAAAGTATAACCATAGGGGGGAGGGCCTTTGGGCTGATGCTCTGGTAACATGAAGGTTTGACAAATGCGATTTAACTCTTCATGGGACAAATTGGCAGAATTTTCAAGTAATTCTCCCATGGACAGGGGAGTGAGGGCTTGACCAGGTTGAAATTGCAACATTTCATTTATCGAGTGAGTAGTGATTGGGAAAAGGATGTTCTGACTCAGGGACAAAACTGCTCTTTGATTGGGGTCATAGTTTGCATGGCAGTAATGAATTAACTCAGAAAAAATATGGACTGAGGGGAGAAGATACATGGGGAGATTGGATTCCCATAATCCAATAATATCAGAACCGTTTATAAAGTTATCTCTGCAGCGGAAAAAGGTTCGAAGAGGATTATCACTAAGAACGAGGTCTTTAATTTGAAAATCTCTATCTGCTAGGGGCAGATAGTCTAAATATCTGTGAGGCGCATTCAAAGGTGCGATGTTCAGAGCCACTGGAACCTCCATTTCTGGTTCTTGTGGATTCATAAATGAATTTCGGGTTTTTGTGAAGAAAAAACACAATTACAAGTTTTGGGAATGCAATTTACAATTCTGGGGATTGAACAAGACCAAATTGAACTCCGTTTCTGTCTTTCGTGCAGAATTTAAAACAAAATATAGGATTTCACAGAGTTTTAATGGGAATTGGGGTAAATACCTGTTTTTTGGGAGATGAACAGTGATTAAATAGGTACAGGCTATGGCGTAAAAACTCTGGATTACTGGTATGCAATTGTCTTCAGCAAAATACAGTTGATGGCGCTTGACAGTTTGTTTTTGAAATTCTCTGCATGAGACTTTGGTCGTTCACAGAATAATGAAAATGACGTGGGAAAAATTGTTTTATTCACAAAGTCCAAAGGGTGACGGGGTTTTATTTATTTATTTAATGGATGACGTCAGCAGGTACGGAGGATGAGTCACAGGAGGCAAGCGGTAAGCGGTTTCCATCGCACTGCTTTTGGGGAAAAGTGGTTTTGGGCAGAGGGAAAGAAATTCCATAGAATGATTGACGCGTGGCATGGCACTGTTTGAAAACCGTCGGGCCATTGCGCGTTATTGTTCAGACGTGGATGGCTAGCGATATCATTAATAACCGTTGATCTCAGATGGGTTGATCGAATGACGATGGGGACGTGGAAGTGACGGGGATTTAATATGGAGGGCCCAACGCAATTAAACGTTAATTAATCTCATCGGGGGGAATCTGATTGGCGGAGTTAATTAATCGTGAGGATTAATCAATTTGTTTATAAAAATGCAGGAAAGTGATCGGGAAATGATTTAACCAAGGTTAGCAGTTAAGGGAGGTATTGGGTATTTTACAAAGGGTTTATAGTTTTAACCTTGGGAAAGGGAGTCGGGGGATTAAAATACACAGGGGAAGAATTATTTTTGTATTAAAACACATAATAAAACATGTTTTAATTATTTTTTCAATATACTTTTATTATATGATAATTAAATCAGATTAATCTAATTACCATAGGGGGCGGAATTTAATATTACGATATATTTAGCCAAAGGGGGCATAAAGTGGGTTATTTATTTAAACATGTGGGAATAAATAACTTTGGCTAAAATTTATTAATGGGTTTTTGGGGATATTATATAAAAAGGAGTTATATATAATATGAGAAGGTTATTTTTGTAAGGATTTAATACATAAAATCAAT
The DNA here is from genome assembly GCA_034641835.2 of Pinus albicaulis. Lineage (NCBI taxonomy): Eukaryota > Viridiplantae > Streptophyta > Pinopsida > Pinales > Pinaceae > Pinus > Pinus albicaulis. The sequence goes on along the minus strand of CM076584.1, from coordinate 1,175,265,108 downwards.
GTTAATATGACAAGGGGACAATGTAAACTCAAAATACATTAATATAACTAAGAAAGTGAAGATTTAAAAGCAAATTGCATTATAATCACTTCATCACTTAGACTTAGAATAAAATGTGATTTTGAGGGTTTTTTATGAAATAATGCATAATTTTCCTAAGTAAAATGGGATTTTACTTAGGAAAAGATGTTTAGAAATGAGTGAATGTTATAAAGAATGACTTCAAGTACTTAGGATTTTCCAATTATTGGGTCGAGAGTCCGGTCCCTCCAAAAGTCAAGGAAATGCCTTGAGCCCCTCTAATTTTCAAATACCTTAGTACTTAGGGGAAATTAGTGAAATCTTTAGGGGAAGATGAGAAGGGAAGTTAATAACTTTGACTTTGCTTTGCTTTGAATTTCTTCTAGTATAGTGTCTGCCTTTGCACTTTGTGATGAAATTAAATATTAACACATTTAGAGTCATTGTCCATCACATGCAATTCTGCAACATCATCTACCTACCCTACCTACTTTACTCTACCATTTTTCTTCTTTATTAGGGTGCACTTAGACTGGCAAACCCTTATCACACTTTCTTTTCTTTTACATGTAGAAATCTATCTAAGTCTAACCTTATTACATCCAAGGGCTCAGATTAAGCTATTGAGCTCCTTTTATCTACTCTACCTATCTACTTATCTGCCAAGATTAAAAATTTTGGTCAGATTTTATTCTCTATCTCTAAAACATGAAATTGAAAGATGAAATAGCCAAGCTTAAACTGTTTGACTATTCATAAATTGTGGCATAGGATACAAGTTGCACACAATTTTATTTATTACATAGGAGAAAAAAGTAGTGGCATTTAGACTTGCACACTTTCCTTGGCCTTTCTTTTGGTGGGGTTCATTTTCTTTTACTTTTTTTGCCATTTTTATTCTTTTTACCCTTTGATTTTTCTTTTGGGGTATACCCTCTTTACATTTTTTAATTTTTTTTGATTTTTTGATAATATGGAAAACCTTTGCAACAAGAAAAGGTATGAACATATTACATAGCCCATCAAGTCAATCATGAAATATGACACCTATTGGTATAGGAGTCTAACACTGGCTCCACTTAGGGATGGCTTTTCCTGCTGAAAAGTCAAGAATAGCAAGTCAGTTGTCCTCATCCATTGACCTTGGTGAACCTGTAAATGTCTTCTGTCTTCTGCAAACTGAAATCTGATCTGAAACTAAAACAACACACAAAAGTTTTCAAACCAAATTAATGAAAAACTAGCTGAAAATTGAAAACTAAAAAAAAAATGCTCAAAATTCTGAGCTTATTGGCACTCATCTACCTACTCAATCTACTAAAAATCTTATTGAATCGGGTAATACAAAAATGCCAATTAAGCCAATCAAGTAGTTGTAACAATAAATGGATAACTTGATTTCTTGTGATCAAAATTGGAAGTATATTATGATCATGTGCCTTTATAATAAATGATATGATGTGTAAAGGCCACTTTTGATGTATTTGATCCTTATAGAGAAAACATGTTTGCAGATTTGGGCTAAAAATATTCTCCATATAATCTGATATAGGATCAATAAAAGTATGATGTATGTTATTTACTTCTAGGCCTTCAATCACTGGTTGCTCAGTTTTATTCTGAATATTAAGCCTTGAAACTATTTCTTTTGTCTTGTGTTTGAAAGAATAATCATCCTCAATATGCAAGTCAAAAGATAGTACAATTTCCTCTTGCTTAGGAGAAGGAAGATTTTCAAAGAATTCTTTAGGATTTCGGAAATTGTATGACTGAATTTGAGAATGCAAAAGTTTAATTTCATTTTCATAATTTTAAGAAATTATCTCAAGAACACATATTTTCAGTTTGGGAGAATATTTTCTTGATTTCAAAAGAAGAAATAAAGCTCTTAAAAAATCCTCATCAAGTTGAAGTTCTAATATCTCATCCCTCAAAATAGCTAGTGATTGTTTTGTGAAATTATCATAATTATCATCATATTGATCATGTAAGTCTAAAAAATCTTCTAAGAACCTTGATTTTCTTAGGAATAGGTCATTTTGTAATAGGTTGCATCTTTTGAGGCTCCAACTTCACTCCTTCCTTTAAAACAATATGAACCAAATACTCGAATTCTTATTTTCCAAAAGCACATTTGGATATTTTTACATAAAAATGATTTTTCTCAATAATTTATATAACTTTTCCACATGTTTAGTGTGGTATTCCCATGATTTATTATAAATATGTGTATTATGAAAGAAAACCAACACAAATTTTATAAGATGGGATCAAACAAAATTGTTCTTAAGTCGAGCCCGCCAGACTTCAAACAATGATAAACCATAATTCAAACCAAATTCGCATTCCAAAATAGCCTGCTGACGTCGGCCAATTTTGTGACGCGAAAACCAAATGAATTCCGCCCTAATCTTTTTCGGGTCCGAAGTTGGGCTGGCGTGCGGAGGGAGAGTTGTGACGCGAATTTCTTATCAAATTCGCCCTAATCTTTTTCGGGTCCGGATTTCCACTGCGCGAGCGGCCCAAACAAAGATCCGCTCCAATCAATTTCTGCCACGTGTCCTCAATTAAAACTTTCCCTGCTCCCGGCTGCGGGTGCATTCGATGGATTTTAAGGTGATGGGACATGGATGTGGCGATTTCATATCAATCACATTAAGATTTAACGTTGTTGAATTAAGTTCCAAGGTTTTCACATCAAATCGCATTAAGTTTTAACACTGTTCAAGATAGGACCTCCACTCCCTTAGCGATTCTGCATGCTCCAATATGATCCGGCCTTTGGCTCTCATTAATGATCAGAGATTAATTATGATGAGCATCCTTCGATTGCATTGATAAAATGGCATTTCGCTATGGTTTTTCAGATGAGCCGGTTGCTGGGTTACACTACTTGCTCACTGTGACGAGAAGGAGAAGTGACCAGCTGAACTGCTGCTTAGACCTTGCTGCATATCTGCATTTCTCTCAGTCTGGTCCTTGTATGTCTTCCTCTGTTTCTTGGAATTCTGCTTCTCCGTCTCCTCTTGTGCCCACTGCTGAGACTGCACCCATGCCTCGCCTATGTCATAGGATGTGTTGCTGTAGGGGGAGCACTAGAGGTCAACCCCTGCACGCTCCCTCCAGCCCCTCAACTGAGTCGTCTTCCCAGTCCAGTGATTATCACGCAGATCGCTATCCAGATACTAGAAGTGGGCGAGGTCAGGTTGTAGGATATGGCCACCGTATGGGCTCCCCTGCTCCACATTTCCCCAGCGCTTCACTTTCTCCCACGACGTGCAACTCGCATTTTTCCTTTAATTTCTCTCTAAACCGCCCACGCATCACAATGAAAATTACTGTGGTTTTCCGGGAGGAGGCCTAGATGGAAGAAAAATGCACCCGTCCGGCGGGAATGAGCTCAGAAAAATCCACCCAGCATTCGGGCCTTCAGGAGGGGAGCGGTGGCATGACTGTGGAGGTAGCACCTAGCGATCCTGGACCTTCTGAAGGATGGTGCCGAATCGTCGAGGAGTCGAAGAAGTAGTTTGGTTAATTTGTTTTTCTTGCTTCGCGGCCCACTTAATTGGGCTGCTTTTAGATTATATTACTGTGCTGGACCTCTGTAATATTTCTGAATTCTGTAAACATTCAAGACTGGTTTCCCCGTATGAGGGAAGTCTTCTTAATTTTTTGATTTTTGATGACAAATTTGCCATGAGTCTGGGCAATGTTTTTGACTTCGGTGTAATTTTATTCCCACTATTAATAGATTAACTTTACTTAGAAAAAAAAATGTTGCCCTGTTTCTATTTTAATCCTGTTTTTCGAAATACAGAGCCATGTTTATATGATTGTTTATAGTCGAAGCGCTGCGGGGTGGTTTATTATATTAATATTTCACGGTTGAATTATGTTCATAACAATTGGAAAAAAAAAATGTTGCCCTATTTCTATTTTAAACCTGTTTTTTGAAATACAGAGCCATGTTTATATGGTCTACGTATTATACTCTTTCTCTGTATATCTACAGGAAGCTTTTTGCTATGAACAGGGTGGATGCTGTATCGGGCTACTAATGGAAACAAGCGAGCCTGAACCTTACATCTCGGATGCAACATATGGTTACCAATACTCCTCATTTTTCTCTGTTCAAGGATTTTGGGTACTTTAATTTGTATTTGGAACAATGGACGTCGGTACTCTATCTGTTGCTTTACTATTCTACATACTGCTATTTCACTTTCTTATAGATGCCTCGGGCATATTTGGATGCTTTCTCAGATTGTCGATAATCTCCATGTGGACCGTTACTGGGTTTTATATCATGTCCCTGTATGTGACATGGGTATTTTTCTATCATTTTCTGGGGTGGGACTTCCACTTTTCTGGATGGATATTTGGGTTCCAATCTTCAGATGTGAAAATGTAATGACTTCATGGACTGTTTTACTTCATATAATATATTCAAAACATCGTTTTTTCTCTTTTGAAAAAAAAATGATTAATGTTTATCACTCTGCCTTCAAAACTAGCGATGCTGGTCTATGTTGCTGGTTTATTGATATGGTCTGATGGTCTTTTTATATTTTGGACATATCACACTCCTCACATGATTAGCGTTTTTCTCTGTTCAAGGATTTTGGGTACTTTGATTTGTATTTGGAACAATGGACGTCGGTACTCTATCTGTTGCTTTACTATTCTACATACTGCTATTTCACTTTCTTATAGATGCCTCGGGCATATTTGGATGCTTTCTCAGATTTGTCGATAATCTCCATGTGGACCGTTACTGGGTTTTATATCATGTCCCTGTATGTGACATGGGGTATTTTTCTATCATTGTCTGGGGTGGGACTTCCACTTTTCTGGATGGATATTTGGGTTCCAATCTTTAGATGTGAAAATGTAACGACTTCATGGACTGTTTTACTTCATATAATATATTCAAAACAACGTTTTTTCTCTTGTGAAAAAAAAAATGATTAATGTTTATCACTCTGCCTTCAAAACTAGCGATGCTGGTCTAGGTTGCTGGTTTATTGATATGGTCTGATGGTCTTTTTATATTTTGGACATATAACACTCCTCACATGATTAGCGTTTTTCTCTGTTGCAGGATTTTGGGTACTTTAATTGGTATTTGGAACAATGGACGTCGGTACTCTATCTGTTGCTTTACTATTCTACATACTGCTATTTCACTTTCTTATAGATGCCTCGGGCATATTTGGATGCTTTCTCAGATTGTCGATAATCTCCATGTGGACCGTTACTGGGTTTTATATCATGTCCCTGTATGTGACATGGGGTATTTTTCTATCATTGTCCGGGGCGGGACTTCACTTTTCTGGATGGATATTTGGGTTCCAATCTTCAGATGTGAAAATGTAATGACTTCATGGACTATTTTACTTCATATAATATATTCAAAACAACATTTTTTCTCTTGTGAAAAAAAAATGATTGTTTATAGTCGAAGCGCTGCGGGGTGGTTTATTATATTAATATTTCACGGTCATTGGAACGCCCACAATTCATAAAAAATATTGGAGATTTACTGTCCTATTTTAAAGTTTCATTTTTTTTTTAATTGAACCCGCCATCAGTATACCGACGCCTTGTAAGCGTCGGAATTGCGACAGCTTAAAAACGTCAGACCACATTTCATCGGAATTGCAACAGTTTACAAACGTCGGAAGAGCGACGTTCAAAACGTCGAACCACATTTCGTCAGAATTGCGACAGTTTACAAACGTCGGAAGAGCGATGTTCAAAATGTCGGACCACATTTCGTCATAATTGCGACAGTTTACAAATGTCGGAAGAGCGACGTTAAAAACGTCGGACCACATTCCGTCGGAAGTGCGACAGTTTACAAACGTCGGAAGCGCGACGGTTTGGGAAATGTCGGAAGAGCGACGCTTGTTTGGAAACGACGGAAAAAGTGTCGGTAGTGCGACACTTTGTAAATGCGTCGGAATTGCGACGGCATGGCAAACCATGCTTTGCCCGTCCTCGAACTGTCGCTCTTGCAACGACTATGTGTCGGAATAGCGACGATTTGACCGTCGGAAATTGTGCCAAATTTTCTAGTGCACATATGTGACCAGTCTGTTGCGAAATAACCATGTAGTTTTTCAGACGAATCTCGGCTTAAAACTAAGCTGTAAAATTTAGGAATATCAGCCACTAATATATCAATTATTTGAGTAATTGTGGGGTTTGATGACAATTTGATGGAAACAGAATTTATTTATCCTACCACCTCTACTCTGGTTCTATCAAGTTGTACTATATGAAAAAGTAAACTCTATGGAGTTATGTTCAACTTAGCACAAACCCATTTTGGCATTATGTTTGAGGAAGCCCCTGAGTCTATTAAAAAATTATGGAAATTTTTGTTGTAGAACTCGTAGGTTAGGAGAAATGGAGGAGTATGAGAGATGGATCGATCACCTATCATAATTAAGTCTGTAACATCAATTTTCATTGAAGGAGAAGGTGGCTTACCCATTTCATTAGCAGCTTGTACTATTACTATAGCAGGTAAGTTTGAAGCAGGTACCGCATTTAAGTCTCTAAGTAATATTTCCTGTTGCTGCTTCAATTTAGTAAGCTCATGAATTGAAATGTTGGACCTAGTTTTCTTCATATCTTCTACTACATTATACTCAATGGTGTCTGAGACAACCATTTTCTTAGATGTAGGTGAAGTGTATGAAGTAACATGACTTTTTTGTGTAGCCTTTGAATTGGACTTTTTGCTTACTGATTTGTCTTTAGTAGGAGTTGAAATGTTTTGTTGTTGATTTGGCTGTGTTGCTTCATTAGTCTTTTTGCTCCTTGTGCTCACAGGTAAAGCTTCAAGTTTTTCTTCATTTGGTAGGATGAAATCCCACATTCCATTTAGTTCAACTTCTTCTTCTTCCTCTATTTTTTCTACCTCTTCTTCTTGATCAGATTCAACATTAGATATGATATTTGGAGGTTGAGTATTAGAGGATTGACCTTTAAATTTTCTGAAAGTCTTTATTGAGGTAGCATTTTCAACGACTTGTTTCTTGATATCTGCCATCTCGTTTGTCATGGATTTCAAAACCTTTTGAATACCTTCTACTTCGAAAGGATCTTTTGATGTCTTCTTTTTGGAACCGTCTTTGAAAGACACCTTCTTGATTTTCGATCTTCTTGAGAATTCTTTTTCTCAAGAGTGGTTATGTGTTTCTATACAGATAGAGATTCTTTCATATTTTCTGCAAGTGTTTCCAGCTTTGCTCTATCAACAAAAATAGCTATATTAGATGGAAGAGATGAAATATACCACCCAATTCGAAATTCTTCACCAGGAACTGTTGTAGCAGGAATTTTATTGAGTAATTTATTAAATATTGAATTGAAATATTTTATCTTGTCACCTGTTTTAGCTTTTAGATTCAACAAATCATTGATGAGCGTAGCAGTGGTCCTGTCATCCCCAAACTTAGCTAGAAATTGTTCTTCGAACATATTCTAGCTAGTTATAGAGCGGGCAGGTAGTGAAAAATATCAAAATCCTGCAAACCCTTTTAGAGTATATGGAAATAATCTTACAATGAAATCATCTTCAACTACTCCATTTAAATTGATAGCTAACATAAAATTGTGAATGTGTTCTTCTGCTGGAAGTCCATCATCATGATTAAATTTAGGTAGCCATCTTTCGGGATTTTTTGGAAGAGCATGAAGAGGAGTGGGCATGTTTACAGCCCCTGGATTTCTCCATGGGTTTACATTTGGTGGAGGTGGTTGACATGCCATTGGATTTTGGATAGGTTGGTTGGGTGTATTTTGAGTTGAAGAAGAGGCAAGATGAGTGTTAGGACTAGTTGAAGGGATAGTATTTTGAGTACTAGAACTAGTCAAATAACACTGATTGTTGGAATGGAAGTTATGGAAATGAGCGGAGGTAATGGAGGTGAATGGGATAAGATCTTGCTGGTGATTGACTCTGATTGGGTCCTCTTTAGTCTCTTTCGAGTACTATCGATGGGAAATTCAAAAGGGATAATTCTTGTATTTTGACTTACTGATCGAGTTAGTATTCTTCGAGGTTGTAAAGAAGACAAAATATTGATATCTGATATTTGAGAAGATTCAGGATTTTCAGCAGAAATAGATACTCTTTCTAACTTTTCTATCAAAGATTGAACTTCTGGGGAATCTTGATGGGAATCAGGAGATAGTATGGGTTGAGTATCACTAGGAGCCTTGGGAGAAAGATGATCAACTTCATATTTTAAAGATGAGGATCTAGATAATTTTCTGGAAGTTGATGGGGATCTAGAGGGAGAGAGACTCTTCGATTGAACTTTAGATTGATCAGATATTTTTTCCATTCACAGGGGTTCAGGCCCTCCTTCTAGTGCCAGAATTTTGAGGCCTCAGAATTCTACTGCCGAAACATGGGGGAAAACCACCTGATCCATACCTTAAAGCAGCTCCTTTTCCGTTTGGTGTAGTGCCTCTGAGTGGGGGTAATGGGACCAGTTTCCCAATAAGGATGATTTTGAGGGTGTGTGATTATATGGCATCCAAATGGAAATGATTTTAATCTATATTATGCATTTATCTAAACTATTTATTCCACTAGATACCTGGGATGTTTCTTCCTTTATGCGATCTGAAAAGATATCCTTAAATTGTTAGTAATATAGATCATTTAACAGTTGAAAGAGATGAAAATTATGTAAAATGATTCTTATAAAAAAATAGTTTGACTAGAGGAATCGTTAAAAACATATCACATTCATATGTGTGATTATACATTCAAAAAGAGACTACAGAAAAATATTAGAACAAAAGTGCATGAAACATTCATCTATAATAACGTTTCAAATATATAATGCAATAAAATATGACTATCAATCTATAAATCCAGACTTAATACAAGTGAATAAAATTACCATATGTATGAATTCCTACTCATGTAAATTGACAATAATTGATCTTCTCCTTCTCATTTTCAAGAAATTTAAAGAGTACAATAGTGCAACATCAGTTAAACAGCTTTAATTGTCAAAATATAATAGATGTGTTCCATTAATTCATCAAAGCATTCACAAACTTATAATAGTGCATTCTTTGCAAATGTTTTTGAAACATTTATGGACCCTTCTCTAAATGCATGAGAGGGGTTTAAATACTAAAATAACTATTTCCTAAAATAGATTATTACAAAAATATAGAGGAGGTTTCAAACAACCATCCTCGTAGGACTAACTTAAACTACAATTAAGAAAATAAAATAACAATTTTTATTTATGAATTCTTCCCTTTCTTCTGGAGTTGATCATGAAGTTGACAAATATCTATCATAGGCTTGAGCTGAGCTGGCTTCGAAATCCTCACTCTGACCTGTCCCTTGAATACTGTGTTTGAAAGTATGGGATACAATCATTTTGTTGAATCTGTTAAGGATTGCGAAATCTGATACTGATGATAAGGTTTGATCAGAAAATTCCAATAATTTTCCTGATCAAACTTATTTACCTTCTTAATTACTTCATACTGTGTGTCTGCTTTCTTCTTCCACTGTGCTTCTATTTTTTTTTCTTCTGAGAACACTTCATATGTGTTATCTTTAATAAGTTCTTCTTTTACCAGTTGTTCACATACAGATTTAATAATTTCATTTTATAACTTAGATGTTTTCGTTGTTGCTTTCTCTGCCTGTTAGATTTGTGCTTCCCAATCTATGAATAAAATCTCCTTATGAAATTTATCTACCTGAGGTAGATCAGCCTCTTTTCTTGAGTCTGAAGCTGCCAAATTGAATGCGTTGACTGTTATTCTTTTCAAGTCTTTCACATTCAAGTTTGTGGATAGCTATCTGTTGGATCAGTATTTTATTTGAATCACAATAAGAGTCAATCATAGAAGCTTGATGACAAAATATTTCTTGTTCTTTATTTAACTTAGAATTTACATATAATGCTTCTTTTATGAATTTCTCTGGTTGCGGTTGGCTCTGTATCTTGGTCATTGTTGTTTACAGTTGTGCTTGTTTCTCATTGATCTCTGTTTGATGCTGCAATTTAAGGCTTTTGAAATCCTTTTGAAATTGGGCCATCTTTGCTTTGATTTGTTCACTGGAGTTGAATTTTTCTTCATTTAATAGCTTCTCTAGTTCTTGTACCATGGCTTCCTTTTTCCTCAACAACACTCTAACTTCAATAGATTTATCAATGGTGGCAGTAGCATATGCCCCTGCATACTGTGATAATTTAGTTAGATGTTCTGCAGGGTCATCTAAGGAATCCTTCCATAGTACATCAACTAATTCATCTATGAGGTTTAAGACTGTTTCATCAGTTCTCTTTCTTTTTTTCCACTTAACTATAGCCTTATAGATAGGACTGTAGAAAATGTCCAGTGAAGGAATTTATTCAATTTGTAAAACTATCTTTTAGGTAGGGTAAGCCGGTATGATCTCTCCATCATGAGTTTCTAGAACTTGTTGTAGTGGATTAATAGTTTCCACTATATTCTAGGATTTTTTTGGTTCCTGAAATCTTGATACTTGATTAGTATTGGGATTAGCTTTAGGATTTTTTATTACTTCAAAAAAATCCTCCCATTCACTACTAAAATTCTGTGTTTGTGACTTTTCAGACTGATCCAGTGTGTCATCATTGTGCTGAACTTCTTGAGAAGTTGTCTATGTTCCATTACTTTCTTTTCACTTGTGCATCTCTATCTCTTGGATTACCTGATCAATTTTCTTTTATCATCTATCCTTTATGGATTCATATTCATTTTCAGAGTGATCCAAATTGTGAGATTGATGTTGTGATTGACCTGATTCATCCTCAAACATGTATTTTGCTTCATTATCCAAGATGATACTTAAAGTAGGTCTATTGACATATTCAATAGTTAACAAATTGAGAGGAAATCTCTACAATCTCTTATTTATATATACTTGGAATGCTTCCAAATCATCTTGGCTTAATTGGCTTGATGCAAGCTTTGTTATATCTGAAAACTTTTCCACACCTTGGAAGAGATCATCAAACCCATCTACTTCTTTTACAAAAGGGTTCATTTTGAGCTCTGTAGTGTAATTTTTATTTACATCATTTGGATCATATAGCCTTTTTGGAATTTCTGCCAATTTCAATGGATTGATCTTGGAAACCTCCTTGTAAGTATGGCCAATATCATATAGTAAAAAAGTACTGCATTGTACAAGGAAATTAGGCCAATCGACCTTCTTAGCATCTTTCAGTTGTTTAGTGATACCATTAACAAGATGATAAGCTATATCTCGTGCAAGTAATTTATCAGGAACATAACAAGGTAGGATGTGGGGAGAAGCATAACTCCCGAATACTCTGACATATGTAAAATTCTCCTCTGTAAACCACCTATCTATAGAAAGAATATCTGCGCTAGCCTCTTCAGAAACCCTAGGGGCCTTTTTATTGAATATCATTTCGTGCATAGGAAATATGACTCCATAATTTTTTTTATAGAAATGCAGGTAGAATTTTGAATCCCAAAGGTCTCTATGGTAAATGTGGATTAAGGTAGGATCTTGTGTATTCCATTTCCATCCCATGGTAGGAAAAATAGAAGAAAAATAGATGGTGTCCATGACATAAACAGACATATAAAAGGGAGGTATTTCTCCAGATGAAATACTCCTTTTATTCCTATATTCAGTTATGTGTTTGGCTAAACTATCAGATAAGATATTTTCCCAATTGAGAATTGAGGAATTGATGATTTTGTCAATCAATGGAACCCATTCTATTAAAAACCTAGTGGTATCAGGTTTAGAAAACAATCCACAACATACTGGCAGCATAACAATAAGGGGAATGAATTTGGGAAATTGGGTACGTACCGAGTTTATCTCGCTTCAACTTTCCCTGGTATTCCTTCCATTCTTTGATGACTTTCATGAGATCTAGATGCTCTACTCTAACGTTTTGTAGAAAAGATTTGTCATGCTTCTGCTGCGGGGAGGGTAGATGGTACATTAATTTTAAATATTCTACCCTAAAAGACCCTATGTCTTCTCCCTTTGAATCTTTGAATTTCCTGTCATATATGCTTAAATGGTCAATTACCCATTTAATCATGTCTGTGTAAGGGAGAATTTTCGATCTTGCTACTACCTTGTGGATGAATGAACATGCAACATCAAAGTAGGTCGTGTCTGAAGTAGATGTCGTGCCTGTTGTAGAGATTTTGTTATTGATTTTGGATTTTCATCTTCAAACAATTTATACATTGTTTCCTAGGATGAACTGCCGCATTCCTTGTTGCAGGTAGTATCTGAAAACAAGGGAGACATGTCCGAGTGTTCAATAGGCAGTGCTTGAGAAATCTCTTTGCCCTTCTTGCTCATTTCAATCTTCCTTAATTCATTAAATGGTTTCCTGATTTCAAGTAAACAGGGAGAGCATTAAAAGTATAGAGAATAGAGAGTCAAATCCATTTTTTATATAAAACATGCATGAATAGATATGAATCTTATAAAATATGATGTCAATCATCGATAATAACTTCAAAGTTAGATCTCTTGCACCTTCACATGAAATATCTATCAATCAACTTAAAGCCGTTAGATCTCGACTTTCGTTTTGATACGACATAAGATATTTCGCATGCTTGAGAAATTAAATGCCATGAATTCGCATATCCCCATATATAACTTTTACCATTTGTAATGTTTACCCATAAATGCTACGAAATGCAATGTGCACAAACCACACATCGCAAATTTTATGCGATAATGAATTTGTTTTACGGCTAAGTTATGTGAAATGTGAATTTCGCATTCAAAAGTTAAGCGGCCGCGCTTAAAGGAGTTTATAGATTTATCTTTTATACTTTGTTGGTTTTTCGGGTCTACGCAATCGCACTTATATCTAATTACTTTATGAGTTTATTGTTAAATAAGGTGCGATGCGATAAAGAGTTTATAACGATAATTGAAGTTTTTTGCAAGCTTTTTAAAACATAACTTCGAAAAAGGTTAGCGCACTTCGCAGCTTGCGTAACTTAGAGGATTGTAAATCTTTTTAAGTTGTAAGTTGTAAGTGTTTTGCGATGCTCTAAAGGAATCAAGTGGAAAACTTTAAAATAAAAAATTTATTTCCTAATTTTTTTGTTTTAAAACTAAAAATAAATTTCCTATTTATTTCTAAAGGGTCCCTATTTATTAAAATTAATGGGGATGTTGTATAGCACAAAACACCCCTAGAGGGGTCTCTAAATGAAATTATTCTCCTTTAATTGTAGGGGTTTAACATGTCACCATAAAAAATGTGGTTTAGGCTGATTGGATGAAGCCAATAACCCATACCTGATGTTCCTACAAGAAACACTAGGAGAGGGTCAAGGCATCATAAATTTATTAGAATCCCTTCTGAAGGGATTAAAATTCTTGGACTTGGACATAAGAAGAAGATCTGGTAGTTTATATGTGGGTTGGAATGTCACAAAAATATAGATTCTTAATTCCTGGAGCAAGGAATCTAGTTTTACCATTGAAGTATTTTTATAGGAGTTGGACACATCCTTCACATTTTAAAAATTTTATGGGCCCTCAATATGTAAAAAGGATTTATGGGATAGAGTATTTTCCAACTCTCTAATACAATCTCAAAGCCTCATTCTTAGAGGGGATATGAACTTCTCCATGTGCTCATCTGAACCATGGGGTCCCAATGCTTGATTAGATCCCCTTACTGAACACTTCTTGAATAAGCTAGAAGAGTGGAATTTGGTGGATGTGGAACTGGTTAAACAAGCTCATACATGGAATTTTTTTTGCACAGGGGCAGACATAGTACCCTAGAGAATTGATTGGTTATTATTATCTAAGGTCATGGTAAATATCCTCTCTATGATAAAAAAAAATGAATTTGGGTTGATGGGGTCTTGGATCACTTTCACATTCTCTGGGAAATTCGTGGAGCCTTTCTAAAGAGAAATAATCCTTTCAAAATGAACTCTTTTTGGCTAAAAGAAGAGGATTTTCGATTACTGGTCTCCTCACACTGGAAACCCTTTGATCCACACTCAGAATCCTCTAAAACCAACCAATTTTAATCCAATATAAATCTAATTAAAATCAAGTAATGTGCAATAAAAAAGATGGAAAAAGTTAAGGAATTCATGGAAATCGAAAATCAGTTGTAGGATGTTCCTTCTTAAGAAAGGGAAGGATTCACATCTTCAAAATTAAGAGAAATCCTCATGTCCCTGGAAAAATGAAAACAAGTGCTTTTGGAAGAATGGGATAAGGAATCACGCTTAAACAATAGAGCTATTTGGTTGGCTAGGGGAGACAAAAATATCAAATTATTCTAGGCCTATGCCAAAGGAATAAAAATGCATAATATATGGATTATCCAAGGCCTTGATGGTGTGGAGGTATCAAATTTTTATGTACTAGAAGCCCTAGCCAAGAATCACTTTGAAAACATCTTTCGGTCCCTTGCATAAGCGTTTGTCACTAGAGTAAACAGATTTCCACAACTATTCCCTAGGATGTCGAGGAGGAGGGGAATAGGGTTATCATGTAAGAAGTCTCAGAGAATGAACTCCAAAAATTTTCTTCAAAATTTCCATAAATATAAAATCCCAATCCCATATGGTTTTTATATAGAATTATTTTTGGAGTTGTATGAAATTATAGGGAACAATCTTTTGATGGTGATTCAAGAATCCAAAAATGAAATGTATATGCTTCCTTCCTTCAACTCAACCTTCATTATTCTAATTCCCATGTTGGACCACCCTTATTCTTTGCATGATTTAATTCTATATCCCTGTGTAATTCCATCTACAAGGTCATTGAAAAAATCATTTCTCTCAAAATAAAACCCATTTTTTCAAGGTCTATATCGAATGAGAAATTTGTGTTTTTGTAAAATAGGTAGATTCATGAAGTTATTGGTGTTTCTCGGGAAAGTTTACAAAATTTGAAAACTTTGAGCTTAAAAGGAGTTGTCTTCAAGATTTACCTATCCAAATATTTCGACAGGGACAATTGGAACTACCTAAGGCTTCTAATGACACATGGTGGGTTCAATATGGATTTCATTGTCTGGGTGATGAGTTGCATTCAAACTGTTTCATTTTTTGTTTTAATCAATGGCTTGACCTCCAATTTTTTTCCATGCACAAATAATATTTTGTCAGGGGTGCCTATTATCCCCCTCATGTTTCTTTTGGTTGTTGAAGGATTAAGTTAGTTATTGGATGATTAAAAAGGTGAAGTGATTTTCATGGCACTATTATTGCTCAATCCTCGTCTATTTCTCATATCCTCTTCGTTGATGACATCATGGTATTATACAATGGTTCCCAAATAAAGGTGAGTTTGTTGGAATATATTATCTCTTTTTACATGAAAGCAAAACAATAAATCCTCCATATCCATGCAAAATATGGAAGAATTTGTGATCCACCATCTTAATCAGACTCTTTCCTTTGCATCTAGACCACTAGATGAAGGTATGAAATATATGGTATTTTCCTCAAACCCAACATCTACAACAAAAAGGATTGGTTGTGGCTCATTGCTAAGGTTGAGAAATGAATGAAGAGATGGTTATTTCGATGGTTTTCATCAGAAGGCCATCTTGTGCTAATCAAAATGGTTTTATAAGCTATCCATATTTATTAGATGTCCCTTGCATGGATTCCAAAATGAGTATTGTAAAAAATTCAAATAATATGCTACCTTTCTTTGTTCAAGTAAGCATGAATAGGGAGTCCTCCCTTAGGTGAGATGGACTAAAGTAGCCACACAAAATCTTTTGGGAGGTTGGGGATTGACTAATATTTTCTCATTCTCCAAAGCCTTGGCTTCAAGTGTGGGTGGCAGCTTATCTCTACTCAAAGCTTATGGTCCACAATTTTTACTCAAAAATATAGAGCCCCAAGATCACTAAAATATTATATTAGGAGAATGGATAAACCACAAGAAAATATCTCAGTGATCTGGAGGCCAGTTCTTAACTCTTTAGAGCTTATTGGTAGTGGAATGACTTGGAAAATAAGAAAAAGGGACTAGGTGAGATTAGGTCCTGACCCCTAGATAAGAAAAAAAAAAGTTACATTCTTCCCCACCCCTTTAATTGATTTCCTACAAGAGCGAGGTTTATCAAAACTTCCCCACATAGTCAACCTGGCTACTGCTTTGATTTGGAATCAAGGTTGGATTATTGCTAATTATTTAGACCTTGAGAGGGATTTCCGGGAGGAATGGAACATATTTTTGAATGCCTTATCAACTATTCACATCATACTTATATACAAAGAAGATTAATTACTTTAAAGCATTTCTCATTTTGGCTCCTATACCCCTAAACTTGGTTACATCTCTCTCATGACTGCTAGAGAAGATGCATATATTAAGTGGTGGTGGAAGGTTTTGTGGACAACTAAATGTCCAGCCAAATCCAAACTCCTCATGTGGTGTATGCCAGAAAAAAAAATTCCCACATGGGATATACTCTAGAAAATATTCATGGTTGGGGTGGGACTAGTTCTCTTTATGCAAAAATATGAAGAAACTACAATTCACATATTTATGAATTGTCCCTTTTACGAGTAGGTTTGGCATGTCTATAAACACGTTGTGTGTAATTCAGGGTATGGTAAGAAACAAACTTTTAAGGGGCTTGGAGGGTATGGTTTTCCAATCCATCATGTTGGGCTTTCAAATCTCTGCCCCTGATCATAAACTGGGGGTTTGGATAGCATGAAACAAAGCCATATTTTAGGAAAATCTTCTATTCTTGTGCACATAGTTTTAGAATCTCTAGCTATCATGCCACTCATTTCCCTCATTAAAAAGATATATCCCCTCCTAGAGAAATGGTCGCAAATACAACACGATTGAAATTCTAGATTGTAAAAACATGTTTCTTTTTGCCTTAGAAAAGGGTTTCTTTCAAAACCAATTATACAGTGACTCCATGCTTATCATTAGTTGGCTAAATGACACTCAAATGTGCATAAAATTTTTACTTTACCTATTGTGCAGGAAGAATTCATGTTGAAAAAGTATTTTAATTTATTTTCATGATCTCATATTTATATGGAAAGGAACACATAAGCAGTCTGTCTCACTAAAGAAGGGTTACCGATGGATGAAGGCCCATGGGAGATTCAAGAACTTTGTGATGGTACTACGAGCTATGCCTTCTATCACAAGCCATGCAGGGACCTACTCTCAGGGGTAGTAGGCAAGTGATGTCATGATTCAAAACATTTTTTATCAATCAACAATTTTCATATAATTTACTGGTCTTTTAGTCATATTTTTCTTATACTCTACCTATTTGCATGCAACTGTCTCATATCTTTTGTATTTCTGATCAAAGCCTTTAAGGCTTCCAATGCTTGTTTATGTGTATAAGTTATGATCTTGATATGCGCCAAAAGCAATATTTTTCTTTCCTGAATGCTCAGTCGGTGTGAATATGCAAAATGTAATTACATTATTTTCAATATGAATGTTATTACCATTTTTTCCTTTCAAGAAAAATATTAATTAAAAAAGATAAAAATAATATTAATTGTTTTTTTCTGCCCCCGCCTTGCTCTGGTGCCAAAGTGCCACCATGTCGGCGACCCTTTGGTTTTGGGGCTAGGTAGGGGGTCGATTCACATAATCAACCTCAACCACCAATTTTTCTGTGGGTGGTATCGATTTTGGGAATGGACCTCCCACCCGACCCTAATGCTAAAGGGTCACTGGCAGGGGGCATTTATTTTTTTAATTTTAATTTTAATTATTTTTATAATTATTTTATGGTAAGTTTTTTATTATATTATTATTTTTTTAATTTATAATTTAATATATTTTTACTATTTTGTTATTTGTTTTTTAGTTAATTTATTTCTTTAATATGATTTTTTTTTTAATTATTTAAGTTGTTTTTTTTAATTATTTTTAAACTTTCATTTGTTAAATATTTATTTATTTTTTTAAATTATGTGTTTTTTGTTAAAATATATTTATTTTATTCTATTCTTTTAATTCATTTCATAATTTTTTTTAGTGAGACCAAAATTGGATTCTTTATGATAAATATATGCCCATTCTGCCATGATGACCAGATTATGGACTAGTTTGGTAGAGAGAACTTGTATAGAGTTCCACATGTCATTTTTTATACCTTCATACCTGAAAATGATTCCAAAAAAAACTACAGTTCGTGCGATTTTAGTCACTTTTGACGAAATTCAAATCCGATGCTCAGAGAGAAATTTATGATGGTTTTCCCTAGATCACCTATTTGAGATTCAATTCTGAAGCCTGCAAAAACCTTAACTTATTGAGACCAGATCTCAGAAACTATAGCTAACCAATATCTGAAATTCATACATGACGTTCACCAAGATATTGGCTCCATGTGGTTTCAACTTCATATAAAACAATTATAGTGAAAATTCCAAGATGTACTATTTGAAGTAACAAAACCCTAGAATCCAAAGCTCTGATACCAAATGTTATGCAACCAGCTCACAAAACAGAAGAAAATATAGATTAAAAACTTAAAAATTATCCTTTTCGAGAGGGAAACCTCTTTTACATTACATAAATGAACAATTCTTGGATAATACAAATGACAAGACCTCATTTCTATATATAGGAGTCTAAACATTGTCACAATATAATCAGAGCCTACATAACAATAATGATGTAAGGGCACAATAATAAAAATAGTGGGATTATATGGATCAAATCAATAAAAATATGGGGGCTACATTAACAATAACAATAAGGGAAATACACTATTATTTTAGGGACCTAACAAGTGGGGAGGTCGTTTCATTCCTCTCATTAAAAAGAAAGGAAAGTACATGGAAAAATACATCATTATACATGCATTCCTTGGAGTGACTTGAAATTTGATTGCTCAAATGACAAAAATGAAAACACAAAACATTCTACCTCATCCTCCTGAGAATTTTGACTGTAAACATGACCTACTTTTGAAAGGAGCTTTGCTGTCCTGAACTTTATGCCCAATAATTAATGAAAAAGATTGGTTTCTTCCATGACCCCTAAAAATCATTGTTCAAATGAAAAAACAGACTGCCCCATTGTAATCCTTGAAATTCTTGTTAAAATGAGCATA
Source organism: Pinus albicaulis (assembly GCA_034641835.2). NCBI lineage: Eukaryota > Viridiplantae > Streptophyta > Pinopsida > Pinales > Pinaceae > Pinus > Pinus albicaulis. Next base: position 1,175,245,948 of record CM076584.1, on the reverse strand, counting down.
AAATCACCCCCATTCCAACATTGTCAATTCTGGCCCCTTAGGGAATCTTTCAGATTTCTCACAACATCAAAAAAGAATATTCCAGGAATATTCCTATAAAATATTTCCTGGGATCTATCTCAAGAAGTGTGCCTACAGGGTCCTACCCGCGTCAGGGTTTCACCCCTATCATGGTTCCTACGTCAAGGTTCTGTTGCCAGTTTCATCATCAGGGTTTTGAAGGGTTGTGCTCCATTGGTTTGCTCATGGCTTCCTTGGGTCATTTTTTGTAATATTCCAAAAATTTAGCCTTCAGATAAATGGAATATTATAGTTTGTTTTATCACTAGGTAGGTGAATAAGTGGGTAGGGAGGCCCATAAACCCCTTTAGAAGGAATAATAACACTCCTAAAGTGAAAGGAGGAAGAATAAGAAGCTGGATTAAGCACCTTTGGGTGTGAATTGGAGGGAATACATGTTGAATAGGTCAACTTTGACCAAGTCAACAACGCTGTCATGGAGGAGTGGCATTCATGATTAGACAACGCAGTTTTAGTGGAGGACAAATTGCATGAGATTAATGGAAAGTATGGATGAGACCCAATGTGAGAAGGCTCACACACTATATATGGAGGGGATGGCAACCATTGTTATTCATGTTTTAGATTATCATTTGATATTGGTCTATTTAGACTTGGTCTGTTTAGCAGGGTTGTTGTGTTGTTTAGCAAAAGGGTGTTCCTAATTGGGAATCCCTACCTCATCTTTAGGAAAGGAGAGGTTATTTTGGCTGAATTTCCTCATTCTGACATTCTGGCCAAGCTACCTCCTTCAGCTACAATGCAGTTTCTGTTTAGAGCTGGGTTGTGTTGCAGGGTGCAGCAAAGGAGGATCACATAGAGCCAATTCTAGGTTTTTTTTTTCAGTGGAGAGGTAGCCTATCCATTGGAGGATCATCAAGGAGGGCTCTTGGGAATATTTCTAAATTTTTGGCATCAAGCCAACCATCTACCATCCCTCAAAACGCATTTACAAACTAGATCTGCGTTATTTTCAGAGGCAGTTGCTGGGAGGGTTCATTGAGCTCATCAAGAGGGTCTATTTCTAAGTAGAGGGATCAGCCTTCTATTTAGAAATACCATTGGAGGAGGACATTATAATTTTATACCTATCATAGCCTCATTCTATTCAGTTCCAGTTTGCAGTCGCATATTAACCCCAGGGTTATTTGTCACATTGTATATTTCTTGGTATTTCTAGCAATCTTTTTCGGGTTGGCTAGAAATCATGTATTAGAGCCCACATATTCTTTTCTAGGAATTTCTTTTGTATCTATCAGCCATATTTCATTTATGTATGTCTACAACAGCAACTACACTAATATAAACAGTGTTGTCACTGCTTTCTGACATTCTATATAGTAGCAGCAACTCATGTGTTGATTGTTCTGATCATTGGAGGCTTGTTCTTATTGCTTGAGTGGCTTGACCCTCAAGATATTTTTGTATATTGTTGTTGATATCTTAATAAAATTATGGCTACATATTGATCCCTCTTATGACATGTTCATAATTGCTGTGTTTTAAATTATTATGTCTTGTATTACTGCTATTTCCATTTTGGAATATCACATTTTTAGCCAAAGATTTAACAATGGTTTTAAATTATATTTTTTCGGAGGAAATTCCAAAGGCCAACCCTGTTGGCGTATTGGACGGTGGTCCAAACATAGAAAATCTGTTGGGAGGAGGGGTCAAAGGGTCCATCCTTGCGAACCCTATATATATATATATATATATATATATATATATATATATATATATATATATATATAAACAAATGTTTGTTGGCTTACTAATATAACCAATAGTTAAAGTGTCATTACATTTCCTATCTCAACTAGTCTGCCGAACTTTGTGGTTTTTCGTTACATTTTGTTCAATCATCGACAGTTTAACATTACAAAAATTGTTTGTATGTCATTAAACAATAATAACATATGTTGTTATAACTGTTGGTTCTAGTTTACAAAATCAATGTTGCTGAATGTTTGGTTGATCACTTGTTTATATAGATAGCATTTTTTTTTACATTAACCGTTGAATTAATAGTTGTATTAACTTTTTAAAAACCACCCACGTTAATTTTGGAACTGCTAAACCCATGGTTATGAATCGTCGATGAAACCACCTGAAACTTTGACATGTTGGTTCTGATAGTTATGACATGTTATATATATAAGTTATGATATTAAGTTGGAATCGATACACCAAATTCTACCTACCATTGGATATATATATACAACTCATCTTTGTGGATTATAAATGTTTCTAAATATAGTTGGGTTTGAAATTTGTTTTCCCGATCGTGTAACTAACTACTGAAGCAAACCGTTGACCATCGATTTAGAGTTGGATTGTCCCAACCAGCCACCAGTTAGGTGCCATGTGGTGCCCAGTGATTGGGCCACATGGCCTCATGCTATTTTCCATAATTATGTCACTAAATTTTGAGGGGTGCCACCAAATGTGGTGGCTCCACCATCTATAGTAGTGTCTCTAACTTTATCTAGAGGTTCATCAATTTTAGCCCCAAACTATCAAAAATTGTAGGACTGCGAAAGTTGGTAATGCTCCAAGTTTAGTTGGTGCTCTACTAAACCCTGGCCTTTAGTTAGGTTTGACAAAAACTTTGACTCGACATAAATTCCTCATAAAAATTCATATTGAGATGTCATTTGCATTGTTGGAATCTTGGTGACAAGATCTTTGATTTGGTCTTAATTTTGTTGTAATCAGAGGACTTTGATATTTGGGCCATTACAGATCCACCTAAATCATTCCTCCCCACTAAAGGAATTTTGTTCCTCTAAATGTATAAACAATATTGCAATTTTGATTTGCATAAAAAATGTCTCTAACATGGCACCTTCCCTTTACTTCACCTTTGTAATTTGGAGCTTGGAATGATGAAACCAACAACTGTATCCGTATGTAAATTTGTAGCTACCAATACATGTATAACTTGAAATATCCCATGCAAGACCATGCTTTCCAGGAGTTTATAAAAAAATCATGGTCAATTTTTACAACAGAACCCATACCCCTTTCAATCCAACTAAAGGCCAAAATATCATGATGTTGCATTCATAAGTGATGTTATCCACTTCATCACTATTACAAAATTTTAAAAAGAAAAAATTGATTTACAATGTTCCATACTCAACTACTTAAAAAGGATACCCATCTTTTACCTAACCATGCTTTCTTCCTATAGATGACTTCCTTGTTGAATTAGTTCATTGGTCGATTCCTTAACATGTTCTTTCATATGCTCCTTGTCCTTCTTTTGTCATAGCTTTGGATGGAGCTTCCAACATGTGGCTCTCTGATGTCCATTATTTTTTGGAATGGATACAATGGTTATTCTTCCTCTATACTTTATTGACCTTCTTTGAATGGTTGTATTTGGTGTGGATTTGGCGAGGAGAGAATTCCTTATCTCTTCCTTTGAAATTCTCGCTATCACTAGAATATTATGAATCTATGCTCCCAAAATCCCGTACTATCTTAAACTTGTCGCTTTTAGACTCTCTTGTCTCCATGTATGTGGAGTGTCTTTCATTGGTGATCTTGGAGAATGTTTCATATTCATTTCTGACATAGCCTAGTCCCGCATATCTTGGTAGTTCCACCTCCTAGATAGGATTTAAAATGCCTTGGCCATTAAATCCTAGGCCCTTTCCTTCATATCCCATCTTCTTCATTAACTTTGAGCCAATCCCTGTAGTGTTCTTTTCAAAAGAACCAAAATCATTATCATAATGAGAACATGAAACCAAATAATCACTGGAACTATTTACCTCAGTTGTCGTCTCTGAAGTTGGTGATGATGGCTTTGCTAAGCCTCTGTTGCTAAGTCTCGTAATTGAAGCTAAAATCTATGTTTCTCCTCTTTAGTCTCCTCAATTCAACATTATCTGCTTGAATTAGTTGGTGATGACGATTTGGATGATGAGAAGAATATGAAGAAGATTAACATTCACTTGAAGATGGAAATGGAGGTTCAAGGGTGTCTCCTCTAAATCCCTGATTCATTGAAGCATCATCCTCTGCTTTAGATTTATTCTTCTTTTCCTTCTTTTCTAATTTATTATCATAATTTTCAAACAATTTATCTACCATGTCTGACATCTTGTAGAAATATTGAAGGAAAAACTTTCCATTTTCCTTCTTCGTGTTTCATTTCCAGTCTATGGTTATCATTAATACTCATGATTCACATTAGCAAGAATACCAGTCTAATACCAAACCTGATTTGGTATTCCTTTGATACCAACATTATCAAAGATATTTTATTCAGTTCATGTTTTCATAATTGCATGAAATAGCATGTAAAAACTATATGTATAAAGAATTAAAGAAGAAGAAACATAAAGGAGACGATAAATACATTGCACACAAAAGTTTGATAACAGAGTTCATCCAGTGTTGACTACATCTCTGGTTTTAGCTTCAATAGTGGGGAGGTTGCTTCATTCATCTCATTAAAAATAAAGGAAATTCCATGGAAAAATACATCATTATACCTCCATTTATGGGAGTGAATTGAAATCTGACCGCTCAAATGACAACAATCACAGGACCGGGATTTTTTTCATGTCCTTCTCATACTTTTGACTGTAAAAATTCTCTACTTATCAAAGGCACATTGTTGTCTCAAACTTTGTGCCCAGTAAATAATGAAAAAGTTGGGTTTCTACCATGACCCCTAAAAGCACCTTCTCAGATGCAAAAACCGACTATACCATTGTGATCCTTGTAAACTTATTTTTAAAATGAGTATAAAATCGGCCCCATTATAACACTGTAAATTGTGGCCCCTCAGGGAATCTTTTAGATTCCTCACAACATCAAAAAAGGATATTCCAGAAATATTCCCTAGGATCTATCTTGAGAAGTGTGCACGCAAGGTTCCAGCTATGTCAAGGCTCTGCCCATGTCATGGTTCTTGTGTCAAGGTTCCATCATTATTGTTTCGAAGGGTCATGCTCCATTGGGTCACTCATGGCTTCGTTGGTTCACTTATTTCTCTGTTGGGCCATTTTACCCCAAGGATTTAACAATGGTTTTAAATTAAAATTTTCCAATGGATATTCCAAAGTCCATCCCAGCTGGTGTATTGGCTGGCAATCCAAACATAGAGCATTTTTTGGGAGGAGGGGTTGCAAGGTCAATTATCGTGGACCCTATTTTTATATAAAAATAAACAAACATTTGTTGGCCACCAGATATAATCAATAACTAAACTGTCATTATATCGTTCGTCTCAACAAGTCCCCTAAACTTTGTGGTTTGCCATTACATTTTGTTCAATCGCCAACAATTTTACAATACACATATTGTCGGTTCGTCGTTAAACAATAATGACATATGTTTTTATAATGGTTGGTTCAAGTTTACAAAATTGATGTCATCGGAAATTTTGACCAGTCATTGGTTTATATACACAGAATTTGTTAAATGAAAACAATTTTTTAATCCATTGTTGTATTAACCGTTTCAAAACCTTCTACGTTAATTTTAGAACCATTGAACCCACAGTTATGAACTGTTGATCAAACCACACAAAACTTTGACGTGTTGGTTTTGGTGGTTATCAAATTTAAAAAACAACATGTTATATATAAAAATTATTTGTTAAGTTGGAACCATTGTGCCACATTTGGCCCACCGTTGGATATATATACAACTTGTCATCATGGATTATAACCGTTTTTAAATATAGTTGGGATTGAAATTTGTTTGGCCGACCATGTAACTAACCATCGAAGAAAACCATTAACCACCGATTTAAGGTTGGCCTGAACCAAGTAGCCACTAGATGAGTGCCATGTGGCCCCATGCTAGTGGCCATAATTTTGTCACTAACTTTGGTGAGTTTCTGCCAGATTTGGAAGATCCACCATATTTAGTGGTGTCTCTAACTTTATTTGGAGGTACATCAACTTTATCCCGAAGCTTCCAAATTAGGTAGGACCGCCAAAGTTGGATATGCTCCAAATTTAGTTGGCACTTTGCTAAACCCTGTTGTTTATCCATGTTTAACCAAAACTTTGACTGGGCGTAACTTCCTCATACAAAGTCATATTAAGGTGTCATTTGAATCCTGGTGATGAGCTCTTCGATATAGCCCCGTTTTTGTTGTGATCTGAGGACTTTGATTTTTGGGCCATTACATATCAACCTAGATCAATAGTCGACACTTTTGTCACAAAGTCTTGCATCTTAATTTTCATACTTGGAGATTAGTGCCATTTTGTTTCCATTTCAGTGTATACATGTTGGTTTTGGGTAATTCTGATATTCTTGTTATGAGTCTAATTGTGTATGTGTGTGTGATCATGTTCAATACTTGTTTATATGTTCTTTCTCTCTCCCTCATTCCACTGATCTCACACTTATTAAATTTTGGGGTCCTTCCTTTTCTTCACATCTTGCGTAATCTATGAACATATTCAATATTAGCTAAGTGATGAGTACATTATGCACTCCCAAGCCTTAGTTGTGATACTCTTGTCTCCTAAACTTGTGCCATGATCCCATACTGAGGTAAGTTCTCTTCATAAGTGCATAGTGTATCTCTAGAGAACAATCACCCAACCTCTTATTGCTTACACCTGTGCTCTGCGCCAAGACTTGATAAGCCTTATTTTATGGTTTGAATTGTGCACTCCCAATGGACAGTAAGGTCATATATAACCCCTTACAGTGAAAAAATATTCTCAAACTTATTCTCCTCAGTTATAGTGCATTGCGCATCCTCAGTACTCAATCCTATTGCCATTGTCTCTAGGAACTATGCTTTGTGCCCAAGCTTGTTCTTCTCTCTTTCCCTAGCATAGTGCACACTTCAAGTGCCTATTCCTTCACCTCTTGTCTCTTGAACCTACACCTTGCATCCAAGGAAACTCTTCCCTTTCAAGCTAGCACATTTTCCCATCATAGTTTTCATCTTGAATGAGAAAACAAGATTAAATATGTGATTTTGGGACTGATGTTATCTTTCCTTGAGTGAGTTTCATTTTCAAGTGTTGTTGAGTTAGATTCAATTAGTTCATCATATTAACATGGCAGATGATATCTAGGTATATTTTCAAGAATTTGTTTCAAGAAGACACATATGAAGACGAGACACAAGGATACCATCATGTAGGTGACAAAATAATTCTAAACTACAACAAATAGATGGTGACCTAGGATGACTTAGAAGGCTCTAACATTACTTCTAGACCATTTGGATTGTGAAGATGAAGTACATTCTAGACCTATCATAAATATTTGAAGACATAGCAGCAAAGAGTAGAACTTTGCATCATCATATTACAATGAGGTCTCATGTCACAATCACCCAATTGTAGCCTTTCAAAGTGTGGATAAAAGAGTGTTATTTTGTCCCATGTATTTTTCCACAATTTGTGGAATGTAATTTTGTAATTTTTAAAATTAGAAAATGTAAAATGTGTGGAATCCTAAGGGTCACGCATGGAATGTGAAGATTCATTAGGAAGTCCAAGGATTATGTAGGAGCTCAAAAGTCATATGTGATCTCAAGAGTCATGAGGGAGGTAAAGAGTTTCATGGGAGGTGAAAGGTCGCCTCATTTGTTATAAATAAGCCGTCATAACTCAAGCAAAGGACTTTTAGACTTTTAGCCTTGGCTTCTCAAGCATAGAATATGAGAAAGAAATCATGCTTTGGATGAGAAAATGGCAGATTCATGTTCCACTATTGGAGCTAGTGTTTCATCATTGGAATTGTGCATCTTAGCACTTTCACTTAATATTTTGAATCTCTCAGAACCGGTCGTACTTTCATGCATGTATTGTTGTCCTTGGTATACATATTAATTTAATCATGCGTCCTTACTTGCTTTCATGATCATTGTTAGTTTGCAAACTGTTTTTCATATTAATTAATGATTCTTCCTATGTATGTGTGTATTTATTAGGATAATACTACTACTTTTATTCTAAAGGATTACTCTTTATTTTCTCATCCATGAAAGTTATTTATACACATTTCAATCATGTGTTTCAGAAAGCTAACCTACTTACTTATCTCAAAATTCATGTGCATGCTCTCATATGTTGTTGATTGCAACCAAGGAAATGTTGAAATTCAACAAGAAAATGCAACACAAACACTAGTGTGGGATCGTGGGATCATGGGTCCTAGAGATACATTAGTGTGAAAGCCAATTTATTTAATAAATTGGAAATGTGTCTAATTTAATTTTCCCTTAATTAAATTGGACAATAAATTGTAATCTTATATCAAAATCACTTGTAAAAGTTAACCGAGTGTGATAAACTCATTTAGCTCATGAATTTCGAGTTGGTAGTAGTTGGTGAGGCATGCAGAGTGATTCTATTAGTTATTGAGTCCAAGTTGCAGTTAGTGCATTAGTTTAATGCATGAGAAATTAGTTAACTCAATATAGGTGAGTTAAAGTCGGTCTTACTAGTTGTAACTGATTATAGCACTAGTGAGAGATCAAGTGAATCAAATCAGATTTGATTCACATGCGGTGATTTGTCAAGTGACTGATGATTTACTATTAATAGCTACATGCATGTCAGTTCCAGTGGAGACCCAGTTGAGACAAAGGTTAAAGTGATGTTAATTATTAGTTGTATCATTAGTAGGTTTCACATATGCAACAAAAAAACCATAGCATTTCCCATGATGTTTGTGCAGTCAAGGAAGGCTGAATTTACTTTAGAATAGGGATTTCATTCCACATGAATTGCGCAAGGCAGGCAAGCTGAGAAGTGGCTGGAAATTGGCTAAGTGTTGGTCAATTTTGTCTGGATCATTGTGAGACAGTTGTGAGAGTGCAGGAGACTCATGTGAGAAGATTTCATTGTAATTGTTTCATGATTCCTTGGTGAATACACAATAGCAAATAAACGGGTTTTGAGTAGCAATCTTTCCCCAAGAAAATATCTGTGTTGTCATTTGATTTGATTCTCTCTTTACTTCTTGTTATTGGTGATCATGTTTATTTTCCACAATTAATTTGTAGAATAATTCAGTATCTTTCTTTAGCATATTGCATGATCAGATTGAATTCATGATATATATACTCTTTGTATAATTTCTATATGGTATCAGAGCATAGGAAATCACCATAGTGAAGAAGAATTGAGTTTTTTTTTAATAGCATTTGAATTTGAAAAAGTATTCTTTGGTGCGACAGGCGGATCAAGATCGAAATAGATTTCAATGGCTTAAGATTGGAGTATGAACTCGAGGGAAGTTCCAATTATATTGCATGGAAAGACAGGATGGAGGCAGTTCTAGAGGACAATGGATTGAAATAATTCATTGATATTAACATTCCCAAACCCTCTACAATAGATGTCGCTCTTCTTTATGCTTGGAAAAAGAAGGTTGCAAAGGCAAGGAGGATATTATTGGAGGGAGTACGAGACCACATTGTCTCAAGTCTCCATGGAAAAGCGAATCCATATGCAATGTGGAAGGCTTTGACAGATCTGTTTCAGAGTAGCAGTGATCAAAGAAAATTGGCATTTAAGGACAAGCTCAGGAAAATAAAAATGGAGAAAGGTGACACTATTCCGAAATATTTAACCAAGTTTGTCCAATGTCAAGATGAGCTTGTGAGCATCGTAAGTACTGTCGTGGATGATGAATTGGTGAGCCTATCTCTTATAGGCCTTGCCAAGAGTTGGCATAGTTATCAGGACTCTGTCAATGGGAGGGAGAAGCTGCCAAAGTGGGAATGAATTTGATCAGATTTGGTGCAAGAATAATTCAAGTGGAATACCAGGGATGGATCTTTATCTAAAACAAGTGACGAAGAAAATTGTGCTTTGGCTTGTAAGGTGAAGAAGGGGAAAGGAAAGAAATCCTATTCCAAATATGAGACTGGAAAAGATGGAAAGAAGAGCAACATTTCCATAGGGAAGTGTTTTCACTATCACGAGCATGGACATTATGCCACTAATTTTCCACAAAAGAAGAAGAACAAGAAAGATTCAAGATCTGCAGTTGGTGAGGCTTCAGCCTCACAATTTGAGTTGGAATTCTTGCTCATTGCATGAATTGTGTGAAGTACGATGGGATCAGTGTGGTACTTGGATATTGGTGCATCTTTCCACATGATGGGAGACAAATAAATTTGCAATAGCTTGGAGGAGAAGGACCTCCAGATGCATATCGAAATGGGTTATGATGGGAGGTACATTGATATCGGGATTAGTACAGTTACCTTCCAGAGACAGTAAGGTAAAACCTTCTTATTAAAATATGTAATGCATGTACCAGGCTTGAAAAAGAATTTAGTTTCAGTCACAATGTTGGAGGATATAGGTTATGATTTGGTTTTCAGTGAAGGGAAATATTTCCTTTTACACAAAGCCACAAGACAAGCCAAGAAGATTTGGATTCATGTGAAGAATCTCTACAAACTTGATGTAGATGGTTGCGCAACATTTATGGGTAAGGCAGACAAAGTGGTGAGTCGGGATGAGGGTGAGTTATGGCACAAAATATTGGTCCATATACACCAAAATTCCTTGAAGTTCATGCAACATATTTCTATGGGGCTTCCAAAGGGTACTCTTTCACAGACAAACATTTTCTACGCAGTTAACTAGTTGATTCAAGCTATGGTTAAGCCTAACAAGCTCTTTTGGAAGGCGGGGAAGAATGTCTTAAGATATCTCAAGGGTGCTATAGAGTATGGATTGTGGTATAGACGGACAAAGTGAGTGAAGCTTCAAGGCTTCACCAATGCAGATTGGGCAGGCAGTCCATTAGACATAAATAGCACATCAGGAGGGATCTTCAACATAGGATCGGCATCAGTTTCTTGGTACAGAAGGAAGAAGAGATCTGTGGCACTCAGTTCAGCCGAGGCAGAGTACATGGTAGCCAGTCAGACTATCTATGAGGCCATATGGATGAGGAATATTTTGTATGGTTTGTTCAATCATCAGATGGATCTGACGGTGATACATTGTGATAACCAGGGTTGCAATAACTCTCGGTTAATCCAGTATTCCATGACATGTCAAAGAATATGGACATATGGTACCACCATCTCAGAGGTTGTGTTCAGATATGCATTATGTTACTTCAGTACATTCCCATAGAGGATCGGGATGCAGATATTCTGACGAAGGCACTCGCTAGGAGAAAATTTGAATACCATAGAGGCAAGATCGGGGTAGCAAATAATCCCTTTCTTGTTGAGAGAAAGTGTTGAAAGTCAAGAAGAAAATGAAACACACACACTAGTGTGGGATCGTGGGATGATGGGTTCTAGAAATACATTAGTGTGAAAGCCAATTTATTTAATGAATTGGAAATGTGTCTAATTTAATTTTCCCTTAATTAAATTGGACAATAAATTGTAATCTTATCTCAAAATCACTTGTAAAAGTTAAGTGAGTGTGATAAACTCAATTATCTCATGAATTTCGAGTTGAGGGTAGTTGGTGCGGCATGCAGAGTGATTCTATTAGTTATTGGGTCCAAGTTACAGTTAGTGCATTAGTTTAATGCATGAGAAATTAGTTAACTCAATCTAGGTGAGTTAAAGTCCATCTAACTAGTTGTAATTGATTGTAGCACTAGTGAGAGATCAAGTGAATCAAATTAGATTTGATTCACATGCAGTGATCTGTCAAGTGACTGATGATTTACTATTAATAGTTGCATGCATGTCAGTTCCAGTGGAGACCTAGTTGAGACAAAGGTTAAAGGGATGTTAACTATCAGTTGTATCATTAGTAGGTTGCACATATGCAGCAAAAAAACCATATGATTTCCCATGATGTTTGCGCAATCAAGGAAGGTTGGATTTCCTTGAATATGGATTGCATTCCACATTAATTGCACAAGCAAGGCAGGCTGAGAAGTGGTTGGAAATTGGCTAAGTGTTGGTCAATTTTGTTTGGATCAGTGTGAGACAATTGTGAGAGTGCAGGAGACTCTTGTGAGAAGAGTGGATTGTAATTGTTTCATGATTCCTTGGTGAATATACAATATAAGATAGAGGGGTTTTGAGCAGCAAGCTTTCCCCGAGAAAATATTTGTGTTGTGCTTTGATTTGTTTCTTTCTTTACTTGTTGTGATTAGTGATCGTGTTTATTTTCCGTAATTCTTTTGTAGAAGAATTCAGTATCTTACTTTAGCATATCGCATGATCGGATTGAATTCATGATATACATAATGTTTGTATAATTTTTACAGGAAAATACTTAAGATCATTTTAATGGAAGTCAGGTTGATTTCCTGGATGGTGATCCTATCCCAAAAAATGTGAGGTATAGTTGGGAATTCATACTGGGGGGACCCCCCTTGTGTTGGAAGACTTCCAACACCGTCAATAGGCCGTGATTGACTGATATCGATAGATGGATTTCTAATACGTGGAAATCCCTTTTGAATGATGATTTGAATATTTACCCTTTGGATTAGGGTTTTTCTCTTGTGTTTTTTGATAATATTAAGGATAAGAAGAATATTTGTGAATATGGGCCCTGGTTTTGGGGTAGTGCTAGAATTTTCATGCAACCCTTGTCTCCCACCTTTGATTTAGTTATGGAGTCAATATCCACGACTCTTGTTTGGGTAAGGCTCCTAAACATTCCCCTACATTTTGGAACCTACCAACGTTATCTTCCATTGATAATGCATTGGAAAGATTTATTACCACAACCTAAAAAAAAAAAAAAATTATAAAACCACTTATGCTTGAATATGTGTTAAGATGGATTTCAAGAAGGGTTTTCCTGTTGAGATTAATCTAACTGCTCCATACTATGTGTGGGTATAGAAGATTGAATATGAAAATGTTTCATTTTTATGTCGAGCATGTTATGAAACAAGGAATGTAATAAAAACATTCCCAAAGAGTTAACAGAATAACAGAGTCAAGAAAAATAATCAGAGGCCCAAATGGTGGGAAGGAGCTTAAATTGATCATTATATAGTATACAAAGAAGAAGAGAATCAGGGTAAAAAATAAGAAGAGGAAAAATAAGAAGAAGTTATTGTCAAAGATGATTCATCGAAGGAAACAAAAACCAAAAAGGAAGAAGTGTATGAGAACCCTCTGAATTCAACAACTGTGGAAGCACAACATACTCCAATGAAATTTGGACCCCCATTTTAATCTCCAAGGGAAAATTCTAGAAAATAAAATTCTTGGGTAGATCAGGAAAATAAGGAAGAAAATGAAGACAACAATGCTCACCCTTTGAAGGGTGATCCATTGAACACAACAGAAAATGTGGGTTGGATTCAAGTGGGGAAGAAGGGAAAAATTATTTCACCAAGGAAAGATAGAATCTAGTCGAAATTAAATAAAAAAGTAGTGAAAAATGGAATGTAAATGCATTTGGATCTTAGGAGTATTTTGGAAAAAATTTAGCTGGAATGAGACTGAAATTTTTGTATCATGGGGTAATAACTTAAGGGATTAGATTGAGCCTCCATGCTCAATCTCAAACCTGTAAGGAATATTGGTAATTTTGAATAAGTGTAATGGTTTTGGGTGGGATCCCAACTTTCTTTATTAATAAAAAATCTCATATCCATTTCTTTGAAAAAAAATACCGTTGTTAAAAAAATGCCATTGTTAAAAAAAAATTGAAATTTTAACCCCAAAAAAAGTGTTGATGCAACTTCAACACTTTTTGTTTTCGAGTTGTTTTTTCATGTTGCTTGCAAAAAAATTTGGTTTTTAATGTCATTGCTAAATTTTTTTGGAATTTTAACCTAAAAAAAAAAAGCATTGAAGCAACATCAATAATTTTCGTTTTTTGGGTACTTTTTCATGTGTTTTTCACAAAAATAAAGGGATTTTTGGGCTAGATTTCTTGTTTTTAGGTTACAGTTCTCATTAAGTTGGTAACTTTGTTTCTCATGTAGGTCAAGCCTACAAATTAGCAGAGGGGATTGGTTTCTCCTATAGTTTGGTGCCTATGAAGCGGAAAAGGGAATTGGTTTTTCATGTAGGTTAGTTCCTAAGAAGAAATATAAATGATTGGTGTCTCCTATAGGTTGGTGCCTATGAAGCAACATATGAGATTAGTGCAATTTCATGTAGGTTGGTTTCTACGAAGCAGTAGAGGAGATTGGTGTCTCCTGTAGGTTAGTTCTTATGAAGCTGCAGAGGGAATTAGTGTCTCATATAGATTGGTGCCTATGAAGTAGCAAAGGGGATTTATGTCTCTTCTAGGTTGGTGCCTACAAAGTAGTGGGGATTGGTGTCTCCAGTAGGTTGGTTCTTTCAAATCAAAGGGGATTGGTGTCTCCTATAGGTTGGTGCCTAGAAATTGATTTAACAATAGGTTGGATTCTACAATATTTTTTTTGTTTTCCCCCATAACAATTTCCACGTATATCTTGTGTTACTTGTTTATTTTATGACATTAATGTTTTATGTTGTTTAAATGTTTAAATAAGTAATAAATTTCATTATATTGGGTTCAACCCCCCTCTTAGTCTAATTTTGAAATCCAAAATTCTTCTTTGGAAATTTTCTGGTGTCATGGTAGAGAAAGAAACAAACTTCAATCTCTCTATATGCAGTTGTAGCAAAATATATTACAGTATCATCATGTTGCATCCAAGCAAGAAGAATTTGAAGTATAATCCGATAAACTATGACAGATCTATACCAATTATGTGTGATAATACAAGTGCAAAAAAGATCTCAAAGAATCCTATTATGCATTCATAGACAAAACACATTCCTATCAAATATCATTTCCTTAAGTAATAGTTAGTTGAATTGAAGTTAAGTTGGAATATATTACTACTCAAGAGAAAAAATTAGATATATTACAAAACCTCTTTCCAGAGATAATTTGAATATCTAAAACAAAATCTCGGAGTGATATCTCCCTCATCTTATAAAGAAAAAGAAAGTATAAAGAGTAGTGAGAGATTGCAACAATCCAAATCACATAAAAAATATGTAAGATTTAAAGTGTGAGTTGCAAGAGAAGAATGATTGGAAACAATTGAAATCATTGAATTGCATGAGAAACCAAATAGGAATTATTTCATCGTCAAAGGATAATAGTAGAAAATAGGGAGAAAAAGGAATTAGATCTACAAAAAGGGGGAGAATTGCAGTTGAAAAGATGCATGTATTCAAGGGGGAGAAACTCTTTGCCACTAATGAAAATTGGGAGAAATTGAAAAAAAAAAAATTACAGATGGGGGTTTTTAGTGAAGAAGTTGTAGACAGGGGGAGTTAGTAGACAGGGGAAGTTCCACAACCATTTCAAATTCATCTAATGGTTTTTATCAATGACAAAGGGGGAGATTTCCAAATAATGTTGTCATTGATGTCAAAGGAACATGTGACTCTAAGATGAGAGCACATTTAGATATGGAAAGAAGAAAAAAGGGAAAACCGAAAAAATTATCTAATCTGGGAGCATGAGGAAAGAACCTAAAAAATATTGAATAAAACCTCAAATTTCATTATTATAAGTAAAAGTGGAAAACCTTAAAATAAGGAACGAAAAGATGAAAAAGGAGAAACCTCAAATTTCTGTACAATGTAAAATCCCCACAATATACAAAATATTTTATCCTTTACCATTAGTTAATGGATATGCATTCTCACATAAATTGTTGGTTTTTCTATTGTATCCTTAGTGTATCGAAATTTTTTACAATGGGATAATTATAAAAATTTACCATCATCTTGGTGCATTACGGCTCCCCGTCACACCCACGACTACAAAGGTGCTAAGGTGTAGAACTTGAGGGCTAAGTCCAACTCAACATATTGACACATAAACAAATGCACAAGTTCATAGGATTTTCCAATATCATCGTATATTGGTCACAACCCCTAGTCACATGGTGCCAAAGGTTCAACACATAAGGGTTAAGCACCCCTCAACATATCACCATATCGATGTTATAAAAAAAAACATGTTTGAATAATTTATGATATATGTTGTCATGTGAATGCATAGATATTATCTCGTAGAGATCAAAGAAAAAGGTCACAGGCGAAGTAAGATAGCATGGGGAGCTGTGCGCAGTTGGTGAATCGGATCCACAAAGCACAACAAGTAACGAGCATCGTGCAGTTACCACACAACCCGAATAATGGTTGCGCGACTTAGTGGACTACATAGAGGGGATTCCATTGGCATCCAAGCCAAGAGTGGGGGACGGAGCCGACCCCTCGGAATTGTCGACGTTAGCAAACAGGCTGACCAATCAGGAATGCTCCGGGGGGAGAAGGTCTCATCCATCAGGGGTTCATCGACCCGCCGAAAAGCCAAGTGGGTACCACCTATCCCGCGTCAAGGTATGAAGGGTAATGAGGTAAGGTAAAAGTCAGGAGTATGAAGTTGGTATCACACATCGGGCATGTGGCCTCTCACCTACCCAGTTGCCCTAAACCAATCCTCGTGTGCCACATGTTCATCCACTTATGGCCTCTTGACGTCAGCCCTCCAGTTGTCATCCTCCCTCTTGCTCTAGAAGGACTGTTACTTCAATGTTTTACTCCTGACCGTTGTTTTTGCCATCCACATTGCTACTAGTTGAGCACTCGGGTAAAAGCACCAACCTGTGCAAGTCTTCCCTCACGCCGCTCTCATTGCCTCAGGTATTTGGTCAACCCCTTGTTGTTTTTATTTTGTTCTATTTCACTATTATGGTTGATAAAATGAAGAAAACCACCCCAGAGACCCTACAAGCTCGAGAGGCCACAACCACCTCCAGCCCTGACCCACTCATGGACTCCCAAGCCCAACTCTAAGACCCCATTTACCCTTTCAATTTAGCGAATATGCGGTCTGAGATCTTGGGGTATAAATGGAGGGATGAATATTTGTTTAGGGTGTTAGACTCCATATTATATTACCAAATTCCCCCATCAGTTCATTATTTTCCCAAATTCATAACCTGGCTCGCCAAAGCTTATATTGAGCAGAAGAGTTTCTTTCTCTCCACACAGGGAAATAAGCTACTCTAAATCACCCCCCAGTTAATTAGGAAAGCCCTATGTTACCCTCCTTCTCACGATTTCCTCAATCTCACCGAGGTAACCCTCATGTGGCATTTCTCTAACCTTCCTCTCGATAAATAAATGTCCCTCTTAGAGCTAATTACTGCATCTCATGTGTATGTTCTACCACCCACAGAGAAATTCCCTCTTCCTCTCTTCCTTGAAATTATTCAGCCAATCCTCACAATTATCTCAGGTATGCTAGGGGTAGACATTACTGGTTGGGTCACTAATGCTTTCGTAGGATTTCTTGACCTCATGATGCAACTTGGGGTTTTTCTTGATATTCGTGCCTTCTTGGCCTCAGTCATTCAAGCCCATTTCCAAGACCTATCAACTTCAAGTTTTTTCAAGTAATATTCATGGGTATTCTATTTTTTCATGTTCACACACGCATACAAGTTCGAAGGCTTAGGCCCAGACAAGTTCTCTGAGCAAGGGAAGAGCCAAAATTTGTGTTTGAGTGGACCCTTTCAGTTCGATAACATCCTAGAGGTAGGGGTTACATGAAATTCATCACATATCACATATTTCATGTCCAGGGCCTATGCAATTATACATGGTAACCTTCCGCCCATGATTTTTCGTGAACAAAAAGAGATGATTCAGTTGAGTGAGATATACCATGTAGGAGACTGGTATTTGTTCGAGAATCACACTAAAATCAAGTTTTATGGTTCTAAGATCCCTCCTTTCCATTTTCCAGCCTTCATGCCCATGAGAATCTTCGCCCTCAAGTTCATCAGGAAATTCCTGAGCACATACCAAACTCATTTTTTTCCTGCGAAGAAAGGTTATATCTTAAAGCTCTCGAGTGTAGTAGGATTGTTTACCATAAATTCAAGGCATGCATTCCTTCTAGTCGAGGATTTGCTTCAAAAGATGAAATTCCTGCAGGGAGACATATGGAATTGTGACCCTAAGGGATGTTGAGATTCAACAAGATGATGATCTTAGTGAAAAGAGTCGCCTTCACTAAGTGGGCCCGCAGGCTATTTTTGGCACAAGTCTATTTTTAGACTATGTCTATTTTTATAAATGGTGATCATATTTCAGAAGTTGCAGGATGCTACTTGTGGATGGTTGATCAAGTTGGAAAAATAGATGAAATTTTATTTTTAGAATATTGGGTGAAGTCTATTTATAGATCGTCGATCTAAAAATAGAAGTGTCGATTATTATTAGCTCTTAATAATAATCCAACAATAAACAACAACTTATTCTCTTGGAGCACTTAATTTCAGTGCAAAGATTTGGAAAATCAGTGGAATGAGGGAATTACACAATTCCCAAAGGAAAATGGTGGTTCATGCATGGATGACTCAGTTAGAACTCAAGTGGAAAAGTTATGACAGAGTTGGAAGAGTAGTTCATGGAGGTGTATTCAATTTAACTCAATTAGAATCATTTGAGCTAGTTGTATCTAGTCTAACTGAATGATACACTAGTGAGAGTGGAGTAAATTAATTAGTTAATTAATTCAAAAATAATAACTCATTAATCAACTGAACAATACAGTAGTTAACTACAATGCATGGCAGTTCCAGTGGAGACCCAGTGTAGAGATAGGTGAAAGGGCAAGATGGAATATATGCTGTGACTATAGTGATGCATTGATTGCATCACACACACATTGGATTTTCCAATGAGGATTGCGCAGTCAAGGCAAGGGTAATTCGAATTCATTCATAGATATTCTTCAGCAGGGATTGCACAGTGGAGCAGGCTAGTAGGAGGGAAAAGATCGGTGCATGGATTTGCAGATTTTTCCTGATTAGTGTGTGACGATTGATTGTACTGAGAGCTTGATGTACTAAGCTTTGTATGAGATTGTTACATGATCTCCATGATACATAATATATGATAGTTGGGGTTTTCAGCTTCAGGCTTTCCCGTTAAACAACTTTGTTATGTGCGATTGTTTTTATTTATGCTTCACATGTGTGTGCAATTAATTTTCTGCAAAAGATTAACAGTGGAATGATTATTTATTTTGCAAGAAGTTAAATATTGTGAGATCAAGGGAATCTGGATGTATGCATGCTTATTGTATACTAATTTATACATGGTATCAAAGAATTTTTAATTCTTGAAGATTGCAATTGTGAAGAATTGTTGAGTTTTGCTGGTGGACAATTCAAATTTGCTACAGAAGATTCTTGGTGCAGAAGCTGAGTATACATCGAAATGTCTTTCAATGGGTTGCGATTGGAGTATGCCCTTGATGGCAGCTCGAATTACATAGCCTAGAAGGACAGGATGGAGGTGGTTTTGGAGAATAATGGACTGAAAGAGTTCATCGATAGCGATGTTCCTAAGTCGGGATCTAGCGATGCTGCATTACTTGACGCATGGAAAAAGAAGACAACAAAGACGAGAAGAATTCTGTTGGAAGGTGTGAAGCACCATATTGTGTCTAGCCTTCATGGGAAAGGCACTCCATTGTTAACGTGGAAGGCTTTGACAGATTTTTTCCAAAGCAGAAGCGACCAGAGGAATTTGGCGCTTAAAGACAAGCTCAAAAAAATAAAAATGGAGAAGGGTGACAGTATTCCAAAATGCCTCACGAAGTTTTTCCGCTGCAAGGATGAACTGGGAAGTGTGGGGGTTACTGTTGATGATGAATAACTGGTGAGTGTAGCTCTCCTTGGGCTTCCGAAGAGTTGGCATAGCTACGAAGGCTCTATCAATGGATGGGAGAAACTGCCGGGATGGGAGCGACTTTGGTCGGATCTTGTGCAGGAGGAGATAAGGCGGGGTACCAGGGATGGCTCTTCATCGGGCGAGTCAGTAAGATGAAGAGAATTTGGCTTAATTTTAAATAAAGGAAAGGGAAGGTAACAAATTTCCTTCAAAACTATGCTAAAGGTGGAAGCAGGATTTTCCCAAAGTGAAGTGTTTTCAATTGCCACGAATATGGGCATTTCTGCCTACTCGAATCGCCTATTTAAGAAATAGGGGAACAAGAAGGTCCCATAGTCAAGAAGGTTTTTGGAGTCAAGAATGGAGAGGCCTTAAATTTCTCAATTTGAACTTGATTTCTTCTTTGATCGCATGCTTTAAAAGTCATGTGCGTAATGGGATTGGTGTGGTATCTTGATAGTGGTGCGTCTTTCCATATGAAGAGAGACAAGGAGTTGTTTAGTGACTTGGAGGAGAAGGACCTCCAGATGCATATAGATATGGGCGACGATGGTCGGTACAGTGCGACTAGCATTGGGACCATTACCTTTGAGAGGGAGTCCGATAATCCCACGATAATCCATTCTTGTTGAAGAATGTTATGCATGTTCCAGGTCTGAAGAAGAACTTGGTCTCGGTCGCAATGCTGGAAGACAAAGGTTATGATGTTTTTTCAGTGAGGGAAAAGCCTTCCTTCGACATAAAAAAATGGGTCAAACCAAGAAGATAGGGGTTTGAATTAAGAATATCTACAAGCTAGAGGTAGATGGCTACGCTGCAATGGTGGACAAAGCAGAAGAAGTGGTGAGCCGAGATGAGGGCGAATTATGGCACAGGAGATTGGGCCATCTTCACCATGGCGCTTTGAAGATTTTGCAGCAGATTTCTACTGGACATCCCAAGGGTACTCTTTTGTAGTCAGATCAGTGCAAGGGATGTACTATGGGTAATTTTGTGAAGACCACCTTTCATGAGAAGGAGAATTGTGCTTCGATGATCTTGGAGAGAATTCACACAGACGTGTGTGGACCTTTCTCGGTTGCTTCAATAGAAAAACACAGGTATTATGTTATATTTTTTGATGACTATTCTCGTAGATGCTGGATCTTCTTCATGCAGAAGAAGAGTGAAACGTTCTCAAAGTTCTATGAGTTCAAAGCATTGGTGGAGAAGGAGTTGGGGAAGTAAGTGAAGGCTCTACGGAGTGATAATGGTGATGAATACATCTCGGGTGAATTCAAATAATTCTGTAGCAAAGAAGGAATTCGAAGAGAACTCATAGCGCCTCATAACCCACAGCATAATGGAGTCGCTGAGAGGAAGAACAGAACGATTGTGGGTGCTGCACGAGCGATGCTGCATGACCAGAGCCTATCGATGCACTTGTGGGCAAAATCATGCAACACTGTGGTTTATGTGCAAAACCGTTGTCCTCATAGAGTACTTGGCATGAGTACACCTGAAGAGTATTTTACTGGTAAGAAGCCTGATATTTCTCATTTGAAGATTTTTGGCTCATCTGTTTACATTCATGTGACAAAGGATTCCAGGAAAAAGCTGGAGCCGACTGCAGAAGTTAGGATATTTGTGGGGTACATAGAAACACCCCATAATTATCATGTGTATTTTCCAGACAGTCAGATGACTATGGTGCGACGGGATATAAAATTCAATGAGCTAAAAGCCATGAAGTTGTCACTTGAGAGGGAGCTACACTTGCATGCAGAGGAGGAATTTCTTGTTCTGAAAGATGAGCCTCTAGATGTGGATCAGCCATAGGAAGAGATTCATGGAGTGGAGGAGTCCACTCATGCAGAACCAAACATCAGACAAGGCAGAAAGCGGACCACAAAAGCTGAGAGACTGAATCTTGATGCGGCACAGAATGAAGGAGTTCCTACATCATAACGCAGACAGAGACAGTCACCTAACTGATTCACTAGATACATGGCTCTTATGAGAAATTGTATCATGATAGAGCCATCTTCTTTTGAAGAATAAGTGCAGGAGCCCACATAAGTAGATGCCATGGTGGAGGAGTATGACTCCATTGTCAGAAACAGTGCTTGGGAGATTATTCCAAGGCCGGTGGGAAAATCAGTTGTAGGATGAAGATGGATCTACAAGGTAAAGCAAGCTACTGATGGGAGCGTCGAGAAGTATAAGGCAAGATTTTTTTCCTGGGGCTTCTCACAAATCGAGGGGATTGACTATGAAGAAACGTGTGCACCTGTCGCACGGTATTCTTCCATACGAACCATCCTTGCTCTCTCAGCGCAGATGGGTTGGCACATTCATCAAATGGATGTGAAGACTGCGTTCCTTAATGGGATCATTGAGGAAGAGGTGTACATTGAGCAGCCTGAAGGATTTGAGATCTTCAGCAGCCATTCGCATGTGTGCAGGCTCAAAAGAGAATTGTATGGGCTGAAACAAGCACCACGTGCTTGGTACACTCAGATTGACAATTATTTCATTGGACTTGGCTTCACCAAGAGTGAGGCGGATGAAAACCTGTACCAAATTGTGGTGGAGGGTAATATTTTAATAATTTTTCTTTATGTTGATGATTTAATACTAACGGGTGATGAGCAGTTGATACACTCATGCAAGGCAAATATTGCAAAGGAGTTTGAGATGAAGGATTTGGGCCTCCTTCATTATTTCCTTGGATTGGAAATATGGCAGTGGGAAGGTGAACTGTTTGTGTCTCAAGGCAAGTATGCCCAGGAGATACTGGAGAAGTTTCACATGCAAGGCTGCAAGCCTATCAACACTCCTCTTCCAGGAAATTGGAGAAAAGAGGATGCTACATCGGCAGAGGTAGTGGATGCCACTGTTTATCGACAGTTGGTAGGTTCGCTCATGTATTTAGTTAATACAAGACCGGATATATTCTATGTGGTGAAACAACTTTCACAAACGATGGTTAAGCCTACAAAGATATTTTAGAAGGCAGGCAAGCATGTCCTGAGATATCTCAGGGGCACATATAAGTATGGTTTATGGTACAGACAGATGGATGAGGTGAAGTTGCATGGCTTCACGGATGCATATTGGCCAGGAAGCCCAACAGACAGAAAGATCACATCAGGAGGGATTTTCAGTATCGGATCTACATCAGTTTCTTGGTACAACAGGAAACAAAGATCCATGGCACTCAGTTCAGTGGAAGCAGAATACATGGTAGCAAGTCAAGCTACATGTGAGGTTATCTAGATGAGGAAGATCCTGGTTGGTTTGTTCATTTCATAGTTAGATCCCACAGTGATACATTGTGATAATTAGAGTTGCATTAAACTCTCGATTAATCATGTGTTTCATGATAGATCTAAACATATTGATATCTGGTATCATCATATCAGAGATTGTGTGCAGCGGAAGATCAACAGCTGATACATTCCTCTGGAAGATCGGGATGCAAATAAATACATCTGAAGGCGCTCTGAGGAGAAAATTGATACCATAGAGCGGGGTATCGGGTGAAAGATGGCATCCTATCTTTTTGAGAGGGGGAGTGTTGGGATTCAACAAGATGATGAGCTTAGTGAAAAGAGTCGCCTTCACTAAGTGGGCTCACAGGCTATTTTTGGCGCAAATCTATTTTTAGACTATGTCTATTTTTAGACATGGAGACCATATTTCAGAAGTTGTAGGATTCTATTTCTGGATGGTTGGTCAAGTTGGAAAAATAGATTGTTATATTTTAGAATATTGAAATGAGAATGTTATAGATCATCGATCTAAAAATAAGTATAAATTATTATTAGCTTTTTAATAATAATACGACAATAAACAACAACTTATTCTCTTGACATATTTCGGTGCAAAGGTGGAAAATACGATTAATTTGAAATTCTATAATTCCCAAGGGAAACCGGTGGTTCATGCATGGAGGACTCAGTTAGAACTCAAGTGGAAAATTTATGACAAAGTTGGAAGATTAGTTCATGGAGTTATATTCAATTTAACTCAGTTAGACTCAGTTGAGCTAGTTGTATCTAGTCTAACAGAATGATACACTAGTGAGAGTGGAGTGAATTAATTAGTTAATTAATTCACAAACAATAACTCATTAATCAGCTGAACAATACAGCAGTTAACTACAGTGCATGGCAGTTCCAGTGGAGACCCAGTGGAGAGATAGGTGAAAGGAAAGATGGACTATCTATTGCGACTATAGTGATGCATTGATTGCATCACACACACATTGGAGTTTCCAATGAGGATTGCACAGTCAAGGCAAGGGTAATTTTAATTCATTCAGATCTATTATTCAGCAGGGATTGTGCAGTGAAGGCAGGCTAGCAGGAGGGCAAAGATCGGTGCATGGAATTGCATAGTTTTCCTGATTAGTGTGTGAATATTGATTGTACTGAGAGCTTGATGTACTAAGCTCTGTATGAGATTGTTACATGATCTCCATGATACATAATATATGATATTTGGGGTTTTCAGCTTCAGTATTTCCCGTTAAACAACTTTTTTATGTGCGATTGTTTTTATTTATGCTTCACATGTGTGTGCAATTAATTTTCCGCAAAATATTAACAATGGAATGATTCTGTATTTTGCAAGAAGTTAAATATTGTGAGATCAGGGGAATCTGGATGTATGCATGCTTAATGTATACTAATTTCTACAAGGGAGTCATTGCACAAAGGAGGAATAAGATTAATTATTCAACATATGAACATGAGCCTAGACCTCAGATTGAGTGGAAAGCTAAATCTAATTCATGGCCTTTGGATACAGAGATGGAGGTCAAATCCCCAATCACAGAAGAAATCTCTGGAGGAGACAATGTGCAAAATGAGGAGGAGGATCAGGACCAAGAAAGCTATAAGATGGTACAAGATTTAATGGAAGTAGAAGAAGAGGGCCACATCAGAAAAAGGCCTAGAATAGAAGGAACCGAAGGACGGGTCATGGAACAACCTGGCGAGGTGGTCCCTGTGTATATAGATCAAGGTAAAGAAAATCCAGGGTTCTATGTCTCTTTGGAAACAACTTCTTCACATATGCCTTCAGCATACTCATAGATAGTCACCCATGGGGAGGGTCCTTCACAAAGAGACACAGGGTCAGGAATGGAGTGGCTTCGAGGAGGAAATATCGAGGAAAATAATCAGTCAACGAGAGAGAAACTGAAGGTGGAACTGGCCCAATATGTTTATAAACACCACACAAGGATTTTGGTGGCTCTTGACGTTGAACGACAAATTAGTGGTTGTAGTGCATCATTCAACCTCTCATCCCCTGCCCACGATTCTAAGTACAAATCTCTGTAGATGATACTTGATTTGGCCTCCATTATGTTACCAGACAAGTTAAACCTCCATAAAGAAATTGGGGAAATGTTGCATAACGAGGTATTGAAGCACAATATAGTGCTAGAAAAGGCCTAGAATAGGTTGGATAAGATAGTAGTAACCCTAAAAAGGGAGAGGGTGAACTCCAAATCTCTCTCAAAGCAGTTGGAATTTTATAATGTCATGATAAAGGGGAAGGGAGACGACCAAGAGATAGCTATGCAAAATGTTCTCAGGAAGACAGAGCTGGAGCTACAAGAGCTATGACGGAAGATGAATATTCCTAGCTATGAGAAAATTCAGACAGTCAAACTTTCTCAAGTCGAGAAAGAGACAGAACCCCTCTCATAAATACTCCTCCAGAAGGGCAACAAGATAACAGATCTGAAAAGAAGATTGGTTGAGTTGCAACAAGTACATGATATTCATGTCTGCCTAAGCCCAAACCTTAAGACCCACATAAACCTTCAGAGAAATTGACAAAGGTGTTAGCAGAGCTGAAGGTCTCAGAAGACAAATCTTGGGTAGTGCGCAGATACTTGGAGGAGGAAAAGAGCGCCTTGACTAAAAAAGACAAGCTAATATCATCTTTACAAAAGGATATGGATGCGACTGGCATGGGGTCTCAAGATCTGAAAATGTTAGTCAAGGACTTGAAAGCTCAACTCAAAGGTAACATGTCTTTGGTGGAGACCAGGCAGATGATCTGGAGTGAAATAATGAAGGAGGTAAAACATCATTGGGAATACATCACTCTGGCTAATGACAAGAAGATAAATGTCTATGACTTCAAGGCCCAATTGAACGCGGGTCTCCGCGAGCGAATGAGAATGTGATGATCACACAGGGCTACATTTAGTTTATCAATGAACTCCCCACAGAGGATTTAGGAATGCGCGGAGTGGTGGACCGTTTTAGAATGGTGATGGAAATCATGAGAATGATACAGAAATAATACACTCAAGCTAAGGTCGTCGATTATCTGGGATAGTTTCCAGGGGAGTGGAGGCTTTTGATAGTGAATGGAATAAGGTCGTTGAGGCAAGGTTGCCAACCTGTTGGGATCCATTAGGTGTGTTTCTCCCCTGGGCATCATATGAGCAAAGAATGGTGGAGATCAAGATTAGAGTTGACTCAGTCCAGGAGAAGACACCTCTAATTAAGGCTAAAACTTTGGTGGTGTCCCTCCAAAATTAATTTTTGTTACTAGCCAAGATAAAAAAAAAAAATTCTCAGTCAACCTGGATTATTCTGAATTGAATCGGTTCCATGCCTTATTCGAGCTTTTCATCACTACGCCATTACCCTCAGAAATCATGTGGCAAAGATGCTACAAGCATGCACATCCACCAGCAGCGTCTGTAGAAATTATACAACAAGCATGTATGTACTTAATTCTCATGATCTAACAATTATATGCCATTTTTAAATACATAATCGCTTCTACAAAAATTCTTGCAGAAATTTAAAACATGATCGCCAATTGCAATATCAAGAAGAAATATCAATCACACATAAAGCAGAGGTTTTACCGGGAAAGCATAAAGCTAAAAAATTCACTATCATATATTATGTATATATCATGGATCATGAAAAAATCTCATACAAAACTCTAATCCAAGAGCTCTCAGTATAATATACAATTGTCTCACATTGTCTTGCAAAAATTTGCAAATGCCTTTGCCAATTTTCTACCTCCTGGAAACCTGCCTCCACTGCACAATGTTAGATGATTACAACCTCAAATTCGATGAAATCATGCCCTCCTTGACTGCGCAATCCTCATGAGCATATCCAATGTGTATTTTTCTTTCTTGAGTGCAACCAAATATAGTACAACTGAAAGTCATCTGTCCCTTTCACCTACATCTCAACTGGGTCTCCACTAGATCTGACTTGCATGTAGTTAATAGTAGTAAATTTTTAGTTGCATGTGATATCGTTACATGTGAACTAATTTAATATTTAATTCATTGATCTCTCACTAGTGTCTCTTTAGTTACAACTAGCACAACTGAGTTTAACTCACTTAACTAAGTTAAACTACTTTACAACTCTTATAACTAAACTTCCAACTCTGTTACAACTTCGAATCACTCAGTTACAACTAATTCCACTTGCATGTCCCACCAACCAACCTTTGAACTCGAAATTCCTTCAGCTAACTGGTTTTCCACTTTAGTTAACTGATTCCAAGTGCTCCATGAGAATAGATTAATATTTATTGTCCAACCATTATTAAGGGATAATAATAGTCGACATGCATCTATAAATAGACATGTGATCTATAAATATAACTCTTACATACATCTATAAATATAATATCATCTATAATTAGAATTTTCTCATACATCTATAAATAGACATCATCTATAAATAGAATTTTCTCATGCATCTAAAAATAGACCTCCACCTAAAAATAGACTGTGTGGGCCCCACCTACTGTAGGTGCTTAATTTTCACTAGGATCAAGGATGTTGTTTTTGGATGCCAATTTCATTTTTTCTTGTTGCAAACTTCAACACTCCCTCTCAACAAGAAAGGAATATCTTTGCATGCGCCATGCAACTCCATGCATGCGCCCTACAAACTTTGCATACAACACTTCTCTAGTGTTTCTCGCACATGAAAATATTTCATTCAACACTTCCGAAACTAAATAGCCTCCAAAAAATTGAATCAGTATAATGCATCTATCATCAAAGTCTTCTGACTTCTGTTGGTACCAATTTCAAATGTCTTCAGGAACCACTGCGTTTTTGACCTCTACATCCATGCAATCTGCACTTGCTGCCAACTCTGATTCGTGCTCCAGTATCTGACACTGTCACTATGATCATGTCCTCTCGACATCTGACTACATCAATCCAACTTATCCTGCTACTACTGCTCTGTGGGATCCTCGTAGCCAAGTTCAATTCATGAGATCCACACCATCTCAATGAATCCTGCCCATAAATTTCTTCTTAGGATTATCCACGCATGTCATCCCACCTCTCACCTGGTGGTATAGTTTCATGCACTCCCTCTGCCCATCTGGCATGAAATTTCTCTACATGAGTGGTTTCTCCCACTCCATGATCCTCATCTTGTGGCTGCTCCACATCCTGAGGTTAAATCTTACCTGCATGCAAATCTAGCTCCCTCTCAAGGTTCAATTTCATGGATTTCTCACACTTCCCAATGGTAGGAAGCT
This sequence comes from Pinus albicaulis, assembly GCA_034641835.2. Lineage (NCBI taxonomy): Eukaryota > Viridiplantae > Streptophyta > Pinopsida > Pinales > Pinaceae > Pinus > Pinus albicaulis. The sequence continues at coordinate 1,175,217,696 of CM076584.1, read as the reverse complement.
CTGTAGAAATCACATCTACATCAACTCTATATATATTCTTAACTCGAATCCCAACCTTCTTGGCTTGCCTTGTTTCTTTGTGTCGCAGGAAAACTTTTCCTTCACTAAAAACAACATCATAACCTCTATCCTCTAACATTGCGACTCAAACTAAATTTTTCTTCAAACCTGGAACATGCATAACATATTTGAAATGAAATATTTTACCCAATTCCCTCTGAAAGGTAATGGTACCAATTCCAGTCGCATTGTATCATCCATCGTCGCCCAACTCAATATGCATATGGAGATATTTCTCCTCCAAGTCACTGAAAAGTTTCTTATCTTCTTCATGTGAAAGGAAGCTAAAATTGCTAGGTAAGAACCTCACCATCTGTAGCTCCAACAACCATATTTTTCTTCTTCCTTTGTGGAAATTTATGGCATATGTCCATACTCGTGACAGTGAAAACACTTCACTTTGGACATGTTGTGATCCTTTCCAGCTTCACCGGCCTTAGATTTAGAATGGAATTTCTTCCCCTTCCCCTTCTTAACCTTGGAAGCCAAAGAAAAATCCTCTTCATCATTATTCTTTGATGAAGATCCATCTCTAGTGTTCCATATAAACTCCTCCTGCACTAGATCCGACCATAGTCATTCCCAATCCAGCAATTTTTCCCATTTGTTGACAGAGTCTTCATAACTGTGCCAACTCTTAGGAAGTCCCAAGAGAGCCAAACTCACCAAATCATCATCAGTAACACTTATTGCTACACTCCCAAGCTCATACCGACATTGGACAAACTTTGTTAAGTATATTGGAATAGTGTCGTTCTTTTCCATCTTGATCTTCCCGAGTTTATCTTTGAGCGCCAATTTCCTACAGTCGTTGCTGCTTTGGAATAGATCTGTCAAAGCCTTCCACATAGCATACAGTGTGGATTTCCCATGAAGGCTTGAGACAATTTAGTCTCATACACCTTCCAACATAATCCTCCTCGCCCTTGCCACTTTCTTTTTCCATGCATCAAGTAATGCAGCATCTGTTGAAGTAGGCTTGGAACATCTTTGTCAATGAATTCCTTCAAGCTATTATCTTCAAGCACTGCCTCCATCCTGTCCTTCCAAGCAATGTAATTCAAGTTTCCCTTGAGTGCATACTCTAGCCGCAAGCCATTTAAAGCCATTTCAATGTTTACTCAACTGTAGCACCAAGAAAATATTTCTGCAAATTCGAATTGTTTCCACCAATAAACTTAACTCCTACTTCAGAATTGCAATCTTTTGTGCTCTGATACCATGTATAAATTATACAACAAGCATGTGTGTCCTAGATTCTCCTGATCTAACAATTATATGTCACTGTTAAATACATAATCACTTCTACAAAAATTCTTGCAGAAATTTAAAACATGATCGCCAATTGCAATATCAAGAAGAAAGATCAATCACACATAACACAGATTTTTTACCGAGAAATCATAAAGATAAAAACCCCACTATCATATATTATTTATATATCATGTATCATGAAATAATATCATACAAAACTCTAATCCAAGATCTCTCAGTACAATATACAATCGTCTCACAGTGTCTTGCAGAAATTTGCAAATGCCTTAGCCAATTTTCTGCCTCCTGAAAACCTGCCTCCACTACGCAATACAAGATTATTACAACCTCCAATTCTATGCAATCATGCCCTCCTTGACTGCAAAATCCTCATGACCATATCCAATGTGTATTTTTCTTGCTTGAGTGCAACCCAGTATAGTACAACTGATGGTCATCTCTCCCTTTCACCTACATCTCAACTGGGTCTCCATTGGATCTGACATGCATGTAGTTAATAGTAGTAAATCTTTAGTTGCATGTGAGATCACTACACATGAATTAATTTAATATTTAATTCACTAATGTCTCACTAGTGTCTCTTCAGTTACAACTAGCACAACTGAGTTTAACTCACTTAACTGAGTTAAAATACTTTACAACTTTCATAACTACACTTCCAACTCTATTACGACTTCGAATAACTCAGTTACAACTAAGTCTACTTGCATGTCCCACTTGAAATTCCTTCAGCTAACTAGTTTTCCACTTCAGTTAAATGATTCCAAGTGCTCCATGAGAATAGATTAATATTTATTGTCCAACCATTATTAAGGGATAATAATAGCCGACATGCATCTATAAATAGACATGCAATCTATAAAAAGAACTCGCACATACATCTATAAATAGAACATCATCTATAATTAGAATTTTCTCATACAGCTATAAATAGAAATCATCTATAAATAGAATTTTCTCATGCATCTAAAAATAGACCTCCACCTAAAAATAGCCTGTGTGGGCCCCACCTAGTGTAGGTGCTTAATTTTCACTAGGATCAAGGATGTTGTTTCTGGATGCCAATTTCACTTTCTCTTGTTGAAAACTTCAACAACGTCCACTTCACTGTCAAGGATGCGCATGTCATCCCATCATTTTGGCTCATCCTCCACTCCTATGCGGCCACGTACCTCAGGACCTTATGCTACGTCATGCCACCCTAGATGAATATTTCAGGATCTGGCCCAAGTGGCCTACAAATTTTTTGTTTCTTTTACTTTTATTGTTTTTCTGATTAGACAATGAAATCACGATTTCACTACTGGTATTTAAGTTGGTTTTCTATTAGAGGAGTGATGCTTAGAGCACACTCCATATTTTGATCATGATGTTTTTTTTAATCACAATGTATGTACGGGAATATCAAGAAGGAATATCGAGAGAAGAGCCCATATAAAACTCTACAAGAATGAAATTCAGACAGAAACACAAGGTTCTGAATTTTTTGGAAGTTTTGGGTCATGCCATGTAATCTGTAATGTAAAAGCTATTTTGAGCTCTGAAATTCATATTCTGGAAAGTTATTTTTGAAGGCTAATATAACATGAACTTTTCCCCCAACTGGATTCCAATTGAATTGATGAAAAATATGTATATTTATCTTTTGTTTACTTAAATCACCATTTCTCTATTTTCTATTCCAATGACTCATGTGTGAAATCTGTTGGATGTGATTAGTTTAATTCATGAATTTGTATATGTTCTCAAAGAGGAAGGATGACACTCATGTATTAAGCTACAATACAGCCTTAAAATCGTGCTCCATGAGACTCTACCATCACATATCTCTGATTTGTTGCCTCTTCTTCCTAATTCTCGGAGAACTGGATTCTTATATTAATTAAGCCCATCTCTCCAGAATTCCCCTGGGAAATTCCTAAATTCACCGCACTTTAATCCAAAGATATGTTCATTAGTTTTTGTTTGGCCCTGATTAGGGACCATAGGCGCATACAGCCTCCCGAAACCATTTTTAGCCAAAATGGACTGCATGAGTTAAATACCAAGAATCCTCATCATTCCTAAACTGTTTTTCCATGAATTTTCCTCAAGATATTTTTAGAGGATGACACAATGAATATATACAAATCCTATGATCCTAAGATTTCCTAGGCACTAGTCCTTTAGAAACTCAGGGCTGTCTCTAGGAATTACAATAATATCCTATTATATTTATCTCATGGTCATGCCTTTGATAATTTGGTGCTAAGGTATAGCACCCGTTGTCCTAAGTGCATCATATCGACATATAAAAAAACAATTTATTTCTCATGATTTTCCTTATATATATATATATAGCCCATTTTCATAGCTCTAATCACATGTGTGCTTAAGGTGTAGCAATTGAGGGCTAAGATCCTTCAACATATAGGCATATTGTCATTTTAGCAAAAAGTGAAGGCTAGAGGATTTCTCCAATATTATGATATAGGTTCTCCTAGTTATGATATTAGTCATGGAAGAGCCTAGTAACTCCAATGCTAAGTGATTATTGTTCTCAACATATCATCAATCAAATGTTTTATGGTACAAATATGTTGAAAACAACTAATATTCTGATATCTTAGTGCATAGACTTTGTCAATAGATACAAAATTTTGTGATACTTGATAGAGAATTTTGACGTCATTTGTACTTGAAAGTTCTTGGTTTTGCAAGTGATTTTATTGTTAAAGTATTTTGGTATTTCTTATGATATCCCAATATAAAAATTCGTGTACATTTTATTTGGGTGTATGGTGTAGCATCTATGTATATAATAATTATTACATAGAAAGGTTGGATTGAAGGGATCTCCAAGTAATGGAAAGCACTTGCATATCATTTTATTATATTGATGATTTCCTATACATTAAAGCTTCAAAAAGGAACCACTTTAGATATATATGAAAAATAAGGCATAGTACATAAAAATATTAGGAAGAGAATTAAAGTATTGGATGCTAGTTATGCACCATAGGTGGAAAAATCACTTAACTCTGAAGATACAAAGGATTGAAATGTGGAACTAAAGGGAGCACAAAATTTTGTATTTTGTTTGAAGGAATACCATATTATAAATAATTATATTGGAAAGAGAAAAGGAAAAGGGAGAAGTGATAGATAAGAGTAAAATAACATAGTACACAACTTATGAAGTTGGGGTCTTAAGGGAGCACATGGTTGAAAGAATTTTTTGGTGAGGTGACTGAAAAAATTAAAAGAGAGAAAATATTTAATGAGGTGAATACAAAAATTCAAATAGAGAAATATTTATGAGGTGACTACAAAAATTCAAAGGTTGATGCATAAAGGAACAAGGTGACTGTAAAATTTTAATAAGAGTAGAGTGGGCGAAAGAAGAAAGGATGATAGATAAGAGATGAGAGTGGATTGGTGTCTCCTGTAGGATGGTTCTTACCAAGAAACATAGGGGATTGGTGTCTCCTATAGGTTGGCGCCTACAAAGAAGAAAATGGGATTGGTGTACCCTTTATGTTGGTGCCTACAAATTCGCAGATGGGATTGGTGTCTCCTATAGATTGGTTACTACAAATATTTTAAAGTAGGTTGGTGCCTACAAATAATAATCAATTAAAATAAGTTTTGTGGTTTTCTCCCTCAAGGGTTTCCACATATATCTCGTGTTTTATGTTCTTCTTATGATATTAATGTTTAATTATGCTTGAGTTCTTTAAACAAGTAAAAATTGTATTATAGTAATTCAACGCCTTCCCCCTCCCCACCACTTTTCAGTATAATTGTGAATCCATCATCAAGAAATATTTTTTTTAGGAAGGTCTTAAAACTGATGTTCAAATTTTTATGGGTTAATGTCTATTTTTCCAATAAAACAAGGGAGAGAATTAAGAATGTAGCTCTCCTACAACCATTAGCTATACCAAGTCAACGTTGGGAAGAAGTTTCAATGGATTTTATTATAGGGTCACTAAAATATGAAGGAAATAATGACATATGGTAATAATATATTAATTAACAAATTATGCCCATTTTGCTCTCTTTCTTGTCCTTTTAAATAAATTATCATGGAAACACCATTATGGAAATAGTCCAAAAGATACATGGAATCCTAAATATTATTGTAAGTCATAGTGATTTACTTTTCACAGGAAATTTTTAAACTAAATTATGTTCTTGTTTAGGTGCTAAATTGGCTCACAACTCATATTACCACCCTCAATTTAACGGGAAAGCTAAGATTGTAAATAAATGTTTAGAAGGATATATTCATTTCTTTGCATCTAATAAACATACAAAATGGGTCAAGTGGTTTCTCTTGAAAAAATGGTGGTACAAAACATCCTTCCATACTTCATCCAATGTGTGTTCATTTATGAAACTTTATGGAACATATCATCCTCCGTCAATCACATTTCCCATTAAGGGACTGCAAAGGTTCAAGCAACGGAGGAACACATAGGGCACTAATAAGAGGTTCTCAATATATTGAATTATAACTTGGTTATAGCATAAAATAGGATGAAACAACAAGTAGATAAAAAACAAAATGAAAGGGAATTTGAAGTGGAGGATTGGGTGTTTTTTAATTTATAACCATATAAACAGATGTCCCTCAAGAAATAAAATAAAGACAATATATTAGCACCTAAGTATGACATACAAATTGTAGTTGTATCCGTCTTCACATGTACATCCAATATTCCATGTTTCATGCTTAAATAAGGTAATTGGTGACAACATCCCAGTCCCAACTATTTTACTAGAGATTAATGAAGAAGGGAAAATTATACTAGAACTAGAAATAAACCTTGAAACAAGGATTAAGTAGCTAAGGAATAAATCAATCACTAAGTACCTCGTCAAATGGAATAACTGACTAATGAAAAATACAACACAAGAAGATGAGTTAGTCATTTAAAAATAATCATAGTTAGTAAAGTGTTTATGATAACACTTTTTTGAAGGGGAGAGGAATGTTAAGCATAAAACCCCTTATTAAGTCTTAGATATTGAGTTATTTCATTCCTATCATTATATTAGTAGATTGAACAAAACCTTTCATTGTACCATTTCAATATAATTGTATATGTTGTCGTATAATTATCTCGTCTTGTATTTTGCATTGTATTGATTATAAAAGGAAGTTTTCCCCTTCAAGTGTATCATTATTCATTGGCTATTTATCATTTTAAAGTTATTTAATCATAACAATTTCATGAAAATGGGTGTATTTTGTACCCTACAAGCCCTTTTTGTGCACCCTATAAGCAACATGACACCCTATTTGTATAAAAGGAGTGATAATTTCTCCCAATAATTCTTGCAAGGAGTGATGAATTACTTTGCCTATACATACAAATGAAGCGGGAAAAGTGAGGTTTACTTAAATCGATAAGATCTCATGCATTTGAAGGCTCATCCACTATGGGAAAATAGTGGATGATCTATCCATTGTACTATCATAGTTTGAGGGAATATCTATGGAGGAGATCACTGGTTCATTGGGGGAGTGTTCCTCACAAAACAAAAGTGGTTACTTCACTATAAAAATAGTGAAATATATATTAAGAGATGGTATAATACAAACATGATACCTTGAATACCGATGTAATCCAATGTGGTTCCTTGGCTCGAAGATCCTCTGTGACCCACATCCATATGTAAGGAAACTTTTGAATGTAGATATAATCAACAAAGTATCTCTCTTTGATATTTTTGGTAGCACGTAGTTGCATGTATCTCTCCATATATGTCTCTCCCTTAGGAATGGCTTCTTCAATTAGATTTGGTGAGTAGATGAGAGGATAAATCCAGACCCATAAGTCTTGGTGAAATGTGTTAGTGTAAGTCTATACAACTTGTCACCAGTGCTCAAACTGACTCTTATCATGTGTTGTTAGGGTCTCATAGTAGAATTTTTGTTATTTCATTAGGGTTTCAAGAAAAAATTTGGTCACTCGGTATTAGGTTAAGGACTATTTTCCACTCCTTCCAAAATTTTCACATGTTGGTCCATGTCATCACTCAGCTGAGTGTATCATCATTCAGATATCATCATCATCATTCTAGTCATCACCATCATGATTTCATTCATTTAAGTGTCTCCATTAGGTCATTAGGGTTTCAATCACCAAAACTGTCATTTCATGCATAAAATCTGACAATTGGAGGAGTGGTAATATGCAACTTTCTTCAATAAAGTTTGATTTTAAAAATGTAATTTTATGTTTCTATATGTAATAAGTACTCCATGCTCTTAAAAGTTGTAGTTAAAAGTTTTGAAAAATTCCAAGGTTCCAAAATATTCAATGTTCCAAAGAAGCCACAACAGTCCAAAAAATCACAATGTCTAAAGTTACGAAGTTAAAAACATGAAAGACATGCTAGAAAAATACATGTGGGGCTCATCATAACTCAAAGGGAGTCATTACATGGTTATAAAAGGCCCAAAAATACACAAGCACATTTCATTTTCACTCTTATTACCTCTCATCATCAAGCTCATCCTTCATTTGGCAAGAAAACACGAGTTTTTTACCTCAAATTGGGAAAAATTGGTTGGTGATGTGCATACAGACACTATATTGCGCTTCTGGAGGAAGGTGCTACTCATAGGAAGATTGTGTTGCGCATAGGTGTTGCGCACAGGTGGCTTGCGCTGTGCACAGGGAAAAGATTCCCAAATTTGCCAATTGACCACTAAAATCAGTTTTTCAAGTTTCCACTCAGGATTTTTTCACCTCTAATCTCCATAACAAGTAATTTCACTCATATTTATGCCCTCTCTTTCTTTGCACACTGTTATCACCCTAGTAATTTCTTAAGTTGTGGGATTTGAGTTTTTGGTCCAATAACACTAGGGGTAGCCACAAACCTACTTCAAATCCTAGGATCTAGCCTTCCTAGAATTCAGAGAGGGCTCTCTCTTTAAGATTTATCTTTGTTTTTTATTTATGTTTTTAGGCTAGTTATGATAGTACAATTGGTTTTGTTTTAAGATTTTGGTGGGTAAAAATCACTTAGGATTAAACTAAGGTGAAATCTACTTGTCCATTGGGCTATGGAGTCTAAGTCTAGATAGCAGTACTAGAAGGCAAGGCCAAAGGGGTACAAATGTATTCAGGGCAAGGTACATAACCCTCAAAGATTTGGGGAAAGGTTTTTTGATGAAATGGTATGATCGAGATAAAGGGAAATGAAGAATCCTTTGAAACGGAAAATGGAAGAAGGAGGCAGAGGTAAAATGGGAGTAGGAGCAATTAAGAATTCCTAACACTAGAAATCAACATAAAACATTCAAATGGTAACTTAGTTAAAAACAAGGAGCAAAAGTCTAGTCCTGTAGTAATACTCCTAGTTACACATTAAGATAGATCAAACACATAATGAATTAACTCAGAAAAGAAATAATGACAAGAAGAAATGTACTTCACTCTTCAAATTATCGCATGAATCCTGAATTATGATGCCCAATTAGATTTTTCCAATCTTCTACTTCGAAATCAACACATGTAAGCCTCCAATGTATCAGCAAAAGTATATAGAAATCTTAGCAACTTTATTCCACCTTTAACACTTCTAATACATAAGTATTTATAAAAAATATTGTTTACAAATATCCTAGAGAGATGTAGGAATATCTTTAGGAAATACAAAATATATTTACAAAATAAGAGGGACAGCTGCTTAACAAATTAGCAAGTTGTCCTCTTATCCAAAATATATATAACAACTCTATCTAATCAAGGAGCTTTTATTGGCAAGCTGTCCTGCTTGCTGGCTGCTTAGGAAATATATTTTTTTGAGATGCCTTCACTGATACTCTTTCTTCTGATACACTTTAACGATGTTCTTTTAACCCTCATACACTTTGACTGGTATTTTCATTCTTTACTACTGTAAAAAGAAGCCTTTATTCAGTAAAAAATCAGCTCACTGTCTTTTTTGTTGGACTGTTTCTCATGCAGTATTCTTCACTTTTAAAATTAAATTAGTGAATGCTTGCCATTGTTCTGCATCTGGAATTTTCACACTTTTTAGCTTTCTAAATTTTTCATCAGCATCTGAGTATTTGGCAAAGGTAGGTTTGAAAACAAAAAGATGCCTAATCTCATGCTGTACAAAAAACAAATCTTCAAAATATTGAAGGATGACCTTTCCTGTAGGAGTGCCCAGTGGCAGTGGTTTTTTTATTTGTTCTTTTGCAAACTCCCTTATCTTCTTATCATACTCTTTTTGTGCCATTATTTTGTCATTGAAGACATGAATATCTGGCAGGCCTTTCTGCCTCAAAATAGTGTATTTTTCCAAAAACTTAGTAATGGAAATGTTCATGGCTTCACATTTTTCCTCTAGGTTGTTCATTAAATTTATTTTGGTCACAACCTTATTGATTTGGAATATTTTCTCGGTTTTGTCTTGTACCTGTAACTCTTCCAACTCTGCTTTGTTCTTACTGTTTAGGAAAGTGATGAATTTTAAATCCTGTGATGGCTTATTAGCTAACTCATCCTCGTTTTTCTGAATCTCATTTTGGGATGCTAACAGTAAGTCTCTTTGCTCATAAATGACCTAAATTGAAGGCCATTGAGAATGTATGGCCTCAATAATATTTGTCCAAAGATGATTCTTGATGAAGGAATATGTTTTTTAAATGTTAACTCCTTTTGTAAATTCTTCATTTGTTCTTCAAGTCTGATAGCTTTCTGCTCATGGTTTTTAGAAGTTATCAAGGCTATTTTGTTGGTGGCTTCAAGACTTTGAATCACCTCTTTCAAGACTTTTATCTCATTAGTTTTCAAGGACAATTCCTCCATAGCTTTCACTATTTGACTTGCTCCATTTGTTTGTTGTACCTGTGTTGTGGAGGAATCTGTGGCTGATGTAGTAGCTGATTGCACTGGCACTGTAGTTTCCAATGGCTCATTAGGTGCTAATTTTTCTCCCAGAGTGGAAGCCACAGCTGTAGTAATAACTGGTATCACTGTAGGAATAATAGGAACATTAGTTTAATTCACAGTCTCTTTCTCCTTAATAAGTTGATCCATTTGGGTCTCCATATCTTTAATTTGAGCAGTCAATTTGAGGATCAACTGCATCATTTCTTCTTTTTCTGTTTGATCCTGAAGTATTTATTTTGTCTGTGGGTGTTCACTTTGAGGAAGCTTCATTTGTTTCCTCTGTATAAATTTGAATAATAGCTGAATTATTCACCGATATTATCCTGATTACACACTATTTAAGCTTCATGCATAATACATAACCTCTTCTACAATTGATCATCAATATGCGGAAATAGAAGCAGTCGCATGCACACATTAAAACATAATCAAGCACACATATAACACAGTATGTAATGGGGAAAGCATACAGCTGAAAACCCCAAACTATCTGTATATTATAATGATAGAGAACATGTAACAATACATAGCACAAAGCTCTCACAGCTCTCAGCACTATCTCACATGCTACACACAAACTAGCTCGGAAGATGAACAAGTCACAGGTTCAAATCTCCTCCACAAGTCTGCCTGCCTCTACTGCGCAATCCAAGTTGATTAATGATGAGATCCAAGTTTGAATCCCACTAGCTCCAACTGCGCAATCCTCATTGGCAATCTCCATCAATGTGTGTGCAAATCTCATGCACAAGTATAGTCACAACTGATAGTAGACTCACCCTTTCACCCACCTCTAACACTGGTCTCCACTGAACTGTCCATGCATTGCAGTTAACTGATGTATTCTTTAGTTGATTTATGAGTTAATAATTAGTGAATTAGTTAATAATTAATTCACACCACTCATCACTAGTGTATTTATCAGTTAGACTAAATACAACTAGTTCAACTAAGTTAAACCGAACACAACTCCACCAACTGTCTCATCAACTCCACCAAACTCCGCCACATGAGTTCTAACTGAATTCAACCATGCAATAGCTCAACTAACCCTTAGGAAAAGCGTATTTCCTTCTGTCAGCTGCATGTGCCACATCCAAGCATCAAACTGAAGTGCTCCAAGAGGATAAGATAATAGTCTAAATATTATTAAGGGTTAATAATATTTGACTGTTCTATTTTTAGCTCGACAGTCTAAAAATAGAAACCGCCCAATGTCTAAAAATAGAGGTCCATCTATTTTTACCAACTCGACCAATCATCCATAAATAGCATCATGCAACTCATAGACCATGATCCATATGTCTAAAAATAGACATAGTCTAAAAATAGACTTTGCGCCAAAAATAGCCTGCGGGCCCACTTAGTGAAGGCGACTTCTTTTCACTAAGCTCCATCATCTTGTTGCATTCTCAACACTCCCTCTCAACAAGATATGGATTATCTGCAACCCCTATCCTGCCTCTGTGGTATTCAAATTTGCTCCTGGTGAGCGCCTTCGTCAAGATATCAGCATCCTGATCCTCTGTGGGAATATATGAAAGTAACATGATTCTCCGCTGCACACAATCTCTGATATGATGGTACCTGATGTCGATGTGTTTGGATCTATCATGAAATACTGGATTAGCCGAGAGTTTAATGCAACTCTGGTTATCACAATAAATCACAGTAGGCTCCAAGTGTGAACCGAACAACCCGACCAGGATCTTCCTCATCCATATAGCCTCGCATGCAGCCAAATTTGCTGCCATATACTCAGCCTCTACTAAACTAAGTGCCACGGATCTCTGCTTCCTGTTGTACCAAGAAGCTGTTGTCGACCCGATACTGAAAATCCCTCCACATGTTCTATTTCTGTCCGTTGGGCTCCTTGCCCAATCTGCATCTGTGAAGCCACATAGCTTCACCTCATCCTCCTGTCTGTACACAAGTCACATATGCGATGTGCCTCTAAGATAACGCAATACATGCTTGCTGCCTTGAGAAGAGCTTGGGCTTAACTTAACCATAGCTTCGCGCTTGATTCGCAAAACGTAGCATATGTCGGGTGCGTGTATTGACCCGGGAGGAAAGTACGTAGCGACCTGACACCGTAAACGGTGGCATCCACTACCTCTGCTGAAGTAGCATCCTCCTTCCTCCAACCACCAGGAAGAGGAGTATCAACAGGCCTGCGGCCATGCATGTTGAACTTCTCCGGTATCTCCCGGGCATACTTGCCTTGAGAAACAAACAGTCCATCACTGCGCTGCCAAATTTCCAATCCCAGGAAATAATGAAGGAGGCCCAAGTCCTTCATCTCAAACTCCTTTGCAAGATCAGCCTTGCATGAGTGTATCAACAGTTCATCACCTGTCAAAATCAAATCATCTACATAAAGTACAATGATCAGCAACTTAACCTCCACCACAATCTGGTATAGGTTAGGATCCGCCTCACTCTTGGAGAATCCAAGTCCGGTGAAATAACTGTCTATCCATGTGTACCAAGCACGAGGTGCTTGTTTCAACCCATACAACGCTCTCTTGAGCCTGCACACATGCGACTCGCTGCTGAAGATCTCAAAACCTTCGGGATGCTCTGTGTACACCTCCTCCTCAATGACTCCGTTGAGAACGCAGTCTTCATCAATACGATGAATGTGCCACACCCATGCGAAAATATTTGAGAGAGCTAGGATCGTCCGTGTGAAAGAATACCTTGCGAGGTGCAAGGTCTCCTCCCTAATCGATCCTACGCGTGAGAAGCCTGGGAACGCTCGTCTTTGTGTACTTCTCCTCACGTCGACCACCAGCTTCACTTTGTAGATCCATCTGGAACCTACCACTGAGTTCCCTTCCGGCCTTGGGACAATCTCCCATGCATTGTTTCTGATAATAAAATCATACTCTTCCACCATGGCATCTACCCATGCGGGATCTTCCACAACTTCCTCGAAAGAGGATGGCTCCATCACGACACATTGACTCACAAGAGCCATGTATCCGGTGTACAGTTTCCTGTTTGTCTCTTGTCTGCTTGTTTGTGTTCTTCGTCGGTCCTACTGGCCTTCTCTTGCATCTTGACAGTTTAACAAAGCTTCTGTAGTGCGCTTCCGCCCTCTGATGGTTGGCGCTACTTGAGTGGTCTCTTCCACTCTATGAACTTCCTCTTATGGCTGATCCACATCCTGAAGATCATCCTTGGGAACTAATAGCTCCTCATCTGCATGCAAGTGTGGCTCCCTCTCAAGCGAACACTTCATGGCTTTCTCCTCATGAAATTTGATATCCCGTGGCACAACAGTCTTGCGACTGTCTGGCAAATACACACGATAGTTGTGGGGCGTATCAGTGTACCCCACAAATATCCCAACCTCTGCGGTCAGCTCCAGCTTCTTCCTGGCATCCTTCGTCACATGAATGTAAACAGGTGAACCAAAAATCCTCAAATAGGAAATATCAGGCCTCTTACCAGAAAACGCCTCCTCGGGTGTACTCATGCCAAGTATCTTGTGAGGACAACGGTTCTGCACATATACTGCAGTATTGCATGCCTCCGCCCAAAAGTGAATGGGTAGGCCCTGATCATGCAACATACTAGTGCGAAGCACCACGATGCGTTTTTTCTTAAAAACATGGCCCTTGTTCTTGTGGGTTGAGGTGCTATGAGCTCTCTTCGAATTCTTTAACGCTGTGAGTCTTGAATTTCCAGGGAATGAATTCACCACCATTTCCTCCTAAGACGCCCTGCTTCCCCAATTCCTTCTCAACCGGTAACCTTGAACTCACAGAACTTTGAGTATGTCTCGCTCTTCTTCTGCATGAAGAAGATCCAGGACTTCCGAGAAAAATCATCAACAAATATCACATAGTACATGTGCTTTGTTGTTGAAGCTACTGAGAAAGGTCCACACACGTTTGTGTGAATTCTCTCAAGGATCGTCGTAGCATGACTATCCTTCTCGTGAAAGGTGGTTTTCACAAATTTTCCCAAGGTACATCCCTTGCAAACATCTGAATACGCAAGTGTACCTTTAGGAAGCCCGGTAGAAATCTGCTGCAAAATTTTCAAAGCTCCATGGTGAAGGTGGCCCAATCTCCTGTGCCACGGCTCGCCATCATCCCAGCTCACCACTCCTTCTGCCTTGCATGCCATTTATGCGCATCAAGCTACCTGCAATCGATAAAGGTTCTTAACTCAAACCCCTATCCTCCGGGTTTCACCAGTTTCCTTACTACGCAGGAAAGCCTTTCCCTCGCTAAAGACAACATCATATCCCTTGTCTTCTAACATCGCCATAGAGATAAGATTCTTCTTCAATCCTGGAACATGCATCACTTCCTTCAATACGAAGGGTTTACCAGACTCCCTCTCAAAGGAAATGGTACCGATATCGGTCGCACTGTATCTACCATCATCGCCCATCTCGATGTTCACTCCAAGATCTTTCTCATCCAGATCAGAAAACAAATCTCGATCTCCTGTAATGTGAAAAGACGCACCACTGTCCAAGAACCATACTGATCCCATCACACTTGAGACCAAGCATGCGATCAGCGAAAAATCCAGCTCAAACTGCGAGGCTAAGGCCTCTCCCGCTACAGATCCAGCAGCCTGCTTATTTTTCTTCTTCTGCGGACAATTTGTGGCATAATGTCCGTGCTGGTGACAGTGAAAGCACTTCACCTTGGACATGTCCTACTTCTTGCCTTTCGCACCGGAATTAGAAGCTTTCTTTCTCTTCCCCTTCTTTGATTTGGCTTCCAAAGCGCAATTTTCTTCATCAGATGCCTTTGATGAAGGTCCGTCCCTGGTACTCCGCCTTATCTCCTCTTGCATAAGATCTGACCAAAGTCGCTCCCATCCTGGCAATTTCTCCCGACCATTGACAGAGTCCTGATAGGAATGAAAACTCTTCGGAAGACCAAGGAGAGCCAGGTCCACCAAGTCCTCATCATCGACAGTCACCCCCACACTTCCCTGCTCATCTCTGCATTGAGTGAACTTCGTGAGGTACTTGGCGATACTGTCGCCTTTCTCCATCTTAATGTTTCTGAGTTTATCCTTGAGCGCCAACTTCCTCTGGTCACTCTTGCTCTGGAATAGATCTGTCAACGCTTTCCACATCAATTATGGAGAAGCTTTTCCATGCAGGCTGGATACAATGTGATCCTTCACGCCCTCCAACAGAATCCTTCGACATTTCGCCATCTTCTTTTGCCAAGCCTCAACAGCGTATCGATGAGCTTTGGGACTTCGGCATCTGTAGACTCCTTGACCCATTTTCATCTAACGCCTCCATCCTATCCTTCCATACCTTGCATAATTCAAGTTGCCTTCAAGAGCATACTCCAATCGCAATCCTTGATAAGACATTTTCACTTCGACACCAAGAAAACACTGCTGCAAATTCGAATTCCACCGGCTCAAAACTCAACCGCTTCTGATCTAATGTGAGACCAAAGTATTTCTAGCACAGAGATTGACTGTAGGGGCATTTACTGGATATATCACCTTTCAAAGAAAGGATGGATCCAGAGGCTACCTGGCCCGCTTACAGACTCTGTCTACCGAAATAAATTGTAATCACTGTAATAGATCCGATGATCAATTTCGCTCTGATACCATGTAGAAATTTGAATAATAGTTGAATTATTCACCGAGATTATCCTGATTACACACTATTTGAGCTTCATGCATAATACATAACCTCTTCTACAATTGATCATCAATTTGCGGAAATAGAAGCAGTCGCATGCGCACATTAAAACATAATCAAGCACACATAGAACACAATATGTAATGGGGAAATCTTACAGCTGAAAACCCCCAACTATCTGTATATTATAATGATAGAGAACATGTAACAATACATAGCACAAATCTCCTCACAGCTCTCAGCACTATCTCACATGCTACACACAAAACTAGCTCTGAGATGAACAAGTCACAAGTTCAAATCTCCTCCACAAGTCTGCCTGCCTCTACTACGCAATCCAAGATGAATAATGATGAGATCCAAGTTCGAATCCCACTGGCTTATACTGCGCAATCCTCATTGGCAATCTTAATCAATGTGTGTACAAATCTCATGCACAGCTATAGTCACCATTGATAGTAGACTCACCCTTTCACCCACCTCTAACACTGGTCTCCACTGAACTGTCCATGCATTGCAGTTAACTGATGTATTCTTTAGTTGATTTATGAGTTAATAATTAGTGAATTAATTAATAATTAATTCACACCACTCATCACTAGTGTATTTATCGGTTAGACTAAATACAACTAGTTCAACTAAGTTAAACCGAACACAACTCCATCAACTGTCTCATCAACTCCACCAAACTCTGCCACATGAGTTCTAACTGAAGTCAACCATGCAATAGCTCAAATAACCCTTAGGAAAAGCATATTTCCTTCTGTCAGCTGCATGTGCCACATCCAAGCATCAAACTGAAGTGCTCCAAGAAGATAAGATAATGTTTATAGTCTAAATATTATTAAGGGTTAATAATATTTGACTGTTCTATTTTTAGCCCGACAGTCTAAAAATAGAAACCGCCCAATGTCTAAAAATAGAGGTCCATATATTTTTACCAACTCGACCAATCATCCATAAATAGCATCCTGCAACTCATAAACCATGATCCATATGTCTAAAAATAGACATAGTCTAAAAATAGACTTTGCGCCAAAAATAGCCTGCGGGCCCACTTAGTGAAGGCGACTTCTTTTCACTAAGCTCCATCATCTTGTTGCATTTTCAAAATCCTCAAAGATGAAATATCTTCATTCTTTTTCTTAATCAATAATTCATCTAGCTGCACATTGGAGGGATCATATCCCACCTGTATAATCAAATCTTCTATGTTTTTAATCCTTAGGTATTTAGCATACAAAGAGCCTTTGTCCAGCTTCATTTGATCCTACATGTTGATAATGGTATTTTGCAACTTAGTAGCACTCATAGACTTTGTTACTACAGTGGAATATAACATCTCAGAGCTATTTTTGTGGAATTCTATTTGGTCTAGTTCATGCACATTTTCAATATCTACTTTAAATTCAACCTTTTTTTAGTCTGCCATTGACTTAGGTGTCAAAGTAGTTGGCTACAGATATGACATAATCATTTTATTTGTGGAATATTCAAAGGTTGTATGTAGCCTGTTCTGATTCCCTAGCTTCTGTTTTAAGAATTGAGAGTAAATCTCACTTTTGATCTCTTTATTCTTTTGTTTTATTTGCTTGTAACTTTCTTTGATGTCTAAGTATTTTTCCTCCACTATGTGTGAGGAAGAAGCCTCCATGTTTTTCTGTCTTTCAATCATCTGAGTATCTTGTTCACCTGTTGTTTGATATTTTTGTATGTCTGTAAGAGTCTCATTTACTATTACTTTAGCCTCATCATTGTTTACCTCAGGCTCATTGGTATCCTCAACATCAATTACCATTTCTTTCCCTATGGAACCGCATTTGAGCCTTTTATTGTAAATCAACTTGAATTTAGTATCTGTGGTGGTCTTAGCTGTATAGGTTCCTTCATATCTACCTCTTTTTGTTGAATTTTCAGATTGTTTTTCAATTACCATAGCTTGTGTAGTATCCATTTGTCTTGTTGGCGCTGCATTGATGACTGTATTTGTAAATGTGTTTTCCACCCATTCTGTCTGATTTACAAATTTTTCAATTTCTGGCTTGGGCTCATGTATGAAAGGACGCAATTTTCACTTGACCCTTATATTTTTGAGAATACCTTGAGGGTCATAGTTCCAAGGGACGCTTTCCTGAAATTTTAACTCTGATAATTTTTTGGCAATTTCCTTTTCAACATTTATGTTATTTACAATAAAAGGACCAATCTGATTTTTCAACCTGAACTAAGTTTTCTTTTTAGAAGCCATGAAATTAATGGAATCAAATTTTAAAACCTGTCTTAAGTATTCTAATGCAAAAACTCTAATGCTCAAACACTTAGGAAATTTGTAAGGCAGTAGATTTGATCCAAAAATCCTCAATTCTGTGTGCTTTTCATACAAATACCAGTCTCCCATATTGCACTGTTATGATAACTAAAATATTCTCTTCATGTACTCACTTATCCTAGGCTGCTCTGCTTTATGTAATATACACATTGCTGGTTGGAGGAACAAATCTGAAAAGTCTGTAAAACTGAAATCACTTCTTTCTTTCCTCAGTAAGGTGGTCCAGAAGATAATGGATAGAGGTTGGCCCTCTAAGTCCATTTTCTGTAATTCAATTGGAAACTTGTTAGATTGAAAAAACAAGATCAAGTGAAATAAGTATGATTAATATCTAAACACCCTTTCAGTGGGAATTTTGGTTAATTGCTGGTGGATACTATCATCTATAAACCTGGCATAGTCAAAGATCATGGCAGGAGGTTGTCTTGGAGATAAAGTGGATAAAAAACCTAGAATGGATTCATCAGTGAATTCATCTGTGAAGTATTCTAGTATGAAAGAAAGCATTGATATCACATGTCTGGACCCTTCTGGAAATTTGGAAGTGGAGTAAGGAGGATTTAACTTTGGAATGTCCACATGAGATGGCAAAAAGTTTTGGGAAATCATAAATCTCTTAGGAAAATCTAATCCTAAATACAACTGAGTCAATGATTCTATGGATAGAGGAGTTTCCTTGGGATCAAATTGTAATTGTAACATCTCATTGATAGACTCTGCAGTAATAGAAAATATAATCTCCCTATCAGCATTAACAATTGCTCTTTGATCTGGTACATAGTGTTTTTGACACAATCTTACAAGATCCTGGCCAGGGTGTGTTATTGGAACTACATATTTGGGTAGATTAGTTTCCCAAATAGGCATTTCATCTTTATCTAAGAACTTATCGAAACACCAATTGCGAATCTCCAATAGATTGAATTCTACCACAGGGTCTGCAATTTTATAATACATATCAGTCAAGGGGATGGTTTCTTCAGTAGGTATTGGTGACTGAAGGGGATTGACAGACACAGTGGTTTTTGCAATGAGTGCGGGAGTGGATTTGATGGATTTTGATGCTTCTGACTTAGGAGGCTTGGATCCCCCAGGTTTTATAGGCTTAGAACCCCCAGCTTTGGATGTAATCTATTTCTTAGTCATTTTAAATAACTAAAGCAAGCTTAAACTGTTTGTAATAGTTGAAACTCTTGAAAACAGAGGTTTATTCAGCAATTTCTAGGAAAATAATGACTTTCAGTAATATTGTTGCTCAATTTAGGCTTTTGGGATAGGAAAACTGGTTTAAGACAGAAAACAAGGGTTTTCAGAATAATCTGGACTGTAAAAAATGAATTTTCAGGAGATCTGTGGGTATGCAAACCTTTTCTTGTTTCTGCAATTGATCTTCGAGGATTTTTAAGCGGATAAATTGAGGAAATTGGCTTTAGAAAGGGCTTTTATAAACACAGTCTTTTCTGGGAAAAATTGGCCACAGTTTGACTTGTTTCTATGTGTTTTTTGGGCAAATTATATGGACAATTTCTCTTGATTTGGGATTTGCTTTAGTTATAAATGGTTTTAACCTTGAATTTGAAAGCCAAAATGTTGAAAAATACCTCAGATGGTAGTTATTTGACTGTCGGAAGGGTTTCTGGTAACTTCTATGGTTGAATTTGAGCTTTGTTTCAACTTGTTGGAGCCGAGAAGGTCTTTTCTGGTCTTCAAATAGGGTATCTGCTATGAAATCTGAGTTTTAAGGTATAAAAGCGACAAACACAGGTTTAAAACAGAGTTGGGAAGCTTAACACGGCCAGGCAAAGTCCTTTATCAGTCGGGATACACAAATAACTTTATAAAATAACGAATCAAAAGGTTTTAACCTTTATAAATCATTATAAACAATATTAAATGCGGGTCTTATCAAGGCGAGAGTGGTTTCTGCTTTTCAAATGTGAAAACCATTGGTGGTTTTCATGTTGGCCTCAGGCGATAAGCTGTATTATGCCAAATGAACGCAATCGAATTAAATTGTGACACGTCACAAGAGGTGGATTCATGAAAACCGCTCATTTCGCGTTGATTTTGAGTTTGGGTAATTTATCAAGTTATGAGCGCGAAATGCACCCTCCACCGTTGGATCTGGAAGGTCGGGGTGAATGGCTAAGA
The DNA here is from genome assembly GCA_034641835.2 of Pinus albicaulis. NCBI lineage: Eukaryota > Viridiplantae > Streptophyta > Pinopsida > Pinales > Pinaceae > Pinus > Pinus albicaulis. The sequence continues at coordinate 1,175,197,334 of CM076584.1, read as the reverse complement.
TCAAAAGGGAAGGTGCAGTGGAAAAGGTAAGGTGGGACCAGGGTATTTTAATGAGCGCTAATATATAAAACCTTTGCATATTTTTCATTATAACCAAATATATATATATATATATATATATATTATGGGTTTATACATATAAGCGGGCTATGGTATGATATATGGTTTATAACAAAGGTTTATATGTATGTTGGGGGCGCGTGAGGCGGGTTAGGAAATTAACTATGGTCAATATTATGTATAGTATAAGGCTAATAAATATCAGGTAAATGAACAGGAAAACAAATGTGAAACGTGAAATGAACCATCAGTTTTAACTCGATATTACCCTAGGTTAACTGTGTAATGCGGGGATTTAATAGGAGCTTTTGTAAAGGCTACAGGGGTTTAAAGTTAAGTTTAAATTAAACTTTATGATAATCTTGGAAGTATTTTTATTTTATTATATAGTTTATTAAACCATGGGGGGTTTAATAACTATAGTGGTGCGGGATATTTATATATTGTTAGTTTTATGCCAAAAGGGGGTATATTTTAGGATTTTATTTCAACATGTGGATAATTAAATTTGGCATAAAATCTTGCAATAGTGGGTTTTAGGGGATATTTAAATAAAAGAAACTATATTAATAGGATAAGGTTTCTTTTAGGGAGTTAATAGAATAAGTTAGAAATTAATATGACAAGGAAAATGAAACACTCAAGAAATTCACTTATATGACTAAGTAAAGTGAAAAATTTAAGGCAAAGTTTATCATTTGATGATTTAACCACTTTTACTTAGGATAAGATGTTTTTTGAGGGTTTGTATGTTTTATGAAATGGAGGAAGTCAGTCAAAAGGGATATTATGCATTATTGAGTAAGAAAAGAGTTCTTACTCAAGAATTTGAGTTGTGATGGGTAAATGAAGGGTAAATAATGATAATTGGGGATTAATATAGGAATTCAACACTTTTAACTAACAATGATTGAGCCTTGGGTCCGGTCCCAACAGAAGTCGGAGAAATGCTCTGAGCCCCTTTGACTGAAAGTCTAGAATGCATAATAACTATAGGGGATGGGAAATTAGTTATTTTTTCCCGGTGATGAATATTTACAAGCTTCTTCCCCCTTATTTCTACCTACCCAACTTTAATCTAACATTTTTTCTTCCGTTTTGCAGGTGCACTTGAGCTTGCTACCTTGAAACATTTTTATTCTTTTGAAACGCATAAAAACTATCTAAATCTACCTTATATCATCTGACGGCTCAGATTAAACTGATGAACTCTTTATTCTCTACCTTTCTATTGATTAGTCAGGATTAAACTGTCTGACTAATCTTTATTCACTATCTAAAACATGGAAATTGAAAACATGATAAGTCAAGATTAAACAGTTTAACTCATCATGGATTATGGCATTTATTGACACTCTGCCATAATCATTTGGAAAAAGTAAAAAAGTAGTGGCATTTGGATTTGCACACTTTCATGTTTTATTTCTTTTTCTTTTAGGGTCTATATTTTTTTTTTTAAGTCCTTTGATCTTTCTTTTAGGACTTTTACCCTCTTTTTGATTTTCTATTTTTTTATTTTTTACAAAATATGGGAAAAAAAACTTGCAAAAAGCAAGGTATGTACATATTTTACAAGACTATCATAAGTCAATTCCAAATTATGAATCCTATACTTATAGGACCCTAACAGCGGCTTCACATGGGGATGGAATTTCCTGGTGAAATGCCAAGAACTCCAAGCCTAGTAGCCTTCAATTTTGACCTTGATGGTCTAGTAATTGTCTTTTGTTTTCTGCAAAAAATCATATTTATGACATTTTAATCTTCAAATCTTAGGGCCTTCTCTCCGGGCTTCAACTTTGGAAAGAAAATATCCAATCCAATCTAAACTTTAATGGATATTTACAATGATGTAAAAAGTACCTGGGACTAACTATTGGTTAAATCAGAGGAATAATAGTGTTTGAGCATTCTACCATTAACTGGTCCTTCTTGAATATCTTTTCCATCCAAATATTTGATGAATAAAGCATTGTTACCCCTATATCCATAAATTACATATGGTCCTTTTCATATAAAATCAAATTTTCCATGCTTGCCTTTTTCTTCTCTCCTGGAATCCCATTTTAACACTTTATCTCCAATGGAAATGTCATCTTCTTTACTTCTTTTATCAAATAATTTCTTGATTCTCTCTTGAATAAATTGAGATTTTTCATAGACTTCTTCCCTTGTTTGTTGTAGATGAATGGTTTGATTTATCCTTCTTTGTATATCATTTAACTCCACGTGTGATTCTTGAATGATCTTCATTACTGGAACACCTAAAGATGATGGGAAAACTTCATCCATCCCATATACAATTTGGTAAGGAGAAGTTCCAATTGACTTTTTGGTAGTAAGTCTATATGCCCATAAGGCATAGACTAACTTTTTATTCCAAGTTTTCTTGTTGTCCTCATGTAGTTTTTAAATGATATTCACAAGGCTTTTATTTGAAGATTCAGCTAGGCCATTACCCTGAGGGTAATAAGCAGTAGAGTGGCCTAGGGTAATATGGTACTTATGACAGAAGGAAATCATTTTCTTAGATTTAAATGCTGCTACATTATCAGTAATTATTTTCTGTGGGCATCCAAATTTAGATCAAAGGTTGTTTTCTATGAAAGAGATAATGACTGAGTCAGTGGATTGTCTGGTAGGAATAGCTTCAATCCACTTAATAAAGTAATCTGTGGCAGTCAAAATCCACTTGTGTTGGCCGGAGGATGGAGGGTGAATTTCCCCAATGAAGTCTAAACCCCATTGTTGAAATGGCTTTTCAGTAGAAATAGGCTTTAGAGGTAAAGGTAATAACTTCATTTTTCCTTCAAAAATCTGACATTTATGACATGAAGTAACAAATTTTTTCACATCAACAAATAAGGTAGGCCAGTAAAAACCAGCTCTAAGGATCTTATATGCAGTACTTTTCCAATATAAGTGTCCTCCACGGTCACCTACATGAAATTATTCAAGAATTTTGTCAGCTTTTGATTTTAGTAAACAGTTCAGTAATATCCCACTTTTTTCTTTCCAAAAAAGCACATTATCCAAAATACAAAATCTCATTTCTTTAAGTTTAATAAATCTGGCTTTAGTCCTTGTTAATCCATGAGGAGCTTGTAAGTATGTAAGTATAAAGATAATATCTGAGTACCATGGTGAGTCTAGAAAGGCTTCATTGATCAATGGAGTCTCCATCTCTTCCTGGTTATCAATTTGAGAAATAAAATTTATATCTAATGCATCGCAATTGGATTCAACCATCAATCTAGCTAATCCCTGTCATTTAATGAGTTTAGTTGGTTTAATCTCTATGTCATATTCTAGGATAGTGGCAATCCACTTTTATCTTCTTCCATCAAGACCATTCTGAGTGAGAATGTCCTTTACTACAGAATTAGGGACATAGGAAATAATGTGGGAGTAAAGAATGTAAACTCTGAAATATTTTATGGCTTTAACCAAGGCTAAAGCTTGTTTCTCCATTATGTTATATTTCAGAGGTGCATCTCTAAGGGTTTTACTGAAAAAGGCTATAGGCTGTTCAAAACCCTGATCATTCTTCTGCAGTAGAACTGCAGCAACGGTATGCTATGAGGCAAATGAAAAAATTATAAAGTCTTTTTTGAAATCAGGACTAATTAAGACTGGTGTTTTATTTAAAGCTTTTTTAATAGATTCAAATGATTGGATTTCTGCTAAGTTAGAAATAAATCTCCTTAAAAACTCATTTTACCTAAAAATGCTTGTAACTCTTTAATATTTCTAGGTGGATGAATGTTTAGAATGGCCTCTATTCTTGCAGGATCTATCCTAATACCTTCCTTTGAAATTATGTGTCCTAGTAATTTTCCTTCTTCTAGTCCAAAAAGAGTCTTTTTAGGGTTTAAAGATATACCAAATTTTCTACATTTAATAAAAACTTGTCGTAGATGATCCAAGTGTTAACTATCTGACTTAGAAAAAACAGTAATATCATCTAAATAAATAACAAAGAATTCATGTATTTCCTTTGCAAAGGCTATGTTCATAGCCCTCTGAAAGGTAGCTCTAGCATTCATCAAACCAAAAGGAATTTTCACATACATGAAAGTGCCCCAAGGAGTGGTAAAATTTTTTTTTGCTTGGTCTTCCTTTTGAAAAAGAATCTGGTTATATTCTGAAAAACCATCCAATAAAGATATCCTGGAATAACCAACTACCCTTTGTAAAATATGATCCATCTTTGAAGGTAATAAGACAGGATTAATCCTCCTCATTTTTTTCTTAAATGGTTTCTGATCATATTTTATAGGAATCTTATGTTGGATTATGTTTGTGTCATAAGCTTTAAAATCTTCATAACTCCATGAAAACACATCTTGATATTCCTTTAAAAGTTCAATGTATCTTTATTTTTCTTGAGGAAGTAAATATTTTGACAATTTAATCATTTTTGGCTTTAATTTTGTCCCAATGTTACATTCTTCAATGTCAGACCTGACTGGTTCCATTTTTTTCTTTTTAGGCACATCTTTGAATCAAAAAGGTCCTCCAAAGGAGTTAAACCCTTAGGCAAAAAATTATCTTTTAGATCTAACATGTCAATTTCTTCTTCAATGATTTCCTCTATATCTACTTTCTCTAAGTTATCTATGTCAAATTGAGTAAATACAGTGGGTTTGTTAAATTTATGTACATCTATGTTATCTATTTCACAATTAAAATCTGAATCTATATTACAGTTTGAATCTATCTTACAATTTTGAAATTCTTCTACATTACTCAAAAAATTGAGAAATCTGCCAGTATTTGACATTGCCTGGGACAATGGGTCTGTATTTAACTTCAGCAGTATGCCTATGTGTTGGTTGAAAAGGTAAGTTACATGTGCTAGCAAAATTTGCTAAGCAATGTGCTTGAATGTTCTGTTTTCTAGGTATATTAGCAAACTTACATTCCAATAAATCTTCACATAAATCAATTGTTGTATCTCTATATCTGGCTAATCTAGGATTATTAACATAATACTCTCCATTTACTTGCTTAATGATTAATTCTGAATCTCCCATGATTAAAATTCTTTTACCTCCTAAATTTCTGATGATTTGGAGGCTTAAGATAAGTGCCTCATACTCTGCCATGTTATTAGTACATTTGAAGTTGAGTCTAAAGGCATGTCCTTCTGAATGACCTGTCTCAATGTTTGTGATCCATATTCCAGCTCCTGCTCCTGTTTTGTTCACAGAACCATCAAAGTCTAAGTGCCAAAGGGCTTCATGAAAAATATTTTCATTGTTTGGTTTTGGCTTTATGTCAATTAGTTCTGTTTGGATTTCATTGTCATCATAGTTACATAAAATGAAGGAATCAAGGTCAGTTGGTGTTGAATAAATGGGGTAATTTATGGATCTTTCTGCACTGCTGACCATGAATTTCATTAAAGTCTCCCTATAAAGCTTCTTAGGCTGTCCAAATACTGATATAGTAGCATAGCTCATGTCTAATTGTAGAGATCCCTGCAAATTTTCTCCCCATGAGCGAGAAAGAAGCATATCAGACTTTGGTGGGATGTCAGCTACTACCATATCCATAACCATGCTCTTACCAAGGTACTGAACCAAATTCACACATAAGTCTTTAACCAATCATATGCATTAACTTTTCTAGAATTAAATGAGAACAAATCCTTATAAGGCCTGGTTATTTCTAGATTAAGAGTTTCCATAATGGCTTTTGGCATTCAGTTATGGGAAGCTCCTGAATCTAACATAGCATTGTGTAAAATCTGATTGTGAATAGTAAGGCTGATATAGAAAGGAGGGACTGGTCCATTTGAATGCTTACCATTTACATCAAGGCCAAATATTAGCTATGGTTGATCATCATTCAAATTAATGGCATCTTCACCATCATTCATATTCAAAGTCTTAGTAATTGTTGATTTATATAAGTCATTTTTTACCAATTCAGTTAAAGGAATTGGTATTTTTAACTTAGTTATTTCAGTCTGAATGTTTGATGAGGGTTGAGACTTGCTATTCTAAAGTAATTCATCTTTTGTAACTGTTATCTAAGTGGGTTTTTCTTGAATTTCAACTGTTGTACCTTTATCTTTAGTTGCTCTAATATTCTCTGTTTGAGTTTCTTGAATTTTTCTGTTTTTAATTTCTTTTTCAGGGACAATTTGTGTGGCAGTAGATGTTTTATTAGTCTTTGAATTTTCAGCAATTGTTTTTGTATTATCAGTTTTGGGGTTTGCTGATTTAGAATCAGCAGGACTCTTTTTAGGATCGGGAATTGTTGGTTTTACTGAATTAGAAGCTTTTGTAGTATTAATTTTTGGTACGTCTTTGGAAGATTGATTTACTTCATCAGTAATATCAACAATCTTGGGACTTGTTGATTTTTTAGGATTGGAAGGATTGGAATTTTGCTTATTTTCCCTTGGGAGAATTTGCAAAATTTTTGTTTTTGGGGCTTCTACATTCTTTTTAGTTTGATTTTGGGAATTGTTTTTTGTAGAAGGTTCATTATTTTTCTTATCTCTAAGGTTATACTGACTATGAATTTCATTAATAGAAAATTCATAACCTTGTTTGTAGTCAAAAGATTCACTGGAGTTTAACTTGAGTTGTTGAAGCTCAAACAGTTCTAGATCTTCCTGAGTGAGGAAAATGGTGTTGTTTTCATCTATTCCCATTAGATGATTGATGTCATCCTCATCTTCATCATTATTTTGAGAACTTTTGGCATAGTTATATTGAAATGGGGGCCTAATGTTTTGGTCTGGAGCAGCTTCTTTAGCTTTTCCAAGGTTATTATTTTTTCTAAAATTGGGATTTCTAATCTGAGGTTGATTATTCCATTGAGTTTTTATATCTAAATTATCTAATATTTCAACCACCCTTTCTAAAGTTTTAGCAACAAAATCTAATTTAACATCTGAGTTTGAACTTTCTTCTTTAATTGTAACTCTTCTTTCATTCCTAAGTCTAGCTTTCCTAGCTAAAATGTTAATTTCTACACTAACAGCTGTTAGGACCTCACTATGTATCATTTTTACTATATATTTTGACACCACCTTACCTTTTATAACCATGTTTAAAAAGGATTCCATCATCAGTTTCATTTACTTTATCCCAAGGTATATAAAATCCTCTTCTTTATTATATGTTTTATCTGTTTACATATAATTCCATATTACTCTTATATTTTATCATTAATCGAAGTAGATTGTTGCTAACATAAGTCTAAAATATCGCAGATAAGTTATATGTTGTGCTGGAACAATCAGCCGTTGCTGAAACAGTCAAACTTCGTTGCTGAAACAGTCGACTCCGTTGCTGAAACAATCGACTCCGTTGCTGAAACAACCAGCAGGCACGCAAATTCCGCCACTATTCGTAATTTGCGATTCTGGAAGAGCATTTTGTGGAACAATGGCAACAACATGAAGACGTGGTTACACGGATTATTCTGAAGATAGTACTCTTTTTGTATCTGTTGTAACAATATCTTTTTATGGAAGAACAGAATAGCCTGTTTTAAGAAAGAAGAACAGATTCGAGATAAACGTAGATTTGCTCTCATGTAATTGTAAGAGATGTCTCCTCTTTAAAAAGAGGAGACATCATCATTAGAAAGGAGTTCGAGTTTGAAAGCTACAGAACATTGTGTTTGAGAGAACTGGAGCTAGACTCCATTTGTAATGTATCATTTCTTTTGACAAATGAATAAAATTTCCTTTTGAGCGCTCCAATTTAATCCTTTCATGGGGAATCTTGTGAGAAGGAAAGGGCCTTCCTTCCTCACAAGATTCACCCGTCTGTACCTGTAGTTTGTTTAATTTCTTTATGCTATTCGCACTTTACTTTAATTCTGCTTGCTGAACACCAGTTACACAGTTCTGTAGTTTATTGAGTACTCTGTTTCCTTAACGCTGCATATGTTTAAGTACATTCATTCTTAAGAAGTTGAGAGATCAATTTCTGTTAATTGTTTGAATGTATGATGCTGGGAAGTAGGTGCTGAAGGTTCCTGTACAAAGGAATAGGGCCCTGCTCCCACTAATTGCCTTTCTTTTCCTGCAGTGTGATTAGAAACAGGAGACAAGTGCTGAAGGTTCCTGTTCATGGGAATAGGGTCTTGTTCTCTTGAGTTATCTTTTCTACATAGTGATTAGTGTCAGGCAGCAGGTGCTGAAGTTCCTATTTAAAGGAATAGGGTCATGTTCCTCTTATGGTTGAATAGTTTCCTTTCCTGCAGATTGATTTCCCTTTATTTGGATTCTAAACTGCAATATAGGAATTACTTCTGCTATAACATAAGTGACTTCAGCTTTGATTAAACAGAGTGTGAATAATTAGATTTGTATGATTGGTAATTGTGTGGCTTTTTACTACAACATTGTTTTTGCTTTTGAAATTGAGCATATCCAGTGCGTTATTGTCTTTGGAATAAACAGACTTCCTCGGGTTGACAATTTATGTGGAGCTTGAATTGTGAAAACAATTAAAGCGACCAACATTTTGGCGCCGTTGCCGGGGAAGGCAATTATAGATTTCAAAAGCATTAATATTTTCTTTCTAGATGTGCAGATTGTATGAGAGGACACGGAAACCGGAAGAAAACTAACCCCACAGGTGGCAAAGGCAAAGGAAGGGGAGGAAGAAAGACTTTCATTGACGAGATTGTATCAAAGGCTGAATCATCACAGAGATTAAGTTCTCGAAGACAAAAACTTCAACACTCCCCTCAATCAGATTACAAAACAGAGGAAGTTGTGGGTCCTGAAAATATATAGGAGCCAGTGATTAAAGAACCAACAGTCAGTGCTGGAGAGTCAGAAGAAAGTGCTAGCAATTTAGCAGAGCACATTGAGGAAATAATAGAGAGTGTTGGACGACCAGTGGAGAACATTGAAGAGCCAGTAGAAGATCTTGACGATCGAGCAAGTGCAGTAGGAGAATAGACAATGGAAGGAAACAATGAAGATTTCTTTGGTGGAGGACGTGTAGATCCTGAAGGAGAAGGAAAGGATGAAAATTCTCTCTCTACCTTGGGATTTCCTATCAGTGATCTCCCTGCAGGAACAACTCCTATGAAAAACATTCCATTGTCTGCTTTACCTAACTTTCATGGTTTATCCTCTGAAGATCCGGATGAATTTATTTTTGAATTTGATATATTATGCAAAAGTTATGATTATGTTACTAATGCTCAAAAGTTGAAACTGTTTCCAGGAACCTTAAAAGGAAATGCTTTAAGATGGTTCATGAGCCTTGGGAGTCAGGTAATCACAAATTGGGAGCAGATGAAATAGAAATTTCTGCTTAAATATCAAGACTACTGCCGGACGAGAGAAAAGAAGGATGAACTATTCAATATGGCACAAAAGCCGGACGAGAATTTGGAGGACTATGTAGAAAGGCTGCAGTACAACATACAGAGATCTGATCATCCAAATATAAGTAAGGAAATTCGCAAAACAATATTACTTAGAGGTTTAAGGGATGATTGTTTAGACATGTTAAATATGCTTGGCAAGGGAGATATATCTAAGGAATCATATGATGAGATTGTTGAACTTTCTAAGAGGTGTTCAAGGGGAGCTGCAAGGAATAGAGTAAGTAATAGAGATTCCACCTATTCAAGACTGCAGAAATCAGCCAGTGGAGGAGCAACAAGAGCTAAAATAGGTAATTTACTTGAAGAATTTAAAACTGAGATGTTAAGTTCTTTTGCTTCACAAATTGACACTTTGCAGGTTAAGAAGAAGCAGGCTGAAGCAGAAGCAACTCTAGCTGTCTTTTTCTCGAAGTGCAGAGACAAACATCCACTAAGGGAGTGCCCATTGGACAAAATACCAATCTGCACCCTTTGTGAGAAATATCATGAAACAAAACAATGTCCATCTCTACCAGGAATAAAGGCAGCATTGCAGCCAACGGAAGAAGAAGCTGAAGCAGTTTACCTGCTAACTCAAAGAAGACAATGGCAACCAAAAGGACAAGGTATGAACTCTGGTATGCCATTTAATCGTTGGAACAATTATTCTGCTTTCGGTCAAACAAATTACCCTCCCTTCAATCAAATGCAATACCCACCCTTCAATCAAATGAATTTCCCACCCATGCAGCAATCAAACCCTCCCTTTGTTGATCCTTCAATGTGGACTCCTTGGCCCCCATAGCAGCCATCTTCTTTTAACCCTTGGAATTCAAATTGGAGAAGCCAACAACTTCCGTATCCAAATCAATTGCCTCAATATCAACAACCACTTCCTCTGCCATCAAATGCTCCGCCAAATAACCAAATGAGACCCCAGCTACCTGTGCAACCAAATCCTAACCCCAATAATAAATTTGTGCAAGTCATTGATATTCAGAATCAGTCTATATTTCCTACTATGCAATGTAATGATATTCATTTAAGATCCGGGAAAATAGTAGAGCCTATTATTGATGACATAACTTCTTCTGATTCTGATAAAGAGGAAACTGAGAAACATAAGAAAGCACAACCACCTTCTAACAAAAATGTTGAAATAACTGAACCACCATTCCCCGAGCGTTTGGTTTTAACTAGAACGCCTGAAACACCTGCTTTTAATCTTTTAGGGGAATTGCAAAATTTGTATGTTAAAATTCCACTTTTACAAGCATTAAGAGATGTACCAATTTATGCAAGAACAATAAGGGATATTTGTGTTAAGAAACCTGGTAGGAAAACTAAAGATCCCCTTACAGTACATGTGATGGGTGACTTATCTGCATTAATGTCCGGAAAAACCCCTCCACAGCAAATATGAAACGATCACGAGCCATCCTACCGTGACGGTTCAAATTGGTAAAACAATGATTCCTCAAGTTCTGGTAGATTTAGGTGCCGCAATAAACATAATGACTCTTGAAACTTCACAAATGTTACAGCTGAATAACACAATCAGAGATACACCCACCATTCTAGAATTGGCGGACCGTTCTACAATTAAACCTGAATGAGTTGTTGAAGACCTACTTATCTCAGTTGAATCCTGGAATTACCCAGCTGATTTTGTTGTATTGCAGACTAAAACAAAGCTGGGGGGACACCCCTTAATTCTAGGGAGGCCATGGCTGGCCACAGCTGATGCCTTTATCAGTTGCAGATCTGGTTCAATGACAATTTCTAATGGTTATGAAACCAAACAACTTACTCTTTATCCTCATGCTACACCCATAATTAATAATGAAGATTCTATGTGGATGGATTATGATGATAATGTTGTTCAGCCTATTCTAACTATTGGGCAAGCTTTAACTCTTAAAGACAATACAAAGAATGAAATAATTAATAATTTTATTTGTGAACCTTCTTCTGTAATTACTGAAACACACAATCAATTGACTGCAATTTTTGAAACAGATACCCAAGAAAAGATTGAATCTGAAGACTCATCTCAGACATTAACCACCATCTCATCTAAAAGCATAATAGTTGAAATTGAACCTGGCAAGACATTAAACATAAATCCTGATCTAACAGTTGCTGAAACACAACAGTTAATGAAGTTATTGCATGAATATAAGGAAGCATTTGCATGGGATTATACAGATATGAAAGGGATCTCTTCTGAATTATGTACTCACCGAATTTACATTAAAGATGGATGTCGACCAGTCTGTCAACCCCAAAGACGAATGAACCCTAATTTACGAGAAATTGTTAAAGAAGAACTTCAGAAATTGCTTAATGCAGGATTTATATACCCCATATCTGACAGTGAATGGGTTTCCCCATTGGTAATTGTCCCTAAGAAAAAACGGGAAATGGAGAGTATGTGTTGACTACAGAGCCTTGAACAAAGCTACTCAAAAGGATCACTTTCCTTTACCTTTCATTGATCAGGTGTTGGATAGTCTGGCAGGGAAGAAATTATTTTCTTTTCTAGATGGATTCAGTGGGTATAATCAAATTAAAATTGCACCCCAAGACCAGGACAAGACCACTTTCACTATCCCTTGGGGAAATTTTGCTTATAGAGTTCTTCCATTTGGGCTATGTAATGCATCAGCAAATTTTCAGAGGGCTGTTATAGGAATCTTTTCTGATATGCTGAATGACTCTATGGAAATATTTATGGATGATTTTACTCCTTATGGTGTGTCTTTTGAAGATGCATTACAAAATCTTGAGAAGGTACTTAAACGATGTATACAAGCTCACCTCTCCCTAAGTACTAAAAAATATCATATGATGATGAGTGAAGGAGTAGTGCTTGGACATTTTATTTCATCTCAAGGTATTCAGGTAGACCCATATAAAATATTGGTCATTCAGAATCTTCCTGTTCCTAAAGCACAAACTGATGTGAGAAGTTTTCTAGGACATGCTGGATACTACAGAAGATTTATTAAAGATTTTTCTAAGATAGCTTCTCCATTATTTGTGTTGCTTATGAAAAATGTTGAATTTAAGTGGACTAATTCTTGTCAGAAAGCTTTTGAAGAACTCAAGCATCAGTTATCTACTGCTCCTATTTTGAGGGGGCCTGATTGGAACCTCCCTTTTCACATATCTTCTGATGCTTCAGACACTGCAATTGGAGCTATCTTGGGACAAGAGGAAAATCATCTTCCTTATGCTATCTACTTTATTAGTAAGAATATGACCCCTGCTGAGCTTAATTATACAGTTACCGAAAAGGAGTTTCTTGCAGTAATTTATGCCATTAATAAATTTCGACACTATATCACTGGTTATTCTACTTTTGTGCACACTGACCACTCAGCTATCAAGTATTTAATGAAAAAATATGTTACAAATGCTAGAGTTACCAGATGGCTATTATTACTGCAGGAATTTGATATCACAATTGTAGATCGGCCTGGTAAAGAAAATGTGGTGGCTAATTTCCTTTCACGGTTAAAAACTGACAATGATATTCCAGTAGATGATTCTTTTCCTGATGAGTATTTGTTTGCAGTTTCTGCTCACTCTCCATGGTATGCAGATATTGCTAATTATTTGGTTGCAGGAAAATTACCATCACACATGTCATACAGAGAAAAGAGAAGAATTGTTCAACAAAGTGCCAGGTATAGCTGGATAAGTGGGTGTCTTTTCTACACAGGGCTTGATCAGGAAATCCGAAGATGCATTAGGGAAGATGAAGTGTATGATATACTGAAAGCTTGTCATGATGGCCCTTGTGGAGGGCATTTTGCTGATAAGAGAACAACACACAAAATTTTGAGGATGGGTTACTATTGGCCCTCATTATTTAAGGATGCAAAGAAATATGTAAGGGCTTGTGACAACTGCCAGAGAATGGGTCAACCCAATCATAGAGATCAAATGCCATTAAACCCCCAGGTAGTTTCTGAACCATTTGAAAGATGGGCCTTGGATTTCATAGGACACATTAATCCTCCATCCAATCAAAGAACTTATATATTAGTCTGTACAGACTATATGACTAAATGGGTGGAGGCCAAAGCACTTATTAGAGCCAATGAAGAGGCTGTCCTAGCTTTCTTATTTGAAGAAATCTTTACTAGATTTGGAATTCCTAGAGAGCTAGTTACGGATGGAGGACCTCCATTCAATTCTCATGGTTTTAAATCTACCCTTCACAAATATCATATTCAACATAGAATGACTACACCATACCACCCCCAGGCCAATGGGCAGGTGGAAAGCACAAATAAAGTAATGAAGAAGCCATTCTAACTAAAACGATGAAGAGACAGGAAGGATTGGTCTCAAAGGCTCACACAACGAAGCATTGTAGGCTTCTGAGAACTGCGGGGAAACACTCTAGGGTTTCTCTGTGAATTGGTTTGTAAATAAAATGTTGTTTTCATAATGAATTGAAATCAAAACCCTGAAGCTGCTTTAGTGACATTGGCAGTTGGTGATGTGCAGACAGCTAGGTTGCAGTAGCTTCTTGAATTGGATGAAAAGAGATTAGATGCCATTTACCAAACAACCATGATTCAACAACAGAGAATGAAGTGGCATGATAAAATTATCAAACACAAGCAGTTCCAAAAAGGTAATTGGGCCTTATTGTATGACTCTCGGTTTGAAAATTTTCAGGGTAAGCTACGTACACGTTGGCTTGGACCATATGAGGTAGATGCTGTTTTTTCTAATGGAATGGTAAGAATTTTAACAATTGATGATTCCAAAACACCTCTACTAGTCAATGGTCATAGGCTTCGTTTATACCAGCGCCCTGTTTCTAAAGAGGATTTCAAGACTGCTTGCATGACTGATATTCATTATCTTTTTCTAGGGGAGTCTTCTGCTCCTCACAACATTTAATTTTCTGCACTGTTTTTTTAGTATTAGATTAGATTAGATTTAAAACTAATAATCCCTGTCAAGGGTTGGCATATTACAATTGAATTTTGCAGATTATGGAAAAGCTCATTAAGGAGGACAGATCCATCATAAGAAGATCTGAAGCTTCAATCACAGAAGCTTGTTCCCTTCATTTTATCCCATTTCCTAGTAATATCCCTTCATCCCATTCCTACATTATTTCCATTTTTCCATTTTTCCCACTTCTACCATTCCTGAAATATCATCCTTCAGCTAGTATTTCCTATCCCTTACTGCTGAAGTTATCCCCTATCAAACACTTCCCCCACTTGTCCTAAACCCAAGTCATTATATCCCATTTTCCTGATTTTTCCCGTTGCTGAAACACCAGTTTCAGCAACGCGTCATTCATTTTTCCGTTGCTGAAACACCAGTTTCAGCAACCTGTCATTCATCTTTTCATCATTAAAACATCATTTCTTTCCTGCTATACAAGCTTTTCAGTTCTCCACTTTTACTCTTCAGATCCTTGGGTGACTATTATTCAGTATTGAGCAGATCCTGTTATGCTCCTGTTCTAAATTTCAGAGAAATCTACAGATTCTTCCATTAATATCAAGCCATTATGAAGCACTCTACACTTCAAATTATTGAACCAAAGGTAAAAATGTAAGGTATGTGGTTTTAATGTAATGCAGTTAAATTATATTCTAAAGAGAGGATCTCGCTCATAATGATTGCAATCTCCACACGCTCAATCATCATTGCACCATACGTAGGGGGGGGGAATTTCAAAAACTGAATAATCATTTCACATTAACCAATCCTCCGTCATTCTTCATTCCATTTCCGCCGTCATTGAGACTCCGCATCCTCTGTTGCAACAATTAGCTTGACCAAAGCCTGTGTTTCTGTTCTCTGAGCCTCTGCATGTAATTCAAGTTAGTAGCCATGGGAGGGTCGGCTATCAGACACGAGCTTGGTTCGATAAATCTTCTTCAATTGTTCCCAGAGGCCTATCAAATTTTCCAACAAGCAGGATGGACAACATATTTTGAAAGGTTAGGAGAATTTGATCAGCAGCAAGTTTTAGAGTTCGCACAGAACCTTCAGGGGAATTATTCAGTGGTTCAAGGAGTCCAAATTTCAGTTACAGAGGAGGACATAGCTCAAGTTTCAGGTTTTCCGGTTATCGGGACTCGCTGGTTCAGTAGGAAGCAAGTTATTTTAAATGCACAGCAAGATTTTCTTCTTCCAGATGAACCAGTTGGACTTAAAGGCCGCGGAATAAGTCTGCATTCACTTCCTTGACCATGGCCAACAGTAGAAGAATTCATCAAGCATTACTTGACATGCGAAGGGCGTTACCAGGTAGTCTACCAACACGACTTCGTTTTGATGAATCATTTGAGGAATGGTCGATTAGTTAATATTCCCTATTATCTGCTTGGTTGTATCAAAAACATGTCATATTATTGTAGACAGGTTAAATTCCCATTGTTATCCCTTACCCATCACCGTTTATGCCAATTATTAATTCAGAGGGGTTTTTCTCAGCAAAACCCCCCTCTGAATAATCCACTCCTCGTTCCCCAGCAGGCCGAAATTCCCCAACAGGCCCAAATCCCCCAACAAGCCGGAAGTTCCCAAGAAACTCCTGAGAATCCTTATGAAGGGCAACTGGACGATATCCCAGACTCCCCAGTAATTCCATCCTCAGAGCCAGTTGACCCAACCCCAAGTTCGTCCCACTTAGTAGAGTCAACCATTCCCACTATTTCTATCCCTAGCGATGACTCTCTAACACCCCCATCCCCGCCTACTCATAAAAGGAAGAAAAGAACCCCAACAGTCTCTGTCTCAAAACGACGAACAAGGGCCAAATTCCAAATTTTCACTTCTTCCGAAAGCCCTTCCCCCAGAAAATAATCTTCCCCTGCAAAGAAAAGGAAAGACAGTGACTTCTCTACTTTCCTACCAAAAAGGAAAATGAAGATGACTGTTGAAACAGGAGTTACTCCCATTTCCCCTGACCCCGCCACTATTCTGTTAAAACTTCAATCTTCACCCCCATTTCAAATCCCCCAACCCGTCTCGTCCGGTGGCACTGCCACACAAGAACCAGTGCCCCGGGATAACATGACATCGTTTATGGCTCAAACAGTGACTGCCACACAAGAACCAGTCACTTACCCAGAGGCTGAAACACAAGAACCAGCCAATGTGGTACAAGAATCATACACCAAGCATGATAATACAGGGAAACCAGCTGTAGCTGCTCCACAAGAACCAGCTACAGCTGTGGATCAGCAGACAACTCCAGCAGAATCAACTAGCACACAGGGTTCACACACTATGGCATCCTTATTGGAGGAAAATGAGTTTTTGAAGTCTGAACTAGAAGCCTATAAGAATGAATTAACCATGGCACGAGAAGCCTTTGATAGAGAATTGAATCTCTATATGCTAGCACACACAGCATCAGCACAAAATAGGGATCCATGCAGAGAATACATGTGCCATGAGTGTGGTAATATTTACCAGCAGGCAGGGTACAAAGTAGTCAAAATTCAGGTATCTGAGGCATCTACATCAGCTGCAATTAAAGAAGAATGCCCTACTGTTCCACAAGAACCAGTAGGGCTCTCAAAAAGTTTGGAAAAAGAAACTAAACCACATATATCTCGCCCTGTGCTAGTCAGCTCAGCCACTCAGACAGTACCCCAACCACAGATATCTTGCCCTGAGCTAGTTAGCTCGGCCACTCAAACAATGCCTCAACCACAGATATCTAGCCCTGAGTTAGTCAGTTCAGCCACTCAAACAATGCCCCAACCCAGTACTTCTAATGCCGGGACACAGACCCTGCCATGGAATCAATTAGAACTTATGAACAAATGGAAGAAACAATATGCTGTAGATCAAGATAAAATATTACAGCAGCATAAGTTAGCATGGCAGAATCACATGTATGCCAACTGGGATAGTTGGGAACAGACATTGCAACAGCTCAGGGATTCCAAGAAGGAAGTCAAGGAATCAAAGGAAAATATGGTTTTGATGTTTTCATTAGTGCAAAAGTTGATGGCCACCCGAAAACCCTCTGTGAATTACTCTCTCTTCCTTTCTGAACGTTTGGTTTATTTTCAATTGAAGGCAATAAAGGATGGCAGACCTCATGAATTGCTTACTGCAGAACAATTTGTTAAGACTTTTGCTGAGGCCCCTGAAAGTGACCAACATTTGTTGTGCGAACTTCATCTCCATAACGAGGCCATACCTGAGAATAGAAGAGTCAATCTCACTCCAATTGCAGGTGATGTACAAATAAGGGCATTTGTTTCATTTTTGGCCAATCAGCTCACCTGGCAAACTGTGTTTATTGCAAGTAGTCATAATGAGGAGAATAGGCTCCTTTGGATTAGACCGGAACCTTTAAGTCCGGCCATGTTTATAGCACAATATCACCAATTCTTACAGAAGCCAGGAATGCATAGGTACATGCAACAACTACAGGCTTCAACACTTTTAAAGTGTCAACAGCAAATCAGAGTAAAGGAGGTTGCTGCATTGAAGGCCAACACTATGTTTTGGTAGCAGTCATGTAAAGAAAGACAAGACTATCACCCTTTTAGCCCTGATAATCTTCAAGCTGCACTTTCCAGGGTACCTAATTACATCAGATGCATTCGACATTGTGGAGAAAACTGGATTGGCTACCGTTTTCATTTTCCAATTCTATGGCTGCCTTTAGAGAAATATCAGTGTCACTACCAATTGGCTAGCAGAGATGAAGCTGTAGCATGGTAGCAATTGCAGAACAATAGAGGATTCCGAGCTCCAACAGAAGCCACCTTCTCCAGCTACTGCTTGAGCAACTTGCATGCACAGAGTCAGTACTCAGACTCTGACTCAGACTAGGAGTTGCCTAAGGACATGCAACATTTTCAGCTGGGGGGGATGTTAGGACCTCACTATGTATCATTTTTACTATATATTTTGACACCACCTTACCTTTTATAACCATGTTTAAAAAGGATTCCATCATCAGTTTCATTTACTTTATCCCAAGGTATATAAAATCCTCTTCTTTATTATATGTTTTATCTGTTTACATATAATTCCATATTACTCTTATATTTTATCATTAATCGAAGTAGATTGTTGCTAACATAAGTCTAAAAGATCACAGATAAGTTATATGCTGTGCTGGAACAATCGGCCGTTGCTGAAACAGTCAAACTTTGTTGCTGAAACAGCCAACTCCGTTGCTGAAACAGTTGACTTCGTTGCTGAAACAGCCAGCAAGCACGCAAATTCCGTCACTCGTAATTTGCGATTCTGGAAGAGTATTTTGTAGAACAATGGCAACAGCATGAAGACGTGGTTACACGGATTATTCTGAAGATAGCATTCTTGTTGTATCTGTTGTAACAATATCTTTTTATGGAAGAACAGAATAGTCCTGTTTTAAGAAAGAAGAACAGAATTGGGATAAACGTAGATTTGCTCTCATGTAATTGTAAGAGATGTCTCCTCTTTAAAAAGAGGAGACATCATCATTAGAAGGGGGTTCGAGTTTGAAAGCTACAGGAGAACAGTGTATTTGAGAGACTGGAGCTAGACTCCATCTGTAATGCATCATTCCTTTTGACAGATGAATAAAATCTTCTTTTGAGCGCTCCAATTTAATTCTTTCCCTGGGGAATCTTGTGAGAGGGAAAGAGCCCGCCTTCCTCACAAGATTCACCCTTCTGTCCCCGTATTTTGTTTAATATCTTTATGTTGTTTGCACTTTACTTTAATTCTGTTGCTGAGACACCAGTTACACAGTTCTGTAGTTATTGAATATTCTGTTTCCTTAACGCTGCATGTGTTCAGTACATTCATTCTTAAGAAGTTGAGAAATCTATTTCTGTTATATGTTTGAATGTATAATGTTGGGAAGCAGGTGCTGAAGGTTCCTGTATAAAGGAATAGGGTCCTTCTCCCACTAATTGCCTTTCTTTTCCTGCAGTGTGATTAGAAACAGGAGACAAGTGCTGAAGGTTCCTGTTCATGGGAATAGGGTCTTGGTCTCTTGAGTTATCTTTTCTACAGAGTGATTAGTGTCAGGTAGCAGGTGCTGAAGTTCCTAATTAAAGGAATAGGGTCCTATTCCTGTTATGGTTGATTGGTTTCCTTTCCTGCAGATTGATTTACCTTTATTTGGACTCTAAACTGCAACCTAGGAATTACTTCTGCTATAACATAATTGACTTCAGCTTTGATTAATTAGAGTGTGAATAATTAGATTTGTATGATTGGTAATTGTGTGGCTTTTTACTACAACATTGTTTTTGCTTTTGAAATTGAGCATATCCAGTGCGTGATTGTCTTTGGAATAAACAAACTTCCTCGGGTTGACAATTTATGTGGAGCTTGAATTGTGAAAACAATTAAAGCGACCAACAACAGCATCTAATTGCATTTGTTCTAAAGTTTCAGCATCTCTTTCTCTTAATTGATAGTCTATCTCTGGATCAAATCCATCAGGGAATTTGAGAAGTACAGAGTAAGGTGTAGGTTTAAGATCTGCAGGAATAGCATTATAGACACTGTTATACCTAGTGCAGTAATCTCTGACAGACTCATTAGGAGATCTTTTTAAAGCATCAAACTCAGACAAAATTTGAAGGGGGTTCTTTTTCTTTTCCCATTTATTTAGAAATATTGTATGAAATGCAGCTAAATTCGCTATACTACCAGCAGCTAAATTTTTGAACCATTTTTTAACTTCTCCTGTCAAACTTTGAGAAAATAACCTCATTTGGACATTTGACTCATCAATTTTATAAATTTCACAGTAGTCTGTCATTTTTGTGACATGTTGTTGAGAAGTATATTGTGATAGGCCATCAAATAGTGGTACATTTTTTTGGTAATCCTGAGGCATATCATGGAGTTTTTGGGGCAAGACAAGGGGAGCATATCTGGCAGCCATGGCTTGAAGTTTTTGTGAGCTGGGAGGTATAACAATAATGATAGGAGCTATGCTAGATATGGTAGCTGATGAATTAAAAAATGTAGTTGAAGAACTGGGAAAAGAAGGTGGTATATACATGGAATTGGTTGGAAATAAAGATGTGGTGCTTATAAAACTAGTGGATGAAGTGGATTGAGTGGATGAGGGAAATACTATCCTAGGTTGCAAAGGCAACTTAAGAATAAACTGTTATGTGGATGAACTTGTAGTGGGATCTAAGAATGAGGTGACAACATACAGAGTTGAATCTTCTGCTGGAATTATTGTTGTGTGCAATTGAGAAACTGGAGGCTTGATGTAAGATAATAAATGGGCTAATTCAATAGCTTCATCAATATCTTTAATCAATGAAATATTAATCTTTTCTATTTGACTTTGAGATTTAGATTTGTTTGATTTTATTCTTGCTGAAATAATTTTCTATTTTGCATTCAAAAATTAAGTAAAAACAGGATCTATGACAGTATCTTTCAAATCAGTTTTAGATTTATTTTTAAACAATGAATTTTCAAACTTGAAATCAAAATCAATATCAGTTAAGCTCACTAATTCTTTGGGTAAAGAATTGTCTTTGCTTAATGGTACTTCAGTCTCTAAATTGGCAGTTTGTTTTTTCTTTTTTCCAATCTGTTCTGGGTTATCTACTATAACTACAGGCTTAGGATCCGGATTAGTCCTGGTATAGTAGGTTTTCCTAGAAGCCAGAATGACTGTTTTGAATACCCACAACCTATAAAAATAATATTAAAGTAAAAAGATAATTTAAAGATCTTCCTTTAAGACTAAATTCATGACTGGAGATTGGTTAATGTTCCCCAGTGGAGTCACCAGAATGTTATCACCCTAGTAATTTCTTAAGTTGTGGGATTTGAGTTTTTAGTCCAAGAACACTAAGGGTAACCACAAACCTACTTCAAATCCTAGGATCTAGCCTTCCTACAATTCAGAGAGGGCTCTCTCTTTAAGATTTATCTTTGTTTTTTATTTATGTTTTTAGGCTAGTTATGATAGTACAATTGGTTTTGTTTTAAGATTTTGGTGGGTAAAAATCACTTAGGATTAAACTAAGGAGAAATATGCTTCTCCATTGGGCTATGGAGTCTAAGTCTAGATAGCAGTACTAGAAGGCAAGGCCAAAGGGGGTACAAGTGTATTCAGGGCAAGGTAGATAACCCTCAGATATTTGGGGAAAGTTTTTTTGATGAAATGGTATGATAGAGATAAAGGGCAATGAAGAATCCTTTGATCCGGAAAATGGAAGAAGGAGGAAGAGGTCAAACGGGAGTAGGAGAAATTAAGAATTCCTAACACCGGAAATCAGCATAAAACATTTAAAAGGTAACTTAGTTAAAAACAGGGAGCAAAAGGCTAGTCCTATAGTAATATTCCTAGTTACACATTAAGATAGATCAAACACATAATGAATTGCATGAAACTCAGAAAAGAAACAATGACAAGAAGAAATGTACTTCACTCTTCAACTTATCGCATGAATCTTGAATTATGATGCCCAATTATCTTTGTCCAGTCTTCTACTTCGAAATAAAAAAATGTAAGCCTCCAATGTATCAGTAAAAGTCTATATAAATCTTGGCAATTTTATTCCACCTTTAACACTTCTAATACAAAAGTATTTATACAAAATATTGTTTACAAATATCCTAGAGAGATGTAGGAATATCTTTAGGAAATACAAAATATCTTTACAGTGTAAGAGTGTTACACTAAAAATTGTCACCATGATGTTTTACTATTTGTATGGGTTCATCAATACTCATATATTACTCCCTTATAAGTCTACAAACATCAAGTTCCTAAAACCAAGCCTTGAAATTGAGAGAAAAGCTTATAAAAGTCATAAAAATACTTGTACCACACTTTCTCTTAGTATTACCTGCGGTGCCGCATATGTTTGTTCTAGAACATGTGGAACCAGCCGCACTTTTTCTTCATTAAGGGTGTGGATTCTTGTAAAAGGTAAAGTGAAGGTGGAAGTAAAATTTGGAAGCCTAGCTGGTTGAATGTGGAAGCTTCTGGAAGCAATTATTCGGTGGAAAGTTCTCTCCTTTCATGTACATTCATCCCTCCATTAAAGAAGCCTACCCCTTGGTATGTGGAACTTAATCCCTTTGAAAGAGGATTCTATCCCCTCTTATTTGAAGATGCAACCTCTTCTCTTTTGCTATAAATTGAGGCCATGGTTCGGCCTAAGGGGAGTTAGGCTTTGAGATTTTTTGAGGAGAATTGTTGGAGAAACTTAGACTCTCTTAACTGATCATCATATGGGAATTATTACACACTCATGTATATGTTAGTCGAGAGAGTGCAAAGTCTTGTCAAAGTAGAGGAAACGCTTGTTCCGAACCCCAGAAGGAACTGTACAACATCAAGGCGAATACGGTTGTAAGGTTCCTTTTTTCATTAAAGATAATACAAATGGATCCTATTTTTTAATGAGTTGTTTATTTAAATGACTTATTTCTTGAATTCCTTGATCATCAAGATAGATTTATGGTTTATGAATTAGTCTATATTATGCAGGTGCTTCTGATTCTTTCATGTTTTTTATTGCAAATCCCAAAAGGAAACGTATTCAAAGCGACAGGAAAGAAGACTACGATCAGCGTTGGACTACTGGTAAGTCCTAAATCCTTCATTATAGATAATTCTAGATCAAATATAATCTAGAGAAAGTAGTTTACATTTGTCTATTTATTGCTAGTTATCCGTAGGATACTAGGGAGATATGTTTAGTCTGCAAGAACGATTTATCCGTCCAACAAAATGGCGACTCCACTGGGGATTGGATCTTGAACTTAGTTTTCTTTTATTTTTGACTTGTGAAATTATTTTTCTGATTTTGATTGATTGATACTGGCTTGGGTAGTTTATTCCTGTAGAATCCCTGAAAATTTATTTATAATTTTTTATTTTTTCTTTAAGTTTTCTGGTCTCTGCACTTTGTCTTTAGGCACAGTGCGGTCATCTCTGCTATTTTCTTGTCTACATAGTGCGGCACTGCACCTTTTTACACTAAAACCTGCAGACCCTGAGAAAATTTTTGAAAAATTTAAGATTCTCTTTTCTGGAACCGGCTTACATGATTCTCTGTATTTTCCCAGACTTGTCTTGACTGTCAAAAGCCTTGTGTGAATTTCTTTTCGGCAATTTTACAGTCTCATCAGTCTCCGTTAAATTAATTGGGTGTTTTGAGTTTCTTTTTTGGAGAAATTCTTAATTTGATTTCCTTTGGTCATTACTTCGAGGTTTTTATCAGTTTCTTAACAATTTTTCATCTTTTTGCTTTTGTTTTTGCAAAAAAAATTCCCATTTTTATTTCCCTAAATTGTGTCAGAGTGTTAATCGCCTTTGAGTATTTTTATTTTTTGATCTTTGGAACTCTCACCCAATTTTCTTTACTTACACTTGATTGGTTCTTAGATTACATTAGAATCATCTTGTGTTTGAGAATTCTCTTGCATAGATTACATTTTCATAATTAGAATTCTCATTTTCAGAATATGAATGAAAAATGTGCATAGATTACATTTTCATAGTTTTCATGTGAATTTTGCATAGATTACAACTGCATAGTTCACATTCTAGAAAAATCAATTGTAGATTTACATCAGTTTCTTTGATTTGAATTTACATGTTTTTATGCTTGTTTTAAAAACATAAAAATAAAAAAATTTGGAATTGATTAGTATTAGTTTTTCTTGATGAAATTAGTGCATTAGAGAATTTGTTATATTTTCTCTTATTGATCAATTTTTTCATTGTTGGAAGTGAATGGAAACGCTCTCCTTAATTTAGTTAGGATTCATCGAATTTAAAATATTACATTATCATATTCGATTACATTCAGTTTTGGGTCGGGTCATAACACCATTGGTTTCATATCCATTTACCCTTTGAGTAATAACAGCCCAAATAACACAGCGCTTAATAAAATTCATTTAGTAATTTTTACATTTTTAGCGCTCTTTCCACCAATCTAGCTCAGGATTAGTGCTTTGGAATAGGTTGTAGTTAACTTTCCAAAGCAACTAAAACAAACAAGTAGTCGATCTTGCGGTAGGAAAATTCCAATAGTAGCATGTATGCTCTGGGAAGCTCCTCCTAAAGGAGTCAAGCATGAGATCATATTTGAACCAGTGAGGTAATCAATCCGTCCTCATTGGGAACGATAGAATATATACATGTATTAACAACGGTAAACCTCTGATTGACCATTGTCGAGGAGCTTGGGGTCACTTGTCGGTAAACCTTGGATTATGTCAAGGAGCCTTCAAGGGGATTGAGCTTTGTTACTCTGCCCTTGTGTGTGTATCGGATCGTAGACTGTTCCCCCAGGTATATTTGTTCCTGTTGGTGACCTTAGTGGCCATAAACTTTAGGATTATTTCCCAAGGTGACAGTGGAGGGAAGATCCCACTGTACCTAGAGCAAACGTTGGCTAGACTCACTTGGACTCGCTGGAGGGTTATCTTCACTCGAGATGGTTTAAGTGGAGAAACTTGCACGGGTCTGTTTCATTAAGAAGGTTGTCGGGGTAACTATTCCAACCGCCATTTTTGCATTAAAATTCTACGATTTTGGATTTCATCACCAACTAGTGTTTTTAGTGCGGGAATCTACTTTTTGTGTGTGGTTTGACTCCTAGATTTGATAGCGCCTGTTCATTTGTTTGTTTTTACTGTTAGAGACCATAGGTGTGAATTGTGAATTTTAATTTTTAGGTGTGAATTATGAATTGTTAATTTTAGTTTTAAATTGTTAATAAAATTCACTGAAGTTGAATATAATGGCAATTGTTCCGGAATTTACCAACCAAGGAACCCCTCTTACTGAGGCTCCTAGTAATTTTCCTTTCTTTGGAAATGTTGGTCCTCCTTATATGGTTACATTGTCAGTACCTAGATTTAGAATAGGTTTACCGGTATGGTTATTTTCAACTTCGTTGGCCCCGAATACTCCAATTGTTCCACCTCAACCGGATGCTTCACCTCAATAGAGTTCACCATCTCAACATCACCAACCTCATGTTGACCCTTTACCTTCTTCACCCAATATTTCTTCCTCCCTTTCCTCCTCTTTGCTTGGTAAAAGCCTTGATGCCAGTAACCAGGTGGCTAAGAAGAAGAAGAAAGGGAAGAAGAAGAAGAAGCAAGATAAGAAAGAAGTCAACCAACCAACCATGGTTGTAAGTGTTAGTAATGTTGATAAAACCTCCAACATGCATCATAAACCCAAATTCCCTTGCAAGCTTTGTAAGGGTGACCATTTCCTTATCAATTTTCCTAGTATTCCAAAGGTCTTGGAAGTATGGTCAGAAAAATCCCATAAACTTACCGTTGATCCATCAACTAGTGATAGTCAGGTTCCTGGGAAAAAGGGTAAAGTTAGGTTTCCTTATAGGTTATGCAAAGGGAGTCATAAAACTCACATTTTCCCTCACATGGATGAAGCCTCGAAATTATTGGAAAACCTTACTATTCCACAACAAAAACTTCCAACTGGTTACCGTCAACTTTCTCCCAACCTACCGTCAACTGACGAAGCGATTGATCTAATTCCAAGCACAGTCAATCTCACTCTTCCATTAGAGAGTGAAACTGATATCACTCATGTTGATGATCCATTAATTGATCAAGTGGTCGACTCAATTTCACATTCGGTCGATCTCACTCTCCCTGTAGAGAGTGAAACTCATACTGCTCAGGTTCTTCTTGTTACATCAGATTCTTCTATGCCAGGGGGCATTTCACCTGTTTGTTCAGAACCTCCTCCAGGTACCGAGGTCTTTTCCTTTGATTGGAATATACTGACAGAACCTCTTCTTCCTTCCTCCATCCCTTTCCAAATCATTGTGAAGGTTTGTGGTAAGAATGTGCATCGCACAAATATAGATGAAGGTTCTTTTGTTAGTATTTTATCCTCAATTACTTGGCAGGCTTTGGGTTCCCCTCAGCTTGTGCCTTTCACGTAGAATCTGTCATCTTTTAACATAACCATTAGTGAACCTTTAGGGATCCTTCCTAAGTTTTCTATTACTTTGGAAGGTAAAACTGTCTGTATTTATCTTATGGTAGTTTGAGGCCCCTTAGATTTAAATTTACTCCTTAGGCAAGACTATGTTTATGCAATGAAAGATGTCGTATCGACACTCTTTCGCATGATGTCTTTCCCTCACAATGGAAACATTGTGACTGTTGACCAGCTTTAATTCATTAGTCTTGATTCGACTACCAATAATCTGACACCCCTAAATGTTCCTTTTACAAAATTGGTATCTACCCCGCCACGGGTTAATTATGTGGCAACCAATCCCATGTATTTTAGTTACCGATGCAAGCGAGCCTCTCACTGTTTGCTTGACTTCCTTTGACTTAGATATGGTAATTGACATGGAAAACTCTCTGGGATTATTTGAATGTGATGTTCTTATCCCTTTTGAGTCCCTTGACATGTGTTCCTTCCAGAGAATTTTTCTTCCATCTGATGAAGACCTTTTGGAAGCCATGATCGAGGAGTGTCCCTTGACATGCCTTTCTTCCAGTTGGAAGCCATGACAAGGTCACCATGAGGATAGTTCCTTTTACTGTGTTAACCTCGTTAAAAAATGAATCACTGAGTCATGAGGATATGTTGGGGCACTTGTTTTTTTTTAGTTTGAAATCTTGGCTAAGACATTTTGAATTTTTCCTTTTTTTGAGTTTCGGTATGAATACACATGGAAACCGCGACCGCGCCGCAACTACCAGGAGTCGCGGAGCTATCAAGGTGGCACGGAAGCACGCGATAGCTGGAGATAGAACAGGGACAAGTGTAGATGAAGGAAACACACAGCAGAAGACAGAAAGTGGAACACGCAGATAACAGGAGAGAAGCCGGGAGAAGCTGAAGGAAAGACATAGAGAAACTGATAGTCGCGAGAGCGGGTGAATAAATAACAGTCACCCGGCTGAGAAGAGGAGAGGCTGAAGAGGTTGCGAGGCTCGAGACAGGGAAGGCGCACAGAGCGACTGCAGGAGAAGCATGCATGATCTTCCTATGGTTCTTCATCTTCTCTATTCTACCTTTCTGTTCCAAAATCCATCTGTATCAGATTTGTAAGCTTTCAGTGAGAATGCCATGTAATCATGTGTTTGGCCAAGAGATTAATACAATGGAAGGTTGTTGTCTCAATAAGATGTTTATGTGTTTGTAACGTGTTTATGCTGGTTTAAAATTTTATTTGCAATTGTCTGAATGCTTATTAAGTGATCTTGCGTATATATAACTCTGTATATGTAATCGATGCACTGCCCTTCATGAGTTGCGGGATTTTTCCTTTCCATTGATCTCATCCCCTTCTGCATGTGGTTGCGGCACGCCTCGGGTGAGACGCACTGCTCTCCGGAGCAGGGTGAAAATGCCGGCGTGTTCCTAGACTACACCGGACCCCTTTGTTGGCCACAACTCTTGAACCTGGGTCTTGTCCGCGAGACCTGACTTCTCGCCAACAAATGGTTCCGTTGCCGGGACCTGCATGTTCTGAGGGGATCTAGATCATGGTATCGAGGATTTTTGAAGGAGCGATACGACGATGGTGGGATGATCATCTTGACCAGTTCATTTCTCAGCAAGCAGAGCTGACCAAGAAAAAGGAGGCGACGATCAAGGAGCTTGTTCTTTTCTCTGACTCAGCCAGTGATACGTACGAAATTTTCTGGGGAAGGTTCCCTACGGACCTTTACAATTGGTTGCGGAGGTTACGAGCGACGGTGCCCCAAGAAGGCTTGCGGAAGATAAACCGCAGGTGGGCGCACGAAGATCTGGTGGCACTGCATCGGGTAGACACTGAACTAACCCGCGCGGTGGATTTTTGGGTAAGGACCACGTTGGAAGGATACACTGTGGAGTTTGCTGTTGAGTGCTACCAATCCTTCTCGAAAGCCGAGGCTGTTTTCCACTCAGGGCTAAGAGGGAAGCTGTTGAAGGAGATTCCGCTGTGGGTCAAAGCTCTGATGGTGGACGAAGGGTTGATTGAATTCCACAAAACGAGTATGGAAGCGTAAACCTCCCGTACTGGGGGAAGGGTTGAGGGAACCGATGCTGTGTAGAATGTGAGAGTGGGGAGCGGGGAATGGACGTTGAAGCCGCATGCAAGTTGCGGGAGCGACGTGTGCATCGGCGGGCACAGATCGCCGATAGGTGGCGAAGAAGGGTAATGAAAGATTTGAAGAGAAGAGAGATCGAGAGGAAAAATCAGAAGGAGGTGCCTTAGAGGACAGGAACTATGGGTTTGGATACCCGGGAAGAAGACGGGACAGCGGTGGAAGTGCAGTGGGTGCATGGGAGCCCAGCGATGCGAGAAAGAGAGATAGTGACTAGCGAAGATAATGGAAAGATGCGGCCCGAAGAGAGTTCCGATGATGAATGGCACGGCGTGATGCAGCGGATGTTTCAAGATCAGACGGCACCCACCCCTCCAGGCAGCCCTACTTCTCACCTTCTGCATGGCCAGGATCCCGACCTTCCCCTGGTACTGTATCAACCTTTAAGTAATATTTTTATTCAGTTACAAGCATTGAGTCGGTCATACAATAGTTCATCAGTGTCAGTAACGTCCGGTAACAGCAACGTTACTAGTAGTGGTATTTTTCCTAGTGGGACCGTTACGCAACCAGGACCTGGAGGCTTTATCCTGGTCAATTCTCCGCAAGTACACATGGCTGGATCTTTCACCCGGTATCCAGAGTTCTCTGGCCGGGGCAATGATGATGTAGAGCAACACTGGTACCTGTGCGAAGCCATCTGGAGGGCTCGCCAGACGCCAGATGCAGGGAAGTTAATAGAATTCCAAACCACGCTCAGAGAGAGGGCTCTGCGATGGTTTATCAAGTGGTCCGAGGCCCATCCTAACCCTGTAATTGCGGACATGAAGCGGGATTTTGTCCGCGAATTCAAGCTTCCCCAGACAGACCAGCAGGGCCTGTCAGAGCTGTGGGAAATTAAGCAGAAGGAAGGTGAGACCGCGTGGGAGTTGATGCGGCGATTCAAGGACGCGATCGGGAAACTCAGCTACCCGATCGATCCAAACCACCAAAGGGACTGGTTCATCAAGGCTCTGCTCCCCTTGACACGAACCCCTCTCACTCAGCAGAAGATTGATAATCTGCAGGACGCTTTGGAGCAGGCCATGAAGATTGAAGCCATGGCGGGCTACCCCCAGGAATATCGGGGGGGGGCGGCCCCGCAAGATCCTTCTTTGATAGGGTTGCAACACCAGATTTCCAGCTTGACTGAAAAGCTCAAGGAGCTTCAGCCAGTGAGACCAGCGCGACCAAATGTTTGGTGTACTCATTGCCTGGTCGAGGGCCACGTAGCAACCGAGTGTCCTCGGTTGCGCGGCGCAGGAGCAGGACCCTCGGTCGCAGCAATCCAGGGGGGTCCACCACCAGGGGGTGGCGCGGCGATGAACCCGCAGGGAGTCTACCAGCCGTAACAGACTTACGTAGGGTTCCCACCGCAACCGGGTTCCTCCACCACGGAGTACTGCGAGATTTTCCGGACGCTGGGGCATCCTCCTCGGATGTGCCCGATATTACAGAAGTACTCCACGGTCCCGAATAATGTATACTGCGAATTTTGTGTGTCCACGACTCACAACACTGAGCAGTGCAGAGTGCTCGACGCACTTGCGGATCGACTGGATCGTCCCTCCTACAGGGTGAACGAGGCTCCGAGGGGAAGAGGTGGAGGCATGCGGGGAGGCCGCACAGGCGGACGCGGTCCGGTAAAATGTTACAACTGTGACCAGGAGGGTCATGTGGCTCGAGAATGTCCCCTTCCGTGACGACCCTGGTGTTCCCAGTGCCGGGTCAACGCCCATGCTACAGAAGACTGTCCGGAGCTCATCAAGAAGTGGGAAGAACGGGCGAGGCAGAGGGGAGCGAATCTGATAAACTCAGAACCGCGAGGGGCCGCAACCCCTGACATGCAGAACGTCACGATAGTAACGCGGGGCGGAAAGAAGACTGGAGAGGATGCCCACGGGAAGGAGCCAGCTCGAGTGGTTCGGCCGGCATCCCCGAAGAAGTTGATCAGGCCCGAAGTCCAGAAGAAGTATTTCCAGGAGGCAGTTGAGGCATTCGCCCAGTTGCGGAACGAGGGAGGTTTGGAGGAGCCCATGCTGCCGGAATCTGGTGCGCAGAACGTCGCAGGTACTGTGGTCGAGGATTGGCTCCGGCTATTCCTCAGAATTGTTGACAACGTTGCGCCGCGGCAGCAGCTAAGGCATACTTTGGAAGGAGCACTGCAGGGGCGCACAGAACTTAGAGATCCGGTGGACGCTGGCCCTCAATACGTGCAGCGCGTCAAGCGGAACAAGCAACGAACAGGCAAAGAATTTCGGCTTAACACACAGGTCGCGGGATTCCAAATCAGCGACACCATCTTGGACTTAGGGTCCGACGTCAACATTCTGCCATGAAATACATGGGAGGCTCTTGGAAGGCCACGGCTAGCCTACTCACCAATCCAACTCAGGATGGCGAACCAGTACTGCATTCTGCCAATCGGTCGGCTCGAGGGTGTCGAGGTCGACGTTGCGGGAGTGAAGACATACACCGATTTTGAGGTTATTGATATCATGGGCGACAAGGATCCCTACCCTGCCTTACTCGGCATTGATTGGGCTTTTGAGAATTACGCCATCATCGACCTTAAGAAGGAGCTGATGATCTTTGAGGATGGGGATGTACGGGTCACCCAGCCTCTCGACCCGTATCAGGGCCCGCGATATACAGAAACAGTGGACAATCGGGAGGATGCTCAGATGATGGACCACCTTTATCAGATGACCGCAGGAAAGCGGGACGATTATATTAACCCGACCGCGACTGGCTCTGTCATTTGGTGGAGTGTGCAGAGCTCGGAGCTCGGATCCGAACTCGCTTGGGAAGACTGGTAGCAAGGAGGGTATGAGACCACCACGCGGAGATGTGCCTCCATTGCCCAAGTCCAGTGGGTAGGGACGGAGATCCGCGGATATCCCACCTTGTCTAACATGCAATCAGTCAATACTTTTATTACCAAGGTGGAAGACATGGTCCCAGCTGAAAGCCGGATGCCACTTTTGGATGTGGCCTTGCAGTCAACGTCGGCACGGTGGTGGAAAAATCATCGCAACACTCTGTTGCGATGGGAGTGCGTGGCGGATGCTCTGCGGGCACGCTTTAAAGAGGACGAAGGACCTTGCAGTACACTTAAGTATCATGGAACTTCCAACCCGCGACACCATTTGCGGACCTGTGAGGAACAGTGGCGTAGCAACCGGTACCCTGAGGAGCTGTGGGTCCACAGGTTTATCCACTCCCTGGGTACAATTCCCCAGGCCTGGTACCTGGAGGAAGAGCGGAAACGGGGAACTTGCTCTTGGCAGGCAGTCGCGAACAAGTTCGTGCGGTGCTTCTTGTTCGAAGGGGAGACGGCGCAGGAGTCTCAGGCCCTACAGGAAATCAAGGAGGTCTTGTTTTTCTGCCATCCCGAGCCTGGTGGGGACCGGGTGTGTCACGACCGGAGGTCAGCCGCGAGTTGGTTTGCCACCGGATTGACGGCGATCTGGATGACGATAGTCTGGAGGACCTCAGGCATCTCTACTTTGACGAAAGGGAAGGCGAGCGGAACATCAGTGAAGAGCCGACGACTGAAGGAGTCCATTTACAGCCGCTAAAGACAAAGAAGCTGAACATTGGAACGGACGAGAAACCCAAGCTCACAACGGTGGGAGATTACTGGGACGAGGAAACAACAAAAAAAAATTTCAGCCTCCTCCGAGAATACGAAGATTTGTTCCCGTCTTCAGTTGCGGACCTGAAAGGGATCAAGGGGGACCTAGGCGAAATGCGCATCGTGCTGAAACCGGGGGCCAGGCTGGTGAAGCACCGACCCTACCGGTTGAAACCACGTATCAAAGAGAAGGTCAAGATGGAGACTGACAAGATGCTGGCTGCAGGTCTCATCTTTCCAGTGGAAGAAGCAGAGTGGGTGAGTCCCATTGTCATCCAGAACAAGAAGAACAAAGCGGAGATCCGTGTCTGTGTAGATTACCGGAGCCTGAACAATGCCTGCATCCACGACCCGTTTCCCACTCCTTTCAGCGATGAAGTCCTAGACCATGTTGCGGGAAACGAAGCTTATTCATTCACTGATGGGTTTTCGGGTTACCATCAGGTGCGCATTGCCGAGGAAGACAAAGCAAAGACGACATTCACCACTGAGTGGGGATCATTCGCATACCACGTTATGCCGTTTGGTCTGAAGAACGCACCGGCTGTGCTTTCCCGGATTTTCATTGCTGCTTTCTGGGAGTACATTCACAAGTTCCTGGAGGTCTACATGGACGACTGGACCGTCTACAGCCTGTTGAAGAAACACGCCTCCCTGTTGCGGATTATGTTTGACCGATGTCGTCAGCTGCAGATTTCCTTGAACTTGAAGAAATGTATTTTTGCAGTTCCATTTGCACACTCTTGGGTCACGTGGTGTGCAAGCAAGGGGTCTGCGTTGATCCCGCCAAGGTCGCGGTCATCGTCCACATGGAGGCCCCTGAGACCGTGAAGCAGTTGCGGGCACTGCTCGGGCACACAGGATATTACAGGCGGTTTATTCGCAACTACGCAAAAATTACGGCCCCTCTGGAGAAACTGTTGTGGAAGTCAGAAATGTTTTAGTGGACGGCGAAGTGCAGGAAGGCACTTGACACATTGAAGGATAAGTTGGCGACGACACCCATACTTTTTCACCCCGACTGGGATAAGTAGTTCCATGTGCATATTGACGCATCCGGTATTGCACTTGGGGCGGTATTGGCGCAACCCGGGGAGACGACAGTTGACCACCCCGTATACTTCGCCAGCCGCCGGTTATCAAATGCGAAGAAGAATTACACCATGACCGAGCGGGAGGCGTTGGCGATGGTGTACTCCCTCCAGAAGTTCCGCCACTATCTTCTGGGCGGAAAATTCAAATTCTTCACGGACCATTCTGCATTGAAGTATCTGGTGAATAAGCCTGTGTTGGAAGGACGGATCTGTCGCTGGCTTCTACTTTTCCAGGAATTCACGTTTGAGGTGATTGTCAAGCTCGGCATGTTGAATGTTGGTCCCGATCATTTATCCAGGTTGGAGACGGGAGAGAATGAAGGCTCGTTGGACGATCAGCTGCCGGATGCCGACCTCTTCCGGGTCGAAGCAGTACCAGACTACCTGGCTGACATTGCAACTTATCTGACCACGGGACAGTGCCCTCAGGATTAAACCCCGATTCATAAACGCCACCTGGTTGTCTGGGCGGCCGACTACCAATTGATCGTGGGGCAGCTATACAAACTGGGCCTTGATGAGGTGTTGCACAGATGTGTTCTTGACCACGAACGGGAAGCAGTGATGTGGGAATGTCACAGTGGTGTTGCGGGAGGGCATGTGGGTGCGAAACCCACCGCAAGGAAGGTGCTCCAAGCTAGCCTGTGGTGGCCGACGGTACATGCTGACTGTAAGGCCTATGTGAAGTGTTGCGATGTTTGCCAGCGGATGGGAAGGCCTTCGCACCGGGACGAGCTTCCGCTACACCCAGTGCATGTGTTGCGGCCGTTTGAAAAGTGGGCTGTTGATTTCGTAGGTCCCATCGCCCCGGTCGCCAGACACTCCAAGGCCTGGTACATCATTACCGCCACGGATTACCTCACCCAGTGGGCTCAGGAAGCAGCGGTACGCGACTGCTCGGCAGAGACCGCTGCCCGGTTCATTTTTGAACACATCATCAGCTGGTTTGGTTGCCCACGGAGCTTGACCAGCGATCAGGGTACGCATTTCATTAATGCCACGGTCAAGGCACTACTGGCCACATTTATGATTCAGCATCATAAAAGCAGCCCATACCACCCGCAGGCCAATGGTACTGTGGAAGCATTCAACAAGATTCTTGAAAAGGGCTTGACTAAAATTTGCAATGCGCAGCGCGACGATTGGGACGAGCGTCTCCCAGCGGCATTGTGGGCCTACCGGACCACGGTGAAGCGTTTGACCAACCATACACCATTCCAATTGGTGTATGGCCGGGAAGCTATGATTCCCGCCGAGTTCACGGTACCCAATCTTTTGATCGCAAAGTCTCTTCAGTTCTCAGAAGAGGAGTCACTTCGGGAACGCCTCCAGGAGCTGCAGGAGCTGGATGAGGCCCGATTCCTGGCGAAATTCCACCAGAAGGTTCAGAAGGCTAGGCAGAAAGTGTGGCACGACCGCTAGATCAAAACCAAAGCCTTCCAAGTTGGCAGCAAAGTTCTCTTATATGATAGCCGGTTCCAAAAGTTTCCAGGCAAGCTCCAGATGCACTGGTTGGGACCCTACTTTGTCATCGAGATCCGTGACTCAGGAGTCGTTCGGTTGGCACAGCTGGACGGTACAGTTCTCCCTGGGTGGGTATATGGCGCACGCTTGAAACCCTACCAGGAGTAGGTCCCTTTCACTTTTCATCAATAACTCTTGAAACCGAGAGAACCCGTAGAGTAGCTTAGTCGAATAACTCTCCCGCAACCAGGATGAGCATAGGGAGTCTTTTCCGTTCATAGGTAATCTGTCAAATAACTGGTCAGTTGTGGGTATATCACCGCAACCGACTGTGGTCAGGGTGGACCAGTCCAGTGTGTCACAGCGCCAGTCCAGCGTGTCGTCCGCATAGGATCCATCCCCGTGCCAGTGTCAGTCCAGGTCATTTCCGTCAGTCCTTTTGTCAGTCCGTAGGATCGCTCAGATTTGCCTCATAAATTACCATAAGTAGACTGTAATCGTACCATAATCATTTGCCATCACCCGCAGTTCCCTCAGCTGTCACGTCCGCCCATCTCCCCATGACGCCGTCAGCAACTGTCAGATTACAAATAGGCATGCGATTGATCGCACGATTATCGCAGGCAAGAAGGATAGCAAGAATTAATTGCCGTTATGGAGTCTCATCAACTCCGCTCATGCCAGTGGATGACATAATTTGCATGAATATCGACAGCATGAGAATGACGGACCAGTTCAATTTGGCATTTGCAGCGACTCCAGAACATTTGCAGCCTCAAAGCGCACCGCGCCCAGCAGGAACCTCCCGAAGAATTCTCCAAGTTTACCAGCGCCGCGCCAAGATGCCGAAGGCTCCCTTATCAGTTCCTGAACCAGTGTTAGATAGCCGAATCCACCGAACAGAGTCGTTGGTTGGGAAGTATGATAGCGCAGTGATGATGGACGCCAATTTGTCCGACCCAGCTGAATTCCCCCACCTCCATTGGCAAACCTACATGGAGCACCACTACACGCCAGGCAGCAGCTCCAACAGCCGAATGCGCCAAGAATTCAGGGGCCTCCAGCAATCATCATTGATGAATTTGCGGACTCTTCCTATATTTGGAACTACAGGACCAGCCCTGCAATGCACCCGGTTCCTCCTCAGTCGGATACAGAATGGGTCCCTGTGGCTCAATGAGGAAATTCCAATGCATGCCGAAGACATTCATCGGCTTACAGGGCTTTCTCAGAATGGCGCGGATGTCTCTGCTGCCGGCCAGACATCCTCCAAGCGCGCCCGAAAGTCGGGTGACTCAGACCTGTATACCAAGTATGGCACTCGCCGGGGGGGCAAAGGTGCCAAAATTGATTTGATAAATAAGCCAGAAATTCGGTTCGCTTGCTACCTTATCGCTAGCAAGACGATGCGGCATTATACGAAGGGAGAGTGCACCTTGGATACAATCTCCATTGCGGAGAACTGTATCCAGGGCGTCAGGCTGAATTGGTGCTCTTTTGTGCTAAAAGAACTCTTCGCGGCCTGCGAAGAGAACTATAAGCGTACCACCAGTTTCATTTACGGTTACTTGATTTTAGCTTTCGCCATGTGGAAATGGCACCTTCCTCCTGTCCGGATGCCGACGGAGACTACCGCGAGCCAGCCTCTCGCGATGAAATACACCCCCTGGCAGGTGTCCTCGGACCCTAGCACCAAACAGGTGAACGCGGCAGCGTTTCGAGCGTGGTACGATTTAATGATCGACGTGGTGGCTAACCAGCAATGGGTGCCCAGGCACCTGTTGGATGAGTATAGTGAGCAGGTGTGGTTCGGGGTAAGCCACAGGCACACTTACCTCCGCCCAACTTGCGTACCGGAAGCCACCTTCCATATGGCGCCCCTCAGATTCCAGTTGAATGATGACACCTTCCACTGCGAGGTCTCTGCGTGGCCGGGGGTCACCAAGCACATCCGCGACGGGATCCCCCGATATAACTTTGAGCGGATGATGCCGGCGCAGCGGCCTGTCGCGACCGGCGCAGCGGGGTGCTCACAGGTTGCGGCGGGGCCTCCACAGGATGTAGCCGGGACCACACAGGAACTGCCTGAATCATTGATCCCTGTCGTACATCACTTCAATGCCCAGGTACGAAGTCTTAACGTGGTAACCCAAGTTGTTTCAAGTGGTGCCCCTTTATTTCCCTCATTTTCTGAATTTCAGCTCGGTCGGTCTCTTGCTCTCTCCCATACCGCCCCTCTCACTTCTCCCATCCCCACCAACCTATTCACCTCTACCACCCCTATCATCACACTGATGGGCGAAACGGGCCCAGAACCTGATTCATCAGACCCCCCTCCCCCCAAGAGGGCCCGCATTGCTATCACAGATCCAGTGGTGGATCTTACTGACGATGATCCACCATCCACTCCACTCACAGCGACTTTGATTCCGGAGGAATCTCTGATCGATCCGTCAGAGTTCCTCAACATTCGCCTCCCCCATACCTCTTTCACCCCGTCCACTGCCCCCTCCACCAGCCGTCCACCTGCCACCTCCTCCAATCCCTCCAACTCATCAACTACTGTATCAGATCCTCTCATCTGGGAAATTTTCGGAGGAGACCACGGGGTGGAAGTCACCTCCAGTACTGCAGCCGTAGTACCGCCGGTTGACCCCGTGGCCACACCCTAGGATCCTGTCCCGACTATATCTGTCCGGCTGACCACTGTTGGGGCTGATTCGGTTGACCCTCCCCCAGACCAGACCACGCAGCAAGACCAGCCGAAGTCTGATATGGCCACCTCAATGTAGCAGCAGACGCCAGTCCATCCTCCTTAGACCTCAACCCGATCAGTGGCCAGTGGCCAACCTTCGCAGGAACGGATGCCGGAGCAGGGTGCTCCCAGCACGACCAATGCAGAACCATGGGGTACAGGGCAGCTGTACCTACTCATTCAGCGGGCGGCCCTAAGGGCCGAACAGATTCATTCAGAGCTGCAGCAGCGGTGTACCGAGCAGCACAACCAGATCACAGCGCTTACTGAACAGCGCAATAAGCTGACTAGGGAGAAGACCTACCTACAGGAGCAGGTCACCATTTCTGCTCAGGCGTTCTCTGACTTATGGCCCGCTGCAAGGGCTCATTATGCCCCACTTCCTGCCAATATAGCGGAGGACAGTGTAGCAATCCAGGCTCACCACCTCCGGACTGTGTTCACTGATCTATGCAGGGAGAACCAGGAACTCCAAGCGGCATTAGCCGCACGGCCTACCCTTCCAGATCCACAGATTGTCCACTCAGAACAGGTGACTGCCAAGCAGACTCAGGCAGTTAGTATGCAGGCGACTCTCCATTCCACTGCGGGCGAGGCTTACGCCCTTCTGCGAAGTCTGCAGGAGTGCTCACTCGCTCTCACTGTCAAGACGCAGCCTATCTCTGCCCAGCTGCAACAAATTTCCCGTGAAATTTAGGAGACCGCGGACCCAGCACGGTTATATCAGCTCTATGCCCAGGCGGACGAGCTTGAAATTCAAATGCAACAGACTGAGGCCGACTCGGCAGCGGCCAAACAAGTCATTTGGGAAATTCGTCCGCCCATCCGAGCCTGTGCTGAATCCATACAACAGCTGGATGCCAAGGCTGAAGCCCAGCTTTCCACGCTGTTCGGGGCTGTCCCGACGACTATAGATGAGGCCGCCGCCACCCGGATCTCTGAAGAAGCTGACTTGCTTATGCAGGAATGGCAGCAAGCGGTGGCGGACTTCACCGGGCTTAGAGATACTACGCTCCGCAGGGTCCCGGAGTTGGGGCCCTTGTTTGAACAACCACTTGGCGGAGCATAGCAGGA
Source organism: Pinus albicaulis (assembly GCA_034641835.2). NCBI lineage: Eukaryota > Viridiplantae > Streptophyta > Pinopsida > Pinales > Pinaceae > Pinus > Pinus albicaulis. The sequence goes on along the minus strand of CM076584.1, from coordinate 1,175,158,807 downwards.
AAGGGCGCGGGGTGAAGGCACAGCAGAACAGAGCACGGGAGCCAGTGGGGCAATGGAAGTGGAGACTGTTATTTGTGATTGACTCGGGGACGAGTCAAGGAATTGTGGTCGGGGCCTGTTGGGGCCCTTGTTTTTGTTTAAGTTTTGAAATCTTGGCTAAGACATTTTGAATTTTGACCCCTTTTTGAGTTGCGGTATGAATACACATGGCAACCGCGACCGCGCTGCAACTACCAGGAGTCGCGGAGCTATCAAGGTGGCGCGGAAGCATGCGATAGCTGGAGATAGAACAGGGACAAGTGCAGATGAAGGAAACACACAGCAGAAGACAGAAAGTGGAACACGCAGATAACAGGAGAGAAGCCGGGAGAAGCTGAAGTAAAGACACAGAGGAACTGATAGTCGCGAGAGCGGGTGAATAAATAACAGTCACCCGGCTGAGAAAGAAAAGGCTGAAGAGGTTGCGAGGCTAGAGACAGGGAAAGGCGCACAGAGCGACTGCGGAAGAATCATGCATGACCTTCCTAGGGTTCCTCATCTTCTCTATTCTACCTTTCTGTTCCAAAATCCATCTGTATCAGATTTGTAAGCTATCAGTGAGAATGCCATGTAATCATGTGTTTGGCCAAGAGATTAATACAATGGAAGGTTTCTCTCTCAATAAGATGTTTATGTGCTTGTAACGTGTTTATGTCAAGGTTTAAAATTTTATTTGCAATTGTTGTCTCAATGCTTATTATGATCTTGCGTATATATAACTCGTATATGTAATCGATGCACCGCCTTCATGAGTTGCGGATTGTTCTCGCTATCGATCTCATCCCCTTCTCAAGATGTGGTTGCGCACGCTCGTGTGAGACGCACTGCTCTCCGGAGCAGGGTGAAAATGCCGGCGTGTTCCTAGACTACACCGGACCCCTTTGTTGGCCACAACTCTTGAACCTGGGTCTTGTCAGCGAGACCTGACTTCTCGCCAACAGGATAATTCCTTTTACTGTTTCAACCTCGTTAAAAAATGAATCAGTGAGTCATGAGGATAATTCCTTTTACTGTGTCAACCTCGTTAAAAAATGAATCAGTGAGTCATGAGGATAATTCCTTTCGCTGTGTCAACCTCGTTAAAAAATGAATCAGTGAGTCATGAGGATAGTTCCTTTTACTGTGTCAACCTCGTTAAAAAATAAATCAGTGTGTCATGAGAATAATTCCTTTTACTGTTTCAACCTCATTAAAAAATGAATCAGTGGGTCAAGAGGAAAGTTCCTTTTACTGTGTCAACCTCATTAAAAAATGAATCAGTGGTTAAAGAGGAAAGTTCTTTTTACTGTGTCAACCTCGTTAAAAAATGAAACATGTCTTAGATATGAGGAAAGTTATTTTCTTGTGTCAACCTCATTAAAAAATGAATCAGTAAGTTATGTAGGTAGATTTTAGAGAGTAGATATGAGGACAGTTCTTTTACTATGTCAACCTCGTTAAAAAATGAAACAGGCCCATGAGGACAGTTCTTTTCCTGTGTCAACCTCATTAAAAAATGAATCAGTAGGTTATGTAGGTAGATTTTAGAGAGTAGATTGATAGATTCCATGAGGATGGTTCTTTTACTGTGTCAACCTCATTAAAAAATGAAACTAGTCTCTGTGAGGATAGTTCCTTTTACTGTGTCAACCTCGTTAAAAAATGAAACATGTATGTGAGGATAGTTCCTTTTACTGTGCCAACCTCGTTAAAAAATGAAACATGTCTATGAGGAATGTTCCTTTTACTGTGTCAACCTCGATAAAAAAATGAAACTAGTCCCTGATGAGCATAGTTCTTTTCCTGTGTCAAGCTCATTAAAAAATGAAACAAATCCTCTCCTAGTCAAAGTCGAGTATTTCATCTGATCTCGTAAATGAACCTTCAGTCCATCCAGCAATTAGTAACCAGTAGTCTACTTAGTTGAATGAAACGAAGCTTGGGGGTCATGTGCTCTAGCAAGTTACGCTTGGGGGGCATTAAAACTTATCTCAAGCATGATTTTTCCTTTGTTTCAAACTTGTGTAAAAATGAAACAAACCATTCTCAAGCACAGTTTTCCTACGTTTCAAGCTTTTGTAAAAATAAAACCACTTTAAAGCATGATTTTTCTTTTTTTTCAATCTTGTGTAAAAATGAAACCTATCTCAAGCAAAGTTTTCTTTGTTTCAAGTTTGTGTAAAAATGAAACCTATCTCGAGTCCATTTCGGTTATTATTTTCAAGACTCATTAAACTCATGAAAATCCCGAGCTTCTTTTGCTATTCTTTTCATGCACGTAAAACGTACATGAAAATGCTAATTTCTTTCCGTCTTTTCTTGCTTATAAATTAAATTGAAAGTCGGCCAAATGAGTACACTTTTATCACTTTTTCATACTCTTGAAATTTACGAAAAAGCAAAACCCTGGAGTTCTCTTTTAAGCCCTTTTCAGACTCTCTAAACATGAAAATATTGCCGAGTACTTGACTATTCGAACTCATTAAAGGAAATGAACAGTCGTCCCTTCAATATAAGTTTACCCCTTTTCCGGACTGAAATGGACTATTTATGAAAAGGGTATACGTTGACTAATCATGGTCAATAGAGTTCTCTCCTATATTATTTTATCATTTTTCAGGCTCGAGAGACTAAATTTGCGAAAAAGTACACCCACAAAGTTTTCTTAAGTTTTTCTTATGACTCCCTAAAATTGAAAAACACTGAGTTTCTCCTATACTGGACTCGTTAAAATTTAACAGTAAAGGACCTGTCGATTACAAATAGGAATGAACCACTCCTTCTTAGGGTTCGATTTTAAACTAAGTTGGACTCATCCGAATGATGAGCTTCTATAACAAGAAAATGTTATCCTCCTCAAGCTTGTAAAAAAAAAAGAGGTACTTGCCAGAAATGGTGGGGGAAAAGAGAAAAAACGAATCCATTTGTCACACTTTGTATAAAAATCAGTATACCACTCTTGAACACGACACTTTTTGTCACACTTCTACCTGGGTTGGGAAAATCCTTTGCCTATCAGTTAATCACACCATATTGAAAGTCTTCAGCCAGTTTCTAGGTATTAGCTTTAGGTCAATTGTCACAAAACCATCTGCAGTGTCGTTATGTGTTCAAGAGGACAATTCAAATAAACCATTCATCTGAAAACTTGTGTCTCCATTCGCATTGACCATCCCTGAGTCAGTCCTTGCAAAAAAATTCTACAAAACTTGATCTAATGGTTTCATTTCATGGGCTTTCCTACGACAGATCACTTTCTATCGACGACAGCTCATCATCTAGGAAGTTCATCTAGAATCCTTCAGTACCTTGGAATCTGCATGCCTTAATGGCAGGTTTCTTGCCTTCGACGACAGGTTGCATCATTGACCTTTGATCGAAAAATTTCGTGAAATGTTCAACTTCAGATCATTTATTCACATTTCATGGATTATACTGACTACTTTGAGAGCCATTGTCATTATTGGTGGTTTCTCTCACACTTGTTAACAGTTCACATCGTTGACTGGTAATCAAGTGGTTTCTACCATGTTCGACTTCGACACAATCAATCACATGGATAGAATTGTACTAGTTCGGGCGGAAATCAAGACCCTGGATCTAATTTCCACCATCCAGCCTGCGAGGAGTTTTATTATTCAATATGCAGTAGAATATTCATAAACAGATGGCTGCGTCCATATTGTGTCTACATTATTAATGTGATAGTAAGATCATTTCCACATCAGAACAAGTTTTAGTTAGTGTTTGATCTGAGTATGGGAATTCCTACCTCAGTGATGATATTTATATATATATATATATATATATATATATATATATATATATATATATATATATATATATATATATATATATATATATATATATATATATATATGTTTTACATTGAATGTTTTTACAGGATTCCGACTGGGGTGTCCACAAGCTAATCCTCGAAATGATAAAGCACATCACTCTTTGAATGGTCTCAGAATTCGCACTTTAGGGGGAAATCTGTTACACTAAAAATTGTCAACATGGCGTTTTACTGTCTGTATGGGTTCATCATTACTCATATATTACTCCCTTAGAAGTCTAAAAACATCAAGTTCCTAAAACCAAGCCTTGAAATTGAGAGAAAAGTCTATAAAAGTCATAAAAATACTTGTACCGCACTTTCTCTTAGTATTACCTCCGGTGCTGCATCTGTTTGTTCTAGAACATGTGGAACTGGTCGCACTTTTGCTTCATTAAGGGTGCAGATTCCTGTAAAAGTTAAAGTGAAGGCGGAAGTAAAAGTTGGAAGCCCAGCTGGTTGAATATGGAAGCTTCTGGAAGCAATTATTCAGTGGAAAGTTCACTCCTTTCATGTACATTCATCCCTCCATTAAAGGAGCCTACCCCTTGGTATGTGGAACTTAATCCCTTTGAAAGAGGATTCTATCCCCTCTTATTTGAAGCTGCAACCTCTTCTCTTTTGCTATAAATCGAGGCCATAGTTCAGCCTCAAGGGGAGTTAGGCTTTGAGATTTTTTGAGGAGAATTGCTGGAGAAACTCAGACTCTCTTAACTGATCATCATATGGGAATGATTACACAGTCATGTATATGTTAGTCAAGAGAGTGTAAAGGCTTGTCAAAGTAGAGGAAACGCTTGTTCCAGACCCCAGAAGGACCTATACGACATCAAGGTGAACACGGTTGTAAGGCTCCTTTTTTCATTAAAGATAATACAAATGGATCTTGTTTTCTCAATGAGTTGTTTATTTAAATGATTTATTTCTTGAATTCCTTGATCATCAAGATAGATTTATGGTTTATGAATAGACTATATTATACAGGTGCTTCTGATTCTTTCATGCTTTTGATTGCAAATCCCAAAAGGAAACGTATTCAAAGCGATTGGAAAGAAGACTACGATTAGCACTGGACTACAGGTAAGTCCTAAATCCTTCATTATAGATAATTCTAGATCAAATATAATCTAGAGAAAGTAGTTTACATTTGTCTGTTTGTTGCTAGTTAACCATAGGATACTAGGGAGATCTGTCTTGTCCGCAAGAATGATTTATCCGTCCAACAAAGAGGGACAGCTGCTTAAAAAATTAGCAAGCTGTCCTCTTATCCAAAATATATAGAATAACTCTATCTAATCAAGGAGATTTTATTGGCAAGCTATCCTGCTTGCTGGCTGCTTAGGAAATATCTTTGTTTGAGCTGCCTTCACTGATACTCTTTCTTCTGGTACACTTTAACACTGTTATTTTAACCCTAATACACTTTGACTGGTATTTTCATTCTTTACTGCTGTAAAAAGAAGCCTTTATTCAGTAAAAAAATCAGGTGACTATCCTTTTTGCTGGCTTGTTTCTCATGTAGTCTTCTTCACTATTTTACCTTTTCACTGTTTACATTAGTGAATTCTTGCCATTGTTCTGCATATGGAATTTTCACACTTTTTATCTTTCTAAAGTTTTCATCAGCATCTGTGTATTTGGAAAAGGTAGGTTTGAAAACAAAAAGATGCTTAATCTTATGCTGTAGAAAAAACAAGTCTTCAAAATATTGAAGGATGATCTTTCCTATAGGAGTGCCCAGTGGCAGTGGTTTGTTGATTTGTTCTTTTGCAAACTCCCTTATCTTCTTATCATACTCTTTTTGTGCCATTAGTTTGTCATTGAAGACATGAATATCTGGCAGGCCTTTCTGCCTCAAAATAGTGTATTTTTCCAAAAACTTAGCAATGGAAATGTTTATGGCTTCACATTTTTCCTCTAGGTTGTTCATTAAATTTATTTTGGTCACAACCTTCTTGATTTGTAATATTGTCTCAGTTATTTCTTGTACCTGTAACTCTTCCAACTCTGCTATGTTCTTACAGTTTAGGAAAGTGATGAGTTTTAAAGCCTGTGATGGCTTATTAGCTAACTCATCCTTGGTTTTCTGAATCTCAGTTTGGGCTGCTAACAGTAAGTCTCTTTGCTCATAAATGACCTGAATTGAAGGCCATTGAGAATGTATGGCCTTAATAATATTTTTCCAAAGATGATTCTTGATGAAGGAAATATGTTCAGTAAATGTTAACTCCTTTTGTAAATTATTCATTTGTTCTTCAAGTCTGATAGCTTTCTACTCATGGTTTTTAGCAGTTATCAAGGCTATTTTTTTGGTGGCTTTAAGACTTTGAATCACCTCTTTCGAGCTTTTCATCTCATTAGTTATCAAGGAAAATTCCTCCATAGCTTTCACTATTTGACCTGCTCCATCTGTTTTTTGTACCTGTGTTGTGGAGGAATCTGTGGCTGATGTAGTAGTTGATTACACTGGCACTGCAGTTGACAATGGCTCATTACGTGCTAATTTTTCTCCCAGAGTGGAAGCCACAGCTATAGTAATAATTGGTATCACTGTAGGAATAGTAGGAACATTAGTTTTATTCACAGTCTCTTTCTCCTTAATAAGTTGATCCATTTGGGTCTTCGTATCTTTAATTTGAGCATTCAATTTGAGGATCAACTGCATCATTTCTTCTTTTTCTGTTTCATCCTGAAGTATTTCTTTTGTATGTGGGTTTTCACTTTGAGGAAACTTTAGCTGTTTCCTCAATGCTGCAATATCTTCATTCTTTTTCTTAATCAATAATTCAGCTACCTACACATTGGAGGGATCATATCCCACCTGTATAATCAAATCTTCTAAGGTTTTAATCCTTAGGTATTTAGCATACAAAGAGCCTTTGTCTAGCTTCATTTGATCCTGCATGTTGATAATGGTATTTTGAAACTTAGTAGCACTGATAGCGTTTGTTACTACAGTATAATATAACATCTCAGAGTTATGTTTGTGGAATTCTATTTGGTCTATTTCATGCACATTTTCAGTATCTACTTCAAATTCAACCTTTTTATAGTCTGCCACTGCCTTAGGTGTCGAAGTAGTTGGTTGCGGATATGACATAATCATTTTATTTGTGGAATATTCAAAGGTTGTAAGTAGCCTGTTCTCATTCCCTGGCTTCTGTTTTAAGAATTGAAAGTAAATCTCACTTTTGATCTCTTCATTCTTTTGTTTTATTTGCTTGTACCTTTCTTTGATGTCTAAGTCTTTTTCCTCCACTGTGTGTGAGGAAGAATCCTCCATGTTTTTTTGTTTTTCAATCATCTGAGTATCTCGTTCACCTGTTGTTTGATATTTTTGTATGTCTGCAAGAGTCTCATTTACTATTACTGTAGCCTCATCATTGTTTACCTCAGGCTCATTGGTATCCTCAACATCAATTACTTTTTCTTTCCCTATGGAACCGAATTTGAGCCTTTTATTGTAAATCAACTTGAATTTAGTATCTGTGGTGGTCTCAACTATATAGGTTCCTTCATCTCTGCCTCTTTTTGTTGAAGTTTTAGACTGTTTTGCAACTACCATAGCTTGTGTAGTATCCATTTGTCCTGTTGGCTCTGCATTGATGAATGTATCTGTTAATGTGTTTTCCACCCATTCTATCTGATTTACAATTTTTTCAATTTATGGCTTGGGCTCATGTATGAAAGGAGGCAATTTTCACTTGACCCTTATATTGTTGAGAATACCTTGAGGGTCATAGTTCCAAGGGAAGATTTCCTAAAATTTTAACTCTGATAATTCTTTGGCTATTTCCTTTTCAGCATTTCTGTTATTTACAATAAAAGGACCAATCTGATTTTTCAACCTGAACTAAGTTTTCTTTTTAGAAGCCATGAAATTAATGGAATCAGAGTTTAAAACATGTCTTAATTATTCTAATGCAAAAACTCTAATTCTCAAATACTTAGGCAATTTGTAAGGCAGTAGATTTGATCCAAAAATCCTCAATTCTGTGTGCTTTTCATATAAATACCAGTCTCCCATCCTGCACTATTCTGATAACTGCAATATTATCTTCATGTCCTCACTTATCCTAGGTTGCTCTGCTTTATATAATATACTCATTTATGGTTGGAGGAACAGATCTGAAAAGCCTGTAAAACTGAAATCACTACTTTCTTTCCTCAGTAAGGTGGTCCAGAAGATAATGGATACAAGCTGGCCCTCTAAGTCCATTTTTTGTAATGCAATTGGAAACTTGTCAGATTGAAAAAACAAGATCAAGTGAAATAAGTATGATGAATATCTAAACACCCCTTCAGTGGGCAGTTTGGTCAATTGATAGTGGATATTATCAGTTATAAACTTGGCATAGTCAAAGATCATGGCAGGAGGTTGTCCTGGAGATAAAGTGGATAAAAAAACTAGAATGGATTCATCAGTGAATTCATTTATGAAGTATCCTAGTATGAAAGAAAGCATTGATATCACATGCCTAGACCCTTCTGGAAATTTGGAAGTGGAGTAAGGAGGATTTAACTTTGGAATGCCCACACGAGATGGCATAAAGTTCTGGAAAATCATAAATCACTTAGGAAAATCTAATCCTAAATACAACTGAGTCAATGATTCTATGGATAGAGGAACTTCCTTGGGATAAAATTGTAATTGTAACATCTCATGATAGACTCTGTAGTAATAGAAAATAGAATCTCCCTATTAGCATTAACAATTGCTCTCTGATATGGTACATAATGTTTTTGACACAATATTACAAGGTCCTGGCTAGGGTGTGTTACTGGAACTACATATTTGGGTAGATTAGTTTCCCAAATAAGTATTTCATCTTTATCTAAGAAAATATCAAAACACCAATTGTGAATCTCCAATAGATTGAATTCTACCACAGGGTCTGCAATTTTATAATCCATATCAGTCAAGGGGGTGTTTTCTTTAGTAGGTATTGGTGGCTGAAGGGGATTGACAGACACAATGGTTTTTGCGGTGAGTACAGGAGTGGATTTGATGGCTTTTGATGCTTCTGACTTAGGAGGCTTGGATCCCCCAGGTTTGATAGGCTTAGAACCCCCAGCTTTGGATGTCATCTGTTTCTTAGTCATTTTAAATAACTAAAGCAAGATTAAATTGTTTGCAATAGTTTAAATTCTTGAAAACAGAAGGTATTCAAAAATTTCTAGGCAAAGAATGACTTTCCGTAATATTGTTGCTCAATTTAGGCTTCTGGGATAGGCAAACTGGTTTAAGACAGAAAACAAGGGTTTTCTGAATAATCTGGACTGTAAAAAATGAATTTTCAGGAGATATGTGGGTATGCAAACCTTTTCCTGTTTTTGAAATTGATATTCAGGGATTTTTAAGCGGATAAATTGAGGAAATTGGCTTCAGAAAGGGCTTTTATAAACACAGTCTTTTCTGGGAATAATTGGCCTGGGTTTGACCTGTTTCTATGTGTTTTTTGGGCAAATTATATGGACAATTTCTCTTGATTTGGGCTTTTCTTTAGTTATAAATGGTTTTAACCTTGAATTTGAAAGCCAGAATGTCAAAAAATACCTCATATGGTAGGTATTTGACTGTCGGAAGGGTTTCTGGCAACTTCTATGGTTGAATTTGAGCTTTGTTTCAACTTGTTGGAGCCGATAAGGTCTTTTCTGGTCTTCAAATAGGGTATCTGCTGTGAAATCTGAGTTTTAAGGTATAAAAATGACAAACACAGGTTTAAAACAGAGTTGGGAAGCTTAACACGGCCAGGCGAAGTATTTTATCAGTCGGGATACACAAATAACATTGTAAAATAACGAGTCAAAAGGTTTTAACCTTTATAAATAATCATAAACAATATTAAATGTGGATCTTATCAAGGAGGGAGTGGTTTTTGCTTTTCAAATAAGAGAACCATCGGTGGTTTTTGTGTTGGCCTCAGGAAGTAAGCTGTATTATGCCAAATGAACGCGATCGAATTAAATTGTGACACGTCACATGAGGCAAATTCATGAAAACTGCTCATTTCATGTTGATTTTGAGTTTGGGCAATTTATCAAGTTATGAGCACAAAATGCACCCTTCGTCGTTGGATCTGGAAGGCCGGGGCGAACAGCTAAGATCAAAAGGGAAGGTGTGGTGGAAAAGGTAAGGTGGGACCCGGGTATTTTAATGAGCGCTGATATATAAAACCTTTGCATATTTTTCATTATAAGCAAAGTTTTATATATATATTATGGGTTTATACATATAAGCAAGCTATGGTATGATATATGGTTTATAACAAAGTTTTATATGTATGTTGGGGGCGCGTGAGGCGGGTTAGGAAATTAACTAGCGTCAATCTTATGTATAGCATAAGGCTAATACATATTAGGTAAATGAACAGGAAAACAAATGTGAAACGTGAAATGACCCATCAGTTTTAACTCGATATTACCCTAGGTTTAATAACTATAGTGGGGCAGGATATTTATATATTGTTTAATAACCATGGGGGGTTTAATAACTATAGTGGGGCGAGATATTTATATATTGTTAGTGTTATGCCAAAAGGGGGTATATTTTAGGATTTTATTTCAACACGTGGATAATTAACTTTGGCATAAAATCTTATAATAGTGGGTTTTAGGGGATATTTAAATAAAAGAAACTATATTAATAGGATAAGGTTTCTTTTAGGGAGTTAGTAGAATAAGTTAGAAATTAATATGACAAGGAAAATGAAACGCTCAAGAAATTCACTTATATGACTAAGTAAAGTGAAAACCTTAAAGAAAATTTTATCATTTGATGATTTCACCACTTTTACTTAGGATAAGATGTTTTTTGAGGGTTTGTATGTTTTATGAAATGGAGGAAGTCAATCAAAAGGGATATTATGCATTATTGAGTAAGAAAAGAGTTCTTACTCGAGAATTTGAGTTGTGATGGGTGAATGAAGGGTAAATAATGATAATTGGGGATTAATATAGGAATTCAACACTTTTAACTAATAGCCATTGAGCCTTGGGTCCGGTCCCAACAAAAGTCAGAGAAATGCTCTGAGCCCCTTTGATCGAAATTATAGAATGCGGAATAACTATAGGGGATGGGAAATTAGTTATTTTTCCCTGGTGATGAATATTTACAAGCTTATTCCCACTTCTTTCTACCTACCCAACTTTAATCTAACATTTTTTTCTTCCATTTTGCAGATGCACTTGAGCTTGCTACCTTGAAACATTTTTATTCTTTTGAAAAGCATAAAAACTATCTAAATCTACCTTATATCATCCGACGGCTCATACTAAACTGATGAACTCCTGTTTATTCTCTACCTATCTACTGATTAGTCAGGATTAAACTGTCTGACTAATCTTTATTCACTATCTAAAACATGGAAATTGAAAACATGATAAGTCAATATTAAACAGTTTAACTCATAATAGATTATGGCATTTATTGACACTCTGCCATAATCATTTGCAAAAAGTAAAAAAGTAGTGGCATTTGGATTTGCACACTTTCATGTTTTATTTCTTTTTCTTTTTGGGTCTATATTTTTTTTTAAAGTCCTTTGATCTTTCTTGTAGGACTTTTACCCTCTTTCTGATTTTCTATTTTTTTTTTACAAAATATGGGAAAACAACTTGCAGAAAGCAAAGTATGTACATATTTTACAAGACTATCATAATTCAACTCCAAATTATGAATCCTATACTTATAGGACCCTAACACATACCAAGAAATAGATCAAGATCTTAGTCTTCTATGGTTTACCAGAATTTCATGGTGTTGGTCTTCAAAAAGATGGATTGATGCTATAAACCGTAGCTTCCTTGTCCTTGCACCTTTGTTTGCAACTTATACATCACCTCCATCCATCACAAAGACATATCCCATCATTTTTCTTATCTTCCCTATAAACCCTAGCCCTATTCTACCAATTTGGGCAATTACCCTAAGCTAGGACTGTGTTTAAATTTCCTATCCCATTTCCCTTACTCATTTCCCTTCGTTTCACTCCCTAAATATCCCTAAGACTGTTGGCCATCTCCCTAAATTTTTCCACTCCCATCTCCCTTCCCTAACTTCCTCATTTCATCCCTTCACTCCTTTTCCCTCTTTTTTCCCTCCTATCATCTAGGGTTTCAATTGTGGATGCAGATTCTTCACCATAGGAGAAAAGAAAACACCACAAAGGGGGGAAGATACTGAGGTATGAGCCCTCAAATTTCAGTGAAATCGTTTCCTCACCATTCATTAGAAAATCCTTTGAAGATGTCAACTACCTAGGGTTTTGTCAAAGAGTGGAGGAGGTAGGTTTCCATGAGAAACTTACAGATTTGTTTGCTACCAATTTGAAAGGAGAGAAGGTCACCATAGCAGGAGTTGATTTCACATTCTCAGTAGATGTTATATGTAATGCTATAGGGATACCAAACCATGGTGACTATCGGTTCAAAGGCATGAACCTAGACCTAGAGCAGTAAAAACCTTACTTGAAATCACAATATAAAGGAGATCATACACACATTTTACCATTCAGATATTTTCTGGAGATATATGCATCATTAATGAAGGTTATCATGAAAATTTTCACATGTGAGGGCAGGTTTTCAAGACTGTATCAATACCGCATAAGACTTCTCATGCATTTCACAGCTGTGAAGTCCCTCAATTTATGCAATTTCTTGTATAAGTGTGATCAATATGTCTGAAAAGGTGCAAGTGAAGAAAAAAGAGCATTATACTAGTCTCTTCCATCATAGTTTGGTGAAGTTCATAGTTCTCCATTAGTTGGCAAAAAATAACATGACATGGGATTCCTTCATTGAGGCGGCCCTACAAACTACTTCACCTAACCAACAGAAAAACATGCCACATACCATGCAGGAGGTTGGATCATCAAGCAAGGAAGAAGCAGTGACAAAGAGACCTAGGCCTGAGGTTACTCATACTTATCATAGAGTCACAAGGCTTGTGTTTTCTCCTCGAAATGAGGAAGGGGGCAAGCTTACACCAACAGAGCAGGGAACATCAGCACAACATGAAACATCCATGCATGATGAGAAGGAACATGATTTTGACCTAGTAGACTTGGAGGCTAGTGATGAGCCTGAAAACATATAGAGGGTTATCAAGGAAAATGGTGCACAAATCAAATAGCTCCAAGACAACTTGGCAAGGGAAAACTTTGTCATTTCATTTCTAGAGCAAGAAAACCAGTAGCTGAAGGCAAAACAGTTGGTTTTGGAGAAAAGGTAGTTTGAGGAAAGAAAACATGATGAGAAAGGAAAAGAAGTGGTTGAGCATGATGAACATTATTAGCATGAACAAGGGGTGAAGAGGAAGAGGCCAAGAACCATGGGTCTCAAAAATGCATTGCACAAAGAAAGAGAACAAGACCCTGAAAATGAAGAACTCAGTTTTGAAGACATAATTGCAAATGAGATCAATGATAATAGGGAGTTTTGGCTTGAGAAGGTAAACATCCACTTGGATAAGCTCCTTTACAAGGCCAAAAGGGAAAATTAGATGTTGATTCACATGGTTGGCCATCACCACACAAGAAACAAAATTTGTAATGTCAAGATCAAGCAATTGCAAGACAAGCTCAAGGAAACCCTAATCATCAAAAAGAAGGGTAAGTTAGATATTCTTGCTGATTAATCCATGATAGCATAGCACACCTAATTTTTCATTTCTGGACCAATTTTGGGAAAATTTAGAGCAATGTTTGTTTTTTGGTGAAATTTGGTGCAAATTTGGAAAATTCTGAAATTTCACTAGGTCCAGAAGCGCACCGCCTTGGTGCTGTGATTTTTCCTCAGGGCTCCAAATGGCATAAACTCAAAATTTATAGAAATATATTGGACTCCTATAAAAACCCATTTTATCATATTTTTTATTCAGGGATCATATTTAGAGAAAAATGAGAAAAAGTGGTCAAAAATCAACATTCTACCCCTCTTTTTGACTGGCGTTGCGCTTCTGAAGACACCTTGGGAGAATGAGTTTTTGAAGGCCTTCCCATGGGTAATTTTAAAAAATTCAAGATGTTATGGAAACTAGACATACATGGCTAGACTACCGCTCTTTCAGATTTCAATTTTGACTTTAGGAAGGTTCCTACAAATGACCTCAAAGATAGTGCTACGCTTCTACAATTTTCTGAGATTTTAATAAATTTTTCAGTGTAATTTTCTCCAATTTCCAGTTTGACTTTTGTAAAATTCAAAAGGTGAAAGTAGATGAATGTAAAAGTAAAAATTTAAATGTAAATGGTAGAAATGGAGTTATATAGGTGTCTTATCCTCCATTTATTGCTTTGAGGATATGTCTCTTTATGGTTAGATAAAGTAGGAATTTGTTAAGTAACCTCCCTAGTATGTACCAGACTTTGGATAGATGCATGTACTTCCCTTTTCTTGTTGGGAATTCGACCTCCTATGGAGTATTTTGACCTTAGTGGCTATATGAGGAACTTTTTAATCATTTTAAAAGGTTGGATGTTGTGGAATTTAGCTTGGAACACTAGTGTACTTTGTGATTTTGGCAGGAACTAATAGACAATATTTGCAGCTATTGTGATGGGATTCCTGTGGTATATTATTTAGCAGTGTTTCTTCTTAAGTGATCATACGTTTGAATGTATTATAATTTCCATTTCCATTTCCATGATATATGTGTTTTCTTTCTAAGTTGATAAACAAAATTCATTGAGTTAATGCTCTGTTTTGGAGAAGCTTCACATTTTTGTTCATTTTCCTCTGATATAAATGAATTCATGATACTCATTCTCGTTTTGAAAACCTATCTATCTATTTCATACACTAAAATACCTTTAAAGTGCTAAAGTGTGTGCCTACCTTGCCCCATTACATCTTTGCAAATCTGGTTTTCAGAGCCTTGACCTAGTCCTCCTAGACCTAAACCACCATCCAGCACAAAAATCAAATCAACCAAACCCTAATTTCATACCTATCCTAAATCCTCATCTCACATTCAATATTTGGCTGTGATCTCATTAAGAGAGACCTCTCAGCCTAGTAGGGCTAGCTACTAGGTCAAAGTGGCTTGTGGTTACCTTTTCCGGTCTCCTTCTCAGCCTTCAGAGAATTGATGGAGTACTAACAAAACGAAAGCCCATTAGAAGTTCCCAATTGTATTAGATAAGGTAACCTAACTATCTTGTGTTGATATCCTTAGAAAATATGAAATCTAGAAGCTGTATTGGATCATCACTTGATACTATGGTGCAACAAGTGATCATTGTTCCCTACTAGAGTGCAAGGTGTGATGCATGGGAAGAAGCCACTAAATCACTTTTGATTATTGGCTCCCATTAGAAATGAAACTCATCCTCCCTTATTAATTCAGTTATAGTTTTAGCTTTCTGCGTCATTTTTCATTTGGTTGTAACAAAGAAAGGAAAATACCAACATTTACAAATTATTATATTTCACCACTTTGTTAGGTCCCATCAAAATATGAACCACCCCTTTACCACACCATCTTCTTCTCTTATTAATTTTAGTTATCATGTTCAAATTTTACTAGTAGTTTTAATGTTTTTTATCGATGATTTCTTAGAGGAAATCATTGATATAGACACCCATAATTTTCTCCTTGTAGGGGTGCCCCTTAAATGATTTTCTCCGTGTAAACCCACTCTTATATCCCAAGGGGTTATTTCAATTGGTTTTTACCAATGTTCTTGGGAATTTGGATAGTTCCACACCAATAGATAACTAATTCAAATCCTCCAAGATGAGATGTGCTAGTGTATGCCAAAACATTTAATAATAATGTCATCTATGAATGTTTGTTGGGCACTTGGCTAGTTCCATCTATTAGGTTCTTGCTTCAAATCCTCCTAAGGGAGATCAGTCAAGTTCTTTTTTTCTAAGGATGGAAACCCGTGATGTGGAGAAGAATCCATTGGGTTTTACCTCAATGTTTTATGTGTGTGTATTCATTATAAAACAAATTGTAAAATGAAACCCAAAGAATATTTCCCCTTAGTGGAGAAGCGATTGCTTAATCTTCAAGGTTGTATCCTATTATTCCATTCCAGATTACCACATGCAAAATATATTAGGGAATTTTTTTATAAAATATATCTATGTAAAACTTGGACAAAGATCAATTTATGCAAGGTTTGAATAAAAGGAAAAAGGATCTTAAACTAATTTTCTATGAGTTCCATTTTTCTTATCAATGATTTTGTGAATTTTAGTAAATTTAATTTTGTAATTTTTTTCTATCAAACAAAATTCCTAATTATATTTAAAGGAATTTATATTTTAATTTCTTTAGGATCCATATAAATTTATAATAGATATAGATTTAAGCCAAATACATACATTTTAATATTCGTAATATTGTTTCATTATTTTTCAATTTCACATTCTAGGTTAAAAAATTTCTGTGGCAATGTCTACTAAGGCCACAATTTTGCTTGGACAATGAAATTCTCGCAAGAATCAGTGAAATTTTTTTCAAGAAATTCTCGCAAGAATCCAATGAATTTTTTTGCAAGAAACTTTCTTGATGGTGAAAATGGATTCAATACCACCCCCTAAGGCATACAAAACCCAAGTTTGACAACTATAACGCATATTTCCAAAAAAATTTGCTAGATTTCTCAAAATGCTACAAAAATTTCTATAATTTTTAGAGCAAAATTGTGATCTCAAGGCCTTTTTCTATTTCATTTCTAATATATATATAAATATGGGGGTAGAGTATGTATGCCTTTGTAGACTTAGCAGTCAAATCGTTGTGCAAAGGTATGTCTCTTGTCCCACAAACAAAGGGGCCTCGTACACCAATTTGGTGTATGGCTTGGTCATTACCTTAAATTTGGATTCTATATATATATATAATTCATTTTTAAGGTCACGACAAATCCATACACCAAATTGGTGTACGAGGCCCCTTTGTTTGTGGGACAAGGGACCTACCTCCACACAACGATTTGACTACTAAGTCTATGAAGGCATACACTCTACCCCCTCTGGTTTTAAACCTATGACCTCTTAGGAGGAAACACATGCTCTTAACCATTAGGCCCACTCAACCATTATATATATATATATATAATAGTTGTAAAAGAACTATTTTTTTATTACCACCAAATTCTAATTGTTGAATGCGTTGCATTTGGCAGATCACGCATGAACAAGATTCAGATACAATGCATGAAAAACCATTTTGACACTGCAAAAAAAAGGTTGGAGTTGAGCGTTTCAAATAGAAAAAATTATATTAGCATAACTATGGTGAGCATCATGGCTCTCAAATAAACTAATATATTCTCATTATAATTATAAATTTACATGATATCTAAATTTAGAGTATTTATTTTACTTCATATATCATGAATGTGTATCTTGTGTATCTTTTCGTAGATGAAAATTTATTTATCTTACTTCGTATTTACTATCCATAATTAATATATATTGTTATTGGTAAATAAAGAATCATTTATGTTTGTTTGGATAATCTATCCCAATCATCAACCTATAAAATTATATATTTATTGTACATTAAATATATATATATATATATATATATATATATATATATATATATAGATAGCTTAATTGGTGATGATCAATTATAATATTTTTAGATAGTAGTTTAATTGGTGAAGACTAATCTTTGTAGCATGTGTTAAGACATTGTGATTTGTGAAAATGGTAGAAACCACTTTTGCATGTTGGTTAATTTAGTTTTAAACTAGCAATTGCACCATCACCAGATGTTGCAAAGGAAACGCCGTTAGATTCTTAAAGAGATCCAATAGTTGCTAAGCAAGATATATGTAGTGATTTTGGTCAATTTTAGTAAAGGAAGGAAAAAATATTGTGCCTTGTCCCAATTTGTATTTGTAATTAAAAGCAAAGTTATAGAAAAAAGCATGTTCAATCTGCAATAATTTTCTCTCCAAATGCAAGATACATAAAACAATTCTTTGAAACAAATATTGACAACTAAATCACTCGATAAACTAGGATTTAGAAGCACTATAACCATGTCGACGACACTGAACAATGCTATGTAGAATTAAGAGAAAAGTGTTCCTAAGTACAAAACTGTATGTCAAATAACTGATCTATGAAGACTGTGATAACCAGTAAAGTGACACAACTATGTCAAATGGAATAAGTTTCTAATTCGAATCATTATTTAAAAATAAACATTGCACAAATGGGTATAGTCTAAAAAGAGCATAAACAACTATCCAATACGATCATATAGAGAACACCACATAATTCTAGACACGTGATCTTATTAACAGCTGGAAATGTCAATTTCATTTTAGTCTAAAATCTATACTGTTAGCTCTAACCATTTAACAACAGAAGAAAATTGCATCATAAAATACATGTGAAGACAATGCCTAAAGCACAAATAAAATACAACTTAAAATCTCAAAAACTCCGCAAGAAAGAGAACAAGGGTTACTTCCCCTTAACCCCCCTCCTCTATCCTAGCTTCTTGAGATGAGGTTCCCATGAGGCCACCTTTAGACAACGACTACTAGATGTAGCATCTGAGAGAGCCAAAAACATAAATTCAAATAAATAGCAACCTACTTCAAAAGTTCTAAATGTTGAATAACCTGAGACGAAGTTGCTATCAAAACGAAAGATTCCCCAAAATAGGAACAATGATACTTATTCCATCCTTCCTCAATGAACCATACAACCATAGGCTTTAAATCTGGCCACTCCTTTCATCCATTCTGAGGGTTGGCAATGATTTAAATTTTAGCCATGTGCTTAACAAAGTCATACAAATAAAACATAGCATATTTTTCTTTCCTTTCTTGAAAAGAAAATTTTTTTCTCTGAAAACATTCATCTGTATTTTCTCCCTGGGATTACAGATCACCAAATATGGGGAATATCTGAGTGTTATGGATGGGTTTAAGACTACTAAATTTTTTTTTTCTCAATTAAAATCGCTACTGTTAACGCAGTCTGAGCATAGCTTAAAATCTACAACAAACTATGTTACATATTTTAAATATTAAGTGAAAAAACAACAATCACCGAAGACTATAAAGACCCAAATCGAATGCTCAAAACTGTTAAAACCAGAGAAAGAAACCCTTTCTAGTTGTATTAAAAAAACTACAAGCTAATTTTAATAGAGAAATGAAACCTATACAGAGGTCTCCACATGAGATTACAACTTTGTGCCATCATGATGGTAGCAAAGCATTTTGTTTGGTTACTACATGCTCTGTTTGTGTCCCACTATGACAATAGAGTTCTCTTTCCTCTGCTATGTACTACCGACTACAGCCTCCTTTCTCCCTTCTTTTCCTTTTTGGTTCTTGTGTATTTAATGAAACTATGGAGGTAGTTAGGGTTTAGGTAATTATCACTCATTATTAGGTAAAATTGCCTTAATATTATGAATTGGAATGGTTTGATGTAATTTCTTAATATTCTTGATTTCAAATGTTTTGAAGTGTTTTATAGTCAGATTTAGTGTATTTAATATTTCGTAATAAAGAACAGAAACTCACCTTATTTGGACACATAAAGAAGCAAGAAAATGAAATAGCATGAATTACAGAGAGATTCAATGGACCTTCTGGTACGAGAGGTGTCTTTGCAAGGAGATTCGAATGACCTTCTAGTAGGAGAGACGTCTTTGCAAAGCCTGGACAGCAAATAGTCACTCGAATATTGAAAGGCAACAACTCAAACCTTAGGCACTCGACCAGTCCTTTAAGGGCATGTTTAGTGGATGTGTATATGCCACAACCATAGCATGGATGTTGTATTTTTATATTACTCCAAATGTATAACTCAACTTGTTAGCTTTGCACGGAACCTCAGCTGATTTTGGCATCATGTTATTTTATCATCCATTTAGATTAAATTTGGGGAAAAATTTCCTTTGGAAATATTATTTGATCAAACTTTAAAGAGTTTAGAATCTAAGCTGTAAATCTCTTAGAAAACTATTATGAACTTTGGAATCAGATCCGTTTCTTGATTATTTGATGATTACTTACCATAAAAGCCAGTGATCCCATGAGAACAATGGTTTTCAGATTTGACTTGTTGCTCCATTGTTTCATCAAGGGAAACGAAGAATGAATGGTGTAGACTACCCCATTGAGATTAGTGCGGATGATGGAATCCACATCTGTAATGTTGATTTCATCCATGTAGCCTATTCTAGCTATTCCTGCGTTGTAGATAACAACGCCAAAAGGTCGCCACTCGTAACACTCCTTTATAGCTATAGAAATGGATTCATAGTCCCCCATATCTGCAACCTTCACCACAAAGCTTAGATCATTCCACATAATTTCATGAATAAACCCCTTGGGATAGAAGATCTAGGTAGAAATAATGTGATCCAAAGTTCGTTAAAAGCTGCAGAGGAATTTATGCAAAGAACTCAACAATTGTCCAATCTTTATCCAAAGAGAATGTGATTAGAGTTTTTTCAACGAGCAATTCAACAAAAAATATTTACATAAATTTAGGTAAAGAACACTAACTTTGTGCAAAATTTAACCAGAAAGAATGTGATCAAGAGGTTTTTAAATGAAAAATATGTTCATAAATTTATGTAAAGAACCCTACCTTTGTGCAAACTTTATCTAAAGAATATTTCCCTTGTTGAGAAATGTCTGTAGTGGTGTCATCTATTTGAGAAGAATTGTTAGAGATGAGGGTCATGTACCCTCCCTCTTCGAGAACCTCCATTGCAATAGCAAGGCTGATGCCCCTTGATCCTCTGGTTATCACAACGTGTTTACCTTTTAAACTCGGCATCCTCTGGCCTGCCTTCTTCCAAAAGATCACGAAACATATAATACTAATAGGTATACAAATCACATACTCCAAATAATAGAGTAGGGCAGGCGGGGATGATGACTAATGTTATTTTTATAAGGAACTGCCACAATTCGAATCTATGGTTGATCATGATCCAATCGTCTAATAAAGGATCTAATGGCACAAATTATGACAGAATGGCAGCTAGGAGAGTTGTTTTCAAATAAAGACGCCTTATGGCATAAAAATGTATGGAGAGGTGGATTTCATCACTTCAACAACAGTAAAAATAAGGCTATTAAGAAAACAAATCCAACACCGAGAGAGATTCGGTAGCATTTATGGAATTGGCGAACATGTCTTGTTCTGTGGTGTTGGCTACTTAGCATAGCTTTCTTGATCTTGAGTAGAAGAAATGAATTTGTATTTAGCTTATATTACATTAACCATGAAGTTTCCAACATTTGTAGAGAAAATTAATATGACTCTGAGTAAGTTTGAAATCATATAATATGAAAATTGTTTATGATTATAAAGTAAAAAACATGATTTTTTAGATACAATTACGTAATTAAAGATATGTATATATTTTTTTTTGAAGGGAAGAAATTTGATATTCATTAACAAAAAAAATCAGAAAGAGCATGTATGTAGGTACAAATTGTTATGTAGTTACAAACTATTACAATTAGGTAATTAAAGGCAAATTTGGTTTTATTTAAGAAATCAGAATTATGAACATTCATCATTATTGCTCAAGATAAATCAAGTGTAATTTGAAAACTAAAAAAAGATCACATATTCTAAAAAAAATCATTATTAATTTAATTTTTTATATATTAAGAAACTCTACTTATGAATAATAATGGTTTATAATGGTTTATGTAATATAACCATTAAGCATAAACATATAAAAATAAACTACATTCCACATGAATACCATGCATCATTTAAAAATAAACTACATTCCACATGAATACCATGGGTCAATACCATGGGTTGTTTTTATAGTTTATAATTATTTTATTTTTTTATTTTTATTTTTTTATTGTATTTTAACCTTGTTAAAATGTTCATTACATTATTTCAATCTTTTTATTTGACTTACTTTTATTTTTATTTTTGTGTAATTTTACATAGTCAAAATGTTAAACATGACATTACACCATTTCTATCATACTTTGTTTATTAAAAAGAAAAAAACTAACATTATAAAAAAAAGATATAAAACTATTTACTTGATGTAATGGCACAAAACATTTCAATCATCTAACATCTCATCCAATGGCTCGGACATGGACACATGGCCTTATGGCGTAATTAGATGATGTAATAGCAGAACTTGTAATTTTATTTACTTATGTATTTGGTTATGTATTTTTAAAATTGTAATATATATATATATATATATATATATATATATATATATATATATTATAAAAAATTATAATTTTTTATTTTTAATGAATTTGAAATTGATATATTATTTAATTAGTATGAAATAATAAGTTATAAAAATAAATTTTTAATTGGGGTTATTTTGGGTGGTTGGCTAGAATGGTTATTATTTCTTTCACTTAAATTTAATTCCCTATAAGTGACATGGTGATGAGAAATATTGTTGTAATGGTTATGTGCCTATGAATATTGTTGTATTGACTCTCACTCTCACCCTCTGTGTGAGAGAGAGGATGATTTCCCTTTTAAAAAATTATAAAAAATATTTATTATGAGTTCAATATGTGACATGTAAGAATTGATTGTCGGTGGCGAGGATAACAAAATTTCTCCCAATCACCCAAGCTCAACCCAATCGATTATATATATATATATATCAATGACACCTCATTGAGAACCCCTTGGGAACTTTTGATACCCATTGTAAACTTTTTGATGTTGATTACAACTCCCTAGGCAAGGGGATGCTAGGTCCCTATAATACTAGTGTATCCCCTTATTGTTATTGTTAGTATAGCCCCATTATTGTTATTGTTGTGCCCATGTAGTCCCCATATTGTTATTATTATGCGCCATAGAATCCCACTATTGTTATTGTTGTGCCCTTACACTGTTATTGTTATGTTAGCTAGGATTATATTGTGACCCATTGGACTCCTATATATAGAAAGGATATTTTTTCATTTCTATCATCCAAGAATTGTTCATTTATGTAATGTAAATGAGATTTTCTCTTCGAAGAGGCTGATTTATAATTCGTTGATCTCTATTTTCTTCTATTTTGTGAGCTATTTTCATAACATTTGGTATCAGAGCTTTGGATTTTAGGGTTTTGCAGCTGCAAACAGGCCATCTTGGAATTTTCTCTATAATTTTTTTTCTATGAAGGTTCAGAAGCTACAAAAAATACCCATTTGAGCTGAAACCCTGAGGAATGTCTTGTAAAAATTTCAGATCTGTATTCGCTATATTTTCATAGATATGATCTGTGGAAGTTAGGATTTTTGTAGGCTCCATAATCTCATCTCAAACAAGTGACAGAGGGAAAATCATCATAACTTTCATTTCATGCATCTGATTGGAATTCTGTAAAAAGAGACCAAAAGTGCACAAATTGTAGTTTCTTGTGTATATATTTTAGAGCTGAAGGTCAACAAATTGACACGTGGCACTCCATACAAGTTTTCTTTGCTGAACCATCCCATAATTAGGTCATTGTGAGATATTGGGCATAACTTTACCTTGAAGTATCCAAATTAGGTCTGACCCATGGCATTGAAAAGAATACTCAAAGGGATACGAAAAGACCGAAGTTTAGAACTTGGAGATATGAAATTACAGAGTTACAACAATTTCAAGATTGAGATCCTAAAAGCAAGAAAAATGTGTGTATTTAAAAAAAAATTGCATAACTTTTGTTCGAAAAATCAGTTTGAAGTGATTCCAAGGGAATATTGAAGCATAGATATCAGTACTGAGTTCTATAATGCCTCCAAAAAATAATTTCACACCCATTAAGCCCTCATAATTCTCTACTATAACGCATTAAGAGGAAGAAGTGCAATATGATATATCAAAATTACGACACCAAGTGCAACAAATTTTTCTCTCACACAAAGTAACCAAGAATGAAATGGAAGCGGATATGGATGGTTTGAAGAAAGGTGTGAAAGCTATTATGGATGGTTTGAAGAATGGAATGGAAGATAATATGGATGGAATGTAATTTAAGATTGATGGTATAGAAGAAAAATTGAAAGGCAACATGGAAGACATGAAAAATGATCTAAAAGAAGACATGGAAGGTTTGAAGGAAGGTTTGACAAAATTGCTACAAGAAATTACTCCTAATGGCGAAAAGGTAGTAGAGAAAACTTGTGATGAGAAAAAATTTAATCGTGATTTCATAGACTCTAATGTTGGATTGAAGACCCACCGTATTCCAAAGATCCATATGAGGAATTTTGATGGCAAGGATCCCGTAACATGGATACTACAGATGGAGAAATACTTGGATCACCATAATGTGCAAAACACACAAAAGGTATGCATTGCAAATTTTTATTTAGAACCCAATACATTTGTATGGTATCGATGGCTTTTCTCTCGTAAAGAAATTTTCACTTGGTCAAATTTTATGGAGGAAATGATAGCACATTATGAGGATACAAAGAGAAACACCTTCTTTAGCCAATTGATAAATCTAAAACAAAAGGGTTCAATGGTGGAGCACATTGAGGACTTCCAAAAATTGAATATAAGGGTAAAGGATATTCTAGAGGAGCATAGGATTGATGTCTTCATAGGGACTTTAAAGGATAACATCCAACATGAGGTTCAGCTTTGGGAACTTGATTCATTGGAGAAGGCATTCAGGTTGGCAAGAAAAATTGAATGAAAATTATTGCGACAAGGAAGCCTACCACTCACAACTATAAAGATGGAAGTGTTGCTACTCCTAGACTTCCACAAATTACAAGGTTGACATCATAAGAGTTGGAAAAAAAGAGAAAAAGGGCTTTGCTATACTTGTTATAACAAATACACTAAAGGTCATAAGTGTGCTAAGAAGAAATTATTTTACATAGATTGTGAATAAGAGGAAGAAAAGGAACAAAAAACTTCAAAAGAAGAGGATATACACCAGGAACCAACCCTAGAGGAAGAAGAAATGAATCTGACCATATCTTGAATGCATTGGTAGGAATTACCACTCCTAAACTCTCAAGATAAAATGACATATCAAGAAGAAAAATGTAATAGTGTTGATTGATTCAGGTAGTGCCCATAATTTTATTCATTGTAAGGTATTAAAGGAATTTAATTTCTTCCTATAACCAACATCAATGTGTCATATGATGGTTGCAAATGGAGGAATTAAAAAATTTTCTGGAAAGTGCCATAATATCAAGCTAACCATGGGGGAACATTTATTGAATAGTCCAATTCTCTCCATTTCAATGGGTGGTGTATATGTTGTACTAGGAGTACAATGGTTACAATCTTTGGGGATAGTAGCTTTTAATTTTCAAGAAATTTTCTTGAATTTTTTTCAGAAGGAAAGGAAGTTGAATCATGGGGTATCACAGGGAAGCTTGGAAATATAATCAGCTCTAATGTCGTGACAAAGCTTCTGAAGAAATAAAAACGAGACATAATTGCACAATTATGCTCACTAGAGGTTCAAACATCAAAATAATCTATTTGTCCAGATCTCCAAAAATGATTATACAATAATTCCAAGGCGTTTGAGAATCCCAAAGGGATCCCTGCTATTCGTGATCATGATCATGATATTCATTTGATTCCAGGAAGTGTTCCTCCAAATATCAGGCATTATATATGGTTGCATAAATCCTAGAGGGTGGTATAATTCAACCTATTCACAGTTCTTTCTCTACTCTAGTAGTATTGGTGCACAAGAAGGATGGATCATGATGTATGTGTCTGGGTTATAGGGAGCTCAAAAAGCTCACTATTAAATATAATTCTCCCATCCCCATCATTGATGAATTATTTGATGAATTACATGGAGAAATTTACTTCACCAAGTTGGATCTTCATTCTGGATATCATCAAATTAGAATGAAGACTGAAGACATTTCAAAAACAACATTCAGAACTCATGAGGATCATTATGAATTTTTGGTCATGCCTTTTGGCCTTACTAATGCACCTTCCACATTTCAAGGTTTGATGAATTCCATTTTCAAACCCTTCCTTAGAAATTGTGTGTTAATATTTTTTGATGATATACTAATATACAACAATTCATGGAAGGATCATTTTCAACATGTTGAGAGAGTGCTCAAACTATTGGAGGAGAAATAATTATATGCAAAAAAATCCAAATGTTTTTTTGGAGTACAGGAGGTGGAATATTTGGGTCATATTGTATCTCATGAGGGTGTTAAGGTAGACCCTAACAAAATTAAATCCATTAAGGAATGGAAAATTCCCACAACCATAAAGAATCTTTGATTATTTCTGGGGTTAACAAGGCATTATCACAATTTTGTTAATAATTGTGGTATAATATCGACACCTATAACATCATTATTGAAGAAAGATGCATTTTCTTGGACTCCATAAGCAACTAAGGCCTTTGAACATATTAAAGAGGCAATGTGCCAAGCACTGGAGTCTTAGCTACACCAGACTTCACAATTTTTTTTATTATGGAATGTGATGCCTCAGGAAATGGAATTTGTGTGGTTTTAATGCAAGAAGGAAGACCAAATTATTTTGAAATTCATCTAATCGAAGAAAATTATTTACAAAAACCTATTTATGAGAAGGAAATGTTTGCAATACTACATGCACTAAAACAATGGCGAACTTACCTAATGGGAAGAAATTTCAAGGTAAAAACATATCATGATAGTCTTAAATACTTTTTGGAACAGAGATTATCTTCAAAAGAGAAAAAAAAATGGGCCGC
Organism: Pinus albicaulis; assembly: GCA_034641835.2. Taxonomy (NCBI): domain Eukaryota; kingdom Viridiplantae; phylum Streptophyta; class Pinopsida; order Pinales; family Pinaceae; genus Pinus; species Pinus albicaulis. Next base: position 1,175,132,267 of record CM076584.1, on the reverse strand, counting down.
AAAGATGTTGGGTTATGACTTTGAAATCATTTACAAAAAAAAAAAAAAAATTGTTGTTGCAGATGCACTCTCAAGAAAGGATGAGGATGTGGAAACATTTCTTTGTGCCATTTCTATTATCAAATCTGAGTGGATAACCAAAGCAAGGGATGAATGGAAGAATGATGAAGAGGTGTGGGCACTCATTCAAAATTTTCAGCAAGATCTTAGTACATCTGAAACAGTTAGCTAGAAAAATGATTCATTATGGTAAAAAGATCGCTTATATATTTTTTAGAATTCCCAAATCAAACAAAATATTATTTTGGAATTTCACACCTCTCCTTTAGGAGGGCACTCAGGATTTTTTAAAAGTTACCACAGGGTTAAGAAGGAATTTTTTTAGGATGGCCTTAAATATGATATTCAAAAGTTTGTGGAAGAATGCTTGGTTTGCCAACAAAATAAAGTTGAGACAATTAAGACCCCAAGTCTGTTACAACCTTTATCCTATCCAAATCAACGTTGGGAGGAGGTTTCAATGGATTTTATCACAAGTTTACCCAATTTCGAAGGAAAGAATGTCATCATGGTGGTAGTTGGCAGACTTACCAAGCATGCACACTTCTGTGCATTATCTCATCCATTTAAAGCCAATACAGTTTCTATTTTTTTATGGAAACAATTCAAAAGCTACATGGAAACCCAAATATCATTGTAAGGGACAAAGATCCCACTTTTACAGGAAAATTTTGGAAAAAAATATTTTCTTGTTTGGTTACTCAATTAGCTCATAGCTCATCATATCATCCTCACTCTGATGGGCAAACTGAGATAGTGAAAAAAAATTTGGAAGGATATCTTCGTTGCTTTTTATCTGATAAACAGACACAACGAGTCAAGTGGTTACCTCTGGCTGAATGATGGTATAACACTTCCTTCCATACTGTAACAAAATTGAGCCCGTTTATGGCACTTTATGGATATCATCCATCATCCATCACATCTTCTCTAAGAGAAAATTCTAAGGTTCAAGTGGTGGGAGATCGCATCGAGCATCAACAACAACTTCCCCAACTCTTAAAGGATAACCTCACTTTGGTGCAAAATTGAATGAAACAATAGGCAGATCAACATCGTAGCGAAAGAAGTTTTGATGTAGGCGACTAGGTATTTTTATGGCTGCAACCATACAAACAAATGTTCCTCAAGCAAGCTAAGAGGGATAATAAATTATCACCAAAGTATTATGGTCCTTATAAGGTGTTGCAAAAGATTGGCATTATGGCATACAAATTGGAGATCCATGCATCTTCCCGATTGCACCCTGTTTTCCATGTTTCATGCTTAAAGAAGGTTATAGGTGACAAGCTCCTGGTTCAAACAATATCTCTAGAACTTGACAAAGAGGGGAAAATCATATTGGAACATGAAGCAGTCACAGAAACAAGAACTTGACAACTACAAAATCGATCAATTTCAGAGTATCTCGTAAAGTGGAATAACTTACCTTCTGAAGATTTGACATGGGAGGATGATAATTTTATACAGAAGCATCCAAAACTACTCAAGCGTTGAGGACAACACTTTTTTGAAGGAGAGGGTCATGATAGGTCCATATAATACTAGTGTATCCCCTTATTGTTATTGTTAGTATAGCTCCCTTATTGTTATTTTTGTGCCCATGTAGTCTGCATATTATTATTATTGTGGCCCATAGAAGTTTACTATTATTGCTGTTGTTCCCTTACATTGTTATTTTTATGTCGGATATGATTATATTGTGACCCATTGGACTCCTATATATATCAATGAGGTTTTTTCATTTGTATCATCCAAGAATTGTTCATTTATGTAATGTAAAGGAGGTTTCCCCCTCGAAGAGGCTGATTTCTAAGTTTTTTTATCTCTCTTTTCTTCTACTTTGTGAGTTGGTTTCATAACAGGGGATGACCCCAAGACCTCTTGCATGAAGCTCAAAGTACTCAATTGTTATCACAAAAAATTGGCCATCTAACATTTCTAATTAGATGAATCGAAGTACACCATGTAAGACCAATTTTACGATAGTAAAATTTATTTCACTATAAGAAATAATTTAATAAACCATATTTTATTAAGTTTTTTCTGGTTAAAACAAGAAACCCCATGAGGAATAATTAAATAAATCCTTATTTATTTGATTTTCCTCTAGGAATAATTAATTAAACCATTGTTTAAATAATATTCTTGGTCATATTTAACCCAATCATGAGAAATAATTAGATAAATCATTATTTTTCTTATTTTTCTCTATGAATAACTATGTAAATCATTATTTAGTTATTATTCCTTGTTAAATTTGGCTAAATCATATAGGAATAATTAAACAAGTCATTATTTGTTTATTATTCTTAACCACATTCTTGAAATGATAAATAAATTATCTATTTGTTTATTATTTATAAATAAAGGTATTTAACCAATTTAAATACATTTTCCCTCCAACAAAATATAATAAAATATTCTAAGCGGTTAGTTCTAGATCTTGGTTAATAATATTTTATTGTTCTCCATTATCGAGGATAACTCAATATTTTGTTATAAATAGGAGGGTTTTTCCATTCATTTTTCACTTTGATCATTCTCGTTGTTGCTATTATTTTCTTTTTCCATTTGAGCTCCCATATGAGTTCAACACATGCTTTGGGTTTTCTACACTATTGAGAGAGAGAGAGAGAGAAGCGTGAAGTTGAAGCATTAAGGACAACCAAGAACACATCCCATTGAGGGGGACTCGTAAAATTTACTTGTTTCATTCACAAGGTGTTACATAATAAAAAAATCATTGTTTATTCTTGTCTTGTTTGTTGGCTACTTGGAGTTAACTTTGTATCAGTTGTTATTTAAGTTAAGATGTTTAACTACTTTTACTGCATAGATCTGGGTTTTTTCATATCTAAAGAGTTACAGAACCATTTCTGTGTAGAAATTAGTATACACTAAGCATGCATACATCCAAATTCCCCTGATCTCACAATATTTAACTTCTTGCAAAATACAGAATCATTCCACTGTTAATCTTTTGCGGAAAATTAATTGAACACACATGTGAAGCATAAATAAAAACAATCGCACATAACACAGTTTTTTAACGGAAAATACTGAAGCTGAAAACCCCAAATATCATATATTATGTATCATGGATATCATGAAAAAATCTCATACAAAGCTTAGTACATCAAGCTCTTAGTACAATCAATCGTCACACACTAATCAAGAAAAATCTGCAAATCTATGCACCAATCTTTGCCCTCCTACTAGCCTACCTCCACTGCGCAATCCCTGCTGAAGAATAGCTCTGAATGAATTTGAATTACCCTTTCCTTGACTTCGTAATCCTCATTGGAAACTCCAATGTGTGTGTGATGCAATCAATGCATCACTATACTCACATCAGATAGTCCATCTTGCCCTTTCACCTATCTCTCCACTGGGTCTCCACTGGAACTGACATGCACTGTAGTTAATTGTTGTATTGTTCAGTTGATTAATGAGTTATTATTTTTGAATTAATTAACTAATTAATTCACTCCACTCTCACTAGTGTATCATTCAGTTAGACTAGATACAACTAGCTCAACCGAGTCTAACTAAGTTAAACTGAATACAACTCCATGAACTACTCTTCCAACTCTGTCATAACTTTGCCACTTGAGTTCTAACTGAGTCCTTCATGAATGAACCACCAGTTTCCCTTGGGAATTGCGTAATTCCCTCAGCCCACTAATTTTCCAAATCTGTGCACTGAAACTAAGTGCTCCAAGAGAATAAGTTGTTGTTTATTGTCGGATTTTTATTAAGTGCTAATAATAATCGACACTTCTATTTTTAGATCGACGATCTATAAATAGACTTCACCCAATATTATAAAAATATAATTTCATCTATTTTTCCAACTTGATCAATCATCCACAAACAGCATCCTGAAACTTTTGAAATATGATCACCATGTCTAAAAATAGACTTGCGCCAAAAATAGCCTACGGGCCCACTTAGTGAAGGCGACTCTTTTCACTAAGCTCATCATCTTGTTTAATCTCAACACTCCCTCTCAAAAATATAGGGATTATCCTTCACCCCGATCCTGCCTCTATGGTATTCGAATTTTCTCCTGGTGAGCGCCTTCGTTAGAATATTTGCATCCTAATCCTCCGTAGGAATGTACTGAAGCAACATGATCTTCCGCTGCACACAATCTCTGATATGATGATACCGGATATCAATATGTTTAGATCTATCATGAAACACAGGATTAACCGAGAGTTTAATGCAACTTTGATTATCACAATGTATCACTGTGGGATCTAAATGTGAACCGAACAAACCAACCAAGATCTTCCTCATCTAGATAGCCTCACATGCAACTTGACTTGCTGCCATGTATTTTTCTTCCGCTGAACTGAGTGCCACGGATCTTTGTTTCATACTGTACCACGAAACTGTCATAGATTTGATACTGAAAATCCCTCCTGATGTGCTCTTTCTGTTTGTTGGGCTTCCTTCCCAATCTGCATCTGTGAAGCCATGCAACTTCACTTCATCAAATCACAATCACACATCCTGATAAACCATACTCATATGTGCCTGAATATCTCGGGACGCACTTTCCTACCTTCCAAAATAGCTTGGTAGGCTTAACCATCACTTGTGAAAGCTAGTTCAGCATAGCATATGTTCGGTCTTGTATTAACTAAAAACATGGCAAACCCACAGCTGTCGGTAAAAGTGGCATCCACTACCTTTCTTGGATACCGCATCCTCTTTTCCTCAATTTCACAGAGAGAAGTGTCGATAGGCTAACGACCTTGCTTGACTTCTCCCGGTATCTCTGAACGCCTGCCTTGAACCTGGCAGTTCACCTTCCCGCTTCCATATTTCCAATCCAAGGAAATAATGAAGGAGGCCCAAATCCTTCATCTCAAACTCCTTTGCAAGATCTTCCTTGCATGATTGTATCAACTGCTCATCACCCGTTAGTATTAAATCATCAACATAAATAAAAATGATTAAAAGCTTACCCTCCACCACAATTTGGTACAGGTTTGCATCCGCCTCACTCTTGGTGAAGCCAAGCCCAGTGAAATAGTTGTCGATCTGAGTGTACCAAGCACGTGGTGCTTGTTTCAGCCCATACAGCGCTCTTTTGAGCCTACGCACATGCGACTCACTGCTAAAGATCTCAAATCCTTCAGGATGCTCAATGTACACCTCTTCCTCAATGACCCCATTAAGGAACGCAGTCTTCACATCCATCTGATGAATGTGCCAACCCATCTGTGCTAAGAAAGCAAGGATGGTCCGTATGGAATAATACCGTGCGACAGGTGCAAAGGTTTCTTCATATTCAATCCCTGTTGGAACAGGGTCTCCTACGAGCTGCGAAACTGGTCCAATTTTGAATACTTTTGATTATATTTAGTCTAGCGCAGGGGTTTTAGGGTGGGTCAAAGCCCCGAAAGCATTGTAATGGGAAAAAGGGTAAACCAAGGGTCTGAAAACCATGGTTTGCGGACCATAGGAAAGTTTAGGCTAGATTATTATAAACAGAGGAACATTTTGTATTGTAAGGTAGAAGATGAAGAGCTATTGAGGCGAATTGTGGTTTAAGATATCTGTTTGGGTTTTGGGGAAAGGACTCTTGCTGGCTGTGTGCGCGAAGATCCAGAGTCCAGCTGTGTGCAGACGTTGCTGCTATGTGCGCAAGATGGGATGGGTATTGAAAGAAGGAATTGATGAATTGATGAATAAGAAATGTTGCTTGATAACTGAATCTATGTATACTGTTTGTGCGAATCATTGGTAATTACTGCATTATGTGCATTTTGTATTTAAGCTATGAAAGATCTTTGTAAGTGTGTTTGTTGTATCTGGATCTGTTCTGTTCTGTTTTATGCAATATTGTGCTACTGTCATAGAAGTATATAATTATAGATCTAGCGCACGTGGATGCGAAAAGAGACCTATCGACCTTGCGCAGAAAGAGGCGACCTGGGTATCACAGGGCCGGACGCAGCCCTGCTTGCCTTACCTATCCTTTCTCAGGGTGCAGAAACCTAGTTCCAGCACCCACCCATACTACTTCGGGTGAGACTTTGACCTGTGCAAGAAGGTAAATGTTGAAAGGGCCAGTAGTATAGGGGTTTGTTGGCAAACCTTGAACTCCGAACCTGGGTCAGGACACCTCGAGCCAAAAAATGGTTCTGTTGCCGGGACTTGGAGCAATTTGAGAAAGGGATCGGGTAATGACAAGAGAGTATTGGAAGCCTGAAAGGAAGGAAATTGAGGAGTGGTTCGAAAAGTAGATCCAGGAATTTGCGGTAAAAGAAAATAGCAGCGATAAGTTAACAGTGGAAAGGTGGAAAAATAGGTACATTCTTACATAAAGCTACGAAATATTCTTTGTAAAATTTGCAATTGAGCTTCAGGAGTGGTTGGCTAGGCTTGTAGAATTCCAGAAGTGTTTGAAGGACGAGCGAGTCACTCAGTGGACACCAGAGCTGATCCAGCAGCTAGAGAGGACTGATAATACTATCACACGCACAGTAGATCACTGGGTGGACAGTGTGCTAGGAGGATTTGTGACAGAATTTTCCATTGATCAATTTGTCTCCTACTCTGAGGCCGAATGAGGATTCTTTAAAGGGTTCTGGGGAAAATTTCTGAAGACATTACCATTGCTGATTAAGATATTACTGTGTGAAAAGAGCATTCTGTGTAGTCATACCGACTGAATGACCTTAGATCTAGATGGAAGCGCGACATGCAATGGTAAATACTATCGGACCAACCTCGATGGGGGGAGATCTGCCTATAACCTTTTGCAAGAACTGGCTGCGCAAGACCCCCTGGCTACACCGCCGCCCAGGTCGCATAAAGGTAAGAACTCACCCATAACACCACCCCTGCCGGATAGTGATATGGTTGTGCACCTGAGACTACGTACCTTCAAGGGGGTAGGGGATGACTATATGGACCGATTTTGGTTTGTTGCAAACTCCATCTAGACTACGCAAAATGTGATAAACGATACGGTGAAGAGGGCGCAATTGTCCCTAGCGTTCGAGGATAGAGCATTGGACTGGTATATGTAATGCATTTCCTAGAACAGGAGTGCATCTATTCAAGATATCAAAGATGCTCTGAAGCAACAGTTCCGGAAGCCAAAATATTACTCTCAGTTGGTAGCAGAAGTAAAGGACTTCAAGCAAGGTGCGTCTGAATTTTTGTGGGAGGTTGATCAACGATTGAAGAAAGCAATCAGGGAAGGAGGGTTTGAGTATGACGATAGATAACATATGAAATGGTTCATCGCTATGATGTTACCCCATCTGTGAACGCTAATGAGTCACCAAACCTTTGAGTCACAGGAAAAAGTTGTGGAAGTCGCTATGAAACTAGAAGTTGCACCCATAGAAGATACTTCGGTAGGAGTACAGCAAATTCAGGAGCATCTTGGAGCTATGCACATGGAAATTCAGAACCTCTGAAAGGAGCGAGGAAAAGAAGCCCGTGCAGATCTATGGTGCATACGATATCAGGTATCTGGCCATACGAAGGATCAGTGCCCTCTATTAGAAGATTACATGTAGGTAGGAGGAACTAGTCCAGTACGCACAGGAGCAAGCGGGGAACCCATCCTATCACGACCAGGCTCGAGCGGACCTGCACTGTGGTGCGACAACTGCCATGTAGTGGGGCTGCATGATACAAAACATTGCCCTCGGCTAGGTACGTATGCCCCAGAACTGAAGCAACAGTGGTGAAGGTTCTGCCAGTCGGTGGGACACGATGAGCAGAACTGTCACACTTATGACTTGATGATAGATCGTGGGAACTTGTATAGGGTACAATCAGACCCTGCGTCGCTAAGAACTTTTGCGAGCTTCGGAGGCTCTCCAGAAAGAGGCAGAGGAGTTCGGGGAGGAAGTGCAGGACGGGGACATGGGCAGCTAATTTTTTAAAACTGTAGGGAGGTAGGACACTTCACCAGGGATTTCCCAAATCCCACCAAGCCATCGTGCAAATATTGTAGACAACTGGACCATGTGGTTGAAGATTGCCAAATTTTAATAGCCAAGATGCAGGAAAAACATCCCACCCCTACGCAAAATGTGCAAAGAGTTAAATCTGAGCTAAGAAACATAGACCTGAGTGTAAAAGTCATAACACGTAGTGGGATGGTCACCCAGGGAGCAAAGGAAGCATCTGCCAAGGATCCTACGACCTCTCAGGAAGGATCGAACATCAGCAAGGGACAAGAAACAATAGCAGCTACTGCGCAGATGCTGACACATCTCAAGATAGAGGAGGGGATTGAGCCCTTTCTGCAGGCATGTATGAAGCTACTACATAACCCACAGGTTGTAGAGAACCTTCAAGCATTAATGCATAACTATGCAGCTCGGCCCGATCCGATTCCTGAGACCAAGGATGTACACAAGCTATACAGATATAAAAAACGCACTGGAAGAGAAATGCGGTTGACTGCGCAAATTGGTGACTACGAGATGGATCAAGTTATTTTAAATCTTAGATCAGATGCGAACGTATTACCAAAGCAAACATGGCAACGAATGGGAGAGCCTAAATTGGAATGGTCCACCATCCAGCTACACATGGCAAATCAACAAAATATCATCCCTCTGGGAAGGCTGCCAAAATTCATGGTAAATATCGCAAGGGTAAAAGTCCTAGCTGACTTTGAAGTAATAGAAATTGTGGAAGATGCAGATCCCTACCCTGTACTCCTAGGACTAGACTGGGCTATAGATATGGGGGGTGTCATCAATCTCAAAAATCGCAGCATGGTGTTTGAAAATAACATTACGCGAGTAATAGTACCACTGGATCCCGCAGAAGGTGTGCGGTATACAGAGCCAGCATGCGACGAGGAAGAAATAGATCACATTTACAAATTGAATACGCAGAATGAAGACTATATTAACCCCACAGCGGAAGGAGTACTCTGCTGGGAAAAGGACAGTGAATGCTTTTCTAACTCTAATGGGGAACTGGAGAATTGGCAAGGCCAGTTGCATGAGGTTTCGGCGCTACGATGTCTTCGGGTCACAAGGAACTTCTACTGAATCTCCGCTGAGGTAAGAGACCTGCCCTACCTTGAGGACGTGGGTGACATTAAGGATTTTTTACGCGCATTCAAATCCGAAGTTCCCAAGGAATGTAGGCTAGGGGCACTTCTGCTAGCCCTGCGCGTTGGTGGGATACGCACGGGCTGGTATTCCGCACTTGGGAGGAGTGTCGGGATAAGATGGTCCTGCCATTTGGAGCCCCAACTGGAAGACGGATCCAGCGGTTCCTTGGGTCAGAGGATCTGCACAGATATTTTTTGGCATGGGAAACACAAGGGTGTGACAGGACCCCAAACGAACAAGTTCACCTGGTTATCCATGACCTAGGATTGCATTTGACTGCGTGGTATTTAGATGTGGAGCTGCACCAGTACATGCGCAGTTGGGAGAATTTGCGGGCTGAGTGTCTGCAAACATTTGAGGTGGAAAATGGCACAATGACGCTTAATGCAGCTCTTCCGTACACGGATGCCCTGACCAAGGGAAAATCACGCCTATCAAGAGGTATGGTGGCCAAGTTGCTAGAGTGGTATTACAAAACACTTGGCATCGGCTTTAATTCGGGGTACGCGAGAAGCACGCAGGCGTCATTCAAAATCTGTAAATCCATGGGAAAGCCCTTAGGTATGAATAATGACCGTCAAACCACTACACTTTGGTGAGAATGGAACCTTACCATTACAAAAAATGGGCGGTTGGCCATCAATATGGAAATTTATGGTGAGTTTGTTCCGGACAATCCATGGTAAGTTTCAAGTGAGGTTTAATCTACCATTGGATAGCCTCGGACAATATAAGGTCAATAGGATAACTTCGCTCAGGGATCCATATTTTCTCTGTACCTTGCCTCTGTTATTCTCCTGCTTGCTTATTGGGATCTTTAACATTTTCTGGGAATCCTGTCCTTTTGTTGCTATGGCAGCCCCTAACCCAACGAACGCTTCGGCACCCACCAGTTCAGTGCCTGCAGACATCGTGTTGAGAGGGTCTGGGGATGCCGAGATTGATAAAATGATTTTCCTCTAGCTCCTTGCAGGGATAATTGACTTTGAACCCCATGCAGAGAGGCACCATGGCTACACAATGGGATTTCCCAACCTTTACAACCCTGGAACGATCGCAGGACCCAGCCGGATGGCCTCGGACGATACCACGAAGGAGGGTACGCAATTGCCATAGCTCGCCACCGACACTGACGCAGTCAAGTCGCAGCTAGTCCTACGCATGGAAGGGACGAAGTGATATAGGGATACGCTGTGACTTCTCTACAGTTCTAGACTACCGACCAGCGAAAAACATATTTGTTCACTACCTCGCACTATCATGGTTGGCGACCATGCCCCGAAAACTACAGAACTACAAATAGACTTGGTAAAACTACCCCGTGAGGCGTTACAGGATTTATGCACCACTGTGTTGCAAGAAATCCGTAAACGTGACTGGACTGCACAGCAACAACATGAAATGCCCCCGGAAGTTCTGGCACAACGGGTTGCATTGATCACAGAAGCAACGAATATTATTAAGGAATATAATACTCTGGGAACTCATTTGGTTGAGGCGGCTATGCAGCTCTAGACAATGGTCCGGTTCCACCCCATGCTTCAGCGTGTCCAGGAAGACTTACGACAAACGGAAGCTACTTTCGATCAGGTCGAAGCTACCTTTCCTTCCCTCATCCCTGCGCAGCATGTAGCCCTCTTAAAAACCTGCAACACATTCATAGACATGATTGCGGATCTCCACCATGCCAAGCACGTCGTCAGAAAGCGCTTTGAACCATGGGGCGATACTGCCTTCCAAATATCTCAGGGTGCTCATAATGCCATCGCGCGCCTCCACCGAATATTGGAGCAGGTTACCACGGCTCCGGAAGACCTTGCCTCCCTGAAGATGGTCAATATCGCACAACGAGCTGCTGGCCAAAGTTAGGAAGTGCTCCCTCCGCTCATCATCGCTTTCAATACCTTGCGCACGCAGATAGCGACTGCACCACCACAGTGACTCAGGACGAGTCACAAGATTGTGTTGGGGGACTGTTGGAACAGGGTCTCCTACGAGTTGCGAAACAGGTCCAATTTTGAATATTTTTTATTATATTTATTCTAGCGCAGGGGTTTTGGGGTGGGTCAAAGCCCCGAAAGCATTGTAATGGGAAAAAGGGTAAACCAGGGGTTCGAAAACCACATTTTTCGGACCACAGAAAATTTTAGGCTAGATTAAATAGAGGAACATTTTGTATTGCAAGGTAGAAGATAAAGAGCTATTGAGGCGAACTGTGGTTTAAGATATCTGTTTGGGTTTTGGGGAAAGGACTCTTGTTGGCTGTGTGCACGGAGATCCAGAGTCCAGTTGTGTGCAGACCCTACTGCTATGTGTGCAGGCTGGGATAGGTATTGAAAGAAGGAATTGATGAATAAGAAAGGTTGCTTGAGAACTGAATCTATGTATACTATTTGTGTGAATCATTGGTAATTACTGCATTATGCACATTCTTTATTTAAGCTGCGAAAGATCTGTATAAGTGTATTTTCTGTATCTGGATCTTTTCTGTTCGGTTTTATACAATATTGTGTTACTTCCATAGAAGTAGATAATTATATATCTAGCGCACGTGGATGCGAAAAGAGACCTATCTACCCTACGCAGAAAGAGACGACCTGGGTATCACAGGGCCAGACACAGCCCTGCTTGCCTTACCTATCCTTTCTCAGGGTGCAGAAACCTGGTTCTAGCACCCACCCATACTACTTCTGGTGAGACATTGACCTACACAAGCATTTCACTGCCAAAAGGGCCAGTAGTATAGGGGTTTGTTGGAAAACCTTGAACTTTGAACCTGGGTCAGGACCCCTCGAACCAACAATCCCCTCGATCTGTGAGAAGCCCTGGGCAACAAATATTGCCTTATACTTCTCAACGCTCCCATCAGCAACTTTCTTTACCTTGTAAATCCATCTTGATCCTACAACTGATTTTCCTACCGACCTTGGAACAGTCTCCCAAGCACTGTTTCTGAAAATGGATTCATATTCCTCCACCATGGCATCTACCCATGTGGGCTCCTGCACTGCTTCTTCAAAAGAAGATGGCTCTGTTATGATACACTTGCTCATAAGAGCCATGTATCCAGTAAATTTGTCAGGTGATTGTCTTTGTCTGCGTTGTGATGTAGGGACTCCTACATTCTTTTCCGCAACAAGCTTCAGTCTCTCAACTTCTGTGGTCTGCTTTCTGCCTTGTCTGATGTTTGGTTCTGCATGAGTGGACTCCACTCCATGAATCTCCTCCTGTGGTTGATCCACATCTATAGGCTCATATTTGGGAACAAGAAGTTCCTCCTCTACATGCAAGTGTAGATTCCTCTCAAGTAACAACTTCATGGCTTTCACCTCATTGAATTTTATATCCCGTCGCACCACAGTCATCCAACTGTCTAGAAAATACACACGATAATTATGGGGTGTTTCTATGTACCCCACAAATATCAAAACTTTTGCAGTCGGCTCCAGCTTCTTCCTGGCATCCTTTGTCACATGAATGTAAATAGATGAGCCAAAAATATTCAAATGAGAAATGCCAGGCTTCTTACCAGTAAAATCTTCTTCAGGTGTACTCATGCCAAGTACTCTATGAGGACAACGGTTTTGCACATAAACCACATTGGTGCATGCTTCCGCCCACAAGTGCATTGGTAGGCCCTGGTCATGCAACATCGCTCGTGCAGCACCCATGATCGTTATGTTCTTCCTCTCAGCCACCCCATTCTGTTGTGGGTTATGAGGCACTATGAGTTCTCTTTGAATTCCTTCTTTGCTACAAAATTCTTTGAATTTTCCCGAGATGTATTCACCACCATTATCGCTCCATAGAGTTTTCACTTGCTTCCTCGACTCCTTCTCCACCAATGCTTTGAACTCACAGAAATTTGAGAACGTTTCACTCTTCTTCTGCATGAAGAAGATCCAGAATCTACGATAATATTCATCAAAAAATATAACATAATACCTGTGTTTTTCTGTTGAAGCAACCGAGAAAGGTCCACACACGTCTGTGTGAATTCTCTCCAGGATCACCGAAGCACGGTTCTCCTTCTCATGAAAGGTGGTCTTCACAAACTTACCCATAGTACATCCCTTGCACTGATCTGAATGCGCAAGAGTACCCTTGGTAAGTCCAGTATAAATCTACTGCAAAATCTTCAAATCACCATGGTGAAGATGGCCCAATCTCCTATGCCATAATTCGCCCTCATCCCGGCTCACCACTTCTTCTTCTTTGCCCACCATTGCAGCACAACCATCTACCTCCAGCTTGTAGAGATTCTTAATTTGAACCCCTATCTTCTTGGTTTGACCCATTTTTTTATGTCGAAGGAAGGCTTTTCCCTCACTGAAAACAACATCATAACCTTTGTCTTCCAACATTGCAACCGAGACCAGGTTCTTCTTCAGACCTGGAACATGCATAACATCCTTCAACAAGAATGGATTACCAGAATCCCTCTCAAAGGTAATGGTCCCAATTCCAATCGCACTGTACCGACCTTCGTCGCCCATCTCTATATGCATCTGGAGGTCCTTCTCCTCTAAGTCACTAAACAACTATTTGTCTCCCGTCATATTGAAACACGCACCACTATCAAGATACCACACCGATACCATTGTGCTTGAAACCAAGCATGCAATTAAAGAGAAATAAATTTCAAATTGCAAGGCTAAGGCCTCTCCAGTTGCAGCTCCAGCAGCCTTCTTGTTCTTCTTCTTCTGTGGGCAGTTAGTGGTGAAATGCCCATGTTCGTGACAGTGAAAACACTTCACCTTGGACAAATCCTGCTTCTTGCCTTTAGCTTCAGATTTTGAAGGAAATTTCTTCCCTTTCCCTTTCCTTGCTTTGGCAGCCAAAGTGAAATTCTCTTCATATTCATTCTTCGATGAAGAGCCATCCCTGGTACCCCGCCTTATCTCCTCCTGCACAAGATCCGACCAAAGTCGCTCCCATCCCGATGGTTTCTCCCGTCCATTGACAGAGTCTACGTAGCTATGCCAACTCTTAGAAAGCCCAAGGAGAGCGAAGCTCACCAAGTATTCATCATCAATAGTAACCCCACACTTACCAGTTCATCCTTGCAATGGAAAAACTTTGTGAGATATTTTGGGATACTGTCTCCCTTCTCCATTTTTATTTTTCTATGCTTGTCTTTAAATGCCAACTTCCTCTGGTCGCTTCTGCTTTGGAACAAATCTGTCAAATCCTTCCACATTAAGTATGAATTGGCTTTCCCATGAAGGCTGGACACAATATGGTCCTTCACACCTTCCAGCAGAATTCTTCTTGTCTTTGCTGTCTTCTTTTGCCATGCGTCAAGTAATGCAACATCGCTAGATTCCAACTTAGGAACATCGCTATCGATGAACTCCTTCATTCCATTATCCTCTGGCAACGCCTCCATCCTATCCTTCCAGGCTATGTAATTCGAGCTCCCATCAAGGGCATACTCCAATCGCAACCCGTTGAAATACATTTCAATCTATACTCAACTTCTACACCAAGAATATTCTGTAGCAAATTTGAATTGTCCACCAGCACAAACTCACCAATTCTTCACAATTGCAATCTTCAAGAATTAACAATGCTCCGATACCATGTAGAAATTAGTATACACTAAGCATGCATGCATCCAGATTCCCCTGATCTCACAATATTTAACTTCTTGTAAAATCATAATCATTCCACTGTTAATCTTTTGCGGAAAATTAATTGAACACACATGTGAAGCATAAATAAAAACAATCACACATAACACAGTTGTTTAACGGGAAATCCTGAAGCTGAAAACCCCAACTATCATATATTATGTATCATGGAGATCATGTAACAATCTCATACAAAGATTATTACATCAAGCTCTCAGTACAATCAATCGTCACACACTAATCAGGAAAAATCTGCAATTCCATGCACCGATCTTTGCCCTCCTACTAGCCTGCCTCCACTGCACAATCCCCGCTGAAGAATAGCTCTGAATGAATTCGACTTACACTTGCCTTAACTTCACAATCCTCATTGGCAACTCCAATATGTGTGTGATGCAATCAATGCATCACTATACTCACAACAGATAATCCATCTTGCCCTTTCACCTATCTCTCCACTGGGTCTCCACTGGAACTGACATGCACTGTAGTTAACTATTGTATTGTTCAGTTGATTAATGAGTTATTATTTGTGAATTAATTAACTAATTAATTCACTCCACTCTCACTAGTGTATCAATCACTTAGACTAGATACAACTAGCTCAACTGAGTTTGACTGAGTTAAACTAAATACAACTCCATGAACTACTCTTCCAACTCTGTCATAACTTTTACACTTCAATTATAACTGAGTCCTTCATGCATGAACCACCAGTTTCCCTTGGGAATTGCGTAATTCCCTCAGCCCACTGATTTTCCAAATCTGTGCACTGAACTAAGTGCTCCAAGAGAATAAGTTATTTTTTATTGTTAGATTATTATTAAGAGCTAATAATAATCGACACTTCTATTTTTAGATCGATGATCTATAAATAGACTTCGCCCAATATTCTAAAAATAGAATTTCATCTATTTTTCCAACTTGATCAACCATCCACAAATAGCATCCTGCAACTTCTGAAATATGATCACCATGTCTAAAAATATACTTGCTCCAAAAATAGCCTGTGGGCCCACTTAGTGAAGGTGACTCTTTTCACTAAGCTCATCATCTTGTTGAATCTCAACATTCTGTTGTTAGGGCTATTCGTCACTCATAACTAAAGTAGGATCTTTTCGTACACCTTCGATAATATTTTACACTAACATCAACCACTTGAGTTATCCCACCAAGCTATCTATTGATCTATATATATGTATGTATGCATTTCCCATGGGATCCTCATGGGGGAACCCAAGTGATACTTCTCCATATTCGTGGATTACATCCCTAGTAAATTCATCAGTGTAGGCTAGTGCACCTAAATTAGGGGCATACTAAGACATTACTGAATAAATTTCCAATAACATTGGTGATAATTGATTGAGCTAACTCTCTGAGCTATATGTATGTACACACACACACACACATATAGCTAAATCAGATAGCTCATGTGGTTGAGTGATTTAAGCTTCGTGAAATAGGTCATAAGGTCAATCCTCCCAAGTGAATCATTCTATTATATATCTTACTCAATATGAATACCAAGTTAGACATCATAATTAGCAGCAATGGTTTACACTAAGCACCATCCAAAAAATGAGAAGTTCTTGAGGTTTTCCTGACAAGTTTTGGTTAAAAATAAAAATCTCGATGTTTCAATTTCAAATTTTAGTTGTTGTAAAATAATTGGTTGCATGAGAAGGATAATTTAGATTTGTTTATATATTATATAAATATAAAATTTTAAATTCCTTTGTGAAATCAAGGGTGGGGTCATGAAAACTTGGAATCTAGTTACTAGAAGAATAATTTGTAATTTTGGACTAATAGTATTTTCTTTTTTCCAAAAAGCACTACGTTAGGAAATTTTTGCACACTTCGCCACATTTGTGGATGGTGTCTAGTGCAAACATGTCAACATTGTTTTCAAAACTTGACATAACAAGGACATTGAATGATGCACACAACAATGATAACTATCATTGACCTTAAGACTGTAACAACCCTCGTAAAAATCCATGTAAACATATATATAATACCACGGTGGATGGGACACATATTCCAAGTTGAATGGTGGGAAAAACATCCTAGCAGGTGTTCATTTATGTTATTATGGCTAAATGAAATTGGAAAAGGCAAAGGCAAAGCCTGGAAATGCATGAGGCATTTATTGGAATTTATTTATGAAAATACAGGAAATTAGGAGAAAAGGAAGGTGAAAGGTCACAGGTTGCATGTGAGGAGGAAAATGAAGGAAAGTAATGGAAAATGAAGAAAATAGAGGCTATAATCATGTTTTTACCTGTAAATTAATACACAATGTATCTATGGTAAAATATATTGTCTTTTATCTTATGATGCAAGGGAGCAATGCTTCTTAGCGATTCTTAGATAAGTAAGATACCCCTATGCTTAAATATATTGTTTAAACTTGTGGATGATACGTTTGTGACATGTTTGACGAAATTAATGTCATGGATAGGAGGGGTCCAAATGAGTTATTGATGATCTGATTGCTTTCATATCTTTTTTTTAATGTTATTCATCATCCCCTATATTTCATGAAGTTCTGGGCAATGACTTGGGCTCTGGGGCTAAAAATGTGTCACAAATCCCAAAGTTGCAGGCACAAAGCTCACCAAACCGAGCCCTAGCCGCTACCTTGCCTTGGCATGCCCACGGATATAGGATTTTAGCTGCTACCTTGACTTGGCATGCTCTTGGCTATAGGATTTTAGTGGCTACCTTGCCTTGGCATGCTCGTGGCTAAGGCTCAAATTGGTCAAAACGTCAGTCTCCCTTAGGGTTTAGGGGCCTGGAAGGTTGGGTTACCTCATGCAAATGTTTTTTATGTTGTGTAAGGTGTGTTTTTCTTGTTTCCATTGATTCCACTTCCTTAAGGTGATCCAGGTGGATATCGATGGCCACCCACCTATTCCATTTGGACCCGCACCATCAATTCTTGCATCTTTTCACTTTCAGCAGAGCTTACTATTTTTAGCAAATTGTCAGTTCCTGAACTTTCGGAGTCGTTTGGAGGCCCTAATGATCCACATGGATATTTTTGGCCACCCACCTATTCCATTTGAACCCCCATCATCAGTTCTTTCAGTTTTTTAGTTTCGGCACAACTTACTATTTTTAGCAGTTTTTCGGGTCTTGAACTTCCGGAGCCATTTTGAGGCCCTAAACGACATTTTTTTGTGAAAATCGAGAGCAGCATGGGTCTTTGGACTGGTGTGACAAAAATTTGTACTCCTCGGATGGATCTTACTATCAAGGTATGATGCACGTCAAATAGAGATCGTATGCCAAAGTTACGTCCCCAGGAAGTTGAAACACCAATTTACCCAAACGGGGCCCATAGTTTTGGCGCTTCATCTCCTACGGTTAGGTGTTTGGCTATTTGGGGTTTTGCATTAGTTCTCAACAATAAATATGCCTTAGAGCCTCATTGTAACACAGTTTAGACGCATGTATCCGCCACATCTCTTCTCAGAGATAAGCTACCATCGCCCTAGCTAGTTTATTTCCATTTTGTTTGTAAACATATTTCAGTTATTTGATATTAATGAAATGAAGTATTATTTCCGCTGCATCTCTATGTTTATATCTAAGTATTATTTCTGATACATCTCTATGTTTATATCTAAGTATTATTTCCGCTGCATCTCTGTGTTTCTTTCTATATCTATATTTTATTGCATTCCTTCATAAATCCAGATCATTAGGTCATCTAGGAGGTTTAATCTCATATTATTAGCCTCTCGTTGCATGTTTACCCGGATTGGCTGGTTACTTGGGTATATGTGGGAAGAGGGTGTTATAGAGTGGTATAAAAGCATGGTTCAACACTTAGACTGGATGGGCATTGTGTTGGTCATTCTTTTATGTTGGTTGCATATGTTTTTCTCATGCCTATGGTGTATGTGTTTTTGGCATCGATGTTGTGTTGGTCATGGTGGTAGTGGTGTCACCAGGGAAGGATTGATGGCATTGTTGTCAACATGTTTTCATGAGTGTATGACTGGTTATGTGTTTTTCTTTCTTATGTATTGTTGTTGCACGCTTTCTTACATGTTGCTACATTTTTTGTATGCATTTCTTGTTTATGCTAGGTCACATATTGGTTATGCTTGTGTGTTATCTGTGTATTCTTGCTTTTGTGATGCGATATGTGGGAAATGAATTGGTAGTTCATGATTGGTTATACATGTCAGGTGGGTGAATATGGTCAAGCTTGCAGTGGTTTGATTGATGTTTTTTCTCATAAGGTAATTGTATAAAATTAGGTCATCGTGATGATATTGTTACGTTATGATGCTAATGTGTTTGTTGAGATAGAGCAGGAGATACGGACCATCAAAGTGAAGTTGCAACATTGGACCTCGAGGCAAGAGCAGATCGCCATACAAGTGTGCATGTTTGGCATGCAGGTATGTGATTCATGGTTTTTATAAGCATTAGGGTTACTTATATGTTGTCATTCTATTATTATGGTTACGTATGTGATAGATATTATTTGATCAGTGTAGTTATATGCATTATCGTTATGAGTATTCCTTATATTATATTGATGTTATGGTTACATATATTATAGATGCTAGTTGATTAGTGCAGTTATATGTACATGTGTCAGATAGTCATGAATGATAGAAACCTGTGGTGGTATGCATTTCTATTGTTGTTTTATGTTAGATAACTTATATGTTGTTGATGAGCATGTTATGGGTTAAATTTTTATTGTTGTATGCTAGTTAGCTTGATGATTAGGTTACATGTTGCTAATGAGAAGGATAAATAACGTGTTGTTGTTACATTCTAGTGACTTGATGGTTATTTTTATGACATTAAGGCATGATTCTACCTAATTATGATAGTGTGTTGCATTAATCTAGACTAACTGTGTATATGTGATTGTTATGCGTTAATGATAATTGTTTATGTGCTTATGATGTGGACATGTTAGCTAGATATTTTTATGGATATCATGACCTTATTTATGATTGGGTTGAATTTTTGTGAATTTATATCATGCTAATGTAGATTGATTGTGCACACAAGATAGCCTCCCCTAATGTACATTAAGGTATAAGTTTGCTTATGTCGTATACTTGGTGCATGATTGTTTTGAGTGTTTGATTATGTCATCTATTTGATCTCTTTAGCATGGTATGTTTGCACATTGTTTGAATGTTTGGTTAAATTCATGATATGAGCATATGTGTCTATAAGATCGCATGAATAAATTATATTGTTTTAAGATGGTTGTACTAACCATAGGTGTTTGGACAGATGATATGTACTTGAGTATAAGTAGGTGATAATTGTAGTATTATAATTTTGACTATTATTTGATTATGACATGGTTGTTATTATTGGTAAAATTTGATTTCAAATTGATAGATATGTTGTCTTGATATTTGGTACATATGGTTGACATGTGTGTCAATTACAAGTCAACTTGATTAGCACGACAAGGTAAGATAACAGGTATATTTTTATATTTATTTATGCACTGACAACTATGTGGTTATGGCAGTATGATGCAGGGAATTGCATGGAAAAGAGATTGCCATGAAATATTGAAGAAGAATCAGGTTGAGCTTTCCCTTAGAATCTTTGGGAACCCATGGGGGATTGGGGTCATGGTGTTTGTTGCTAGCCTTGTGCTTTTGGTCTCTTGTGAATTTTTACACTTGATTTGCAGTCTTGATTGTGTCTAGTGCATGGCCATGCCACTTTGTCATGATGTTGTATTTATTTTGGTTTTTCATGGTTTTCTTCTTGTTGTTTCTTGTTCTTGCCTTTTTTTTTAGAGTCTGGGAATTGGTTGGGAAAGAGGAAGGTAAAGGGAGCTCAGTGCATGAGTAAGCGCAACAGAAGGTAAGAATATGACAATCAGTTGGACTAGTTAGGTCCATTGTGGTAAATGGAAAATGGGAGTACAGACATGAGAAAGGTAACCAAAAAGTTAAAGTAAATGGATTTGAGGCATTAGATGCCTTTGATATGTTGGGAACATTTGTTCTCAACATTTTGCATGTTATTCACGAATAAAGGAAGTTCCCTTAAACTAGACCTTATGATATTTAGCAATTGTGTTGTGATCATGACTATGTTTATGTTTATATGCATGTATGTATGTATGTATGTATGTATGCCGTGTATGACAGGGTCATCATGGATCATGATTGCTTTATGCTAATAATTATATATGTATGTATCTATGTATCTATGTCACTGTCTAACAAGGTTTTTAGGAATCATTATTGGGAGGAATGATTTCTTATGCAGGTGAATGACATGAAATGGTTCTTGGTCTTATGAGGAATCAAGTGGGAAGAGTAACTATGACAGATCTATGAGGTAAGTATCATGTGGAAATTAATTGATATTATATGTTGGTATTATGCATATTTTTATGTTATGGACAGGTAATGTTGAGGGGTACATCACCGAAGTGAAATTTTTGTGATCAGCGACATGCTAGGATAGGCATGGATAATGGAAAGACACTAGAAGAAAGGTTTCTTTGTGGGTTCAATATGTGGTCTATGGATGTGTAGTGCTACTATTGTGTATATGTTTTGCATATTGTATATTCAGTGACTTTACCTATGGTAATGTGTAATGTTGCATATGTAGTATTGTCTACATATGATGTTGTATATATGGTTTTGTGTGCATATTTCATATGTAGTGCTAGGTATAGATGGTGCTATGTACACATGATATATGTGGTGTTGTGTACATTTCTTAATGTGTGAATGTTGGATGTGTGGTGTTGTGTGCATATGGTGTTTTTCGCATGTTAGATATGCGGTGTTGAGTATGTATGGTTCTATGTGCATGTTTAATATGTAATGCTATGTACATATGGCATTGTGTGGTGCGTGATGTACATATGGTGCTATGTACATTTGGTATTGTGTGCATGATTGTACATATGGTGTTGTATGCATGTGGTTTTGTGTACGTGTTGTACATGTGGTGATGTGTGCAGGTGGTGTCATGTACAGGTCATGCATGTGATGTTTTGTGCATATGGTGTAGTGTACATTTCGTGCATGTGGTGTTGTGTACATGTGGTATTGTGTACACGTTGTACAAGTGGTGTGGTGTAAATTTGGCATTGTGAACACATTCTGTAAGTGGTGTCATGTACATGTGAATTTTTCCATATGTTGTGCAGGTGGTATTGTCTACATGTTGTGCATATGGTACTAGTATACATGTGGTATTCTGTGCATGTCATACATGTTGTGCTAAGGGCATATGATACTATGTATGTGCATGTTGTACCCGTGGTATCGCAACATGTGCATTCATTGTGTTTTACTCTCTGTATGTATATGTATATGTATTGTACACTGGGTGTAGGTGTATGTGTTGCATGTTGGTGTAGGCGTATGTATTGTGTTGTATAGTACAATGGGTGTAGGTGTATGTTTCATATGTCGGTGTGGGTGTGTGTATTATATGGTGTTGTATTTTGTATGTGTGAGTATGTGTTGTGATGTACATTGCATGTATGTGTACGTGATTGAAGAGAAGGCACTGGGTGCTTTTCGGGTGTCGCCACTGATCTGGTGTGTGTACAGAAAGAACAAAGGCAGAAGTAAGGTACGATGAAGGATAAGTATTGGTATATTATTATAGTTTTATTATCATATGATATATGATTCTGACTTATGATGGTTACATGTGATTTATGATTATGGTTTATGATGATTGCATGTGATTCATGATTTTTACCTATGATGGTTGTGTTTTGAGCTAACTAGATGTGATATGTTTATACATGATGATTTGATCAAAAATCTAGTTTAACTTGTTATGACAGGAAGTAAACAGGATTGCAAGTGTACCTTATTGATGACCTACAAATGAGGTATAATTTAAATTTATTTCAATTTATTTTGAATCTAATGGCAGTTATGTGCTTGGTATAGGAAGCATGGAAATTACCAGTTGGGTTGTTGAAAATCATTGCAAGCAGCAGCCGCAACAAAAAAATGAATTGGAATATGCAAAAGTATAATTGTAAATAATTTTAGGAGTAGGGACATTGTGGGACACTGGTACCCAATAGTGTCCATTGATTTCCATGAGCATGATATGACTAGTATGATGGTTTTGAGGTAGTTATATTCCTTGGTTGTTTGAACTTCCAATGCAAGGAAACCTTGCCAAGGGATGGACTTCCCGGGATGGGGGTGCCAGCGGAACTTGGAAGGTGAGTGACTGCACGAAAGGGGTGACTAGAGTGCCCTAGGGACTGTGTAATAGAGAAGGGAATTCCAAGGATATATTTGTTTTGGTCATTAGCATTGTCAGATGGAATCAAATGCACATTGGGATTGTGCCATGGAACAATGAGTCGGTAACTGTTCATTGAGAGGACAAGTGGTGCAAGATTGTAGAACTAGACATTGGACACAGACTTTGACTATGACAGTGGATTCTAGACTTCCTGGGAAGGAATTGAATCATGTTACTACTTTGAGGGTGGAGGTGTGAACCTATGGATTCCCTTGTTTTTGATACAGGCATTGTATCCTTTTATTTGTTGGTTGAGAAAATGTGCATATGTTTATATGTGTATATTATTGTAAATATTGTATAGAGATGGATTTATAAATATCCATACACAATATGGTTATTCATTGGTTGAATCGAATGTGTATGAGTGTACGTGGTTGTTATTGTAAATATCGTAAT
The DNA here is from genome assembly GCA_034641835.2 of Pinus albicaulis. Classification (NCBI taxonomy): domain Eukaryota; kingdom Viridiplantae; phylum Streptophyta; class Pinopsida; order Pinales; family Pinaceae; genus Pinus; species Pinus albicaulis. Next base: position 1,175,108,752 of record CM076584.1, on the reverse strand, counting down.
GAGCTATGTTATAAAGCTAAAGTACACGGTATGTTTGTCATGTTTCAAAAATGGTCATTATAAATACTGCAACGAGTTGTGTTATAAAGATCCATAGGCAGTATGTTTTGTTTCAACGGTTTTTTGGTTTATAGGTGTCATTGAACACCGAGGATGGTGTTCCCCCAAGGGGGAGGGTTCTGTAACAACCCTTGTAAAAATCCATGTAAAAAATATATAAGACGAAAGTGGATGGGACATGTATTCCAAGCTAAATGGTGGGAAAAAAATCCTAGCGAGTGTTCATTTCAGCTATATGGCTAAAGGAAATTAGCAAAGGCATAGGAAAATTATTTGGAAAGGCATGATGCATTTATTGGCATTTATTTATGAAAATAAAGGAAATTATGAGAAAAGGAAGGTGAAAGGTCACATGTTGCATGTGAGGAGGAAAATGAAGGAAAATAATGGAAAATAAAGAAAATAGAAGCCTCATTAATAAAAAGGCTTATGAGGATCAATTGGTAAACTTTTTCTCACACTTATGGCTCTCATTATATTCTCTCTCTCTCTCTCTCTCTCTCTCTCTCTCTCTCTCATACGTTTGGATACTTAGAGTTTTCTTGGAGCACACTTGGAGATTATGGCATACATTGTGATTTGGAACAAGAAGTCAAAGGAAGATAAGGAAAGTGCAAGAGGACATCGGGATCAACATCTACAACAGGTTCTGAGTGCAGGTACTCAGTTTCATGTGTGTTTTCCTCACTAGTTTTGGCATGCATGGTGTATGCATGTGGATTTTCATAGCCTTTCCATTTCCTAGATAGCCATGGTGTTGTGGGTTTATTTCCATTGATTATTTTCTGGTTGGTTCTCATCATTCCTTTAGTTGTGGTTGAGTTACTAGTCCTGGAAGCCCTGGTTGGGACAAACTCTTCGGAGCCCTGGAACAACTTGGACAGAGACCAATATGTGATGGTTGTGATGTCTGACCATGAGGTGGAATCATTGGTAGAGGGTTGAGGTGGTTTTTCCTCTAGAAGCCCTCGATTGATTTTGATTGATGTGTTTGATGAGATCCCACATTCATGCTTGGAATATAGCATGGGGGTGATTCGCTAAAGTGATACTTGACTTATCCAATCTATGGTCGGATGGAATGTGGAGTTCCCATCTCCGGTTGGTTTTTACATTCAGTAATGAAGAGCTCATTCCTCCAGTATTCGGTATGCAAATGTACTAGTTTATGTATGTATTTTATTGTTGTTGTATCCATTGTATTTCTATTGTTATTGTGTTGGTTATAATCATGTATTCGATCAATGATGATGTATGTATCTAATAATTTTTTTACCTGTAAATGAATACACAATTTACTTATGGTCAAATATATTGTATTCCAGCTTATGATGTAGGGGAGCAATGCTTCTTATCAATTCTTAGATAATTAAGAGACCTGTATGCTTAAATTTTTTGTTTAAACCTATAGATGCAATGTTTGTGATATGTTTGAAGAAATGCCTGTCATGGCTAGGAGGGGTCCAAATGAGTTCCTGATGATGTGATTTCTTTCGTACCTCTGTTTTAATGGTATTCATCATCCCTTACAATTTCATGAAGTTCTGGGTAGTGACCTAGGCTTTGGGGCTAAAAAGGTGGCACAAATCTTGGAGTTGCAGGCACATAACTGACCAAACTAGGACTTGGCCACTACCTTGCCTTGGCATGCCCGCGGTTATAGATTTTTAGCCGCTACCTTGCCTTGGCATACCCACAGCTAAGGCTCAAATTGGACAAAAATTCAGTCTCCCTTAGGTTTCAAGGGTCTAGAAGGTTGGGTTACCTCCTGAGGATGTTTTTGATGTTGTGTAAGGTGTGTTTATCTTATTTCCATCGGTTCCAGTTCCTTAAGGTCATATAGGAGGTTGAATCTCATATTAGTAGCCTCTCATCACATGTTTACCCCGGTTGGCTGGTTACTTAGGTATATGTGGGAAGAGGGCGTTACAAAGACATCATTGATGAAGCTCAAATCACTTTATCACTCAGGCTAATCCATTAAAATATGATAATTTCATATTTATTACTTTTCTTATTATGATGATTTTGCAATTTTAGATTTTTTTTAGATTTGAAACCATAATTAAAAATATTAAATTATCCCTAATATAAATTATCATTTGTAATTTTTTTAAGATACATATTATTTTAAATAATCATTAGTGATGTTGCTGATGTAAAATGTGTTAAAGTGATTCTACCATTTTGATTAATACAGTAGTAAGTATCCCTAATTTGGATTGGGAAACTTACATAAAAGAAGAGTTACTTCTTTATATATCTATTGTGTAGAACATGTCATTTAGTTTTCAAATGTAAAATTGAATTAATTTAGAAGGCTATACCCATTAAACCATATCTATGAGAAACCTTCATTATTTATGATGGGTACAAAACAAAATGACTACCAACGATTTTTCATTGGCTCGCCTTATGCATTCATTTTTTTTTACTCTCTTCGTTTTTATTATATTAACCATACATATAATAGACTTACTCTTAGTTAATGAGAAATTAGATTATCATAATAAGGCCTATTATGTGCATGGTAGCTAGTACCTCCCATTTAGCTTAATACCAGCCTAAATCCATCTTAATTCTGGATCTATGAAGCACCGAGAGGGATCAAATCTCTAGAGGTGCAAACCTATTTTTGAGTGCAAAACTTGAGGAAAGGTTTTCATCTCGAGAGATTTGATCCCTCTCGGTGCTTGATAGATCCAGAGTTAAGATGGATCTAGGTCGTTTTCAGTCATGCATTGTCACAAAAAGTATGTTTAACATATAACTAATGTGCTCATATTAAATTTTTTTAATATGTATAATATTATATATTATGATTCAAAATGAAATGTTAGAATAATGAATGATCGAAAATGAAAATAATAATAATATGGTCAATCAAAAAATAGTTTACAATGTGATTGATCTCAATCTCTCTTCTTCTTATTTTCTTGGAGTCACACCTGCTACTTTTTCCATCTTTGCATATCGATCATATGAAAAGGGAGTTTTAAATCGTATACCATTCATATATTTAACTCGAGATATTGCATTAAACATCATACCCTGTCTCTCTTTCTTCACATTATTAATAGTAGCTTTCTCCAAAGTCAATCCTTGCGACTTATGGATTGTTAAGCCCCAAGAAAGTTTCAAAGGAAGTCATTTTATACTACCTCTTTCAATAGGTGTAATAGGAACTGTCTGAGGGGATGAATCATCCCATGGTACTCCCATATAATTATCAAATCTTACTAAAAAATATGTAGGTGGTTATGGGGGTGATTTTCCAGGTTTATACACAATTTTTTCTACAATTTCAAAAGCACCATTTATGAGTCTTGCATCAGTCGATATGTTTTATGTAAGCATCACTCGAGCTCCAACTGCAAAGATTAATTCAAGTTCAATTTCATCCTCATCTATTTTCATGCAATTTTCTTTTACTTTTGTAGCAACACTAGCTGCAATGGGACAATTTAGGATTCTTAAACAAAGCTTATTATGATCTACACCATAATTTGTTGCAAAAAAATGTATTTCCCTATCAAAGGAATTGTTTGTGGAAGGATCCAAGCATGTATTTTTACGAGTCATAATTGCTTCCCAGTCCTCCATAGTTGGTTTTGAATCCCTTACATTCATTAACAAACGATGAAAATATATTTGTTGATTTCTTTCTCCATCTTGTTGAAACACAGTATCAAGGGTCACAACTATTTTGAATGAGTTCCATAATTATTTTGCAATACCTTCACATGCATATATAGGTTTATCTAGAACATGAGGCAATTGTCCCAAATCACCGACCAATATAATCGATCTCCCACCAAAAATAAGCTTCTCATTTTCTGGGAAAGCTTGTCGAAGTCTCTTATCAATGTTTTGTACTAAATTTCTTCCAATTAAACTCATTTCATCTATCAATATATACTTCACATGCTTAAAATCTTGTTGTAGGGTCATTAAACTTGGTCCTTTCAAAGGTGACATGTCTTTGATTGGAATTTGAAGTGTAAAATGAATTTTTCTTGCAGATATGTTGAAAGTTGCAACCCATGTAGGAGCTAAAAGAAGTAATGGAATCTTCTTTGAAAGGACTCGGCTTCAAGGGATAGCTCCGATCAAATAATACTTTCCCATACCTGCAGTTCCTTGGATTATCATAAGTAGTTTATCAACCCTTAATCTATTACGTTCAAGGACAGTATCAAATGTTATTCTCTGCTTAACCCCCAAATTTTCAATGGAATAAGACTTCACCTTTTGGTAATAATGATGGAAATTCCATATCAAATAATCCCATAGTGTTATACTCATTTATTGGACATGAGCCAATTCCAGGCCAACTAAGAACTTCTTCTGCATTAGGTTGTTCCTCTGCATTAGGGTTATTTACCCACTGTCAAATAATATCAATCTCTCGTCTAGAATTTGGAATTTTTGATGCAAATGAAGTATTATGTAAGCCATATAATGCATCGTCAATCCCTGGAACCCCTTCCAACACTGCAAATTCAGTGTCACTGTCTTTCTCTGGAAAAATAATAGCATTAAACATATGTGATACATATGTTACAATTTCAAATTTTTCTTGAAGTCAACCATTATCAACTTGAACTCCACGATAATATGGATCATTATGAATCTTATAGTATAATGCACGTAATACATTTTCTTTCCTAACAGTAAAATCATAACTTGATCCCTTTGCATCTTTTTTCCGCAACAATTATCAAATCCAAGTCTTTAATATGTCGAGGTAACTTCATGGAAAGATTGCTAACCTATTGTGGAAAAATAATGGTGTGTCCTCTATATTTGTTGTGTCCACCTATTGAGTGCATAACCTACAAAATTGGACTTGAACGTGCTATCAACGTCTCTTCAACTTGTGTGAGATCTGCAAGAACTTTAGGTTTTTCTCCTATATTCATATGGTTATCGACTGAAAATCTATGATGACTTCCTTCTCTTTTACACATCATGCACATTGTACCTGTTTTTGTCATATGTACTTAAATTCCAGAAGACAAATCTTCACACACATGACATATTTGAACATCAGCCAATCGATCAATCCTATCACGAAATATTCAATGTGAAATATTCATATCATCAAAACTTTCATGTTGATCTTGGGCATCAATATGTTTTAAACATATTTTTTTCATAGGATTTTCTTCTCCTCATGTACCATGTATGAGTTGTTTAGATATTGTTTTCCTTTTTTATATGATCTTTGTTGTTCAATTTTATGTTTCTCCTATTCTTCATGTTTTTCATTCGTTATTTCCTTTGTATTTTCTTGTTCATTTCCTCTTTATTCTGGATTTTCTTCTATCCTTTGTTGTGCCTTTCTTTTTCGATATTCTCTTAGATATTGTCTTTGACGTGCTCTTCTCTCTTCTTGTTGTTTTGCAGTTGACATTTTTTTGTGCCTTTCTTTGTCGATATGCTCTTATTTGTTCATTATGCTTTATCCTTTGTTCTTCATGTTCTTCAACTGTCATTTCTAATTCCTTTCTCTATCGATCTGCTCTTACTTGTTTAATTTTCTTGGTTCTTTGTTCTTCTTGCTCTTTAGCTATCATTTCTAGTATTTTTCTCTCATTATTTTCTATCGGAGTTTCATGATTTTCAATCGTTATTTCCTCTGGATTTTCTTGTTCATTTCCTCTTTGTTGTGAATTTTCTTCTATCCATTGTTGTGCCTTTCTTTGTCGATAATTTTTTTGATATTCTCTTTAATGTGCTCTTCTCTCTTCTTATTTTTCTGCAGTTTACATTTCTTGTTCCTTTCTTTGTCAATATGTTCTTTCAAATTCTCTTTGATATGTTCTATGTTTTTCTCTTTTTTCTTCACTTTTCTCTGTTCTTCGATGTTCTCTTTGTTCGTCACACATTTCTTCTAAAAAAATTTCCTCCATCTCGTTATTATGAGAAGACATGGTTGCATGAATTACTATAACACAAATATCAATGCACATAAAAAATAATTAAATTTTTAGATCACTGAAATCAATGCATTTAGGGCAATCAATTACACCAAGAATTAACACCTTCACTAAAAACAATGCATTTATTACAATCAATTCGATCAAGAATTAATAGATACACTGAAACCATTTCATTTATTACAATAAATTAGATCAATAATTAATAGCTACATTGAAATCCAATTTGAAATAGAATTTACTAACACTCAAAAAATAATTAGAATTTAACATTTACAGTGAAATCATAACGTTACTATTAAAATAATATAATATCTAAATATTATATTATGGGAAATAATTAATATTAATAATTAAATATCTCTATTTACTAAACATATACACATAATTCCTTAAACATGTGAATAGGTGACATGATGAACACTATAAAAACCTAAAATTAGATATTCCCACCTAAAATATGAATAGAAATAAAATGTTTAGGGGGTAATATGGATCTAGGATGAAAAGGTAAAAATAAAAAGGTAGAAAAAAATAAAATGCAGGAGCAATAGAAATCAAACCTAAAAATCAATTGCATCTCATTGACACTGAAATCCTTCCCACAAAATTTATTTTCCAAATCAATCGCAGTTCGTTGACACTAAAATCCTTTCCCACAAATATTATTTTTCATTTTCAAACAACTCCTAAAATCCTTTCTCACAAATATTATTTCACTCTTCACACAATCACAGAGATGCTTCCTCACAAATACAATTTGACACTTTGTTTGTGTTAAATTTATATATTTAGGGAGAGAAGTGATTTTTCATTAGGGCCGACATTAGATTAATTAGATTAAATTTTAAATGTTAAATATTAAACATTATTTTTATATTTACATTTACTTGAGATAGACAATGCATATAGCGTACTCAAATACCAACCTACGTGATCCAAATTATTAAATTTAATAATATTAATATTATAATATATTAATGTGAATATTATAATTAATAATAATAATAATATTAATATTTTGATATTAATATTAGGGTTAATAATGTTTTTTTGGGTATGGTATTAATAATAATTTGGCCCATGGTATTTCGCTCATAGGCTTCACCTAAATAAAACCTCTTTCTGAGTGTTCCTAAATATAAATAGGATTATGGAGTAAATATAAAAAGAGGTTTTATTTATTTACCATACCTATGGTTTATTTATATTTTATTTATTTATCATACCTCTTTTATAAATATGGTATAAGGACCATAGTATTTATCTCATGGTATTAAAATGATATTTTCCCATAGGCTTCACCTAAATAAATAAATAAAAAAATTAAAAGTTTTTTTTTTTTTTTAAAATATAAAGAGGTTTATGGAGTAAATAAAAAAACAGGTTTTATTTATTTATAATACCCCAGTAAATAAATAAAAATATACCCCTTGTACATTTCAAATGTTTACTTACATTACATGTATTTATTTACCGTACCCCCATGGTATTTGGCCCATAGTATTTAGCACATGGTATTAAAATAATATTTTTTTCATACGTTTTACCTAAATAAAATCTTTATTTCTTTAAATATAAAGAGGTTTATGAAGTAAATATAAAAATATGTTTTATTTATTTACCAAACCCCCAGTAAATAAATAAAAATAAAATATACCCCTTGTACATTTCAAATGTTTCCTTACATTACATTTATTTACTTACCATAACCCCCCCTAAATAATTTACCATACTTGTAGAGTAAGTATAAAAAGAGATTTTATTTATTTACCGTACTCCTAGTAAACAAATAAAAATATACCCCGATAAATTTCAAATTTTACTTACATTACATTTCTCACATTACATCTACACATGCACCTTATACTACGATATATCAAAAGTTTACATTACATCTACACATCTCCTTATACTCTCACATATCAAAATTTTACGTTATATTTCTCACATTACATCTACACATCTCTTTATTCTGGGTTGTAGAGAGGTGCAATAACTTAATTAAATTAAAAACTAATAAAGATAAAAATTTCATCACAAAATAAAACAACTAATAAAATAATGCATTGTTGAATGACATCGCCAAAAATTAAGAAATATGATTAACTAATATTATATATATATATATATATATATATATATATATATATATATATATATATATATATATATAAGTCATCTTAATTGAAAATAGGGAGAAAAAATTATAATCCATGAAAATGGAAATAATAGAAAAAGGGGGGAAAATTAAATAAAAAATTAGTAACTAGTAGAAATGGAAGTTACTAAACAACCCATTATAAAACCTCAACCAATCACCTTACAAATAATAATAATAATAACAATAAATAACAAAAATTTAATTCCCAATGTTAAACTATGGATGTGTAATACCATGTGTGCTGCAGGTATAATAATGAAACTAGAATCTTCATAAGCATGAAGTAAGTTCATTGATTCACTTATTCACATATAACTACAAATGAACATGTATTCCAAACATCAAAATCCAATAGTAATTTGTATAAAGAAAGGTTGTGCATAGAATATAAGTGGTTCCAATCTAAGGCGTGTTTAATTCACGATAAAAATATTAGTTCTAATTTAAGTAGGGTTAACTAAAGATCCATCTTAAGCATGACCCTAACATGAGCCAAGAGGGACCAAATTTCTTCAAGTGCAAACTTATTTTAAAATACAAAAAACAATGTGTAATTTTTCATTGTTTAAATTGTATTTTTGAATGTTATGGAGATTAAATAATTTAAACTTGTAAGAACAAAAAAAAAAATGTTGGATTTCGATAAAACATTATATACCTAAAAAATGATTAAACTGTAAAAATACTGAGACCACTTCAAATGTTTCAACCATAAAAGCTTATTTTTTCAATAACTTTATATGATATATACAAAAAAAAATAAAACAATATATAAAATATTTTACATAACATCTGCATTGAGCCATTTTATCAATGCACATTACAATGCTTTTTTGTTATTAATATATTTTTCAGTATACATCAATATTAATTCATATTAAAATATTATATTCATACACCACATTGAATATTTTCTTATATACAACATTAAAATATTTTCTTTTAACTCTTTTTTTTGTATATATAGATATATATGAAGTTGATATTGAAAAAAATTAGTTAACATAGATCTTCAAATAATTTATTTAAATCACGGATAAACATATTTCTCAAAAGTATAAGGTTTAAACATCTTAGTCATGTTTGTTTTACTTCTAATTACTTTAAATGAAATTATATTAGGTTATATGGAAAATTAATTAAACATGGCATATCATATTCCTTTTTCTTTTTTTATTATAGCTCACATTTCTTTTTTATTTCAAGAATATTTTATTTTTATTTTAAGAGGGACATGTATCAAATCCAAATTAAGGACGGACATAATTACACATCACCTTCACACTGGGTTGTAGAATGAGCTTCTTTGCTCAATAATAAGTGTTGAAATGGCACCCCAAGGGAGCTTCTGATTTAATTTTCCCTTAATTAAATTGGAAGAGAAATTGTAATTTTGTCTCACGACAACTTGTATTAGTTAACTAATTCAGAAAGACTGAGTTAGCTTAGGAAATTCGAGTTGAGGGTCAGAGAGGAGCCATGTAGAGTTCTCCCATGAGTTTAGGGGGTCCAGCTACATTTATTTGTGAGTTGTAATTAGTTAACTCGAGAAATTGAGTTAAAATCAATATAACTAGTTCTAACCGAGAGATGAGCTAGTGAGAGGTCTAGTGAATTAAATATGATTTAATTCACAAGTAGTTATCAATCATTTAACTGATAATTCGCTATAAATAGATGTTGCATATCAGTTCTAAGGAAGGCTCAGTTGAGACTGAAGTTAAAGGGATGATAAATATCAGTTGTATAATTAGAAAATTGTACACGTCAGTTATAGAGTCATGTGGAATCCTATAATACATTGTGCATTCAATTCTAAGGAATCTCCTATTTAATAGGGCAGAAATTCCTCCAGGAATGTGTGAGCAAGGTTGGCTGAGCAGAGACTAAGCATTTTTTAAGTATGACTGGTTTTGCCTAGATCAGAGTTAGACAATTGGTAGAGTGCAGGAGTTTCTTGGTGAGAGAAAAGCATTGTATTGTTTCATCGTCTTGACTTTATAAAATATACAGATAGCGGGATTTTAGCTATTGTGATTTCCCCAGATACATCTTGTGTTATGCGATTGATTATTTATTTCTCTTACTTGTTATGTGATTGTGCGACCGTGTTTTGTTTCTGCAAATTACAGAAGGATTCATTATTTTGTTTTAGTACTGTTGAAGCCTAGAAAATCTCTGCTTCAAACATTGGGGAAAACCACCCGGTCGGGACCTTAGGACAGCTCCTTATCCATTTGGTATGGTGGCTCCGACTGGATTGAAAGGACCATTTTCCTTATAACTAATGGGTTGGTGATGGGTTGATTTGGATGAGTGAAAATGGGACTAAATAACTAAAATGAAACTATCTAATTTAATCTAAATACTGATAAAGAAATTCTAAAATTAACCCGGGCATCATATGTGAATACAACTTAAAATTGTTCCAATTGAACAATAACCATAAAAATGTATTATCATTTAATTGAAATGTGCAGAAACAAATAAAGATCACTCTGTTTAAGAAATTAAACAGAGTTATATTAGCATATTGTATTCATCATTCTATATCATCTACATACACTTATGAAAGATAACATTTCAATTATACTCAAAAATGATATATAAAGAAACGTTGTGAAAACCAAATATATATAAATGATAGCAAATTTTAAAGCGAATATCATATGACAAAATAAATTAACAGTGAAGAGATAAAAATACCTTATCCATCTTGAAAGCTTTCAAATGAAATCTGATACTCTAATCCAGTAATTCAGATGCAAAATCAAATCCAAGGTACATAAATGCAACACTTTAAAGATAATTCTGCATAAAATCACCAGATGTGATCCTTTATAAAATATAAGAGGCAATGGAGTACAGAAATGTAATCTCCAAGTCAAAAATATTATAAGTCAGGACCCTTCTCTAAATGCATGAGAAGGGTCTAAATACTATTAGCTAAATCTAAAAATAGCTTATTACAAAAAATAAGGATTCGGTTTAAATGACCGTCCTTTTCCTAGGCAAAAATACAGTAAAACTAAAACTAAATCTAAAAATAAAGAATATTAAGTAAATACTTATGAACTTGATCTTTAAACTTGCAGGCATCTAGCATTGTTTTGAGAAGAGGTGGTTGGCCGACTTCAGATTTCAACTGTCCTGAAAAGACAGAATCGACAAGTGTAGGCGCAATCTTCTCAGCAAGACTAATGATGCAATTAAGCGCACTATGTTGACTATGTGGTTTCACTAGGTATGTCCAGTAAGAATCCCAGTTTAATCTTGTCAACCCTTGGATTGATTTTTCTTTTTCTTCCGCCTTTTGTCTCCATTCTGTTTGCAATTGATGTGCCTGTGGAAGATATCCCGGAACATTTTCTGAAATCAAATTTGCTTTGTGAAAACTCTCATTTACACAATCAGTAAGACTGCTTGCTGTTGTAGCCGATTCTTCTGCTGCTTTCTCTGCCCTTCTGATTTGTGCATCCCAGTCATTGAAAAGTATTTCTTTATGGTTTTCATTAATAATTGGTGCACCAGCTTTTCTTCCTTCCTCGTGCTTGTTTTTCTTCAATGGTTCATCTCTCTTGGTCCACTCCTTTGTGCATTCCGCCAAATTTGTATGTTCTTTGGCAAAATCCTCCATAAATTGTTTATTATAAGTTGCCTGAGGTTCTGGAAAATGATACATCAGCCTCAAATCTTCCGTAGTGAACGACCCGATGAGCTCTTGATCTGGAGTTCTAAATTGCCTGTCTGAAATATCAGTGTTGTCCAGCACCCATTTTACAATGTCTGTATACGGAAGAATTCTTGGTCTTGCCGCTATCTGGTGCAGAAATGAACAAGCCAGTTCTTTAAGGGTTGCCTCAGATGAATTACTTGAGCCTGCAGTAGCCGCGACTTGCATTACCCTGGGATTTTATTCTTCGAGCAAATTATACATTCCTTCCCAGGTGGTGATACCGGCATCCTTATTGCAAGCAGTGTCTGCATATAGTTAAGCCATTTCTTTGTTTTCAGAATTTGAAATCTTCTCCTTCTTACCCATAATGCTCTGTGAATGCTTTGTATAGTCTTCTGTTCCTTCGCGCCTGTGATTTTACGAGTTAAGTGAGAGTAATGACATGAGAAAGGTGATGAGATAGTTTTAAATGCAAAAGGCGGATAAAATATATTATTTTAACGTGAAACGACCTTTCAATCAAAACAGAATCCCATTTATCATTAATTGACAATCCATTCATTTAATCCAATCATTAAAGCGCAACACGGATATTGATTTATGGAAGGGTTTTATTTGGACAACGCGCTTTTATGAATCTGCGATTTGCTGCGCAATATCGCAAATCGCAATTTTCTCAAAGCGTAACCATCGCAAAATCGCAAATATCGCAAAATCGCAAAATCGCAAATCGCAAATATCACATATAAAAAGTATTCGTTTAACATTTTTCTGCGATATGTGATTTGCGGCCAGTATTTTAACGTATAGGATTTTTGGGATCGCATTATCGCAATATCACAAAGTCGCAGTTTAAAAGATTCAGTTTTACAAAAGATATCTACTATTTGCGATGGATGCGCTATTTCGCTCAAAAAAAGATTTTATTGTAATCTATCATAAACTTAAGTGTTTCTTAAGGATTTTCTAAGGAATTTCCCTAAGTTATGATAGAAAGTTTTATTTGAAAAGGAAAACAAATAACGATTGATTTTTTGGATTTTTTAACTAAGGGTCCCCATTTATTTAGTATTATTACTAATATTAAATAAAAAGGGGGGTTGTTGCTGGTCACAACAATTGGCGATTCACTGAAAGAAACAGTTATCTCTGAAAAAATAAAATGAACACTATATTTCTAGTAAGTAAAGATTTTTAAAGATAATGAAAAATTATCTTAGGATAATTCAAATGAAATTTAACTATGAAAAAGAAATAAAAATCATTCACAATTTCTTTCTAATTCCTTAAGAACAAAAACATTTTTGGGTTATCTCAAGCTTTGATCGGTGTTAATAATGAAGTAAGTGGATTTCTCCAAGTTTGGTTTTATAATATACTCTATTGTCATAGGTATTGCCTCTGCTACCAGCAAACGTTCATAGTCTCGATAGGGTTACCTTTAAACCATTAACCATTCATTGTCCCATCCAACTAAAATTATGACTTTTTAAAAGATAAATTCATAAGACATATTATCTCATGTTTTTGTCTTTTACTTATTTTTTATTTTTAAGAGCCATTGTTCTAGTTTGGTAGCCAATTAATAACAATGCCATTCACTAGTTGTAATTAAACTGAACAAGCTGGCTCGTGATGAGACCCCTTGTCTTACATTTATAAGCCATTACCCTGTTTTGATATGCAGTATTGGTAATGTCAGTTTTATTACTTCTTATGAACATGGTAAGCAGGCTCGTGATGAGACCTCTTATCCCTTAAAATTTTCGTATAATTTCATAGAATTACATTCTAAAAAATCACAACTTAAATGGATGGGGTGAAATAGTTTTATCCTTAAGAGTCAATGGATGAAAATTTACAGATTTTTTTGAGTACCAAGACTTTGAAAAATATTTACTTTTATAGATAACCTTTCTCTGCTCAATAAACTTATAATGATTTACATTCTCCTCAAGTTTTCAAAAGATCATGCAAATAATTGGAATAATCTTTCAAAGTTTAACATCTTATTTAAAACTATCCAAAGACTATGATCATCTCTTTAAAAATTCTTAATTACACAAAATAAATATTTATAATATTCTTCCTAAGAAATTTTCTTATAGTAAACAGTCAATTAGAGACTTATTAACAACCTTTATTTGCAAAAACAATTAAAAACTTTGCATAAAGGAATATGTACAATTAAGAAGGGGTTACCTCCTTATGAAAAGAATTTCTTCAAGACAAGCCCATTTACAGGAAGAGATTCTCTCTTTCCTGTTAAATCTTGGAGTATGAATGTATTTGAGCCTATCTTTTCAGCAATCTGAAATGGTCCAAGCCACATTTTTTGAAACTTGGTATGCTTACCTTTTTCTTCATGTGCTTTATCCCATTTCAGAACAAGATCACCATTGACAAAATCTTTGAGCCGGCAGAACTTGCATCAAAAGAAGATTTTACAAGCTGTTGATGTTTTTCATGAATAATTTTTGCTTTATCTCTATCTTCTTCAAGTTTAAGGATTTGATCATATCTCAATTGAATGGATGAAGAGGATTTTCTTCAATAAATTGTACTAGGGCTAATGATGGAAGAGCTAAATTTGATGGTATTACAGCTTCTTTTCCGTAAACCAAATTGAAAGGTGAAGTTCCAATTGAAGCTTTTTGAGTAATACGATCAGCCCATAGTTCAAAAATTAAAGACTTGTGCCAATTATTTTGATTTTGATCAATGGTCCTTTTAATGATTTTGATAAGATTTTTGTTAGTGGATTCAGCTAAACCATTACCTTGTGGATAATAATTTGCTGAATATTTCAATTTAAAACCTCTTTTGACTGCAAATTCCATTATACTGTTTCCGGAAAAATAAGATGCATTATCAAAGACAAGAGCGTTAGGTACACCAAACCTGGTTATGATGAATTGATCTATGAAATCAATAATTGCATCAGAATTGGCTACCTTCAAAGGGATTGCTTCTACCCATTTTGTAAAGTAATCAGTTGCTGTAAGGATGTATTTGTGCTGTTTGGAAGAATGAGGTATTATCTCACCAATAATGTCAAGCCCCCATTGCTCAAATGGTTGCTCAATATTTACCGGTTGCAAAGGAAAAGCTGGTTTCTTTTGTCTTCCGCTAGCAGTTTGACAAACTTTGCACTTCCTTACATAATCATGTGTATCTTTAAAAAGGGTAGGCCAATAATAACCAGCATGGATTATTTTGTGAGCTGTGGTATCACCTCCAAAATGACCTCCTGCTAGTCCATCATGCAATTCCTGCAACACCTTTTCAGCTTCAGTCTTTTCAAGACATCTTAATAGGATTGAATCATAATTATTTCTGAATAACACATTATCAATGATATCATATTTAATAGCCTTCAATCTTAAAGCACGTTTGCTCTTATAGCTGAGATTAGAAGGAGCATACCCATTTTTCAAGTAATAGATGAGATCAGCATACTGAGATTCAGAATCTGTAACACTTATCTGACTTACTTGAATATCTTGATTTTCTGGTCTGTTATGAGCTCCTGCCAATAATCTGCAAAAACCTTGTCCTCTAACAATATTAGCTGGTTTAATATCAATATCATATTCTTGCAAAGCTGTTACCCAGTTAGCTCTTTTTTCTCCTACTTCTCTTTGAATTAATAATTGCCTCACTGCAGAGAATGGGACAATGATTTTTGTATGTGTTTTCAAGAGAAAAGGTTTGAAATGTTTGATTGATTTAAACACGGAAAAGGCTTGTTTTTCAACATCGGAATAATTCAGCTCAGCTCCTTGAAGATTTGAGCTAAAGAAAGAAATTGGTGCTTCAATTTTCTGATCATTGAGCTGTGTTAAAACAGCAGCATAGGATGTTTCGGTGGCCAAAGTATACAAAGTAAAATCTTTAGAAAAATCTGGGGTATTCAATGTTGGTGCATTAATAATTGCTTGTTTGATTGCCTCAAAGGCTTCTTTCTCTTTATGCCCCCATTTGAATACTGAATTCTTCTTGATCATATTTTGCATAGGTAAAACAATTTGAGAAAAATCAGGAATGAATCTTTTTACAAAATTGATTTGCCCAAGAAATGATTGCATGGATTTTTTGTTATGAGGTAAAGAAATATCATAAATTTCTTTCACTCTATCTGGATCAATATATATACCATCTTTTGACACAACAAATCCTAAGAGTTTTCCTTCATCCAAAGCAAAGAAAGATTTCTTTGGATTTAAGGAAATACCAAACCTTCTACATTTTTCAAATATTTGCTTTAGATCATGTAGATGATTGGCTCTCTTTTTTGAAAATATTGTTATGTCATCAAGATAAACAACAACTGATTTATTGATCAGACCTTTAAATTCTATGTCCATGGCTCTTTGGAAAGTTGCTCCAGTGTTTATTAGACCAAAAGGCATTTTCTGATAAGCATAGGTTCCCCATTTTGTTCTGAAAGTTGTTTTCAATCTGTCATCTGGATGAACTAAAACTTGATTATAGCCTGAAAATCCATCAAGAAAGGACATGAGCTCAGAACCAGCTACCTTTTGAAGTATCTGTTCCATGGTTGGCAATGGGAAATTTTCTTTTAAACATGCCTTGTTTAAATTTCTAAAATCAATACAGATTATTATATCACCATTCTTCTTTCTTACAGGTACCATATTGGAAACCCAATTGGAGTGCCTTACAGGAAAAATGATTTTGGCTTTTAAAATTTTATTAAGTTCTGATTTGATTTGACCTTCGAGATTTGGATGAATCTTTCTTAACTTCTGTTGAACAGGTTTAATATCAGGAAGCATTGGAATTGTGTGTTGAATAACCGAAGTATGATACGTTTTTAAATCAGCATAATTCCAAGCAAAAACATTTTTATATTTGTTCAGAAGTTTAATGAAAGCATTCCTTTCCTCTGGAGTTAAATTGAGTCCTAAATTAACATTTTGAGGATTAGAGTCAGAGCCAAGATTTACTAATTCAAACTTCAAAGTGGAACTTTGAAGTTTAGCATTGGTAACTTTCTTGAATCTGTCTTTTATATCATATAAGTCCTCCAATTTAACAACAGATTTTGGAATGGTATTTTCATTACCTTTTGAGGCAATTTGTAAATCATGATCATCCTCATCAATAATTTGTTCATCATATGATTTCTCTGAAGTCATGAAATTCAAAATGTCTTGATCATGATAGAATACTCTCCAATTTGTGACATTATCTGGGATAGATGGGAGAAAAATCAATTCTACTGAAAATCTATCAGGACTGCAATCTTCAGCAGGAAGGAGCTTGGATGCAACATTAGCTAACAAATCAGCTGATGTATTTTGATTCCTAGGAATAGAAGAAATATCGAATGCTAGAAAATGAGTGGTAAGATCTTGCACTAGGGTTTGATAGTGTTTAAGATGTCCTGAAAGACAATGAATAGTATTCCTAACTTGTTTTATGACAATTTCATAGTCACCAAAGACTTTCAAGTATTTAACATCTAACCCTATAGCTTTATAAAGTCCTTGAATCAAGGCTTCATATTCTGCAGTATTGTTTGTACACTCAAATTCTAACCTACATGATAGCATGGTTTTCTCTCCATCTGGATCAATTAAGATGCACCCTGCTCCAGCTCCATCACTAGATTTTGATCCATCAAAATATAATGACCAAAATAAAGATTTATCTATTGGCTTATCTACAATTACATCAGAAATATTTACAATTCTGGAAGAATCAGATTGTGAAAAATTTTCTATTTGAGAAACAAAAGTATTTACAGAAAAGGGTGATTGTGGTGCTTCGAAGTTTCCAAGAAATGACTCAGCAGAATAACCTCCAAGAATATTGTTGTTGAATGCCATAGGTTCATTAGATTGTTCAAATTCAGTGACAGTGTGCATCATATGTTTTTCTCGCTCAACTTTGATTTGATTTGGTTTCCCTTTGTAGGGAAGCCACATATGTGAATAATCAGTTGCGATATATCCATTAAGTTTTGCAGACCAGTCCCTGCTTAAGACTAATCCATAGAATTCAGGAATATCTGCAATCAAAATATCAATTCTTTGGACAATCCTAGGATCGGAAGCTAGTCTGATAGTAACTGAATTGATTTCACCTACAACTTGAACTTTAGAGCGATCCAATTGAACAATATGAACTGTCGATTTCTGTGGTTCAATATTCAATTTGGCACAAACAGAAGTAGGCATTATATTAGAGGATGCTCCAGAATCGATTAAACAATTATGCATATTCTTATTGTACATTTCATAAGTCAAAATAAAAGGAGGAGTCTGAGAATTTGATCTTTCTCCAATGAGCACAATATCAGTAGCATCTACTTTGTCTGGTGGCTTACCAGTTCCTTTAGCTGCTTTTGCAACTACACCACTTGGTAAAGGAGCAATTGGTGTAGCATTTAATTCTTTTAATAACAACTTCTGTTGGTGTTTTAGTTTGCTGAGTTCATGTAAGGAAATGTTGGCTTTAATCTTTTTCATGTCTTCAACAATGTTATACTCCATAGGATCTGACACCACCAAAGTCTTTGATGTTGATGTAGGAGGATTAGAAGAAGATGGCTGATTTTGAGTAGGTAATGGAGAAGTTTTCTTTGCAAGGGATTTGTCTTTGGTACTTGGAGTTATAATTTTCTTTTTAGGAACTGTTTGTACAGGCTCCGATGTAGATTTACTCCTAGTACTTACAGGCATAGCTTCTTGTTCTACCTCACTATCAGAATTAGGGAGAATAAAATCCCAAATTCCATGCAATTCAACTATTTCTTCATTTTCATCTTCCTCTTCTGATACTGGAGGAGTATCTTCTTCTTCTTCCTCTTCTGATTCTGCATTAGAGATTGAATTGGGAGGTTTAGATTCAAATTGATTTCTTTTGAAATTTCGAAATGGTTTCTTGGTAGAAGTTTCAGCTACATGTTTTTTTTATTTCAACCATTTCATTCGACATGGTTTTAAGAACTTTCTGTAAACCTTCCATGTCGTATGGGTCTTTGGCCTTTTTCCTTGAATCATCTTTGAAGCTGACCTTCTTGGATTTCCTTTCCTCAATAGCATTTTTATTTTCTAGAGAAATAATTCGTTTCTCTACTGCAATAGCCTCTTTCATATTCTCGGCTAACGTAGGTTTTGCAGCTCTATCTACAAAAATTGCTATGTTTGAGGGAAAAGCAATTATGTACCATTCACTTCTGACTTGTTCACTAGGCCTTGAATCTGTGTGGATTTTGTTCAAGAGTTTGTTGAATCTGGCGTTGAAATCTTTAATGGGCTCCTTGGGTTCTGTCTTCAAATTTGAGAGATCGTTGATTAAAGTAGCTAATGATCTGTCATCTCCAAATTTGGATAAAAAATGATCTGCAAAAATGGCCCAACTTGTTATGGATCCTGAAGGTAATGAAAAGTACCAGGATCCTGCTGCCCCTTGAAGAGTATAAGGGAATAGTCTGACTACAACATCTTCTTCTACGACTCCATTCAAATTTACAGCCAGCATAAAGTTATTGATGTGTTCTTCGGCTGGAATGTTAAGCTCTGGACTGAATTTTGGAAGCCATTTTCCAGGATTGTCAGGTAAATCATGTAAAGGTGCAGGCATATTGACAGCCCCTGGACTTGCCCATGGTCTCTGTGCCATTATTGTAACAACTGTTGAAGAAGTAGTAGAGACTGGTGGTGTCGGAATAGAAGTTGTTGGAATAGATGATGTTGAGATTGATGATGATTGAGCAGATGGTGATTGAGTAGATGATATGGAAACAACTGCACTTTGTTGAGTTGGGTTTTCGGAAACAGGTGATTGAATATGAGATGAAGAACTTGTATCACTTTCTGATTCCGATTGAGTTCTTTTTGACTTGACTCTACTAGGTAAAGGGAATTCTTTCGGAGAAATACCAAGTTTTTCACTTTGAAGCCTAGTAAGAGGTTTTGAAGGAACAAATTTTGAGCTTACACTACCTTCAGATATTTCAGACTCATCTAGAGATAATGAGAATCCTTTCAATTTATGAATTAAATCTTGTACTTCAGGAGACTCAGGATTTTGATTGTTTGATTGTTTTGAAATTTTGGTAGTGGGTGTCTGAATACTTTTTTCAATTCCTTCTCCAGGATTTTGTAATTCAGAAGAAATTGAAGAAGTTAATGAGGGTGTTTTGCTCTCAGAATGGCTTGTGGATAAATATTTACTTGCCATTCATAGCTCATGCCCTCCTTCTAGCGCCAAAAATGTTGAAGCCTAGAAAATCTCTGCTTCAAACATTGGGGAAAACCACCCGGTCGGGACCTTAGGATAGCTCCTTATCCGTTTGGTATGGTGGCTCCGACTGGATTGAAAGGACCAGTTTCCTTATAACTAATGAGTTGGTGATGGGTTGATTTGGATGAGTGAAAATGGGACTAAATAACTAAAATGAAACTATCTAATTTAATCTAAATACTAATAAAGAAATTCTAAAGTTAACCCAGGTATCACATGTGAATACAACTTAAAATTATTCCAATTTAACAATAACCATATAAATGTATTAAAGTTTAATTGAAATTGTGCAGTAACAAATAAAGATAACTCTGTTTAATTTCAATTATACTAAAAAATGATATATTAAAGAAACGTTGTGAAAACCAAATATATATATAAATGATAGCAAATTTTAAAGCGAATATCATATGACAAAAGAAATCAACAGTGAATAGATAAAAATACCTTATCCATCTTGAAAGCTTTCAAATGAAATCTGATACTCTAATCCAGTAATTCAGATGCAAAATCAAATCCAAGGTACAGAAATGCAACACTTTAAAGATAATTCTGCATAAAATCACCAGATGTGATCCTTTATAAAATATAAGAGCCAGTGGAGTACAGAAATGTAATCTCCAAGTCAAAAATATTATAATCCAGGACCCTTCTCTAAATGCATGAGAAGGGTTTAAATACTACTAGCTAAATCTAAAAATAGTTTATTACAAAAATTAAGGATTCGGTTTAAATGACCGTCCTTTTCCTAGGCAAAAATACAGTAAAACTAAAACTAAATCTAAAAATAAATACTATTAAGTAACTACTTATGAACTTGATCTTTAAACTTGCAGGCATCTAGCATTGTTTTGAGAAGAGGTGGTTGGCCGACTTCAGATTTCAACTGTCCTGAAAAGACAGAATCGGCAAGTGTAGGCCAATCTTCTCAGAAGAACTAATGATGCATTTAAGCGCACTATGTTGACTGTGTGGTTTCACTAGGTATGTCAAGTAAGAATCCCAGTTTAATCTTGTCAACCCTTGGATTGATTTTGCTTTTTCTTCTGCCTTTTGTCTCCATTCTGTTTGCAATTGATGTGCCTGTGGAAGATATCCCGGAACATTTTCTGAAATCAAATTTTCTTTGTGCAAACTCTCATTTACACAATCAGTAAGACTGCTTGCTGCTGTAGCCGATTCTTCTGTTGCTTTCTCTGCCCTTCTGATTTGTGCATCCCAGTCATTGAAAAGTATTTCTTTATGGTTTTCATTAATAATTGGTGCACCAGCTTTTCTTCCTTCCTCGTGTTTGTTTTTTTTCAATGGTTCATCTCTCTTGGTCCACTCCTTTGTGCATTCCGCCAAATTTGTATGTTCTTTGGAAAAATCCTCCATAAATTGTTTATTATAAGTTTCCTGAGGTTCTGGAAAATGATACATCAGCCTCAAATCTTCCGTAGTGAACGACCCGATGAGCTCTTGATCTGGAGTTCTAAATTGCCTGTCTGAAATATCGGTGTTGTCCAGCACCCATTTTACCATGTCTGTATACGGAAGAATTCTTGGTCTTGCCGCTATCCGGTGCAGAAATGAACAAGCCAGTTCTTTAAGGGTTGCCTCAGATGAATTACTTGAGCCTGCAGTAGCCGCGACTTGCATTACCCTGGGATTTTCTTCTTCAAGAAAATTATACATTCCTTCCCAGGTGGTGATACCGGCATCGTTATTGCAAGCAGTATCCGCATATAGTGAAACCATTTCTTTGTTTTCAGAATTTGAAATCTTCTCCTTCTTACCCATAATGCTCTGTGAATTCTTTGTATAGTCTTATGTTCCTTCGCGCCTGTGATTTTATGAGTTAAGTGAGAGTAATGACATGAGAAAGGTGATGAGATAGTTTTAAATGAAAAAGGAAGATAAAATATATTATTTTAACGTGAAACGACCTTTCAATCAAAACAGAATCCCATTTATCATTAATTGACAATCCATTCATTTAATCCAATCATTAAAGCGCAACACGGATATTGATTTATGGAAGGGTTTTCTTTGGAAAACGCGCTTTTATGAATTTGCGACATTGCGATCTGCGATTTGCTGCGCAATATCGCAATATCGCAAATCGCAATTTTCTCAAAGCGTAACCATCGCAAAATCACAAATATCGCAAAATCGCAAAATCGCAAATCGCAAATATCACATATAAAAAGTATTCGTTTAACATTTTTCTGCGATATGCGATTTGCGACCAGTATTTTAACGTATAGGCTTTTTGGGATCGCATTATCGCAATATCGCAAAGTCGCAGTTTAAAAGATTCAGTTTTACAAAAGATATCTACTATTTGCGATGGATGTGTTATTTCGCTCAAAGAAAGATTTTATTGTAATCTATCATAAACTTAAGTGTTTCTTAAGGAATTTCCCTAAGTTATGATAGAAAGTTTTATTTGAAAAGGAAAACAAATAACGATTGATTTTTTGGATTTTTTAACTAAGGGTCCCCATTTATTTAGTATTATTACTAATATTAAATAAAAAGGGGGGTTGTTGCTGGTCACAACAAGTACATAACAAGATCATATTGAATCTCATTGTCATATTTTCTACAATAAATTTATTGGATCCAATCTAAATGGATATTTACTCATTAAGATTTATATTTCCTTAAAAATTTTGAAGGGTGTTTGATTGGATATTACTTGATTAGTTATGATTTACAAAATATTATACCAATTTTATTAAATCAAAATTTCATAACAATTTTTTTATTATTTTAAATATTTTTATTTTGTAATTTAGTTTTTAAATTTTAGATTTATTATTAGTAGTTTAGTGTTTAAATTTTTGAAAATTATGAAAATTAAAAAACAAAATTATAAGTAGTAAATGAATACATGATTAATATAAATTAGTATAAGATATAACATCAAAAACTGATATGGAAGAAAACTCAAATAAAAGGTGTGATCTATGTTTTTCTTTATTTTCTTTAGTTATAAAATGTTTATATAAAGAAAGGGCACTCACTATTGATTTTTCTCTAAAGAGGTATTACAAAATATTTTACTTCATAAATTTGCTTTAATATTTTGTTTCTAGATTTTCTAATAAACAATGATACAAGTACAATGCTAAAAGAATGGAACCACTTCTCTTTTTAGCAACCTAATATTTAATATAGCCTGATAGATATCTATGGTTAGAGTTAGGATTTTTGCATGCCTCAACCCTTAGTTAATGTTAGTTTTTTGGGTCTTTCAAAATCTTCAATAAAGTCCATAAATGACTAAACTCACATGTATAAGCAATGGGGGTTGATGTGCAATCCACTTAGTACCATGGTGGTCAACAATGTAGATAATATTGTAGGAGGCATATTTCTACATGTGAACTCTTATTTAGGTGATTTTCTCACTATTGGAAAGAATTTTGTGTGTAGATAGTGTTGAGGGGATGAACTTTACTTCAAAATTTTTGACCCAAAAAAATGGCATTTGATGCTTCAAACTAACTCTAAAGTTTTCCAAACACCAAATCTCCAAAATAAGACCTACCACTAAAATAACCCTCATAGCGAATCTCTCCATTTTTTTTCTAACTAAAAAATATAAAAATAAATAATAAATTATATAATAATCCATTCTAAATTAAAATACCAGTCATACTTATGACTTTGAAACTGGTTAGTGCTTAGTATCTCATTATTTTTCCCAACTCCATTTCTACCGAGAGATAGTTTTCCAAATTTTGTTTTCTTTTTCATTGAACATCTTTCATCTTTCATAGAACATGAAAATATCTCCTCTCCATTGACATTTACTCCTTTCCTTTCATAATAATTGCTTAAACTTTTATGTATTTCTATTTTTTTCATATAATTACTTTACTTTATGAATTTCAAAAAGTCTGAATAAAATTATGAGATTAAGGAATAATTAGTGTATTCCTAGAGCGTATAATGCTTCTCTCATTTGTTTTTAGGGTCACTTTACTACCTTTTCCTCAAAATAAACCATTTCCCTTGTTCACTGAAAATTTTCTCCTACATATCTAGGGTTAAAGCTAGTTTCCTCAGTCGTATAATCCACCATTTTACTCAAACTTTCAATTGCAAATAATATATCTATATTTTATCACGTTTCTCACTTAAAAAGAATGCGATCCCTCTAAAAAATTTATTCTCAAACTTAGATATAAATTCTATAAATGTTGGAAATGGTTACAAATCCTCCCATTTTATTCAACTCACATCATTATCAGTAGCTATTATCATAAGGGCCTTCTAAAGAAAATAAATAGTTTACATCTATAAAAATTCTTTATAATGATTTATATGAATCGAGTTCATGATTTATTGCAACATTGTATTTCTCTGGAAAGAGATTGCGTTTAAATTATAATTCCTAATATATTTTTAGTGTGTAATAAAACATGTCAAAATTATATCTTCTCATAATTGAATTAATTATATATTTATTTATAATTTAAAAATTATATATTATTATTATTATTATTATTTAGGTTTGATTTTATTATAATATGAAAAATATTTCGGAAAATACAAAAAATTGAATCATTAAAAAAAACTATTTTGAAGTTTATTATAAGTATTAATTTTATTTTTTCAAAAATAAAAAATACTTTTTTTTCTCAAAATAAAATCATAATTTTTTATTAAATAATGAAAATATTATATTTTGTTGATGTATTATTGTGCATTCTTGACTGTAAATATAATTGGAATGATTAGGCTGAAACACCTTAGGATCAGGCATATTAAGTATTTGAACTGTATACATAAATAAGCATATACAAGTCCATATTTTTTATACATAAACATCAGCAATCCTCGATCATGAGCAAAAAGCAAAAATAAAAAAATTAATTTCATGTCTCCTAGTTATTGAGCTTGATGTAAACCATCAATGAACAACCTATGAAAATACTTGTGTATGCCTTCACCTAGATGTTCATTGATTTTCCAAATTCCCATATCCCAAGTAGCACCTTCCTAAGATAAAGTGTCTATGGTTGTGTTTCACTCCATTTAGATGTGACAACAAAAGACATGAGAAAAAAAAAATTATGTTTAGAATCTCTTCTAATATCGACATTAGTGTGTGACTATGACATCTCTAAGTCTCATTGAACCAGTTAATGAAAACCATGAAGTCTCCAAAAAATTGTAAGGATCGTCATTCTTTTTCAATAACAGACAATAAGAGGTACTTTAGAGCTAACAACTCAGCATAGTTGTTTGATCCTCTTCCCAGATCAATCTGAAGTTTGAAAGAGTGATGTTCTTGAAGATAAATCAATACCCCTCCCCCACATTCACTACTAGTGAGGGACGCCCCATCGAAATAATCCCAAGGAGAGGAAGTATTGGCTGCTTTAGTTGTTATGATTCAATGAGCATGTGTAGCTTCCAAAAAGGGAAAAAAGGAAAGAACTTGAGAAACAACCTTATCAGAGGATGCTAGCTTATCCTTGGAAATAGATTTGGATTTGGTGATCCACATTCCTCAACAGAGAAGTGGGGGAATGTTCTTGTATTACTTTACACTTATATGCCCCCACGAGAGCTTCCATGCTTTAGGAAAAGAATCCCCTTCCCATATTGTTCCAAAGCCAATTTTATTTATGAATTTTTCCCATACCTCCAATGTGAAGGGACATGTCAAAAAAAGGTGGGCAACATATTCTTCAACATGTTTACAGAGAGTGCACTAGCTATGCCCTTCTTTCTACCTCTTTTGTAAAATTTTCCTAAGTGGGAATTTGTTTTCAGGAAGACAACACATAAAAACCCGGGCCTTTGTTGGACATCTTAATTTCCATATTTTCTTCCACCAACGTGCTTGGGCCTCAACCTGTTAGCATTTATTAAATAAAGATAACCAATTTTGGGTGTGTATTCCCCGAAGGGGGAGTGGATACAACATAATGTATCCTCCCTATCTATGAGCCACATACGTGATAAATTTATTCCAACTGTATAATTTTTCCACTGCTCCATAAAAGCTTCTGGAAAATTAAACTAGAATGCATCATTCCAACCTTCAGCCCAAATGGTTGTCCGCAAATTGTCTGCCACCTGGTTAAGAGTTACCCTTCCATTATTATTTAGAAATTTTTCCAACTCATGAGGGAGACAAAAAATTTCCCCACATCCAACCCACAGATCCAAACCAACCCTAAATTTTTTACCATTACCAACCTTCCAGGCAAGTCCTCCTTCAATCACAAAGAAAGTTGACAAAACAACTTTCCAAATGACTGATATATTTTGTTTTTTCTTATCCATATAATGAATCCATTATTCAAAAAAACTAGCATATATATACTTTCTATGAACAAATGAATACCAAAGGATGCTTTTGGAAAGAAACCTCCAGCCTAGCTCTACAGCCATATCTTTTGGAAATAAAGGAATTTTTTTAATGCCCTAGCCACCCCAAGATTTGGGCCCTCCAATTTTCTCCCATTTCACCCATGGAAGCACATATTCATATTTTGAACCTGCCCATAAAAAATGAAAGCAGAGTTTTCACACAATATTTCGAAAAAAAATTAGAATCCAGGATAAGGAAATCCAATATACGAGGATGGCCTCCAACACTGATTTAATGAGGACCAAATTACCTGCTCTTAACAACCATATGAAACTCCACACCTTTAGCATTTTTCCATTTTCACAATTAACCATTTCCGGTTTACCTTCCTATAATAATTTGGTTTTAGATGAAACCTTAGGTACTTAATACCATCATGAAAAGTTTTAATATGGAAAGGAAATGTATCCTACACATTTCTTGTTTCATCAAGGGAAAGGGAAAGAGGGGGAGGGTAGTTTTTAAATATTAACTTGCATATGAGTAGATTTATGGGAGAGGAGAAGATATGATTTAATGGATGCAATATAACATATGGAGCCATCACTAAACAATTATATGTATTCAAAAAACAAAATGTGAGTGATCACCAACTCTTCAGCTATGGAAACCCCCTTCAAGTTCCCCCTCCTTCTAGCCTCTAATAAAATCCTACTAAGACCTTCATCCACCAAAAGGAGCAATAAAGGGGATAGTGGGCATCCTTGGCGAAGCCCACATTGAGCGTGAAAAAGGGGGAGGTCGATCCATTGATGAGAACCACAAATGAGACAAAATTTATACTTCTCATAATCCAATTGATGAAGGGAACTTCAAGTCCCAAGTGATTAAGAATCATGCATAAAAATATCCAACTGACCCTATCATATGTTTTCGATAGGTTGATCTTAATAACCATACCTTTTAGATTTTATTTTTTTAGGCCATGAATACCTTCTTGAGAAACCCCAATTTCTTCATGGATATGGTGCCCTTCCAAGAAACCAAACTTCTCCTTGGAAATATTTTTGGAAATTATCAATTTGATAATTTTTACAATGATTTTTCCAATTACTTTGTATACACAGTTACATACGGATATTATCCTGAAATCATCAAAATATTGAAAATCATCTGATTTGGGGATGAAAATAATGAAGGTTGATTTGAAATATGTCAATATCCTTCCATTTTTTCAAGAGTCCTCAACCACTCTTAACAAGTCATCACTCAAAATGTCATATATTCCTAGAAAAAATTCAATTGACCATCCATTTGGGTCAGGACTCTTGTCTTTCTGGAGACTGTGAAGGACCCCTTGCAATTGTCCTTTAGAAATAGGATCCATTAGTCATTTTTTATCTTCATCATTAGAAAAACATGGAAATGAGCTAGGAGAATCACTTCTGCACTACAAGCTCCCAAAGGAGCTGTATACAGGTTACTAAAGTGTCTCTTCCCCAAACTAGCTAAATCCTCAAAGGAGATGGCTTTACCCCCTTATGGATTTTTCAACTCCAAAATGGTATTATAAGCTTTTTTCCTTTTGCAAAATTTTTATTTTTATTTTTATTTTCATCTCAAATCTCCATCAAGATAGCCCTACTTTTTTTCCTCCATAACTCCTCTTTCTCTTCCAGGATTCTTCTTTTGGTGGCCTCAAGCTAAAAACTTCTTTGCTTGGAATCATTAGACACATATCACCCCCCTGAAATCAATATCCTCCAGTATCCTCAACTCTTCCTCAATAGATTTAATTTATTCATATTCCCTCTTTTTCTTGAGGGTGGACCATTGTATGGTAGTTTTTTTAACCCTCTCTAGGTTTTATGCAAAAAGGTTTGCAATAGGGACCCTAGATCTAGATTAAAATGGTACTAGTTTTCCTGAACTAATTGTGGAAGTTTTCATCTTTCATCCAAGAGGCATTAAATTTAAAGCAACTTTCTAGTTTTGTAATTAACACATTTCATTGAAATTGGGATTTTTTTATTACAAGTACATCACTAGAATTGAGTTTTTGGTTATTTTGAAATTCTAGATCCACTATTTAATTCAAAATTTAATGAAATGTTTGTTAATCCCCTTTTCAATTCTAGCAAGATGGGATGATGATCAAATTCACCACCAAAACCTATCCACTACCTCAATAAAGGGGCCTTTTCCATTAAATATTTTATCATAAGGAAGCAATCAAGGAGTTTTACAATCATGACCTCCACTGATTGCCTATTTATTTAGAACGGTTTATATTTGATAAAGACCACATCAATAATATTTTTCCCCTCAAGGAGGTGTGTGAATTAATCAAATAGATATTTAGTCCTAGCATGAGGACCCAGGACTTCAGAAGCCCCAATCGAGAAATTAAGGCCCCCCCTGGCCACCAAATTGTCATAAGACATAAAGGATTTTTACATCAGTTAATCCTAGAAAGGAAAATAATAGTAACAAGGCCCATATATATTTATTACTTGGAAGTCCATACCTAAATATAAAGAAAAAATATACATACCCAAAACCAATTTTGATCCCTGAGTTCTATTTTCTTTTATAGATTTTAGATTGAAACACAAGGCCAACTATAACATCCCCTTCCTAATCCTCACCCTAACCCTGATTAAGATGGAGTGGTTACTATGCTGACCCAAGGTCCAAGGTGCCGCTATGGAAATTGGATCTAAAAATTTTGGCCTTTTCCACTCATTTAAATCCCAAGTTTAACATCATCATTTCATTCAAGGTGATTCTGGTGATATACAATTTAGCTTCAATTTGACCTCCAGATCAAAATATGTGACCATCGAAGTTCTAGAGAGTTAGATAGCACCATGTAATAGTATTTTCCACATGGAAACCATGTGGCTATACCCCTTGGATAACCCTAAGTTCCCCATGCAAATTATATATTACTTTTCGACCCATTCATGCATTGGGGTCCACACCCCACATTAAAATTCAAATTCAAATCTTTACACATATGTAGCCCATTATATATAAATATATATACATATATATTATTCTTACCATTCAACATGCCATTTTTTGTCGCCAAGTTTCCCATCTCCATGGCTCTATTACCTATCTTTCTTCAATTTCGCACTTGATGTATGCTCTAGGTTTAACCTTTTGGGTTGAACACTATGTGGTTTTTCATGTCTCTGATCAGTGGCTTGTCAGGTGCGCATGTTTTTCGCAACAAATCAGGCTCACATCATCCCGCTTCTTCTTGGTGTGCTCTCCTCTCTATACCTATGGGAAACAAACCTGGGATTATGTGTAACATGGGATGCACCACTGAGTGATCAAATTCTTGTGATTGTTCATCTTCCCTTTTCCCACCTACAGCTTCAGTGGTTCCACCCTACCATGCTAGCCCAACCCTACATCATTCTAGGTGTTCTACTTTCATGATTTTTTCTGGGCTTCCAGGATATGACACTTCTAGGATTACATCATCCGAGACCCCTGCCCAATCATCGATTTCCTCCCATTCAATCTTGACCACTTGTTGCTCCAAAATTGCATTGGGTTAAGCTTTATGGTATAATGGCTATTGATTTGGCCTAAAAACTGGTCGTTACTCGGTTTGATAAATCTCGTTGCGGCCTTGAATAATCTTATAGGTTAAGGGGATGAGATAAGGATTATTATAAAGCCATTTACGATGGGATTAGACCATGGCTATGCCACGACGGTTTTGAAAATTCTTATACCCACTCCAGCATTCAAATATTTTTGTTAACGCTATGTGAAGCACACACTAGTGCTATCCCTACTAAGCTTACAACCAAGTTACCATCTCTACGTCCTTGATGGAAGAGATATGAATCACATCCCAAGAACTCATCCATACATGCTATGTATCTTTCCATTATTTATATCATAGGTTTGTGGTACCTTGGGTCCTCTGATTCATACGGAACAAACCAAACTTGTCTCAATGTTTTACAAGCCTCTTTAAAGAAAATAATAAGCATAGAAAGCTTATAAAAGCAACCAAAAGTCATATGGTGCCAAGAAGGCCTCGGGAGTCCAACATTTGTAAATAAACAAGAAATCCTCCTTTTCAATTTCGACTACATGAGTAAACCATATATATACAATCACATGATTAATAATTTTACAATACCACGAACAATTGAATCTTATGGACATTGATTTGTATGAGATCTATATGAAAAACTGCTTGAGGTTGTATAAATTGCAAGTGTTAAAATTGAGTTTTATGAGATTTTGTGTTAAATTATTATACACATAAAGCATGAATTTAAACTTTGAAATAGCAAAAAAACAACAGACAAATACACCATAAAAATAACCACAACACAACAAGTGATGAAGTATTTCACCCCTCATGGACTACGTCTCCTGGTCCAACTTCCAATGATTGTCCTCTTTCATTATGCTCACAAATTGGTGATTACATACATTTACAATGCTCCAATGGCTTCAAAACATGTTCCATTAGCTTCAGAACTGTCAACAATGTCTTTCTAGCCTCTTTCTGCTCCCAAATTGGTAAAAAAATACAGTAGCTATGAGTTTCCCTAGCTTTGTTGTTAGTCGCTCTACAAATTCCACAAAATTTGGAACAATCCTACAATTTCTCCCTGAATTCCAATAACAAAGCAACAATTTGGAAAATTTTCGACGCAAATTCTGGGACAGTTAAAAAATGTGCCAAGAATTAAGGTTTGAATTTTTTAATTAATAAAAAAAAATCATAATGGGGTTGCACCCACGGTTCCCACCAGAGGTCATATGGTATGGTTGGCTGGGGGGTCGGGGCTAAGCCTTGGCCCCTTACCCCATTACTCTATCGTAACAACATTTAAATATAGGTATGGGTTGTTGTTTTAACAGGGACCATGGTATCCCATATGCTTAAGGAGTTTCATTGTTTGTTGTGAGGTCAGTAGTTTGACTCCACTGGAGTTTAATTCAGACTTCAAACAAATTTTTTGTGGCCCTCATGTTGCCACGTGGCAGCCTTCGGTTGGGCCATGTGGAAACATGTGGTTGGCCACCATCCAACCAATGAAATTTGCCCACACTAGAACCATTCAGGTCCCGCCATGTGTTAGGCAGTGGTAGGCCCAAAAAACAATTGATTTCGACCAGTCACAAGAGGCCACGTGGCAGCCTGACACTAGCCCAAAATTTGCCCAGTCAGCTGTCCTTTTTGCAAAATTTCCATGTTTAGGAAAACGAAGAAAAATCATTTATGGGAGCATATGGTGTCAATTTTCCATGAAATAAGTTGTGCAAAATTTAGAATGACAAGATCTATATGGTCGTTCAGGTTCCACACCATTCTAACAACTTTCATTTTTTAGCATATTTTTGAGCACCTGATCACTCCTCCCCACTAGAAGCTTTGGACCCCAAATTCTCTTTTATTACTAAAAATTTGGATGAGGGTATAGCCCCCTCACCCTTCCAATCTTAATCCACTTGAATTTTCCTTATTTCAACAATTTGAGCTTTTCATGAAAACTGATCTTTTCCCTTGATTCTGGAGACCCTGTCTTGCTGTTGTAGATACCACCTTGCTGCAATTTCCTAGAATTTGCATAACAACAAATTATCCTTGAATAAACAAACACATTCCCTCCTTGGTCGTCAATAAAAGAGAACTTTAATAATTTCAATTTCTTCTCACCTTGAACACTGTCAACACGACGATGTTTAACATGTCTTGCCTTGTGCTTGACATGAATCTTGATCAAATGTGATCGCCATCGGCATGCAGTATCCCATTTCAAAGACAACACTTTGTGAAACACACAAGAAGAAACTTTGAACCCAATTCCCTATTTGTCAAATTACTTTGATGCTTTCTCTTTGACTTTTTCACTCTCTTGCACTGACATCTTGTTCACATCACTGCTCAATAATGATGCATGTTGTTGCAATTTTACCTCGTCTTGTTGACCTAATTTTGGAGGAAACGTGTTAGAATCCTAAGACATCTTATCACAACCATTATCAACCTTAATGAAATCAGAATTTTCATTTCATGCATCACCTTGGAAGGCCTCATTCACAACATCTTCATGCTTGAACATTAACAAATCAAAATTTTGACTACCATTCACAATTCTCTTCATTTGTCCAGCATGCATAAGATATGAATTCATATTCTTACTATGTGCTCTAACAATGCACTCAATCCCATTCTTGAACAAGTGATACGTATTCTCATGGAAATGAAATATTTCTCTCCTATCATAAAGATATGGGATACCCAGAACAATACCAGAAATATCAAGTGGAACAACATCAAGTTCAACTTCATGAAGAGATTTTGCAGTGATTGCAAATCGAATTATGCACTTCCTCATCACCTACAAATTTGCATTCTTACATATCCAACCTAAAGGATAAGGTCTTAGATGAGGAATGGTTTCTAAATTAAAATTCTTGACTAAGTCTTCTGAAATCATATTTGCTTGTGAACCACTATCAAATAGGGTGTTGATCTTGGTATGCTTTGAAATAACTCTAACATGGAAAAGCTCAATTATTTTTTCATGATCTTGAGTACTATTGAGAAAACTTGAAGAAATAGTACTTTCAATGTCCTTTCCTTTCAAACCCATTGCGATGATATTTGTTTCATCTCTACAATCAAAACCTAATTCATGTGTTATTTTTTTAGTTGTCTTCTCCTTCTCCTTGTATTTAAGCTTGTTGGGTCTCATCTCTGGATGAATTTTCCAGCAATGATCTTCATCATGCCCATCTTTGGAAAAATGTTTGCATGTGAGTTTTTATTTCTCCATCTTGATAGAATAATTCTTCTTACCTTTACCCTTGAAATTACCCTTTCCTTTCTCTTCAGACTCAAAGGTATCCTCACTTGTCTCCTTTGAAACATGTTTCTCTCTTGCATCAAGATGTGTGGCCTGTACACATAATTCATCTAAATTTGAGGGATTAAACATGATAATAGTGTGCCTTAGGTAACTATTCAATCCTCCAATGTACTTCAACAAAGTTTCTTGAGATTCCAAATCTACACCCAAAATTAATGCTCTTCTCCTAAATTCTAGAGTATAGCTTTGCACACTTTGTGCTTTACCTTACTTAAATTTTTTCTAGTCCATTATAGAATTTTGCATGTATGCTAATGGATAAATTGTCTCTTTAAGGTAGAACCAAAATTATTCCAAGAGGTTAAGACCTTACCATGTTTCTTCATATCCTCTTGATTTTTAGCTCCCCACCAAATAAGTGTTGCACTTTCCAATATCAATGAAGCAAGCTGAAACTTTGTGTCATCGTACTTGATTCTTTGTATCCTAAAATACACTTTAAGCTGACATACCCAATTTTCTAATGTTTCAGAATATACCTCTCCATCATACGTAGGAAAATCAAACTTAATTTCAAGATTTAAAAATGGAGTTTTACCATGACCTTTTGGAGAATGTGGAGGTATTTGTGAAGGGCTTATTGTGTATGTTACACGTCATTTTGTCACCATGACATTTTACTGTTCATATGGGTCTATCACCATCCATATCATGTTCCCTTAGAGGTCAAAAACACTCATGTTCCTTAATCAAGTATTGGAAATTGGAGAAAATCTCTGTAAAACCCTTAAAATATTTCCTACGTGGGTTTTCTAGCCTTTCCCAGTGCATGCATTGATGATCCCTCTATTAGCTGCGACGAACACTGCTCTATTTGCCACTAAAACCTGCGCACCCCCATGAAAATCAAGTGAAAAGAAAAAGTAACTTCTAGAAGCCTAGTTAATCGAATATTCTCCCAACTAGAAGCCTCTAGAGTCGCGCTATTTCGAGCTTTATCCCTCCACTCATGGAGCTTATCCCTTGGTCCAAGGAACTAAAATCCCTTCATGGGAAGAATCCATCCCTCACTTAATGGATCTGAGACTACTTAAATATCCCTTTATATTGATCTCAAGTTTCGGGTTCAAGGGTAGATACCTGAGATATTAATGTGAATAGAGATTGATCTGTATAGTTTCTATGTTGAAGAGAGTTCATAGAGTGCATAATTTCTATACTAGTGAGTTGTTGTTGACACATTGAAGATCACACCTTTGTGCCCATGACTTCATGCTGGTCATTATAGAGAGGAAGGCTCAGACTAAAGAATAATGATTGCTAGGACCCTGGGAGAAATATGTACAACATCAAGGCATCTGGCTATAATATTGCTCTTTCTAATTTATGATAATACATATGGATATCTTTTTCTCATTGTCTTGTTTCTGGATCCATGGGAATGATGTCAATACTTAGATTCCTTAATCACTAAGTTGGATTAGTATTTTTTGATTATTATATATTGTAGATGCTTTTATTATTCATCTTGTCTGTGATTGCAGGTTCTACTCATCATTGGAGAACTGATTTGGAGCAACGGACAAAGGACTACATCAAATGTTTGGATTTAAAGGTAGGATCATGTCCTCTCTACTTTACTGTTATAATGATCTTAAAATAAAAATAATATATAGAAAGAGATATTCAAATTGACCTTTTTTTCTAGTTACTCGTTGGAGTACTAGGGAGATTTCTCTTGTCCACAAGAGGGATTAATCATGGTAATAAATTGGCGACCATATTGGGAACTAGAGCTTAGTTTTCTTTGTTTGTGTCCAGTTTGGAATTTTAGTTTATGATTTTGACTTATCTGAGTGTGGTTATGTAGATTAATTTTTAGAATCTCTTAGAAAGAAAACTTATATTTTATTTTTTCCAACTTTTTCCCTTCCTGCGCGGTTTTTCGTGGAAAACAGAGCGGCAATATGTGCCACTTGTTAGTTAAATCCAATGCGCATGTGCATTGTTGTCAATTGATAGGTTGCTCACCCCTTGGAAAATTTTGAAAATTTTGAATTTCTCTCTTTCAGAGCCAGACCAAACTCTTGAATTTTTCCCTAATCTACTCTAGTTGTCAGATCCTGTGTGAGAACTCCCTTTTAGCAATTTTGAGTCTTGTGTGATTAATCATCCTATTTGAATTTTACAAGTTAGGGTTTTCCCTGGTTTACTGTTGCTATGTATGGAAGATACTTTTGTTTTCCTTGGATCACAGGTTTTATGATTCTGTCCCCTTGGGCCATCGGGATTATAGCCAACCTTACCTTTATGAATACCTACTTCTTATTCATTTGCAAATAGGAAAAGATTCTAGCTCACTGAAGCCTGATTTAACACAAAGCACTCTTTCGTGATTTCATTTCTGCTGGGATAAGTAGAAAAATTCTTAGTCTGATTACAACCAAGTGAAATCATGTACAAAACATTCATAGGTATTCTAGTTAGGATGTTGTGTAACCAGCTCCAAAAATAGAAGAAAAGAGATATCAACGCCTTAGAAATAAGCCACTTCCAGGGGGAAACCTCCAATACATTACATAAATGAACAATTCTTGGATGATACAATTTACAAAACCTCCTTTCTATATATAGGAGTCCATGGGGCCATAATGTAATCCTAGTGGGCCACAATGTAATCCTACCCGACCTAACAATAATAATTTAAGGGCACAATAATAAAAAAATGGGGGTTACAAGGGTACAATAATAACACATGGGGGTTACAAAATTAATACAATAAGACTATATCACCTATATGTATCTTAATGTTCCCTCTCCCTCCAAAAAAGGTCTCAACGCTATAGCTCGTGGTGCTTCGTATAAACTTCATCTTCCATGGTAACTCTTCTGGGTGGTGCCCACTTGTTGAGATACTCTCGAAATTGATTGAATTGATCAGATTCCATACCTGGCTTAGGTTCTGTGTGACCACTTCAGGTTCCAATATGATTTTTCCTTCCTCATCAAGTTCTGGCAATATTGTTTGAACCGGAATATTTTCACCTATAACCTTCTTTAAGCATGAAACATGGAAAACTGGATGTACTCGCGAAGAAGCAGGAAGCTCCAATTTGTATGCCATAGTACAAATCTTTTGCAACACCTTGTAAGGACCATAGTACTTTGGCGATAATTTATTATCCTTCTTTGCTTGCTTGAGGGACATTTGTTTGTATGGTTGTAGCCGTAAAATACCCAATCTCCTACATCAAAACTTCTCTCGCTACGATGTTGATCTGCCTGTTGTTTCATTCGATTTTGTGCCAAATTCAGGTTATCCTTTAAGAGTTGGAGAACTTCTTGCTGATGCTCGATGTGATCTTCCACTGCTTGAACCTTTGAATTTTTCCTTAAATATGATGTGATGGATGGTGGATGATATCCATAAAGTGCCATAAATGGGGTCATTTTTGCTGCAGTATGGAAGGAAGTGTTATACCACCATTCGGCAAGAGGTAACCACTTGACCCATTGTGTTTGTTTATCAGATACAAAACAACGAAGATATCCTTCCAAACATTTATTTACTATCTCGGTTTGACCATTAGATTGAGGATGATAAGATGAGCTATGAGCTAATTGAGTACCCAAACAAGAAAATAACTCCGTCCAAAAATTTCCAGTAAAAATGGGATCTTCGTCGCTCACAATAACCCTTGGGCTTCCATGTAGCTTTTGAATTCTGTCCATAAATGTAGTAGCAACTGTACTTGCTTTAAATGGATGAGATAATGCACAAAAGTGTGCATACTTAGTAAGTCTATCAACTACCACCATGATGACATTCTTTCCTTCAGACTTAGGTAAACCTGTGATAAAATCCATTGAAATCTCCTCCCAACGCTGACTTGGAATGGATAAAGGTTGTAGAAGTCCCGGGTCTTAATTGTCTCCACTTTATTCTGCTGGCAAACCAAACATTCCGCCACAAACTTTTGAATATCAGATTTAAGGCCATCCCAAAAAAATTCTTTCTTCACCCTGTGGTAAGTTTTTAAAAATCCTTAGTGTCCTCCTAAAGGAGAAGTGTGCAATTCCAGAAGAATCTTTTGTTTTAGTTGGGAATTCTTACAAAGATATAAGCGATCTTTGTACCATAAGGAATCATTTTTCCAACTAAATGTATCAGATGTACTAGGATCTTGCCGCAACTTTTGAATGAGGGTCCATACATCTTTGTCCTTCTTCCATTCATCTCTTGCTTCGGTTATCCAATCTGGTTGGATAATAGAAATGGCACAAAGCAACGCTTCCACCTCTTCATTCTTTCTTGAGAGTGCATCTGCAACAACATTAAGCTTTCCTTTTTTTTAGATTATTTCAAAGTCATAACCCAACATCTTTGTGACCCATTTTTGCTGCTCTTCTGAAGATAGTATTTGTTCCAAAAAGTGTTTAAGACTATCATGATCAGTTTTTACCTTGAAGTGTCTTCCCATTAGGTAAGTTCTCCATTTTTTTAGTGCATGCAATATTGCTAACATTTCCTTCTCATAAATAGGTTTCTGTAAATACTTTCCTTTGATTGGACGACTTTCAAAAGCAATGGGTCTTCCTTCCTGCATTAAAACTGCACCAATTCCATTTCCTGAGGCATCACATTCCACAATAAAGGTTTTTGTGAAGTCCGGCGTAGCTAAGACCGGTGCTAGGCACATTGCCTCTTTAAGATGTTCAAAGGCCTTAGTTGCTTCAGGAGTCCATGAAAATGCATCTTTCTTCAATAATGTTGTTAGAGGTGTTGCTATTCTCCCACAATTCTTAACAAACTTGTGATAATACCCTGTTAACTCGAGAAATCCTCGCAACTGCTTTATGGTTGTGGGGACTTTCCATTCCTTAATGGCTTTAATTTTGTTAGGGTCTACTTTAACACCCTCGTGAGATACAATATGACCCATATATTCCACCTCTTGTACTCCAAAGAAACATTTGGATGTTTTGCATATAATTGTTTCTCCTGCAATAGTTTGAGCACCCTGTCAACATGTTCAACATGATCCTTCCAAGACCTGTTGTAGATTAGTATATCATCAAAAAATACTAGCACAAATTTTCTAAGGAAGGGTTTGAAAATGGAATTAATTAACCCTTGAAATGTAGAAGGTGCATTGGTAAGGCCAAAAGGCATGACCAAAAATTCATAATGACCCTCATGAGTTCGAAATGCTGTTTTTGGAATATCTTCAGTCTTCATTCTAATTTGAGGATATCCTGAACGAAGATCCAACTTGGTAAAATAAATTGCTCCATGTAATTCATCCAATAATTCATCAATCACAGGAATGGGAAATTTGTCTTTAATGGTGAGCTTATTGAGCTCCCTATAATCCGCACACATTCGCCATGATCCATCCTTCTTGTGTACCAATACTATAGGAGCAGAGAAAGAACTTTGACTAGGTTGAATTATACCCGCCTCTAACATTTCCGCAATCATACGTTCAATTTCGCTCTTTTGGAAGTAAGGATATCTATAAGGCCTGATGTTTGGAGGAACACTTCCTGGAATCAAATGAATAGCACGATCATGATCACGAATAGGTGGGAGTCCTTTGGGAGTTTCAAACACCTTGGAATGATTGTCCAAGACTTGTTGGAGATCTGCAGAAATAGATGATTTTGATGTTGGAACTTCTAGTGAGCATAATTGTGCAATTACGCATCGTTGTTCTTTATTTAGAAGATTTGTCATGACATTAGAGCTTATTATCTTTCCTGGCTTCCCTGCAATACCCTGTAATTCGACTTCCTTTCCTTCTGAAAAAAATTTCAAGAAAAGTTCTTGAAAATTAAAAGTTATCGTCCCCAAAGATTGTAACCATTGTACTCCTAGTACAACATCAGCACCTCCCATAGGAATGGAAAGCATTGGACTAGTCAATACATATTCCCCCATGGTTAGCTTGATATTATGGCATTTCCCAGAGCAATTTATAGTTCATCCATTTGCAACCATCACTTGGCATTCTGGTGCTGGGTATAGGAAACAATTTAATTCCTTGGTTACCTTACAATGAATAAAATTATGGGTGCTACCTGAATCAATCAACACTATTACCTTTTTCTTCTTGATTTGTCCTTCTATCTTGAGAGTTTGAGGAGTGGTAATTCCTGCCAGTGCATTACACGATATGGTCGGATCCATTTCTTCCTCTTCTAGGGCTGGTTCCTGGTGTATATCCTCTTCTTGTTCATTTTCTTCTTCCTCTTCACAATCTATGTAAAATAATTTCTTCTCAGCACACTTATGACCTTTAGTGTATTTGCTATCACAACCGTAGCAAAGCCCTTTTGCTCTTTTTTCTTCCAATTGTTGTGGTGTCAACCTTGTAGGTTGTGGAAATCTAGGCATAGAAACACTTCCTTCTTTATAGAATTGAGTGGTAGGCTTCCTTGTTGCCATTATTTTACATTCAACTTTTCTTGCCAACCTGAATGCCTTCTCCAATGAATCCGGTTCCAAAATGCGAACTTCATGTTGGATGTTATCCTTTAAAGTGCCTATGAAGAGATCAATCTTGTGTTCCTCTGGAATATCAGTTACCCTTATATTCATTTTTTGGAAGTCCTCAATGTGCTGCCCCACTAAACCCTTTTGTTTGAGATTTATCAATTGGCTAAAGAAGGTGTTGCTCTTTGTATCCTCATAATGTGCTATCATTTCTTCCGTAAAAATTGACCAAGTGACAATTTTTTTACGGGAGCAAAGCCATCGATACCATACAAATGTATTTTGTCCTAAATGTAAAGTTGCAATGCGTACCTTTTGTGTGTTTTGCACATTATGGAGATCAAAATATTGCTCCATCTGTAGTATCCATGTTACAGGATCCTTTCCATCAAACTTCCTCATATCCATTTTTGGAATATGGTGGTTCTTCCTACCAACATTAGAGTTTATGAAATCACGATTGACATTTATTTTGTTCTCATCATGAGGTTCTTCTACTATCTTTTCACCATTAGGAAACATTTCTTGTATCAACTTTGTCAAACCTTCGATGTCTGCTTTTAGATCATTCTTCATGTTTTCCATGTTGTCTTTCATGTCATCCATCTTAGCTTCCATGCCAGCTTCCATGCCATCCATCTTAGCTTCCACGCCTTTCTTCAAAAATTCCATTTCATTTTTTGTTGCTCTTTGCGAGAGTGAAATTTGTTGCACTTGCTCTTGTAATTTTGATAGATCATGTTGCAATTCTTCATCTTCATGAGTCATAGTAGAGCCTTATGAAGGCTTAATGGGTGTTGAATTATTTTTACGGGGCATCTTTTAGAACCCAATACTGATATCTATTCTACAATATTCCATTGGAATCAATTCAAATTGATTCTTCAAACAAGACTTATGCAATTCGTAAAAAAAAATACACACCTTTTTCTTGATTTTGAGGAGCTCGATATTGAAATTGGATTATCTCTATAATTGAATCACTTCAATATTTTAATTTCAATACTGATGTAGCACTCTGAATTATCTTTCGAATTCCACAGGTCTGACTTGATTTGGATTCTCCAAGACAAAGTTATGTCCAATCTCCCACAATGACCTAATTATGGACTGGTTCAGTACAGCGAACTTGTACGACTTTCCATGTGTCACTGTTTCATCCTTCGGCTCTGAAATTGATATCCAGGAAACTAAAATCCATGTACTAGTGACCAATTTTTACGGCACTCCAATCCGATGCTGAGAGAGAGAGTTATGAAGATTTTCCCACGATCACCTCTTTGAGATGAAATTAAGGAGCCTGAAAAAGCACTACCTTCCACAGATCATATATCCAAAAATATTGTGAACCAAGATCTGAAATTCTTTGAAAATGTTCCTCAGGATTTCAACTTCGCACCCTATGAATTTCAGCTTCTGAGACTTCGTAGAAAAAAATTTATAGCGCAAATTCCACGATGACCTGTTTAGGAGCCTGAAAAAGGACCTAACTTCCACAGATCATATCTCCGAAAATGTTGCAAACCAAGCTCTGAAATTTTTAGATGATATTCCTCGGGATTTTGGCTTTGCACCCTAAAACTTTAAGCTTCTGAAACTTCATAGAAAGAAATTTATAGCGAAAATTCCACGATGACCTATTTGGAGCAGTGAAACCCTAGAATCCAAAGCTCTGATACCAAATGTTGTGTAACCAGCTCCAAAAATAGAAGAAAAGAGATATCAACGCCTTAGAAATAAGCCACTTCGGGGGGGAAACCTCCAATACATTACATAAATGAACAATTCTTGGATGATACAATTTACAAAACCTCCTTTCTATATATAGGAGTCCATGGGGCCATAATGTAATCTTAGTGGGCCACAATGTAATCCTAGCCGACCTAACAATAATAATTTAAGGGCACAATAATAACAAAATGGGGGTTACAAGGGTACAATAATAACAATAAGGGGGTTACACTAATAACAATAAGGGACTATACTAGTAATATAGGGACCTAACATAGGATTCAGAATTAGAATTTTGATTTCATTTTGAAATTTATACTTTTTAGGGTTTTGTAGGAATTATTTTCTTTTGAGAATTGTTTGCTTGTTGAAATTGTAGTTTTTGACTTGGTTTTCTATGTAAGTTTATTCGAAAAGATAAATTGATAATATTTATAAATTAAGTTCTTAATGAAATTGTTTCTTTTCAGAAAGAATTTTGTTTAAGTGTGAAGAAGTTTGTGTTTTAAATTCAAAAAATCCCTCAACTTTCTCCTATATAGAATTCATTGAAAAGAAAGAGTTGCATTTGTCATATTGATGCATTTAGAGTATTTTGTGTCGGGTCACAACATCATCAAATTTTAAACTCTATAACCTTTGTGTTAAATAACAACCAAATCAATACAACGCCTAATAAAATCAATCTAGACATTTTTACATTTTCTAGGGCTCATTCCACCAATATAGCTTAGGCTAGTTTTTTGGAATAGGTTGTAATAAACATTCCAAAACAATCAAAATGAGTAAGTAGAATCTTGCAGCAGGGAAATCCAATTATTTCATTTGTACTCTGGGAGGCTCTTGTTAAAATAGTCAAGCACGAGGTCATGTCAGACCCAGTGAGGTAATCGTACCTATCTCATTGGTGAAGAAAGAAGATGTGCATGTAATAAAAATGGTAAACCTCAAATTAACCATTGTCGAGGATCATGGGGTCACTTGTTAGAAAACCTTGGATTTACCATGTCGAGGATCTTTCAAAGGGATTGAGATTGATACTCTTTCCTTACGTGTATATCAGATTGTATATTGTTCCCCCAAGTGCATTTGTCTCAATTGGTGACCTTAGTGGCCATAAAATTCAGGATTTTTCCCAAGGTGACAGTGGAGGGAAGGTCCCACTATACCTAGAACAGATGTCAGCTAGAATCACTTGGAATTTCTAAATGGTACTCTTCACTTCGAGATGGCATAGTGGAGGGACTTGCACCAGATTGTTTCATTAAGCAGGTTGTTGGGGTAACTATTCCAACCACCAAGTTTTCCACACTAACTTCTGCGACGTTGGATTTCATCACCAACTAGGGTTTTTAGTGTGGAAACATAAAATTTGTGTGTGGATTGTCTCTTTAGATTTTGTAGGCGCGTGTTCGAATTTCTTGTTTTCTTAGTGACCTTAGGTGTATTTTGTTGAAATATTTTTTGATTTTGTGTGTTAAACATTAACCGTGGCTAAATTACCAAGACACTCTCGTAGAATGCATGGGAAACCCCCTGAATATACACAAAGTAAATTGGAAAAGCTTAAATATGAAAGAGGTCAACAATCAGGAACAGAGTCTACTGAACAAGGAGAAACATCTGTAATAATACATCTCGATTTTGAAATTAATCAACCTCAAACAATAGAAATAAATCAAGAACAACTAGAATTTCTGAAGTAATCATAGTTCAGGTTACCGGTGAATTGTCAGATACTCAACTCATTGAACCCGAAATATCTGAACCTGAATTTGAATCTACTTTGTTTGAGTCATTTTCTAAATTCATAGCTCGAAATCTTGGTCATCCTCGTTCACCTCAAGTGAAGCTTTGCATTACTGAGAATCTTCCTCCTGACCTAATTAGTATCGAAGATATTAATGACACGGAAGAAGAGATCACAATTCCCTCGAATCAATAAACTTTAGATATAATGTATAGTGAACCGATTTACCCTTACATTCATTTTAAACCAGATCCTTGGTATCAACAATTTAACAATTTTCTACATAGCACTAGTCTCAATTATTCACCACGCCACATTGCTTTTTACTCTATACCTAGAGGTAGTTACATGGCTTCATCAAACATGTCAGGTCAGTCATCCATGTTTTCTTCATCACCGGAAACGTTTTTGTATGGCGGTCCATCAATTCCTGCTGGATAACAGTCTCTCTCTGGTACTTTCTCAGGAGCATCTCCCTCTTCTGAAAATATTACACAATCAACTGGTCTTCATGAATCTAATACCGAATCTTTGAAAATGGAACAAGTCTATAGGATGTCTGAAAATATTCCTCAAACTAATTATCAAGGTGGCAATTTACCACTTAGGGGGCAGTATACTCCTCAAGGAAAAACTCTTCAAGGGCAGTACCCTATTCCAGGGCCACATCATATTCAAGGGAATTACCCTATTCCAGGGCAACAACCTATTCAAGGACATCAGCCTCTTCAAGGGAAACATTTTTATCAAGAGAAACTATCATTTCAAGGAGGTCAACCTTTTACTAGAATTTATCTGGAAAATTATCAAACTTACATTCCAATACCTCAAAGTGGTTATGGTCAACCTTATGAATCACATCCTTTAATGGGATCTCCTTACCCAGGTGTTAATACTGTGTGGAACCCCTTATTGAATCAACATCCTTTGCAACCTACTTTACAAGTACCTTATAATCAACCTGGTTATCCAACTGGACAATTTGGTTATACCCAAGTCTAACAACCTGTTCAGACTTCACTTCAAATTAACCCTCAGGTATCTGTACCTAGTAGTCAGCAAGTTGGTCTGAGTACTCTGAGTACTACTATCCAATATGGTGTGCAAACTTCTATTCAAGAACGAAGTACACCTATCCCTAGAGTTTCTCAAGTCCATGTTGCCACAACCCTTCAAACTACTGCAACAATTGTGACACAGGAAATCCCTCAAGTCATTGCTCATCAAAGTAGACCTGCAGTTCAGTCTACTTTTCAAACCTCTGTAGGACAACCTAGTGCAA
The DNA here is from genome assembly GCA_034641835.2 of Pinus albicaulis. Lineage (NCBI taxonomy): Eukaryota > Viridiplantae > Streptophyta > Pinopsida > Pinales > Pinaceae > Pinus > Pinus albicaulis. The sequence goes on along the minus strand of CM076584.1, from coordinate 1,175,064,195 downwards.
CTACAGTTCAAACAATCCAACCTTTTGTAGGTCATTTTGTACAAATTCAACCATTTCAAGGGCAGTATCAATATGGATCAACAGGAAAAAATAAAGTCTACCAGGGTCAACCTTACCCTGGTTATACATATCAAATACCATCTCAACCTCAGTTTGGTACGACTAACCCTGGATACCCCAGAGGTATTCCAATACCATCTTCTCAGGCTATTCCACGTTATCCTGGATATCCTCCTCCGGGTACTGGTATTGTCCCTCAAGGTTATCAGTTTTCTCAACATGACCCTAACTGTTGGTTACCATTCCTTGCAACTTTAGGCTTACCATATTTTTCTCACCTCACGAATGAACCAATTTATTATCTTCCATTCTGGCAGGAAATGCCAACTAATTTTCCCAGTGATATACCTAAGTTTGAAGGAAAATCAGGAGAATACCCCTCAAATCATGTGATGACTTATCATCTTTGGTGCGCATCCAACTCCTTAATCGATGATTCCATTCGATTGAGACTTTTTCAGAGAACATTGATAAGCTTAGCTGCAAAGTGGTATATCAAGTTACCAAGTGGCTATTTCAATCATTTCAACGCTTTAGCAACAAATTTCCTAACTCTCTTCTAGTTTCCAGTCCGTTATGACAATGACACTAAAATTTTAACTTCATTAAAACAGAGTACGTCTACATACATTTCAGATCACATACACACATGGTGACGTAGATGACATTTAGTGAAGGTTTTCATTCTGGATCAAATTTTAGCATAATGGTTTATTAAATTATTAATTCCAAAGATCACTAAAGACGTAGCTAAGGGAGGTGTTGTTACAGAAGAATATTTCATAGCTCAAGCATAGTACTTAGAACTTGTATACACACAGTCTGGTACTCTATATGAAAAAATTCTTGATTTACCACACCCAGGTCAAATTACTGCAACTCCTTCTGGTTCTGATTCTGCAGATGGTGTAATTTTTACAGTTAATACTACAAAAAGTAAGAATAAGTCATGTAAATCTACTTCTTCCATAATAACTCTACCATATTTACCTAAAGGAGATTCTTCCCTTGAAAATTCTGCCGAAATTCACATTGTAGACTCATCCACAACTAAAGCTAAATCTAGTAATAAGAAGAAAGGGAAGAATAAAAATAAAGAAAACACATATCTTAAATAAAAAATAGAAAAAATCGAACCATCCGATGAAAATTTGAAACCTCATTATCCTTGTCTTATTTGTGACGAGGATCATTATACCAAAGAGTGTCCACATCGGGCCGAGGTGTCCAAATTTGTCAAAGGTTCACCCACACCTATTGCCTTGAAGGATCATTTTCCATCTCAATATAGTAAAATGGTCGGTTCTTCTTCCAATTAATTGGTAGATATTTTAATGATGTCTCAGGTCATGGTTGCAACACGATCTCAAGACTATGGATCTAAGAGTCTTGTAACTGGTAAAGAGATTGAATCATCCATTCAACCGACAGCAACAACTCCTTTAGTTTCTGAACCACTTGAAATTGAGAAAACTAACCCTAATTTAGTAATTAAACCACCTGCTAAAGGTGTACTTCAGAAATCAGCTTTCAATCCACATGCGAGAACCGCTCAGAATTACAACATTTTTGAATATTTGGCCATATCCCCTTCAGCAATGTCAGCCCTAGAAGTGTTGCAATCCTGTCCAGCATAAAGGAAAATACTATTATCAGCCATCGAAGCTATTGCTACTCAAGACTCGAATCTAATGTTCTTTTTTCTTGAAAATTTTGTACCTAGACTCCCACATCAAATGGATTTTCAAATTCCAGTATTATTCAAATCAAGACGATTTTTTTGTACTGTAATTGATGAGGGGGCGTCTACGTGTATAATATCTTTAAACTGTTGGAAAACCCTTGGTTCTCCAAAACTCAACCAATAATCGAATATCCTTAAAGCCTTTGATGGAAGAGGTTTTCATCCATATGGAATACTCTAGGATCTGCCTATAGAAGTATAAGGAAAAACCGTAAACCTAGAGGTGGAATTTGTTTATGCCCCTCTTGATTACAACCTTCTCCTGGGTCACATTTGGTCTTACGCAATGACTATTTTTGTTTTAAAAGTATTTCAGATGATAATGTTTCCTCACAAATGAAATATTGTTAAAATCGATTAGTTGTCTTACTTCTCTTCAAACCCTACTTCTACAAATAGTATCTAGCATGTCGTAAAATCGGTTATCCCATACGAAGATGTTGGTGTAGGACATAGTCCAATATCAATATGATCACATCAAGGACAATTCCATTTGATGACACATGGACTGTGCCTTTAGAATTAAAATTGGACTCTTATAATGATGATATGCCTTTAAGTCCTTTTGAATCGGCATATGTAGCAATACAATCGTGTTTTGACACCCCATCAACTTCTACTAATAAAATGAATGTGGTCAGTGAAGAATCATCTTCTATATCAAGCTCAAATTTGACATCATTTATGTATCCCTTTCAACATGTATTCGCAACTGATGAAAGCGTTCGAGAAATATTGTCATCGGATGAATTGCCATGGGATGATCTACATCATCGATCTTCTTTATTTCCTGATCTTGATAAACTTGAAAATGATTTTTCATCTATCTTTACAATTGATTATGTCAAGGAAGCTCAGAATCCCACATCGATCACACATTTATATTCTGAGACAAATTTGGGAAATATTTCTACAACTATTCCTATTGACATATTGATTAAACCTGGAATAATTGAAACATTCATACAGGTGCTTTTGATTGAAGAGATTAAAACTTACATAGCGCTATTTCAAGAATTCTGAGAAATTTTTGCCTGGTCTTACGAAGAGATGCCAGGTATTGATCCTAAGATTGTTATTCATGAAATCAAGACATACACGGATGCTAAGCCGATTAGACGGAGATTGCGTCCAATACATCTGTGGAAAGTTGCAGTAATCAAAGCTGAAGTTGAAAAATTATTATGTGAGGGATTTATTTATCCTATTCCTTTGACGGATTAGGTATATAACATAGTTCTCGTAACGAAAAAGCAAGGGACTATCCGATAATGTGTCAATTATCGAGATATTAACAAGGCTTGTCCAAAAGACAACTACCATACACCCTATATCGACCAAATTGTTGATGATTGTGCCAGAAAGGAAATTTTATCGTTTATGGATGGTTTTTTTGGTTACAATCAAATCAACATACTCCCTTTCGATCAACCTAAAACAACGTTTATATGTCCTTGCGGCGCGTTTGGATATTGAAAATTACCTTTTGGATTGGAAAATATTGTTGCACCTTTTCAAAGAGCTATGTCATATGTGTTTCATGATATCAAATATTGTACAGCCTTACTTGCACGACTTACCTGCTCATTATTTATGCGGAGAAGATCATCCTAAGCACTTACGTGCTATCTTTATGAGATGTAGGCATTACAAAATTCATTTGAATCTGCACAAATGTGTTTTTTTGTGTACAATTGGGACGTTGACTTTGATTCATTGTTTCGGCATTCATGTCATTCCATCGAATGTTGAGGCTATCATCAACTTACCTCCTCCTTCAAATCTTCGCCAAATCCATAGTTTGCAGGGGAAAGAAAATTTTTTACGTAGGTTTATCCAAAACTATGTAGAGTTAACGAAAGGTTTTACCCAGTTATTGAAACAAGATGTTCCATTCATTTGGGACGAAATTGCCGATAAATATTTTGATGCACTTAAAAAAGTGTTGACCCATGCACCGTTATTGCATCCGCCCAATTACCGCCAGGATTAATTTTATACTTAGTTGCATCTAGTTCCACGATTGGAATGGTTTGATTTAGGAAGATGAATCTAACAACGAACATGTGATCTATTACCTAAGTCGGAATCTGAACCCAACGGAAATCAAGTATTAACATGTGGAGAAATTGGCCTTGGCAGCAGTTCAAGTTGTCCAACATTTTCGTCATTACATATTGTTACGCAAAACCACAGTGATATATAATTGCAACCTGATGATATACATATTGAAAAAACAATTACTTGGGGGCAAATAATCCAAATGGATTTTTATCCTGCAACAGTTGGATTTGGAGTTCGAGAATTCCAAGTCTAAGAAATCACTAGTGTTTTTCGAACTTATGTGTGATTTTCCCAATACTGAGTCTGAAATGGTATCAGAGAATCCTATCGCAGATGAATCTCTATTTCTAATCAGTACTTTAGATCCCTGGTGTTACACAGTAATTTGTCACCATCCTTACCATTCCCCGTCCCGCACAATGGAGGACCCATTTCGTGACCTGTGAACTTTGTCATGCCTTGAAAATATCATCAATGCATCCCTCTAAGCATGAGCTTTATTTTCCCTTGAGACATCTCCTTGAAAAAATCATGAAAAACATCCCTTTTTGCATTGGCGCGGGCAGTCAGTTCAGTACTCGCGCCAATGAGGAAAATCCTGCAAAGAGGTCGCGCCACTTGGCGCTCTGTCATAGAGCAGTAGTCGCGCCACCCATTTTAGGGACTGTTTTTTAAATATGGATGGTGGAAGTTGAGTTCAAACAAACTCACAAACCATTGCCTATCTTGAGTTGGGAGGTTTGGCTGCGGGAGTTCTATGGAAGGGAAGTGGTTTTGCCACCTTCCATGGAACCTTCCTTGTTGATAGGGCCAATCCCATAATAATAGGGATCCCAACTCCCTCCTTCCCCATCTATAAAAGCATGCTCAGATCCATGGCAAGCTAGTCTTGAAGTGCTGAAGCTTTGCATCTCCATATTCCCAAGTGCCTTTGTGCTGTAAAGAATCCTCTCTTTCCCTTAAGGCCAACTCAAGTAAGGAGACCATTGTCACGAGACTTTGGAGAGGTTTTCCCTTTCCTTGGCGAGCTTTGCGAGACGTGGACGACCGGAGACCCGTTCGAAGGAGGCTGCGACGTCAGAACTTGGTTGTAACCTCTATTTGTTTATTATTTAATAGATGACTATGATTATGGTTCCACTCCGTTTTCCATCATGTTAATGCGAGTAATATCTTTTCTGACCGATATTTAGTTACGTATGCTGGTTCCTATACTTGTATCTGTTCGCTTCTTCTATGTGCAGGTGTTCATCCGCTGAGATCGTGGAAGGATTGTGATCTGCCAGGACTGAAGGACGGGGACATCTCTTTTTCAGATCGAGCGCTGGAATCCAGGTAGGTTCTTATCCCAAATCTTTCATTCGTAACTAGGAGCCTGCGTCATAGCATTGTTTGTTTGTTGCTAGACCCCCGCTGGGCTAGTAGGGATCGCCTCTGTCCGCAGAGGGGATTTACCTTCTCAACACTCGGTGTGGAGATATAATTATATATCTTCAAACTCAAACCTTTTGCCCAGAGATTTAACAATCATTTTGACAAATAATATTATACCAATCTCAGCAATACAATATTTTTGGTGACACTCTTTATCTTTGGGGTGTCGATTCTGTGTTTCGGCATTGTATAACTCACGAAGACGCCAAAAGGGTTTTGAATGATTTCCACTCTAGGGTGTGTGGTGTTCATATGTATGGGTTTGCCATAGCCCAAAAGATATTGCGCACTAGTTATTTTTGGTCGTCTTTATACAAATGTTGTATTATCATGGTTCGAAAATGCAACAATTCCAAAAAAAATTATCAAAATATGCATGCACCTCCAACTCCTCTTCACCCAATCATTTTTTTTGGTCCTTTCACCAAATGGGGCATCAATTTCATTACATGTAACCCTCTCTCGGCCGGGGGGCATGGGTATATTATTCTCGTCGTAGATTACTTTACTAAATGGTCCGAGGCAATGCCTACATTCACAGTTGATGGAAAAATTGTAGCTACTTTCATATTTAATCATGTGATTGGTCGATTTGGTGTCCCTCAAGCTATCATTATGGACCATGGGATCCATTTTTGAAATATTATGATGACCTAACTTTCTGATCAACTTGGCCTATGCTATGATAATTCTACACCATATTACCCACAGTCTAATGGTCAATTTGAGGCTGTCAACAAGGTTTTAACCACCATGATTAAACGGATTGTCGAAACTCATAAACCTAATTGGAATACCATGATTTTTTCGACATTATGGGCATACTGTACCTATGAAAAAAATGCTACAGGGTTCACTCCTTTTCAAATTTTTTATGGTTTAGAAGTTGTGTTACCCATTGAATGTGAAATACCATCACTCAAATTAGCCATTGAGTTGTTACCATCTACCTCTAAAGATGAGAAACGATTTCTATTCCTGGCACAGTTAGATAAGACTCGTCGCACCGCTGCATTAGTTGTCGAAACTTATAAAAAACGCGTTAAAGCTCAGTATGATCAAAGTGTTAACCCTCGCATTTATTCATAAGGTGACCTAGTTTTAGTATACACTCAAGCTAACGACAAGTGAGGCGTTGGTAAATTCGAACCGATGTGGCATGGTCCCTATATTTTTAAGCATGTGCTTGCAAAACCAGCCTATGAATTAATTGATTATGACGAGGTCTCTTTAGATAAACCTAGAAATGGTCTTTATCTCAAGAGATATTATGCATGAATTTTCATGTGAAGATCTCCCTTATACATTAATTACATTTTAGAACAGTGTTCCTTAGATTAGCCAAGTGTGCCTTAGAATTAGTTATTTTTTTCTCTTACTACTTTCGTTGCTTATCTTGATTACTCTTGATATTGAAAATGTTGACATCCCTTCAAAATTATATTTCTTTTGCTGACGGCACCTATCGTAGTGTACTGGAAATATCTTCCGCAGCTTGGGTTATCTATTCACCCACCGATGAGTTAGTCTCTATTCATGGGATATATGTCTTGGTCAAACAATGAACAATATTGCAGAATATAGTGCAATCATTGAGTTATTATCTAATGCTATCACATTTGGTATTCGAGGTTTGTTTGTTAGGTTAGATTCGAAACTCATTTTATTTCATTTAAACGAAGTTTATGCTATCAGAAATCCAGCTTTTTTAAGATTATTTTTTATGGTTCGTCTCTTGAAAAGACAATTTGATTATATCGAATATCAACACATTTTAATAAATTTAAACACATTGGATGATGCATTAGCTAATCGAGTTTTAAATAGACATTTGCAACATTAAAAAAGCAAAACAAAACAACATTCAATCCATGTTGAACAAGATACTCAGAAAACGAAGGTACTAATATCATTAGGTTAAATAAGTTTGTGTCAAAAAATATTACATCGTCTGTGATCATAGGTTCAAACACCTTATGATCTAAAATATACTGATATAAAAAAAATGTCCATCTACATTGACCATCAACTATCCATGATGATGATAATGATGGCAAACTATGGCATGTGCCACCCTGCGTAGAAATCTCCTGAGTGGACCTGGGACACCAGTCACATGTCTATGGAGCCTGAGAGGTATATCATTTGTTCCTGTATCAGGAATATCAATAGTCAACCTCTCAAGGTTATGCTTGTTGGAACAGGGTCCCCTAAAGCTGCAAATTCTGTACAATTTTGTATATTTTTTGTCTTAATTAGTCTAACGCAGGGCTTTCAAGGTGGGTCAAAGCCCCGAATGCATTGTAATGGGTCAAGGGTAGACCAAGAGTCTACAAACCACAGTTTGTGAACCATTGGAAGCGTAGGCTAAGTCGATATAAATAGATGAACATTTTTTAGTATTAAGGTAGGAAGAATTAAGTCTGATGCTAAGTGTGAATTGTTAGATCTGTTTTTGGTCATTAGGGTAAGGACTCCTGCTGGATGTGTGTGTGGAGATCCTCAGTCCTGCTATGTGCAGACCCTGTTGGCTGTGTGTGCAGGCTGTGTCAGATTGTATTGAGTTTTGGATACTAATATATGCAGATATGGTTGAAGTATTTATGTGTTATCTGATCTAGGGTATTTATGTTTATGAGAATTATTGGATCTGTTATGAATATTTTTGGTTATCTGTTTATGTTGCGAACCTTTCTATGTTATGGTATAATTGTACTCCGTTGATGATGCATTATGATGATATGTGCTAATTACTGTTGATACGCACATGGATGTGGAGTTATTAACTAGATCTGTGCATGACAATAGCTTTGTATATTGCGATTATATTGTTAACTATCCTGTGAATAGATCTCTTTGGTGCAAACCTGATAAGTTGCGAACGTGGATCTGCTTGACTTACCTATTCTCTCTCTGGGTGCAGAAACCTAGTTCCAAAACCCTCCCATACTACTTGGGGTGAGACTGTGGCCTACGCAAGTAGGTCACTGCCAAAAGGGCCAGTAGTATAGGGTTTTTTTGGCAAACCTTAACCTTCGAAACTGGGTCAGGACCCCTTGAGCCAACAAATGGTTTCGTTGTCGGGACCGGGAGAATTTTGAGAGAGGATCGGGTAATGCCAAGAGAGCATTGGAAACCTGAGAAGAAATAAATTGAAGAGTGGTTTCAAAAATAGGTTCAGGAATTTGCAATAAAATAGAATCACAACATAAGGTTGATGACAGAGAAGTGGAAGAATAAGTACATTTTCATAGAGACCTACGAAATTTTTTTTGTGACAATTACGGCCGAGCTTCAGGAGTGGCTTGCAAACTCGTAGATTTCCAGAACTGTTGGAAGGATGAACGGGTCACGCAGTGGACTCTAGATTTGATCCAACAGTTATAAAATACTGATAACACCATCACTCATACGGTAGATCATTGGGTGGACAGTGTGCTAGGAGGATTTGTGACGGAATTTGAAATCGATCAATTCGTGTCCTATTCGGAGGCAAAGCAGAGGTTCTTCAAGGGTTTCCGGGGTAAGTTTCTGAAAACCTTACCATTACTGATTAAGATATTATTGTGAGAAAAGAGCATTATGTGTAGTCATACAGAGTGAATCAGCTCCGATCAGAGCGAGGGTACAACGTGGAGTGGAAAATACTACAGAACTAATCAAGAAGAAGGTAGATCTGTCTACAGCCCAGTAAGGAATTCAACTGTGCATAGCCCTCCAACTACACCACCTTCAACTCAGCATAGGGGTAAGAACTCACCCGTACCTCCACCACAAAAAGACGAGATGGCCTCGCACATGAAGCTACCTACCTTTAGGGGTGTAGGGGATGAAGATATGGATCGGTTCTGGTTTGTTGCGGAATCAGTATGGACTGTGTAGAATGTGGCCAATGATGCTGTGAAAAGGGCACAGTTGTCCCTTGCCTTTGAAGGAAGAGCCTTGGATTGGTATATGGGATACATAGCTCAGCATGCGAATGCGACCATTCAAGAGGTTAAGAATATCGTAAAGCAACAGTTCAAGAAGCCTAAATCTTACTCTCAGATAGTGAATGACTTGAAATATTTCAAGAAAGGACCCTCGGAGTCTGTGTGGGAAGCTGACCAACGGTTGAAGAAGATAATCAGAGAAGGGTAATTTATGTATGATGATAGACAACACAAGGAACGGTTAATTTCTATGTTACTACCTCACGTGCGCGTACCTATGGGTCACCAAGCCATTGAATCATAGGAAAAAGCCTTGGAAATCGCTATGAAGTTGGAAGTTGCGCCGAGGGATGATACGCAGTTGGGAGTATAGAAAATCCAAGAGCAGCTGGGGGCGATGCACATGGAGATTCAGAATCTGCAAAAGGATCAAGGGCAGGAAGCTAGTCTAGACATATGGTGCATATGATTTAGGGTATCTAAGCATACAAAGGATCAGTGCCCATTGCTGGCAAACTACCTACAAGAGGGGGGACCCAGTCCATTGTGCCCACGACCAAGTGGAATTGTGTTATGGTGCGATGATTTTCACGTAGCCGACCTGCATGATACTAACCATTGCCCCTGTCTAGGTGCGTATGTCCCAGAACTGAAGCAACAGTGGTGCAGGTTTTGCTGGTCAGTAGGACATGATGAGAAAAAATGTCGTACTTATGACCTGATGATATACTGGGGAAACCTATATAGGGTACAATCAGACCCTTCTTCACCAAGACCCCCCTCAGGTATAGGTGTCTCCCCAGCTAGGGGCAGGAGAGGGGCTGAGGTGGAAGCGCAGGTAGGGGAAGAGGACAACTGATCTGCGATAACTGCGGAAAAAGGATTCACTTCGCAAGGGACTGCAAAAACCCTGTGATACAATCCTGCATATACTATAGACAGCTTGACCATGTGATCGAAGACTGCCCAATTCTAATATTCAAGATGCAGGAAAAGCAACATACACCTACGCAGAATGTACAAAGGGTCAAGGCAGAACCTTGAGATGAAGGACCAAGCGTTAATTTCATAACACGCAGCTGCATGGCCACCAGGGGAGCTGTGGAGAAAGCTGAGGCGGAGCCTCTTATCTGAAAAAGAAGCCATCAAACAGGAAATTTTGGACTTACAAAAGGAAAAGGAAAATTTTGTCGCAGCTCGCCAAGACTTTGCTAAAGTTGAGGCATCTACTCCTCAAGCCCCCATGAACCTCAAATCAAATGATGAGGTCAAACCATTTCTGCAGGCATGTATGAAGTTTCTGTGCAACCAAAGGGCCGTAGAAAACCTCCAAGCTCTGATAGACAACTGCGCAGAAATAACAACCCCACCCATGGAAGTTAAGGATGTGCACAAACTGTACAAGCATAAGAAGCGCACTGGTAGGGAAATGCGGTTAACCACGCAAAATTGGTGATTACGAGATGGATCAGGTTATTCTGGACCTAGGCTCAGACAGGAATGTACTACCAAATCAAATGTGGTAGCGAATGGGAGAACCCAAGTTGGAATGGTCCACTATCCAGCTACGCATGGCCAATCAGCAGAAGATCATAACGTTGGGGATATTATCAAAGATCAAGGTAGATATCTTAGGAGTTAAGGTCCGGGCTGACTTCGAGGTCGTTCAGATTGTAGAAGACGTGGACCCCTATCCTTCTCTCCTAGGATTGGACTGGGCCATAGATATGGGAGGTATCATCAATTTGAATAAAAGGAGCATGGTATTTGAAAATGAAGGTACACGGGTGATAGTACCATTAGACCCGGCAGAAGGAGAACAGTATACAGATCCGGTGCATGAAGAAGGAGATGTGGATCATATTTATAAGTTAACTGCATGGGATGAATATTGGATCAATCCCACAGCCGATGGTGTACTCTACTGGGAAAAGGATAGCGTGTGTTTCTCTGACTCCGACGGGGAAATAGAAAACTGGAAGAACCGGTTACATGATGTATTTTCACTGCAATGTCTTAGGATCACAAAGGAATTCTGATGCATCTCCTCTGAGGTAAGAGAACTTCCCTACTTTTATGGTTCTAGTAGTATTAAGGATTTTTTGCGAACATTTGAGTTTGAGGTTCCACGAGAGCAAAGGCTATGGGCCCTTAATCTAGCCATTCGTACAACACCTGCGAGGTGGTGGGATATGCATAAAGGGGAGTTCCTGGATTGGGAAGAGTGTCAGGATATGATGATCTTGCAATTCGAACCTCCGACTCGCTTGCGCATAAAAACAGTCCTTGGTCTTGGAGACCCGCGCAAGCATCTGTTCGCTTGGATGGAAAAACGGTGTGACCGGACTATAGAAGAATGGTTTCACCTGTTTATTCATGCCTTGGGACCAATTCCCACCACATGGTACTTATATGCGGAGCTACATCGACACACCCGCCACTGGGAAACATTAAAATATGAATTGATAGGGACATTTGGGCTGACAAGGGGAACAGAGGCGCTTGACGAATCTTTGTAGGATATAGATACCTTATTTTTTTATGAATCATGCCCTTACGCAGCACTTGGGGTAACAACATGGGAAACACAGATGTATGATATTTCCAACTGCCGTAATATAACCTTAGAAGAGTGTGATGAGGATTCGTGCAATGTCTCTATCCCAGAGTCGGAGGGAGAGCACGCAGTTGCAGGACCTCCACTACAAATTTTGGACGTTACGCAGCTTCTGAAGCTATGAGAATTCAAAATTGGCATGGAAGAGCAGCCCAAGATGACTAAAATTAGGGATTATTGGGATGATGATACAGTAGGAAAATTTTTCGAACTGCTCATAGAATATCAGGACTTATTCCCGACGAAGTTTTCGGAGCTTAAGGGGATCACAGGGGACCTAGGGGTCATGTGCATGACACTAAAACCATATGTGCACCCTGTCAAGCAGCGGCCTTATTGGATGAATCCTAAGTATAAGAAAAAGGTTAAGGAATAAATCGATAAAAATCTCGCCGCAGGTATCATTGAACCGGTCAAACAGTCAGACTTGGTAATCCCAATGGTGGTTCAAGAGAAAAATACAAAGGGAGAGATATGAATCTATGTGGACTTACGCAAATTGAATGATTCATGCATGCATGATTCCTTTCCTACGTCGTTCTCAGACGAAATACTTGATAGCGTAGGAGGACAGGAAGTGTACTCATTCACGGATGGGTTCTCAGGGTACCATCAAATCAGAATCGCACTTGAAGATCACAGTAACACTACATTTTCCACTGAATGGGGATCCTTCTAGTATGCAGTGATGTCATTTGGACTCAAGAATGCCCCTGCTATCTTTTCACGAGTATTAGTTGCAATGTTCAAAGATTTCATCCACAAATTTCAGGAAGTTTACTTTGATGATTGGATTGTCTTCGGCTTAGTAAAGAAGCACATTTCGAACCTGTGCATGATGTTGGATGCCTGAAGAAACCACCATATCTCCCTTAATATCAAGAAGTGTGTCTTCTATGTACCCTTCGGAATCTTTCTCGGACATATAGTGTGCCGACAAGGGTTGATGGTTGACCCTACGAAAGTTGCAGTGATCATAAATCTGGCAGTACCTACAACTGAGAAGCAGTTGCGTTCAATCCTCGGACACACAGGCTACTACAGAAATTTCATCATAGGGGTATGTGCCTATGGAAAATTTACTTAAGAAGGACGTTTCATTTTTTTGGGATGACGAGTGTCAGAAGAGCTTCGAGCTTCTCAAAGAAAAGATGGTCTTTGTGCCTATCCTCATTTTTCCTGATTGGGCGAAGGTGTTCCATGTTCACGTCAATGCCTCAGAATCGCCCTAGGAGCAGTCCTTACGCAGCCTAGAGACGGAGACATTGATCATCCGGTTGCATTTTCCAGTAGGAAACTCTCTGGTGCAGAGCACAAATACGCTACCATGGAAGAGGAGGGCTTGGTGATGGAATATGCATTACAGAATTATCGGCACTATCTGTTAGGAGCACACTTCAAAATGTTTACAGATCATTCATCTTTGAAGTACTTGGTGAATAAGCCTATTTGGGGGGGGGAATCTTTCGATGTTTACTGTTGTTCCAGGAATAAGACTTTGAGATCACTTTCAAGATAGGTAAGTTGAATGTTGGGCCGGATCACCTGTCCCGAATTGAGAGTAGCGAGGAGCCGACCAACCTGGAAGAAGGATTTCCTGACACACAGCTATTTTCTATTAAGGTAGTTGTTGCACACTTCGCTGACATCATTTAGTTCTTGAATACAGGCATGGCACCCACGGAGTATTCAGTGCAACAGAAGAAAGAGTTGTTAACCCGCGCTGCAGATTTTACCATCATCGCAGGTCATCTATATAAGACGGGAGCAGATGAAGTGCTACGAAGGTACGTTTTGGCACATGAAAGGCATGCTATCTTGGAAGAATCTCATGATGGGGTAGCAGGAGGTCACTACGTAGGGAAAGAAACAACGCAGAAAATCCTGAGAGCTGGATTATGGTGGCCTACCTTACATAGTGACTCTAACGACTGTTGTAAGGCCTGTGATACATTCCAACAAATTGAAAGGTCATCCCGCAGGGATGAAATTCCCCTTCAACCACAAATGGCCCTACAAGCATTCGACAAACGGGCCATCAATTTTCTAGGACCTATCAACCCACCCAGAAATCAGACAGGTGCGCTTTACATTATAACTGCTACTGATTCTATAACTAGGTGGATCGAAGCACAAGTGGTAATGGATTTCACTGCCGATACCATTGTGCACTTCATCTTTGAGCAGATTCTGACCAGATTTGGATGTCCGAAAATCCTAATGAGTGATAGAGGTACGCACTTTGTCAATGAAACAACACAGGCCTTGACGGAATAATTTCGGATCGATCATGCGAAAATCACCCCGTATCATCCCTAGGAAAACGAAGTGGTTGAAGCTTTTAATAAAGTCTTGGAGCATGCACTAACCAAGGTCTGTAACGTCGATCGCAGCGACTTGGATGTGCGGCGCATCCCATCTGTTATTTGGGCCTCCCGAACCACTTGTAAGAAGTTGACAGGGAAAACATCGTTTTGAATGGTTTATGGCAAGGAATCCATTATGCACATGGAATACATTGTTCCTAGCCTGCACATCGAATCATTTACGAATATGGAGGAGCTTGCTATCATGGAGGAGCAGTTAGCGCAACTTGTGGCATTGGAGGAAGACCGTTTCATTGCTAATTTCCATCAGCAGATTCAGAAGGCTCGGGATAAGGCAAGGAATGATGGAAATATTAAAAAAAAAGCCCTTTACGGAGGGTGAATGTGTGCTACTGTATGATATCCAATTTGTGAAACACCTGGGGAAGTTCTGACAACACTGGCTAGGGCCCTATGCAGTTAAAGAAATCACGGATGGTGGAGTTTTTCGATTAGCCACCCTACGCGGCGATATGCTACCTGGCTGTGCCAATGGTAGCCGGCTCAAATTGTATCGGATCAAATGAAAATATGGCTGGAGTAGCTATCTAAAGTGGGCTCTATCCACCAAGGAAGGTAAGCCTGGAAAGTACCTCGATACACACAGGACGCGGCTGCAGGTTTTGAAGCTCGAAGGGGTGCGCCGAAGGCACAAACGTATGTTCAAAACGCAGCTGGTGCGCTAGACACACAGAAGTGTGTTGGGCGCATAGGAGATCAGCAAGAAGCGCAGGGGTGTGTTGGGCGCACAGGAGGTGCAGAAATTAGTCGTTGGAATAGTAAAATCAAGTAAAAATCAAAAGTTACTGTTGACAGGAGCGGGCGGCTGGCATTTAATGAGGCGATTTCGGGAGATTTTTTACCATTTCCTTGATGGTAAGTTCCAAGTGAATTTTAACCAACCATTGGTCAATCAAACCAGCTGTAAAAGGAGAAGGATAGATCAGGCAATGGTTTCGTATCGCTTGAATAGTTTGTAGTTGGTGTATTTTTCCTTGACGAATTTATGTTATAAGAGTTTATGTGCCTATTACATCTCTTTCATGTCTGAGCAGCCTACTCCCTCTGACAGTAGCAATCCATAATTCATCTTCTGCGCCAGGATGACAGCCACTAATCCTGCTAAACCCTCAGAACCAGTGACCTCGACAGAACACGAGACCGAGGAAGTAGTGGAGATTGAGTCCAAGGCCGAAGAGGTTACCTCTACACCAAGCCCAACCAAGAAGAAGGGAAAGGAAAAAGCTCAAGGTTCAGGAAAACCTGCCAAAGGGGTTGGGGTGAAGCCCCATACTTCCTCGAGAAATGTAAAATCTGCGTGAGCGATGCCCCACTATGCTCAGGAAGAGGCCCAGGTCGCCGCACCAATCAATTGGTTATCGCCCTTTGTTCAGCCGCACAGGCCCTTGATATGCACGCCGAAGAGCCTCTACGGCCTGATCACCTACCTGCAGATGTTGCTGACCTCGGGAGAGGTCCCCATCATTGGCGACCCTTTTGGAAGGCTCCACGAGATAAAATTTGATGATCATGACTTGGCAAATTTGGAGGCCTTCCCTGAGTTGGCACCCGAGTTATACCTTGATAGAGTTCAGGAAGACAATGGGATAAAGGTTGTCCCCATGCACTGAGTGCGTGGATTGTCTGGGTCTGGGCTCCTAAACCTGCTAAGGATGTCGCACTTCAGCCACTACAACATCACGGACCATTTGGCACATCAGTTGCTCGCCCTGGTTCATGATGGTTGCCTGTGGATCCAGGATCGAATCCCCATCGATGCTGCGCTCATTCATCGAATTACTGGTCTTCCCATGAAAGGACCAAACCCCCTGGAGTGCGTTGGCAAGAAGTATGAAGGGGAGACTGTTGAATACGTGTGCAAAACTTACCATGTGGAGCGGAATACTCGAGGTTTCATAATCAAGTCCATCAGTGACCCTGGTACGTAGTTGGGTACCATGTTGTTGGCATGCAAGATGATGAAAAAATTCCAGGTGACCACCATCCCTTCATATGTAATTCAGTTGGCATGCCAATTTGGGAAAGGGGTCTGCTTCAATTGGGCCCAATACTTGTGCGACGAGTTTTTAGCCAATTTCCAAGAATCCCAAGAGCAGGGGCGAGCCTTTTTCTATTCTTGGTTGTTTTTCCTCATTGCGTTGGTCGCCTGGGAAGCACCTGAGGAATTATTCCTCCCTAAAATCACCCAAGACATGTGCAAAGGGGCTCGATACACGAACTGTGCAACTCTAAGGATGCGCAACGCATCGAGGACAACCAGGTCTTCTGGGTCTTGTTTCAGAGTGGGCTCGCAACAACTATCAACTCCTGGCCACGTCTGTCGCCAGCTATATATGATAAATACAAAAGTGTCGCCGCATTCCAAGTGACTATGCACAATGTCCAAATTCGAGGCTGCAAGGATCTGCGTGGGTTTCGCTCCCCTATATGGTTGTGGATGAAGAAATTGAAAATTTAATTGCGCTATGGCCTCCTCACTGGAAGCTTGGATTCAAAACAAGCGTGAAGGGCACTAAAGGAACCAGCACAACAAAATTAATCCCTCCTGTCATCACCAAGGATACCGGAGGATAGAGCAAGAGCATGGGAAAGGGCACTGGAGCTACATTAGACAAGGGTTTTTAGCCCGGTCAGAGTATAGGAAAAGGTGCCGAAGTTCCATCACAGAAGGATTCGCAACCCGGTAAGTGTACGAGGAATGGCATAGACGCCGTAGCACAAAAAGATGCGCAGCAGGACCTCAGGACCAAAGGTCAGGAAGTGGGAGGTACTGATTCCCCCCAAGGCACGAAGCGGATGAGTGAGCCTGTCAAGGGGTCGCACAAGAAACAATGTGTCATCCGACCCAGACGAGGTACAGGAGTTACACTGACCGAAGATGATCTAGGGCAGATTGCAGATGAGCTCACCCTTGTAGCAGAAGACAAATGGCTAGCTCTCGAGGAGCAGCATAAGGTCGCGGTTGATACACTTCAGGCAGGCATCTGGGCTTTGCACCTCCAAGTAGATATCTTGCAGACCAGCATGACCCAGGTGAGGTCGCACCCCGCAACTAGTAGTGCAGTCGTGGTTACAGCCGAAAGTCGTCCCTGTCTGTTTCCTAGCGCATCACTCATAATGAGTTCCCCTGACTTAGGTGCGCAAGTCCATGATTGTGCACGAGTGTAGTTAGATCTCAGCCAGCTACATCATGAGTCATTGCAGAATCTCCACACTGCACCCTTTGAATAAATCCAGCATCGGGATCGCCAAGTGCACTATCAACTCCACATAGCCGAGCAAACGATTGAAGAAAAAGTTGTTGAAGTATCTGAGGCCCAGGCTGCATGCCCCCTTGCCACCGTGTAGCAGAAGAAGCTGGAATACTTAATTAGTAGAATCTACGTGAATTTTACAGATGAAATACCAGCCACGGCTACCCCCAGGCCAAGATTGACGGGTTAGTCGCAACATTAAAAGCCTCAAGGCCGAGATCCAGGTAGTCAAAACACAAATGGAACAGTAGATCACAGACTTGCAGGCCAAGTTGCAGCTCTTAGGGTCCCGTGATTTAGCAGATTGGTAGACCAAATGCATAGGGTAACATAAGACCAGTCTTTGGAGTCCTAGGACCTAGCCTTCCTCGACTCAGAGAGAGCTCTCTCTATCGTATTCAAATGATGTGAACTTGTTTGCTTTAGATGGTTGATTTTAGGCTAGTTTTTAAGTGTAGGGTTTGTTGTTTGTTTGGTTGGGTAAGATGGTCAAGTAGAATAGGTGGAGTGAGATGTCCTCAAATCATTGGGCTATGGAGTCTATGAAAGTCCTGGATATCTCAACAATAAAACAAGATGCATAACAGGGAAAATCTAGCTTGGTCAAATGGATCCTTAAGGTATGTGTGAAGTGAAATGAACAATAAGTTTGTGAACATAGTAGATGTATAAGGGCAGTAAAGAATCCTTAAACAAATAATTTTAAAAAATATAGTCTCAAATACATAAGCATGAAGAATTAATCAATAGACAGGGCAAACCAGTAACTCCTTGATTCAACTTAGGCAAATAAGCATTCAAGACAAACATTCCAATGAAATATAGAAGGCAAGAAACTCATTTAACTTCTAGTGACTTCACCTTCAAGGTTTAGAAAACATTCAAGATAACAAATAACTTTAATCAATGAAGAGGTGACGCCTAAACATCAATGATCAAGCTACAAATAACTTTAAGGCAACTTCTTAAGCATGGACAAAGGGCATGATCAAAACATGGCCTCTTTGGCTAAAACCTAGCAATTAATACTTCAAAGAGAGATTCCAAAACAGATTTTAAATAGCTTCAAATAGGCAGGGATAACCATAAAACATATTTGAAAACTACTATATTGAACCATTTATGGAATAAACAAGCATAGGTAGATCTAAGGAGCATCTAATAATTCATTAAACAAACCCAGCAGAGGAAAACACAAAGACAGTAGAAACAGGAAGGACTAAGCTGCCTCAAAGAACATTTCTTTACGTATACTCTTTTGTTCTACTGCAGCATAGAAGGATGGAAACATAATGAAAACATGAGAAAACAATAACATAAAAGAGAAGCACTTCACCAATAACCAAGCTCAGGGATCCTTCAAGCTATCCTCCTTCATCACCAATTGAAATAAGCCATTCAGAAACTCCACAAGACCAATTTCATCTTCAAACTCAAGAAAACCATGTATTTCTCTTAAAACTCATCAAATTCCAACCTTTACAAAGGAACCTTCATGCTCTATTTATCTTAGCAAGTGAGGAGGTGGAAACCATAAGAGGCTTTTGGAAACCCTAAATTCATCATAAATGTCATTTATGTGCTTGAAGACCATGCAAGGCCCAAGACACATAATATCTAAGCTAATAAATGAAAGATAACATAACATAACTCCTCATTCAAATCTAGATTGATTTTCCCAAGAAAACATTAAAAAATAATTTTGCCATCAATTTGTGTGTTTTGCTGAATTTTTGGCCAAAAAAACACAGTGTTATCCATAAGCGCAGAGCCACCTTAGGTAGAAAATAGGTCCTGTTGCAGCCAAGTTTTGAGGGAATTCCCAATGTCAGATTTTTCTCCAAGATTGCCTGTTGGGAAGCTTGTTGAGTCCTCTTTCCAAATATGCCTTTTTTTTTCAGATTAAGCAAATGTAACCGGTCCAAAAACTCAAATCCCAAAGACTGATCTAAGCACAACGCCAGGCCTGAAAAGGAGGCAGAATGGTGAAAAATGAGGTGTTTTTTGACCTTTTGAGGGGTCAAAAATGACCCAATTGCTCTAAAATTTGGTGAGCATAGTGTGTCAGTCATGAGAAATCCAAAAATGTAGAGTTTTCCCTCTGAGGATGCCTGAGGGAAAAGTGTAGCGCCAGTGGCGTTGCGCTTATAGGCCTTCAAATTCTCAAAAAAACAAAAACTTGTCCAAATTCCTTCAAAATTGGTGGAGGTCTTCTTCAAGGGGTTTGAGAGACCTGTAGGGAAGATGACGCCAAAATTCCAAGTCTAGCTCAGTCTTCTCCTCCTTTTAGTGCTTGGATTTCAATGAGGGGCCTCTTTCAGTTTGGCACAAGCAAGTTTGTTTTTCCAAGGCAGAGTGTGTAGGCCAAGGCCTCTTTTCATCTTCTTACTATGTTTGTACTCAGCCTTGTAATATTCAATGTTGTATTGTGCCATGCCAAGGCTCCTCTATAGGTCTTTAATCTTTTCATTCTTTCTTTGAAGGAGCATGTTATGGACCTTCTTTTTGTCCTCTTTATCACTGTATACATGGATGAGTTCAAAACTTCCTCTCAACCCCCTGCTGATCTTTTGCATTGTCATTTTGTTCTTCATAAAAGATGTTTACCTCCTTATCTTCTGCACTATCATCACCTTCATTATCTCTGTTGAGATGACTGTAGTCATGGCTATCATGATTGTTGTCATGAATTTCATGACTTTTTTCCTCTTTGTTGTCTTTTCCATCAATGAGGCTTGCTTCTTGGGTGTCACTGCTGCCTTTAGCTTTTGTATTGTCCTCACTGTCATCCTCTTTGTCATTGTCATCTTCTTTCATGTATTAATTATCTTTCATAGATTCATCATCATTTTTTGTCTCTACCTCTTCATTTTCTTCCTTTGTGGTTTGACCTCATAGGCCCTTGGCCTCTCTCACCGCTGCTACTATCCTCTACTCCTGACATGGTGATGGGAGTTGTTTGTGGAAAAACTAGGGTTTTGAGGAGAAAAATGAAAATGGTGGTGAGGGCAGCTTTAGTTTCACTTGCTTGCAGGTCTTTGGAGGCAATTTGGAGGATGACTTTGAGCTTTTGGGCAAGTTTTTCCTTTGTTTGAGGACTTTCTACATTAGCACAGCGCCCTTCCCGAATATTCGGGTCAGCCTGTGGGCATAGCGCCAGCAAGTCGTGCCTCTGGTTTGAGCGTAACACCGAGCGCGTGTAGGCCTGCTAGGCCTCTGGGCGTAGCACCAGGCGGGTTGTGTAGTCTGTGCGCAGTTCCAACAGGGGAACTGGGTGTCATGCTCGCCTGTGCGTAGCGCCACTTTATTCGTGCAACACCACCCCTTATTCACGTAGCACTGAGTAATTTTGAATGGTGGAAAACTCGATAAGCGCAGTGCCAGGGCTTGTGAGTGCAGCGCCACCCTGTTTGTTCAGCGCCAAGGAACTTTTCCCAGAAACAGTCAAAAAAACCCTGAATTTTCTATTGAAGGTTTTATCTCTTTACAAAGTGACAAGTGAGTTAGAAATAATAGCTGAGGTGCCTTTATACCCTTTGAAAGATAAATCAAATTTAGAAAACCCACTTTTTCTAATTTTGTTACTTTGTCATTAGACTGATATCCTTTTGACCTTTTTGCAGGTGTTTTGAAAACTTCTCAAGGAACTTCTTCTCCCTTTGGTGACGGCACCCTCTTACTGACTTTTGACAGTGATATAACCAATTTTGACAAAGATTATAAATGATGCCTACTATGTCTCTTCTAGGCCATTTCCAGTTTGTTACAGATGACATGACACAATTGCTTTGGTCTCCTTTGTCATTGTTTGGATTTTGACAACTTCAGTTACTCAACAGTAAACTCATGCTCATGCCAATTTTTATCTTGTAACCCAAAACTAAACTTTCATTCCTTTGACCCTTTGAAGGCAATTGTCTGCATTTGAAAACTTGACCTCCCTCATACTGATACTACTTTGCATTTCTTCCCTTTGATGCAGTGAAGCATTGTTATCTTGGCAAACCATGGAGGTCACCTTCTAATATCTTCTTCAACCTTCTGTTGTCATGATGGAGGCCCATAGTCTTCATTTTACTTACTTTTCCTATCTCCCAAAACTTTAGGTTTTAGGGCTGTCAGAGAAGAATAATTAGTGTTGTCTTCTAAGTTCTCTATATCCCTTTCAAGTTCATTCATTTTTGTTCAGTTCACCTCAACTTTTTCCCTTCTTCATTTATAACTTATAAAAAACTTCAATTTGTCCTTGGTTGTGTTGAGGTGTCTGTGTCCTTGTAGTATTTTTCATTGGCTTCTTGCTTGGAAACATTGTTTAGCCAATTAGTCCTCAAAACCCTTATTCTCTTTGAACATAGTGTTCAATATTGCAACAAGAAACAATGAAGGAGGCATCCTGAAACATCTTTCCCGATCCTAGTTGGAAAGTGATCACCAAAACTAGGTGGGGGCCACACAGGTGATTTTTGTCGCAAAGTCTATTTTTAGACTATGTCTATTTTTAGACATATGGAGCATATTCTATAAGTTGCGGGATGCTATTTATGGATGGTTGGTCAAGTTGGAAAAATAGATGGATTTCTATTTTTAGACATATTAGGCGGAATCTATTTTTAGATTGCCAGTCTAAAAATAGATAAGTCGAATATTATTAGCTCTTAATAATATTTGGACTATAAACATTATCTTATTCTCTTGAAGCACTTCAGTTTGATGCCTGGATGTGGCACATGCAGCTGACAGAAGGAAATATGCTTTTCCTAGGGTTTAAGTGAAGCTATTGCATGAAGACTTCAGTTAGAACTCATGTGACAGAGTTTGGTGGAGTTGATTGAGGAAGTTAGTGAAGTTGTATTCAGTTTAACTAATCTAAACATAGTTGAGCTATTTGTATTCAGTTTAACTAATTGATACAATTAGTGAGAGTGGTGTGAATTAATTATTAATTAATTCACTAATTATAACCTCATAAATCAACTAAAGAATGCATCAGTTAACTTCAGTGCATGGACAGTTTCAGTGGAGACCAGTGCAGAAATAGGTGAAAGAGCAGGTTAACTATCAGTTGTGACTATATTGTTGCTATTTGCAACACACAGATAGGTGGAGTAATCAATGAGGATTGCGCAGTTCAATCCAGGTGGTTTATCTATATAAAGATACCATCCCATAGCATTGAAACACGCAATTGAGGTTGGCTATCAAGTGGCTAAAGGTTGGAGCATGAGTTTTGCTAGATCTAGCTTGATAGTGTGTAGCATGGGAGGTAGTGCATGAGAGTTTGCAAAGAGCTTTGTACTATGATTGTTACATGATCTCCATGACATGTATAATATACAGATAGTTGGGGGTTTTCAGCTTTAAGCTTTCCCATGAAATACTGTGTTCATATGTGTGAATCTTTATGGCTTTAATGTGTGCATGTAATTGATTTTATTTCCGCATGTGATGATCAATGGTAGAAGAGATTTGTATTATGCATGAAGCTAAAATAGTGTGTGATCAGAGAATCTCAAGGATAAATATATCGCTATTCAAATTTCTACACATAGGCAAGCTTCCTTTTCTTTGCTGTGGATGTTCTTTAGTGAGGAGCTAGCCTCTTACCTTACCTAATTTTCTGCATGATAGCCATCTCAATCATTCCTGCAAAAATGTTTAAGATGCACATTTATACCTTTGCAAAATGATGTCTTGACCAAGGAGGCCTTTATTGAGGGATTTTTGATCTATTTTGGACAATCAAGTGCTGACCCTACTTTCCATTTAATTTCATCTTCTTGGCACATGTAAAATAGTGATTCAGAACACCAAAACAATCCTATAACCTATGAAACCCTAAATGACCTAGTGGGAGGCTCTTTGGGCTGGTCTTTAGCTGAAAACTTAACTTGATGTCTTTAGGTGTAAAACAGAGCTTATGACAAAATTTATGCATAGCAGCCCCAAAACTACTGATTTTGATTTATCTAAAGAGCCTAGAGTGGTAGCTTGAGACCACCAATGCTTGAGGCACTTTGTGAATAGGGGAAAAGGTTAGGCCACTTGGCAATCCAAGGTGGAAGTGGAAGGGTTATAAGCAGGAAAAACAGAGTACTGAGGTCATGAGTGTAAAAATGGGACAAAAATGAGTGGCATGAGCCCATGATGGGTCTTCTGGGAGTGATAGGTTGGCCATGATTTTATAGAGTAGTGAAATAGTGAAAAATTTATCCTAAGGATAATGAAGGCAATGAGATTTCTAGAACTCACAATATTCATTAATTTTGTTTCTAGAAATCTAGGATAAGCATTTAGTCATCTATGAAAATTCAAAAGTCACTGATGACTAACAGTGGCTCCGCTTGGGGAGGGTAGCTCCTTTTTAGGAGGTGTCCAGTGCCTCATCCATTGGGCATATTTTTCTTTCTTTTCATTTGTTGATGCTTCTTTAAAATTGTGATCTCAATAATCTGAAAAACATGATTAGCTCAACTTCATCTCTACTTACCCAACCAACTTGCCTAACATTTTTTCTTCCTTGGGTGCACTTGAATTGGAAAACCCTTGACATTTTCTTCTTTTGAAAGAAAAATAAACTATCTACTTCTACTCTTATCACTTCCAAGAGTTCAGATTAGGCTAGTGAACTCTTTTTATTCTCTACCTAGACTATTTTACTGCCAAGATTAAACTGTTTGGCAGGCTTCATTCTCTAAGATATTGACATGAAATTGAAAGCATGGTTTAAATCAGGATTAGGCAATCTGACTTACCATGGGTTGTGGCATTAGGAAAAGCTGCACAGAAACATTATTTTTGTACAAACAAAACTAGAAAAATAAGGGTTGTGATTTATCATTTGGTATGCATCCCCATCTTCCTCTTTGGTTCAATTTTGAGCATGTGGAACCAGTATATTTCACTCCTAATCTATTCTTTTTGACAAGTCAAGTTTGAATGATTTGACAAGCTCTCTTTCACTAACCTATCAACAATAAATTGAAAACATGTTCAACCATGATTAGGCTATATGACTGAACAATACTCTCTTTCTTAACAAGTAGTTGCATTTAGACTTACATACTTTCAGTAGTACTCTTTTTCGGGTATGGGGATGTACCTCTTCTTTAAATCTGCCCTCTTTTTCATATTTTTTTCTATTTTTGTGTTTTCATTTTATTTTTTTTGACAAAAAAATATGAAACCAAAACTAGATGCTCAAAAGGCTGAGCTTATTTTCATGCCTATCTATCCTAATCTAACCTATACATGATATACATTCAACTGGTGAACTCTCTTTTCCAATACAACCAATCAAGCAGATGATTCCATGAGGGATCTTGGTTCAACTCTTTGAGGGTTTTCAAAAAATCAAAAGGCCACTCCCACCTCACTTGTGTTTGAACATTAGTGCCTAAAATTTTCTTTAAACCTTCCATAAAACTTCTCTTGACATATTTTAATCCCTCTTCAACTGTCTCTAAGAGAATAGCAAAGGGATCTTGGAACAATACATGGCTTAGAGGATTTGGGAGATAAGATTGATCCAGGATTGCTTCTTCCTCCACTTGGCTGAGCTTAGGAATATTTTGGGAAAGAAACTCTTCCTCTTCTTCATGATCATCTGCATTATCAGATTCATCATATATTGCAATGTTGTCCTCTAACAAATCTGATGTGCTTTTATAGAGTGAGATGAATTCCGAGTGAAGGCCATCATTTTGATGAGCAGGAGCACTCTTTGGGAATAAATTTTCTTGAGAAGGCAGTGCAACCATTCTCATGTGATTATCAACTTCCATGCCTACATTTGCAATTTTTAATTCAATGGAACTTGGTGGCTGCAAATCTAGATTTAAGGAGGATTCCATGTCCCAAATGATTTCCTCAAACATTTCAGGAAAATGCTTCTCATTAACAACTTGCTTAAGAAGTTCATCATCCTCCTCAACCTCAACATCAAAACAGAAAGACTGTTGATTTCCAATTACATGAAATTTATTGCTGATGGACTGAAGTGAAGTAGAGAAAAGAGTCAAAGACTCCTCACTTACTTCTAAACTCTCAAGGATTTCCTCATCAGTGCCATAGGTGACCTATATTTTCCGATTACTTTTTTCAAACTGATGATAGTGAAATTCATCCCACAAACCAACTACTGATAGCTCTGCAAGGTTAGCTTCTGTTTGGAGCACATGGCTGTCAGCATACTGATCCAACTTTGGAAAATAATCAAAATAATTAGTGTTACCAATCAAGAAAATTGGATTATCAGATTTTTTTTTCTTTGAATTGATCTACAAATTCACTTTCTAATTTATGGTAGATGGGGTTAGTAGGAGAAATAACATAAAATTTTGTTCACATGAAGGCTTAGAGGCTACCTGCATGTTTATGATCTGACTGACTTCCTCTTCAGTCAAAAGAGGAGGCATTTTTCTCTTTTTTTGCATAGAAGTACAGCAGTCCTCTTTCTCTTGTGAAGGTTGATTTTGGGGCTGAATGTTTTATTGAGCCTCACCCAGAAGAGATGGTTAATCATCACTTGTTCCTCCAAAGAGATCCTGTGGTTTTTCTTCTATTTCTTGATTGGGTTCTTCCTCAACTAACTCCTCTAGGTTGTCATCATAGCTATCTTGAGAATTAAATTGATGAATGGCTTCTAATAGATCCTCGAGATGCCAATTTCCTAGATCTTAATCAATGTTTACAAGATATTGTATGAGATCTTCAGATTGATCACAAAAATTTTCAGCTAATGATAAAGATGAACAATTTTATTTATGATGCTCATAAAATACTTTGTGGAGGTCTTTTAAAGAAAAAAAACTACTAGGCTTCAGCCATTCATACCATTCATACCATTCTCTTGCCTTACCCTCTAATGTTGCCATAAAAATTTTCATGAGGCAGTATTCATGCCATTCAACCTTTAACCTCCACACATGTATATGAAATTTGATGAGATGTAATAAGGGGTCATCGCATTTTTCATCCTGAAATATAGGAAAGTTTTTTAACCAATTTATCTCAGGCATTTTATGTGAAATCCAGGGATATGATCTCTGTTCATCGGAGCATATCTCCTTTGTATCTTTGGATCCGTGTTTGTAAATCAGAAAGGGTCACTATATCTTTTCAACCAGTCTAGATTTTTCTACCAATGGAGTCTTAAGGCCTATTGAGGGTTGTGGAGTCGCCAAGTGGAAGATTTCAGCTTTTTTTCCACCATTAGCATGATTGGGATTGCTTAAAGCATTCCCAGAGAATTTTATGAGAACTAGTGGGGTCAATAGGGATACTGAAGACCAGTGGAGTCGCTAGGTGGATGATGTTTACATGTTTTAAGAATGTTCTTGTTGTCCACCATCAACAAATAAATTCCAATCTAAGAAATTTTGTGGGTTTTCTGAAGTCCTAAGGTATACTTAGATTTTCACTGTCTCAGAAGGTCCCACCTTGATCGTTAGAATGTTAGGGTCCCACGATTTAGCATACAGGTAGACCAAATGCACAGGGTAACATAAGACCAGACTTTGGAGTCCTAGGACCTAGCCTTCCTCAACTCAGAGAGGGCTCTTTGTATTGTATTCAAAGGATGTGAACTTGTTTGCTTTAGATGGTTGATTTTAGGCTAGTTTTTAAGTGTAGGGTTTTTTTTTTTTGGTTGGGTAAGATGGTCAAGTAGAATAGGTGGAGTGAGAGGTCTTCAAATCATTGTGCCATGGAGTCTATGAAAGTCTATGATATCTCAACAATGAAAAAAGATGCATAACAGGGAAAATCTAGCTTGGTCAAATGGATCCTTAAGGTATGTGTGAAGTGAAATGAACAATAACTTTGTGAACATAGTAGGTGTATAAGGGCAGCAAAGAATCCTTAAACAAATACTTTTAAACAAGATAGTCTCAAATACGTAAGCATGAAGAATTAATCAATAGACAAGGAAAAATAGTAACTCTTTGATTCAACTTAGGTAAATAAGCATTCAAGGCAAACATTCCAATGAAATATAGAAGGCGAGAAACTCATTTAACTTCTAGTGACTTCACCTTCAAGGTTTAGAAAACATTCAAGATAACAAATAAATTTAATCAATGAAGAGGGAACGCCTAAACATCAATGATCAAGCTACAAATAACTTTAAGGCAACTTCTTAAGCATGGACAAAGGGCATGATCAAAACATGGCCTCTTTGTCTAAAACCTAACAAGTAATACTTCAAAGAGAGATTCCAAAACAGAGTTTAAATAGCATCAAATAGGCAGGGCTAACCATAAAACATATTTTAAAACTACTATATTGAACCATTTATGGAATAAAAAAGCATATGTAGATCTAAGGAGTAGCTAAGAATTCCTTAAACAAACCCGACAGAGGAAAACACAAAGACAGTAGAAACAAGAAGGACTAAGGTGCCTCAAAGAATATTTCTTAACCTATACTCGTATTTTCTACTACAGCATAGAAGGATGGAAACATAATGAAAACATGAGAAAACAATAACATAAAAGAGAAGCACTTCACCAATAACCAATCTCAGGTATCATGCAAGATATCCTCCTTCATCATCAATCAAAACAAGCCATTCAGAAACTCCACAAGACCAATTTCATCTTCAAACTCAAGAAAACCATGTATTTCTCTTAAAACTCATCAAATGCCAAACTTTATAAAGGAACCCTCATGCTATATTTATCTTAGCAAGTGAGGAGGTTGAAACCATAAGAGGCTTCTATAAACCCTAAATTCATCATAAATGTCATTTATGTGCTTGAAGACCATGCAGGGCCCAAGACACATAATATCTAAGCTAATAAATGAAAGATAACATAACATAAATCCTCAATCAAATCAGGAGTGATTTTCCCAATAAAACATTAAAAAATAATTTTGCCATCAATTTTTGTGTTTTGTTGACTTTTCGGCCAAAAACACACAGTGTTGTCCATAAGCGCAGTGCCACCTTAGGCAGAAAATAGGTCTTGTTGCAGCCAAGTTTTGAGGGCCTTCCCGATGTCAGATTTTGCTCCGTGATGGCCCGTTGGAAAGCTTGTTGAGTCCTATTTCTAGATATGCATTTTTTTTTTCTGATTGAGCACCTATAACCTATTCAAAAATTAAAATCCCATATACTTCTCGTAGTGCAATGCCAGGCCTAAAAAGGAGGTGGAATGGTCAAAAATGAGGTGTTTGTTGACCTTTCGAGGGGTCAAAAATGCTCCAATTGCTCTGAAATTTGGTGAGCATAGTAAGATAGTCATGATAAATCCAAAAATGTATATTTTTACCTCTGAGGATGTCTGAGGGAAAATTATAGCGCCAGTGGCGCTGCGCTTATAGTCCTTCAAATTCTCAAAAAAATAAAAACTTGTCCAAATTCCTTCAAAATTGGTGGAGGTCTTCTTCAAGGGGTTTGAGAGACCTGTAGGGAAGATGATGCCAAAATTTCAATTCTAGCTTGGTCTTCTCCTCCTTTTAGTGCTTGGAATTCAATGAGGTCCTCTTTGAGTTTGGCACAAGCAAGTTTGTTTTTCCAAGGCATAGTGTGTAGGCCAAGGCCTCTTTTCATCTTCTTCCTATGTTTGTACTCATCCTTGTGATAGTCAATGTTGTATTGTGCCATGCCAAGGCTCCTCTATAGGTCTTTAATATTTTCATTCTTGCTCTGAAGGAGCATGTTATGGACCTTCTTTTTGTCTTCTTTATCACTGTATACATGGATGAGTTCAAAACTTCCTCTCAACCCCCTGCTGATCTTTTGCATTGTCATTTTGTTCTTCATCAAAGTTGTTTACTACCATCACCTTCATTATCACTGTTGAGCTGACTGTAGTCATGAATGTCATGACTGTTTTCATTATTGTCATGAATTTTTTCCTCTTTGTTGTCTTTTCCATCACTTAGGCTTGCTTCTTGGGTGTCACTGCTGCCTTTAGCTTCTATATTATCCTCACTGTCATCTTCTTTGTCATTGTCATCTTATTTCATGTTTTCATTATCTTTCATAGCTTCATCATCATTTTCTGTCTCTACCTCTTCATTTTCCTCCTTTGTGGTTTGGCCTCATAGGCCCTTGGCCTCTCTCACCGCTGCTACTATCCTCTGCTCCTGACATGGTGATGGGAGTTGTTTGTGGAAAAACTAGGTTTTGGAGGAGAAAAATGAAAAGGATGGTGAGGGAAGCTTCAGTTTCACTTGCTTGCAAGTATTTGGAGGCAATTTGGAGGATGATCTTGAGCTTTTGGGCAAGTTTTTCCTTTGTCTGAGGACTCTTTGCATTAGCGCAGTGCCCTACCTGAAAATTCGGGTCGGCTTGTGGGTGCAACACCGGCAAGCCATGCCTCTAGTCTGAGCGCAGTGCCAGGAACGTGCAGAACTTCCAGGCCTCTAGGCGTAGCACCAAGCAGGTCGTGTAGTCTGTGCGCAGCGCCGATAGGGGAACTGGGTTTCATGCTCGCCTGTGTGTAGCGCCACTTGATTTGTGCAGTGCCACCCCTTATTCGCGTAGCCCCAAGTAATTTTGAATGGTGGAAATCTCAATAAGTGCAGCGCCAAGGCCTGTAAGTGCAGCACCACCCTGTTTGTGTAGCACCAAGGAACTTTGCCTAGAAACAGTCAAACAAACCCTGAATTTTATGTTGAATATTTTATCTCTTAGCAAAGTGACAAGTGAGTTAGAAATGATAGCTGAGGTGCCTTTACACCCTTTGAAAGATAAATCAAATTTAGAAAACCCAATTTTTCTAATTTTGTCACTTTTTCATTGGATTGATATCCTTTTGACCTTTTTGCAGGTGTTTTGAAAACTTTTCAAGGCACTTCTTCTCCCTTTGGTGATGCCACCCTCTTACTAACTTTTGACAGTGATATAATGAATTTTGACAAAGATTATAAATGAGGCCTGTTATGTCTCTTCTAGGCCATTTCTGGTTTTTTGCAGATGACATGACACAATTGCTTTGGTCTCCTTCATCGTTGTTTGGATTTTGACAACTTCAGTTACTCAATAGTGAACTCATGCTCATGCCAGTTTTTACCTTGTAACCCAAAACTAAACTTCCATTCCTTTGACCCTTTGAAGGCAATTGTCTACATTTGAAAACTTAACCTCCCTCATACTGATATTGCTTTGCATTTCTTCCCTTTGATGCAGTGAAGCATTGTTACCTTGGAAAACCATGGAGGTCACCTTCTGATATCTTCTTCAACCTTCTATTGTCATGATGGAGGCCCATAGTCTTCATTTTACTTACTTTTCCTATCTCCCAAAACTTTAAGTTTTAGGGCTGTCAGAGAAGAATAATTAGTGTTGTCCTCTAAGTTCTCTATAGCCCTTTCAAGTTCATTCATTTATGTTTAGTTCATTTCACCTTTTTCCCTTCTTCATTTATAACTTCTAAAAATCTTCAATTTGTCCTTGGTTTTGGTAATGTGCATGTATCCTTGCAGTATTTTTCATTGGCTTCTTGCTTGGCAACATTGTTTAGCTAATTAGTCCTCAAAACCATGATTCTCTTTGAACATAGGCAAGCTTCCTTTTCTTTGTTGTGGATGTTCTTTAGTGAGGAGCTAGCCTCTTACCTTACCTCATTTTCTGCATGATAGCCATCTCAATCATTCCTGCAGAAATGTTTAAGATGCACAGTTATACCTTTACAGAATTCTGTCTTGACCAAGGAGGCCTTTCTTGAGGGATTTTTGATCTATTTTGGACAATCAAGTGTTGACCCTCCTTTCCATTTAATTTCATCTTCTTGGCACATGTAAAATAGTGATTCAGAACACCAAAAAAATCCTATAACCTATGAAACCCTAAATGACCTAATGGGAGGCTCTTTGGGCTGTTCTTTAGCTGAAAACTTGACTTGATGTCTTTAGGTGTAAAACAGAGCTTATGACAAACTTTATGCATAGCAGCCCCAAAACTACTGATTTTGATTTATTTAAAGAGCCTAGAGAGGTATCTTGAGACCACCAATGCTTGAGGCACTTGGTGAATAGGGGAAAAGGTTAGGCCACTTGGAAATCCGAGGTGGAAGTGGAAGGGTTATAAGTAGGCAGAACAGAGTACTGAGGTCATGAGTGTAAAAATGGGACAAAAATGAGTGGCATGAGCCCATGATGGGTCTTCTGGGAGTGATAGGTTGGCCATGATCTGACAGAGTAGTGAAATAGTGAAAAATTTATCCTAAGGATAATGAAGGCAGTGAGATTTCTAGAACTCACAATATTCATGAATTTTATTTCTAGAAATCTAGGATAAGAATTTAGTCATCTATGAAAAGGGAAAAATTACTGATGACTAACAACAGCGAGAGACACCACCATAGGTGCGGGCCTAGCGAGCTGCGCTGGTTACTGCAGCCACAAATGTGATTGTCGGACAGATTTCCCAAGGTGCCCAATTGTTGGATACATCTATGAAGTTATGGACCAAAGTATAGTGTGACCCAATCCTGCGTGAAATCAACCAAGACCTGCAACAAAAGGAAGAATTGTTTGAGCAGATCGAAGCCACGATGCCTACTCTGGTTCCTGCTCAACGATTAGCAAGACTGTGCACTAGCCATGCCCTTCCCGATGATATCGACGAACTTCGCTAGAAGAAGAAGACTCTCAGTGACCATCTTAAGCCATGGGCTGATGAAGCCCTCAATCTCTCCCAAGATATTGATGTCAATGTGAAGCAATTTAACCATACTCTGGAGAGCGTCACCGCTGCAACAAAAGGACCGGCTTCGCACTGAGCTAGTGGATATCGATCAGAACTCTGTTGCTCAGATTGAAGGATTTTTGCCCCCAATAGTCGAAGCAGTAAAACTACTACAGGCGCAGGTGGATATCCCACCATTTTAGTGACTCGGGACGAGTCACAAGATTATGTTGGGGGACTGTTGGAACGGGGTCCTCTAAAGCTGCGAATTTTGTACAATTTTGTATATTTTTGGTCTTAATTAGTCTAACGTCTGGGTTTCAGGGTGGGTCAAAGCCTAGAATGCTTTGTAATGGGTCAAGGGTAGACCAAGAGTCCGCAAACCACGATTTGCGGACCATTGGAAGCATAGGATAAGTCGATATAAATAGATGAACATTTTTTAGTCTCAAGGTAGGAAGAATTAAGTCTGATGCTAAGTGTGAATTGTTAGATCTATTGTTGGTCGTTAGGGTAAGGACTTCTGCTGGTTGTGTGCATGGAGATCTGTTGTCCTGATGTGTGCGGACCCTGCTGGCTGTGTGTGTAGGCTGTGTCGGAATGTAATTAGTTTTGGATACTAATATATGTGGATATGGTTGAAGTATTTCTGTTTTATCTGATCTAGGGTATTTCTGTTAATGTGAATTATTGGATCTGTTATGAATACTGTTGGTTATCTGTTTATGTTGTGAATCTGTCTATGTTATGGTATAACTGTACTTTTTTGATGATACGTTATGATGATATGTGTTGATTATTTTTGATATGCACGTGGATGCGGAGTTATTAACTAGATCTATGCATGATAATAGCTTTGTATATTGCAATTATACTGTTAACTATCCTGCGAATAGATATATCTGGTGTGAACCCGATAAGTTTTGAACGTGGATCTGCTTGACTTGCCTATTCTCTCTCTGGGTGCAGAAACCTGGTTCCAGCACCCTCCCATACTAATTCGGGTGAGACTGTGGCCTGCGTAAGTAGGTCACTACCGAAAGGGCTAGTAGTATAGGGGTTTGTTGGAAAACCTTAACCTCTGAACCTAGGTCAGGACCCCTTGAACCAATAGTGATCTAGCTCTACCAGGATGTCCGTTTCATCATCCCGTGGACCTACTATGGGTTGTGCCTCTCGCCTGTCAAAACGATGAAGTTCTTTGTTGGTCATGTTGGACCGAAATCTACATTTAAAATTTTGTCAGTATTGGACGATAAAAAATAAAATAAAAATTAGATAAAAAACTTCAAAATGATTCACTAACCTGTCTCATCCCACTGTGCCATTGGTGGAAGAGATGTTTCAGGATAACCTCTATAATCCATCCCTGCATAAGGAGAATCTTCAATCATGAAGATATGATTCCTAAGCCATGAAAATTAATCAGGAGCAAAATGAACCACTACACCACCTCTGCCACCATGGTGAGCCATCAATGCTACCCAGCACACCATATGACGTTCTTTAGGGCTTCCAGGATCCACCGGAGACTACTGAGGTGCAAGGAGTGGGATCCTATGTAAAGAAAAAGATATAATAATGGCACCATACTTGAAGTTTTTCAACTTCCCATTCTTAGCTCTCATGAGTTGGCTCTTCATATTAGCCAACACTCCTTCACTCCAGTTGAATATTATTCCTCCAAAAGATTCAACTGTGGTCTGAATTTGTGCTTTGGTAGCCACATGAGGAGCTGCACTCCCAGATAACCTAGTAATCATGAATGTTATGATCTTGAGTTCCAGTCACACAATCATGAATGTTATGATCTTGAGTTCCAGTCGCACAATAGTTTTTATATCTACGTGGTTGTCCTTTAGCTCTGAATCTCGGCTACAATATTGAGCCTTGTAAGTAGTAATGGTAAGACCTCCTGGTCTAGTCCCAAATAAAGAAATGTCCCTCCCTCTATGAGGTAATCCAGTGAGGAAATATATGTCCTCTGGCTCAATCACAAGACGATGGTCTTTGATAATGAAACATTGATATTGTACATCCCATGCATTCATGAGCCAGGTCATCAACTCAACCTGTGCTTTCATGCCCTGAATCACCCAAAACTTGTATAAGACACAATTTTTTAATGAACGCATAGTTTCCAGATCGTCCATGGCTTCATTTTCCACAAGTTCATGCTCTCGTTCTCGCCATTCCAACATGATTAAAGACCTAAACATCAACAAAATAAACATTAAAAATAAATTGGGGGAAATTTGAGCCATTTTTTATGGAGAGAATTATGTTTTCAAAAACCCATGGCATCTATGCAGGTCCTATGTTTACACAATGCATTTTTTCGCACGCGTCATACACAGAACCCGCGTCGTTTTCGCCAATAGAACCCGTGCACCCCTGAGGGCAGATTTTAAAACATATTTTCCCTCTAAAAAATGCCATGAAATCCTAAAATTAGAAATGAAACGGATGAAAACAAAGGCAATGATGATGTGGATTACCTGGTGTGGACGGTTCTCAAAATGGTCGGTCGGTTCTTCTGATATCAACTACGGAAGTTTTTGGCCAAAAGCTCTCTTTGCTCTATTCTGAAAATAAAAAGGTGAAAATGACTTGTTTAAACTTATTTTTGTAGTTTTAAATGAACAAAATAATATTATTTTATTTATTTCTACATTTAAAAATTCAAATCAAAATATTTTTCCTTTTTGAGAGAAGATGTTCATAATTGTTCGAGTTTTTGTGCAGAATACAGGATTTTGGTGAAAAGAATTATTTTAACATTGAGTACAATTTTATCACTTTTTTGGGCTCCGTAAAAATAAGAAAAATCAAAACCCTGGAGTCCTCTTTTAAGCCCTTTTCAGACTCTCTAAACATGAAAATATCGTCGAGTATTTGACTATTCGAACTCGATAAAGTAAATGAACAGTCGTCCATTCAGTATAATTTTACCCCTTTTCTGGACTGAATTGGACTAGTTATGAAAAAGGTATACGTTGAATAATCATGTTCAATAGAGTTCTCTCCTGCATTATTTTATCCTTATTTGGGCTTGAGGGACTAAATTTACGAAAAAGAACAATCATGGAGTTTACTTATGTTTTTCTTCTGACACCATAAAACTGAAAAACGTTGAGTTATTCCTATACTCGACTCATTAAAACTAAACAATACATGACCTATCGATCACAACATTACCCAACCACTCCTTCTTAGGGTTAGATTTTAATACTAAGATGGACTCATCTGAAGGATGAGCTTACACAAAAAGCAAATGTTATCCTCCTCAAGCTTGAAAAAAATAAAAAGGTACTTGCCAGTAATGGTGGGGGGGAAAAGAGAAAAGAATCCATTTTTCTTCCTTGTTTTAGAAAGCAACATGTCGCTCTTGAACACGACACTTTGTCACACTTGTACCTGGGTTGGGAAATCCTTTGTCTAACAGTTAATCGAACCACATTGAAATTCTTCAGCGGGTTTCTACGTATTATATTTAGGTCAAACACTACCAAGCCATTTACAGTGTTGTTATGTGTTCAATAGAAATTTCAATAAACCATTCATTGCAAACATTTGTCTCCATTCGCGTTGACCATCCCTGAGTCAGTCCTTGCAAAACATTTCTTCAAAACTTTATCTAATGGTTTTGCGTCATAAGCTTTCCTGTGATGGATCACTTTCTATCAACACCGGCTCATTATCTAGAAAGTTGATCTAGAAACCTATTAGTACCTTGGTATATGCATGCCCTAATGGAAGGTTTGTCGCCTTCGCTGTTAGGTTTTCATCATTGACCTTCGATCGAATGATTCTATGAGTGTTCGACTACAAATCATTCATTCACACTTCATATATTGTACTGAAGCACTTTGAGGGTCATTGTCATTATTGGTGGTTTCTCTCACACTTGTTAACGATTTTCATTATTGATCGGTAATCAAGTGGTTTATACCATGTTCAAATTCGACACAATCAATCAGATGGATAGATTAGTACTAGTTCGAGAAGCAGAAATCAAGACCCTGGATCTAGTTTCCACCATCCAGGCTTAGAGGAGTTTTATTATTCATCATATAGTAGAATGCTTATGACATATCGATGCACCCATACTGTGTCTAATTTTGATGTAATACTGAAATCATATTTGTACCAGAACATTTAGTTAGTTTTGATATGAGTGTGGGAATGCCTAGCTCAGCGATGATATATATTTTCATTGAATTTTTTTATAGGTTTTTAACCGGTGTCTCCAATCCAATCCTCGGAATGCTAAATCACTTCACTCTTTAGAAAAACTCTCAGACTTCGCACTTTAGGAGGCAATCTGTTATACGTCATTTTGTCACCATGAAATTTGAATGTTCATATGGATCTATCACCATCCATATCATGTTATTAGAGGTCAAAAATACTCATGTTCCTGGATCAAGTCTTGGAAATTGGAGAAAAGCTCTGTAAAACCCTTAAAAAATTGCATGCATGATTTTTATATCCTTTCCCTACGCATTCGTTGAAGGTCCTTCCATTAGCCGTGATGATCACCACTCTGTTTGCCACTAAAAACTACGCACCCCCATGAAAAGCAAGTAAAAATAAAAAGTAACTTCTAGAAGCCTAGTTGGTCGAATATTCTCCCAACTGGAAGCCTCTACAGTCGCGCAAGTTTGATCTTTATCCCTCCACTCATGGAGCTTATCCCTTGGTCCAAGGAACTCAAATCCCTTCATGGGAGGAATCCATCCCTCTCTTAATGGATCTGAAACTACTTCAATCTCCCTATATATTGAGCTCAAGTTTCAGGTTCAAGGGTAGATACCTGATATATTAATGTGAATAGAGATTGATCTATATCGTTTTTAAGTTGAAGAGAGTTAATGGAATGCATACATTCTATACCAGTGAGTTGTTGTTGACACATTGAAGATCACGCCCTTTGTGCCCATGACTTCATGCCGGTCATTCTAGAGAGGAAGGCTTATCATACTGAAGGAGAATGATTGCTTGAACCCCAGGAGAAATTTGTACAACATCAAGGCATCTGGTTGTTAGATTTATCTTTCTAATTTATGATAATACATATGGATATGTTTTTCTCATTTTCTTGTTTTTGAATCCATGGGAATGATGTCAATACTTAGATTCCTTAATCACTAAGTTGGATTAGTATTTTTTATTATTATATATTGCAGCTGCTTTGATTATTTGTCTTGTCTATGATTGCAGGTTCTACTCATCATTGGAGAACTAATTTGGAGCGACGGAAAAAGGACTACATAAAACGATTGGATTTAAAGGTAGGAGCATGTCATCTCTACTTTATGTTATAATTATCTTAAAACACAAATAATCTAGAGAAAGATATATTCAAATGGACCTTTGTTTCTCATTACTCGTTGGATTACTAGGTAGATCGCTCTTGTCCACAAGAGATATTAATCATGGTAACAGTGGAAGAAGATGATGGTGAATATTGTGGTGAGGATGGTGGTGAGGAGAATGGTGTGTCAAAGGTGTTTTTTCACCATTCCCATTACCTTTTGGAGGCTTGTTTCCATCTCCTCGATCTCCTTTTGAAGAATTATCTCCATTTTGAATATTGGAGCTCTCATCTTGCATCCTTGTGCTTCTCTCCTTACATAGAACTTTCACCATTCCTGTCATATCAAAGAATTCTTTTCGAAAGGATTTTTTCATCCTCTCACATATTGTCAGGCTCTCCTTCATGTGACATACTTGTTGAATCTTCAACTGCAATTATAGGAATAATTTGTGGTGGAGATTGTGGCAAACTTTCTCACCTTGTCCTTGACCTAACTTGAGGACTTGCAACCACAAGATTTCCTTCTCCTCTCTTGAGCTTCAACCTTGTAAGCATAACATAAAATTGCAAACAATTAAACCCTCAAAAAAACAAATAAAAACTAAGCTTTGATACCAAACTTGATATGTATGAGATATATATGTAAATGTGCTTGAGGTTGTATAAATTGCAAG
The DNA here is from genome assembly GCA_034641835.2 of Pinus albicaulis. Classification (NCBI taxonomy): domain Eukaryota; kingdom Viridiplantae; phylum Streptophyta; class Pinopsida; order Pinales; family Pinaceae; genus Pinus; species Pinus albicaulis. The sequence goes on along the minus strand of CM076584.1, from coordinate 1,175,026,074 downwards.
TGTTAAAATTGAGTTTTATGAGATTTTATGTTAAATTATTATACACATAAAGCATGAATTTAAAATCTAAAATAAAATAAAAACAATAGACAAATACACCATAAAAATAACCACAACACAAAAAGTGATGAAGGAGTTCACCCCTCTTGGGGTACGTCTCCTAATCCAGCTTCCAATGAGTGGCCCTCTTTCATTATGCACATAAAATTGTGATTACATACATTTATAGTGCTCCAATGGCTTCAAAACCTATTTCATTAGCTTTGAGACTGTCAAAAAAAATTTGTATGGGCTCTTTCTACTCCAAAATTAGTCAAAACCTGAAGAAGATGTGAGTTGCCCTAGCTTTGTTGCTATTTTCTCTACAAATTACCCAAAATCTGGAACCGTCCTACAATTTCACCTTGAATTCCACTAACGGAGCAAAAATTTGGCAGATTTTTGGCGCAAATTTTGGGACAGTTAAAAAACGCGCTAAGGCTTAAGATCTGAATTTTTTAATTAATAAAAAATTGTAATGGGGTCGTGCCCACGATTCCTGCCAGAGGTCATATGGTATGGTTTGGTGGCGGGGCTAGGGCTAAGTGTTGTGAAGACAATCCCCTCTGCGAACATAGGCGGTCTATCTAGCCCTAGAGGGGGTCTAACAACGTACGAGACTATCTATTGGACACTTTCTTAGTAAATATTCAAATCAGGATGAGAAAGGGAAAAGGACCTACCTCTTTTTAATGTTATGCTCATCCCTTTGATGAAGGCCTTGATCCACAATAATTTATTCTCGATCCTCGCTACTTGTGACATTCGAATACCAGTAGCAGATCAAGAGAAAACAACAAAAAATATCCAATATAAAGCATACATTGAACATAAAGTACCTAACATATCAAGGAGCATTAGGCTACTTGTATGGATATCCCAAAAAATATAGAAAGCGAAACACCAGATGTATTATTGATAATATAAAAGAGGAAGCTTACAACTATGGCCTTAATGTTGGAGGCCTCCCTTTGGTGTAATCTGAGTCCAATCTGAGGCTCTTTAAGCGATCCTTCTCCCGAATGGAAATTTAAGCATTAACATGGAATAGGGATAGAAAGGATTAATGATCAAACTAACCCAACTATGAACAACTAGTAGTGGAGGGATTAGGATCAATTTAAAGGAAGGGAGATGGAGTTAGGAGCCCATGAAAGAAGGAGGAAGGCCCACTTCTAAAGGGATGATCCCATATTGATAAGATCAAGAGCTCCAAATGAGAGAGCTCGACCATATCTCCACCAAAAAATATCCATCTCCTTGTCCTGGAAGCTTATAGAGCTTGAAGCTTCTCCTCCATTTGAGGAAATCAACGCAGTTTTTCCAATCAGAAGAGTGATGAAAGAACTAGGATAGAATGGGAAACCTTCCATCAGCACGGGAAGATAACTGGAGAAAAGCGGTGACCCAGAAATTTAGGGTTTGAGCTAAGCTTCTTCAAAAATTCTTGTTGTTGATGTATTTTTCCAAGGTGGATATATTGCACAGTATTCATCACAAGGCACTTCAGGATTGGGGATGAGAATTGAAAAAGGAAAAAAATTACTTTGTAACAGATGCCCCCTAAAGCATGAAGGAAGAACAGGGAGTGATGGGTGAAATGATTTACGAACCAAGGCAAGGACTCGGAAAACCGCTAGGAAACCTACCAAATCAAACACAATAAAATATATGATATCTCTGATAAGAATATTCCTAATAACATATCGTTGAATAGGCATCAAATCACATGAACCCACACCATGGTCACAACCATCCATTTGAAAGAAATCATGAAAATGGATCCACTGTATGGTCGTAGTCATCCGTATAGAAAGGATCATGTGTACAATCATGAATACTCAATAACTCCACATAGCCTACATAATAAAAAATGGGATCCAGGGTCTTCGTCACAATCTCGATTTACCCAATGTCTGTATCTAACCATGTGAATAGATGTGTTGATGTCGAACATGGTAGAAACCACCTGATTACCTGTCGATGATGAAAACCGTTAACAGGCACGAGAGAGACCACCAATAATGACAATGGCCCTCAAGGTATAACAACACAATCTTCAAGTGTGAACAAATGTGTCAAATTCAAACACTTGCATAATCATCCTATCGAAGGCCAATGAGGTGATCTTTTCATCAAATGCGAAGAACTTTCCATTGAAGCATGCAAGCTCCAAGGTACTAAAAATAAGTTTCTAAATAATCTTCCCGGATAATGAGTTGAAGTCGATGGGAAGTGATTCATCAAAGGAGGGCCATGATGATTCCCACATTATCGACGCGAAACAAAGGATTTTCCAAGACAAAAGGAGTGATTCAGGATTGTTACAGAGAATATCAGATAAGCATGGGATGTTTGACTTTGACAAAAAGAACATCTCTTGAACATATCAGCGACACGCCTCCAAAGCGTTGAAACACTTGACTCAAAATGGGACCAGAGGTCAGAATGACAAAAATGATAATCGAATAAGAGGCAAATTCCCAAAACCAGGAAGGAAAGTGACGAACGGAGGATATCCCCAACCTTACCAGAAATGCAGATGAGTGCCATGTTCAAGAGTGACCTATTTCCTAATACATAGGACATTTCACTTTCAATTTTTCCCCGTTCTTCCTCTTCGCCTGGTGAAAGTATGGATTCTAGTAACCAGGAAGCTAAGAAGAAGAAGAAGAGGACAAAGAAGAAGAAGCAAAATATGCAACGGGGAAACCAAGAAACCATATCTTCCAATGAAACTGATGTTGAAAAACCTTCCACTCATCCCCGCAAAGTAAAATCCACGTTCAAGTTATGTACGGGTGATCACCTTCTTAGGGATTGTCCTAGAATTCCCAGGATATTAGAAGTATGATCCATCAACTCACATCCGCCTTTGTCATTGACCTCTAGAGATCATGCTAGTGACAAACCCTCAACTAGTGATAGTAAGTCCCATGGGAAAAGCAGAAAGTCAAATTTCCCTATAATTTATGTGAAGGTAATACTCTCATTCACCTTTGTCCTTATATAGATTAAGCCTCCAAAGTGTTAGATAACCTTACGACTTCTTAGCTGTGACTTTTGGTTGTTTATCGAAAGATTTTTCATGATCATTCACTAGTTTATCAAGTGATCGATAAGAAGTCATCTCTGGTCAATCCCACTCTCTCCGAAAGTGAATCCCACGAGTCCGTTCTCAACCAACCATTGTTTGAAAAAACAGTTGACCTGATTTCAACTTGAGTTGATCAATTCTTTCCTATAGATAGTGCACCTCATACCACTGAGGTTCTTTTTGTTTCTTCATATTCCCATGATTTGGAGGGAAATCCTCCCATTCCCACGATACAGGAGGACGATCCACCCGTTCCCGTAACACAAGGGGGCATTTCTCTCGTTCCCACGGAACCCCCTTCAAGTAATCTGGTCACTTCCTTTGACTGGAGTCAACTAACAAGATATCATCTTCCTTCTTACATTCCCTTTGAGATCACGGTACAGGCCTATAATGTGGTCGTACCTGGCACAATAATAGATGAAGGTGCATCTATTATTATTCTATCCTCAACTACTTGGAAAGATTTCGGTTCTCTACAGCTTGTGCCTATTACCCATAATCTATTAGCATTTAACAAAGGAATCAATAAAGCGTTAGGGATCCTTCCGGAGTTTCCTATTACTTTGAGAGGAAATACTGTCTATATAGATGTGATGGTTGTGCAAGGAACTTTGGATTTTAACTTACTTCTTGGGCTTGACTATACTTATTTCATGGGAACTCTTGTCTCTTCTCTATTTCGTGTGATTTGTTTCACACATGAAGGAATAATTGTGACCATTGATCAAATTCCGTTCATCAATCCTAATTTTCCTCCCAGCCAAAAAAGATCCATAAACATGTCAGTGGTATCATCCTTGCCGCGGGTCAATTATGTGGCCACCAGTTCCGTGCTTGTGTATGCTGATGATCTGGTCAGTGATATAGTGCATCATGTACTGGTGGCATTAGACCCTGCTTTCCAAAGTTCTGTTATCCCATCTGATGAGAACCTATTGGAAGCCATGACCTCTTATGGGTTGTGAGCAGGTGTTTGGAGCAAATTTATTTGTCTTGTGTCAAGCTCCTTAAAAAATGAAGCAAGGTGCCATCATGATAGTTCTTTTACTATGTCAACCTAATGAAATAGGTCCCTATGAGCATATCTCTTTTACTGTTTCAAGATCATTAAAAAATGAAACAAATCCCCTTATAATTCGAGTCTTTGATTTGATCTCCAGTGGAGTCACCAATTTTGTTGTGAAGACAATCCCCTTTGTGGATAGAGGAAAAATCTCTAGCCCTAGAGTGGGTCTAGCAACGTACGAGATTATCTAATGGACACTTTCTTAGTAAATATTCAAATCAGGATGAGAAAGGGAAAATGACCTACCTCTTCCTGATGTTATGGTAAACCCTTTGATGAAGGCCTTGATCCAAAATCCTTCAGGCTCTATCCTCGCTACTTGTGGCATTTTATTACCTGCAAGAGATCAAGGGACAAAAAAAAACGTGATCCAATACAAATCATACATTGAACATCATCTACCTAACAGATAAAGGAGCATTAGGCTACTTGTATGGATATCCCAACAAATATATAAAGCAAAAAATCAGATGTATTATTGATAATATAAAAGAGGAAGCTTATAACTGTGGTCGTCATGTTGGAGGCCTCCCTTTGGAGTATTCCAAGTCCAAACCAATTCTCTTCAAGTGATCCTTCTCCTAAATGTAAATTTAGGCATTAACATAACATAAGATACAAAGGATTAATGAACAGACTAGCCCAACTATGACCAACCAATAGTGGAGGGATGGGGATCAATTTATAGGAAGGGAGAGGGAGTTAGGAGCCCATAAAAGAAGGAGGAAGGACCACTTCTCAAGCGATAATACCCTATTGATAAGATCAATATCTCCAAATGAGAGAGCTCGACCATATCTCCATCGAACAATATCAAACTCGTCGTCCTCGAAGCTCCTAGAGCTCGAAGCTTTTCCTCCATTTGAGGAAACACTGCTAGAAAGGGTTCAATGTGGTTTTTCCAATAAAAATATCATTGATAGTGTTTAAGCTAGAATGAGCAACCTCCCATCAGCACAGGCAGATAACTGGAGAAAAGTGTTGACCCAAAAATTTAGGTTTTGAGCTAAGCTTCTTCAGAAATTCTTCAATGCATCTTTCTTTTAGTCTTTAAAGGATATATTGATGTATTTTTCCAAGGTGGATATATTGAATGGTATTCATCATAGGGCACTTCAAGATTGGGGACAGGAAGTGAACAGGGTGACAAATTATTGTGTAATATTAAGTCATGGCCCCTTACCCCATTACTCAATTGTTTCAACGTTTAAATAGATGTTTGGGTCGTTATTTTAACAAGGACCATGGTAACCCATACAGTTAAGTAATTGCATTTCTTGCTGTGTGGTCGATATTTTAAATCCACCAGAGGTTAATTCATACTTCAAACAATTTTTTGGTGGCCCCCATGTTTCCACGTGGTGGCCTCCGGTTGGGCCACGTGGCATCATGTGGTTGGCCACCATCCAACCAATGAAATATCCCCACACCAGCACCATTCAGAGCATGTCACATGTCAGGAAGTGGTAGGCCCAAAAATAAATTTTATTTTGAACAATCACAAGAGTCCATTTGGTAGCCTGCCACTGGCACAAAATTTTCCCAATCAGCTGTCTTTTTTTCAAACTTTTCTTATTTGGGAAAACAAACATAACTCATTTCCGGGAGCATACTGTGTCGATTTTCCCTGAAACGAGATGCGTCAGATTCATAATGACAAGATATACGCATTCATTGAAGTTACTCACCGTTCTGAAAACTTTCATTTTTGAGCACCTAATCAGACAGGAACTCCAGGCATGAGCCATACAACTAGTCAACAAACATTTATTGCTATAGGACCGAAGCCAAGATAAATGATATTCAACACTCAAACTTAAAATATTTTTCTTACTTAGTGCATGATTCCCTAGCAAATATGATTATATATGAGTGCTTCTTACGTAAATAACATTAGTGCAACATGAAGATAATATCACAAAGGTCTTCCCATATCTTGACACATATGCCATTGTTAACCAGATGCAAGCTCAAGAATGAATGAAAGAATAAACCATTATTAATATTATGTTATGGGTACTTGGAATACATTTCCATGCCATTTTTAATCCCCTATTCATTAACTCAAGTAAACTATCTGCCTTATGCCAACATATAATAAGTGAATATAGGAAACATAAGAAATCGTGAGTCTTCCATAGATGAATCATCCCTCATTCACTGCATAGATATTTAACATTATATAGGAATTCACATTCCTCATTATGTCATAAAAATTATCCAACCCAATGAACCAATATCATCACAGGAATTAAACCCTACACGTTAACAAAATTCATAAAAATCAATGCATAAAGGCTTGAAATTAATTATGTTATTAAAATATGCCTAGAAACTGATATTGGGACTTCAACTCTCCACCCAACTATAGAAAAGTTGCATCTAAGTCTTTCTTGCAACTGTCACCCCCAACCTATATTCTAATGCTTCAGCTAGATTTCTCTCAAAGGAGTTTCAAACCACTACTTCAACTGAAACAAGGTGTCTCAAGGCTACCCTTCCTTCACCCACCAGATATTACAAGACTTCACATTAGGAAAGTAACACATTTTTCCATGCATAGGGACTTATAGATCAGTATCCCAACTTCTCCAGAGATTTAGATACAAAGAGTCTCAATTCAACAATGGAGAAAGAGATATAGTTAATAGCATGGAGCATTGATCAACTATGGTGCCTTTTTAAGGAATAAATTTTCTCTTTCCATTTCTTAAAGGTTATCTACCATCAAATTCTCCAGTGGATTTATCAACCCTGGAAGGCATAACCACTATTCTGTGATATCAACCAGCAAGCCTCTTGGGGTTTCTTAGCTAGCTATCATCAGAGTTATGCTCTTATCCCTGATTTCTCTCAGTCCTGATATCTACTCTTCCCTCTCAAAAATCCAGCTTGATCTTTTAGGAGCCTCATGACCTCCCTACTTTTTCCTTTGTTCCATTCCTATGGTTGTTTTTATGAGTCGTAGGTGCTTTTCCACAGAGATTTTTGCCTATGTTTCTCTTGTCAACCAGAGCCTCTCAGTATCCATTTTTTTTTCTAACAAGAGCTTGTTGGCCTCCTTTTTCTTGTTCCAACAGGAGCCTCCCGACCTCCTCTTTTCCTCAGTGTGCCTCCCACTCTCCTCCTTAACACATGGGAGAATGTGAATAGAGAGAGATTCCCCTTCCTGTAACGCATGAGAGAATATTCCTCCCCCAGAGAATTCCCTCTCCTTCTTGTAAATTTTGTTTCCTTCTCGACCACGAAGGTTGTGTCCTTTTTCTAGAGGAGTCACACAACCCATCCTAATTTGATCTGAGTATGAATTTTAGCTTTTTTGTTCTAATTTAATCTTCATATTTAAATATTTATTTGATGATCTTTTGCTTGATGTAGAAAGGTTTCCTTGTTGTTATTTGTGTCAAATAGGTATATTAACCGAGTTTTATAAGTGAATTCAAGAGCATAAAGTATGAAAATCAAATTTTGAACAAAAACAATAATATACATAGAAAACCATCACAATTGATCCATCAACACAAAGTTTTGATGAAGGATTTCACCCCTCCTGGGATACATCTCCTTGGTCCATCTTCTATGGCTTGGGCCCCTGTATTAGCTCAAAAGTGAAAAAAAAAAAATTGTTTACATTCACCTACAGCTCCTGAAAGATGCTCCAATGAGTTCATAATGTCCAAAACATTCAGAAATGACTCTTCATTCTCTCAATTTGATCTTACACTGATCTAGGCATGGCCTTCCTTCTTGGTGGCCCTAGGATTCCCTTTTCTTCAAAGTGACAAAAACGCCTTTATAATTGATCCTCTGCCTCTGCAACCTATACCAATGGATTCAGAGCATCCAAATATGCTAGGAATGACTCTTTCTGAGCCAAAATTGGTTGAAAATTTCTCAAGCTATAGCTCATTTAATTTTCCTAATAAATCTCCTCCATATCTAGAGAAGACTCCAGATAAGTCCGCCAAATTTGGTAGTCTGCTGAAACTGGTGGAACCGTCGAAATCTCCACCAAATTTAGCTACTGTTTAAATTAATTAAAACCAGATTAAATGGTGATAATCATGGTTTAATGGTGCACTAAGCGCGTTTTTACAAATCAGATTTAACAAACTTAAACTATGGGATTAGTATTAATTAATCTGCATCTTCAACTTAATCCCGCGCATAATAAAAATTTCCCACATCGTTGGTTGTATGGCTTGGTCTCATGGGGAGGGGTTTGGCCCCATCCAAACCTGCGTCGGTGATTTTGTATAACAATAAATAGATGACGGGTGCATAGGTTATTAAGAAGAATGTTGATGGCTCGATTGGATGGGCGAAGAGTGGTATGGGGGAGGTTGTGGGGTCGAGCCCTGACCTCTGCCCAATTTGGATGTAATATTTTTCCCTCCAATAAACCATTTCTAACCCGTCCTTTACCATAGTTAAAATACTTTGAAATTTGATTGAGTTTAGACTTTGGTTTAAAAAAATAATCTGCCATATATAATATATATGCTCCACCAACCTTTAAAATGTATTAACCTTTGGACTATGGTAAAATAAATATTCCATCATATAAATTAATCTGAACATTGGTATATGAAAAATTTGAAAAATTCAACCACCATGTTAAAAATGAAATTTGAACCTTGGAGTTGGAGAAGGTCCACTAGAGGGGCACGTGGAGGCCCTTGGTTGCACCACGTATCATCCTCTGGTTGGGTTGTCCCTAACCATATAGAAAAAATTCAACTTCAACCTTAGGATAAAATTGTAAAAAAAAAAAAAACACTTTCAAACAAAACTAGTGAATCCTGTTGTGACACTTGTCACAGTGTCATTGGGAAAAAACTGGAGAATATTCCCTACATGTTGACTGGGTTACCATGTCATCAACCTGTCACTGTTCTGCAATTTTTTAGTTATATTGGAGATTTTTGTGGTGTATATTTTTAGATGCAAAACTCGGAATATCCATAGTCTTCATTTTTAGTCTACATTCTGATTCTAAATCAGGACTCATATTCCGGAAAAACCTGCTAAGAAGAGAATAGATTAGGGTAAATAAATAGAGGAACGAAAGATGAGAAGTGAAAGAGCCGACCAACTCCTAATATTTAAAAAGATTTAATTAATTAATTAGTTATTTATTTTAGTTTTTTAACCAAATTTAATTCTAATTAGAATAAAAATAATTATTTATTTATTTATTTATTTTAGTTTTTTAACCTAATTTAATTCTAATTAGAATTAAATTTGGTTAAAAAACTAAAATAAATAACTAATTAATTAATTAAATACTTTTAAATATTAGGAGTTGGTCAGCGCTTTCACCTCTCATCTTTCTTTCCTCTATTCAGTTTACCCTAATCTATTCTCTTCTTAGCAGGTTTGTCCTGAAGATGAGTCTTGATTTAGACTCGAAACGTAGACTAAAAATGAACACTGTGGATATTTCGAGTTTTGCATCTCAAAATTTTTTATTGCATAGGAAAACAAACAGCGGGCTCTATCTCCTTCATCTGAACTTTGTTTTCGAGAAAACGAATTGCTCCGGATTCCTGGCGATGAGCTCTTCGTTGTCGTTCAGTTTCCAATCAATTTTGAGCACTTTTATTTTTGAGATTTTACACTGAACACCTGATCATTCCTCCCCACTAGAAGCCTTTTGGACCCCAAAGTTTTTTTGACTACTAATCATGTGGATGAGGGTACTGTTCCCTCACCCTTCCAGTCTCTATCCACTAAAAGTTTCATATTTTCATCAATTGGGGCTTTTCACAAAAGCTAAGTTGTTTCCTTGATTCTTGTGACCTTCTCTTGTTGTTACTCACACCGTCATGCTGCTATTTTTCTGAATTTGTAGAGCAACAATCTATTCTTGCAGAAACCATCTTGTTCCTACCTTGTTCATTAATCAAAGGAAACTTAAAAACTGTCTCACCTTGCACACTGTCACCATTGTGATTCTTAACTGATCTTGCTTCGTACTTGCGTCGACTCTTGACCAAGTATCTTTGTCATTTCCATGTACCCTTTGGAAACCAAAAAAAAACGTTTGTGGAACCCATGCCTTATTTTTCAAACTGCTTTGTCACTTTCTCTTTGACCTTTGCACTCTCTTGCACCGGCATCTTGTTTCCAACACTACTCAATACTGATGTTGACTACTGCAAATCTGTCACATCTTTCTCACCTTCTTTCAAAAGAAACCTATTAGAATCTTGAAACATATAATTACTAGCATAAGTATATTTTTGAAAGGTTTTATTCAAAATATATCTTTGTTTGATCATAAACAATGTCAAATTCTGACTTGCATTCACTATCCTCTTCATTTCTCCTGCATGTATAAGAGACAAACTTGTCTTCTTCTTATGCGCTCTAACTATGTACTCAATACCATATTTAAGAAAGTGGTAATTATTCTCATGGAAATGAAATACTGAGTTCCTATCATACAGATAAGGACTTCCCAATACAATACCTGATATCTCAAGCATCACCACATCAAGTTCAACTTCATCAAGAAAGTTTGAATTGATGGTGAACCTTAGTATGCACTTCCTTGTAACCTCCAAGTTTTCATTCTTTCATATCCACCCTAAAGGATAAGGTATTAGATTTCCAACAGTATCAATGTCTAGCTGCTTAACCAAGCCTTTGGAAGTCATGTTAGCTTGTTACCCACTATCAAAAAGTGTAGGGCGGAAACGTGAAGCTGGGTTACACTTTTGTGAGAATCGGGGCCCGAAATTTTTTTCCAACAATAGTTCGGCTGAAAATTTTTACAAGTTCGGCCGAACTTTCCTATAAAGTTCGGCCGAACTCTAGATTCCATTTACAATGATGGCACACTGATGGCGCTGGCAAACAGAATTTTTGCTGGAGTTTGGAAAACCGGCAATTAAAGTTCGGACGAACTATGAGTTCGGCCGAACTTTTACTTTTAAAATAGTTCGGCCGAACTATTTTCTATAAATAAATCGCCCGCGAAAGATTATGGTTTACTGTTTCATTGTTCGCGCGTTGTTATTGCGGTGTATCGTGTTCGCGCTGTCGCTGATGCCGACGCCCTGGTGCTGCTGTCGCCGCCCTATTGCTCCTGCCATCCGCGCAGGTAAGGTTGGTCCTCTGGCTTTAAGATACTTCTTGCCTTCTTGTTTTTCCTGGAGAGATGGGCAACTCTTCTTTCCCCATGGACACCACCTCTCTTTTGGCCCGGTCTAGTGGTTTTGATATGATCTTTCGGCTTTCATACTTTAAAATTTTGTGGTAACTCCACTATTCCCTTAATTTTGGGACTGGATAAAACTGTGTTTACTGTCAGGGGAATGAAATTCTATATGTAACCGAATTTTAATTTATTTATATATACATGTAAAAAAAATTATACCTCTCTGATCTTAGTTGTATTGTAACCATTATCGTATATAATTAATATGCGTCTAACAACTCTGGAATTGTATCGATATATTGTGGATCCATCTGAATTTCAGTGGTGTTTTTCAATGGGATGATATACATGTTATATGTCTATCTATGCGTAAGATGCTTCGATTTTTATTAGTAGGAGTTTCTGCCAACAGAGTCACTATGCGCTGAATTGTGTACAACCCAAACTCATTGCTTTGTATTTTCGTATAGTCATTTGATATTTATTGGACACTAAAAGTTGTCCCAGTTGTCAATTTTCATAGAATATGTGTTTACAGAAAACTGGTATAAGTTGGTCTCAGTTTTCAAGCTTAATAGGAAATTTTCTTGCAGAGAAATGATGTAAAATGGATAGATTAGTTACTTCTTATTTCTCTACATTATTTATTTCTATACAAATTATATAGTGGCCTAGTGTATTACTTTCCTCATTTACTTTGTGACTGGGTTCAACTCGGCAATCCTACATCAACTCCTCAGCCTTTTAGATAGTCTCTGTCGCAAGATTTGTCCTGCATTTTCTAAACTTACTTTTATTAGTTAGTGTCGTTCCTGGTAACTCATCGCATGCATGTACTATTTTCGTATGACACTATACTACTTTTGTCCTATAGTCCTTTTTCTCCTAACTTGTTCTCTTTGCAAGGACAGGAAGCCTCTGATCTCAGTGTCTCCTGGTGGAATTGGGACAGAGAGCTACCATACTAGGATAATAAGACTCAACATAAGTAAAACTCTACTCACATGCTTACCTCCATCGCACCACCATTTACATCAGTTGACACCTCGAATTTAATTTGATAACTTGGTAAAAAAATCCATGTGAGGATAGCATATTATTTTCATAATTAACTTACTATAATAAAATCACATAATCATGTCTTATGTATGCTTGGACAACTATGTCCCGACAGGGTCTACCTACTATGATAACCCTATCATGTGTTTATGTTTTGGCATAACCTGGATACTACTAATCATCATGAAAAATAAAAATAGTTATAAGTAGCAGGTAATACCCACTAAGGGTAAAATCGTAACATATTCTCAACCAGGCTAACATATAGTCTGTACCCACCTATTAATCTACATAAATTCATCATAATTTCATGACAGTTCATTTCTATTCAAACACACTACTTGTAGCTAATAAATTCACAGTACCAATTCATCATCAATATAACACACAAAGAATAAATACTAGAATTCTATGAAAGAATCATACTAACTGGGAAAGAAAAAATTTCCTCCAATCCACGAGCTTTTTCCTCCCATCTCTCCCCGGAGCAGAGACCTCCACCCCTAGAACTAACAACCTCTTCTTATTCTGGTGAAGGCACTTTTATGCCTACTTTCCCCAAGGATTATTTCTATAACAACGTTCTGTTATTCTAGGTTGATGATCCCCTTACCCTAGGCTTTTTTTTCACAAAAGTATAGTTTTTCTTCGTTAAAGCTTGTTTTTTCCACAATGTTGCTTTTTCTACCCCTTCCTAGTGCAATTTCCTCCTCACTGGGGTTTTCTTTGATATATTTCTCCAATCTAAATTAAATTTAATAATTTCTTACTCCATAAGGGTTTTTCCTAGGAGAGTTTTGGAAAGTGTCAAAATTCCATCCTATTCACATGGATTGGAATTTAGCATCTCTATAACTCCGTCTTTTCCAGATTAGTATTCAAATTTTCTTAATATTATTCAAATAAAATAATCCTTAAAACATTATAATTGTTTCTTTGGTCGAACATAGTAAATTTTCATTCCTACAAAAATTTAAAATCTAAAACATAATGAACTAAAAATCTGGGATATTACATATCTCCCACATAAGTAAAAGTGAAGGAGAAAGGAGATTCATTCTAGCCAACAATTGAGTTAAGTTGAACTTGGGTTTCTCTGATTATGGTGGAGTGACAAATATATAAGCTATATTTCATCCAAGTAGCTTTCAATTTAAACTTATATCTAATGTTAAATTATATAAAAGAATAACAGTAATTCAAACTTCAAAATAATATTTAGAGTTGGTATAAAATGTGACATAATTTTCTTGCGTGGAAAAACATAGTTACTGAGAGTTCAAAACTCATGCATTTGAATAGAAAGTGGGTATACGAATGAGCAAGTAGATTTTTTCTAGAAATGATTAAGTGAAGGTTGATAGAGAGCCACACAAAATTGCAAATTCATACCTTACCAAAATTGTTAGATCCTTTTAAAGAAAACATATTTAATCAACTTTCATTAAAATATATGATAAACTCAACCCAATTTTATGAAAAGTAGTATACCATTTTTTACATAATTTCACATAATACAAATAGATATAAATTTTAATTAAGTATTGTTATAAAGATTTAACTACCCATCAAGAGATGGCCAAGTTATTGAGACATGGCATCATCACAATAAAAAACCAAGTACAAATTGTAGTAATCCTAGAATCATGCTTTACATGAGGTAAAATTGGGGAACTCATGACTTGTACTATAGATAAAAAAACATTTACCCTTACCAAAAAATATATGATAAAAATTGACAAACTACATAAGCTTAAGCTTAAGGGGATATAATCCTTCTTGACTTCCATATAGATAATGAAAATGATTGTTACAAGTCTCATGTTGATTCTCATGTTATTTTATAAACCTTGATTGGAAAGAAAAATATGAGGGCATAAATGTAAGAAATATAGAACATACTAGATTTAACAGCCCCAAACTGGATTTTACTCTCAGGTACTGGAACCTCTACAAAGGTTCGACCTGGAAACATAGTTTTTCCTTAGGTTTCTCCACTTGTTCTATGTCCAACTTGGATAGCCTACAGTTCAATATCCTTCTTTTCATTTTTTATATCCCCTCTTGGATAACCATAATATATTGAAATGGAGCTAGCGAACTCAAATATAGTATTGTAAATCCCTTGCTAAGTTAGATGAGGATTACATATGGTCTTTAATGAGCATTTGGACTCTTTAGATATATATATAAAGAGTCCAAAAGCTCATTCAAGACCATATGTAATACATAGCCTCCTCATATAATATATAAAACTTTAATCCATGTGCTTAACCTTAACATTGACACAAATGGAATACAATTTTAGTCGTTGCTTTATGATAGAAAAATATGCAGATGAATATTGCCCACATATCCGAAGTCAAAAGGGATAGATTAAAAAGGGATGCTCCGGTCATCTATAAAAGATAAATTAAAGAAGCATGACATATTAAAGTAATGTAAATTAGATATGCATACCAATTATGTTCATATAACACAAAAAATAGATGATTCAATACAAATGTCACATAGAAGTCATATTTATCTCATGGGCCTTCAACTTAAATTATATATTTAGCATAATACATTAAGCTATAGGAGATAAATCAAAGAAGCATTTGAATGTAAATTAAAAATGTGTAATAATTATGTCCTCATTTAATATGTACAATATGTTTGGTTGAATCCACATGAAAAACAAGACTCCCAACCGTGAGAAGAGGAAATTACATCATATTTCTCCCCCCTAGCACAATTACCAGTACAATTAGAATTTAACAGCCCCAAACTGGATTTTACTCTCAGGTACTGGAACCTCTACAAAGGTTCGACCTAGAAACATAGTTTTTCCTTAGGTTTCTCCATTGGTTCTATGTCCAACTTGGATAACCTACAGTTCAATATCCTTCTTTTTATTTTTTATATCCCCTCTTGGATAACCATAATATCTTGAAATGGAGCTAGCCAACTCAAATATAGTATTGCAAATCCCTTGCTAAGTTAGATGAGGATTACATATGGTCTTGAATGAGCATTTGGACTCTTTAGATATATATCTAAAGAGTCCAAAAGCTCATTCAAGACCATATGTAATACATAGCCTCCTCCTCTAATATATAAAACTTTAATCCATGTGCTTAACCTTAACATTGACACAAATGGAATACAATTTTACTCACTGCTTTATGATAGAAAAATATGCGGATGAATATTGCCCACATATCCGAAGTCAAAAGGGATAGATTAAAAAGGGATGCTTCGGTCATCTATAAAAGATAAATTAAAGAAGCATGACATATTAAAGTAATTTAAATTAGATATGCGTACCAATTATGTTCATATAACACAACAAATAGATGATTCAATACAAATGTCACATAGAAGTCATATTTATCTCATGGGCCTTCAACTTAAATTATATATCTAGCATAATACATTAAGCTATAGGAGATAAATCAAAGAAGCATTTGAATGTAAACTAAACATGTGTAATAATTATGTCCTCATTTAATATGTACAATATGTTTGGTTGAATCCACATGAAAAACAAGACTCCCGACCGTGAGAAGAGGAAATTACATCCTATTTCTCCCCCCTAGCACAATTACCAGTACAGTTAGAATTTAACAGCCCCAAACTGGATTTTACTCTCAGGTACTCGAACCTCTACAAAGGTTCGACCTGGAAACATAGTTTTTCCTTAGGTTTCTCCATTGGTTCTATGTCCAACTTGGATAACCTACAGTTCAATATCCTTCTTTTCATTTTTTATATCCCCTCTTGGATAACCATAATATCTTGAAATAGAGCTAGCCAACTCAAATATAGTATTGCAAATCCCTTGCAAGTTAGATGAGGATTACATATGGTCTTGAATGAGCATTTGGACTCTTTAGATATATATCTAAAGAGTCCAAAAGCTCATTCAAGACCATATGTAATACATAGCCTCCTCTTCTAATATATAAAACTTTAATCCATGTGATTAACCTTAACATTGACACAAATGGATTACAATTTTACTCACTGCTTTATGATAGAAAAATATGCATATGAATATTGCCCACATATCTGAAGTCAAAAGGGATAGATTAAAAAGGGATGCTCCGGTCATCTATAAAAGATAAATTAAAGAAGCATGACATATTAGTAATGTAAATTAGATATGCGTACCAATTATGTTCATATAACACAACAAATAGATGATTCAATACAAATGTCACATAGAAGTCATATTTATCTCATGGGCCTTCAACTTAAATTATATATCTAGCATTACCTTAAGCTATAGGAGATAAATCAAAGAAGCATTTGAATGTAAATTAAACATGTGTAATAATTATATGTCCTTTCTAGTTCAATAAATAGATAATAATTTGGCTCAACTATGCCTTGTACATGTTTTCCTTTAAACCTTTACTTTCCTAGCACATTTTCATCAAAAATTTTATTTGTCAATTTTTTATTATATATTATGTTTTTTAATTAATTAATAATGGCCATTATTACCGAAAGGGATTTTACAAATTTATCTTTTATAAAATGAATTATGGGGGGCATATTGAGATGGTTATCTCACTTTTTACTGATTCTTCTAATATTCCTATAATTTTATGAAAGAAAATATGAATTTGAAATGTTTGTATAAATTTAATGAGGATACATGAGTTGATTTGGAGAAGACCATCATCACTTATGTCTAGATTGAGAGAGGGCATCATCACAATAAAAAACCAAGTACAAATTGTAGTAATCCTAGAATCATGCTTTACATATAAGGTAAAATTGGGGAACTCATGACTTGTACTATAGATAAAAAACATTTACCCTTACCAAAAAATATATGATAAAAATTGACAAACTACATAAGTTTAAGCTTAAGGGTATATAATCCTTCTTGCCTTCCATATAGATAATGAAATTGATTGTTCCAAGTCTCATGTTGCTTCTCATGTTATTTTATAAACCTTGATTGGAAAGAAAAATAGGAGGGCAGAAATGTAAGAAATATAAAACATAATGAAACACAACGTAAGAAATAGAGAACATAATGAAACAAACACATACATATATCTCTAGACAATCAATACAATTATTTTCCTATGAATCCTTATGGGAGACAAGAAACCTTAAAAAGTAATGATGCTCTAGACTCCTTTTTCCCTAGGAAATCCTTATGGGAGAAAAACAACACTAAAATGTAAACATGCTCTAGAGTTAGCTACTGAATTTTAGCGTGTAAGGTTGCTATAAAAACTTAACTTCATACATTTTTCTCTCTAACTTCACACTCCTAGTTGTATTTTCAACTATGGAACAAAATACAATAACACAAAATGGAACTCTTATTCCTCCTAGTGGCCAAGTATTTAACATAGCGTGATAGCCAATTAGGTGTAAGATTTGACTTTGTCAACCATTAACGAGGTTTGTGATTTTAGACCTTTTAGAGTCTTGTTAAAATTCCACATGTAGCTAGCTTTCCATGCATGAGTAATGGGGCTAAAATTTCATTCTCTCGTACCATGGTGGTCAACATGAAAGGTCAACTTACTAAAGGCATAAATTTTGAATGAACTTCATTTGATGTTTTTCTTACACCGTTGGATATGTCTTTAAGTGTAGAATAATGGTCAAGATTTCGGCACAAGGGATAATCGTTTGACCCCCAGAAATGTCATTTAATACCTCAAAATGACTCCAAAAGGTTTTAGACCCCAATTCTCCACCCACCATTAAAATGACCCTACAAGTTGATTCTTTCAGTTTTTTCACTCTATAAGCATCAAAATATAATATGACAAATAATATAATTATCCAATCTTATAATATTATACAATCTTATAATATTTGAAACCTAATGTCTTTCCCATACCAAAGTATGTTCTTTTAAAACATGTTTTCTTGGTGATATGCGTGATTTAGAAATGATTGGGAGAGTGAAATTCCTCATTTAATATGTACAATATGTTTGGTTCATGCCACTAAGCCAAGAATTTTAAATTCAACTGACTTTTAATATAACCAACTAAATCCTGCAAAAAAAGAATAAAACAATTTATGTTAGGGTTGTGGATTCAGGGATTGAAACAACACACCATGATATTTCAAATTTAAAAATGATGGTTTGAGTCCTAGGTAGCTTAGAATCATATTTGTTTTCAAAATAAGGATGCACTCCAATTTGATTCTCATGATTAGGTTGTAATCATGAGGCTCTCGCTCAAGAGTGGACCTTCCCAAAATCTTGTGACGTCTTGTCACAAACAAAAACCATCAAACTGAAAACACATCATTCAAGAAACATAGCTCGTTGACATATCATTTTTCTCCTTCAAAGAAAAAAATTCACATCATGTGAATATCTCCATGTACTCTTACATATTGGTGTACAAAACCATCAACCAAACACAAGTCGACAAAACATGCCTCTTCAAACAGCTGACTCTCAAGTCAAATAATAGAGCTCATGTACAAATTTCCTTCCTATATTCTTTATCAACCTCTTCTAGTGATTCTTGAAAGGTGTGAGAAGAGAGTCATGGTCACTGAGTTGAGCAAGAGAAATAGTTTGGTATGACAACATTACTTGTGATAGGTCTAGCTAGCAGGCTACCAAATTACATGGTAATGGCATTCAAAATGTGAAAATTCCCATTTCACTTGGAAATAAGATGGTAGAGAAAGGTATATATGAAAGGAGATATCCATCTATGGTAAAGAAATCAAATAGTTCTATCAATTCCACCTTGCAACTCTAAGAGACATTGAATTAAATTTCATCTCAAGACAAGGCTTTGAGAGGACACTCTCAAAGCCAACCTTCGTTATGGCTTTGAAACACATGGTAAGTATCAAGACTTAGCAACTTTATTTGCATAATTTTTTCTAGCATGGACCTTAATGTCATAGCCTTATTTTGCCTAAATGAATGCAAATTTCCTTGCCATTTGGCTTGTGACATTCATAATTCATGCTCATGGAACATGATTGTGTTGCAATTGTGATAACATTTGCTGTATGTAGAAGCTAATAAAAAATGATCGAAAATGACATTTTTGCTCTATTTTTTTGAAGATTTAAGGAAAATTACACTAAGTAGCTTCCAACCTCATATGACCATCATGTCAAACTCATCTTAGGATTTATGATTTATGATTTATGATTTTTACTTTCTTTTTAATATAATCGATACGGAAAGATGACAAAACTAATAAGGGTGACAATAAGAATAGAAGAAGAAAATAGTTTAAGATTGATCACAATAAATGCTATTTGTAATTGATTACATTATAATTATTCACATTCTATCATTCAATATTATTACATTGTCACTTTGCATTCAAAAATTTTATTTGATCATTTTCCATTATTAAAGTTATTCCACAATATTTATCATCTCAACAAATTGAGGTAATTAAGAAAATTTAAAATTAAAATGACTTGATAAATCTCAAACATATTTAGCATATTTAAAATGGTTATATTAATATTAGATGTATTTACATATTATTGATAAAATTAATCATATGTTTCTCATATTATCGATAGTTTTTCCTTGGTTGCACACAACTGAAGCCAACTTAGATCCATCTTAACTACGGATCTATCAAGTGCCGAGAGGGATCAAATCTCTCGAGGTGCAAACCTTTCCTCAATTTTTGCACTCAAAAAAGAGGTTTGCACCTCTAGATATTTGATCCCTCTCGGCGCTTGATAGATCCATAGTTATGATGGATCTAGGAAAATAACTTTCTAAAAATAAGTAAGGGAAAAGCAGCATAGGGAACAATTAGGAGTAGATTTAGGGCATAGGGAACAATTAGGAGTAGATTTAGGGCATAGGGAACAATTAGGAGTAAATTTAGGAACATGTGATAGTTGGGTGAGATAAAATCATATATTTTAATAAAATAATGGGAATTTGTAGGAGAGACAAATAGTGGATATGACATGTATTTTGGTGAATAATCAAATTTATGGAATTCAACAATTAATTATTTTTGTATGTGAAAACAAGATTCACACTTAATCCTCACCTAAAAGACTAAATTAAACACATTATTATTAAGGGGACGAGGAGCTTTCTAGGTTTTGAGCTCCCCATTGTTAGATGAGTTTCGTAATGGCATTCCAAGTATTTTTGTGAGAACTTATGATATTGTGATATTCTAATTACGAAATAGTGATCTTGAGTACACGCTGGATAATGTAGAAGATAGGAACTTTTTGATAAGGGGAGATAAGGGATGTGACCAAATTCCTATCAGTGAAAAAAAATTTCTTCACCTTCCTATAACTCCATTGTAGCTTTGGGGGCCAAAGGTAAGAAGAGTACCTTGGAATTTCTTGGGTGAAAAACCAAGTGGGTCACCAAATTTGGTCTAGTGCATTGGAATTCATTAAAGAATTGGTCATTGGAGTTGCTTCAAGCTAGGAGTGAGCATCGTCACCAACCTACATTGAATATTTTACACTCCCTAGGGTGAATGATACTTTAAATTGATTGACAGTCTAAGACTTTCGAATTTTTTCGAATGCCAAATGATCTTACAAAGCTAGTATTTATAATATCCTAGTAGGTCATTCGGTGACAACTTTTACCGGAAACTTGAAACAAAGAGAATCTATCCTTGGCTAGGACATCATGTAAGATGCCCGCCATAAACAGTAAAATTGTACTTAAAAGCTGAGATTCGGGCAAGTGGGGACAACCACTTGTTATCTCGTCCCTTGGAGGCTATGCCATATGGGGACCGAATCTGACCTTACAAAATAAAGTGAAATAATTTGTACCATACGGTCGGAAAACATATACAAGAACAATTAATATACAAGAACAATTAATTTCGTTCTAGAATATATATATCCAATACATATAACATTTTTCATCAATGCACATGTATAGAAAAACTACTTTCAGTTGATACTAGAGCACATGCTTGTACCCAAACAATTTGTAACATGTGCAAACCACAAATAACATAAGCAGCTCAATTTTTAGTTGAGTATTGGAAGTTCTAAAACATATTTAATCCAAAGATAATAAATTGTTGGACACTTCACTCAAAAAAATTCTAATGGAATTCCATCTTCAATAATCCGTTCATGATCGGATTTTGACATTTTCCATTTCTTAATTTTCGATTTTTTTCTTTGATTGAACTTCTATCAACTTTATGCGTGCTGCACACACCAAGTGACTATATTGAAAACTTATGGAATCAGGTTCATAGTCTTCAAAGTAAACAAATTCTCCACTTTGATGAGTTTGTCTGAAAAAATAACCTTTCAGTATAATAGACCCTCTGTCATACTGAAATCCGTGATCATTATAGTCTTGTAATAATTTCATTTTTCGTTCAGTGCAACGCATCAAATAACACTTCACATTTTCATCGTTGTCAATAGGTTCAATTACAGTAAAAACATCTCCTACACAATAAAATAAAAATTTAACATTTAATTATGCATATTTAAATTTATTTCTAGATCTTTAAATCATTAGAAAGTAATTCAAATGTTACCTTCTCTAACAAGATCAGAAACTCGATCACCATCGGATGATATTGTAGTTTCCTCTGATTTCATTTCTTCAAACATTTCAACAGACATTTTTCCCTTTGTATTTATCTCTGTATGTTTCCAATCGTTCACATACATTTTGTTTTCACAAACGTCATTGGATTTTGTGTTGTCTATGCAAACATCACAAAAACAAGAATATTTTCTTTTATCCAATGCAAACACATTTATGGACAACTTTGTTTGAATTGAATGCAATTTTCGAGTCCCTTTTATTGTTTCAATGTCATTTGCAATTGATCTATCTATGTCTTCGATTCCAATATGCCAGAAAACCTTTATATGGAAAATTAGAAAAGAATTTGTAAATATGATATCAAAATACAATTAAAAATAATCATTGCATGATAAATGTACAATGTTTAAAATTATATTTCCAATATAAATTAAATTGAATGTACCTTCGCACTTCTCTTGATGGGTTTTTCTCATGGCTTAGAGCAGCGATGCACCATTGAACAACTTCTTCAGCGTTCACAAGTCGGTGTGAAGAGTGGTTCATTTGATATCTTCGAAGTACTCATTTTATGCATGCTCCTGCATTGTCATGTTCTCCTTTTCCATGGCCAGTCTCGAAGAAATTCCAACAATGTTTAAGGCAGGTTTTATTATGAAGACAACATAACCAAAAGAATGATCGTGCAGATTTGAATTGACCTGCGCATCTGTCTGACCATATCCAATGTTCACTAAATGTTATTCCACGATTTTTCAATGAATCATAAATTCTTTCAAAACAATGTTGTACAAAACATGTATCATGTGTACGATCGTCACTGATATAAAAGTGATATTCTTTAATGATATGTCGATTTTCACTCGTGCTTTCTATATGATCGAAATTTTGTTCAGCGTGTCTATATAGAATATGGATGAGCATGGAGACTTGGTCAGAATGATAGTATTCACTCTGAATTTCTTTTTGTGGAACAAATGTGTAGTTTTATGCAAAATCAATCACTGAAAAAATGGTCCCTGGTGGAAAAACTTCACGAGATTTTTTGAATTTCAAGTCTTTCCATCGAGCTCTATGGGAATTCTTGGTGTATTTGTAAATTTCTGCCTCAAACTTTCTCAAAAAGTCTATCAGAAAAATTTTGTCTTCTCGTAATTCGATTCTTTTAACACTATTTTCACCTTGAATCGATGTACCGATATATTCATATCTCTTCCATTTCACTTTCATGTTGGACAATGATTGATCATTTATATCAATACGATATTTGTTTTGAAATTTAGTCAAATTTCCACAATCATTGCATTTTTTACCACCAACACATTTCTTTTGTAAAATAGTTCATCGCTTTCTCTTTCACATAGAATTTGAGATATGAATTCACGGATAGTGGAAGGAGGAGGTGAATCCTTCCATAATGTTCTACCGAAATCAAGGAATGTGTCATAATATAACTCAAATTCCACATGATAACGGCACAACAAGTGTCGCGTACGGTGATAGGTTTTACATACCATGGTTTTTGTTGAACAAAAGCACTGAGTGAAACTTGAATTTGACGATTCTCTTCTTTGAACTTGTTGAATAACTCTATCTGAGTGGTTTCCAAGAGATGTTTTTCATGTTCTTCGTACTGATTTCATGCTATTCTTCTTCGCATCACATGTCTTGCAGTTGGTGAAACACGCGAATTGTTCTTCCAATATTCATATATTATTTTTTTAACATCTTCTCCAAGTCTATCTTTGTATGGTTGCCTACAAATAGCTCTCCAACAAGCGAGTTCATCATTTACATCTATTTGCGGTCGAAATTTTCGATGTTTGTGCAGAGTTTTTCACGAGGTTCCCAGTGCTCGTGCCATAGATGTTATCAAACGATTCTCTTGAGTACTTGGTGAAACCATTGCCATCTGTATTCCTCTACGTACATTTTGAAACATCTTTATCTCTAGATCTCTTAATTGACTTTATAGCACTACTCATATTTTTTATCACATCTTCCTTCATTTTTTTATCTTTGGTTGATTTTCGAATACCCAATAGTGTCGTCGCTTCTTTTAATTTCCTTGATGATAGGAGACCTTTCAACATTTGAGCCTGAACTGTCACTCGCTCATTTAAGAAATGCTTTTCAAAAATGCGGTCGACACGATATCGTATAACATGGTCAGGTTTTTTATCTCCATATGTGTGAGTGTCAAAATTTTCTAACATCTCATTATCGATAGTGATTTCATCTGTACATATTCGAAAAAATAGTACATATTCAATAAATCACTAAATTAATAAATATGTCAATAAATATTAGAAAAATTTTAAATATATCAATAGATCATAATATATACATTTACATACCCGCTTCAATTTCTGCTTGAGGTTGATTTTCTTCTTCAATATTTTGAGGAGTATCTCTGTCTGTTTACATTAAACAAAATATTTTTCAAACTAGTTCATCAAATAAAAATTAAGCTTCACATTTTACATTAGGAAAATTTTAAATATATCAATAGATCACAATATTTACATTTACATACCTACTTCAATTTCTGCTTGAGGTTGATTTTCTTCTTCAATATTTTGAGGAATATCTCTGTCTGTTTACATTAAACAAAATATTTTTCAAACTAGTTCATCAAATAAAAATACATTTTACATTAGGAAAATTTTAAATATATCAATAGATCATAATATTTACATTTACATACCTGCTTCAATTTCTGCTTGAGGTTGATTTTCCTCTTCAATATTTGAGAGGGCTTCTAACTTTCTTTTGCGAGATTGTCTAGTCTCTTCTCTACGTGTCTCAGGGTCTCTTTTTCAATCATATTTTCATGCACAAGTTCTTCGATTTCCCATGATAATAGGGTATGAAGTTCAAAAAATTTCCTTCAAAAAATTGGACAATAACTCAATTACAAAAAATATCACAAAAGATTTAATTTAAAAAAATTCAATGTAATTTTTTTGCAAAAAATACATATTCCAATTCAAAACATTTACTTTAAAAAAATTGAGAGAAAAATGTCTTATAAAAATGAAACGAAGCTCAAAAGATTTACTTCAACTCAAAACACGTACATACCTCCAAGAAATGTCTTTTGAATGTACGTCCAAGAAATTTTTGACAATTTTTGCCAAAATCACGCCGCCTCTAAGAAATGTCCTCCAAAAAAATTCTTTAAACCCAAAATTGTAAAATCAACCAAGAAATGCTCTTAAATCCAAACTTTGAAGAAAATTTTTTGAACCCAAACCAAGATCTTTGTAAAATGAGAAGAAGTGTGTGAAATGTGCGAAAATTGTGAATCATTTCGCGCCAATTTATATTGACGCGAAATGTGTTTTAGTAGTGGGCTCCGCAAAACTCTCCGGCCGACGGAGAGTTACACAATAGTTCGGCCGAACTTTTGATCAAAAGTTCGGCCGAACTATTAAGACGTTAGATTTAGCGGGTCTTAATCGGAAAACATAGTTCGGCCGAACTAAAGCGTCATCAATTACGCAAAAACCAGGTTCTGAATACGGTTTTGCAACTTTGGACTGATTAAACTCCATGAAAGGTTGTTAATTAACTGTCGAAACCAAGACAAGCATTTTCATAATTGAATCTACTTTCAGGAAATATAACTTTTATGGAATTTCATAAACGTTTAATAATTTTAATTATTTTTCTAATAAAATTGGTTCAAACAATTTCTGAGGGTCATTATGATTCAATGAAATCAAAATTTTGTATCTCCCAAAATACATTGTAAAAAAAATTGAAAAAATTATGGGGCATTACATTGGTCCGTCATCTCTAATGGGTAGCTTTTAGATTTTTAGTTTATAACTTATATGTTAAGAAATTTCTTGCGACGCAAAACATATCCAAAATACGCAGTTTTTCGTATTGGACCAGTTCAAAAAATTCTAGTAATTATGATATGCATCCATTGGCTTTGTAAATATGATGAAAACAAAGTAGAGTCTGTCTATATTGTTGTAACACATTTTGTTTTTTCAAAAACACAAATTTTCAATGAATACAACATTGCGTCATAACATGACTTCTTATGAATCCTTTGATTGTTAAGAAACACACACTCAAAGAAACGCTAAGTTGACATATCAAATCTGCATAAAAAATTTCAAAAAATAAGTAATAGAAAGCTAACAAAATTTCTCACAACTTTTATTTTTATCACAAAATGAAATTCTACACAGAAAAATTGTTATAGTTTGCAGAAAGTTGAAGAACCGAAAAAAATGAAAAAATTTTCTCAAAAAAGGGCAAAAAGTGTAACCCAGCTTCACATTTTCACCAATCAATCTTGGTATGTTTAGAGACAACTCTAATATGGAAAATTTCTATTCTTTTATCTTCATCTTGAGTGGCATTGGAACAATTTGAAGAACTAGTGCCTTCTATGTGTTTACCTTTCAAACCAATGGTTGTAATCTTTGTCTCATCTCCTGAATATGACCCTAAGTCATGTTCAACTATAGCAAAAATTTTCCCTTTTTCTTTGGCTTTCAGTTTGTTTGGCTTCAACTCTGGATGAAGTTTCCAACAGTGGTCTTCATCATGGCCATTCTTCAAACAAGGTTTGCATGTAATTTTCTCCTTCTCTCTTTTGACAGATATATTTCGCTTTCCACTTCCATAAAACTTTCCCTAAGTTCCTTTACCCTCACTTTCACTTTTCTCATCTATGTTTTGTTTCCCTCTTACTTCTAAGTGTGTGGCTTGAACACAAACCTCATCTATGTTTTTGGGATTAAACATGAGAATATGTTCCTAAGATAATTGTGCAAACCCCCAACATACTTTAACAAAGATTCTTGAGAATATAAATTAATACCCAAAATAAGAGCTCTTCTCCTAAATTCATAAGTATAATCTTGCACACTTTTCCCTTTCAACTGTCTAAATTTTTTCCAATCCATAATTGCCTTTTGCATTTAAGCTAATGGATAGAATTTCCTTTTAATGTTAGCAATAAAACTTGACCAAGACATAGATATATTACCGTAGTTTTTAATCTCTTCTTGAGTCCTTGATTCCCACCATACAAGTGCAGATCCTTCCATCCTCAAAGAATCTAATTGAATCTTTATTTCATCTTCATAAATGTTCTGAATCCTGTAGTACACCTCCAATTGACGTATCCAATTGTCCAATATTTTTGCATTTATCTCGCCATTATACATTTGAAGCTCAAATTTGACATCAAGTTTGAGTAAGGGTGTCTTTCCTCTTGTGGATTTTGAGTGAGTATGAGTGGTTTTTGTGGTGGAAGTGGAAGATGATGCTGATGGAGAAGATGGTGGAGATTGAGGTGGATTTCCTCCACTAGCCTTTGAACCCTTCTCTTCATCCTTCCTATCATCTGAATTTCCCTCTCCATGTGGATGCTTAGAACCTTCTCCTGCCATCCCAGCAGTAAATGCATCAAACATAACTTTAACCATCCTCTTTATGTCATTGAAGTTCCTCTTGACATCATCCTCTTCTGAATGACCTTCAGTTTCTCCAACACCTAACATGATGTCTATGGATTCAAGCTCAGATTCTGGTGCTTGTACCTCTTCAATCAACTCAGCTTCTTGAGACAAAACTAGAGGTTCTTCTAGTGTAGCTGTGAGTGGAACATTCTTCTAGTGTAGTTTTGAGTGGAACATTGGGTGGATATGGTGCTCTTGTAGATATCCTTCTTCTCATCCTAATCTCAAGACTTGAAACCAACAATTTCCCTTCACCTCTCTGCAACTTTAACCTTGTCAGCATCACAATTTGTGACCATTAAACTTGCACAAAACTCAAGAAACTATCAAGCAAATAACCTTTCCTTTCAACCAGGCTTTGATACCAACTTGATCTGAGTATGAATTTTAGTTTTGTTTTGCTAATTTCATCTTCAGATTTAAATTTTATTTGCTGATATTATGCTTGATATACATAGGTTTCCTTATTGTTATGTGTGTAAAATAGGTCAATTAACTAATTTTTATGAGTGAATTCAAGAGAACAAATTATGAAAATCAAATGCTAAACAGCAGCAACAATATACACAGAAAACCATCACAATTGATCCATCAACACGGATTTTTGATGAAGGAGTTCACCGCTCCTGGGCTACATCTCCTTGGTCCAACTTCCATGGCTTGGGCCCCTGTATTAGCTCAAAAGTGAAAAAATTGTTATTTAAATTCATCTACAGCTCCAGAAACATACTCCAATGAGTTCAAAATGTCCAAAACATTCAAAAATGACTCTTCATTCTCTCAATTTGGTCTTCAACTGATCTAGGCATGGCCTTCCTTCCTGGTGGCCCTAGGCTTCATTTTCTTCAAAGTGACAAAAAAACCTTTAGAATTTCTCATCTGCCTCTGCAACCTATACCATTGGATTCAAAACATTCCAATGTGCTAGGAATGACTCTTCCTGAGCAAAAATTGGTCAAAAAATTATCAAGCTATGGCTCATTTAATTTTCCTAGGAAATCTCCTCCAAATCTGGAGAAGAATCTAAATAAGTCCACCAAATTTGGCAGTCCGCCGAAACTGTGCAACTCCCGAAATCTCCGCTAAAGTTAATTTCAGTTTAAATTAATTAAAACTGGATTAAATGGTTAACTTTGTATAACAATAAATAGATGTCAAGTTCATAGGTTATTAAGAACCATGCTGATGGTCTGATGGTATGGGCGGAGAGTGGTAAGGGGGAGGTCGTGGGTTCAAGCCTCGACCTCTGCCCAATTTTGTTTTCCCTCCAATAAACCATTTCAAACCTGTCCTTTACCATAGTTAAAATCCTTTGAACTTTGATTAATTTCAAACTTTGGTTTAACAAAATAATTCGCCATATATAATATACCAGCTCCACCAACCTTTGAAATGTATTAACCTTCGGACTATGGTAAAATAAGCATGCCACCATATAAATTAATCTGAACTTTGTTATATGCGGACTTTGGAAAATTCAACCACCATGTTAAAAATGAAATACGAACCTTGGAGTTGGAGAGGGTCCACCAAAGGGGGGATGTGGCAGCCCCTGGCTCCACCACGTGTCAGTCTCTAGTTGGGTTGTCCCTAACTATATAAAAAAAATCAACTTCAACCTTAGGAGAAAATTATAAAAAAAAAATCACTTTCAAACCAAACTGGTGAATCGTGTTGTGACACTTGTCATATTTTCATTGGGAAAAAACTAAAGAATATTTCTTGCATGCTGACTGGGCTTCCATGTCATCAACCTGTCACTATTCTGCAATTTCTTATTTGTTTAGGAAAACGAACATCGGGCTCTATCTCCTTCATCCGGACTTTGTTTTCGACAAAACGAATTGCACCAGATTCCTTGCAATGAGCTCTTCGATGTCTTTAAGTTTCCAATTAATTCTGAGCACTTTCATTTTTTTTATTTTACACTTAGGACCTGATCATCCTTGGACAATGCATCCCATCCTCTTCATTAAATTTTTGTCCTTCCGTTCTCATAGTTTTTTTTTTCCCAACAAGAACATGGGTATGACCTTCTTTTTCTATTGAATTAATAACTTATTCAACTCATTAAAACCCACTCATTTAGCCCATGCCTGATATTAAAAACAATCAACTACCTCAAGTAATATCCTTCCTCAAGCAATGGAATTTGTCTTCCTCTCTCAGCCATTTTTTTTTATAATTGTATAATTACAAGGGTTTTATAAGGGGAATTAATCCAAACGGATATTACAATCCCATCTCCCTTTAGGGGAAGACCGTCCTCAGTGTTTTGTGTCCATATGAAATTAAACAAACTTTGAAAATAGACATATTATTTCATGGAGCTTTATAGACTCAACTCGATTACAATCACAACTAATATACATGGTCGCTTGTCAAGCAATTCAATATATATATATATATATATATATATATATATATATATCTTCAGTGCCACTTTGCAACTTTCTTGGTGCTTTTGTTGTGCACTATAATATCTCCAAGTTGTCCTTGTAGTCCTCTTTTCAATATGCTTCATTAAATATTCACCTCATCCGAGAAATTACCATGCCTTCATGTAACATGGCATAAAATATTTCATGAGATTCATCATAGAAAATTTGTAAAATTTTAAATTATATGTCTTGCCTTGTCCTTTGAATGGTTGTTCAACCATTCACATGCATATCTTAAACAAATCCCACTTATTAGGTGTTCTCAATAGCTCCTCATTGTTACACCATTGTGGCTACAAATCAGTCATTAAATAGCCCATTTATCATGTATTCTCAATAGCTTCTTGTTGTTACACCACAATGGATGTAGTTCAGTGCAGAGGTTCATGCAGAGCACATAGAGTCTTAGTTCAACCTTGGAGAGAGAGAGTGAGTGTGTGTGTGTGTGTGTGTGTGTGTGTGTGTGTGTGTGTGTGAGAGAGAGAGAAAGAGATTTAATAATGAGGATGTTTTATCAGATTCATTACTCCTGAAGGGATAATAGTGCATTTCTCCAGCAACTTAGTGGAACTTCCACTTGTGTTCTTAGCCCAATCCCATGGAACTACATCATGTGTTATAAACCCACTAGCCCTGTGTGTCTCCACCTCTCAAAATTTATCAACGAGCACATGCTCCAGTGGGTTTGTCATCCTATAAAACACAACCATTTCTCAGTGATTATCAATCAGAAAGCCGATTTGGTTTCTCAGTTGAGCTATCATCTAAGCTTACTCTATGATTATCAACCAACAAGCCTCATAAGTTAATTAGCTATGTTATCATCAAAGTTGATCTAGTCCATCAAACTCTCTTTTGGCATCCACAAAACGCTTATTGGAGTACATATCCATTCCTATAATCAAGGATTCCTCTTATTATAAAATATACAAGTTGTCATAACCATCAACATTTCCTTATCATCGTATGACACAAAATGAGCATATACAATCATATTCTTATTTAAAATAATTGGTTAGTCAGGGCTTCACTGCGCCATCGATTCCTCTTTAAACTAAGAATCTCATTGGACAACTTATCATGTCATCCCATATAGACATTTGCATTAAGTAAAAGTTATACAATCATTCTTCCACAAGAATGATTCCTACAAGAACCCAACATACACAATGGAATTTATAGATACCTATCAACATGATCATAAACATATATTTTCATATGTAATTAGGGCCAGGATCAAGTTGAACTTCATTTTGAGTCATTTTCATGGTTGTCATATCATTGTATATTATACATGTTGAGTCTCCAAAATGTCATCCACTTCTACCCACATTTCCATCATTTCACCCTCATTATGTAGCTCATCCCTCATTTTGTATCTACATAACCCTACATTAAGTAACCATTTTCATGATCATATGGGTTTAGAATTATATTTTCCAAAGTCATTTATTTTAATTATTTTAAGTGAATTTGT
Organism: Pinus albicaulis; assembly: GCA_034641835.2. Classification (NCBI taxonomy): domain Eukaryota; kingdom Viridiplantae; phylum Streptophyta; class Pinopsida; order Pinales; family Pinaceae; genus Pinus; species Pinus albicaulis. The sequence continues at coordinate 1,174,994,715 of CM076584.1, read as the reverse complement.
GATTAAATATTATAAATTAACATATTTTCATATATACATAAAAGTGGTATAATTTTTTTGATATTGTAGGCCCACTTCAAGATTCTAGAAGGGTCCTACTTGGCCTCCTAACTACAAGTTCGAATTTCAAATTCCAACTCATGAGGATTTTTAGAATATTTGAAGAAGATATGGATCGTTAAGCTAAGCACATTCAAAGGAGAAGAATCACAGATGTTTTGATATGTGTTCTTATCAAAACTATGAGAGAATTTGGAGAGGATTTTTAGGATATTGGTTGTAACCACATGAGATAAATGTGGATTTAGGAGTGATTTGAGGATCTATAGTTATCTTCAATTTTTGTATAAATAGGAGTGCACCCTTCATACAAATGGTAGTAAATGGTTGGTTGTAAATTGTTAGTTGTTAGAGATTAGAGGGAGCTAGTGGCTAGTTGATAGTTAGAGGTTCCAAGTTCCATTCAAGATATTTGTAAAGTGAGGAGAGAGAATTATTGTAATATCTTGTAATAATTTTATGAAATACATACTGCCACTTTGATTTCCAATATGTGATAGTTGTTCGGTGTGCTTTCTGAGGAACGGAGGGCCCCTATCAACCCCAGTGTGCATACCTTTGCATATATTGGTAACATAGTATAATTTTGTTTTTCCATTTCTTGTCAAGAAGTTTGCTTTTATTTTATGCAAGTGTGCTTTTCCTTTCAACAATGTGATTTCAATTATGCAAGCGAGGAGTGATTTCAATTATGCAAGAATGGAGTGATTTCAATTATGCAAGTGTGGCGTGATTTTATTTATGCAAGTGTGGTGTGATTTCAATTCTGTAAGAGTGAATTCAATGCAAGTGTGGTTTCCTTTATTCAAGTGTGATTTCAATTTCTTTATGTTTGATTTGATTTAGTTCAAATTAGATTGATTTAATTTGTTTTGTAATTAAGTGTTGATTGCATTTAGATAAATTTAATCTTATAAATAATCACATAGTACATATATTACAGGTATACCTCATCAGTTTATGAAACCCCAGGTTGACAATTAAATGATAGGGATTCAACTAACCATTAAATCACCTAAAATCTTGGCGACGTTGTCGGGGAAGTATACATAGGTGTTTATTTTGAATTTTATAAAATTCATTATAGTTGCTTTCATTTTTAGATGCATAGTTAAAATCATATTAAAATCATTTTTCACATTAAATTTAAATTTAAAAATAAAAATAAAAAAATAAAAAATAATGTACTAATCTGTGTGTGCAACATGAAAAATCAATCAGTTGGAGTAATTAACAGTTAATTGAAAGGTTAAAGAATGTTATTTCTTATTTATATTTTAATTGTATTATCTAAACAATTGGTTTTTCATAGTTTGATGATTTTTAATGCATAGTTTTCTAACCTTAGCATGAATATCATTTTAATTCTGTTACGCACATGGTTACACTAGAAATATGCATACACTTGATCAATTATTATATTTCCAATAGAGTAGGGTGGGTAATGAATAAAATCAAGTTTTATTTTAGATTTCATGTTTTTTGAAATTTTATTTTATTTGGTGGTGCAGTAAGAGCCACCCAGCTCACTAATGATTTGTACGAAAATGTAGAAAGAGAAGGAATAGTTGAGAAAAGAGGAGAATAGATAGATTTTTTAGAGCCACAATCTGAATTTAGAGATCAAATCCTTATGTTTTGTATTTTAATTTTTACATTCCAATTGAATAAAGAGCTTCAATATTTATGAGTATGCTCTCTTCTTGCCCTCCCTGCAATCTAGAAGATCAGAAAAGAAAATTGAACCAAGTTAGTTTTAAACATTTTCAATAAAAATTGGAAAATAAATCCAAATTCGCAATCAAAATTACAATTAAAAACCTTTAGAAAACTCAAATAACCAAAATAATGGCTCCAATGGATCCAACACTATCTAAAACCCATGTTTTGACTCTTTTTGCAGCTCATTTGGTTAAAAATGGAGAAAGATACAATTGTTTTAAGATTATACCCAATTCTGTTGTTAATGAGCCTACAAATTGACCCAAACCCAGCCGGTGCACCCGGAAAGTGGGAACGATGTGCGAATCTGGCCTTCCTGACCGACGAGAGAAATTGTAGGACAGTTAAGATAAGCCCCCAGGTCCAAAATATTGGTCACGTGGCTCCATGCTACTTTGGGGCCGAAAATTAGATGTTAATCCTCATCTTTCCAAAAGTACGCCCATAACCTTTAAATAGATTTTTGTGAGTATAGTTTAACAAGAGGAAATGTAGCACAATTGCTAGAGTGCTTTAGTGGTTGACATGAGGTCTTGAGTTCAAATACCGTGGAGGGAATTTCTACCCTCACACAAAATTTGGCCGCCATGAGGATGCCACGTGGAAACCAATAGTTGGTCCACGTGGCACCTCCTCATTGGGCCACCATAATAAACCTGTTAACCAATCAGATTTAACCATCTGTCAACCAATTAAAAAGTGCCAAATGTCAATCACGCATTGGTTGATGAGGCATAGTGAACTTTCCATGCCAGCATACGGACTGCTGACTAGGCGTACCTGCAATTCAAAATTATTATTTTTTTAGTTGTTTCATAAAATGATCAGAACGTGATTCCTGTAGTATCCAAAGTATGATTTTAGTGAAACGAAGTGCGTTGGATCCAGAACGAAGATATCTACGTTTTAGTGTTAGTTTCAAGTTGATCCAAGAATTTTGAATTTTGAGCATTTTCTTGATCCATGGGATCATATACAATGGTGGAGCGCTAAATAAATAGGAAAAACACAATTACAGGCTTAGAACTACATTAAAACTCTGCAAATATTAAAAACCCAACTACGATAATTTAAAAAACCACCACCCGAGTTTGAATTGCACGTTGTGAAGTGGCAAGGAAGTACAACGATCCATGTTTTTGGTAGCTGCAAAATCGACACAATTCAGTATCTTATCCAAATTTGGTTTATGATCTATTGATGAAGCATTAAGTGTATGGAGAAGAGGTCTCAAGCTCAAAATTGGTAAGAAACAGGTAAAAGTGTATTTAATTTTTTTTTAATTTTGTTTCTTGAATTTGTTTTATTAGTATTATTTCTGAGTTTTTTGTGTATATATCAAGATGAAGAGAGACTGGTCACCTGTCTCGCTCAATCGACTTACATTTTAAGAAAACAAGTGCTAAAATTTTGCAGGTTCTAGGACGATGAAAGAAGAGCACTATATGTACGAGTGCCTTTCAAAAACCAAGTTTCTTTCAGAAGAAGAGCATGATATTTTCATGTAAATTCAGATCCATTACACCATTGCTACTAAAAAAAATAACAATTTTATCAATGTTATGCATTCCAAGCCCATAGTCGATCCATAATTGTCCATCTCCTTACTACCAAAAACTCATTTTCCTTCACAATCGTCATACTTTCCTGCAACATTTTCACTCATCTTTCCCAAAAAAATAAAGTCATTCAGCTCCCTTACAAAGTTGATTCACCCCATTTTCATTTTTTTTCCTGTTAAATAAATACCACTTCAATGCAAATTTTTCATCCATAGTCCTTCAAAATATTATTGTACACTCATGTTAGATGATGGAGGATTCATTAAGGCCTTCATTTTAACACGTTTTGACCCATCAACTCTGACACAACCTCTGGGATCAAGACTAGAGATCTTTCAAGTACCTTGAGGCTTGCATGCCTTAATGGAAAGTTATCTCACCAATAAATAGTGGGAATACATCAATGTCCCCTGTTTGTCAGATCTTCTAGGTGACTCGACTTCGACACATTTATTTGTACCTAGTAAGATGTACTTAGGCATCTTGACTCTCATTGACATCAATGGTGAGTAGTCTTGTGTTGGTTAATGGCATTCATTAATGGCCAGTAATACAAAAAATTATTTTCTATGTTCGACATCGACACATCCATTCACATAGATAAGAATTATGCCACTGAGTGGGAATGAATGAAGACTACATGATTTCAGCAGTTTGCAGTAGGACTCAATTCAGCAGCCATAACAATAAATATTCTAATCTCATCCTCAATTCATACAACCAAGAGAAAGAAGAAGCATGTCAAATCCTTTTACTTCATATTCCATGATCTAGGAGCAGCAACCACACTCTTCGATATACATACCTTGTCCAATTTTTAGGTAAGTGAAGGTATGTTGTTTTCTAATCTTTTAATCATGTAATTCCTTAAATGCTAGAATTGTGATTTTAGAAAATCCCTCACCACATTCATATTCCCTTTCTCATTTGCAAGAAAACTGAAAACACCTTGAGTTGGGGGGAAGGGATATTCATATTTAATGCCACATGTCACATTTCATTTCTCCTAACCAGCATATTTTTCCCAATCAACTATTATTGCATTTTTATTCCAAAAGGTTTCTATGTTTTTCAATGATCAATTGATGAGCACATTAAATGGCTGACATCCAATATGGAATTTTCAATGTTTTCAAGTATTTTGATGTGAAAAAATAAGAGAAGTATTGTTACACAAGAACCAATACTAAAAAAAAAAAATTGGTTGTCACACAAGAACCAACCATAAAAAAATATATGTTACAATCAAATGTATTTCAAAGTACACTTTGCAAAAATAATAAATTGCCAAATGATATGATTATGCAAAGTGAAAAGAGAATCAATACAAATCCATAACTCATAAAGAAAGAAAAACATTTCAAGAATATTAACTTATGACTAAAGGAATCAATGCAATAGTTGCATGAGGACATGCAACAACTTCGGTTGGGTAGTATGTTGAGTCTCCAAAATGGCATCCACTTCTACCCACATTTCCATCATTTCACCCTCATTATGTGGCTCATCCCTCATTCTGTGGCTACATAACCCTACATTAAGTAACCATTTTCGTGATCATATGGGTTTAGAATTATATTTTCCAAAGTCATTTATTTTAAGTATTTTAAGTGAATCTGTGATTGAATATTATAAAATTAACATGTTTTCATATATACCTAAAAGTGGTATAAGTTTTTTGATATTGTAGGCCCACTTGAAGATTCTAGAAGGGTCCTACTTTGCATCCTAACTACAAATTCGAATTTAAAATTCCAACTCATGAGGATTTGTAGAATATTTGAAGAAGATATGGGTCATTAAGCTAAGCACATTCAAAGGAGAAGAATAGTGGATGTTTTAATATGTGTCCTTATCAAAACTATGAGATAATTTGGAGAGTATTTTTAGGAGATTGGTTGTAACCACATGAGATAAATGTGGATTTAGGAGACATTTGAGGATCTATAGTTATCTTCAATTTTGTATAAATAGGGATGCACCCTTCATACAAAGGGTAGTAAATGGTTGGTTGTAACTTGTTAGTTGTTAGAGATTAGAGGTAGCTAGTGGCTAGTTGATAGTTTGAGGTTCCAAGTTCCATTCAAGATGTGATTTGTAAAGCGAGGAGAGAGAATTATTGTAACAGCTTGTAATCACTTTATGAAATACATACTGCCACTTTGATCTCCAAGATGTGATATTTGTTCAGTGTGCTTGCCGAGGAATGGAGGGCCCCAAGTTTGCATAACTTTGTACATATTGGTCACATAGTATAATTTTGTTATTTAATTTATTTTTAGCAAGTGCGTTTTTATTTTATGCAAGTTTTTTTTTCCTTTTAGCAGTGTGATTTCAATTATGCAAAAGTAGAGTGATTTCAATTATGCAAGAATGAGGTGATTTCAATTATGCAAGAATGGAGTGATTTCAATTATGCAAGTGTGGTGTGATTTTATTTATGCAAGTTTGGTATGATTTCAATTTTGCAAGAGTGATTTCAATTTCATGCAAGTGTGGTTTCCTTTATGCAAGTGTGATTTCAATTTCTTTACCTCTGATTTGATTTAGTTTGAATTAGATTGATTTAATTTGTTTTGTAATTAAGTGTTAATTGCATTTAGATTAATCATTAGGGGAATTTTGAGGTCTAAAATGGGCCTCCTAAGGAAAATGTACAATCAAAATTCACTTTATGAGAACCAATCACAATTTAGGGGATGACATCATCCCTAATGGTTGAGGTAGCATTGCTTGAGTTAAAGGTACTTATTTGTCACATTCTCAATGGTGGATAAAAACTCATGGTTAACTATGGTAGTGCTCTAAGTACTTTTAAAGTCAAAGTAAAGTACTCATAATAAATGTCATTTCACACCTTTTGAATAAAAATATATTATTGTCATTTCATATTTCTTGAAAGAAACAATGCATATCCCTACACATTTATTATATTATATTATATTATATTATTTTTATATAGTATATTAATTACATGTTATTATACAATTTAATTAATATAAATTTTAATTAATAGCATATAATATAATTAATAATTTATAAATTTATATTTATATTTTATTTTAATTTATTTAAGTACAAAGGACAAACGCATTAGTTGTTTAATGATAATGACTTTTTCTTGAAAAGCTTATTCTTATTTATAGTCACATCAATACAATTTTTTTATTAATTTTATTTTGGTACAACTTTTGAATTAAATTTAACTATGGTTACATTGATTGTGGTGCAAAAAGTGAATTGAAAATTCATAAATATTATTTTATTGTTTTAGCTATTATTTTATTATTTCTTTAGGAGGCCCATTTTAGACCTCAAAATTCCCCTAATGCTAATCTGATAAATAATCACCTAGTACATATAGTACAGGTATACCTTGTCAGTTTACAAAACCTCGGGTTGAGAATTAAATGACATGGATTTAAATAACCATTAAATCACCCAACAATACCATGGACCAAACCGTCATATTTTACCATTGCACTTCCATTCAATTAGTCACATATAATCATATGTCAATTAAAATCAGGGTTTTAGATATCCTTCCCAACCCACCGCCTAAGTTATGCCTTTCTCATTTTTTCATGTCTGTATTCATGCATAGGGCTTCCTTGGCTCTATTAATAGAGCCTTATGTCCTTCCTTCCATGCCCAACAATGTTCCTAAGACCCCCAAAGCACGCAGAAGAATGTAATGTTCCAAAATTTGCACGTAGCAATTTTGGAATATTAGATTTTGCTACTTTCACCTAGGAGAGGAATAAATGGGTAAGGAGGCCCATGAAAAATAAAACTATGAATAATTTCCACCTTAGTAAGGGAGGAAATCACCTTAGGAGCTGGTTTTACACTTCCAAGTGTGAACAAGGACAAATTGGATGGGGACATCGTCAAGTTTGACTAAGTCAACATGCATTCTTGAGGAGGAAGAAATCACTCAAAGAGACTAGCTCAAAGTGAACAAGGATCAGCCTAGAGACACATATGAGAACCAAATTGAAAATCCCTTGGTGTGAACAGAGGCATTACAGGTGGATTGGTTATAGTTGACCAAGTCAACAGTGTTGTCACAAAGAGGAGGGAAGCTAGCTAGCGCAGCGCAGTTTTGAAAGAGGAAGCTTCATGAAGAAGTCACCTCAACATTGTGTGGGGTCTGGGTGAGGAGGCTCACCAAAGATAAAAGGAGGGAATAGCATCAAAGGAGATTCATTCATGTATTCAGCTACCTTGGTCTTGAGACCAATTTCAAGCTTCATTTGTTTAGCCGGAGTTGCTACACTTCTTAGTGTAAGGAATTCTTGTGCAGGAATTCCATCCTCTCTTTAGATCAGCTTGCTTAAGGGATCAAAGGGGAGTGATTTGAGCTTCATTTATGTATTTGGCTTGGGACCATTCCTCCACATTCAGCCACAGCGCAGTTTACTTCAAAAAATGTGTCCTTTTCTGCAGGAGCATTGTTGTTGGGTTAAACATTGTCTTTGTATGCTAGTCTTTGAGGAGGAGGTGTTCATTTCCCTCCGGGAGTTCCAATAAGAAGGCCTAGGGCCATTCTCTGTATTATTCAGCATTTATATTTCATATTCATTCATGTTTAATACATTTTTTTAGTGAACTACGTTATTTCCTACAGTGCTGCTTTGTACATGCATTTTGCCGGAAACCTTTGTCGGGTGTCTTGTTTCTATTGTATAAGAGATTAAACCTCCATTTCTTTGTTGTGTGATTAATGTAAAATCTATATCAGACTTTTCTCTTCAATTTATACACAAACCCTCATTATAATAACGCATTTCTTGCTTCATTAGTTGTTGCATGAGCTAGGTTATGGGGTTTTGGCTTATTTTAGCTACATAGACTTGGGGAGATCTGTTTATATGAGCTAGAGTTATTTATTTCACCTCTAATTCTACATGTGAATAGTATATCATGTCTTCTAAGGGATCCAAGTCCCATTTCTCACTTGCATAGCGTTATTTTCTGAAGACAGTAGTTTTATGCCTTGTATTGCTGCATTTCCCCACCCGGGAAGGAGAATATAGGCCTATCTCTTGCTGAAGTTCTTTCATATGTTGGGTTGATGTTATTTTAAATCTATTGAGCTGCTCTACATTGATAATATAATGATTTTATGAAGCTCCACATTGGTAATAAATCACATTATTCTCAATAGTGTAGTTGTTCCCATTTTGGAACATTACAGTGGTATCAGAGCTCTTTCTTGGCTCAGCCTGTGGATCTCAGATCCAATTAGAAGATAATAATGTGAGGAGAACAAAATGATGGAGAGTATCAGCTTACTCTCATCCATTTTCAGATCCAAGAAGAAAGAAGAAGAGAAATGCATTGAAACTCCAAGAGGGTTTCAAGGAGGAAAGAATTGCAGTAAGACCTCTAAAAGGTTTCAAGGAGAAAAATAAGATGCATGCACTTCCTATTCTCATATATGAAGTGGACAGCAAGGAGACCATTTAGAGCATGAAATCCTGAGTAGATATTTGGCAGAATATAAGTTCCAACCTAGGGCTTTCAAAGAGACCCTAGATTTTCCTCAGTTTATTCAACTAAGAGAAGAAAGAAGACTTGGCAGCAAAGGAGAGATCAAACAAAATATATTCCTATTGTCTAAATTTGATGGGACAACTACAGCAAGAGCTTGGGCAAGAAATCTTGAAGCATTCTTCCTACTTCATCCAGTGGAAGAGAGGGAGGCAGCAGAAGTTGCAGCGTTGCACCTAGAGGGTGGAGCCAATGCTTGGTGGTGCAGTCACTTAAGCCACACAAGAGTGACTTATTTTTCTGAGTTCACTCAAGAGCTGATTAGAACCTTTGATGAAGAAAGATCAGGGGAGAGTAGACCCACACCACCATGGGAGGAGGCAAGTACCAGCGCTGCCATGGCCTTGAGAGAGCAGCCTTCTACACCAGTAGTTGGATCAGCCAACACACTGAAGAGAGGACCTCTTGCAGCCATAGAATATGTCCCAAAGGCTCACAAAGGTATGCATAAGTTTCTATGTCTTAACATTTCAGAAAATTTTATGGAAAGGGTTGGAGATTTGTTTTCATATGGCCCAGGATCAAATGGTATTGCTGAGATAGAGCAGCAGGATTGCACTGCGTTGTGCAAGCTTGAATGGGTTCAAGAGAGATTTGAACCCTCAACCTCATGTATCACTGATGACTTACACACAACCCTTGAGGTTGGAGTGTGAATTCTTGGAGGATGGAGTGAAATTTGCTCCAAGCAAACTCATGCAGAACCACATGGTCATCTGGGAGTTGACACATGAGATAGCCAAAACACCCTGGAGGAGGGTTACAGCGCTGTCAAGCGGTAGCAGCAAGGAGGATTTTCCTTCAACTCCTTTGGGTCCCTATGGATTCAAGATGATCATTGGTAAGAGATATTCTCTAGGAGGTCTCCAAGGAGTTGCATTTCAACATTCCATGGAATGCAAGGAGAAGAAATTGATATGGGAGTATGGTGAGCTTCTTTGGATGGGTACCAAGATGGAGAATGGTAGGAGGCATCCATCGGTGGATAAGTGGAAGTGGATAGAGAGCAAGAATCTGGAGAGCTACTTGCAAATCTATGATACTAGGCAGCAAGAGGCAAGACTGCGTTGGCTACTCTTGAGAGAGTTTGGCCATCATGTGGCATATCCTTCTTCTAAGGGTGTGAGGGAGGAGGATACTTGCCAGAATACTTGCATCATGGGGAAGCAAGGAGAGTGGATGCATTATGATGATATGGTCATTTTTTTTTCACTGCATCAGTTGTATGATGGAGGTATGATGAGGCAACAAGGACATTTATTGCTTTGGAGGATTGGGAGAGAGCAAGGGCATATTTGCTCTTGCACTTGGAATGATACTGCAGGAGTAAGGGATGGCACTAGCATAGTGTAAAGAGCAGCACCTCCATCTTGGGAGGATCTCTACATGTACAACAGCATTTTGGGAAGAGTCTTTGACACAATCTATGTCAAAGAATTGAGCTTTGAGATGACAGTAACCCTACTCCAAAGGCTAGCAGCGTTGTCACTTAGGAGCTTGGATTTCTTGCTGAATTGTTCCCAAGACCACTTCACAAGTAATGCACAATGGAAGCATGTAGACGATGGGCATGAAAAATTAATGGATGAGAGTATCCTTTACTATGTTTTGACCTTCTTGGCTTGGATTCACAAGCACGAGGAGAAATATCTACATGTAGCATTTGTGGACTTTCCTTCCATGCATTTTTATGCATACCATCCCTCAATGGAGGAGTTCACTTGGGAGGGAATTCCATTGAATGTATATCAGCATATGGGGAGATGAACAGCCTGGAAGATGAAGAAAAGGTCGGCACAACCACTTTGCTACTCACTCGTAGCAAGGGAGAATTTACACTTGAGCCATTTTAGCTCAATGACCGAAGTACATGATGGAGGACGTAAAAAAAAAAAATGTATTTTACCTTTCCTTATCTATATGGGCAGCATATCATACCAAGAAGAGTCCTTCCTTTTTTCATATTATATTGTTATGTACTTGAGGCCACTTGCAGCGTTTATGATGGACATTCTATTTGTGGATTGTGCGGGAATTCCATATGGTTTTCGGTGTGCATCATTGGCACCAAATTATGCTTTCATGATTCCCTTTTTTAAAATGAATGTGACAGCAAACAAGTGGCTGAACAAACACTTGTTACACTATGTATTGAGGCAGGCAAAGAATTCCCTGCGTTGGTTCCATGTTTGGGACTATGTTCTACCTCCTTGTTTTCATATGTTTATGCTTCCATATTATGCTACTAAAACATTGATTGTAGGAAGCACCATTGGAGAAGTAGCACAAGAGGCGAAGAGGCCCAAAGAAAATATTATTCTTCACATTATACAAGCTGCATATTTTAGAAAGAACAGTGGATAGACCTTGATTTCCATGCTATACATCTTGCCTTCAAGTGAGAGGAATCATTTGGGAGGTTTGACTTCTTTGAGGAGACACCTCATGGGTGTTGGATTTGATGGGGTGGCTTGGGTCTTTCTTGAAGACCATTATATTTCAGCAATATATCAGTAGCAGCCCCATATATATCATAAGTGGAGAGAGGAGCAACAAGAGATGTACATTTTGACTCCACACAGTCAGCTATGCAGCCCACCTTCTTTGTAGGAGCTCAAGGTGGAAGAGATCTTTCATGAGTTGCCATATTGGAGGGTGACTCATTTTGTTTGGTTGATAGCTTGGGGAGGAGAGATTCAAATGGGGATGATGAATCCCAATCTATATCATCCCTCATGCTTCAAGAGGACCTTCAAACAGCCCATTTCTGCCCCCATGGATATTTCATTGTCACAACATGTTAGCTATTTGGGATGTTCCCCAATAGATGGCTTGCACACTTGGGAGAAGCAACTTGGAGATATATTGATGATACATCACCTTGATCCTTGGAGGATTGCATCATAGGAGGTTGCTACATGGGATGAGAGGATACTCTTCAGTCTTATCCTTGCAGTTGCATAAGCAACATTTGGGAGGGGAGGACTGTAATGTTCCAAAATTTGCACATAGCAATTTTGGAATATTAGATTTTGCTACTTTCACCTAGGAGAGGAATAAACGGGTAAGGAGGCCCATGAAAAATAAAACTATGATTAATTTCCACCTTAGTAAGGGAGGAGATCACCTTAGGAGCTGTTTTTACACTTCCAAGTGTGAACAAGGACAAATTGTATGGGGACATAGTCAAGTTTGACTAAATCAACATGCATTCTTGAGGAGGAAGAAATCACTCAAACAGACTAGCTCAATGTGAACAAGGATAAGCCTAGACACACATATGAGAACCAGATTGAAGATCCCTTGGTGTGAACAGAGGCATTACAGGTGGATTGGTTATAGTTTACCAAGTCAACAGCGTTGTCACAAAGAGGAGGGAAGCTAGCTAGGGCAGCGCAGTTTTGAAAGAGGAAGCTTCATGAAGAAGTCACCTCAACATTGTGTGGGGTTCGGGGCGAGGAGGCTCACCAAAGATAAAAGGAGGGAATAGCATCAAAGGAGATTCATTCATGTTTCAACTATATTGGTCTTGAGACCAATTGCAAGCTTCAGTTGTTTAGCCGGAGTTGTTGCACTTCTTAGTGCAAGGAATTCCTATGCATGAATTCCATCCTCTCTTTAGATCAGCTTGCTTAAGGGATCAAAAGGGAATGATTTGAGCTTAATTTCTGTATTTGGCTTGGGGACATTCCTCCACATTCAGCCACGGCGCATTTTACTTCAGAAACTGCGTCCTTTTCTGCAAGAGCATTGTTGCTAGGTTAAACATTGTCTTTGTATGCTAGTCTTTGAGGAGGAGGTGTTCATTTCCCTCTGGGAGTTCCAATAAGAAGGCCTAGGTCCATTCTTTGTATTATTCATCATTTATATTTCATATTCAGTCATTTTTAATACAGTGTTGCAGTGAACTGCATTATTTCCTGCAGTGCTGCTTTGTACATGCATTTTGCCGGAAACCTTTGTCGGGTGTCTTGTTTCTGTTGTATAAGAGATTAAACCTCCATTTATTTGTTGTGTGATTAATGTAAACTCTATATCAGACTTATCTCTTCAATTTCTATAGAAACCCTCATTATAATAACGCATTTATTTCTTCATTAGTTGCTGCATGAGCTAGGTTATGGGGTTTTGGCTTATTTTAGCTGCATAGACTTGGGGAGATCTATTTATATGAGCTAGAGTTATTTATTTCACCTCTAATTCTGCATGTGAATGGTATATCATGTATTCTAAGGGATCCAAGTCCCATTTCTCACTTGCATAGCGTTATTTTCTAAAGACAGTAGTTTTATGCCATGTATTGCTGCATTTCCCCACCCAGGAAGGAGAATATAGGCCTATATCTTGTTGAAGTTCTTTCATCTGTTGGTTTGATTTTATTTTACATCTATTGAGCTGCTCTACATTTCCAAGCTCGTGATTTTCTGAAGCTCCACATTGGTAATAACTCGCATCATTCCCAATAGTGTAGTTGTTCCCCTTTTGGAACATTACAAAGAAAGGAGAACCCAAAAGAATAAAAATGGTAGTAGAAAAGAAAGAAATTCATGACAGTGGTCATAAAATTTTAAAATAGAATAACATGGCCATGTGCAAATCAATAACAAAATACAACAATCAGTACAACCAATGATTTAATACCATAATAATAAGCATAAAACAAGGTGGTTCCAAAAATATATTCAAGCTCCATGAGTCCAACAATTTTTAATGATTCATGAGTAAGGCTCAACCTGAGCCATATCCATGGTCTTAATAAATCTCCTCGACTACAACCAAACACAATGATTATACTCAACCACTTCTCAATTTTATACAATTTATTTAATTGCTTCAGTAGTAGCTAAAATTAGCGCACACACACACACAAAAATATATACAAGATGTATCTAATAAGCCATTTAAACCCCTGGTGTTAGATGGACAGTGTGCTTGTTTTCCACATTTGTGTAGATCATAGGCACGTATTGAGATACATCCTCCACTATCTATGCTTCTTTCATAATATAAAATCATTGTTGATTACTTTGTATCTAGGGGAAATCCATACACAGATGATTCTCCCCAAATTTCCAACACACTAAAGGTTTTTTCTGGGGTCACTCCTCTTCTTTGGCCTAAGCACATCAACCTTCACAAGTTTTCCTAGTCTTGTGCTAAGTTTAACCTCTACTGGTGGTGGAATTTATTGCCTTGGCCCTTCTCCCCAGGCCATTGTCCAGAACTTCTCTACCTTTTTCCTCTAATTTTGAGACTTTATTTTTCCTTCAAGTCATCCTTAAGCTCTGGTCTGTGTGTAGACTACTCATAACATTGTTTCACATTTTAATGCCCTCGTTCAATGTATGAGGTTCCAATAGTTAAATTCAGTCTCTAATGTCATATGAATAACACTATTGAACCTTTGAATCTTGGCCTTCTCATCTCTAATATATGGAACATATCTTAGTAATTCCACAAATTTGGTGACATACTCGTCATTTGTCATTTGTCCCATTTTGAGTTCATAGAAATTTTTCATCATGTTGTCACAGTAACTATTATACAAATATTTATCTCTGAAGAGCCTTTCATACTCATTCCAAATCAAACTCTCTTCAGTTATCCCTCTGATATTCTTCATATCCTCCCACCATATGTTAGATTTTTCTTTCAGGCTATAGGTGGTTACCTTTGCTTTCATATTCTTGGAATAACTATGGATTTTGAAGAACTTGTTCATTCCAAGCAACCAAGATTTTGCATATTCATATTTATTCATGGTTTTACTTTCTTAAATTCCTCAGGAATATGATCTCTTTCTCTCTTTCTCTAATAGTGATGTTGAGAATGGTGATGATACCTCCTAGCAATAGTGCTAGAGTGTGCACCAAAATGGTGTTCATGTGTGCTATTTTTTTTGTTTAGTGTGCTCAAAGGTGCATTCTCCTTCATAGTATATTCACTTTCCCTTTTGCGCCTCTTCTTGGGCATGCTACCATCTGCCCCATTTATTTTCTCTTATGATGCAAAAAGGCTTTGCATGTCCTTATTTGTAGCCCATGACTCATGTTATCTATATTTGATAGTATTTGCAGTATAATTCTATTTACCTAATCTTTCTTTTCCTGAGCCCTTACCAGCCTTTCATTATTTGTTATGAAGCTCCTAATTTTGGCCCTTAGACTCTACAAGGTATCCATTATTTCAAGTGAGTATACCCCTCCCTCTTAGCCAGCTAATCTTTCTTATTCCCTATGTTGTGTATGGTCAGACTGTATCCTACCATCCTGTTTTTCATTTCTTGGATGTCAAGATTTATGGCATACCACCATTTTTTTTTTCAGGTTGACCTTCATATTACATTATGTGTTGTTACACACACACATAGTTGTTAGATTTAGGAAAAATTAAAACATATAACAATTGCTATCACCTTTGCTCGTTATTGGAAGTATGTTGATACAAGGTTAACTAGAACACACATTGCAAATTCAAACATCAATAATAATGAATTCACATCAATCGCTAGCACCATGCACTAACCCACATAAGAAGGTAAACACATCACTGATACATGCATTTAGTCAACCACCTACTAACTTTTAACACCTAAAAATATAAAACACCTTTGCAGGAAACCCTAATATTGCTTGCCCATGATAGAGCCCATCCAGTCTGAGTGTTAAAATTGGATTCTCTAATACATCATACCATTATGTAACATCCCCCTCCTAATCCTCACCATAACCTTGATTAGGAGGGGTTGGTTACTATGTTGACCCAAGATCCAAGGTGTCACTATGGAAATGGAGTCTAAAAATTTTTATCTTTTCCACCCATTTAAAGACTTAGTTTAACATCACCATTATGTTTGTCTCGTCAAGATGATTCTAGCGATACAAACGACCTCTAGATCAAAAAATGTGACCATATAATTTCTAGCAAGTTAGAGAGCGCCATGTCATAGTCTTTGCCACATGGAAAAAATGTGGCTATACCCCCTGGATAAACCTCAGCGCCACATGGAAATTAACTATTAGTTGTCGACACATTCATGGGTTGGGGTGCACACCCTACACTATGCATTATGTTAGTGTCATTTTTTGAATCTTGCCACTAGTGATCAAATAGACTCTTATCATGTCATGTTTGGGTCCCATTTTGAAATTTTTGTCATTCCATTAGGTCATCATGCAAAAAATTTGTCACTGGATGTAGATCTAGGTCTGATCTCACTCCTTTCAAAATTTTACTACTTGCTCGCTCATTTCAATACTTTACTGAGTGTACCATCATTCATGAGTTCTCATCATCATTTCATTCATTTTCATCATGGTTTCATTCATTCGTAGTTCCAAGTAGCTGCAACACTCAAAGTTCTATCAGCAACTGAGAAAAGTTCCAAAAATCCAATCAGTGTTCCTAAGCTATCAAAATATTAAGTTCAAATATCAAATTCAGAAGTTAAAGGTAAAGAAGCAATGTGAAGTTAATTTCAATAAAGGAAATGTGGGTCCAAGTTTGTTTAATGATATTTATTCAAGTATAAAAGGCCCTCAAAGACCAAAATTCATTTAGTTGTAACCTTACCAGTCTAATCATACTCATCAAGATACCTGAAAGTGTTAAAGTGTATGCATACCTTGCCCCATCAAATCTTTGCAATTCTAATCCTTTTTTGCCTTGACCTAGTTCTTCCCTGACCTATTCACCATCCAGCACCCAAAATAAATCAACCAAACCCTAGTGCTACTATACCTAGCCTAAAATCCTCTTTATCCATTCAATTTGGCTGTGATCTTGTGGAGAGAACCCTATCCTGCCTAGTAGGGCTAGCTACTTGTAAAAATATTAGTCTGTAGTTACCTTTGCTGGTCACTTTCTCAGCCTTCAAAGATCCAGTGGAGTGCTAACATCTTGGCAACCATACTAGGGAAGAAATTCGCAGAGCCTCCCTCATTGTACCAGATGTTCATCGACTTCTTGGCCTGTGGGTGGTAGGTTTAAGATTTCATGGAGGTTGATCTGAAATTTGCAGAGAACCAAGTTGTTGAACAATGAACATTTTGGCTTCGAGGAGATACACCAGATAAAATCTAGATCCTCATCCAGCTGATCCATTTGAAGATCCAGAGAGGCTTGTTCGGAAGCAGAGATATCAACACATATAATTTCAGTCAAATCCTTTTCCATTGGTAAGATCTTCCTCGTTACCTGCAAAAAATTTTATCTCTCAAAGACATACCTTTTGATTTGAAATTTGAGCTATCTTTATTTCGATCAAAGTCTGAAACCTTACTGTCTGATATATTTTTTGACCCATTAAGACTTTCTGAAGTAAAATATTTATCTGAGGTAGATTTTAATTCCTTGAAACCCAAAGATAATCTATCTTTTGAATAATCTAAATCTGAATCAAAATTTGACACAAAAGTCTAGAGGAAATTCTATAGGCTTGAAACATTAGCAAACCAACTTCAATACCAATCCTAAAAAGCCATAATTCAATACCAGCAAGAGTCATTACCCATTCTGACACAATCCTAGTCAGTTGTTGTTTATTCATCTACACCTTCTACTTCATTAATCATTCAGTCAACTCCTTCCATTTTCACTCCTGTAATTCACTCAGCGGGAATCATGGCCAGATTTGCACCCCTCATTCTACCATCTCAATTCAATGCCTTACCACAAGGCTATGGTCAGAGACTCCCTCTCTTTTATGAGAGTTCTCAAATCACTGCAAAACGAAACATAGTCAAAGTCACTGACTTTATTGACCTGGAAGAAATAGATGTTGACGATGCCAAGATGAGAATCATATTTTAGAGATTTTCTAGAGATGTTAAAATCTGGTTTAGATATTTGACTACAAATCCAATAGCCACTCCAGATCAGCTCATAGATGCCTTCATATCCCGATGGGAGGTGAAGAACAACCCCTTGCAGATTATTTCTGAATATGATAATCTGAAAAGGAATCTAAATGAATCAGTTCAGGACTTCACTACTCATTTCAACCAAGTATACGATTCAATTCCAAATGAGATCAAACATCCTCCAGGTTTGGCTCTCTTTCATTATCCGAATGGATTTTATCTGGACATGGCATATCATTTGCGAGAAAGGAATCTTGCAACATTAGAAGACATTCATAAGAATGCAGTCAATGTGGAAGAAAAATTGTCAATTAAGAAGTCAAAGATGAAGGGTGAGAGGAAAGTAACCATCAAAGAAGAATCATCCTCATCCCCTAAGGTAAAACTGGACACTTTGATAAGGACGGTAGAAAGGATGGCTGACAGGATGTCCATTACAAAAATACAGCCGGAATAACAAGTTATAAATCCTAACTTCAGAGCACAGAAACAGCATATTCAGACACCCTTGCAGCAAAATTATGCTCAAGGAGTTGAGGAGGAATAAGAAGATCATATTGTTGAAGAAAATCATTTTTTTGCAGTTGATGGCCAGCCCAAATTTTTAACAGAAAATGAAGAGTGTTTTGAGAAGACAAATGTGCCTAAGGATGGAGATCATATATTATCCAATGATCATGAGTTGGAGGTTGAGTCTAATTATTATTAGCAAGGTTATTTGAATGCACTTAGCTCATAGCAGAGGCAATACTCACTGAGGGGTAGAGATGTCCCAATCAATCCTATTCAGAAGCGGGCATCCCAAAAAAAAGATACTCAACCAAAGAAAAATCCTCAAGGTAATCAGAATAAAGGAAAAGAACCTGCAGTTGCAAATCAGAGCAAGGTTAATCAGTCGTCTACATGCACATCGGACAAAGAAAAGGATAGCCAGAAGAAGGAAACTACACCAAAGGATCATGTCAATAAATGAGACATCATCATTAAAGAGGTAGACAAATCCATTCCTTTCAGCTTAGAAACTGAAATTTAAAAATTAAAAGTCTTTATCCCTTTAACTGAACTAGTAAAAAACAATCATTATAAGTAACATGTAGCCAAAATTTTAAAATTAGATCCTTTATCTGATATGGTAAATGTCGAAGATGACCAACCTGAACTCATTTTTGGTCCAACAATAGACGGTCAGTTAGAGGATAGCGAAGTTCCCCCATTCTATTTGAGTCTGAGAATTCACCAATGTATCCTTCATAATGTCCTGCTCGACTCTGGAGCTTCCCATAATTTGATGTTGAAATCCATTATGGAGAAATTGGGCCTAGATATCACTCGTCCATACCATGACTTGTATTCCTTTGATTCGGGTAGATTTCATTGTCATGGTCTCATAAAGGATTTGGTAGTTTCTATTGAAAAAATTCCAGCAAAGAATGTCTTGATGGATGTGGTGGTAGCTGATATACCACCACGATTTGGTATGTCGTTGTCGAGATCTTGGGGAGCGAAGTTGAGAGGCACTTTGCAACTAGATTTCTCTTATGCCACCATCCCAGTTTTCGGACAACTGAGAAATTTGTACCGAGAAACGAAGATGAAATACATGATAACTAGCAAAGAGAAGCTTAACAATCATCCAATTAATGGTGTACATACAGATCTAGAATCATTTATTTTATTCAATTATAGTGGTTTGAATGATGTAGATAGTCATCTTGTAGAAGTAGAAGATATTCCAAAATTTTCCAATTGTGTTAGAGTGGTATTAGATGAGGGAAAAAAAAATATGCCTATTTCTTCAGAGCAGTCATCAGTTAAGGTAGAGAAAAGTTCAAAACAGAATGAAGAAGTGGTCCGAAAAGATAAGACAAAACAGAAATCAGAATTCCAACACCTGGAAGATGAAAATGGTCTTTGGACCATGGATTTTTATGGTACCTTGGGGAAAGACGGGGCAGACATCAGATTTTGGATCTGCATTCCTCTTCATCAGGAAGGTAAAGTTCCTAAAAATGCAAGGTTATGTTCATATAACTTGGATTTTTATTTTTCTTACAATGAGGTGGAATATGAGGCATTGATCATCGGCCTCAAGATTCTGAAAAAGTTTGGCACAAGAAGAATTTCAGTTTATGGCGACTTCAAACTTGTGATAAAACAGGTAAAAGGTGAATACCAGGCCAAGAATCCACAAATGAGAGAATAAAGGAATGTTGTACTGGATATCCTAAATATTTTTCCTAAACATACATTGTCAGTGGTGCCGAGAAGTCAAAATCTCATGGCAGATTCGATTCCTACAACAGCAAGTAATTTCCAGATCCCCATATTTTCCAATAAGAAATTTGAAATCCATGTAAAACATCGGCCAAATTTCCCTGACAACTTGCGGTATTGGCAAGTATTTTGGGATGGTAAATCGGTAAACAATTTTCTACAAAATGAAGGTGAATTCGAGAATTATTTCATTGATGAAGTTTATGACAAGGATGATCAAGTCATCGAAGCCACTTAGGTTGATATATTACAGCTGAAGGATAACAATATTCCAAGAGGTCTCATACCTTTTGAAGAATTTTTTGATCAAGATGATGTTGCTAGGAAGCCAACATTGGTTCCTATAGAGAAAGGTGTGGAGGATGTGAACATCAGAACAACGAACAAGCCTAAGATGGTAAAATTTTCCAAGTCTTTATCTCCTGAAGTAAAATACAAATACATTGATTTATTTTCTGAATTTTCTGATGTTTTCGTTTGTGATTATGCAGACTTGAAGATTTATGATAATGATATCATTTAGCATACCATTCCAATTAAGCCCGACCAAAAGCCCTTTAGAAAAAAGCTAAGACGAATCAACATGAGATTGCTACCATCACTAGAAAAGGAAGTGAATAGACTTTATAAGTCCGACATCATTGTTCCTATCAGATTTTATGACTGGATATCAAATCTAGTTCCGGTAAGGAAGAAGACTAGAGAAATCAGGCTATGCATTGATTTAGAAACTTAAACAAGGTGTCTCTTAAGGATAATTATCCCCTTCCAAAAATGGATCGCATCCTACAGAGAGTGGTTGGAGCTTCCCGAATGTCACTTCTTGATGGATATTCGGGATACAATCATATTTTAGTGCATGAGGAGGACCAAGACAAAACTTCCTTCACGACACCTTAGAGAACATTTAAGTATGCTAAGATGCCATTCGAACTCAAGAATGCAGGGCCCACCTTTCAACAGGGGATGGCCATAGCCTTTATAGATGAGAAAGATGTTTTCTTAGTTGTATATCTATATGATTTGACAGTTTTCTCTCATTCTGATGATAAACACTTGTATCACTTAAGAATTGTATTTCAGAAATGCAGGAAATTTGGAATTTCTCTTAATCCAAAAAATAGCCTTTTTTCCATGGAGGAGGGCAAGCTTCTCGGTCACATTATCTCCAAGGATGAATCCAGATTGACCCTTATTAGGTTGAGGCTATTCAAAAAATTTACTTTCCGCGCAGTAAGAAAGAAATCCAATATTTCAATGGTAAGATGAACTTCTTACACATATTTATTCCAAATTTGGTTGAGCACCTCCGAGAAATGACCAACATGTTAAAAGGAATACAATGAGGTAAAGTGGTCCGAGGATGCCAAAAATTATTTTAACTCAGTGAATTTTTCCTTAACTACAACCCCAGTTTTATCAGCCCTGATTACTCTATTGATTTTATCATATTCTCATTTACCTCCGAGCATACCTTGGCTATATTCTTGATGCAAAAGAAGGATAATACTGAGCAGCCTATTGCATTTTTCATCTGTACTATCAGGGATGCAACCCTTCAGTACAATATCATTGAGAAGCAAGCCTTGGATTTGGTAAATTCATTTAAGGATTTCCGTGTATACATTTTACATTCACATATTCTGGCTTATGTCCCCAATGCAGCAGTAAAAGATGTTCTTATTCAGACTTATCTGAAAGGTAGAAGAGGGAAGTGGATAGCAAAAATGTTAGAATATGACCTTGAGATCAAGACCACAAAGTTGATCAAAGGTCAAGGTTTATCCAAGCTCATGGCTGAGTCAAACATACATGCTCTAGACATCAACCTCGTTTCAGCTTTGTCCGATGAAGAAGAGGATGACACTCTCATATAGGTATCTGATATTTTTCTTTCATCTCCTTTCTCTTGAGACATTATATATGTTCTTCATCATTTAAATCCTCCTCCATGCATGTCTAAGAGTAAGGGTAGGTCATTGAAGCTGAAGGCTTCCAAATACTACATTTTGGACAGTGCTCTTTATTGGAAAGATCTAAGAGGTATTTTGCTGAACTGTTTAGTTGAAAATGAAGCCAAAGAAGTAATGAATGATTTCCATAGGGGAGATTGTGGAGGCCACCTATTTTTGAAAACCATGGCTAACAAAGTGTTGAGGGTGGGATATTATTGGCCAAATATTTTTTCATACTTGTACAAAACAGTGATGATTTTCCATGAGTGTCAGGTGTTTAAAGGTAAAATAAAACTTCTTCCATTACCTTTGCAGCCTATTTCAGTACATGCACCTTTTCAGCAATAGGGCCTTGAATTTATCGAAGAGATTCACCCTACATCATCTGCACAGCATAAATGGATATTAATGGCCACCAAATACTTCACCAAATGGATCGAAGCGATCCCAACAAGGAAAGAAACAGATTTAGTAATTATTCATTTTTTGGATACTAACATTTTGTCTCTTTTTGGTTGTCCTCATAAGAACATTACTAAAAATGTGGTTGCATTCAAGTCGAATAAAATGGTTGAGTTCTGTGACAAGTACAACAACAAATTGGGGCACTCGACCGCATATTATCCACAAGGTAATTTCTTAACATAATCTTCTAATAAATCTTTGATTAATATTGTAAATAAGATGTTGGAGGAAAAAAAGAAGAATTGGCACAAAAAACTTGTTAATGGTTTGTGGGCAGACAGGGTGAGTAGTAAGAAATCAATAGGAATGTCCCCTTTTCAGTTGTTTTATGGTGCATACATTATTTTTCCTACATCACTTTTAGTCTAGGTCATGAAATTGTTGCAAGAAGCAGGAAGTGAGGAGAATGATGTACAGTGTTGGATCAATCAGATGATCCACCTTCAGCAAAAAAGAGATGAGGTCTTTCAAAACACCTCAAAGCTTCATGAAAATATAATAAGGTATATGACCACAAGACCAAGGCAGATGATTTTAAGCTTGAAGATGTGGTCCTCCGATGGGATGCAAGGAATGAGGAAAAAGGTAAGCACATAAAATTTGAGAACCTATGGAAAGGGCCCTACAAGATCTCATCTTTTCGTGGATAGCATGATTTCATATTGAAGGAGATGAATGGAGAAGAATGCTTAGGAGGACCGGTCAATGGTAGGCTCCTTAAGCATTATCTTTTCTGATGAAGATTTCAGATTTCCCAATTCCATTGTAAATATTAGTTTAAATTTTCTAGAAAGTGTGAAGCGGAGAATCACCAGAGCATGGAGTCCGAGGTGAAGGCCATAAAGTTTCATAGGTTTTCTATTGTATTTAAAAGTTTATCCAAAGTCAATTCAGTCAGTTTTGAGTCTGTTTTGAGCCTGTTTCAAGTCAGTTTATTATATTAATTTTTCAGCATTCAGTTTGGTTTTCAGCTTTTGACTCCATGCCCAATGGTTAGGCTACTTCGTTTATGGTGTTCTTGACACCTCCAAGGAGCTATCATCCCCAGCTGGAGCCAGTGTTATGTCAGTTTTTGCATCCTGCCACCAATGATCAAATAGACTCTTATCATGTCATGTTAGGGTCCCATTTTGAAAATTTTGTCATTCCATTAGGTCATCATGCAAAAATTTGGTCACTAGATGTAGATATAGGTCTAATCTCAATCATTTCAAAATTTTACTACTTGTTGGCTCATTGCGCTACTTTACTGAGTGTACCATCAATCATGAGTTGTCATCGGCATTTCAGTAATTTTCATCATGGTTTCATTCAGTCAGAGTCTCCATTAGGTATTAGGGTTTCCAAGGTCATCAAATCACCATTTCATGCATAAAGTCCAGCAAGTGAAGGAGTGCCAATAAATAAATTTCATCAGTAAATTTGATTTCAAAACAAACGTAATTTTATGTTCCTAATTTGTAATAAGTTCTCAGAGTTCCAAGTAGCTGCAACCCTCAAAGTTCCATCAAAAAATGGTAAAAGTTCCAAAAATCCAATCAGTGTTCCTAATCCATCAAAAGATGAAGTTCAAAGATCAAATTCAGAAGTTAAACATGAAGCAGCAATGTAAAGTTAATTTCAAGAAAGGAAATGTGGGTCCAAGTTTGTTTAATGATATTTATTCAAGTATAAAATTCCCTCAAAGACCAAAAAGTCATTCATTTGCATCCTCAAGCATCGAGCTCTCCATGTTCCCCAAGAAAACAATCGATTTTTCCTACAAAAAACCAAGTTCCAACTCCTTTTCTACACCTTTTCCACATGTGTTGCACTTTTTTCACAGGCCACGCTGCGCTTTTCAGAAGCACACTGCGCTTTTTTCAAGGCTTCGCTCTGCTTTTCTTCAGCGCATTACACTTTTTTCAGAGCAGAGCCACGACTCCAAATCTTTTCTTCAATGGTTTCAAACAAAAAATCAAGGTTCCTACACTCATTTGTAAGTAAGTTACACCTCCTAAGCCCCTGCTTTCAACATGTGGTCTTAAGTTCATGATGCAAACCCTCCCTTACTATCAATATCATGCTCTAAGAAATTAAACCCTAGTTTTCAATTTGCAAAGCTAAAATTTCTTTTCCCTGGACCCCATTTACCTTCCTCACATTCTATATCACTCTCCACTACCCTGACACCCCCTCATTGCCCATTCCCAAGCCATATTCCATAAAACCCTACCCCTACATTGTGCTTTTCTAGGCAGCTAGACTACCTCCCTGTATTTTAATTTCCTACCTTATCTCCCTTAACATTTCAATCCCTCGTCACTTCCCTAAGATTCCTAACTCCCTTACACACTTCCCCAAATTTTCCCTCACTTATCCCAACCCCCTAACCCTACAATCCTACTCCCTTTCCCTGAATCCCCTTCTTCCCTGCGGTTTCAAGAAAAAACTGAACATAATGGAGGAGGAGAGAAACATCATGGATGAGGAAAGAAACACCATAGAAGAAGAGAAGAAAACATATAATAAAGGAGGGTGAATCTTGAGACTAGAGCCATCAGACACTAGGGAATTGATAGCAATGAAATGTTTCTAGCATGTTGGTTGTTTTGAGTTTTGTGAGATGGTCCAAAGAGTGCAAAGCCATCCTACTTTGACCAGGGTTTTCATCAGCAACCTACAAAAAGACTAAGTGACTATTGCAAGGGTGACATTCACCATTTCTACAGACATCATTGTAGCAGCAACAGGGATACCCAATTTGGGTGAAAAATGGTTCAAAACTAAATATTTGGATGCCCAACTGTATGAAACTTACCTAAAAGCACCTTATAAAGATAACAACAAGAAGATATTTCCTTTTGGTCAGTTTCTTAACAAGTTTTTCCCCATGATGAAGATCATCATGAAATATTTCACTTGTGAGGTAAAATTCTCCAGATTGTACAACTATCACATCAGGTTGCTCATGCATTTCACTAGGGTGAAATTGCTCAACCTTCCCTACTACTTGTATAGGAGGATTGACAAGATGGCCTACATAGTGCAGAACAAAGAGTATGAGCTTCAAATGAATAACCTCTTCCATCATTCTCTCATTAAAATTATTGTCCTTCATCACCTCAAACAGCTGAACATTGCATGGGAGAATTTCATTGAGGCAAATGTCTTCACTGCTGCACCAAATCAGCCTGCAACATCTATTCCACCATCAGCATTAGTTCCTCACAATAAAACTAGGTTATCTGGCAGGGCTACGGCGAAAGAGACTAAAAAGTTCAGAGATTCAAAACCTACCTGAGAGGACCTAGGCAAGTGTTTGCTCCACAGATTGTGGAAGGGGCCTTGCCTTCTACATCAACAAAACAGGGATATCAAAAGCAGCAAGAGGTTTTCGTTCAAGAGAAGGAAGACCTTCATCATGAGGAAGAAAAAGAGTTTGACCTAGTGTACTTGTATGTCCAAGATGATCATGAAACCTCAAAATTGATCATCAAAGAGAAATATGCCATAATCAAAGAGCTGCAAGACAATTTGGAAAGAGCACAATTTGTCATTTCCTTCCTTGAGCAAGAAAAAAAGCAGTTGAAAGACAAACAAGTACTCTTGGAAATGAAGTGGTTGAAGGCCAAGAGGAAAGACACCAAATGAAAAATTGTGATAGCCGATGAGGCTCAGATCACCAAGAAGAGAACAAAAACAATAGGTCTTTAGAGAGCATTGGAGCAGGAAAAACATGAGGTAGAAGAACTCACCTTTGATGATAGAATTGTAAGAGAAATCAATGATGACAAAGAAGTTTGGCTTGATAGAGTTAACATACACCTTGAGAAGCTCCTTCATAAATCCAACAAGGATAATCAGATGTTGAGACACATGGTTGACCGCTACAACACCAGAAACAAGATTTTCAATATCAAGATCAAGCAATTGAAGGACAAACTCAAGGAAACCCTAATTAGTCAAAAGGAGAAGGGAAAACTTGAGTTGCTTTTTTATGCCTCCTTGGTAGCTTGACATACATCATGAGAACTTCATCCAGCATTTTTTACTATTTTTGGGAAAGTTTTTTAGTTTTTGGACATTTTGGTAAAATTTCACAGACTTTTTGCACAGTCAGCCTACAAAAAACGCAGCGTGGGCCACACTGCGCTTTCTGTGGAGGCCTCCAAATGAGAAAAAATCTGCATATATGGATAGAGAATAATGTTTACATCAAATTTTGACTACTCGCACACCACAAACATAGTTTTTGACAGGTATAAAAGGCAAAAAACCTCCCAACAAATACCTTTTTGCCTCCTTTTTTAGCCTCATGCTACGCTTTTTTACCAGTCTTGGGAGATTGAATTTTTTAGGAGCTTCACTCCACCATTTTCAAAGCTTGAGCATAGTTTTGAAAACTAGAATGGAAGATATTTCCAATGAGCCATCTTGAGCCCAATTTGGACTTTAGGAAGCCACTCAAAATTGGATTTGAAGGCCCAAGATGTGATTTTTACCAAGCACCCTGCACTTTTCTCAAGCATGCTGCACTTTTCTCAAGCACACTGCGCTTTTTACAGTTGACTGATTTCTTCAGAATTTTAAAATTTTCTTAGTTGATTGATGGATTCTAAATAAAATTACTGATTTAAATGGAAAAATTAAATGTAATTATGTCATGTATAGTTACTAGAGGTAGATGCATCGGGTAAATATGTAATTTTGGGTCAAATGAATTAATTTCATCAAAGTTAGAGATGAGTTTTTTGACCTCCCTAGTCATTAGGATTCTAGTTTATGACTTTGGGAACAACTCCACAAGTCATGGATTCGACCCCTGATAGTTAGGAGAAGTTATTTTTCTATATCTTTCATTTACTTTGTCATTACAAGGGTTGGATGTTGTGTAATTGATCTTTGAACACTAGTGTAATCAAACATTTTGGCAGGAATTAATAGACAAAGTTGCAGCTATTTTGGTGGGATTCCTGTGGTAATGTGTTTTATTATTATTGCCTCTTATGTTTACAAATGTTTTAATGTATTTTGATTTCCATATTCATGTCCATCTCTCAATGTGATTGATTCCTAAGTTAGATCAGCAAAATTCATTATTTGATGCTCTGTTTTGGAGGAATTATCATAGTTGTGTTTCACTTTGTTCTGATAGAAAAGAATTCATGATTTCCATGCTATTTTTGAAACCTTACCAGCCTAATCACACTCATAAAGATACCTGAAAGTACTAAAGTGTGCCTACCTTTCCCCGTCATATCTCTGCAATTCTGATCCTTTTTTTCCCTGACCTAGTTCTTCCCTAACCTATTCACCCTCCACCACCCAAAATCAATCATCCAAACCCTAGTGCTACTATACCTAGCCTAAAATCCTCTTTATCCAGTCAATTTGGCTGTGATCTTGTGGAGAGATCCCTCTCGAAACCTAGTAGGGCTAACTACTTGGCAAAATATTGGTCTGTGATTACCTTTGTTCGTCTCTTTCTTAGCCTTCGGAGATCCGGTGGAGTGATAACACATTAAAACACAAATCTTTACACACATCCATCCCATTATATATAAATATATACACATATATATTATTCCAACCATTCGACGGGTCGTTGATTGTCTCCAAGTTTCCCGTCTCCCGGACTCTGTTACCCAACCTGCTTCAATTGTGTGCTTGATGTATGCTTCGAGGTTGACCCCTCTATGGGTCTACATGTATTCGATGAGTGGATTTTTGAGCGTCCATGTATGGTACAATGGATCGAGATCATGTCATCATGCTTCTCCTTGGCGTGCACTCCGCTCTATACCTCTGGGAAATAGTCCTCGAGCTTATGCATAACATGGGACACACCACTCATCGCTAAAATTCTTGTGATTGGTCCTCAAAAATTTTCTCACCTACGACTCTGGTGGTTCCACCTTGCCACACTAGCCTAACCCTACGTAATTTTGAGCATTCTGCTTACACGAATTTTTTGGGCTTCCGAGATGCGACCCCTCCAATTTTACATCATCTCATACCCTTTCCCAACCGTTGATTGCCTCCCATTCAATATTGGTCACTCATCACTTTATCATTGCATTGGGTTAAGCTTTGCAATATTATGTCTATCGATATGTCCTGGAAACGAGCCCTTACTTAACTTGATAAATCCCACAGCGACCATGAATAAGATTAGAGTTTAAGAGGATGAGATAAGGCTTCTTCCTAAGTTTTTTTTAAAGGGATTTGATCATGTCTAGGCCATGGTGGTTCTGCAAATTATTATACCCATGCCAACATTTAAATATTTTTTTTAAGGCTATGTGAAACACGCACTGGTGCTATCCTTCCTAAGATTACAACCAGTTTACCATCTCTGGGTCCTTGATGGAAAATATATGAAGCACAACCTAGGAACTCACCCATCCTGGACAGGGACCTTTCCATTCAGTCTATCAGAGGCTTGAGGTCCTTTGGGTCCTCCGATCTATACAAGGAATAAACCGTACTCATCTCAAAGTTTTACAGACCTCTTTAGAGAGACAAATAAGTGTAGAAAGCTTATAAAAGCAACCAAAAGTCATATGGTTCCAAGAAGGCATCAAGGAGACCAACATTTGCGAATAAATAGGAAATCCTCCTTTTCAATTTTGACTACAGGCATAAACCATATATATAAAAGCACGTGATTAACAATTTTACAAGGCCATGAAAAATTCAATCTTGTGGACAAGAACTCCAGGCATGAGCCATGAAGTTAGTCATCAAACATTTATTGCTACGGGCTTGAAGCCAACACTTATTACATTCAATGCTCATACCTCAAACAATGGTTTTAATTAGTGCATACTTATTTATGAGTGCTTCATGTGTAAAGAACATTAGTGCAACATGACGATAATATCATAAAGGTATTCCCATATCTCGACACACAAGCCATTGTTAACTAGTTGCAGGATCATGAATGAATACATGAATAAACCATTCCTACGGTTATGTTATGGGTACTTGCAATAAATTTCCATGCTCGTTTGACCCCCCTGGTCATTAACACTTGTAAACTATATGCCTGAATTTTGCGTATAATAAGTGAATAAAGGAAACATAAGAAATCATGAGTATATCACTCTTCCAAGGATGAAACATCCCTCATTCACGACATATATATTTAAAATTGTATAGGAATTCACAGTCCTCATTACATCATAAACATTAACTAGCCCAATGAACCAATATCATCATAGGAATTAAACCCTACACATTAAAAATATGCATAATAATCAATGCATAAAGGTTTGAATATACTTATCTTATTAAAATATGCCTAGAAACCGAGATTGGGACTTTAAGTCTCCACACAACCATAAACAAATTGTAGCCAAATATTTGTTGCAATTTTCACCCCTGAGCTAGATTCCAATGCTTGAGGTAGAGTTCTCTTAGAGGAGTTTAAAACCACTACTTCAAATGAAATAGGGTGTCTCAAGGCTACCCTACCTTCACCCACCATCTAGTCCAAGACTTCACATTAGGAAAAGAACACATTATTCCATGCAGGGTCTTATATATCAGTATCCCATATTCTCCATAGATTTAGACCAAGAGAGTCTCAATTCAATAGTGGAGAAAGATATATAGTTAATAGCATGGAGGGTTTATCAACTATGTTAGCTTTTGAAGGAATAAGAGTGCACTTTCTATCTCTCAAAAGTTATCAACCAACAAATTCTCTAGTGGATTTATTAGCCTTGTAAGGCATAACCACTACTTTGTGATTATCAGTCAGCAAGCCTCTTGGGGTTTCTCTGTTGGTTTTCATCGCATTTATGCTCTTCTCTCTGATTTATCTTAGTCTTGATATCTCCTCTGCCCTCTCAACAATTCATCTTGCTCTTTCAAGAGCCTCACGACCTCCCTACCTTTTCCTCTATTCTGTTCCTATGCTTGTGCGTATGAGTCATGGGTTCTTTTCCACATACCTTTCTGCCTATGCTTCTCTCTTCAATCAAATCCTCTCAGTATCCATTTTATCATTCTAACAAGACCCTCTCAGCCTCCTCTTTTCTTTTTTTAATAGGAGTCTCCTAGCCTCATTTTTTCCTCAATGTTCCTCTCCCTCTCGTCCTTCTTGCATGGAAGAATGTGAATAAAGAGAGAGAGTCCCCTTCCTAAAACATGTGAGAGAATGCCCCCCCCCAGAGAATACCCTCTCCTTCTTGTAACTTTTGTTTCATTTTTTTCATGATCGTTCTTTCCTTTTTCATGAGGAGTCACACATCCCATCCTCCTTGGACAATGCATCCCATCCTCTTCATTAAATTTTTATCCTTCCTTGCTCATAGTTTTTTTTTCCCAACAAGAACATGGGCATGTCCTTGTTTTTCATTTGAATTAATAACACGGTCAGCTCATTAAAACCCACTCAATCATCCCATGACTAATATTTAAAACAGTCAACTACCTCAAGCAATATCCCTCTACAATAAATGGAATTTGTGCCCCTCTCTCAACCATTTTTAATTTATAATTATATAATTACAAGGGGAATTAACTCGCATGTTTGTTACACCAACCCCCCAAATATTCTCCTCGCATCTGAACACATGAAGTGTCAACCCAATAAAATGGTCTCCATACCTGGGTAATCTTTCTGCCTTCCCCAAAAGAATTCTTGCAGCAGTATAATGTTCGGTTTCTTAGAAAAAAATAGTCTCTACAAGGCTAGTTTGTTAGACAGGCTACCAAAACCCTGATAGTTAAATGATAAAAAAATCATGAGGATAACTTCCTAGGGGCTCGTGTTGCTCTAAGCACCCCATATTTTGACCTTTGTTTTCCATCTACTATATCCTAACAAGATTTTAATTGGGCCTTGGAAATGTGGGATTTCCTCCCCCTTGATCAACCACCAGTCTTGACTGGGGAGGAGGAAACAAGAACACCAAAGCTCGTAATAGTAACCCCCTTAGAGTTTATGGGATGGAGGTTTTAGTGGGAGAGAGATATTCTGAATATTATTCCTGCACATAGGGAAATGTTATCTTCGGGGAATGGTATGTAGGATTTACGGGAGGGATTGGGGGGGGGGAGGGAAAGATACAGGCACAGTCTGGGCTAAGGAGGAGGAGACATTAATGGAGAAAGGAGAGAGAGAGATGAAAGGTCAGACACCATATCCAAACTGCTAAGGGAGTTAATTGAATTAGTGACAGAGTCAGGAGGAGGGGAAGTTCTTGAAGGGGATATCATTGTAGATATTGGAGCACTAGCCAAATCACCAAGACTACCAGCAACATCAAGTCTCGAGTCCTTCAACAAATATGTTGTTTTCTATCTCTGTTTTAATTGTGATTTAGGAGCCACTTCATTTTTCTCCCAATCCTTAAAATGTGATCCCATTTTCCATTATGACAGAATAACCCCTGAACCTCGCTTTCTAGTGAAAGGAAGGGTATAATATTTCATAATATGCGTCTAGAGGTAATTCCCCATTCCTTGTTGACCCAATATGAGAAATAATTAGTGGAGAAACGATGGCCCCTAGCTCTCCCAACCATGACCTGTTCAACCATAGTCATTATTTCCGCCAACTAGACATCCTCCCCTAGCACAAACTTATGGGGTTCACATCTGATTTTTTCACACTGACTCTTCTTCCTCTTCTTCCCTATGCAATTTTTCCCCTCTGAATTCCCCACAACTCTTAGGGTTTATGTCAGCTTCTCCTGTTCACCAATTTATTCTAACAACCTTCCTCCCCCATCAATAGATTCAGACACTGATTGGTTTTATCCTTTAGGGTTTTCCTACAAAAAACCAAACAAAATTCTTCCTGTAGGAGCTTCCTCCAACCCTAGACCACCACTACCGAAACACCCTTCACCTAGTGGATCCACCGTATAATTTTCATTTTGTATGGAATCAAACCCCAGAGGAGATACCTCTATAGATTGTTCCTGCTCGATTCCAAGTAATCTGCATGAATATTGACCAATACATAGTCCATATGGTGATGGGAGGGAAGATTCGTGCTTGTTGCAAGGAAAAAACCTAGGGTTGTTTCCTCCACAACACTAGAAGGGTTTGTCACCAAATTTACCCCCCAAACCAAACCATTTTGACACCGAGAAGTGGGTGCCGACAAGTTCTCTTCTAATGTTGAACCCAAAGTTGATGCATTTCTTGTCCCCCATCAAGGATGTGCCAGTTGTGTCCCAATCCTTCGCAGAGCATGGGTGAGCTAGAATCTCAGACCAAATTGATGCATAGTCACTGGGGTCGTAAGCATTGTTTGCTAGCTCATCCATAGAACCAACTCGGCAAAAAGAAAAAGAGTAGAAAGAAAAAGAAAAAGAAAAAAGAAGGAAGAAGAAGAAGAAAAAAAGAAAAGCAATTGAGATCCTAGACCACAACCAGACCACTAGAGAAAAACTAAATCTCTGTACCTCAGAATTACTAGACAAAGCTCGCCTTACTAACATCGCCAAATTTAATTCATCACAAAACTTTAGTGCACCACAAACATCCATTTTTTAAATGCTTATAAAGATTTTCCATCCAAATTTTAATGAAAACTAAAAAATTACAACTAACAATATATACAAATATTAAAATCATATAAAAATTATATCAATTTAACATAAAATATAAAATAATATACCAATCTAAAATATATTATAATCATTTTCAAAGTAAATTATTATGTATTAATTTTTATTTTAAAATATAGATATATAAAAATTATATCAATCCAACCTAGAGAGTATCTAACCTAGAAAGTATATCAATCCGAAATGATTAATTAAATAAAAATATTTTCCCAATTATTAATGAAAATAAATAAATTTTCGTTAGCATTATAAATTTATATGAACCATATAAATTGTATAATGTTAAATTATTTAATTTATCATTAAAAAAAATGATAATCATGAATGTTAAATTTAATACTATTTTGAACTCCTTTTAAGATTAAGCATGAGCATATGCTTTTGTTCTATTTTGCATTTGTTCTATTTTGGAATTTCTTAGTTTAATTATATTGTTTATTCATCTTGAAAATCATGGAAATTTTGGTAAGATTTTAAGAAAATTTGGCGGAGATTTTTGTAAATCCACGTTATAACTATCAAACTTTAATATTTTAGGTGCTCTAGAAGTTTTTGATGATGCTGAATCCATTTCCACCATCAAAATCATGATTCAAACACTATTTACTGTAAGATTTCTTTAAAAAAATTGTCCTGATTCCAATCAATTTTATTTGTCCAAACAATTTCTCCATCTCATTAAACAACTCCTTTTGAAATAGCAAGTTAATCTTCATTATTGTGATTCCTTATAGCTTTATCATATACCAGTAGATTTAGAAAACTCATTTCAATCAGGATAAAAAAAGATTTATACCATAGTCCCATAGTCCCACATAAGTAAATTGAATGATAATAAGATCAATAACCTCAATAAATCGTAAGTGATAAGAAAAAAAAATGTAATTGAAATACCTTTCAATTGTAATGTTCCAAGTCTCAAAAGTAAATTATGGACATTATTGATTAATTCACAAAGAAATGTGTTGCAACAATTATGAAAGGCTTTGATGATTTCACAAATGTTATTGTAATATGGTTAGAAAGTTATTGGTCAAGGTCTAACTACACTAGGATTTCACGTGAGCCGTGAGCGATGAGGTTTTTTTTTATAATAATAATAATTTATTTTTAAAGTTATAATGAGCTTAAATTGGTATATAAATAAAGATTTCTTAAAAATAAGATTATTGGTTTTTTTATTCTAAATAATAATAATAATTAATAAAGTTAAATATTAAATTGGTTAATGAATTTTTTTATTGAATAAAGATCATTTTTTTTTAATAATAATAATAAATTATTTTTAAAAGTATAATGAAGTTAAATATTAAATTGGTTTATGAATAAAGATTTCTTAAAAACAAGATTATTGATTTTTTAATTCTAAATAATAATAGTAATTTATTTTGAAAGTTATAATGAAGTTAAATATTAAATTAGTGTATGAATTTTTTTGTTTATTGAATAAAAATCCAATTTTGTTTAGTGATTTAACTATTAAAATCTACAAAAGTTACATATTCTATTTACTTCTAAATTTAAACATATATATATATATATATATATATATATATATATATATATATATATATATATATATAATTTAAAACTAATAATTTAATAAATAAAATAACTGAATCTATAAAAAAATAATCAACACTCATAAATTAAATTATCATATAAAACCATTAAACTTTTAATATTAATTATTATAATTATCTAATTTAAATCACTCACCCTTTTATACTTTGAAGTTTTATTATAATCATTTAAAATATATGTCTTGAAGATCACAAAGTAATCAAGAGAAGTAGAGGATTTTTTTCCACTGAATGTAGTAAGTCTTAAAGACAAACTAAGTTAGGAAAAAAAATATAACTCACCATGTTTTGTAATATGTTTTATATTATTAAATTTAATATCGTTTTTTTATTGAAATTATAATTAACAATATCTCTTATGGAAATGTTCATAGATGAATGACTTATTTAATGCAGTTGAATCCCAAAAATGATATCTAATACTAAAGACATCATAGATTTAAATATGATATAATTTTATGTATATTTTAACTTTTAATGAAATTTATCATGTTTTATAGGACTTGTCTAGAACGATGACAATTTTGTTTGGATGGGCATTTTTTGTTTGGAATCTAGCGATTTTTTTTCAAAAAATAATTGGGAGTGTTTGAATCATTTTTTTAATGGTGGAAATACATTCAACACCCTCAATAACTCTAAAGCACCTAAATTATGAAACTTGACCATTGTAACGCAGATTTCCAAAAATTTCCACAAAATTTTGTCAAAATCATGCTAGAAAAACAATTATTTTCTTAGCAAAATCATAACTTTTTAAAATTACCCTTATTTCATATTATGATGAAATTAAAATAATGAATCAAATATTTAGGGATAGTTTAGATTATATAATTAAATTTTTAAAAAAATTGAGTTTTTATTTATTATTTTTTAAATATTATATTTATTTGTTTATAAATTATAATTTAATAATTGAAATAAGATATAGTTATCTTATATTTTAATTTACAACTATAAATTTATTAAATTTAATTATACTTATTATAATTGTTTTACCTAAAAAAAATTATAAAATTTAATTTAATGATAAATTAAGGATAAATATTATTTAGATGGTAATAAATTTGAATAAAGTTTTAATTGAAAGGTTGTTTTATATTATATTAATATATAATCTTAAAAAAAATCATGGTGATGGGTTTTTTGTCCATACACAAGAAGGTTATATACATCAATTTGGTGAATTTGGTGTTTAGAGTGGTTGTGATCTTAAAATTAGATTATAAAGTACAGTTTGAGTGGACCTAATAAGAATATGTGATTTTTTCAAATTCAAAACTAGAAAGAAGTAAAGTGTGTGCTCCTAATTTTTAACAATCAAATTACCACAAAAATACATTCTCCAACAAACAAAGAAATCTTATACATCAATTTACTATACGTTGTTGTTTTATTATTTATTATTTAATCTAAACATAGAAATATTAACATAAATCCATATCAATTTACATAAAACATTTTTACTTTTAAAACCATTATAAATAATATTTATTATCATTTTTTTACTTCATTAATATAAATAGAGAAAGAATGCATATCCTATTAGATTTTAATAATCAAATTGTTGTATGTTGTAAGAAATCTCAGCCTTTTTTTCCATCTCATGTAGTCGCCATGCCACGCAAACAAATCCAGGTTAGAAGGGGCGCATCATACTATCAAGAACGAGCAAATCTTGGCAGCACATGAACCCAACATAGATTGGAGGAAGAAACAACTCGTTTTTGGGAGCTTACCCTGACCCCATTCAGGAAGAACTCACTCATGTTGAGAGCGAAGGAACCACTCATAGGCACCTTCTCTGGAAGAGTCAGTGCTAAGTAAGTTGGCTAATTGGGTGCCTGATATAAAGCACACACGTGGGTGCTTCAATCAATATATGCACAAAGGGGATTTGTACTAGCACATGAAATTCCTACTTGGCAAGGTTCTACTCGATCAACATAAGCGCAAATAATACCTCGTCCTCTCCATGGATCATCTACACCGCAAATAATACCTCGCCCTCTCCATGGATCATCTACACCGGCACATGACAGACTTGGATCAACAATTGGAATGCACAGAGAAACACCTCAACATTCCCTACTATTGGCTGCTCAGTGGATAACAACAAAGAGTGGATCCAAGTTGCAACGATAGATTTATACCCATCTTTCTAGTCTTTACCTTTGTTATGTCTTTAGTTTCCTAGTTTCCTATTTATTTGATTTCCTTTCATGGCCTAAGAGGCCATTTATTCTAATCAACCTAATAATAGTATTTATAAGAATATTTTAATATCACATTTTATCACTACTTTAAAATAATATTTATCAGATATTTTCGAATATCACGCATGATATTTAAAATGAATTTGTGGAATAGATATTAAACGCGTTGGGTTTCAACGATCAATTGCAAAAGATATTATTGCTTCCTTAATTATGTATAAATTGCAATAGAGATTATTGCTTCCTTAATTTTTACATAACAGTGCTTCCACAACGGCTAAAACTTTAAGACTAAGAAAGTTAATTTGAAAAACTGATTATTGCTTTGGGCTCGCGAAGTGATTTGGTCATTGAAGTGTTGTGTTAGCGTAATATGGATGCCTTCGTCAATTGACAATGCAACCTCCAAAGAAACATCCAAAGAAGTTGCCTTCTTTTACTGTGAAAAACCGGAGCATTGCTTTAAACAAAAGAAACTTACAGAACTCTCAGTCACACATAGATAGCTTACCAGCAACTTTTAACCTATAGGTATCACACCTTAAAGTCAAAACAAAACAAAAAAATCCAGTCAGCAGTTTAGTGAGCGAAGCCAATGTCATGCTGAGTCCATTATTTTTAAGAAACCAGCAAACTTTTGGGTAAATCTTTATCCAAACTCTGGGAAGAATTTGATTTATTTTGTCCACCCGTCTAGAGAGCATGAATATGGTCACTAAAGTGTATTTTGCAAAGCTCTGTTCATTGGGATATACAGTGCCTGAGAGGTAGTTTTTTTTCATAGTTTGCAATTCTGTGTCAGGTTTACTGTAATGTGTTTATTGTTATTGTTTGTTCGTGGACATCCTCATACCTGGATGTGAATTTATGAAGTGTATATTATTTGTAGCTTTATTTAGTTAGAGTTTTGTAATTTGGGCGGTCGTGAGCAATGATTGTTATTTTTCTTAGCCAATCTTATTGAGAGTGATATGATGAACTCTATTCAATTTTCACAAGTGACATTACTAATTCAGTTGTAAAGTCTTCTCATAGAAAAATAATTAGAATTGAAATAAACTATATATATATAAGTTATTTAAGTCTAAAATTGTTTTTTTTTACATGTTGATATTAAGTACATTGCCATAATTGTCACTTGGATTTAGCCTAGGTAAGGGGAGGAGTGTTATCCTCTCAACTTAAGTTGAAAACATTATAGTGGTTCCATCTAGTTTTTTTTATTACAATGTTTATAATCTCGTTTTCTATATAGACAAAGTTTTTCGCTATCGTGTCTTATTAAGAGAAAAATTAATCCAACTCGTTTCACATGAAGAGAAGCAATGGTTAGATTAAATATTTTCCTTATTATAGTGTTATGTCTATTTTCAAGTGATATACTTATTTTTTTATGTATAGATACTAGCAGTCTAGGAATATAGATTAATAATCAAATAACTAGATGTCAAAATGTTGGAGCTCAATATCTAAGCATCTTCCACAGGCGTATTAGATCTATTTTGAGTCATTGTTATTAATCTTTGTGTGCTAAATCAGATGCAAGTTCTTTCTCAACAAAGAAAAGGAAAGCAATTTTGTCCAATAAGGCTAGCATCTTGTAGATGGTAGATGTTTACAAAACATTCCATGAATCGTGTCCTCATTACATTTAGGATTCAAATTATAAGGTGTTATATGCAATTGGGGCTTTATCTTACTCCAACTCTAATGAAGAATAACATTGTTAGATTTTAAATTTTTGTGGTTTTTTTTAGATAGATTATTTCGATTTTCCATAGTAAAATGTGAATTTTGTTGACATTTCGAATCCTAAAGAAAATCCATCATTAAGACACTGAATGAATGATAGAAGAGTCAAAGCTGAAGAAGAATAAATAGATAATATATGAACGATATTAAACCTAAAAGCTTGGCTAAAACAAAATTTAATAATATTATTAAAATAATAGTTACAAATCAATTAATTAAAAATAATTATTTAATTAATAATTATTATTATTATTTATTTGTAATAATTACTCATAATAGTTATGTATTTATAATAATTAAATATTGTTAGAATAATAAATCTAAAAGATGAGATAATGTTATAAATAAATAATTAATTAATTATTATATGTAAATAATTTATTATTATTATTATTTGTTTATAATAATTATTAATAATTATTTATTTATAACTAAATTTAATTTTTATAATTTTTAATAATTAATTTTTATCGTTAATAATTATTTATTTATAATAATTTATTTATTAATATATTTATAACTATTATTTTAATAATATTATTAATTTCGGTTTTAGCTGATCTTTTAGGTTTAATATTGTTCATATATTATTTATTTATTCCTCCTCTATTTTGGCTCTTCTATTATTCATTCACTGTCTTGATGATAGATCCTCTTTGGGATTCAAAACATTGACAAAATTCACACTCAACTGTGGAAAATCCAAATGATTTATATCAAAAAGAAAACCACAAAAGTTAAAAATCTAACAATGCTATTTCATTAGAGTTGGAGTAAGATAAAGCCCCAATTGCATATAACACCCTATAATATGAATCCTAAATGTAATGAAGACATGATTCATGGAGTGCTTTCTAAACATCTATCATCTACAAGATGCTAGCCCTATTGGACAAAATTACTTTCATTTTCTTGGTTGAGAAAGAAAATAATGATCTCTCTTGAACCTTTAGGCCTTTCAATTGATTTTATAATTTTATCTATCGTGTGCATTATTTCACAAACCTCTCCTAATCTAAAAGAATCAATGTGTGAACATCTAATGGGAATCACTACATGTTGCTTGAAGAGCATCATATAGCCTATGGCGTTCTACCATTTCTTCTCAAGTACATATATTTGGATTTTTTTCCATCATAAGTCTTAGAATTGGCCCAACCAAGTCTTAGATCCAATTATGTACCATCTTGTTAACCAAAGCTTTCAACTCCATAACCTTGAGATTTTTTACCATGGTCCCTCAAATATCTTCTTAACTCTACCCTTAAAAATTAATGTAGTAATTCAAATTCAAAACATACCCCAATATTACCCTCAAATCAACCTAAGCCTTAAAACGAACCCACCAAGACAAATCAAATGGGTCCTAAACTATTCCAAACCCGAACCAAGGAAAATATCAACTTAAATCAAATATATGTGTTCATCTTAGCATCCCTTACATAAACATTCACAACCTAACCGCTAACCATATAAACACCTTCAAAAAATTATCAGATGACACCTCACTGCTACTTTAGGGCCCCACTCATCCAAGTTTGAATATAATGGTAAACACTTAATCATCAATCAAGGTCACATCCCAACCATGAAATCTATTTCAAACCAAATTTCCCTCTAAAATATAGCCTTCCAAGGAAGATATAAACCTATCCCAAATGTAAGCATGTTCAACATCATAGTATTCTCTAGGCCTTCCTATCACTATAACATGAGACCTTCCCATTCCTTCAAATTTAGTACTATTTTAGGGCTTCCACCTTCAAACAAATTAATAAACTTGTTAGAAATTATCCAAACCAAAATAGTGAAATACAAATGAGTGAAAAACTAAAATAGTGGAAACCAAAACAAAGGAGGCCTCAATGCCCCCTTTAGACACTCATGCTTATTTATTTTGCAACACCCTTTTCCCTCTAGTTATGGATATTTTGTTCCCTTAAAACCTCCATTACAACACCAAATTATTGGTGCTTCTAATGAGAATACTACCCATTAGATTCAATCATGTTTCCTTTGAGCTTCACTCATTTAAGAAGCTACAAGTGAAGAGGTTTCTATCCGACCAAAGTCACCTAAGACTTAAACCTAACCCTAAATTCTTCCAATAACACAAGTGCAAACACAAGAACAAACATTTATTTGGAGAGAAATGGACATTGGTGGGGAAATGTCACATTTTCTCCTTCATAGACCTAGTAAGCCACCATTTACAAGAAACACACCCTTTGGAAAAAACCCTAAATTATATTCCAAGTTTGAATCCTGGCAAATAAATCCCTATCATTGTTGAGACTACAATGGTTGATCCTTCATATATTGCATTAATCGTGATACAACATTCAATCTACGTGGTGTGGTAGATTTGGTCAATTTGTTTTCAACCTATTTGCTTTTATCCAAACAAAGAAGGGGCACAAATCCAATTTGATACTACAAAGGATTGAATGATTCATAATCTATGCACAAAGAGAAGATATATTTGATTACCTCTTCGATAGCTTTAATAACACCAAGATTTGATGACACATTTGCTAAATCAAAGGTAGATTTCATTCTTGTGTTATCATATGGTATGCCATGAAGAAATAGTTTGTTTCAGTAATGGTATTCTCCATCCCTCTTAGATCCATACTCTTGAAGATGTAAAAAGGAAAGTCCTACATTATTTCCAAGGTAAGGTAGATAGCTTGTTTTTTGTTTTTCTTCCATGAAATTTAAATGGCTGAAATGTGTTGGATACTTGGAACACTCTATGTGATTGATATAGCACCCTCAAACCATATATCAAGTAGATCATAGATCCCATTTCAATAATTGTAGGTAGATATGCTCTATAAAAGGAGTGCTCAAGCCATAATTTTCATATTTGATTGGTGATAGAGATCCAACCCTCAACCACAACATTAATGTAACATTTTCTGAGCACAGGATTATGGAAAAATTGTAACAACGTTCTAGGCATATACAAATTTAAATTTGGGCATCTTCTTTGGGCTTATGTCTCTCCTTTTTAACTATAACATTAAATATAATGCGAAAAACCGACATATGAAGTTTTATGTTGTATTATATTTTGAGCTAACAAAGTTTTAGAAACTAAGCATTTTGTATGGTAAAATCAAATTTTTAGGTAGATTTCGTATGGGCACAAGGGTGCATCACTCGAAGAATTGCAATATCACCTACAATCTAAAGGGAACAACCTCTTGAACTTCTGATTTTGATAAATTTTACATTGGAAATACATATCCACCTTGCATAGTAAATTCACTAGGATGTTGATCTAAAACACCAACAAAGGATCTAGATTTGGGAAATCCAACTCGTTTAGGAATGTAAAAAAAAAAATGTTAAATGAGGGCTATTAAATTTTATTTTTTTTAAAGTAAGTTGTAGTGGCTTGTAGAAGTGTGGTTAAGTTATGCTAGAGTGACATGACATATTATGGTTTTAGGGCATCATATTAGATTTGTTTGGAAGATTACATTTTTTATTAAAGGGGGTGGTTTTACCAAGAACACCACATAGGATTAGTGAAGGCTCATTGAATTGAAAAGGTTGAAGACTTGAATTTATTGAATTCTTGTTAAATTATTGAAGGGGATTTTTTGGTTAAAAGAGATAAGTTATAAGTTCATTGAAGGATCTCCTAATAAAATTTTATTTTCATTTGGATCCTTATACATGTCTTGAAATTTAATAAGAGTGTCTAAGGACAATTTGTTCTTGTTCCAATTGCATTATAAGAAACCTGCTTGAAATGGAATAAGGAGTTCAAGTGAGTCAAAATCAAGGTGTCTTAAAATCAAGTGAACATGACACATGATAATATAATCAAGTGAGTTTGTGTGAGTGAGCATGAAAATTGAGCGCGAGAATAATAACAAAATGGTAAAGTAGGAAATCGTTTACAAAACACCTCTTGGTAAATCAAGGATTTGCAAGAGTACAACCGTGAATTGAAAAAATAAATTAAAGCACTTACACAGAGATTACATCATAAACAAAACATAGTTGATCACATGGTTGATACACTATAGTCAATATGGTTGATACACAATAGTGAACAAATTATCTTCAAAGTGAACTAGATATGAAGGATCAATTAAATAATGCACTTCAAATACAATTCAGAGAAAAGCAATATCAAATTGATGGCATGCTTGATGCAACATCTATAGCAAAGGTCGATACAATTTGTGAATATAAGAAATTGGACCTCATACGAAAGACTAATTTTCATCTAGAAGTGTTAGTGTAAGTTGTGACATAGAGGAGCTAATAGAGAATATTGATGCAACATGTAATACAAAGGATCTCATCCAAAATTCTGATGCAACATGTGATATAGATGAAACCATGCAAAATTTTGATGCAACTTGTGACACACAAGTCATAGTACATATGGTTGATGTTCATTTTGATACAGGATACTTGATGGAGATGGAATAGTCTAGTCTATTGATAAAGGAAAGAGTGACTAAAGATGAGTTACAAAGACAAAATGATGGCAACGACAATATTAAAAGAAAATGTGAAGAAGGAAAAGAATAAGAAATTATTTTTTCCAAGATATTTTCCAGGCCTTGGAGAGTTATCATTTAACAAAATTAGCATGGCTTGGGATATGAAAAGGGACACAACTTGCATATTCCGGTGTACTCCAAACCATTTCAGTTTGTGAGTGCAAAATTTCTTAAGGATTTCAAAATATTGGTAATAAGTGCCAACATTGTCAAAGAGTTGGGTATATGGAAAATTAGTATTTTGATCTTCAACTATGTCTTCATTGTGGGAAGACAAATAAATTATCAAAATAATGTTGAAACTATAAGCAAGTTAAGAAGATGGTTCATTATTAATGGATAAATTCATAGAGCTGGAAACTAAAAGTAAAGTCATTGCATAAGTATTACTTCCTAGTCAGGAAATAGGTAAAAACATAGAAAAAATAAGAAAAAAAACTATCAAGTAGTTATTCCAAATTATTTTGCGCATGACCCAAATATTTCATATTTTCTTTGAGGTCGAAGATGGTACTCTCCACACCTCTAGTGGGGAGAACATTCATGAAAATACAATCTCTTACACTTTCAAGAGGGGGAGTAACTTGATGAAGTGAAAATGGTTAGCCGTAAAGTAGAGTTCACCACATTGTTCAAATAAAATTGGTAATTAGGCATCTAAAACCAACACATCATTTAGGTGAAGATAGTTAGTGGTAAACGAGAAACCATCACATTATTCAAATCAAATTGGTTAGTGGTCATCCAAAACCACCACATTGTTCAGAGAAAATAAATTAGTGGTCATCCAAAACCACCACATTATTCAAGTGAGCATGGTTGGTGGTAAATTATCAACCACTAGTATCAATGGAATATGGTTAATGGTCAACCAAAAACCATAAAATCAAGTGAAGATGGTTAATGGTCAACCAACAAAACCATGCATAAAGAATCCAAATCTGATTCTTTCAACAAACTTCTCACCTTGCACCTGACAGAGTGGAATATCAAATTTCAAAGATGATATTTAGGCTTCAAGATTCAAAGTCCTTTCCTTCAATCAAAAAATTAAATCATCATTTGGAAATTCTAGAATAACAACTAGTCTCCTCAAAATCAATGATAATAAGAATGAATGGGAATGTTCATACATGGCAGTTGTTCACTTCTAAATATTGGAAATATTTTATGTAAATATTCATTGAATTTCAAGTTCAATGGTTTTATATTCAATATGAAAAAAATTATTGGTAGAATTATTTGTCCTTGTGATTGAGGGTGGGGGAGCGTGGGTGTTAAACTATGAGTCACTAGACAATCACAAAGTCCGATACCAAAATTATCATGAATTATAAACCTTATTTTTTATGAGGTCTTGTAATTATCCATTAATGAGTTGTGAGTGAGATGTAGATCTAGAATTATTAAACTGATGTACTATAAATTCATATCTTGATATCAATACAATATGCTGAGAATCACTAAAATCCTTTTTCACTACTTTCCTTGTTGTGTCTCACTTGTGTTCAGTTCTTAAAATCTACCACCTATTTATGGGATCTATCTAGAAACCTCAAATTATTATTAAACAATTGATAGAAGACTTCACATTACCAAACCTTATGATTCAATTCTTGCTATTTTATTTATCATTAATAGAGAAGAAAAATCATTCAACTTGGTCTTTATCTATAGGTGGCATAAGGTCTTACATCACTATATATAAAATCTATCA
Source organism: Pinus albicaulis (assembly GCA_034641835.2). Classification (NCBI taxonomy): domain Eukaryota; kingdom Viridiplantae; phylum Streptophyta; class Pinopsida; order Pinales; family Pinaceae; genus Pinus; species Pinus albicaulis. The sequence continues at coordinate 1,174,949,892 of CM076584.1, read as the reverse complement.
GATAACCACTTGCTTTAACTCCTTTTCAATAAAATATATCATAAAAATAGAGTACATATATACATTCAAGGCCCTCTCACTAGTGAATATGCCATAGGATACCTTAGAGAACTTGAGAATACATGTGCTAAATCTACAATTGGTGAACACGAACCTAAAAATTCAATACCTCCTAAATAAACTGAAACTATATTGGTGATAAGGCCACAAAAATTAACCCACCTAAACTTCAAACCAAAAATATTCACCTCACTAAAGGTAAGGAAAAACATCATGCCTTGTGGTCCAAAATTGGTATGTTATGTAAATATCATAAGTATGACACATATAACACTAAAACTTAAAAAAAAAAAAAGATAAAAACATTACTATTGATAAAATAACCAAAATGAAAACATTATTTCAAAGGAAAATGTTAATATTTGGATCTACCAAGATCCCATGCATGAACATGAAACCTATGAAACCAAAAAACCTCCTAAGAAAAAACAATTTTTCCCCATTTCCTGAACTTGATTTTTTTAATGAGGAAGATTAAGGGGAAGCAAATAGCCTTCTATAATGAAGGTTGAATATTACTCTTCTAATATTCAAACCCATCCCCAAGGAAAAGAGAAGAACCACATAGTTGGAAATTTCAGTGTGTCACCATATTAGATTGGTGTTGTCATTATATATCATCATAGATAAAATCATACCATGCATAATATCATTGACCTAGACATTACCATGTAATTTTTATGGGTTTATCCTACCATGGTATACCCAACCTATGACATGTTAAGCCTCTTCAATATTAATGTTTCCCCACATTCTCATTGTATTGGAGTTATCTCCAAGACATGTGTGAAATACCATTTTACCCTCCCAGACCCATCTCCCCACTTGTTACTCATGTGTATCTCTAATATTCTAGTTTCTTGTTGATTCCACACCCTACTCCCTTTTCCAAACCTTGTTTATCCATACCTATGGTATGTTCCTCATGGATGTGCTTCTCACTTACCTGACTAAACATAATTTTTAAGCAACTGCATATGTGAAAACTCCTCTAAGTTTTTATAAGTTAGGGTTCATCTTTGTCCTTTAACCTTTCTAGAGTCCCTTGTAAGGTCAAGGGAATGGAAATCATAACCATATATTTCTTTATGTAACTCCATCTTGGTCATTTCATCATCAAAAAATCATTTTAATATAATTTCTTCCCTCGTTGTCATATTTTCCCCTTTGTACCTTGTCATTATTGTTTCCACATTCTCTCATATTTCTTGGACTCTCAATTCTTAACAAATTTGAGATTGATCCTCTTAAACTAATCTCTTTATCTCTAAAACATGGACCAAAAATGGTTAATTCCCACTTATAATCCAAGAGGACCTAGATTATAACATTCTTCTTAGGTCACCCAAGATTTATTTGATGTTGGTTTTCCCCTACACCTTCATGAGAGACTTGGTATTATTCGACAAGAGTAAGCCATTCTTTGTCAAGAATGTATCAAGCATGACCTTGCACTTCACGATATGTGTTAACATTCCATGAAGGTAAAGCCTTCTCTATAAGGCATGACCCTGCCCTTTCTCCCATAGCCCTAATTTCACTACGAAATTTTTATCCTTATTTTTTGTTGTTTATTCCACTAAGCTTCCTTCCTTCTAATACATTCCGTTTGCAGAAAATCCTTCTTCTTACCAATTTCACCCAAAGGTATTTGCGACCAAACTTTCCCTCACCCAATTCTTTGATAGCCTCGGTTTGGAGGTATTGAGCATTGAATTTAATCATAGAACATTGTTGGCCACTTCCTTTCTGGATTACATTAATTGGTATTCACCCTTATATTCTAAGGAAATGATTCCAATGGTCTCGTCCCTAGCCCACTTTTCTCAAGAAACCTATTTTTCATTTTTTTTCCGCACCTTTTATTTCTTTTATTTATTTTTCAAGTGGACCTCTTTGTAGTCCTAGTGTTTATAAGTTTTATACTTTTACAGTAAGTAGTGCACACATAAATTATTTATAAAATATAAAAGTAAATAATATCATTCACCGTCATAATACTTCTATATTTACCCTAGAATCTCTTAACCGATAAATTCAACAAAATGTTTAGAGTTGCACTACTAACTTTGACTATGTTTTCTTCACCATTTACAATAGAATATATAAGATCTTGTGGCATCCAACACCCTAATTTATTAACTCATTAGACTTATTAATTGGAATTACATTATAATGGGCCAAAAAACCATTAGTCAAAGAAAAAACCAAAAACAACCCCAAAAAATTCTCAATAACTACAACCACCAAACCCTCGGATGGTGGGTACCCAATTCCCCACCCCCCCCCCCCCCCCTCCCCCCCCTCCCCCTTACTCCCTATGCAATGTATAGTGCATGGGGATAATCATGCAAAGAATATAACCCATATCCAACATTCTCCCACTTGTTTTCTTTGCATACAATGGCCCCTAGGATTACATATCAACAATCCAAGGTAGCAATGCCCATTGTTTATCTACACCAAGAAATTTTTTTAATTCTCATAGGCTTTGTCAATGAATCTACAACATTATTTAAAGTGATCACCTTCACTACTATCACCTTGTCTTCAACCATGTCTCTCACAAGGTGATACTATACATAAATATGCTTTGTCGTAGAATAATAAGTTGGGTTCTTTGTAGGAAATATTGCACTTTGACTATCACAATCCACCCCTATATATTTATATGCAAACCCATTACATGAACACAATATTTGTAAGCGTACAAATTTATTACTTGCATGAATCGATACTATGTATTTAGATTTTATAGTTGAGAGAACTAAAAAATATCCCTTTCTCATCAAACTAATTGCTCCTCCAAATAGGTTAACCATATAACAACATGTAGATCCTCTATGATCTAAATTTGTATAATATTTTGTGTCAACAAAACCATTTATTTCCAACAAGATGTCTACTCCGGGTCTTCCTTGGTAGCAAATTCCTTGATATGCAATGCCACAAAAATACCTGGAAATATTCTTTATAGATACCCAATGCTCTTCCCCTGATTTTTACATATACTTACTCAAAAATCCCACTATATGTGCAATGTTTGATCTAGTACATACCATTTCATACATCAAAATACTAACAACACTAGCACATGGAACACATGACATGTCCTCTTGCTTTTCTTGTGTCTTAGGAAACTAATTTACAAATGAATTTAATATACCTACAAAAATACGATCCTTGACTAGTTTACATTCCTACATATTAAAACTCTACAATTTTGTCTCAGCATATTTCCTTTTATTCAACAAGGGTTTTCCTATTTCCCCAATCTCTTTTAGTTTCCATGCCCAAAATAAAAATTTTAGGACCAATATCTTTCATATTAAATTTAGAGAACAAATAAGGTTTGACATCTTTGATGATTTCCTTGTTGTTTATAATCAACACCATATCATTAACATAAATTAAATGATCACCAAATTTATACACACAATGATCAACTTTTCTTCTTGAGAAAATAAGTCTCAATTATAGTTATCTAACCACATCCTTGGAAACTATTTTCACCCATATAGGCCCTTTTTTAGCTTACAGGCCAATTAATTCTTTCCCTTAAATGAAAAAAATTATGGTTGTTTCATGTGGTTTTCTTCTTCAAGATATCCATGTAGGAGTGTTTTCTTTACATCAATCTACTCTGCTTCAATATTAATATAAACTATAATAGACAAAAGAAAATTAATATAAGTTAATTTAGCAATAGGAGAAAAAAAATCATCAAAATCAATTACCTCTACCAAGGAATATCCCTTTGCTATTAACCAAGCTTTGTACTTTTCCATTTTACCTTCTGCATTCAACTTCTCCTCAAATGTTTATTTTCCACCAATAGTGTTTCTTCCAACCAACATCTCAACTAAATCCCAAACCTCATTCTTATCCCAGGCTTCCATTTCTTCAACCGTTGCCTTCTTCTAGAGTTTATCATCCTCTAAATCCACTACTTACACGAAAATTCTAGGATCATCATCAATAATAGACAAAGAAAAAGTTGAATGGAAATTTAGTGAAGTATACCTTTCTAGTTACACACTTTCCCAAACTAGTCTCCTCAACACTAAAGTTTGTTGTTTTTTTCTTCTATTTCCTTTTCTTTTATTGATCCAAATTCATCAACCTTTAACTCAAACTCTATTTTCTATGGTTTTTTTCCTTTGGTAGGAATTCTTGTTTGAAATCATATTTAACCTCTCTAAAGGAAACATCTCGATTGTAAACAACCTTCCAAAGTTTATGGGTTCTAAAGTTTATAACATTTTAAACCATTTTTATAACCAATAAAGATATACTTTATATCTTTATTATCTAGCATGTTTGTATTTTCCCTTGGAATGTCTACATAAGTATCACATCTAAAAATGTTGAGATGTTTAAGCATGAGGTCTCCATTTAGTCAAGTTGTGCCAAAGTGCATTCATTTATGGGATATTAAAGAATACATCTAATCTCACTATATATTGATAAAAACCTCCCAAAATAATTTTGTTGAACCCCCCTCCCAACACATATTTCTTATAAAAATAACCCCTATTTTTAATAGGTATCCCCTATTTTTACTGAATACACCTTCTTATACCCCTCAATACCTATAACCCACCTTGCACCACATCACTCTCCCACCCCCCCCCCCATCATCTTTTTTATGGGAATTTCTTCCTATGGCTATGGTTGCAACCATAACAAAATAAGAAAAACAATAAGAAAACAAGAAATATGTATTAAATACTATCTAGGATTAGATGACTTACCTGGAAATTGAAGATTGATTAATGTTGACCAGATCCTCTTCCTTCGAACTTTTCTTGAAGAGTCTTCACTCACAAAGCCAAAAAACATGTGAAAATAGTATATTCAAAGCGAACTTAGATGCATCAAATTATAAATTGAAAAATAAATCATGATCATAAACTATATTATGAAAGCATTGAATCAGAATAGAAATGAATGAGTTTGTTTTTAATGGAATTTACAAAAATACAAGGCTTAGACAACACCTTGTTCTTGTTGAAGGAATTTCTCGAACAATCCTCCTGGTCCCTCTACCAAGGGCCACTGTAGGTCTTGTATAAGGTCTTGAGTCTTTCATATAAAGACATAGAAATACGAGACTCTTTCCAAAGCCTAAAAATTAATAGGAAGGGAAAGAAACAAGGGTTTCCAATATGAGGGGATAGCTTAAAAACTCAAGGGAATTGTATCAAAAAGGTTCAAGAGGTAAATTGACAGAGTAATGTTACTTTTGTCTCTCCTCCACCCATGATATAATTAAATACTATTTGAATTAATTTGGGTCATTGGAAGTGGACTACAAGAGATAAACGCTTGGTAGAACGTAAAAAAGCTACCCCAAAATGCACAATAATGCACACATTTGATTTATTTTGTTGCAAAATGAATACATACTCTAATTCCATGAAGGAGGCTAAAGCATATACATGTTTTTCTTGTATAAGAGTTGTGTATGTACATTTTATGCTATAATAAAGGATGCATATATGAACTGACATTTTATTTTTTAAAGAGTTCACTTCAAGAAAATGTATGTAAAAGGGAAAGAGATAGCATGATCAGACCAAAATTTGCATCTTTAAATAAGTGTGGTGAAATATATTATAACAGATACCCTCTTATGTGTGAGGTGATAAGGGTATCTCATGGCTAAAATACATTATATAAATAAGGAAAACATTTTCAAGTGGTTCCAAGAATATTTCACCGAACAACGAACCAAAATAACACTTGCAGAAAGAAACCAAGACATGAAACTCATTTTTGGATTCGGGCATACCCATGCTAGGATACAAAAGAGTGTGGTTGCCAAATCAAGTACAATGTGGATCTAATAAATATACATAAAAAGTGACAAGCATGACCACAGAGATAATACACAATGGATCCATGTCAAAAGATCATGGCCATGAGAAATACATAGTGGAACTATGTCTTAATATATAAAGAAATAAAATGAACAAACTAATCCTCCTTGAAGTTCCAAAATCATGTGAGTAGGAGTGGTATTTTCCAACAACTGGAGAAATACAATGAAATATGATGTTGAGATGGAGAGAAATATAATAAATAGGATGCCACTGCAGATCTTGATGATGTTTTCAACCGAAGAATGATGTTGTTACAATCCCAATTTCTTCAAACCAACCATTAAAGGTATAAAGTTATACCATGTGAATAAATTAGTCAAACATTGGAGAAATGGTTTGATTACATTGGAGAATAGTTTATGTGTTTTTCCATGTGTCAATGTTATGTTCAAAAATGGTGGGATGAAGTATGGGAATTTCAATGTATGACTAGGAAAATACATCATGAAACACTTGGAAGAGAAGTTTATATGTAACTACTTCCTCTAGGGAACAACCTCCTTGAAGGAGTATTTATTCCATGATTACTAGTATAACAATATTTTTATATTCTAATAATGGGAGAAATATTAGCCATGTTTCCTTCTTCGAAAGTGTCCAGGGCAAGGATCAATTTTTAAAACCAATTGACATTTCCATGGGGAATAAATTATTTACTTTCAACTACATAAATGTCTCTAGAAGGGGAAAGTTGAAATTCCACTTGAGGGAGGAAGAAGGAATGGTGATGCATCACATTCCATGGGTAGCCTAGAGCCATCATAACCTCTAAAATGTCCTCGTCATAGTGGAATATGCAGGAAGAGGAGGTGAGGGACTTATTAGAGGCATGAACTAGTTTGGTTGGTTTTTGGATGTTGTAATCGTCACATGTATGTGAGAAATTATCATGAAATTATTGGTTGTTGAGGCACCTATTGATGGTCATATTATGAAAATAGAGTTAGACTCTAGCCAAATAACATTAGCAACCCTTATCATGCCTTCTAAGGTAGTAAACCTTGATTATGCATTGATTCCTTCACCAATTTAAATTCTTCAATCTATGAGTAGTAGTGGGTATAGTGACCATACTCACCACATAGTGCACAAGGAAATTTAGTCCAAATATTATTTTTCTTCCCTTATTTCTACTAGTTATTGTTGTTGCTAGAATTTTTTTTTTAGTTACCAACATCAGCATTGCCCTAACATTCATGTTTTGGTTAGGAGGCATTCTCCCCTATTTTTGGTTGTATTTCTATTTGTTTTTACATTTCTACTTCCCATTATTTTTTTGGTTATAAATATTAACCAAGTTCAACGATTAAAATGCCTAAACCTACTAATATAGTGAAGTTTGAAGAAATATTATGCTAGCATGCTACTAAGTAGGTGGTGGTACAACATTGGCTTACAACAGTCTAGCGAAGGGGTCGTATGGATTACTCTATGTTGGATTAAAAATATGATTATAACAAGGGGATGTCCATCCACTGCATTTCTAGAAATTGTAAGATGGCACATGCATGTGAGGGCTAGTGTACATTCCTTGGTAGGGAATGATAGTCCCTAAAAGTTATGGGTTGTGTCCACCATAAATTTTGGAAGGATGGATATGTGATATATTATTAGGTATGCATGATGTGCCAGCATCATTATACTGTGCTAGGTATCTATCATATTATCTCCCATAGTGGTTGGTGCTATATAGGGATGGATGTCCTTACTGGTTTTTGATGTGATTCACAGACCTGATCACACCATTCATTGAATGGGATAGCCTAGTGTTTCTTTCTCAATCAGTTGAGGGTGAGTGCAATCTAGGATGACTATTTATAGGTACTTAAACTAGGTGTAAATTAAGTAAAATTGTTTATCTTTGAGGATGGCCTCACCTTCAAAATTAGGCGTGGTCATGTTCATGCCTTTGGAAATCAGTGGAAAAAGGAATTTCAATAATCAATCCAAGAAAATTTTATCTTTGAATTTTATTTTTCACAAACTACACCACTATTACCACTTATGGATATGGTATATGATGTGTATGGAAATAACTTGGCGAAAATTTATAATAATTCATATACCAATGCCATGATGGATCAATAACTAGAAATGGGTTATGGATGCATTCACTAGAGATGTGAAGATGAAATGTGATCCTACAATCTTGTTAGTGTTACATTTAGCCAATGACCTAGTAATATTTATTTCTAAGAGTCATAACAAACAAAATCATCTATGATACTATTGGAAGATTAGGAGAGATGAAGTGCCATGATGTAGTTATATAGGTATTTCCTCAACTTTCCCTGAAATTTTGGAATAACTAAGGGACTCTTTTTCAACATGGTGTCCAAGTTGGGTCATCTAAAATTGGGCCATTAATGAGCTTTGTCATATGTAGAAGGTTTAGTGAATCCATATAATGAGTATTGAGCATATGAGCGGGTGTTGTGGGTGGTTTTGTAACACATGCCATTGGAAATAACTATTGGGAGTTGGATCCTATTTTGAATGAGCTTCCAAAAACATTGTTATGAGTAGTTTATCCTATAAAGGATTACTTGAGTAAGGCTAAATTGAGAAATGTAGCACTCGGTTAATGTGATGCAGTGGTTAAGTCGGTGAAGAAGAGAGATTAAAGATGCCTCCAATACTAGGGGAAGCCCTTGAACATGTCTAGAATGATGATGTACCAAATATTATCTCATCGTTTTAACTTATAGGTTATGTGAAAAGTTTATGTTAGTGATCATTAAATTGTGCTTTTCAAAATAATGTTCTAATCAAAGTAGATATATGAATTTGTTAATGGTCAAAAGTGGCATCATACACATTTGGGAAACCACCCAGTCAGAACCCTAATTAGACTCTTTTCCGTTGGAATAGTGGTTCTAACTGGTTTAAATGGGCCTAGTTACCGAAATGGAATTTTCTCCTACAAATGGAGACTTTAGGATATGGAAACTAAATGGGATTATAAAAGGTGGAGAGACATTTCTAAGTGATTACAATACAGAAAATGATATTATAGCGATGCTATATCATATAATATATATAATTTGGGCATTAATATATATATATATATATATATATATGTGAAAGTGTAAGATAACCTTAACAACTAGAAATTTAGATCTCTGGTTATTTTGTTAATTAAGAACAAATTGTAAACAAAAATTTTAATTCAATTAAATAGTTAATTGAATTAACACCTAAACAACATTCGCATATAAACTTTTAAATTTTTATGCTTATAAATAAATGAAATAATAAGACAATGGTGAATTACCAATTCATTCAATCATAAACATAAACAACACTTAAACAATTCCAATCACAAATTTGAGAAGAAAAAAATTCAATAATTGTACCAAATCTGCTTTGCTCCATTAAAACATGGAATCAAGATGTTTCAGTGCTTGTATTAGAAAAGTGCAAAGTACAATAGCGTAACTGGGACTTTCCTTTGCAAAATTATAAACCCCTTGCACTTGGCCCAAGGGTTGTTTAAATATTTTACAAACTTGAAAGGAGAGTAGTTTCATCTCTAACATTCTCTCAACAAAACATAAACAAACTTTAGCAAAATAGAAACTTGTTACAACCTTTAAACTGAAATGAACTTCTTAATTTGAAGGAGAAACTATTGAAGAGTAACCATTGGGTGATTGCCACCGATCATAGACTTCTAGAATATTTTCCAATTAAGTGGGTGAGTGAGGTCTAATGTTCACTTGACAACTATACACTTGAGTTTCCAAGACTGGAAGTAGCTGAGTAACTTATTCATTAAAAATTTTAGTTATATGAAGGTAACTATAAGGTTTAATTATAAATTCCTAGATTAGCTCAAAATTCAGCTATAATAACTACTCTATCATATCGTGAGACTCATCTTTGCCACCTTGTACTTTTATTTCAACATCTTTGCTTCTAAGAGAGCCTCTTATGTATCCACTGGTAGCATTTTTGTCTCTTTAAGGGACAGAGTAATAGAGTGGACCACATAATTAGAAATCATCTTCGCATCTCTTACCAAATCTTTAATTAAGTGTATATCGGTCTCCCAAACATGTAGAGCCTTGGATTTTTGAATTTCAATAATTATAGGCAGGTTTGGAAGGTACCTCTTTGGATCTTTCTACCATTGCAAAAGCTCATTAAGCTTACACTTTTCTTCGTCATACATATTTTCCATATCAACTAAATCATAAAGGAAATAATTAACCATTTTATCTTGAGCTTGTATTGTGCCCAACTTATCATAAAATAGTTGTTTATCATGTTGTAGTTGTTTATTTATGTCATGGGATTCATGCTTAAATTTGGAAAGACCTATAATATTTTCCTCTACCATCTTCACCTTCTCCTGAAATTAATTCATCTAGGTATCCTTCTTCTTGATTTGAGATTCACATTATCTTTTAATTAGAGAAATTGAGCTTTTGCCCTTGAAGAATCGTTTTCCAATTGATGTATGATTTCATCATTTTTTCTAATGAATTGTCTAACTTTGGTGGTCGTGTCAATATTTGCATTTACATAAGCTCCTACATATTGGGCTAATGCTTCAAATACTTCATTTGGAGCCTTTGATGATCCTTCCTAAATCACCTCCAAAGGTGTTGTTGATAGGTCAATGGTTGTTGTTAAAGCCTAAGTTTCAATAGTCTTTCTCTTATTTTTACTTCTCCTTAATATAACATGTTGTTTTGGGCAATAAAATAATTTGATAGGTGGAATATATAGTATCTCGAATTGAGAGTCAAGATTTAGATTAGGAATTTGTTTAGATATATAAAATACATTGATAGGTGCTTTGACAAATACTTTAGGATTTGAGAGACTTTCTTCTGGAGTATTTGATGGATGTGTTGTCAATTGTTTCTTTTTAGTAATTTTTCTAGGCATTTTGGTTTCAATTGGTGATTTTCTTTCCTGCTTAGGGGGATGTGAGGTTATCTCTTGAAACACTTCCAATATTTTATCATTTCATTGCATGGGGAAATCATTTCTTTGAGAGGATTAGCAAGAGTTGTTTTGCTTGTTTGTACAACTAGTTCCTTTTGCACAAGCGTTGTTTGTTTGGAAGATGAAGTTCTCTATGTTGGAATATTATGTGTATAATCTCCTTCAATCTAGGATATAGGATATTTTGTTATTATAACTTCTCCTTTTTCTTTTTTTAAGCTCAGTGGAAATGGAGCTCCCCTTGTGTCAGTGTACACTATAAAATCTTGATAATTCTCTAGAGATAGATCTTCAGCTCTCCTACATACGTCTTGGTATGAACCAACTTCTTTGAATATATCATCATATGCAAAATTTTCATGAATATACTTTCATATACAAACAATGGAAGTTATATTATCAATGATCTTAAAGGGATCATGCAATTTTAGATGAATAGTAGCCAATTTCAAAGCATAAAAAGGAATTAACTTCTTTTCTACATGTTTTAAATTCTAAAGAGAATAAATGCCAACTGGAACCAGGAATTTAGGCCACGACTTCTTAGATGAATTTTATAATTTAAGAGTAATCATGTGGCATTTGTTTGATACACCACTTCCATGCAAAGAAGCATGTATGATACGTATAGGGGTAGAACATGAGGAGATCCATAGCAACCAATTACTCTGGCATATGTAAAATTCTCCTTGGTATACCAATCTCCAATTATTTCTAAACAATCCATAGTAGCTTGAGACATCCTTGGGAGTTTAATATTGAATAAGTCGTGATGAAATGGAATCATGACACAATGAAAAATTTGATAGAAGTATTCATAATATTTATTTTCCCACAATTTATTTTGATAAGCATGGATGTGCAAAGATTCAGTAGGCGTCCAATTCCAAGTCATAGCTAGAAAGGAGGTAGAAAGAGAAATGGCATCCATAATATATACAAACATATAAAAACTTGATGGTTATGAGAAATAGTCCTTTATTTTCGAAAGTTAATAATATGTTTAGAAATTTTACTAGATAGGATATGAGCCCAAATAAAACTAAAACCCTATCCATCTCTTTGAATAAGAAGTATTGAATCTAAAGGAAAGTGTGAAACATCCTTCATACCATATATTCTACAAAGCATCGGGGAAACTCTTCATACCATATATTCTAGGGGAAACATAATTAAAAGGGGGTGATAAAGAAGCAACGGCATATTTGTGAGAATTTTCCTCTTTATGCTTATTTTGGTCTCTCCATATTAGCAAGTTCTAAGAACTTGCAAGAAGTAAACAAAAATGTAAAAAAAATCATTTGTGACACTGAAAAGGATATTAGAACAATTAATTTGCAATAACGATGAATAACTGTCAATTTGAACAACTATCACATGCAAGGTACAGTGTGAATAAAAAATAAAAGACATGAAATTAAACTTAGACCTACGTAACAGAGTTGTCTAACGAGACGGAGGAATTGCCCGGATGGCCAAAATTGGCTGGAATCCGAGCCAAAAAAAAATAAGAAATCTTACAGTAACAGTGTTTGAATCATGATTTTGATGGTGTAAATGGATTCAGCACCATCAAAAACCTCTAGGGCACCCAAAATATTAAAGTTTGATAGTTATAATGTGGATTTACAAAAATCCCTGCCATATTTTCTTAAAATCTTACCGAAATTTTCATGATTTTCAAAGCAAAAAAGCAATGTAGTTATACTACGCCCTACATAACACATGTTGGGTATGATTTTTCTCCATATTGAGTTACGTTATATTGGTGATTTGAAAATAAACCATCAATAAGAAATCATCGACAAGAAATATCCCAAATGGGAGTGGTTGACAGAACACCTTTATGTTAATCATCGAGAAAAAGTTCATCTCAAGGATTATATCTCAGTGTGTTCGAGTGGATCTGCATAATAAATCTTTTAGATATATATTTCAGGTAGACTTAAATGGTGAGGCATGGTAAAGGCGTGGGAAATGAAATAAGAGCCATTTATTAAGTCTGTGGGTTTATTTACATTATACACAATGCTTTATCTAAAAGGCTTGGATAGGGTGGTTCTTGGCCTTTAGGCTTTATATAATTCATTAAGTTTTATTGGTTCTTGGCCTTTAGGTTTTATTTAATTCATTAAGTTTTATTTAATTGACATTAAGGCATAAAAGATCTTAAAAGAGAAATTGGGATTTTTAAAAGCAATTTTTTGGGTTCTCTATTTTTTTAATATAAAAAGAGTTAAATATACATAAAAAGACTTATATAAAAGGGAAAATAAAATTTTAGAAGGGTTCCATTTAATAAATGGGGTTATTGTATTTCTTAACATAACCAAATGAAATAATTGAGCTAATGATATAACAAAAATGTAATGTATTTCACTTTAAATCATTATATGTTTTAATAAGATGAATGTTAAGTGAGGAAGAAAAACATGTGTTCTATGAGACCCAACATCTTTCCACTCAAATAACATTGAACCTTCCAAGAGTTTCAATGATGGGGTATAAAGCCACCAAAGAGAACTAGTGAAGGTGTGAATGATTTAATTATTGTGAGGGGTATTGGAGGTGTGCCCCATGGAATCAATGAAATTTCCTAATAGCTAACACTATCTACCTTAGGAGAAAATTCAAACCACAAATACACCTTTGTAGAAATCCTATGTTTTGGCCACTAGGTTACATTTGTTAAGTGTATTCAATGGACTCTTAGCTTTGAGCAATCACATGCTAGAGTCAAAAAAGAGAGACACGACTCAAAGAGACTCACAAGAAAAACCAAATCTAAGCATATGACCCTTGATGGGTATCTCCTTTCCTTGGTTTTGTGCACACTTGATGGGGAGGATTTTAAAGTTCTCGAAGATAACTTATATGTTTCAAATGTGAAAATATAATGAGGAGTTATTTGGATGCTTGTCCTTGAAATCCTAGACAATATTATATATTGTTTTTTGACATCTCAAAGGAGGAATTGGGTGTGTTTATTAGTAGAGTTGTTTTTAAGGGTTTGAACTAGGGTCATGATCTCGTTATTTTTATTAAGGATTGTTAAATTTAGAGGTATTTAGGAACACTAATCGTATTAATTCACCAAGATCGTTGGTGTGTGCAAGGTAAAAAGTGTACTTAATAAAGGAGAACTTAAATCCTTCATGTGTGTTTTCCTTGTGAGAAAAAAATATATACAGTATAAGAGTAATGAAAATTGTAATATTTGAATGAAAGTGGATCAATTGCATAACATGTGGACTTCAAAGATAGAATACTTGTCTTAATTAACTTCTATGTGATGTGTTTCAAAATTTAAGAACTATTGCTACTGATTTGTAAAAAAAAAAACAAAAGATTCTAAAAATAGAGATGTGAACATATAGGGTTCTTGCTCAGACTTAATTAATCTAAATGAATGTGAATTTTCAAAGGATATATGGTACAACTCTTTTGTCTTTTTTATTCACCCATATCATAATGAGCACAAGTGAAGAGCATAATTTGACAAAAAATGTAGCTTTAACTCCCTTATAAAAGACAAGGCACAAATAAAATTGTTGCATTATAATATAGATATACATGTGCCATGCAAAGAAATAGGCCATCCATGTGGAAAGAAGAACACAAATGGTGTTTTACCCTAACAACTAGATGAGTTGATACAAGGAAAGAATTGAAAAAATTCAAATATTGTAAGCTTACCTTTTGTGGTAAATCAAGTTGTACAACATGAACCTAATGTTAAGTTGAATTAAATGTAAAAATATGGTTTTATCATGCTTGCACTAGTCTATATATAAATGGAAATGCAAATTGTGTCCTTTAAAAATGTTTCTAGCTATAAGACTTGTGTGGGTTTTGTCAAAATAGATGCACAAGTCACTTAGTTGACAAGAAATGAAATTTCATGAACAAGAATAAAAGAGCGTAATTTCCAAGAAGGTGAAGAGGTTGGTTTTGGTTCTTAAAACATTATAGAAGTTAGAAAGAGGCTTGAAGTAGTGTAGTAAAATATAATTATGGTCTAAAACCAAGTGTGAGTCACTAATTTTTTGTGTTAATTTTCTACCAAAGTGAGGAAAATTCTATTGGCTATAGTTATATTTCCAAAATATAGAACAAATAGTTTCTAGTGTAAAGACCAATCAATAGCAATGAATAAGAAATAAATGACATGAAAGAGATTCAAGAAAATAAATAAGCTACAAACATAAAGTATAAACAATAGAAGAGTGGGCAAGATAATACTCAAGCATTACTAATTAATGGGATTTGAACATGAACAATTTCAACTAGGGAGAATAGTTAGATGCAAGTGTTCTCCAACATTCTCTTTGGGAGGGACCTTTTGATCTTTAGTCCCTCTTTTTCTCTAACATGATGTCTGTGAAGAACTATTCCTACTCTTTCAATGGAAGTGTCAAGAAATAAATTCTTAAATTGAGGACATTAAATTATCAATCCGAGAGTTCGTAAACTTATGAGATATTAGCACCATATGTGGAGGACTACGTAGCTAAACTACTCCTATTTAATTGAGAAGGAAATCAGCATAATAAGTCATTTCCAATTAAATATTGAGGCTAATTTCATTTATTTCACTCACCAGTTCAAACAATTCTCATAACTCTATTAATCATATAAACTATAGAAATATGCAAACATAAATCAAACCCAAATATCTTAAAGTTTTTGTTAAGTTCCTATAACTTTCATTTTGTCAAGTGTTTCCTATGGTCACAAATTGTTAATATTTTTGGTAGCACACCACACTTGGATGATAACACCACAGACATAAATTAAAGAGAATAAAGGAATAAACTATAAATAAATTACAATCTTATGAAAGCAATGACAAATTAATCAATGAAATGACAAAAAAATCAAATACGTAAGTTAAAGAAATGATAAGAATAATTCTATAATGTAAAACTAAACTAACTAAATAACAATAAATTGCATCCCCAAGACATGAGGACCACTTGATTGAGAATGCAATGTAGAGAAAACTATAGTGCTCAATTCACAATCATAACAACAATAGTATTTATATTCATGAAAGTTTGAAAAACTATAGTAATATAGTGTTAATGACCCATCATCAAGAAATATCAATAGATTTATTTTACCTGAAAACATTGTTCTCTATTTTTAGATCTAATATTTTCCTCCTACATCCCCTAATACATGCCCTCCTACTATCCCTAACATTATTACAAAATTGCTTATAAAATTTCCATACAACACAGGATAGAGGTCCACCTTGCATATCTACTTGACCCATTTATGGATCTCTAGTTTCTCATATTTGGAAATAGAAAAATATGTTGCCTTGGTGATAAATTTGATTCCCTGAGGAGAGAACTATTACAAAAGTGCTTTATGGATTCTATCATAAATATATCTCATCCTAATGCTCAAAATATTGTATGATTTCAACAGTTGATCAATACTCTGACCACAATCATGTGGTCTTGCTGAGAGGTTTTAAGACAAACTAGACAAAAATGAACCATGTTAATGTTATCTTCTTCAAAACCCATGAGATAGATTTCATCCAAGAAAGAGGAGGCATATATGTCAACCATGGAAGCACTACTAGAATTCTAGAATACCACCTATTACAGGAATTATAGTAGTAACTGGATTTCCAGTACCAACCAAGCTATTATCGGAACTGAGTTAGCACAAATTTGTTCCTACATACAATGTAAGATAAGACAAATTCTAGTATGAATATTCATAAAAATATTATTCAAATAGCTTAAAATCAGCAATCGATTGCCTAATAGTGTTTCTCAAGGATATACCTCAAAAAGGAGTAATATGGTAGTAAGAGAGTTACAAAATGTTGGGAATAAGGAGGGTGTCATTGTAAAAAATATGTCTTTGGCACTACAAAAATGTGACAAAACCCAAACTCCACATATCCTCCACACTTGAGCATTTTCATGTCCCCATGAAATGGGTTATTACCAAAAAGGATATCTTTAAAAATTCAACCAAATCGTTTCCCCATCCCTCCATCATGCATGATCTACTACCTAGATTGATATATAAATTTTAGATGTAGAATTTGTATAATCCCATTGGCGTCTATGTCGTCATTGCTTGATCTTGATCTTCAACCTTTTGTTATGTCTCTCTAGTTGTTCTAATCGCTTGTACCACTTCTTAGCTTTCTTAAACATAATTTTATATTTAGAGATCAAATTATTATTCTTCTCAATCAGCTAAGCACTTCTCTCTTTTAATATTCATTTTCACTTTTAGCATGCATATCTAGGAGTTTATATTCTTTGATGACTACCTTAAGTCTCTTAATCTTTCTATCTGTCCTCTTTAATTTTTATGAACTAGTAAATGACACAAGACTTGGATGGGTTTCCTCTTCATCATCATATTCTTCGGGTTCAAAGTAGGGGTTGGAAACAACATCTTATTGTACTTGGTAATGTATTTATTTATTCTGTTCATCATATTCTACTATTGGATTCTATTTAGTACTTACTTCCCTTGGTTAACTAACTTTTGACACTAGACCATTACCTTCTATCAAGAATGGAGACAAAAGAGTATCTTTTGTAGAGGATTAGGTCTTGGGTTTCCTTGGCACACTCTTAACAATAACCACCTCATCCTCTTCCTAATTTTTTTCTTGTTTGGGTTCTTGAACCACTTTCCTAGCCCGACTTCTAGTGATCATAAGTTCATATTTCTAAGATACAATGGATCATTCTCCCTTCTTACTGTACTTCCCAATTATGATTTTCCCTTTCTATTTCGCTCTTTTATTGGTATTGGACCTATTTTCCTTTGGTGGAGTAGCCTCAGTTTGTATATAAGGTTCCTCCTCACTTTATATAACCCTCTTCTTCCTCTTAATTGGGGTGGTTCTATATTTTTCCATAGGATGTTTAAGTAACCTTAGGAACTTCTTCAACAAAATTTTCCTAGAACTTATTCCAGAATAAGAAATGGTTACAGGTCTGATTTATTTTCCTTAATTCCTCCTCAATAAGAAACTTAATGATCAGGTGATCATGTCCAAAGTTGAAAAAATGCTCAAAAATGGAATTGCTTAGAATTGGTTACAACCTGAACGACCGGAAAGGTCTTGTCGCTACAATTCTAGTGCCGCAAACGGAACTCAAATACGACGTCGTATGTGAAAGTTATGCATGTTTGAAGTTTTCAGTATCTTTCAAAAATCCAGTTGACCAAAGTTGACTTTTGACTTTGGAAATATTTTAAAAAGAATATTCCAAAGAATATTCCCCAAAATATTCCATGGACGAATCAGAAGTGGACAAGTGGCATATTCGTATTTGACAGTGAGTTGACTTTGAAATTTGTGGGCCAATCCAAGGCCGCCACGTGGCCCAGGGGTCATGGCTAAAATATATATGGAGGCCACGGGATTTGAAACGGAGACCTCCCACCCGCTAGCACAAGCACCTGACCAAACCATCTATACATTAGTTCTTAACCTGTAAAGAACTGAAGTTTTATTTAAGGTTTGCAAATGTTTCCGTTGGCGGAAAGAAGGGCTAGCCCCATGTTACCCAACCCTCCACGTGACTATACGTCGTGACCAGACCCTTAGCTTCGGCAGGTTAGATAGCCGATCCATTCGGCAGTTAATGTGGAATGTGACCAGCACATTCACCGCGCATTAAATGTCACAATTATGGTTATTGTAAACTCCGCCAGCGGGTTCGACCTCCCATGTGACCACCACCAAATAACATTAAATGTAATAGCTAACTGTCCGCCATTTTGGGGCGGAGTCCGCCATTTCTATCAAGTCCGCCATTTTTGAAGTAGTTAACTGCAGTTAGCCCACATTTGGTGGGGTTTTCAAGGGACATTAGGGAAAAATTTGTGGAGGTCATAACTTCCTCAATATTGAACCAAATTAGATGAAATTTTAGTCAATTTTGGGTCTTCTAAGCATTATGGAGAGTTTGGGACAGGTTGTAGAGCGAACAGAGGTGTTCTTCAGCCATTTTTGCTTCAGGGAATATTGGAGAGCCATTAGGGCCATCAGGGAAATGGAGTTGTATTGGGCTATACTTCACTATTTAAGGTGAAACAAAAGCCATATTTAGCTTATTTTTGCCTTCTGAATTCAATTTCACAGTTTTTTTTGCTTGTTTAGGCATATTTCTCACTATATAACCAATTTGAGCAACTTAATAGAGCAAGGACATGCCCATTGGGAGCCTTGGACCCGGCAGATGTAGCCCAGGAGGGGTGAACTGCCTCATCATGTTGCTGTGTTATGTTATAGTGAATTTTATCTGCTATGTATTTCTGATTTAAGATGTTAAACAGTAATTTTAATTAACATTCCCCCACACATAAACTCAAAAAAAATTACCAAAAACACTTTGTTTAAACTGCAAGACATGGTGAACACTTTGCACACTTAATTAAATGAAAATGGATACTTTGCACAGCAGATACAAATAGTTTCATTTTCAGATCACTTAATGAGTCCATGGTGGAATAAGCTTCACTCTACATTAGTAGGGTGAGCTTGAAAATGGGTTGACATTTTAGCTAAGCTCTGCCATAAAAAGAAAGGAAGGTTGATCTTTTTCCTTTGAAAATGTAGCAAGAAACACATATGATACAAAGACATTATTGTGTACCTTCCTAATTCACACATGATGATTTTTTTCACGATGACTAATACATCACCCCACTCTTATTTTATCCATGTCATAGGGATACCTTTTCTCAAGTTGGGGTTTCTCTTGGTCGACAATGATTCCAATTCTTTCCTTTTATTTGCATGCCCTTGAACCAACGTTCACCTTCTCATGGGAGTTCAGTGGCCATTGTTATAGACTCTTCATATAATGTGAGGACTAGATTCCCTATCCTATCTTTGTTTCTGTCAAATTTTTCAACAAATATCCTAGTGGTTTTTTCATTGTATCCCAACATTTTCTCACAAAATGAAAGCAAGTCAGTATCTTGAAATAACTCTCTACTCTTAGAATTTTCTTCAAAGTACTCAACCCCATTTAGATATATTCTAATAATTGATCCACCCTTCATAATGCTCTATTTTCAAATATTTGTTTGATCTAAATATATTCACATTTTACAACACTAAATAGGGAACTTGTTGAGGTTATGGATGAATGGAATATGGGTGGCTTCAAGGTATGTGTTGTAGTCGCTACAACAACCCCAAAATTTCAGCCTTCTTAGAATTTTGGAGACCCCTCACTTTACTTTATATCACCCTTTTCCTATGGTATCCTAGGGTTTCATCCCTTCTCTGACCTTGCTAGGGCTTCCCTGGGGTCTAGCTAATATAACCCTAAATATTTAAAATGTAAGTTATCTTGCCTATTTACTGGTTTGAAAATTGTAGTGGTATCCTCACTGGTCACTAAAACTACGATTTGCAATCTTCCTTGATCTTATATACTCTCATGGTCACATGTGGCATCCTGAAAGTGCCGCAGTTTCTCAATATGCATTGCATCTGTCATTTTCAACCTCTCTCTACCTGTCACATGTGATACAAGTTTGCATTCCTCACTTGCAACCCCTTCTCCCATGTGTAATTGGCACCTTATGTTATGAAGTCACTTCTCATTTTTACTTTGCCTTGCCTCCAACACTAAATGAGCACCCTCTTTTCTGACTGTCAACAACAATTGTGACCTGGTAAATAATGCCTTCTTGTCTACCTTCATTATTCTTGTTATATTTTCCAAGTGTTCGTAACCCTCCCTTTCCCGTCTATGGCTTCAAATTCGAACTCTCCTCCTTATCGCTCCAATAACTAGCCATTGGATTCTTTCCATCAACCTTTCATCAACTCATGGATTCCTTCTCTTAAACTGACATCGATCCCTTCTATTCATCCCAAGGCTCAACCCTTTTCGTCTTGCTCACCCAAAAGGAACCCTCGCCTCACAGTTTTTTGTGCCTCGAGTTTTCACCCTATGGCTAAGTTTGATGTTTTGAATTTGTTTTTTGACCAAGCCATTAACTCATACCCATGATCTAATTGCATTTGTTTCCACTTGTGTCAAGAGTGTATGCATTTGTGACTTGAAGAATGTTGCAATCGTGTTATGTTTCCATCGCTAGGTTTATTGTTTGAAATCGTATTGGATTTGTGATAAAAACGATATGATATACCCATATTAAAGCCCTCACACCATACATATGATCTAAGTGCCCCTTTTTCCATTTGGACTTGAACCTTTTACATTTTGAAGACCAGTCGACAACTAAAATAGGTAGCACTTTTACAATAGGTATACTCTGAATTGAAATCCCCACAAGTCACAAGTCGAGTTTCGACTCCGATTACAACTAGAAGCCAATTCATGTTAAAACATCCTCCCATAGATGTGTGATGATAACTTCCAATTGTCTACTAGGGAATTTTGGTCAAAGTAGTTGAAACTCCCACTTATGGCTTCTATCTAGAGTTAAGTTAATATAATTGATGGTTTAGTATATTCCAATAAAGGAAAGCATATGATATGGAAGATGGAAATAGGGTAGGGATTAAGGGTGACTCATTGTAGTTGAGAGTGTTGTTGGGACTTAGAAATATAAACCTAGTGCTTTGTTTAGTCCCTTTTGTGTATTGAATTCTTATTTGATGTAGGTATGATGATCTTGGGGTAATGTTCAATTGTACTAAATTGTTTTGGATGATGACTATTGTTGTGATATTAGTATAGATTATTGATTGATGCATTATGAAATTTCTTATGTTGTCTACTTAGTTTAGCAAACAAAAATTAAGTACTACATGTAATGGGTTTTATCATTAGTACACGCACAAACCATGTATGTGCCAACTATGCATACATACTTTGTGAAAATAAACCAATATTATTACAATGTATACTGGTTAATATATTACTATTATTTGGTTGGTGTGTGATGTTTGTAGTAACTAAAAAAAAAAAAATTAATGTTA
Source organism: Pinus albicaulis (assembly GCA_034641835.2). NCBI lineage: Eukaryota > Viridiplantae > Streptophyta > Pinopsida > Pinales > Pinaceae > Pinus > Pinus albicaulis. Next base: position 1,174,928,031 of record CM076584.1, on the reverse strand, counting down.
CTTGTTAAATTATTTTATTTACTTTGGGATTTTATAATACTATTTTGGTAAACGAAAAAGATTGAATTGCATTTAGTAATATTAATAGCATGTCACAAAATAAATCTATATAACTTTAATTTGATCTAATGAAATAGATTGCACATTAGGTAATAAATCTTAGACAATTTTCAAGAAAGGATTATATTATTATAGTTAACTCTCTTTAGACCTTCTTAAGGAGGCTAGCAAGGTGGTGGGAGTGAAGGATAAAGGTAAGTTGGGGGAAAGGAGAAGAGATTACTAAGACTTGGGGAAAACATTGGACTAAAAGGAAGGAGAACCTGGGAAGTGAAAAACTATGAACTCACAAGTTACTATGAGATGCGAGAGAGACTGGATTTTGAGATATTGGTGGTTTGTGTTGTACTTGACCTTTGATCATGAAGAGCTAGCAGTTTCCTATAGCTAGAGAGCTACAGACATGCCTAGCTTGATGGGAGGTAAATCAAATTTGGGTAGTCCAATTAGCAGAGAAGGATTGTTAATTGGAACTAGATCAAGGGACTAAATCAGATAGAAATAAGAGGTAATTATTCCCCTTGTCACAACTCTTATTATGTATTGTTAAATTTTTTAATATAAATTGTTCGATGAATTATCGTGTCATTCTAAATCAAAATTGAAAGTGTTGTAAGAAATTGTACAATAAAGAAAAGAAATTTAAAAAAAAAAAAAATCATTACACATAATATCTAAAGAAAATATTAAAATTTACAAAAGTAATACTTTCACGCATTCATAACCTTATATTTATTAATATAGAATATCCATTCAAATAAAAAATTAAACTACATAAATAAGTAAAATTAGTTCAGGGGCTACAACTTTTAAGCCCTTGTAAAGAGTCGTATACACAAGGCTTATTTCTTCTCAAAAATTCCTTCATTTGTGTGGCCAATGCCAAAAGGTCGTCGTTAACATCACTAGGATCAACCATTGTCATTAACCTTTCATTTGTTGAGGCTCCTTTTGACTATTCTTTATTGAGCTTCATTTTTATACCTCCATAATAATGATCTCCCTTTGACTTTCTTTGCTTCAACAATCCTTCTACCCCAAGACTTCACCATTTTCCATGGTTAGTTCAACTGTGTTTGTTAACAAATCAGCGCCACATCATAAATTAACACCATACATGCTTGTGTGCAAGCCTTTGTGCAAGGACTACATACTCAAGGTCATTTGGAAGGCATCTATAAAACCTTAGTTGGGTTATTATGCACGGTCCTTAGTTTACAATCCTTACTTAACAATGGGTTGGCATTAGGCTATTAATTATCTCATATGGGTCTCCCCTCTCTCGTAAGTTTTTTGTGGAACACCAAAAACAATCAATCACATTTTTTGGTTTTGGTAGAAACAATGAGGCCTCCTAAAGGTGGGTTAAATCTCTATATGGCAATGGAAATTTCACCTATTCAATGCTTCTTCAAAATATGATTTATTGGGGAATGACCACCCTTTCACTAGTAGTTTGTCAAAGCCAAAGACATGATTTAGATTGAAATTATTCTTTCATCTTTGGAAAAGTTAAAATAATTTTACACTTGGTAGCCATGCAGCAAGTGTGGATTTTTCTTGGACTAACAAGATTGCAATTATTACTAAATTATCCTTTGTAGATTCAATGCCAAGGAAATAATGTGGCCCTGGAATTAGACCACTTCAAGCAATTATTGAAAAACTTGGGAAATGATCTCTAATTCATCACATAGGTCCCACCATAATCTTAATATAATTAATCAAGAAGACAACAACAAGATGTTTCTTAACAACATAAGAACCAACCAACAATAAAGGCTAACAACACAACTAACCAAGGCAATAGTGAGATGCACCCCATGCTTGCACACAATGATGAACTCCAAATTGTTCTACTTCAAATTTCTAGAATGAATGCCCACCACTAGAAGTGTGTTAGGTTGGATCATTAATGTGTCAATCGGCTACCACATAATGTATGGAAACCTGGGGAGGCTCGAGCGGGAGGGGTGCTTTTTAGCCTCGAAAAATCAAGTCGAAGTGCTCTCACTCTGGCAAGGACTGAATATTAGCATCTCTAAAGGCATCACAAAATTGATCATTGTCGGTGACTCAATGGTGGTAATTCAAAAATGTATAAGACTCTAGGAATGAACACCTTCTTGACTCAAAAACTTCTCCCTTGGTCATAAGGATAATTTATCTTCTCAAAAAATTAGAAGAATACAAAGTTTTTCATGTCAAAAGAGCAAAGAATCATATGGTGGATATCCAAGCTAACAAGGGAGTGGAATTAGAACAAGGAATATTACTTATTGATCAACATAGTGTCATATGTCGTGTTCCTTAAATGAGATATTAATCATAACCTTAATGGATCAAAACTCGAGCATGGGAATAAGCAAGGATAATATCATGAGGATTGGCAGGAGCTCCTCAGGAGAAGTCGGTGATAGTTGGGAATTTAAGAACAGATGGGTGTGGGGGCATAAGGCAACCATGTTACAAGACAGGTAGACTCGCTTCCCTTGGTTAATAAATGGGATCTCAGGTGAATGCAATCTCAGTACCATCGTGGTTCGAGTCGATAGGAATTTGGCGGTGATAGAGATGGTGGAAGGTGGCTTGGCTATGTTGCATACATGAAATGCATTAAAGATTGATAAGATGGGAGTAAAATTCGATAAGGAGCAAGTGGTCATTTATAAAATATGGATGATGCAGCTCCATCATAGACTTATTCTCGTGCAAGGGAGGATTGCAAAAAAGAAGGCCTCTGCGAGTAATAATGGAAGTGGGAACGAAGCAAAGGAGCTTGGGTGCAGAGGGAGTGTGGCAGAGATGGTAGACAGTTCAAGCAAGCAAGTGGTTAAGGAGATAGTCAATGAGACTCAGGAAAATATGGTGGTTGTGTTTTCCCATCTGTCTAGTTTAGGGAAGGACATGGAGCTAATGCAAAAGGCGATGGAACACCTATATACTAGTATGGTGAATTTGAAACACAAAGTGGATAACATCGAATTGCGAGTTGAAACAACCATTGTGGGGGTTTTGGAGGTATTTGGGTTATGTTATGGCTCCACTCCTATGGCAGAGTGAAGTGCAGCTGCTATGAGTCAAGAGTTGGACACTGTTGTTGGGATGAATGTGGAAGTGGGCCTGCCATCTAAGGCGGCTCATGAGGAATTTGAACCTAGAAATCGTGGGTAGTCATCGTTTTTAATTTCATGTTTTTTCGAATAGTAAAGTTTTGTGGGGTTTACTAGAAAATATATAGTTGGAATGATGTAAAGAAAATATATAGGAATAAAATGGGTAGCAATAGGGTCTCTTTGATTATATATCTTCAAAACTTTGAGACAAAGATCTTCTCGATTGTAAAGGACCTGGTCCCTTTCCAGTTGTGTTAATGAAAAATGCTACCCGTTCCTCTTATAAAAATAAAAGTGTGGCAACCTATACCTAAGCACAACAATGACTCCCCTCCTCCCATGAGTTTGGTAGCCTCAAGAGCTTAGCTAGTGTATGTATGCAAACCTTTACCTTATGTTTAGTGTTGATGATAGTCTAGTGGTTTTAATATCAACAAACAATGGGAATTAAAAATACTTTAATGACTTCCACATTGTGGCTCTGAAGATAGTATTATTGTAGTTTGTGTTCCTTTAAATATGAAGGTTTTTCCAGGGTTTGTTTGCTTTTGGCACCATAAGCTTTTGCCACCATTTTTTTGGTAATGTGCATTCTACTATATTGTTTATATGTTACAAATTTAAAGCATATTTTGAGGAAAACAAGTCCCCTATACTTGAGAATTATCCCTCCATAATAATGTGAAAACAATGATCACTCACTTTAAAAGAATTCTCTCTTTATCTATAAGAACATTATGAATTCTCTCTTTATCTATAAGAACATTATGAGTGTCATTCAAGTGGTTGATTTTGTTTTCACCTATAATGAAAAGTTCAAAGTTCAAATATGTATTTTCTCTTATTTTTTTAACCTTTTATGTTTTTGGGTTTGCCTCGTAAGGCAATGTTTGAGCACACTTTTTTTCTTTCCTATTTAACTAAAAAAAATAACATGGAAAACAAGCTGTCCAAAATAACTTTAGCAGTTCCTAAAAAATGTTTGAAAATCACAGTTTGAGCACACTTTTTTCTTTTCTATTTAACTAAAAAAATCAAAAACATGAGAAACAAGCTGTCACAAAATAATTTTAGCAGTTCCTAAAAATGTTTGAAAATCACAAAAGCATTTTCAACCTCCTGGTAGTTTCCTAAGTCATAAGGCATTTCAAAAATGGGAAACATGTCCCAACAAAAAACAGTGTACAAAATTTAGAATAAATCTCAAATTAATACTCTTCCAATTGAGGATGAAATTAATTGATTATTTTCTTTAAGGGTTAAAAATATAAAAAATAACAGCTCAAATTAGCATTTTTCAAATGGATTATAAAATCCTTAAATTAATTGATATATTTATTCAAAGGGTTAAAAATATCATTGACATATCAACTTTATTCAAAGGATAAAAAATAACATTGACCTATCAACTTTATTCAGATGGTAAAAAATATCATTGACATATCAACTTTATTCCGATGGTAAAAAATACCATTGACATATCAACAAAACATGTATGAAAGAGAAAAAAAATCCATTACTAAGCCAACTCTCATCCAATACATCATGCGCTTAGAGTTGCATTTTCAATTAATCTTGTTCATATGTTCTGAAAGATGCAGTTGCCAATTTATTAGGCATCTCAGAGGCATTATTTTTTAAGAATGAATCATCGATGTTCCCTTGAGGTTGAACATGAGGCTGTAACACAGTGGATAAGGCTGCATTTCTATGACATCTTCGAATACTAATTATTAGACATTGTATAGTATGGATAGGAAAATTGGATATTTGTTGGTTTCAATTCATTTATGCATCTCAAAGACTTTATTTTTCAAGAAGGGATCATGGATGATGCCTTGTGCCGAACAAGTCAAGCAGAGAAGCTGAAGTATTGCAGGTAAGGCTGCAATTCAATGACATTTTGGGATTCTAATTACTAAATATTTTAAAGTATTGCAAGACAAAAATTGGATATTTGTTGGTTTTTTCCATATGCTTATTGTCACCTGTTGGGATCTCCAGCGACGAGAGTTCAACCAGGTCAGATCGGTGAAAGCAAGGATATGTTATAGGCTCCACCAGGGTTTGATTGCTCAAAAGAATGACCAGTATGGCCCCACAAAGGGAGCCATTAATTAATGGTTCAGCCATTACAACCATGGAGTCAAGTCATGCAGTCACATGCCTCAAGTGTAAAACAGTGTCCTGCCTTGTGATACAGGTTGATACAGGTTGGATACTCAAACACTTCAGTTTATTAAGGGAGCTTAAAGTCTCTAACTGTTTGCATCTCAAAGCATGAAATTGATAACTTCCTCACTTTGAATCAATACAATGCATGATATCTACTCCTTATAAAGTATTTATCTGCTAATTTTCATGTTTGCTGTGGTATAAACCCAATTAGCATGCTAAAAACCCATCCTAGATATTTTCTTATTTCCTTTGAAATCTCACACAATATATGAAACACCATTTATATCTCTACAATCTTAATCTCGTTCCTATAGTATTCAGATAGTAGTGAATTGGATTAACAGAGTCAATCGAAGTCCCAAAAAAGCATGGATAGAGACATACATGGAAGGAATAGAAAACTACACTCGAGGTTCAGATTTAAAAAATAAATTTGATCAGGATAAATTTTCAATGGACATGTCAGAGTAATGCATACAACTATTCCCCTTTTACAGCACCATTCAATTCACTCATAACAAAACAATTTGGTACAGACTACTAATTTTACTTAGTTAATAAAGTTAGTTTGTTGAGATGAAGGGCTACAAAACAGCCATTTGAGAAAGACATAGTAAGACTGATATTTAATTCCATGCATACATATAACTAAATTTATTTTGAATTCAATGTAGCTCGCATGGTGGGAGGAAAGGTTGTTATCCTCACCACCCGGGTTCAATTCCTGCATGTGACATGTTGAGCTCATAATGAGCATATCTTTGTAATGGATTCGAGCCTTGTTATCTGACAGTCCCTCAAGGACCGAAAAATGTATAGTCTTCAAATTGAATATAAAGATATTTCTTCAAAGGTAAGTTTATTTTTATGTAATCAAGTCTCACTAGTGTGATTGGATTTTGAGGGTTTCATTCTGTAAAATGGCCAAGGTTCGAAATTCAAAGTAGTCAGGAAGAGACCCCCAAAAAATCCTGTTATGATAAGGGTTGGTGTGGCCCAAACCGGGTGTGATCCCCAGATGATTTTGACTGCTTAGATGCCCCTGGGTCACGGTTTTTTAGACCACAAACCAGTCCCATAAGTCACCGACACACTAGCAAACCAAAAAAAAGTTCATTTTTATATAACATTTTGGTGGATGGAAAATAAAAGTTGCCAAACCTGCTTTTCTATGATGAACAACAAAAATACATGGAAAATACCAAGGCCCAGCCAAAGAGACAAAGAAACCCTTAAGGGAAAATAATCCTAAAGTATGCCAAGAATATTCACAATCAACTCTGTGAAAAAAGACACAAGTTATGGCCACTAAAGTAGCAGAAGAAAAATAAAAATAATTATTATAACGTCAAGTTTGAAACTGGACCAACTGTGTTCTCCTACACCTGGTCTCCAGAGGTACACAAAATACAACATGACCAAAACCTTTGTACCGTCTTTATGAGAATAGAGGTTCAAAGCTATAGCTGTATAACATATGTGCTGCGACTAAGAACTTGTCAGAGATAATATCAACAAAGATAGGCCATACTATGATACCCTATAAGTTAACAAAGCAGAGAATAAAACCCCTTTTTACATTGCCATTGGGAAATGGCTCAAACACTCCAAAACATCTCAAAGACAAACATAAAAAAAGCCAGCACTTCATGATAACATGCTCAGCTAAACAACTGTATGCACAAAGCCTGCTTAATCTGCCAATCCCACTGACTTTTTGCCTAAATCATAGAAATCTTGAAGGCTTGCCCGTCCTTTTCCCTTTATGTCACACGAAGCTTTGCTTGGTCCCAGCATTTGGAAAAGCTGACTATATGGTTTCTAGTTGGCTTTCTTTAGACCAATAAACCGTCAAATTTGGGTCGAAATATCATCGTATCTTTATCGTATTCTATAAGTAGTGGCTAATTCTCATGTGAAGAGTATAAAAATACGAGGAACATTGGCCAATAGCTATCAATAGTCTTGCTTCTTGAAGAGTTCTAAAGATTTTAACAGAATTCAATTGAAAAGATAAAATCCTGGAAACCAAGCATGATACCATGCCTGAAATCATTCATATTTTCTGACCACTTTTGTTTGGACCTCACAAATCATTGCTGTGCTTTTGACCCTCCAGCTCTGGAACCAGGGCTGCCTTTTGGAAATCGGTAAGTTCTATCTTGAGTCCCAGCTTCTATGTGTGTAGCCCCGTATGCTCTGATTCTTCGATTCTGTAATTAAATGAATTTAACATTGAGCTCTATTTGACTGTGATATACTAGCCTGCTGTCATCTATGCTAAACCAATGAATTGTCAAGTGAATAGATCTAAGGGATTGAGGGAGGAGTAGAAGAAACTACCTCACGCAATGGCAATTCATCTGCTTCATGCATGTGCACAACCTGGCCCATCTTTGGCCTCTTTTCTGCATCCGGATCAACACATCTTAGTGCCACCAAAAGTGCCTTCTTGAGAGCTCGTGTAGATGGTTTTACTTCCATATTTGGATCTAGAACTTCTTCAGAAAGTCTGTTCCCTACCATCATCTTTAACCAATCAACAAGGTGCACCTGCAGCATCAGCCCATGTAATTATTCCACTGTGAATTTGATGAGTGTATCTCCATCTATAGCCTCTTGGCTCTACCTATACAGTTATAATGTAAACAGTAATAGAGACGTACCTCTGCTGCAGGTCTACCATAGTCAACTGGCTCTCGTCCAGTGATAGCCTCTAGGAGGAGGACCCCAAAACTGTAGACATCACTTCTTTCATTCAACAGCCCTGTATTTGCATACTCTGGAGCAACATATCTAGAAGCAACAGTAAAATCATGGATAAATTATGTCATCCATTTCATGTCTGTAAAAGCTCCAGTGTGCTACCAAAAATATCATTGAAGCACCTAAAAGTGCTGATTTTGACAGAATTTGATGACATATACAAATCAATCCAACAAGCCCAATACAACTGATAATAATATTAATCTAAAAATATCAAATAACACACTCCAGCAGTGCCCGAGTCTGCAAATGAATTTGATCTACAAGTATAATCTAGACAAGAAATTCAGGAACTAACAGAAATGTTTGCAAGACAACTAAACAGGAACAAACCAGCCAAATAGCACTGCATACAAACACAAAACCAGCCATAAAAAGTTACAAAACACAAACAAATTCAAAAGGACAGAGTTTCCATGCTCATAATCTTATGAGCACAAATTTAAGTACAGCGAATCTAAGACTCCTCAAGAAACGCTAATGATCCAAAAGTAAATTATGCCAATGCCAAAACTTTAGTAGAGTACAAATACTGCAACGTCAGTCAAGCCATGGTCTAGCAGCAATTTGGAATGCCTGCAGTGATGATGACCCAGATTCAAGACCTGGAGTGCACACTCCTCGCAATAATGCTGTTAAGCAAGCATTTCAAGGTGTGGGTTGTGCTAATGCAGCAACAACGGTTCTCATAATAATGTGGCTGTGCTGTTAGGGTAGACCCTATGCAAATGCACTCCTCTTCGTAAATGAGGCCTGGTGCAAGTCCTGGGTGACTTTGAACAAAATAGATACCTGCAGTCACAGCTCCATAGCCGAAGGTCTCTTGATTGTATTTGGTGACCTCTTGTGAAGAGTTACAGACCCTCTGAGGTCAAAAGGGATTTAATTGACCAAAATAGTACAAATACTACATCATACGTCACAAATAGAGCTAGCCGAAGGCTTTTTGGTTGTATTGATGATATCTTGTGAGGAGTTTCGAAACCTCTCATCCAAAGGAGTTTAACAACCGGAAAAACATAAAATACCGTGTCATAAGTAACTATTGGAGCCATCAACTTCAAAATTCAAGTAGTGGAGAAGCCAACTTCTGTTAAGGCTGTACATCCAATTGATATACAAATACGAAATGCAATGTTATTTGCTGACCCTTGTGCCGGGCAGCTCCTTACTAGTGGTAATGTTCCAAAATAGCAAACATCTTTCGAAGATCTCATCTAAAAAACTATATTTTAACAGAGGCCCCCTTAGAATCTTGTTCAGTAATTCAATCATCTAATTACCTCGCTGGAAACAAATTCATGCAAGATGTCAAAACGTTTTGTCAGAAGCTTAAGTTTACGTGACATCTCACTCAAAAACATTTTCCAGCCCACCTAAAGGGCCCCTGTATGTACTACACATGCCCGTGGAGGGTATATATTCAAGACAACTTTCTGTGGAGAGTCCAAATTAGCCAGACAGGCTCCTCATCTTGCAATAAAGTTATTCGTTCAGGGGCAATTGAGATATGTTTTTCCTTGCATCAGGCAAGCAAGCAGATGAGAGGATCCAACATGCATGGTACAGTTCAAAATCATTTTAATCCTAAAATTCAGTATGCAGCCAATTAACGTAACCAGGAGATAAGAGAAATCAGAGGATTAGATAATCATTTCTAAAAGTATATAGCAATGTGTACTAGATAAGGGGAGAGGAATGTTTATTTCATTATATTTACATAAATATAGGTAGACTTGGGATATGACAGGTCACACTCATCCATGGAAAATGGCTGAAGAGCCTGCCTCCTGAATAAACCTTATTTATTGTAACATGGAATAATGGGCCTAGAAAAACCAAATAGCAGTCAAATCAGAGAAAAGTTGGGAGAGAGAGTGTCACTGTACCCAAATGTACCCATTACTCTCGTTGTAACATGGCTCTTTCCTGATCCAAGAAGCTTTGCTAACCCAAAATCAGAAACCTTTGCATTGAATTCAGAATCTATCAAGATGTTGCTTGATTTAATATCCCTGTGAACAACCTTTGGTTCTAGTGCCTCATGCAAATATGCCAATCTGCAAAGAATGTAATACTAATCAGACATTCAGAGCTAAAATCATGACAAGGAAATTAAATGCACGTGAAACAGGTGGTTGCCACAAAGTTTTTAATTCAATAATAGCCTTGCAGAGAAAGAAACTTACAGCCTAATATCAGATCTCAAGTTTTAGATCGCATCCAATAAAAACATTTAATGAAGTACAGTTATCTACGCATAACATAGTGGGAAGAATAATAAGAAGAAAGATAACAGGATACAGACGCTTTTGCAGTCCCAAAGATAATTTTCATACGGGCCTCCCAAGTCAGAAAACCCCATTGCCTCATAGCTCCATGAAGCCATTGCTCCAAATTGCCATTATTAACGTACTCATATACCAAAATCCTGAAAGGAAATAAATAGTGAACATCATTGTAAAATAGAGAATAAGAGAACAGTGCATTAGCACTTCAGCAGATAATCAGTTCTAGTTCTTGCATATACTATTTTTTATACACAATAAAACCGTGAAAAAGAAAATGCTCCATATAAATCCTGCACTAATAGTTTGTACCTGTGAGTTCCTTCTACACAATATCCAAGCAACCGTACAAGATTTTTATGTCGGACACGACCGATGGCCTCCACTTCCACCCTGAACTCTTTCTCTGCTTGGCCTCTGAAACAAATCACAGAGCATCAAGTAATTAAGAAAAGAACTTCCAAAACAGAGTACATACCTGCACTTTATAACAAGAAAAGTTTATCAAGAAAGCAGAACAGCAAAGACTGCACACATTATTTCAAGATAAACAACTTACAAATTGTTAAATAGGTTCTTAACTGCAACTATAGTTCCATTTGTAAGCTGACCCTTGTAGACAATTCCATAACCACCTTCACCAAGTACGTTTTCCTTTGCAAAATAACCTGTGGCAATTTCTAGATCTCTTAAAGTAAACCAATAACCCCATCCAAGATATGAGACTTCAGGCATACCACTCGTCGGTGAAGCTGTATTCGTTGCAAAAGATGAGGAGCCTCTATAAATAGAATGTGCCTCTGAGCTTCCCCCATCTAATGATTGTGAGGCTCCTCCCTTCTGTTGAACCACAGAACCCCCTGGACTATTCTTCTTTGCATCAGAATGACCCTTTACCCCCACGTGCACCAAAACTTTGTCCGAATTTTTCTTGCTGGAATTGCCCTGATTAATGAGGCGAATTTCATCTCCTTGGGGAGGATTGTTAGTCCCTTTCCTATCAACCTTTACTTCTTTTATTTCCTTTGAAACTTTTGGGATCTGGTTAATGGGCAGCTTTTCTAGTATTCTCCTTGACTTTCTCCGAGACCCAAGCCAAAGAGATAACATAAAGAGAATTAAGAAAATGAATGTTCCAACAGCCAAACCAATCAGGACCCAGAGTTTCATCCCAAAAAAGGATGTCTTCTTGGATAACTGAGCATTCAAGAACCCTCCAGAGGACATTTTCAAAGTCTAGTTCCACTGCCAGAGAACAGTAATTTTCAGGCAAGGAATAGGAAGTTATCAATCAACATTGAATTAAACCAAGCAATGAAATAAAATGAAACCATCATACCACGAATGTTCTATCAGTACCAATTGCCAAGATAAACAGCTAAATTCCCCAGGAGCGCAAGCTTGCATCTGCAACCAAACTAGACAAGACACACACTAAACCCATGTTTGAATGCAAACCTTTATAAATATCCCATCACCAGCCAAAATTGCTTTTACAAAACTAAATCTTTGTTAAGGTCCATAGGTTTCCACCGATAATAATATGAAAGTAGAGCTTGTTTGTTATGGAATTTTAGGGAACCTTACTTCAACTTTAAAACTTACTGAAGCTACATTGCAAGAATAACAATTTCTAGGTATAACCCAATTTAGCAGTCCAGTGCCTGCACACCCAAATGCTTTTGGCAGGCATAATCAAATAACACTTCGTGATTAAGTATGCATGGCATCGATCTAAGGCTAATCAGGAAAAATAGCATTGACTATGGTTAGGCACAGAGGATAAAAGGAATTGACAATTGAGTTTAAAAAAGTGGTTCTGCTACCCGTAAATTACAAATTTGAAGAAACAACTTTTCCTTGAATAACGAATCCAAAACCAAGCAACAAGGCTCTTGCATTGCTGGGGGCATGGGGATGAACAATGTACAAGCAGCAGTAATAAAAAGACGATATTCAGCACCATAACATGAAAAAAGATTGCAATTTCGGCAAATGAAAATCACCTCTCGGATATCTGAACTACTCGGGCGGTCGTGAAATGAATGACTGTGCTTGAATTAAGAAACTCCCCTGAGAAAAATATCCCATAGTGCCCAAAGTCTCTGTATTCTGCCCTGATTGCCAGGATTTCCTGTAGAGAACGAAAGCTGCAAATTTTTTGCTTCCTGGAGGCAAAAAATACGTTATACCTGAATACACATTGCATTCTTCTTATCGTTTACTTGATGGGGGTAATAGTCCGAGGCTTCAAGAACAAGGCCCATGGAAGATGAAGTGGAGCTACCTGAAGATCAAGCAAGCTTCCGTGGGCCACACAGTTGGCCAGCCCTACTATCTCATGACAAAATGTATACTGCAAGCGAAAGCAATCCAGGCCCGCTGGTGGTTGCAGGAATAGACAGGCTACACGGCTTGACCGGGGGCTCATAAAATTTGCAATAAAATAACGTTGAAGACAATAAAGGAAACCCAATACAGAAAACGAAGTTCACACCAACTAGGCGGTACCCGCAAATGGGCCAAAGTAGCGAAAGAGGGTGCCCAGTTGTGTAGATTCATCAGATTTGGCACCAAGTCTGACAGGAACCCAATGGCTGAAAGATGGGTATCGGAAGAAGGGGGCGGAGAGATTCAGTAAACACCCAGCAAGATTGATTGATTGGAAATGGCACGCAAGCAGGGAACTCTCAGAAAGATAAAATGTAGCATTTCATTACAGTTTTCTCAACAACAATGTTTCCTACTCCCTCTGCATTTCATTTATACGAGAACGAAGCAAACACAGGGTTCAAGAAATGCTCTTAAGCAGCAGCCCCAGGGGGGTGGGTGTGAGAGTAACAGGGTGAAGTGTGTACTGTAAGCTTCAAGAATCCACCTATCATAAAAATGTAAGAAACCCAACTGTGGGCTTGGTTGGTGTGATGCAAGAATGAGGTAAGCGCTACTGTTTGTGCAACGTCTGCTTCCAGCTTGATGTGGCGGTCGTTGTGGAAATGGACTAGGCCTCGTGCATGAAATCAAACATGTAACTCTAGATTCTGTGACAGTATGAAAATCAAACATATAACTCTAGATTCTGTGACAGTATGAAAATCAAACATGTAACTCTAGATTCGATGTGAATCGAAGTTAGGGAGGGAATTGAGGCAGTGTGCGCTCTTTTAGGCAAATTATCATGAGAATTAAGTGTACCAAACGGGATGAGGGGAACCGGGAAAGACAGGCAGTGGAGTGAGATTTTGGGATTTTAAATGGGAAAATTTAAGCTGCAAGTGTAATTATATCTTTAAGATTTTGGGATTTTAATTGAGAAAATTTAATCTCTTATTATTGTAACTGTAATAATGTGTTCAAGATATTTTTATGCAAGTTGGTAATTTGAAATGATAAGTTTTTTTTCAATGCAGGTTGGTAATTTGGAATGATAAGTGTTTAGGAATAATAATTGAATAATCTAAATTATAAAAGATATTATTTTTATTTTGTAGTTGCCTAGTTAATTTAGAATGATAAGTGTTTAGGAATAAATAATTGAATAATTTAAATTATAAAAGATATAATTTAAATTATTTTTATTTTGTAAGTTGTGTAAGATTATATTTTTATTATTATTTGGGTAGAGAATTGAATCAATAATTTTACATCAAAGAGTGTCTTAACAGTACATCTGAACAACACACCCGATCACCATCTATCAATATCTTAACAAAACACCCGTCACTGTCTATCAACACACCCGATCACCGTCTATCAAGACCCATGTACAATTTTAATTATATTATTAAATAAGAAATTGAATTATAATTTACAAAAGAATATGCTTTTATAATTTCATTAAATATAATTTCATAATGACTATAAAGAATATTATTATTTTTGGAATGTTATTAAAGTTGATATTATTTTATTTTTAAAATAAAATTTAAAATTACTTTTAATTACTAAGAAATACATAAGATTAAAGTTGTTAAAAGTGAAATTGTTGATTAATACATAAATCTAATATCACAAAAGTTAATTTGTATCTTCATACAATTAAAGAACTTTCTTTGATTTTATTTTTTATTCTTAAATTAAAAATACAAATTAATTAATTATCTAGATTATATGATTTTTTTTATTTGTGAAGAATACACCTTCTTTATTAAATCTCACTCATCCACATAATTTTTTTATTAAAAAAACAAATACTCTAAAACTTAATTTCCTTTAATCATATTTTTTACTCTAAAGCTTAATTTCCTTTAATCATATTTTTTTATTGTTAAAATAATAATGAAATAAATTTTAATTATATTTTTTATTATTAAAATAATAATAAAAGAAATTTTAATTGACCCTAAAAATAAGGTTAAGTTTAAATCTCTCTCATCCACGTAATTTTTTTATTAAAAAAGAGTATGAAAATCTTATTAAAACACCTCTGGACATAAAAATGGATTAACAACCAAAACCTAAAAGCATTTCACATAATAACCCTTAACCTAAAATTATTTAACATGAACAAGAGTCCACCCCTTTAAAGCTACCAATTTATTATTAAATTATAATAGATTCGACCACCTTTAATATATAAATTAACTAATTAATTTAAATAAAAGATACTTACTAATAAAATATATATAATTGTTTTTAAATTATATACCTTATTATTAATCTTATTTATTAAAATATGTTGAAGTTCAAGAAGAAATTGCAGCACCTACACCAGTGGGACCAGGAGGTCCAAGCAACACTTACACTAGTGTGAGACCACAAGTCTTAGCAGCACCTACAATGGTGTGGGCTAAATTTGGTGCATGTCTATTTTAATTTTCCCTTAATTAAAATGGACAATAAAATGTAATCTTATCTCATAATCACTTGTAATAGTTAGTGTGATAAACTCGGTTAGCTCATGAATTTCGAGTTGAGGGTAGTTGGTGAGGCATGCAGAGTAATTATAGTTGTAACAGAGTTCGAAGTGCAGTGGTGCATTAGTTTAATGCATATTGTACTCAGTTAACTCAATTAAGTGAGTTAAAGTCAGTTGTGCTAGTTGTAATTGTTTGTTGCACTAGTGAGAGATCAAGTGAATTAAATATTATTTAATTCATAATCAGTGATCTAACATACAACTGATGATTTACTATTATTAGCTACATGCATGTCATTCCAGTGGAGACCCAATTGAGATCTAGGTGAAAGGGATGTTAACGATCAGTTGTAGGATTATTGGGTTGCACCCATGCAACCAAACACTCATTGGATTGCCCATGGTCCTTGCGCAGTTTAGGAAGGTCAAAATTCCTAAAGAATAGGGATTGCATTCCACATGAATTGTGCAAGCAATGCAGGCTATTTAGAGGCTGAGAATTGGCTAAGTGTTGGTCAGTTTTGTACGGGACATTGTGAGACAATTAGCTGAGTACAGGAGGCTCTTGTGAGAAGAGTTGTATTGTAATTGTTTCATGTATCCATGTTGAATATACAATAGAAGATAGTGGGGGTTTTGAGCATCAAGCTTTCCCCTGGGGAATTATATGTGTTGTGGTTTGATTGATTCTTCTTTGTTTCATGTGATTGGCGATTTGTTTAAATTTCTGCAATTGATTTGTAGAAGCGATTCAATATCTAGCTTTAGTACATCGATCGAATTGAATCCATGATATACATATTGTTTGTATAATTTCTACAAAATAATTTTTAAATTAAATAATAATTAATTAATTTATATATGTTTTAACCCAAAATATTTAATATAATGGCATATCTCACTATAAGATATCAAGTATCATCAAATGAATAATGATTCTCAGCTATTGATTAGTTTTAATTGCTTAGTTATTAAGGGAATAATTATTTATATATTAAAAAATATTGTATTTAATATATACCAACAATATTTTTGAGTGTTTTAGTTACAATGTTGAATACAAAACAAATTGAAGTGAATTTGATTGTTTTATTGGCCAATATGCCACATCAAATAAACACATTAGATATTCATACACAAGATTGTCAATTTTTTTAATATAAATTACATAAGGGCCAATAAATAACTAAATTATTAATAATTTAGTTATTAATTAGAATTGAAGATAAATATTATTGATTGCTATTTATAAATGTGGGATAACTTATAATTGTTATTCAAGGAGAATCGCGCACTTAAAATGACTAGTAGTAGTTCACAAGGAGGTAGTTTTCACTCCTACCAAATACCTTTATATTTTAGATTATTATCTCATTTCCTCTCTTTTTTCACAAAGGAAAAATTCGTAATCTTTCATTAATTTGAAAAATTACATGTTACATTTTACTGATATTGTTGAGTATCATCTATTTGCATACATCATAGACAGGTATGAGCTGATTATACAAATTAGTAATTCAGAATCCACAAATAAGTTCGGTGCATAACTTATTGGATCTGAATGAGTCAATATGAAGAAAATAAAATATATAATATGTACATATGTAGCTGTCGAATACTCAAAAAAACATACAAAAAAGATCTCCAATGAGATGGATCAAAAATTGTTGTCATGTACCAACAGCATCAAAATCATGTAGGTCTTCAATGAATGGCCTATGAAAAAACCTATAAATCTGGTCGCCATTAAATTCCGTGATGTGCCAGGTACCCTAGATCAGCTCTGAGGCTTCTTAGGATAGTTTGTCTGCCACTTTATTCCGAGTCCTATAAATATGATTGACAGAAACGAAGTCAAAATGTAGTTTGAGGACATGAACTTCCCTAAGAAGAGCAATCAATGTGTGCGTGTAACATTGGGCCTGAGCATTGAACCAGTTAATCACATTTAGGGAGTCCCCAAATATCTGAATAGAATTGTAGTTTTTTTCCTGGGCAAAGATCAGGAGAAGTCTCAAGGTTTGTAGTTCGGTGAAGTTGTTCGATCCGGGTCCTAGACCCATCTTGATGTGGAAGTAGTGTAGCGCACATAAATATAGGGTAGCCCCCCCTCCACATCCCTGTTGATTGGATGCGCCATCAAAGTAAGCCCAGGGCTGAGTGTGATCAATAATTTCGGGGGTGTCCAACCGATCAGTTTGTTGTTGGACATCATGCGGGATCATGCAGTATGTGGCAAGAATCGCATCAGATATGCGCTTTGCACGCACCTGTTTTTGCTAAAAAATGCATTTGTTGCGTGAAATCCATAGGTGCCAAGCAATAATCAAAGGGAGAATACGCAACTTAGTAAGATTTGCAGTCGATTGCCACCAAGAATTCCAGGCCGCCAGAAGTGTAATTCCATTCCAGTGTGTAGAGCATCCCAAACTGTGTATGACTAGGTTCCAGATGGACTGAGTGATATGGCATTCAAGAAAGATGTGCAAGGCGTCCTCCACATGCTGAAGGCAGAAACAGCAACGCGAGGGCCCCTGTATTGCTCGGCGGTGGAGTAGATCCATCGTGGGGGCACAATTCTGAAGAATGCACCAGAATAGCAGTCTGTATTTATGTGCTGCATTTAGTTTCCAAAGAGGCCTCCACCACCAGATTTTTTCGTGTGGTTCCTTGGGTCTGCAGAGTGTCAAGTAGCCCACCTTTGGGGTGTATATACCTGAATTGGATATGGCCCATATCAGCTGATCCTCATGTGTAGTCAATCGAATGTGTGATGCTTGTAATGCCCAGATGTAATTCGCCCATGCCAGACGACCGGTGCGTGGAATATCCAGGTCCATCGCGGATAGCCAAGCTTGGGTATGCCAATTTGTGCGGGCCTAATCAGCAATCTGTGCAAGGTGTGAGATGCCCAAATTATCCAAATGTGCCAGAATCAAATCAGGAAGCTTGTAGTAATTCTTGCTACCCGACCAAGAATTTGAACCCACCCGAACAGATTCACCCGAGCCAATTTGCCAGGAGAGCCCACTTTGAATTAATGGAGCAGCCTTTGTGATTGCTTTCCAGATAATGGAGGCTCTAGGCGTGTGAACAATATGACCTCTGATCCAATCAAGCGTGTTTATAGGGGCAATGTACTTGGCAGTAGTGACCTCCCTCCATAGACTGCAGCCAGTGAGCAAGTGCCAACACAATTTAGCAGCCAGAGATTTTGAGAATAGGCGAAGATCTTTGATGCCCCAGCCACCCCACTGTTTCAGAATGTTGATTCAATCCCAAGCAATCCATGCAAATGCTCTGTCCTTTTCCTGATTCCTCCAAAGGAATTTCCTGCAAATGTTTCTGACTTGGTTAGTCACACCAATAGGTATCCAGGCCAGAGACATCCAGTAAACAGGAATGGCTTCGAGTACTGATTTGATGAGGGTCATACGTCCAACCCGAGATAGCCAACGATGATACCAAACATTGATTCGGCGTTCCACTTTTGCGATGAGCCAGTTCCAATATTTGATCTAATAGTCATTGGGTTTAAGATGGAACCCCAAGCATTTCAATCCCACCTCAATGTTGTTTGGAACATAGTCGAATAAAGCCGAGGTGATACCCTGTTCCCGAATAGAGCATCGGGTCATGATAATGGTTGATTTATTGTTGTTTTGGATCATACCAGTTGCTCTGCAAAAACTTTGAAGAATTTTCTCAAATTGAATAGAATCTTGTCTAGATCCATCAAGAAATATAAGCACATCATCAACAAATAATAGGTGTGTGAGGTACATAATCTCATTAATTTGGAGTCCATGTAAATCCCCATCCTCTTTGGCCTTTTTGATTAGTACAGATAGCCCTTCCATAACAAGAACAAAAAGTAGGGGTGATAGTGGGCAGCCGTGTCTCAGACCCCGGCCCGCATGAAAAAAATCTGATGCGGTGCCATTTAGGAGGATATTGAAGGTTGCATGGCTAGTACAACCCATGATCCAGTTGATGAAAGTGGGGGTAAAACCAGTGTGAAGGAGGATAAGGTGTAGGTAGCTCCAGTTAACCTGATCAAAAGCCTTTGCGAGGTCAATCTTAAGAATGGTGGATTTGAGCTTTTTTGTTTTGATAGAGTGTAGGGCTTCTTGAGCCGTACCAATAGCTTCATGAATCTGCCTATGGTGTAAAAAAGAAAATTGTTATTTGGCAATGTGTGCAGATAAAAAGGGTTTGATGCGATTAGCAATAATTTTAGAAATAATTTTATAGATACAATTACAAAGAGATATGGGTCTGTAATCCTGAAAACTGTTAGGGTGTTCAGTCTTTGGAATGAGGGCGATGAAGGTTGTATTGAATCCATCATAAATTCGACCCTTTACACGGCTATCTTCAATAGCAAGTAGGAGATCACATCCAATGAGCTCGAAGAAATGAATGAAGAATTCAATGGGCCAGCCATCTGGTCCAGGGCTTTTATCTTTTTTAAACCACTTAAGAACACCCTCAATCTCACCCATGGAAACCAGACTGTTGAGATCCTCCGTTTGTTCCAGGTCCACAAATCTGTTGAAGGATATGGTAATCCTCATAATGTCAGGAAGATCATATTGGAGAGGGGCCCGATATAGATTGGAAAAATGTTGAATACCCATATCAACAAGTTGAGTATGAGTACGAGCCACAAATCCATGATGGTCAGTAAGTTCCCAAATTTTGTTGCCTTTTTTCCGACCATTTGCATGCTGTTGGAAGAATTTTGTATTCTCATCACCCGCCTGGATCCAAATAGCCCTGCTTTTGAGCCTCCAATCAGCTTCCTTTTGGCGAAGTAGTTTTGTTCTTGAAGTCTCGAGTGATATGAGGTGCTCCTTTGTGGTGCTAGTTCTAAATCCAAGCAAATCCGGATCATTGAGCTGGGCAATCTCCAATTCAATTCTATGTAGCTCTGCACGCTCCAGCCTTCTTTTCTCCCGCACCCAATCTATGGTCAAGCCCTTAATCCGATTAAGATTATCATTAATAATTCTGGCCGGTTCCAAAACAAGAAAAAGGGCACAATGCTGCCACTCCTAGACAACCAGATTGTGAAATGCTGGGTCAAGAAACCATCTGGAATTAAATTTGAAAGGTGGATGGGCTCTGTGAGGTCCAAATGCCAATTCCAAAAAGACAGGTGAGTGGTTAGATAGTCCCCCATGACCCACCCATTGACGAGCAAGATCCAACATCTGAAGTAGTGGTTGTTTGATCAGAAATCGGTCCAGTCGACGAGCCGAAGCCGCAGCCCCCGTCCTGCAGTTTCTCCAAGTTGGTAGAATTTTGTTCATCTGAATGTCAATTAGGTCAGTTGATTCCAGTGCAGAGTAGAAGAAATCAGCAAGTGGGTCAGGTATAACATTTGGACCCCAAGATTCAGATATACCCATAGAAAAATTCAAATCACCACCCAATATAGTGAGAGGATTATTGATCAAAGTGCAGTTCAACAATGCGTGCAAAAAATCCTCTCTATTAGAACAAGGCCCATAAAAATTAATAAGGGTATAGGTGAGTCCATCGTTGCCATAGTTTATGTCGATCCCAAGAGTACTATGCCTACTCCAGCAATTGAGCACCCTAGTGGTCATATTGTTGATACCAATGGCACAGCTTCCCGATCTACCCCGGGTGTCCAGTGTAAAAAATGACCAATTTGGAAGTAGTGAAAGTAGCAAAGAGTTTACAAATATTCCATCCCCCAGTGTTTCTTGTAGGAATATAATATCAATCTGTTTTTGAGAAAAAAATTCCTTGAGGGCCAATCTTTTATCGGGGATGGCCAAACCCCTGCAATTGAATGTCAGGCAGATCATGATGAAATCCCAACAATGGGTCGCCTTGCTCTAAGGACCCACAGTATGGAAGATTGAGTGCCAGTCACAACTTCATAATTGGCACGTTTAATGGCTTTTTCCAAATCATATGGTCGACCCCTGGTCTTAGAAGTGGAACAGTGAGCCCCAAGACCAATCCCAAGTGAATCACTGGAGGGAGGGAGGGTTAAGGATCGTAGGTAGTAGGAATGTCTGTAAGTAGAGGAGTCCGATTGCTGAGGAGATTGGCTAGAGGACAGATCAGCTGATGTGTGAAGAATGGTAAGTGTGATAGTAAGGGGAGCCCAAGCAATGGTGTAGTTGAGGTTGGGTAGAGAAATACTAGAATGAAGAGTGGTAGTAGATAAACATGGAGATAAAACGGAATATGACAAAAAAGATGAAATGAAATGCGGAGAGTCGAGAGTAGGAGAGGTACCCGGAACTGTAGAGCGGTGCAGAGTGTGTGGAGCCGACTGAGCATGGGTCCGAGCTTGAGTGATAGGCCAAGTAGGAATAGAGTGAGGCAGCTCCCGCGCAATATCGATCGATGTAGTCGGCGCATTTCCAGTTATCCCCTCCGAAGACATATAAGAGCAAACGATAGGCTCTGTTTGAGTGGCCACCGAGATAGTTTTCTTCTGAAGCGGTACAAAGAATCCCAACTTTGGACAATCCTTGTACAAATGCCCCACCTCGTGGCATTTCCTACACCTGAATGGCACTCCCTCGTAGTCCAATGTTTGTTTCCATATCATCCCTTCAAAGAACATGTTGTAAGTGTCATGAAGACCGTCCCTGGTGTCCAGAAAGATTAGGATACGAGCCACAGCTTTGTTGCGTGTGGTCAAGTATGAGTGGTCATGTTCAAGATAGTGACCAAAATCCTCCCCAATGTTGCGGAAGGCTGTTTCAATCCATAATTGGAGAGGAAGGCCAGGGAGACGCATCCAAATGGGTCCGCCCCCCGCATTTTCTTTGTTTGGATCAAACAGCGGCGTCCATCGCTTGAGGAGCACGGGATGCATTTCAATATGCCAATACTGGTTAAGGACCCAAGAAATATGGTCAGCAGAGGCGAAGGAGAGTGAGAACCAACCTCGGGCAAGCAGGAGAACCTACAGAAGTGGCTCAAGTATCCTGCCCCGAATCTCCTGAGTCCATTGGATAAGTCGCGCAGATGAGTTTTTTTGGCCACGAACTCTGCCCACAAGAACAGTGGCCGCTGTGTGCTCCAAATCCACCATGCCTCTATCTTTCCTGAAGATCAAGTTCCTGCAGAGCTTGTTTTTGGTAATTTTGGGCTTCTTACCCTTGTCAGGATGCCCCAGGTGCTGGTCACCTGAACCCTCCGAGTCTGATGATGGGAGCGGAGAGTCAGTAGTATGAGCATCCACTGGAATATTGGTGAAAACCCCCAAAGCCGCGACCAGTCCACCAATCTCAACCACGTTGTTGTGTCCAAGGCCACCAATATTCAACTGCTCAAGTGGTGGCATTGATATCGGCCAAATCCACCCCCGCAAAGAGTATAGAGAGTCCCAGTTCCTCCCCCTGAAAACTAGCCGAGCCCAACGGGGAAAGGCCCCAGAGACCATCAAACATCGGGGAGGGAGTAGCAAAACAATTAACATCAGGTGTGTCACCACAGGGGGAACCAATAGACCCCACGGGGTCAGTCCGAGAAGGTACCTCAGATACCGCGACAGGTGCATTCAGTTCCATATCAGCATCTACCTCATGCTCGAGGCCCCAGATGTCAACACTGGCTAGTGGGTCTTCGGAGTAATCAACAAGCTCCTCGTAAGCACTCATGTAGTCGGAATGAGTGAACACCGGTAGGGGGTGAAGAAATCCGATCAGGTAACAATACAAAAACCGCAGACCCACAAATACGACAAGTAGAAAAATGATAAAAATAAGAGGGCGAAAGTCAGGTATTGCTGGGTTCGAGTTGGGCCCGCAGTTTGTCTCAGATAATGCTGAGCCGTGACCAGATGAAGACCAAAATACAAACTAATGATGCTCGCCCTAATACAATCGCCCAGCCACACAAC
The DNA here is from genome assembly GCA_034641835.2 of Pinus albicaulis. Lineage (NCBI taxonomy): Eukaryota > Viridiplantae > Streptophyta > Pinopsida > Pinales > Pinaceae > Pinus > Pinus albicaulis. The sequence continues at coordinate 1,174,904,868 of CM076584.1, read as the reverse complement.
AGTCACAGTGTGTAACAAGATGGAGCAAGTATGATAAAAATACCTCAATAGCTCAATGATTGGTCCAATGACAGCAGCAAAAAACGCAAAACCCTGTACATATTCTATTAGTTAACCCAAGTGGGCAGGATATCAATCAATCGTAGGTTCCGAGGCTCCAATACCAGTGAATATTTTAGGGCCGCCGCCATGGAAATCCGCAGGGTTCAGAACCCTAGCCGCTCCCTATCTCATTTCCTTTATTTTAACGAGAACTATAATGTATGTTAAGTGAAAAACTATGTTTGAAGCACAACAATTACATCAAAGTACATCATTATAGAGAAAGTGCTTATTGGCTCGCTTGGATAAAAGTGGTCTACCCACCAAACCATAACATCAAAATGTCAGCTTGAGACTACATTTGTACTAGGCAACCATAAATTGAAAACTTTCAAAAAAAACTCCCAAATTTCTACAAACTTTAAATTCCATACTACTCAAACATCATGAGAAAAGGTAGAAACATCATGGGCAGAGCCCAACCCTATATCCATAATCGACTCATTTAGATTTGGGATAGGGAGTTGAGGAGAGCTAAGTGAAGTGTTTGCCAAGGAAGGTTTCGAATGGTGTTGTTCCATAACAAGTTGGAGTTCTTCCACTTTTTGATGAATGGCGGTGAATTCATCCTCTGGTTTTTGTGTCATTATGTTGTGTTCAAGTGGAATTTCCATGGAAGATGTAAGACTGGAGACTAATTGATTGTGATTCAGCTAGAGGGCAAGGATATCTTCTTGCATTTTTTGTAGTTGATCCTGCATAGGATCATATTGTGCCCCTGAACTACCTTCAAGTGTCATAATTGTGGGGATTTTACCAAGAGAACCCTTCTCAAATTTCTTGCAATCCAAAGTTATGATAATAAAAAAGCCCCTAATAACCAATAACCTTCGAAAATATTATTAACTCATTTCCTTACATCTAAGGAAGATGATATTTTAGCTAATAAAAGGTAGTTAGTGTTACTGCTAAACCAAAAGGTAGTTCCAACCTTTAGAGTATGTACAAGAAAGTCAATATCATTTGTAGTCACCATTGAAGCCACATTCAATGTGGTCATGTACTTTCTAGTAACATCTAGCCTTAGCCACATACATGAAACCAAATATCATCCTCAATAGCAATATAACCTCTTTTCTAGATAAATTATACTATTATATTTCTGAAGACAAAATAAAAATCCAAAAAATAATCACACTTACCTTATAATATTGGCTTATTATTTATCCCAATGGGTTCGTTTGAGTGGTTGAGTTCTTTAAATTACAAGCAAGAGGTCCTGGGGTAAGTCCCTGGGTTGGTTGTCTATATGGATATTATTAGACCTCACTTGATGTCCCTGCTAGGTTAGTTTGTCAAAAACTGCAATTGACTGGCTTAGCCTAGGTACCATCCTCAAAATGAGGAGAAATGTTCAAATATTTGCCTAGCATGTGTATTTTATCAAACACACAAACAAAATAAAAAACAAATCAAAACAAAAAAACAAAACATTGAATTATTATTTAGGGTGAGTGAACTTTGTGCTTTTAGTGTGAAACATGAAGTACAATTAATGTTTTGACACAACTGTATTTTAGTGTTTTCAATAAAAGGGTTATATATATAGTTTTATAAATTTAATTATATTATTAGTTTCATGGGTTAGCTTGAGTGGTTAAATGCTTTGAGTTTTATATATGAGATTTGAAGGTCAATTCCTCGTGTTATTTCCCTTTATGAATTTGTCACTTTGATGCCTCTATTGAGTTATGTGTCATATTCATTGTTGTGAGTTCAATGGTTACAATACATGAAATTAGTTACAATACATGAAATGCAATAAAGTGCCTAATGATTTCCCCACAAGGTTTTCCTTAAAATGTGTGTGTGTGAGAGAGAGAGAGAGAGAAAGAGCTACACATTCCACTATTTTGTTCTATTTTGGCTTTCCATCTTCTTTTTGTAATTTTCGACCTCTGATTTCTATTAATATCCATAAAATTTTACAATGGTATATCTTTCAAGCACATTTTTATCCTGGTAAAATGACCAGTAACTTCCAGGAAACAATACAAAAGAGAAATCACCCAATTTTCAAAGACTGGTACATTACAACGAGTAAACTTAGTGGGTAGTCGGGCTATAAAAACAAAGATAATATTTGACATAGTCCCTATTTTGGCTTACCATCAAGAGAATCAAACCAAGCATCTTCTCTAAAATTGCAATTTTGGATTTGATGGCATTGTTGTTTTCAATATATCAATAGATTCAACACTTTGAAATACCACCACTATGCTCGGATTGTGTAATGATAATATCTGAAATTTAAGATTTCATCAATCCAAATTGACTCCTACCAAATTTCAAGTAAAACTATCAATTTCCCCTCCCATTATTCCTACTATGATAATAATAATAATAGCTAAAAAAACATTTCATTATTACCAAGCTACATCTGTCTTAACCCTAGGTCTATCAAGCATTGAAAGGGATCAAATCTCTCGAAGTGTAAATCTCCATTTTGAGCGAAAATCTTGAGGAAAAGTTTGTAGCTTAAGGGATTTGATCCCTCTATAGATCTAAAGTTAAAATGGATGTAGGTTAGTTTCTATTAAATTATAGGTTATTATAATGCTCTCTCAATGTTGAATAATTAATATTTATTTTTCTTAAGCCAGCCTAGATCCATATTAACTTTGGATAGGGATCAAATCTCTCTCTTGAGGTGCAAACCTCTTTTAGATTGAAAAGAGATTTGATCTCTCTTGGCGCTTGGTAGATCCAGATTTAAGATGTATCTAGGTTGGTTTAATTATTATCCTTTAAATATGTCTCATTAACAAAGAATACCATGGGAAAAAAAACATGTGTTAAGAAAACTATGGGAAAAAACAATGGATAGAAGAATACCATGGATTAGAGTATTTTATATTTTATATTTTATTTTATTAGTTTTATTTTGATCCAGGTAAAATGTTAAGCATTACAACATATTCTCCATATTGAGTTGGAGATCCTCGGGCAGTTACAACATATTATAATATTGTAACACTTTATTCGTGACATTTCATTTATTATTTTTAATTTCCATAACTGGAATACTTATAGGAGTAAATGAGATTTTATCTTTTCATATTTTATACACTTAACCTCAAATCCCACTATTATGGGATTTTTTTTAGTAAGAGTAATAATTCAACCTTTTCATTGTTCTCTTTTGTGTGACTAATCAAAGTACAAGCTGTTATAATGTTTTTTCAATGTTAAACAATTAACATTTGTTTTATTTTATTTTTCTTAAATTACAATTATATAATAAATAAATTATAAAATTATAGTACTTTATTTGGAAATTTTGTTTTCTACTTTTAGTTGTAGTAAATAGAATGTCCATAGGAGTAAAAGATTAAATTTTCATTTTTTATCTACTTAACCTCAAATCCCAAAATTACGACAAATAAATTATTGAAGACACTTTTTCTTAGTAATAGTAAGAATTCAACCTTTTCATTGTTCTTTTTTGTGTGACTAATTATTCAAAGAAAAAACATTGGCCTAGGAATGATATCTATCAATATCCTAGCATAATTATATTCTTATCTTTGAATATCCCTTGCCATATAATGCATAAGCTAGAAAGAAACTCTAAAAGAATTAGCATAGCTACTGTAGATATAAGATAAGTACTCAAAGGGATAGGGTTATTCAACCTCTTTCACATTTTTAAGGTAGACAACAATACATAACCAAGAAAGAAACCCAAAAAGAGTTCATGTGTGTAATGTAGATGTAAGATACATACTTGGAAGTGTTGGAGCATTCAGACACACATGTGTGCATGTGTGTGTGAGTAGAGAGAGAAAAAGAGAGGTATATTTTATCCTTGTGCACTCAATAGCTTTCCATTTCCTGGTCTCACTTCAATGATCCCCAAGCTTTTCCTGAAGGCTTTCTACTTCACCAAAATGGAGAAATCTTCCTCATAGGAAAATGCTCTAACAAATTAATCACGTTAATATATTTGTAGATGAGCCAACTTGTATTTTTATTTTTATTTTTTATTGAACCAACTTTATTTTTTATATTATTTTCTAATGTAATGTTGTCTAATTCTATTATGACAATATTTCCCCTTATATTGGCCAATAAATCAACCCTTGATGCAACTATATATATATATATATATAAACAATTATAAAGTTGCTAGAGAAGGAAATGAGTTTTTATAATCATAAAAGTAATTTTAAACACCACAAGTTAGGCATATGGTAAAAGGTGCTCCTTGAACATGCACTTAAGAAACCACAATACACTACATCCTAACAACCAAACAAATATACTAAAAAAAAAAAGATGAAGGGAGGGTTGACCAACCTCCTTTAATAATAATAGTATAACATGATTTAGGAACATCTTGGCCAACCCTCAAATTAATGTATGAGACCCTCTTGTTTGTGAGACAAGGGGTCCCCTCCACACAAAAATTTGAATCTTTAGTCTAAAGAGTTGTATTGTGCACACCCTACCACACCCCCCCCCCCCCTCCCCCCTGCAAATTCAAATTTCTAACCCCCAATGAAGAAACACATGTGTTTTACCATTCGGCCCATTCATTGCATTAAGTTCAAGTATTTATACAATGTCAATATGGTTAAGGTGGTTTCAACCATCACTTAACGATCCATGGGTTAAGTATACATTGGAAATTTAGTCATTGTTACACTTATTGCAATAAATGTTGTAGATCTATAGCCCATTATGATAGAGATGTTGTCACATGAGTAATGCTTATGCCATCACATGTTTGAGTTAAACTAAATAAAATACGTACAAATAATAATAATACTATATCTTGGTGAAATATAGATATGAATGGAAGTTAAAAATATCTCTCTATTTATGAAAGAGGGAGATTCAATATGTACACTTATGTAAGAACTAAGTTATCCATAAACTATAGTGGATATTCCATTGGACAGTTCGTCGCAACAGATCTGATAAAATTATACTTGAAAATATGAAATCTATACTATGAGGGTTAATTTTTCCTTAGATTTCTTTTCTTAATTATTGTGCTATGCTTATGCATGCAATAGATAAAATATGGAAAATAGAGAAAAACAAATTAAAACTCACAAACCACAATGAATGCAAGATATGATATGTGACAACCCCAACCATGGTTCTCTCATAAAAATGCATTGAAAATATTTTACATAAATAAAATTTTAAAAGGGGACTGAGTCAAGGGACACAGATTCCAAATTTGAGGAGGAGGTTGCTTGCTAGAAATGTTTATGGGTTCTTGTGCAGAAATCTGAACTATTTTAAAATAGCCATTAAAAGACAGGTTGGTGTATGCTCTTAATGAACTGGATCCTGAAATAAATGGGCTGAACATAAAGGTACACAAGCCTAATTCACTTGGTTATAATAACAACTAAAAAGGACAAGAGATTCAGAAGGAAAATTGCACATTGCAAACAGCGAGAACAAGGCAGTAAATGCAAACCCAAAAAAGAAGTCAAGACAGGTGCAGGAAAAGTAGAGAATAGGCAGGAAATAATGGGAAATTCACATTCATGCTAGAAGAAGTTAGATGGGGTAGGAACAACTCAACTTGATCCAGGCGTTGAGTAGACAAAGAAAATGAGCAGGAGGAGAAAGAACAAAAAAATAAATTTGTAGAAGAGAAGAGAAGGTAGAGGACAATGAATTGATTTGGGTTGGAAATTTTGGTGGTCAAATGGCCTTTCCTTTGTGAGGAACAATTCTTATGGAGTTCATGTAAATCCAGAGAGTGGAGATGGTTTTATCTAGATTCCCTTAGTGGTGTGGGTAGAGGATTTTGTCCTTGGATTCCTGGAGGGAGAGTTTCTGAAACCTTTTGTTGTTGCAGTGGGTTTTGGATTCCCTAAAGTGGGTGTAACCACTTTGTTTTTATAAGGGTGGATATTTACACTTTGTATTCCCTTGAAATCCTTGGGGTGGAGGCAACTAGCCTCTAGATTCCTTACATTTAATTAATTTTTGATTGGATGGTTGGTGGAGGAAGGAGACCCTCTGGATTCCCTATTCCAGCTGGAAGTTGGTGTTTAGATCCTTGAAGCAAGCCCCCTCGGTCTTTGGAATCTGGCTCAGGGGTGACCAATGCAAGTAATTAGCTTGGTTTCAACTCTCTAAGGTTGGGTGGAGAGTCCTTATCCCAGACTCGATTGCCTGAAACAACCCAAGATAAGTTTTATTATGCATCTACAACATTAATGAATATGTGTGTTCATATTTTTGGAATGAAAAAATGCATATGTCTGCAATGAGCTTGTGTCTGCGCTTCTATTCCAAAATGTTGCACACAAATGTAACAAATATGTGTTGTGTTATTGGATTGAAATGGTGCATGAAAATTAAATGGACGTAGACACTATTTTATCATTTATTTAATGATTAACAAACTATGCAGTGTTAAATCCATGGAAGGGTTGATACAGAATCTAATCTAAAATTGTAATAAACAACACATTGTGAAAGAATAAAATCATAAGAAGGATCCATGAGGATCTAGGATAAAACATCGCACTATTGATATACATATCTCATTTATTACATGTATAATGATTACACTGAGGATGCATGTATTAACATGGTTTGTGCATATATAGATGCATAAGTACATGCATAGCGGTTACAAACCTATGAATCCATTCTAAGGTGTTGTGTTCATGCAGATGAATCACTCCTCTTTTAAATATAATGACCTGTGACTTTGCATCAAAGGCTTTCTTAGCCTTGCATTTTTAGCAGTAGGTAACCCTTATTCATTGACGCTGTTGGTGCACCACCTCTTGTTGGACGCCATTTTTTATGCCATGTCTTGGATTTGAATGCCCTGGAGGTCTTTGACAAGCTCCACTATAGTCGGTCAAGGCATGACAAGGTAGAGGGTCATTAGGAACCCTTAGAGGCCTATCAGCCATTCATTATTAACAACCCACATTCTCGCCCTAGGGGCATTGATGTTGAGGACTACACATCCCTGCTAATAGCCAAATTTCCTAGAAAACCTTGAGTGGCACCATAGATATGATTGCAGGCTTGTTTTGGAGCATGGAACCCCTGGAGTATGGTAGGGGAGGTGAAGTATCTTCAAGGGAGGTGAAGTCCCTTCAGGAGTTTACTGTAAGCCTTTAGTAGCGGGTGACCAATAGATGTCCAATGTGTTCATGCTTGGAATTTTCTGTCCAAAAGAAAGGAATTCCAAAGAGCTAGGAACGTGTTGGAGTGGCCTTGTTGTAATATCAAGAGGGGTCGCTTTGACAAGTGCTTCGTAAGCCACTGCTGCCAGTATCGAATGTTAAAGCATACCTCGATGTCCATAGAACCATCGTGGCCGAGTCTTGGTTGAATAGAACAGTGGAAAGTTATATGCGCGGAGAGTAGACAAGCTCTGTAGATAATACTTTAGTTCAAGAGTAAGTGGTCTGCATAGGGTCTAATAAGTTCCCTCTAGTCGGGCCATGACAAAGGTCGAGTGTGAGAAACATTGTGGCGAAAGAGGGCTGAGACTTAGCCTTATAGCACAATCAGATAACCCTATCCTTTAACCAAGTATAACCCTAGTCATGGAAGTTTGTTATTAGTGTGCCCATAGTTCCCTTACTGTGATTGGATGAAAGATGTTGACATGGCCCAAAACCAGTACCCTTAAGGTGTTTATTGCACAACAGAAGGATTGATCGGGTTTATGTCATTCAAGATGAGTTGGATGACACGCAAGCCTGATGACCCTGCCATTGGTTAAAGTGGTGCCCACATAAAAACACAATTTTGTGGTTCAATCCCTAAGGAATTATGAGCATGCACAACTAAAGGACCAGGATGACATTAGCCAGGATGAGATGGCTAACACATAAGGCCAACAGATTTCGGTATTGGTCGGAAGTGGGACCCATGGACATCTCATCCCTTGGGTTGTATCCTAGTTACTATTGGTGTATCGTAAAGAGGATTGGTAAGGATGAATGGGTGTCGAGCCAACTATGTTCACTACTTGGAGATGGAAAGCATTCCCATTAGAGGGGGTGGAGCCTACCATACAACTCATATCACCAGTTGAAAATCCCATAAATCTTAGAGAGGTAATCATAATGGGATGTGAGATGGCGTGGGGTCAGGATAGGATGGCCTCCACATAATCCCAACAACTATGTTATTGGTTAGGGATGGACCCACCTAATAGGTTATCTCATTATATTTTCCCTTAAGAATTCGCATAGGGCGTAGGCGGAAGGGAGTAGGGTGAGAATTGCGGGATGATGTGGATTTTCCACCATGTGTCCCAATCAGGAGAGCCTCGTGCAAAGGTGCAACCCACTAAACCATGTGTCCCAAAGGATGGTTCCAAAAAAACATTGAGTAACAATAAAACAAAGCAGCATGGTTGATAGGGCATCAGGCTAGCTAGGTTGACAACTCGAAAGTGGAGGAGCGTCCCATTGGTTGGGAGTAGAGCCCTTGGAATAGTCTCCATGAGTCCCAGTGGCCTTGTAAAAAATGTGTAAAAGGAGTACCCAAAGGAGGCATCGGGGTAGTAAGGACAGGATGACGTGGCATCACAACCATGTGGGCCAATAAAAGGTAATGATGTGTGAAGGTGGGACCCACTAGTCCACATAGGCCCAGAGGTCTCACCTTAGAGATGCAAAGGGTTGTATAATGTATACGTCGGGAGTAAGGTTGGAGGATTACGTAACCCCAACCTCGTCAATGGAAGATGCACCTTGATTGGTGGGAAGGTGGTCCCACCTGACAGGTCATCTCGAGGGAATGACCATAGAGGTATTGAGAGGTGCAATAAAGGAAAGTGTCCGGATGCAAGGATCGGGGTGAAGTGGTAGGTTGTGATGGTAGTCGAGATTTGAAGCGGTGGGCAAATGGGGAAATAGGTCATGCGTCCCCAGTACACACACAAGCCTGGTAGAGAGGCCTTGAAAAATAGTAAAGGAGCACATTTAGAATTTTTCGGGAGGAGGGAAATGTGATGATGTGTCCCAGAGGCATAAGAATGGATAGAGTGAAGCGTCAGGATGACTTGATTAATCGTAGCTATTGGATTTGGTTGGGCTTAACAAAAGCTTGGGAGCAAGATATGTATATACAAGCATTTAAATGTTGAATATGGGAGTTTGAGCTAGGCATCATGACAAACATGTAAATTTATATATATGTGTGAATACATATATGTGCGAGATTAATAGGCCTAGTTATGAGTTTTTGTGGATGCTTTATGAAGCTCAAATGACGTATCCAAACCTTAGACTAAGATCTAATGATTTAAATGAGAAAAGGACAAAAAAAATTATTATTCCATTTGTTGGAGCAGGGTCCCCTAACCGCATTTTTGGTACAGTTTTGTAATATTTTGTAATAATTAGTCTAGCGCAGGGGCTTTGGGGCGGGTGAAAGCCCCCAATGAATTATAATAATTCAAAGGGTAGACCAAGAGTCTACAAACCACGGTTTGCGGACCATAGAGTAGCGCAGGCTAAGATGATATAAATAGATAGATGAGTCGAAGTCTAAAAGTAGGTTTTTATCTAATTAAGCTTGAATAAGAATATGTGGATCTATTGTGTGGATTGTCTGGGTAAGGGATCCTGTTGGTTGTGTGCGTGGAGACCTTGAGTCCTGTTGTGTGTGGACCCCGCTGGCTGTGTGTGCGGGCTAGTAAATGAAGTCTGTAAGTTGGATCTGGATATGAATGAATGAGAAAGGTTGTTTTTTTTGATATTTAAGTGATTCTGTGTTATGATTATTGGTTGCACTTTATATTAGTTCTGAGTTAATGTATGCTTCTGAATATTAATTGTTTATTGATGTGCACGTGGATGCGGTGCTTAAGAATGAAATTAATGCGTAGATCTGGTTGTATTTATCTTGTTGCATTTGATTACTGAGTTGTTACATATGGTTCTGGGCTTCTCTTGGGTTATTTCACCAATCTATTGTTAAGGGCTTCTATGTTAGGGCTTCTCCAGCGCATGTCTGTTAGATCTAAAGGGACCCACTTCAATTAAATTTCTCTCTCTCAGGTGTGGAAAATTGGTTCCAGCACCCTCCCATACTACTTCGCTTGAGACCTTGACCTGCGCAAGTAGGCCATTGCCAAAGGGCTAGTAGTACAGGGGTTTGTTGGTAAACCTTAAAACCGAACCTGGGTCAAGACCCCTCAAACCAACAAATGGTTCCGTTGTCGGGACCGAGAGAATTTTGAGAGAGAGATCGGGTGATGCCACGGGGTCATTGGCAGCCATTGAAGCTTGAAATTGAGGACTGGTTTGAAAAGAAGATTCAGGAGTTTGACCTAAAAGAGAATAGAAGTAAGAAGTTGATTGCCGGAGAGTGTAAGAACAAGTACATTTTTACAGAAGTGCACGAAATATTCTTCGCAACCTTCGCACATGAAATACAGGAGTGGCTGACAAGGTTGGCGGAGTTCCAGACTTGTTGGAAAGATGATTAGGTCACCCAGTGGACCCCTAAATTAATCCAACAGTTGGAGAAGGTTGATAAAAAGATCACCCAAACTGTAGATCACTGGGTTGATAGTGTTTTGGGAGGATTTGTAACTGAGTTTGCAGTCGATCATTTTGTATTTTATTCTAAAGCTGAACGAAGGTTTTTTAAAGGATTTAGAGGTAAGTTCTTGCAAACATTGCCACTGCTAATCAAGATGATATTGTGTGAAAAGGGTGTCCTGTGCAACCACACCGAGTGAATGACCTCCAACCAGAGTGGAAGTACGACACTAAGCGGTAAATACTACCAGATTAATCAAGAAAGGGATATCAGTATACAGTCCTCTAAGGGATTTGCCTGACTTCAACTAGGGCGGGGTTGTGCACATAGAGACCAGTCCCCCGACTACGCCACTTTCTAACCCACGCAAGGGTAAGAATTCTCCTACCCTGCCTCCGCCACCACCTGCAGACGATATGGATGCGCACATGAAGCTACATACCTTTAAGGGTGTGAGGGACGAGGATATGGATCAATTATGGTTTGTAGCAAAGTTGGTATGGATTGCGCAGAATATTAATAATGAAGTTGTCAAGAGAGCGTAGCTATCCAAAGCCTTTGAAGGAAGGGCCCTGGATTGGTTCATGGGATACATTGGTCAGCACGCGAATCCTTCGATACAAGACATTAAGGATGCCCTGAAGCAGCAGTTCCGGAAGCCTAAGTCTTGCTCTCAATGTGTGGTCGAATTGAAAGATTTTAAGCAGGGACCTACAGAGTCTGTTTGGGAAGTTGACAAATGGTTGAAGAAAGTCATCAGTGATGGAGGATTTGTCTATGAGGACAAACAACACAAGGAGTGGTTTATTTCCATATTGTTGCCACATCTGCGTGGACCTATGGGACAATAGAAGATCGACTCCCAGGAAGAATTCCTAGATATTTCCATGAAGTTGGAAGCTGCGCCAAGGGATGATACTCAATTTACGGTACTTTAGATCCAGAACCAGCTTGAGGCAATGCACTTAGAAATTCAGAATTTGCAAAGAGATCGGGGAAAGGAATCTAGCACAGATGTCTAGTGCATACGCTGCAAGGTGTCAGGCCACACTAAGGATCAATGCCCTTTGTTGTCAGATTATATGCAGGTTGGGGAACCAAGTCCTCTACGCCCTAGAGAAATGGCTGGACTGAGTACCCCCACGCTGTGGTGCGTCGATTGTCGAGTAGCAGGAAGACATGATACAGATCACTACCCATGACTAGGTGCTTATGTCCAAGAACTGAAGCAACAATGGTGCAGATTCTCCTTGTCTGTGGGTCATGATGAGCACAACTGCCAAACATTAGACCTGATGGTAGATAGGGGAAACCTATACAAGGTACAGGCTGAACCTTCTTCGCCAGTATCTCCCTCTAGGCGAGGAGGATATCCTGCAAGAGGACGAGGAGGAGGGAGAGGCAGAAGCGTAGGTAGAGGATGAGGGCAACTAATATGATGCAACTGTGGGGATGTGGGACATTATGCAAGATACTGCTCGAACCCTGCGCGCCAATCCAATCTTGCAGATATTGCAGATAGTTTGACCATGTAATTGAAGATTGTCCATTGCTGATAACGAAGATGCAAGAGAAACAACATACACCCACACAAAATATACAATGAGTTAAGGTGAAACCATGGGATGATGGGCCAAGTATCAATGTAATTACACGCAGTGGAATTTCCACTGGAGGAGTTGTGCCTGAACCACTGATCAGGAAGGTTTCTGACAAAAGGGAGAGCCTAGAATTACATCAGGAGAAAGAGACCTTCATCGAAGCTATGAAGGACTTTGTTAAGAATGAAGCATCCACCTCAAGGACTTTGGTGGATCCAAAAGTAGGTGAAGCGGTTAAGCCATTTCTTCAGGCATGTATGAAGTTACTGCGCAACCAGAAGGCAGTGAATAATCTCCAAGCATTAATAGACAGTTGCACAGAAAAGGTTTCCCCACAAACGAAGGTTAAAACTGTGAACAAGCTTTATAATAACTCCAACACAGAGAAATGTGGGCGCAACAACAACTAAATGAGGCCGAGCAAACCATTGTGACCAAATCTATCGAAACTGCCCAAGCTCAAGCAACACACATCGCGGAAGTTGCGCTGTAGGATGAGTTAGAACATCTAATATATCAGTTATGTGAGGATATGCCGGAAGTGATTCCTGCCTCCGCTGCGCCCCAGGCCAAGGTTGAAGGCTTGGTAGTGGCATTAAAGGCATCCCAGACCAAAGTACAGGCTGTTAAAGCATATATGGAGAAAAAAATAGCTGCACTACAAGCCTAACTACAACTCGAGACCCCTCTTAAGGTGCGTGCCCAGAGAGCTGCGCTAGTCAAGGAAGCTACAACCTGTGTATCAGCTCACATCACCAAGGGCTCCGAATTATTAGATACTTCTATGGATTTATGGTACACGATGCAGCGTGATCCCCTCCTCCTCCAATTCAATCAAGAGTTGTGCCAGAAGGAGCAAGATTTTGAACAGATGGAAGCCACCATGCCCACCCTCATAGCAGCACAATGCCTAGCATGTCTTCGGACCAACCACACGCTTAGAGATAAAATTGAGGAGCTCCGCTACAAGAAGTAGGTCCTCAGTGACCACCTGAAGCCATGGGCCAATGAAGCTCTCAAACTTTCGTAAGACTTAGATGTGGTAGTAAAGCAGTTGAACCAAAGCCCGGAGAGCGTCCCGCAGCTACTAAAGGACCAACTTCACAAAATTTGGTCGACGTTGCGCAAAATGCAGCCACGTAGATTGACGGTGTCCTTCCCCCTTTTTCCACTACTATCGAACAACTCCAAGAGAATATGAAGACCCCACTACAGCTGTGACTCAGGACGAGTCACAAGATTGTGTTGGGGGGCTGTTTGAGCAGGGTCCCCTAACCGAATTTTTGGTACAATTTTGTAATATTTTGTAATAATTAGTCTAGCGCAGGGGCTTTGGGGTGGTTGAAAGCCCCCAATGAATTCTAATGGGTCAAAGGGTAGACCAAGAGTCCGCAAACCACAGTTTGCGGACCATAGAGTAGCGCAGGCTAAGATGATATAAATAGATAGATGAGTCGAAGTCTAGTGGTAGGTTTTTGATCTGATTAAGCTTGGATACGAATCTGTGGATCTATTGTGTGGATTGTTTGGGTAAGGGGTCCTGCTGGCTGTGTGTGCGGACACCTTGAGTCCTGTTGTGTGCGGACCTTGTTGGCTATGTGTGCGGGCTAGTAAATAGAGCCTATAAGTTGGATCTGGATATGAACGAATGAGGAAGATTGTTTTTGTGATATCTAAGTGCTTATGTGTTATGATTATTGGCTGCACTTTATATTAGTTCTGAGTTAATGTATGCTTCTGAATATTAATGGTTGATTGATGCACATGTGGATGCGATGATTAAGAAGGAAATGAACGCATAGATCTGGTTGTATTTATCTTGTTGCATCTGATTTCTGAGTTGTTACATCTGATTCTGGGCTTCACTTGTGTTATTTCACCAATGTACTGTTAAGGTTTTCTGTGTTAGGGCTTCTCCAGTGCAGGTTTTTTAGATCTAAAGGGACCCACTTCAATTAACTTTCTCTCTCTCTCAGGGTGCGGAAAACTGGTTCCAACACCCTCCCATACTACTTCGGGTGAGACCTTGACATGCACAAGCAGGCCATTGCCGAAAGGGCCAATAGTACAGGGGTTTGTTGGTAAACATTAAAACCAAACCTAGGTCAAGACCCCTCAAACCAACACCATTCCTTTAATATCACGAGAGGATTTGGATTAGCGAGTAACAACCAATCTAGGGTAGGCAAAGTGGCGTTTGTTACAGGTGATATTAGAGCATCTAGGTTCAACACTGGACTTGATGGCTATGTTATGGGAAAATGATGTTCTTTAGAAATTACATAAGCTAATTTTCTAGGTGTTAAAAGTTGGTCTAAATAAATTAATAACAAACCTAGCTGGGTATCATTCATTTAGTGACATGTTGGAACAATAGAAAGTTAAACAATTGGATCATTGTCGATGATTTGACGGTGTGCACACCCCCCTGGGGTGACATCAATGGGGAGGGGACCCCTTGCACACACAATTTATCAACTTATTAAGATTGATGGTGTAGATTGTATCCCCCCCTTGGTGATGTCAGTGTGGGTCTGACCCCACGTGTAAGTCGTAGATCTTCCCTGGCAAATCCAGACCGTCGGTTCTGATGGTGGAAGGCGGGGACCACCAGTTGAGTTACATAGTAAGGAATATGGTGCAGTGACTTAAATTATTCGGTGGGGTTGTCATAGGTGATATTAGTTATGATAAATTATGACTTTTGTAGGTCATAGTTTACAAAGGGTAAATTGTTGTTTTGTTGTAATTATGTGCTAACATGGTCATTGTGTTGTAGGAAAATTGTTATGGTAGCCCTGTAAGGGCAAGACCCTATGTGTAATCGGATAATTGTTTTATTGACAATACACTAACTGTTTAGATGGATTGAATTATAATTAATGCATATGAATTATTTAAATCTCATGAGCAAGTCAATGTGGTGCTTTGTCATGGCAGGATCACCATGGCGGTCTCATGAGTATAAAATTCATGGCCATAAATGTGTATTTATTTATTTGAATCATCTAATAGTGTCTGTGATTGGAAACACATTACAAGAAACCTGAGATATAAATAACACATAAATGGTGACTGGAATGGTGTCGTTATAGCTTAGATTAGTCACAACATGGAAGTGAAGGGATTAGGGTTCATGAAGAGGAAATATCAGTTGACGAAGGGGGAGGGGATCACTCTCCATATTAGACGGACACTTTGAGGAGACTAAGGGTTGAAGTTAGAAGATTTAAAGTAGACAATGAGATGCTAGTAAGAACTCAAGAAAGGCAAGCTGAGATAAATGTTGTTATCGTGCAAAGTCTCTCGTATTGGAATAGGTGGAGGCAATATGAGATTAGGGCTAGTGAGAGAGACAAGAAGATACTTAATGAGTAAAAAGAGAATACCAATGGAGCAGATGGTGGAAGGTCCAGAAAGAGGCACATGCATGGAAGAGAGGACATTGTGCTAGGAGATGTACCTTTGAGCACCCCAAGAGGAGGGACTAGCGCACAGGTGCATCATTCTATCAAACCATCTAGTTCTACTACTAGGAGGCACCATCGTCCTTCTCACATTATCATAATCATTGTACACGAATAAAGGGAAAGAATCACATGAATGAGGAGTTTAAGAAATCCAGGCCACCCATATTTGATGGAGATATGAAGAAAGAAAAGGATGCAGAAACTTGGTTGTTGGGTATGAAGAAGTTTTTCAGAATACATGACTATTCTAAAAATATGAAAGCTAGAATCACCACCTATAGCCTGAACATAAAAGAAGATATATGGTGGGAATATTTTAAGAACATTAGAGGCATTGTTGAGAAATAATTGACCTGGGATGAGTTTGAAAATATCTTCAGAGAGCAATATTTCTCTAAACGCTATTATGATAACAAGGAAAATGAGTTTTATTAACTCAAGATGGGTCAATTAACTAATGATGAATATGTCACTAAGTTCTTATAACTATTGAGGTATGTGACCTATCTCAAAGATGAAAAAGTCAAAATTCAAAGGCTCGTTAGCAGATTTCCTATGGAATTTAGAGATAAAATCTAATTGATGGAACCTCAAACTCTGAAATATGCCATCAATAAGCTAAAGCATTGCTATGAGCAAGAAAAACCCAAGCCAAAGATCAAAGGTAACTAGAAAGCACATAGTAGCACTAGGAATAAGAATAGTTGTCCTAAGAAGATATCAGAAAAGAGGGAAGGTAAGCACCCAACCCCTGTACATTGACCTCAACAGAAACCTAACATTTTTGTTAAGAAAAATGCGCAACAACAAACAACAGGGCAACCCAAGTTTGAAGGTTGAGAGCCACAAAAATGTTGGAATTTTTGTGGAAAACAAAGAAAAATGGATTTTCCACATCAGCAAAATGTCAGACCAAATATTTACAGTGTTCAAGAGGATTGCACGATGGGTGAGATAGCTCAGAGTATGCCTAGAATTTATGCAACAATGGACAACCTCCAGGCAGATCACCAGGCATCCATCATTGAGATGGAAAGTAAGTTGCATGATCAAATTATTTCCATTTTAATTTATCTAGGTTCTAATTATAGCTATGTCATCCTATAGCTTGTTGAAAAATACAATCTAGTCAGGGAATTGCATGAAGAACCATGGATACTTCAACTAGAAAATGGGATGAAAATGAAGATAAACCATTAGGTACGGTCTTGTGCATTTGAGCTCACTGGAATTGCCACGATAACACACTTGAATGTATTGCCATTGGGTGTGTATGGCATATTTTTGGGCATGGACTAGTTGTACCTACATATAACCAAGGTAGATTGCTTTAAAAATGAAATTGAATGCTTGTATGAGCAAGGAGAAAGCGGGGTTCTACAGGGAAAAAGGAATCGTACCTTAGTAAGTTTGATCACTGCTATGCAATCCAAACATAATAGTAGAAAAGGATGCACATTGTTTATAGTACAAGTTTCTAGGGATGAGAAAATTCTAAGTAAAATTGAAGATGAGGAAGCTAAGCTGCTAAAGAGATACCTTGTTTTGTAGCAGTATACAAATGTCTTCCCAGTGGAAATTCTTAGATTACCTCCTCACAGGTAGACAAAATTCTCTATTGATATGGTACCTAGAGAAGCACCAACATCCAATGGTTCGGATGAGCACCCCGGAGTTGGTCAAGCTAAAATTGTAGTTAAAATAAATGTTTGACAAGATATACATAAGGCCAAGTGTGTCTCTATGGGGAGCACCCATATTATTTGTAAAGAAGAAGGATGCGACCCTTATATTATGCATTGATTATAGGATGTTAAATAAGGTAACCATCAAGAATAAGTACCCATTTCCAAGGATAGATGAGCTCTTTGATAAGTTGAGAGGAGCATCAGTATTCTCCAAGATCGATTTGAGGTCGGGATACCATCAAGTAAGGATCATGGAGGAAGAAATCCACAAAACTTCTTTCAGGACAAGATACAAACACTGTGAGTTTGTAGTGGTTCCCTTTGGGATTACTAATTCCCCTGCCATGTTCATGTGAAAAATGAACAATGTGTCACATCCCTATTTGGACAAGTTTTTCATTGTGTTTGTTGATGACATACTAGTGTACTCAAGGACAAAGGAAGATCATGAAAATAATTTGGTTGTAGTGCTACAATTTTTTAGGGAGCACAAGCTTTATGCAAAGCTTAGAAAGTGTGATTTCTTCCAATCACAAATACATTATTTGGGGCATGTTGTCTCTAGAGAAGGGATATCAGTTGATCCAGAGAAGACCAAAGCTATAATGGAATGGCCAACACCAAAGAATGTGGATGAAATTAAATCATTTATGGGATTTGTAGGTTATTACAAGATATTTATCAAAAATTTCTCCGAGATAGGCCACCATATCATATCCTTGTAGAGAAAAGGAAAGATATTTGAGTGGACAACTCCGTATGCAAATTTTTTTGAGAAGTTGAATTAGTTTCTCACAAATGCACCAATGTTAAGGATTACATATCTTAACAAGGATTTTGTGGCGTGCACATATTCCTGCAAGGAAGGACTCAGTGGAGTCTTAATGCAGGAAGGACAGGTAGTATGCTACGAGTCTAAGAAGTTAAATGAACATGAGGTGAATGATGTAACCCATGTTTTATAGTTGGTTATCATCATTCATGCTTTGAAAATGTGGAGGCATTACCTACTTGGCAAAAAATTTACACTCATGACAAACCATAGTGGACTCAAGTATTTGTTTGGGCAACCCAATCTGAATGCTAGGAAAACAAGATGGTTGGCCATACTCGGTGATTTTGACTTTGAAATTGTTATCCAAGATAACACATAGGTTTGTCTTTGAGCCATTAGGTTTATTTAATTAGGGTTTTGAATTAAGTTTTTCACGTGAATAAAGGTTTTTTTGGTTTTTCATTCATCTTGTATGGGTCATTATGAATTTAGTAGGGGTCATAATAAATGGTAAAATCATACAAATTCATGTACCTAGAGCTTATCTATTCATTGGAAAATTTTCCCAACTTTAGCAACAAATCCAGTTTAAAAATTTCAGGGTTTGCTACGAATTTTCCTAATACTTGCGTAGCAAATTTTGCTTCCCCAGCACTATTCCCACTACGAAAGTCTGTTTTGATCTTAACGGTAGGGAAACGGTACAAAAATTTAAAACTGTTATGGCCAGAGGTTATTGAGTCATGATTAAAACTTTTTTATTTATCTACCATTCCAAAAATGCATGGTTGCATACTCATTCCATTTTCTTTCCACTTTTGAATAGATTTTTTGTCACAAGCTCGGTCCCATCTCCTTACGAGTTGCTCTTGCTATCCATTGCTCGGTCTTGTTGTCTTGTGAGCTGGTTTAGTTGTATTTAGGGTAGGGTAGGTATGTTGGTGTCCAGAGATGTTCTATTGTCTTTAGGGTATTTTCAGTTGTCAAAGAAGTAGCTCACTGCATGTTGAAGCCATGGAATCTCAGAGGAAGCAATATAAAGGAGGATATATCAAATCAACTTGACTTTTATAATAAGGTTGCAGATGAATCTAGAAAAATGTTAAAGAGAACATTTCCTTTGCATAGAATGATGAAGCACATGTGCAAGAAGAACATGATGGTTACACACAAACAGGATAAGGTTGTAGGGGCAAGTTAGAGCTTTAGAAACACAAATTGAAATGATCCAAGCCGAGCTTTTGAAGAAGGGTCTCAAGATTGTTGCTGAAATTAATGGCACTCCATGAACATGGTAATACAATATTTTTTCTTATGCTGTGGAAAATCAATATTTTTAGTAATATACAAGATTTTATAGGCTATTAGAAGTTTTTTTGAGGTTAAAAAATATTGAAAGGGAAAAAACTTAGAAAACTAGGCAGTTTCGTAGCAACTCTTCATATTAAAGGCAAAAATTTGCTACGAATTTTTTGTAGCTTTCAATGGATAAAAGGACAAGCTTAAATATCAGAAAGGGAAGTGTTCTAAGCATGTGTTTAGCTCATAAAATTTAGAGAATACCATAGAACAATCAACATAATCAAATAACTTACAAGAGAGTGTTTTTGGCATTTGCTACTAAAGTTTGCTACCAAACTGCCAATACTCTGTTTTTCTTGTGTAATGAAGTTTTTGATCATTTTTTGGGCATCGGAAAACAAGTTATTTGATGGAAAACATGTCATAAAAGTGTCCACATCATCAACCTTATGAATTCCTATTTTTCAGGGAGACAACTAGGGAGGTCAACTAAGTCAACCTCCACGTTATTTGCTACCGAATTTCCGGAAATGATTATTTTAGTAGTCAACTTAAAGTTCACTTTATGACCAAATGGAAAGGAATTTTGGAAATTTGAAGGAGGTTTTTCTTCAAAACAAGCTCATATACAAAATACTTTCTCAGTTTTTACACATATATTAGGTTTTGGAAAATATTCACTTATCTTTGAGGCCTATTTTACGGAATTTTTCCTTGCCACATTTGTGTAAAAATTTTGAAATTCGACTTGGTGGAGGTCCATATCAGCAAGGTCAGTATCCACGTGGCATTATGACACATCATAAGTCCAACACATTCATAAAAATCAGTTGTTTTCATTCGATAAGGGCTATTAAAATAATTTGTTGAGCTATTTAATGATAGAAGAGTCCTTTTTGTATTCAAACTCTTTTGAAACTAAAATATCCCTACAAAGACTCCATTGTTTTGTAAATCAATTAGGATTATGACTCTTTGATGTGAATCGAGTCTAGCCCAGGTGGAATACTATTGTAAAGAGGCCTCACTCTATAAAGGAGGGACTTTTTCACTTTGAAGGGGTTGATGAATGTTATGAGAGAGCTAGTTATGTAAATTTTCTTTATGAGCTAATATACATTTTGCAACAGACTGTTTTACAACCTAAGATTCTCCTTGGATTATGTGTTTTTTCCTTATTTTTTATATTGTTATCAACTTCCTGGCAATATTATTGTTGAGTCTCAAAATTGCATTTCTTCCATACATCTTTCTAGACCTTTTTCATCCACCTGAACCTTCCAAGTTGTCAATATCATTGTATATTAATTGCAAAAGAGCATCTAACATGGTTTTTAATTATATTTTTGTGTATGCTGTTTGATTTAGATTTTGTTCATTTAGCTGCGGAATCTTGCCACTTTCCGCAGCTGCTGCAACTTTCCGCAGCCATTTTGTGAAACTCTATGCTACAGGTGTCTTCAGGAGAAACGAGCCACATGGGCAAGTCATAAATGATGTGGACATGGATCGTGTCCTATTGGCTCGAGCAAATCCATCTAAAGAGGCTGCAGTCAAAGGTGTCCAAATGGAAGTCAACCGTAGAGTCCCACGGTGACAGGACTCTGTTTCGTGCCACGTGAAGGTTCATATGGCCATTTCTGAATTGCGGAGGACAAATCAACATCTGTACATGGCTCCATAGCCGAATTCAAACATCCACTCCTCATAGATTTACTTTTCAATACGGCCATGATCCTAGATCTGTGGACGTAATGGTCTACGTGTTCTCCATCAGCATAAACTTTAGGGAATCAGTTGTATTTCCTTTGTTATAAATAACGTGTTTGTATACGCATATTAGATTAGTCTCTGTTAGTTTTTTATTAGTCTGCTCTGTAATGTAATTACGTTGCACTTGTGCCGTAATATCACCTTTCTGTTATGACTGCATTTTAATATAAGAAGACTCTGTTTCCAAACGTAATTCGTACTTGAAGATTGTTGCCAAGGCTGTTGTAGAGGGCCCCTGCACTCGCCAAGGTTCTGTGCATTATTGTATAGTTCTTGTTTTATTTCTTTAAAGCTCATTGTGCCATAATCCATTCACATGTTTATACATTGCATCTTTCATGGTATATATGCTTCATTTCCGTTTATAATCTTTCATGCTTTCCATTTTACTTCTGTCTTTCATGTTTTATGTTATTGTTAACTGATCAGTGTTCTTGTTTCAGGTTATAAATAGGCAGCCCGGGCATTTGCATAACTTTTTGACTAATGACATGGTTTGATATTATTCTCATGTTTGCCAATTTGCTTTTCTTCTTAGTTTCGTTTAATTTTAGTATTGTTTATTTATTTCCATTTTGCTCATTTGCTTCAAAGAGGTTAGATTTAGATAATAAATTGCTCATAACATCTTCATTGCTCTCCGAAAGCCACAACTGGACTCACAAGAGGGGATTGAATTATGGATGTGTAGTTTGATATTAGTTTCCTTTCTCGTGCTAGATATATTAAATTGCTCATAACATCTTCATTGTTCTAAAGCCACACTGACTGATGGTGAGGGATTGAATTATGGATGTGTAGTTTGATATTAGTTTCCTTCGCAAGTTAGATATATTAAATTTCATAACATCTCTCTACTGCCTCCAAAGCCACACTGACCTGTTCACAGAGGAATGAACTATGGATGTGTAGTTTGATATTAGTTTCTTTCAAGAAGTTGGGGAGATATATTAAATTTCTCATAACATCTTCAGTTGCCTCCGAAAGCCACAGCTGGACTGATGGTGAGGGATTGAATTATGAATGTGTGGTTTGATATTAGTTTACTTTCTGCAAGTTAGATATCAGTTACTCAAGTTGTTTATGGTTACCACCGAAAATCATAGCTGGACTAATGATGAGGGATTAGAAGATAAGTTGATGTAATTTGATTTAGATTTACTTTGTTGCAAATTTTGGATTTCTTTAAGCATAGCTTCTTTTGTGTTTGAATAGCAGCAAGAATAATGAGTTTCATGATTAGTAGTTTGTTGTTTGTTTGACTAGAGTAGTGATGCAATTTCATTTTCTTTGAAGAACTAATTTTGTCATTGTGTGTTTTTAAATTCTTTTGAAGTTTGGAAAATCATTAGAAAGACATTGTTGTCTTGAATATTTGTCTCCATACTTGTTTTTTTTTTCAGAATTTCATAAAAAAACTAAAAACGACAAAAAGATAAGAAATAGGTTATCTTGCACATATAGTGCACCACACTTCATCAGCTTACGAATCCCGGATTGACAAATTAAATGCAGCAATTTAGGACACACTAAATTGACCAAACAATTATTACTTGGAATTCATGATTAAATGCTCCAACTTCCTTCATTTGATGTGTTTTTGTTGTAAGAGTTAATTTATGCTTAAGCCAATTTTCCTAAGCTTCCATGAATACAGTTTGTGTGTAATTGAATTTCCTTCGTTGACTCCATGCCTAATGGTAGCTGTCATTACACTCTTTCACTTGCAAAAAATCACATGAAGTATAAACAGACTTATCCATCTACAATTTGAATTTTATCTTAAATATTCCATTGTTTTCCTTGAGAGAACCCTCTCAGACTAGAAGGGCTAACTTCTAGTTAAAATTTGGTTGAAATAGTTATTCCAGGTTGATGGTTGACACAAACCAACTTTCTCCAACCCAGTGATAATAGAAATCAAGTACATTAAAGGAAAATAAAATAGGGTTGTTGATGCTCTGAGCAGAAGAATTCAAGCGAATCACTTGGAAGTTGTAAGTTTTTATAAAACATACCTAGGAGAAAGGGTCAAAATTGCTAGGCAACAAGATGAAAAATATTAGTAGATGAAAGAAAAATTGTTGCAAGAAGGTGAAGATTAAGAATATCACCTCATTGAGGATAACCAAATTTCATTTAAAAATAGAATTTATGTGCCTAACTATGATGAAATAAAAGGTTGATACTGAAATAGTTCCATGTTAAGCCTTACTGAGGCCATCCAGGGTATCAAAACATCCTTACATCCATTAAAAATTACTATTACTAGCCGAATTTGAAGAAAGAAGTAGTTAATTTTGTGGCAAAAATGCATACAATTTCGACAAGTTAAAGCTAAGTGAAAGAATCTAGTAGGTTTGTTGCAACCTATACCCATTCTAGAATGGAAATGGGAGGTGATTTCTATGGATTTCATTACAGGATTTCCTAGAACATCTAAGCAACATGATGCAATCATGGTAGTGATTGATAAGTTGAGAAAGGTAGCTCATTTTTTTATTGTCAAATCCACAAATTCTACTAGTGAAGTGGCACAAATCTTCATAAAGGATATTATGAGGCTACATGGTATCCCCAAGAAAATTATATCAGACAAAGATGCTAAGTTCACTTCATGGTTTTAGAAATAACTGTTTGCAGGTTTGGGGATAGAATTGGCATTCATCATAGCATATCACCCACAAATGGATGGGCAAACAAAGAGGGAAAATATAATTCTTGAGACATGTTGAGGATGTACGTAATGCATCATCCCAAGAAGTGGGAGGAGTACATGCTACTTCTAAATCTTTATACAATAATGGATACCAAGAGTTCACAAGGATGATTCCATTTGAGGTTATGTATGGGAGGAGCTGCAATACTCCTATCAACTAGAGTGATCTAGTGAATAGGGTCCTTGTTGTGCCTGACATGCTCAAGGAAATGGAGTAGCAATTTCAACTCATCTGAAAAAAAATTTGAAAGTGGCATGGGATAGGAAAAAGATCTATGCATACCAACATAGGATGCACAAATATTTCCAAGATGGGGAACATGTTTATCTAATAATTAAACCCAATAAGAGTTATTTAAAGATTAGGTCATGTGCCAAGTTGGCACCACTATATTGTGGGCCTTTCGAAATCCTTAAGAGGATTGGAGTAGTGGCCTATATGCTATCCTTACCTCCTTCAGTCAAAGTTCATGATGTTTTCCATATTTCTTTACTTAAAATATATGCACATGATTCTAATCACATGACTGAATGGTTTGTGCTACAGGTGGACCAAAGGGAGAATTCCAACCAGATCCATTATGCATTCTATAACGTAGGAGTCTCATGCTTCAGAATCAAGCCATAGAGAAAGTCAAAGTGCAGTGGAAGCACTTTGGGTGAGAGGAAGCCACTTAGGAAATGGTTGATGCCATGAAGGATAATTATCCTTTTTTGTTTGTTGATTTAAGAAAATGTAAATGATTTCAAATAACGCATAAATTTGTGTATATAAAGTTCCATAAAACAATATGTGTTTGTATTTTATTTATGGTGTTGCATATGAGCGAAAGAACACTGAGGGCGGTGCTCCCTCAAGGGGGAAGGGTATAAGATAGCCCCAACTGTTGGGAAAAATACTGAGAGGGAGGGGGGGGGGGTTGAATCAGTATTTTAAAAAATCATACAAAATTTTCATTACTTTACTAATTTCTATACGTGACTTCACTTAATCCAACTAGAGTATATACACAACTTTCTTTAAGGAAACTTGTTTATGCCCAATGCACTTATTATTCCGATAAATCTTCATTAACATTACTTAGACAAGTGCATCATTCATTCATCAGACATTTAATAAGCAGTAAACATGTGCAGTAAGATGTTAGATCCCTATATTACTAGTGTAGTCCCTTAATGTTGTTAGTGTATCCCCCTTATTGTTATTGTTGTACCCTTATAGCCCCCATATTGTTATTAGTGTGCCCCATAAAAATCCACTATTATTATTGTTGTGCTCTTACATTATTATTGTTAGGTTGGATAGGATTATATTGTGACCCTTTGGACTCCTATATATAGAAAGGAGGTTTTGTCATTTGCATCATCCAAAAATTGTTCATTTATGTAATGTAAAGGAGGTTTTTCCCTCAAAGTGGCTTTTTTATAAGGCATTGATTCTCTATTTTCTTCTATTTTGGGAGTTGTTTTAATAACATTTGGTATTCGAGCTTTGGATTCTATGGTTTCTCTGCTTCAAACAGGTCATCGTGGAATTTTCACTATAAATTTTTGTATATTAAGGTTTAGAAGCTAAAAAAAAACCCATTTGCGAAGAAATCCTGAGGCACTTTGTTTAAAAATTTTACATCTTGGTTCGCAATATTTTCGGAGATATGATTTGTGGAAGTTAGGGTTTTTTGTAGGCTCCCGAATTTCATCTCAAAGAGGTGACCTTGGGAAAATCGTCATAAATCTCTCTTTGAGCATCGAATTGGAATTCTGTAAAAATTGGCCAAAATTACAGGGACTTTAGTTTCCTGTGTATCAATTTCAGAGCTGAAGGAGGAAACAATGACATGTCGCACGCCATACAAGTTCGCTCTACTGAACCAGTCCATAGTTAGGTCATTGTGGGAGATTATGCATAACTTTGTCTTGAAGAATCCAAATCAGGTCTGACCTTGGAAAGAAGACTCATAGGGATATTACAAGACCGAATCTTAAATCTAGAGGATCCGAAATTATAGAGATACATTAGTTTCAATATCGAGCTCCTCAAAAGCAAGAAAATGGTGTGCATATTTTTTTTGCAAATTGCATAAGTCTTGTTTGAAAAATCAGTTCGAAGTGATTCCAAGGGTATATTGAAGCATATATATCAGTATTGGGTTCTAAAATTCCCCCTAAAAATAATTCAACACACATTAAGTTCTCAGAAGGCTCTACTATGACTCATGAAGAGGAAGAAGTGCAACAAGACATATCAAAATTACAAGAGCAAGTGCAACAACTTTCGCTCTCACAAGGAGCGACAAAAAAAAATGGAAGTTTTGAAGAAAGGCGTGGAAGCTAAGATGGATGGTTTGAAGAAAGGAATGGAAGCTAAGATGGATGGTTTGAAGAATGGCATGGAAGACATGGAAGAAAAAATGGAAGACATGATGAATGATCTAAAAGAAAACATGGAAGGTTTGACAAAGTTGATACAAGAAATGATTCCTAATGGCGAAAAGATAGTAGAGGAAACTCATGATGAGAACAAAATAAATGTTAATCATGATTTCATAAATTATAATGTTGGATTGAAGACCCACCATATTCCAAAGATCGATATGAGGAAGTTTGATGGCAAGGATCCTGTAACATGGATACTACAGATGGAGAAATATTTTGATCTCAATAATGTGCAAAACACACAAAACGTACGCATTGCAACCTTATATTTAGAACAAAATACATTTGTATCGTATCGATGGCTTTGCTCCCGTAAAAAAAATTGTCACTTTGTCAATTTTTAGGGAGGAGATGATAGCGCATTATGAGGATACAAAGAGCAACACCTTCTTTAGCCAATTGATAAATCTCAAACAAAAGCGTTCAGTGGTGGAGCACATTAAGGACTTCCAAAAATTGAATATAAGGGTAGTTGATATTTGAGAGGAACACATAATTGATGTTTTCATATGGAATTTAAAGGATAACATCCAACATGAAGTTCACGTTTGGGAACCTGATTCATTGGAGAAGGCATTCAGGTTGGCAAGAAAATTTGAACGTAAAATTATGGCGACAAGGAAGCCTACCACTCAAATCTATAAATATGGAAGTGTTGCTACTCCTAGACTTCCACAACCTACAAGATTGACACCACAACAATTGGAAGAAAACAGAGAAAAAGGGCTTTGCTACAGTTGTGATAGAAAATACACTAAAGGTCATAAGTGTGCTGAAAATAAATTATTTTACATAGATGGTGAAGAGGAAGAAAGTGAACAAGAAACTTCAAAAGAAGAGGATATACACTAGGAACCAACCCTAGAGAAAGAAGAAATGAGTTCTACCATATCCTATAATGCATTGGTAGGAATTACCACTCCTTAAAATCTCAAGATAGAAGGACATATCAAGAAGAAAAAGGTAATAGTGTCGATTGATACAGGTAGTACCCATAATTTTATTCATTGTAAGGTACCCAAACAATTGAATTGCTTCCTATACTCAACACCAGAATGTCAAGTGATGGTTGCAAATGGAGGAACTATAAATTGCTCTAGAAAATGCCATAATACCAAGCTAACCATGTGGTAATATGTATTTAATAGTCCAATTCTTTCCATTCCAATGGGAGGTGTTGATGTTGTACTAGGAGTACACTGGTTACAATCTTTGGGGATGGTGGCTTTTAATTCTCAAGAACTTTTCTTGAAATTTTTTTCGGAAGGAAAGGAAGTTGAATTACGAGGTATTGCAGGGAAGCCGAGAAAGGTAATAAGCTCTAATGTCATGACAAAGATTCTGAAGAAAAAACAACGAGGCACAATTTCACAATTATGCTTACTAGAAGTTCCAACATCAAAATCATCTATTTCTCTATATCTCCAAAAAGACTTGGACAATCATTCCAAGGTGTTTGAAACTCCCAAAGGACTCCCACTTATTCATGATCATGATCATGTTATTCATTTGATTCTAGGAATTTTTCCTCCAAACATCAGGCCTTACAGATATCCTTATGTCCAAAAGAGCGAAATTGAACTTTTGATTGTAGAAATGTTAGAGGTTGGTATAATTCAACCTAGTCAAAGTCCTTTCTCTGCTCCAATAGTATTGGTGCACAAGAAGGATGGATCATGGCGCATGTGTCCGGATTGTAGGGAGCTCAATTAGCCCACTATTAAAGATAAATTTCCCATTCCTGTGATTGATGAATTATTGGATGAATTAAATGGAGCAATTTATTTTAAAAAGTTGGATCTTCATTCAGGATATCATCAAATTAGAATGAAGACTGAAGATATTTCAAAAACAACATTTCAAACTCATGAGTGTCATTATGAATTTTTGGTCATGCCTTTGGGCCTTACCATTGCACCTTCTACATTTCAAGGGTTGATGAATTCCATTTTCAAATGCTTAGAAAATTTGTGTTATTATTTTTTGATGATATATGAATCTATAGCAGGTCTTGTAAAGATCATGTTCAACATGTTGACAGGGTGCTCAAACTATTGGAGGAGAAAAAATTATAGGCAAAAACCTCCGAATGTTTCTTTGGAGTACAAGAGGTGGAATATCTGGGTCATATGGTATCTCAGGATGGTGTTAAGGCAGGCCCTAACAAAATTAAAGCCATTAAGGAATGGAAATTCCCCACAACCATAAAGTATTTGTGAGGATTTCTCGGGTTAACAAAGTATTATCGCAAGTTTGTTAAGAATTATGGGAGAATAGCATTACCTCTATCAACATTATTGAAGAAAGATGCATTTTCATGGACTCCTGAAGCAACTAAGGCCTTTGAACATCTTAAAGAGGCAATGTGCCTATCACCAGTCTTAGCTATGCCAAACTTCACAAAAACCTTTATTGTGGAATGTGATGCCTTAGGAAATGGAATCGGTTTTGTTTTAATGCAAGAAGGAACACCCATTGCTTTTGAAAGTCGTCCAATCAAAGGAAAGTATTTACAAAAAACTATTTATGAGAAGGAAATATTGGCAATTCTACATGCACTAAAAAATGGCGACCTTACCTAATGGGAAGACACTTCAAGGTAAAAACTGATCATGATAATCTTAAATACTTTTTGGAATAAAGACTATCTTCAAAAGAGAAGCGAAAATGGGTCTTAAAGATGTTGGGTTATGACTTTGAGATCATCTACAAAAAAGGGAAGCTAAATGTTGTTGTAGATGCACTCTCAAGAAGGGATCAAGAAGTGGAAGCATTGCTTTGTGCCATTTCTATTATCCAACCGGATTGGATAACCGAAGCAAGGGATGAATGAAAGAATGACGAAGAAGTGTGTACACTCATTCAGAAGTTGCAGCAATATCCTAGTACATCTAATACATTTAGCTGAAAAAATGATTCCTTATGGTACAAAGATCGCTTATATCTTTGTAAGAATTCCCAACTAAAACAAAATATTCTTTTGGAATTGCACACCTCTCCCTTAGGAGGACACTCATGATTTTTAAAAACTTACCACAGGGTGAAGAATTTTTTTTTTTGGAATGGTCTTAAAATTGATACTCAAAATTTGCATGGAATGAGCCTGTTTTCTCCAACAAAATAAAGCAGATAATACATCTCAGGGTCTTCTACAACCTTTATCCATTCTAGGTCAACGTTGGGAGGAGATTTCAATGGATTTTATCATAGGTTTACCTAATTCCAAAGGAAAGAGTGTCATCATGGTGGTAGTTGATACACTTACCAAGTATGTACACTTTTGTGCATTATCTTATCCATTTAAAGAAAGTACAGTTGCTACTGCATTTATGGAAACAATTCAAAAGCTACATGGAAACCCAAAGATTATTGTAAGTGACAAAGATCCCATTTTTACAGGAAATTTTTGGATGAAATTATTTTCTTGTTTGGGTACTCAACTAGCTCATAGCTCATCTTATCATCCTTAATTTGATGTTAAATTAAGATAGTGAACAAATGTTCGGAAGGATATATCTATTGCTTTGTATCTGATAAACAAACACAATGGGTCAAGTTGTTACCTCTAGTTGAATGGTGGTATAACACTTCCTTCCACATTGCAGCAAAAATGACCCCATTTATAGCACTTTATGGATATCATCCACCATCCATCACATCATCTTTAAGATAAAATTCTAAGGTTCAAGAAGTGGAAGATCACATCGAGTATCAATAACAAGTTCTCCAAATCTTAAAGGATAACCTAAATTTGGCACAAAATCGAATGAAACAACAGTCAGATCAAAATTGCAACGAGAGAAGTTTTGATGTATGAGGCTGTGTATTTTTTGTTAGCCTCTCTCAAATAGCAATAATAAATCCAAAATAATAATTAAATTAATTAAATATTCCAAGTTAGGAATATGTGCCTAACTCTTGGGTTGTTCCTCAAATATTGGAGTTTGTTTAGGAACTCCTATCTTGGTGGGTTTTTGGTGAGAAATTATCTCAACCAAAGGAGTCTAAGATAGCTCGGACTATCTTAGACATTTTCTCTCATCTATTTAAATTGTAAATAAAATTATTTTAATAAGTGAGAATACATGAAGAAGCCATGAGGCTTCTGCCTTTTCTGCCTTTATTTTGTGTGTGTTTTATTATGTGTGCTTTATGTCTGTTTTTGAGTTAATTTATTTTGTTAACATTTTTACGGCTAAAACCATACAAACAGATGTCCCTCAAGAAACCTAAGAAGGATAATAAATTATCGCCAAAGTACTATGGTCCTTACAAGGTGTTGCAAAAGATTGATAATATGGCATACAAATTGGAGCTTCCTGCTTCATCTCGAGTGCACCCAGTTTTCCATGTTTCATGCTTAAAGAAGGTCATAGGTGACAAAATTCCAGTTCAAACAATATTTCCAAAACTTGATGAGGAAGGAAAAATCATATTGGAACCTGAAACAGTCACGAAAACTAGAACTCCATAGCTACGAAATCGATCAATTTCAGAGTATCTCATCAAGTGGAAGAACTTACCCACTGAAGATTCCACATGGGAGGATGAGAAGAAGCATCCAAAGCTACTCAAGCATTGAATACAACACTTTTTTGAAGGAGAGGGGCATGTAATATCCCTATATTACTAGTGTAGTCCCTTATTGTTTTTAGTGTAGCCCCCTTATTGTTATTGTTGTACCCCTGTAGCCCCCATATTATTATTATTGTGCCCCATCAAAAGCCACTATTATTATTTTTGTGCCCTTACATTATTATTGTTAGGTCGGCTAGGATTATATTGTGACCACATGGACTCCTATATATAGAAAGGAGGTTTTTTAATTTGTACCATCCAAGAATTGTTCATTTATGTAATGTAAAAGAGGTTTCCCCCTCGAAGTGGCTTATTTATAATGTGTTTATTCTCACTTTACTTCTATTTTTGGAGTTGGTTTCATAACATAAGAACAGAATAATTCATCACACATAAGCAACACACATTAACAGCAAGATTTAAGGTGGAAACCCAATTTGGGAGAAAACCATTGTTGTTGTCGTCTCTATCTTCAATATTTATTATATAGAAAATTGCTTACAATCTTGTACTGGCGCAAACTCATACCATCACACAGGCACCCACCTGTAGAAGGCTGCAACCTTCTCTCTTTCTCCAGTTGCTATTGGAAGTGAGATCCAACCCCCTGATCTCGTTTACTAGCCACCACTGGAAGGGAGCTATAAACCCTAGATCTGATCATCAGATCCTATAGGCAAGAAGTTTCAACATCCACACTGAAGGCTTCGGCCCTTAGAACTACTGTAGACCACGTTCCATAAGTTTCACACTGGATCCAACAAATTTTAATTCAACACAACTTGTATATAAACTGAAATAATCATCAACCAAATTTGAAAAAAATAGTGAGATCACTGTAACCAAACAAAATAACTAAACCCAGACTTCTGCATCAACACAGAGTCAACTGCAACCCTGATCATTCATAGGATTGGTGTATACGCTACTTTAGTTACGACAACCTACGTGCATACACACTTTTCTATGGAGCAACATACATATAGATCTTAATATACTAAGATTAAAGTTTTGACCAGACTCAAAATAGATCAAAGATATTCAGACATATTCTATCAAATTTACAGAGACCTCATACAGTCAGTAGCATCCATCATATTCAATCAACCAATCACTGATCTTTCTACACAATCAACTAGCATCATAATCAATACTCAAACAACCTAGATCTATATGAATACATCATTGATAGACAACACAAATACATCAAAACTGCTCAGACATTTCCTTCAGCATTCTTCATCAAAACCCTGGTTTACATATGCGCCTTCCATAAGACATATCCGTGACTATTTTTCCAAAACCAACTTGCATATAGATCTTAATATTTTCACTGAATATATACGCGCCTCTGCAGAACCGAACTCGCATGTATATGCACATTCCTTGAGTCAAACCTGTGTCTAGATATATAAATAATTCAGGACTGTGTAATACTTCAAAACTGCAAACTTACTCAGATCATACCCTTCACTACATCAAACATGCACCAGACCATAAATCTAAACAAATCATGCAAATACATAGTCATTTTAGGTCTAGAGATCCCAATACATCATTGTATTCATGATTGCATCATAATATCAGATCTATCTATTAATTATATCCCATTCCATGCATATATACTTCAGAATGAAGTATTCATTCAATTCACATACTCATGCACACTTAACACTATGATCTTCACCTCCTTATATAGTTTGAGCCTTAGCAAATACCATGAGCCAAAACTACATACATGTCAATGGTATTCTTGGACGAGATCAAATAACCATTACTTCGCTCAATATTGTGGGTTGATGCCATGGTAAAGACCCTTGGTATTATAAAATTAGAGCGCTAGACCATACACGACTTTTCTTCTTCATACCCACGTGTATACACAAATTTTCCTTTACTAAGTTGCGTATAATTCTTCAATTATGTACTTTATCCATCTTCTAATTCTGATCTGCAAATATTCTATCCCATCATTATGACATTCTGTTCCATCACTTTGTCACCTCTGAGCTTTTCCAAAAACCATATACTTTGTCTTTTACAAGTGTGTTTCCATCGACAACACATGCATCATAATGCCAAAAATATTCCCCTTTGGACTTGATGGCAACCATGATGATGTTTGATCACCACAACTTGTATATACCTGATAGACACATCAACATAAGCATTATTCAGACACCAAGTTACTCTCCCCCTTTGACATCAATGGAAAAGGGCGGACCAATGCTGAAACAAGGTTTCTCTTTCCTTGTATAAACACGATCTTGGTAGATCTAATCTGCACTATACTGACCATGCTCCCCCTGAGAACATGTTGAATATTCAAATAGAATTTCAATGAATTACATGACTCTGTAACTCAACTGAGGATGAAATTTCCTATCACCAAGGACTCACACCAATCACCCAACCACTTGGGATTACATATTTGACTTAATCAACCAACCAAGTGGGTTTACATATTTGAAAAAGTCCATACATGACATAATATGAAAATATTTACATTATAGGTCTCAACATGACCTTTACATCAAATTACATATATGAATTTTAGAAACAAGACCAAAGGACCACAATAGAGAGCAATTATCAAACATAATTCAACAACATAATGCCAACAATGAATTATACTCAGCAAGGGTAGTGCTCCCCTTGAACCTATGTAACCTGATCATTTTCAACAACCCATTCATCAAACCATATTCATCAAATATCAAAGAGGAAAATGTAACTTGAAAACCATATCAACAGACTATACCCATCAACACCTAATCAATAGAGCCAAATCATAATTGTCAGCAACATGACAAAGTCTGCTCGGGAGGCTGACCCTCTAATTTCATGACAAAGAAATCCATACACGAATTTTTGAAAAGTGACTCGCATATATACACGACTATGTGTCAAGAAACCTGCGTACCAAAATCATCCTTCTGAAATTTCATCTAAAAAATAGATCAGATAAGTTTAACAACACAATGAGGCAGAGAAAACTCCCACTTTATGTCTGAGATATTCAAATGCTTCTCCGGGAAGAGGTTTAGTAAAAATGTCAACAACTTGTTCCGTGGAGGGAACATACTCCAATTTAACCTTTTTCTCAAGCACTTGTTCTCGTAAAAAGTGATACTTAATAGTAATATGCTTGGTCTTGAAGTGCATAACATGATTTTTTGAGATACTAATAGCACTTGTATTATTACATAGGATGGAGATGGATGGAGAAAATTTAATTTTAATATCTTGTAATGTTTTCATCATCCAAAGAATTTGTTTGCAACATGATGCAACAACCACATATTCTGCTTCTGTTGTAGATAAAGCAATGAAACTTTGTTTCTTGTTGAACCAGGATACTAATTGGGGCCCATATAAAATGCACCTCCACTAGTTATTTTCCAGTCATCAACATTTCCAGCCCATGCCGCATCTATGTAAGCGTGAAGGGTAATATTGACATTTTTGGGATACCATAGACCAAATTCTTGAGTTCCTGGAGATATTTGAATATTATTTTTACATCCTGAAGATGTGATTCCTTTGGATTGGCTTGGAAACGTCCAACAATCCCAACTGCATGCATGATATCTAGTCTAGTACCTGTTAGATAAAGCAGACTCCACATCATAGATCTATACTCTGGTTGGTTTACCATGGGAGAATCATCACGAGGACTGAGGTTACATCCGGTCATCATTGGAGTACACACAGGTTTGCAGTATTCCATCCCATACTTCTTCAGAATTTGCTTGAGATATTTTTTTTGTGAGAGAAAGATGTCATATTTTGCTTGTTTCACTTGTAAACCAAGAAAATATGTTAGTTCACCAAGCAAAGAAATTTCAAGTTCCTGCTGCATAACAGAAGAAAATTTTTGACTCATGGATTCTTCATTAATCCAAAAAATGATGTCATCAACATAAACAACAATAATTATCAATTTGTCATCCTCAATTTTTGTGTACAGGTTATGTCTGAAGATCCTTTTGTGAAGCCCTGTTGTTGAAGATATTTTTCAAGACGATAGTACCATGCCCGTGGAGCTTTTTTTAGCCCATATAGAGCCTTTTTGAGTTTGCAAACACGTTTTTCATCACTCCCTAGAATTAATCCTTCTGGTTGTTCTATATATACTTCTTCTTCTAGGTCTCCATTGAGGAAAGCATATTTTACATCCAATTGACAAACTTTGAAACGTTGAAAACTTGAAAATGCAAGAAAAATTCTTATGGCTGCAAGTCTGGCTACTGGTGCAAATGTTTCTTCAAAGCCTATACCTTCTTGTTGAGCATAAACTTTACAAACAAGTCTAGCTTTGTCTCTAATTACATCTCCATTTTCATTTAAATTATTTTTGAATATCCATTTTGTCCTAATAACATTTTTATCATGAGGCCTTGGAACCAATTCCCAAGTATTATTCTTTTCAATTTGATCCAGTTCTTCATTCATGGCCTTAATCCAACATTCATATTTATGTTGGAAATATTGTCATTGATGGCAAAGGAGCACAAAGGAGCAGCACCAGAACCAACAATAAGACAAATAAGCAGAGGTAGCAGAGGCAGAAAAGGCAGCAAACGGAGGCTCAAGATCGTGTAATGGTTATATGAATAACCAGAAGAACAAGCTCAGGAGAGATTCGCAGAAGTAACAAAGCAGTAGAGGAAGCAGAGAAGTAGAAAAGGCAGGATATAAGTAGCAAAGGAATTAGAGGCAGCAAAGGCAGCAAAGAAGCAACAAAGGCTTACAGCAAGTGTACGAATACCAAGTCGGAGTAAATAATGAATATAAGAACAAGCTCAAGAGAGATCAACACATTTAGAAACTGAATAAAGCTCAGGAAGGATAGCGGAGATGTAGAGGAGCGGTGATAGCTGAAAGAAGGAAAATCGACTAAGGCAGAGAACTCGTAGAAGAATTCCAAGGGAGGCGTTCAGACGACAAAAAATGAATCGCATAATCAAAGTATTAAGAATTAATGGCAGAGATCAGAGCGGGTGGAAGAGATGAAGAAGATCCACGTGAAGGATGAGCGGACGGTCAGGATTATATTGTAGAAGTGAAGGCGAGAGATGAACGACGGAGATCGAATCACTCTAGGAGAGATTTCGCAAATAATTTTTTTTAAGAGTTTAGTGTTAAGGCGTCGAATGGTAAGTTAAGTTGGTTGCAATGCGAAGTGAAGGAGTCACGTGTCAGCAGTGCACATGATCACACATCACAAATCTTAGAGGATATCATTAAGAGTTCGCACGGTATGGTAAATTTTATGTGACGTGATGAGGGAAGAGCCACGCGTCAACACTACGCATGAGCGCACATCACAAATATTAGAGGATACCGTTTAGAGTTCGCACAATATGGTAAATTGTATGCGATGCGATGAGGGAAGAGCCATGTGTCAGCTTTGAGCACTAGCGCACACCGCAGATTATATGAGTTAGCGATATCCATGAGAGTTAAACTTGCAGGCAAGAGAAGTGCAATGTAATGTGATTGGGGGAAAGTGTTGTGGGACCCTCCAGTAAAGAAGTTCTGCTGGTATGTAATTACTTTGGGTTTTATGTTTAATCGGGCTTAAAGTAACAGTTTGTGATTCTGCTGTGTATTCTGATATTTGTGAAAAACTTTAAAAGGTGTGGGCAAGCAATGTGTGACGTATTGTGATTGGTCAAGTAGCGTGGGACCCAATAACCCCTGTTCCATGTATGTTAATATGCGTTGTTTGATCACTAATGTATGTATGTGGAATAAATGTCGATATTGGAATCCATTGCGTTAAAAGGGATTTATGTGGGCCATAACTCACAAGTAATAGTGTTATGCAGTTGTGGCTGTGTAATAAAGGGAAAAGTTTGAACACAACAAGTAAAGGCTCGGGCAAGTAAAAGGACCCGACCTTGTGAATAACAGTGCAACAACATGAGTCAAGTTGGGCAAAAAGGGTAGTTATGTAGCATAGTGGAAATATAACTGCAAAAACAGAAAAGACAAAGGAAAAAGAAGCAGAAGAGGACAAACACACAACAAATCTAAGAAGTTGAAAGGGTTGAATTGGAATATTACTGTAACTGTAGATGTATTAATTATTTTATATTGTTTGTGATGCAAAGGCAAGTCTTCGTAGGCAAAGAAAAACTCCATTTTAATACTGAAATGAGTGAATTTACTGTTGTAACATCCTGAATATGCTGAGTGAGGAAATGAATGGGTGGAAGGCAAGAATCATGCCTATTCACTTCATATTCCCATATATAATACAAACAACCATGAAGTAGTATCTATAAATGATGTTATTGTAATGTGCATAAAGAGGTTAGAGAGTGGAAGAATAAGAAGGAGCATATAGAGAAGCCGAGAAGATCCACAACTAATATGAAGCAAAATTGAAGGTTGGAAGGGCAACAGTGAAGAAGGAGTAAAACATAGCTGATATCCAGGTAAATCAACATATTATTTTATTGTAGTGTGAGGAAGTTTGTGCTTCCATATCAAGTTGTAGCTTGATATATGTCCAGTTGTAGTTGGTTGAGGTAGGAGCCTCCTGTGGGTTGTAGCCTGTAGAAAATAGATGGAAGTTTGAGCTTCCTTGTAAGTTTTAGCTTGCAGAATTTGAGGTAATAGCCTCCTGTAGGTTGGAGCCTACAGAAAATTAGTGGTGAGAAGGATTTGGGGTTTGCCTTTGCATCACAACAATAATAAGATGTGGTTTTCTCCCTTATAGGTTTCCACTTATATCTATTACCTATATGCTTGATGATTCTGTGTTGATGTTATGTATTTAATATGCTTAATACTTGCTACTCACATATTAAGATTGTTGTTTCATTATACATTAATTTGATCATGAAATGAAGGTGTAGATAAGTTTAAAAGAAAGTTTAAAAGTACATAAATGTATTAAACTGATT
This sequence comes from Pinus albicaulis, assembly GCA_034641835.2. Lineage (NCBI taxonomy): Eukaryota > Viridiplantae > Streptophyta > Pinopsida > Pinales > Pinaceae > Pinus > Pinus albicaulis. The sequence continues at coordinate 1,174,867,007 of CM076584.1, read as the reverse complement.
CACCCACCTCTCAGTTTAACTAAGGGTTCAACACTTGGTATCAGAGCCAGTTCCTTCTGTATCATTTTAACAACTGGAAGGAGATCCTAGGTCCCCAAGATGGCTAGCCTAGAAGGATGCTCAACAAATAAAGCCCCATTGTTTACTGGCACAAACTATGCTTTCTGGAAAATAAGAATGGGGACATACATAATGTCTCTAGGAATAGAAGTTTGGGCTGCTGTGGAAGAATGATATGCTCCAAAGGATACTGACATAGAAAAAGATGTCAAACAAAATTTCATAGCTAATGCACTTTTGAGCGGTTTGTGTGAGTCAAAATGCACTTTTGAGTGGTCTGTGTGAGTCAAAATTTATCAAAGTGATACACAGTGTGACGACCAAATAAATCTGGGATACATTAGAAAGTATCCATGAGGGAGATAAAAAGGTGAAGATGGACAAACTGCAAGCCTATAGAGCTCAGTTTGAAAATGTAAAAATGAATGAAGATGAAGATGTAGCCAGTTTCTTATTAAAGGTTGTGGAAGTTGTGAATAACATGAAAGCTTTAGGAGAAACCATTAAGGAATGTGTAATTGTACAAAATATATTGAGATATTTACCATCGAGGTTGAACCCTAAGGTTTTTGCCATAGAAGAAACAACAAACTGGGAAACATTGACCATGAAATAATTGCTTGGAAACTTGATGGCCTATGAGATTAGACTTCCAAAAGGGAAGTAAAATATGAGGGAGGCAGCCTTTAAGGCTATTAAGTGCAGAGAACAGAAGGAAGGTACATGCTCCTGCTTTGATGAAGAAGAGGCCAAATTTGTCAGAAGATTGGAGAAAGGCACAGGTAAGTATAAAGGTAAGCTTCCATTTAAGTGCTTTAACTATGGAAGAGCTGGGCACTATGCATCTAAATGTCCTCATAAGAAAATGGAGAATCAGACAAGAGGGAAAGAGAAAACCAATTTCAGCAACAGGCCGAAAGGGAACTGATCTAATCGAAGATCATTCTATGTTCAACTAGACAACAATGCATCTGAGAGCTCAGATGAATCCCCCAATGAAGAAGGAACATCATAATTCATTTTGATGGCCAAGGAAGAGCTTGAGGAAGATCTCCTGGAATTTGAAGACGAAGGTGAGGTAGATCTTGAGGGGGAGCTAATTAGTGCCATGGAGGAAATAATCAAACATAAACTTAAGAGTAAGAAACAAAAAGAGATTCTTATAAAATATGCAAAGACAGAACCAAATTTAGAAGATCTTATTAAATTGAAGATTAAACTAGAAGAGTCAAGGAAAATAGAGGATATTCTGAAAAGAGAAATAAAGGAGAAAAATCAGGAGTGAGAAAAGCTGGAAGAGGAAGTGGTAAGCCTAAGGAAGAAATTAGAAAAGGTCCAAATTGAATTAACTATGAATATTTCTCAAATGAAAAGCTCTGGTCATTTGGAAAAAATTCTTAACGCTCAAAGATCTCCTCATATAAAGGTTGGGATAGGATATGAAGGAGAAACTAACAAATCCAAGGTAGAAGATAACAGGAATATCATTTTTGTAAAATCTGTAAAGGATAATGAAGCAGCAAAAAGGTAATCCACATAATTAGAATCCAGCAAGATCATGATATATTACAAAACTATTAGAAACAAGCAGCAACCTCAAGTGACAAAGAAAGAAGCGAAGAAACAATCAACTACAAAAGACTCATGCACTCCTAAGGATGAATTGAACAAATTCGGAAGATGTTAAAGGAGGTTCCTTCCTCCTGTGAGAAGTATCACTTACTTTTCCTGCCACAAACCTGGACATATTGTGGCATACTGTAAGGTAAAGTAAATCCAGTCCAACCAGCAAAAGATGCAACAATTGAAAAGATTACCTCAAACAACTCTCTCTGCCAGAGACAGATACTACTTCCATGGGTATTGTTTTTATTGTAAAGGGTTCGGTCATAAAGCCATGGAGTGCAGAACGCATATACAGAGACTGGTGTATGGAAACTCAAGGGGAATTAAGAACAATGGTGGATTCACTCGTATACATAATCCATTCAGAAATACAATCAAATTTTTTTGCTGCCATAAAATTGGGCACAAGTCTCACGAATGTCCTCTCAAAGACTGTGGTCCATCTCCTCAGGAAATTTACCAAACAAACAGCTGCATGCAATGGAAAAAGAAGCTAAAGTGTGATTTGGTTCTAATAGCTCAAGATCAGAAAAGCCAATGGTATGTGGACAATGGGTGCTCAAAACATATGACTGGAGGCCAAAGCAAGTTTATAACTTTTGATGAAAATAAATATGGAAATGTAACATTTGGCAATGATAGAGAAGGGAAAATCAAGGGAAAAGGCTCAGTCAGCCTAAATAATGGAAGAGGGGAGGCTCAGGATGTACTATTTGTGGACGGTCTGAAAGCCAATCTGCTAAGTGTGAGTCAAATGTCTGATAAAGGTTGTGAGGTCCTTTTTAGAGCCCAAGATTGTGAAGTAAGGTCTATCACCACAAGAAATACCCTGATCAAAGGTGTTCGAACAAAGAGTAATGTCTATATATTATAAGAAGAGAATGAAGCATGCCACATAAGCAAACTTGACGAATCTTGGCTATGGCATAGAAGATTGGGACATCTAAACTTTGACCACATCATCAAACTGAGCAAGAAGATGTTGAATCCTTAGTTAAACAGAGAGGGGGGGGGGGGGGTGAATCAGTTTAACACATACATAAGCACAAAATTTTTATGGACTTATTTTATGTCAATTTATAAACAACTAATATATGATGGAGTCTTAATATTCGACAAGTATTGTATTAGAATTAAATAGGCATTACTTAATGTGTGAAAATGACATTCTTATCAGATTAGGTGAATATATCATTTACAGGCAACACACATAGAGGCAATGGAATATAAGTGGAAACCCATAAAAGGAGAAAACCACATCTTATTATTGTTGTGATGCAAAGGCAAGCTCCAACTCCCTCTCACCACTATTTTTCTGCAGGCACCAACCTACAGGAGGCTCCAACCTCAGTCAGCTACAACTGACAACTATCAAGCTTCAACTTGATATGGAAGCTCCAACTTCCTCAGACATCAAGGAAATATTTGCTGATTTACCTCAGATATCAGCTCTGTTCTGTAGCATCTCTTTTTGCTCCTCTCTTCCTTATCTTCTCTGCCTCAATTTTCCATACTCTACATTCTCTATCCTCACTCTCTAACCTCTCTATGCATATCAAGGTGATATTATTTATAGAGATTTCCTTATGACTGTTTGTATTCCGCAGGGAATTCAAAATGGATAGCCATACCTCTTAGCCTTCCGCCTTCTCATTTCTTTTCCAGCTCACTCAGAAAAATTTATAACTGTATGTATTAATTTTAACATTACGGTGGGATTTTTGTTTTCTTTCGGAGATTTGCCAATGCATCACAAACAATATAAACCAATTAAAACATTTACATTTAATTACAATGAGAACTCCAAATCACTCATTTAGCCTCTTGGATCACTACGCTTGTCTTTTCTGTGACTGTGTTTGTCCCTTTCGGCTCTGTTTGATCTCCTGTTCACTATTGCAATGTAACTGCCATATATATGTAACTGTGCTTTTCATATATCGCCACTCAACTCTCGGCATGATAATGATGTGTTTTTACCATAAAAACTTCCCCTTTATGTAACACAAATCAACTCACGGAGAACTTAAGTAAAAAATTTTAATACTTAAAATGCCCTTTCGGGCCCACTCGCTGAGCTTGCTTTATTCTCCGATGCGATGAGTCACCTCCTAAATTCTTTCGATTGCGATTAATTACAATCGCAACTTCTAGTTGTGAGTTCCGATGCTCTGATGTTCCGATGGTCTGTTTTCCTTCGATGCGATCAGTTACTGTACACTTCACTGCGCCAATGCGATGGGTTACTGTAGACCCCACTATGTTTTTCTTTAGATCCAACGGTTGCAATTGAATCGCACCATCGCGATCGCAACATTCAACCGATTGTTCGATTGCACTTTACTTCTGATGCGATAACTTGCTCTGATTCACTTTGAGGCAGAATTCAAACAAATATAGGTCTCATAGTTTATAAGTGAATTGGGTCCGCTGCTTCAATCGAAAATTTTGTTGATATTTTCCTCTGCCCTCAGTTTCTCCGATGCGATACTCGAGGGTCCCACCATGTGGTACTTCGTTTGTTTTAACTCGAACCATAGAGCGATACATATAAATACATATATATGTTTTGGTCCTTTGTATATAAAGCGCAACATATATAAGGCGCTGCATATATATAAACTTTCCGCTTCAGCTTTAATGTATCCTCCAGCTTGGGTTATGATTCTCGGAATAAGGTTTATGTATCCTCCAGCTTGGGTTATGATTCTCGGAATTTTATGTAGGGGGGTCCCACCCTACACACACAGTATCTTCCGTTAACATTATATTAAGTCTTGGACTTAGACATAAGCCCAACACTAATATATATATATATATATATATATATATATATATATATATATATATATATATATATATAACCTCTCGAGTTCCATAGTTTGATTAATGCTTCTGATTCCCAGTATAACCTTAGCCATGTAGCATATTAACATTGCAATAGGTATCAAACCCCGACTTCGTGTAAAAGCGCTTGGGCCCACAGTGTACTACTATATGCTGACTATCATATGTACCACTCCTTTGGTGACTTGCATATCAATTATAATATATTGACATATATAACGACCCCGTTTAATTTATTATGAACCTTATAATAAACCCACGCATTTAACTTATATGTGAACACTTTACCATGTAGTTCAACCTCCATTCGGCCCATCATATATATCAACACATGTTAATATAAGTTATAACCTCCACCTGTTTATTAAATTTCATAACACGGAATACACAGTCATTCACATAATACTTTGGCTCCGCAACTCTGAATGTAGGACCCACATCCTTGGTTCTCTTCCCCGCACCTTCACCTTTGATTGGACGGTCAATCTGCTCTTGCGCACCAACTGGGCTTTGGACCCCCATGCAATGGTCGACGCGCAATATCGTGCAACTTATGTGCTCGTCACATAATTTTCCAAAATCACGCGAAAAAATTTGTATTTGGAAACCGCTCTAGGACACGTGGCCATCAATGATATATATCGTGTTCGTTTTGAGAATTCCACTTACCATTTTTGACACTGCATGATACTGCCGGTTTGCCTACCTTCGGTTTTACTGTTCACACTTAGGGTTCCACTTCAATTCATGGTTCCGCTTCAATAAATAATTTCACGCCTTCGTTATATACATATACATATAAGCTCTGTTCAAACTATAATATATATAAACCCTTCTTGATTTCGTTATATACCTTTCTTCAGCACTTTGATATATATGAACCCTGTTTCATTGCTATTTTAATATAACGCTATTATAATGTTTAACACCTGACTGTATTAGATTTTTATTGTTTAATTCTTGGTATTACCCCTTATACACAGAGCCTCGGTTCCGCCTTTGCTTGATCATTTCACTGCTTGTTAACGGCTCCGCCTCTATATTCTCTGTCTCCGCCTTTGCTGCTCTGCCTCCTTTCTCTGTCTCTGCATCCTCTGATGCTCGACCGTTTCATTTCAACAGTCTTCTTCCACCTATATCCTTTGCCATTTATGCTGTCTCCTTTGCTATGCTTTGCTTCTCTTTTACTGCCCTGTCTCCTTTGCTCTACTTTGCTTCTCTTTTGCTGCCTTGTCTCCTTTGCTCTGCTTTGCTTCTCTTTTGCTGCCCTGTCTCCTTTGCTCTGCTTTGCTTCTCTTTTGCTTCCCTGTAAATGTTACTATACCATTTACCAAAAACATGTTGTCTTCTCCTTTGCTTCTGCTACTTTCCTTTGTCTGTCTTTGCCTTTGCTGCCTCCTTTGCCATCAATGACAACATTTCCAACAGTCTCCCCCTTTGGCATCGATGGCAATACACTTCCTCTGTTTTCCTTTTAGGACCCTTTCTTCTGTTGCTTGCTCTTCCTCCCCCTTTGACAGCAATGGCAAGGGGTTGCTCATTTCTCAGTGTGCTTTTAACTCTCGCCCATGTTTCACTGATCTTGAGGACCTGTTTCATGCTTTCCTTGCTAACTGATCTCCCCCTGGAATGATATTTTCGTTTTTGTTCTCCCCCTGAAACGATGCTTTCTCTTCATATCAGAGAGTAGCATCTACATATGCTACCCCTAGTCTATCTCTCAAATAATCAAATGGTTCTTTAGCAAGAGGTTTGGTAAATATATTTGATGTCTGTTCTTTGTTTGGCACATACTCCAGCTTGACTACCTTCTGAGCTACTTGTTCTCGGAGAAAATGATACTTGATTGGGACATGTTTAGTTTTTGAATGAAACACAAGATTTTTTGATATGCTTGTATCACTTGTATTATCATATTTGATAGAGATAGGTTCATCAATGCTTACCTTCATGTCTTGGAGGGTTTGCTTCATCCACATGACTTGTGTGCAGCATGCTGCTGCTGCTATGTATTTTGCTTCTACTATAGATAGAGAAATAGATGTTTGTTTCTTGCTTAGCCATGCCACCAGACTTTCTCCTAGATAGAATGCACCTCCACTTGTGCTTTTCCTGTCATCCACACAACTAGCCCAATCTGCATCTGTGTATGCTGTCAAAGTGAAGCTTTTTCCTTTTGGATACCAAGCCCAAACTGTACTATTCCTTGTAGATATCTAAATGTTCTTTTGACTGCTAGAAGATGATTTTGCTTTGGTGCTGCTTGATATCTAGCCACAAGTCCTACTGCTAGCATGATGTCTGGTCTTGATGCTGTCAGGTACAGCAGACTTCATATCATGGATCTGTAGAGTCTTTGATCTATGTCAGCAAATCCATCATCAGCACATAGCTTGCATCCCGTGATCATGGGAGTTGACACAGGTTTGCATTCTTCCATTTTGAACTTTTTCAACATTTCTTTTAAGTATTTTTCCTGTGAGATGAATGTACCTGCGTTCTTTTGCTGAATTTGAATTCCTAAGTAGAAACTGAGCTCTCCAATCATAGACATCTCAAACTCTGATTTCATCTCTTCAACAAATCCTTTTGCTAGCTCATCTTTGTTGCTTCCAAACATAATGTCATCAACATATACTAAAACAATCAGGAGTTCATTTTCATGGGATTTTATGTATAGATTGCTGTCTACTCCTCCTCTCTTAAAGCCTTGTTTTTGCAAGTACTTATCCAACCTTGAGTACCAAGCACGAGGAGCTTGTTTTATTCCATATAGAGCCTTCTTTAGTCTGCACACATAGTCTTCTTTGTCTGTTAATGAGAAACCTTCTGGTTGTTCCATGTAGACTTCTTCTTCTAGATCTCCATTCAGAAATGCAGATTTCACATCCATTTGATATACCTTGAAGTCTTGGTAGCATGCAAAGGCCAGCAACATTCTGATAGCTTCCATTCTGGCTACAGGGGCAAATGTTTCATTGTAGTCAAGTCCTTCGATTTGTGAATATCCTTTGCAAACAAGTCTAGTATTCCTGATTACCTGTCCTTGCTCATTCATTTTATTCTTGAATACCCATTTTGAGCCTATGATATTTTTCTCAGTGGTTTTAGGAACTAATTCCCAGGTATTGTTCTTCTCAATTTGATCCAATTCTTCATTCATAGCATTCACCCAATGCTTGTCCTTGCTAGCTTCTTCAAACTTATTTGGCTCTATTTGTGATAACTTAGCTATGTATACCTCTTCTGTCTGTTCAGTTAGCTGCCTTCTTGTCTGGGCTCCTACACTCTTGTCTCCAATGATCTGATCTTCTGGATGGTTCTTTTGAGTGTATCTTGAGGGGGCTTTTGAGCTCAGTTAAACATCTTCTATTGTCTTGCTTGTTTCATCATCATTTTGGTTTTCTTCTTCATGGTTGTCTGAAGGACTGCTGCAGTCTGTACTTCTTGTCTTGTTTGGAAGTTCTTCATCAAATCTTACGTCAATGCTTTCTACAATTTTTCGAAGGGTCTTGTTGTAGCACCTATACCCTTTACTTTTGGATTCATATCCTAGAAATATCCCTTCATCTGCTCTTGCATCAAATTTCCCCAGATTTTCATCATTATTCGTTATGTAACACCTGCTTCCAAAGATTCTGAAGTGCTTGATTGAAGCTGGTTTACCATGCCATAGTTCATAGGGAGTCTTGTCACTGCTTGGCCTTAAATGAGCTTTGTTAAGGATATGCACGACTGTGTGTAATGCTTCTACCCAGAAGGTTTGAGGAATATTACTCTCTTGCATCATGGCTCTGGCAATTTGTTGTACATACCTGGTTTGTCTTTGCTACTCCATTTTTCTGAGGTGTCCCTTGTTATGTATATTTTATTAATTATTAGTTAGATATAGTTATCTTAGGTTTTATTAAGTGAAAGAGCATGATCAAAGATCATGCCTCTTCGCCAAGGGACACCATAAGGCTATATTTAAAGCCTTGGTGATCCTCATTTGTAATCATCTTTCATCTTTTATCAATAATAATATATACTTATAAAGTTTACCATAGTTTTTACACTCCATTGGTATCAGAGGAAGAGTAATTGCTCGTGGTTTTGGAGCCCATGGTAATTGCCCATGGTATTAAAACCCATTCACCCTTTTCAAAACAATGTGACTTTTCAAAGTTAACAAAATTTTTTCCCCATAATTATATATATATATATATATATATATATATATATATATATATAATTCAAATAATAAAATAAAAATAATAATAATAATAATTATTATTTAAAAAAAAAATTCCTATTTTCAAAGACAACATTACAAGAGAAGGTACTAGTGGTGAATGACATATGCAAAAGAAGATAAATCTTGAGTGAATCAAATTGTAAAAAAAGTACAGCTTTGAGGTCAAAGCTCTTAAGGAAAAGGGGATAAGCCCTAATTACAAGGAGTATGAGGAGTATGTCTTCATCAATGATGATGGACAATCAGATAGAAAAGGAAATATGGCTAAAATGTATGGAGGCCAAGGAGAATATTAACAAGGTAATGCAGACATTTAATGCCATTATGGAAAAGTTAGATCTAATGCAAAAACCAATAGTCCCAAATATTGAACATAGTCAACTGAACAATTCAGCCAATTCAGATCATCATCATGAATATAACATGTTTAAAAAAGAGCAATTAAATGAGGTTGAATTGGAAATCAGCTCACATGAAGGCTATAGTGTTGAACCACCTAGAAGTAGAGACTCTGAGATCAACCATGAAAATTATAGAGCTGAGAAACCAAGAGAAGAAAATGCAACTCAATCCACTAATAAAGCCAGTAATGCAGCAATAGAAGTTATTGAGAATTTTTGTATAAATGAAAATCCAATGGCAGAAAAAGAAACAATTCTTTATTTGAAAGAGCCACATAAAGAGTTTAACGTGACTGCTATCACAGAGGCAACAACAGACATAGTCATTGAAAATGAAAGAAACCATGAAAATGCAGATGCTTATAAACAACAAAATGTTTCATCCCCGGAATTGAAAGAAAAATGTGAAGAGACAAACACATCCAAAGCCATTGATACAGTTCCAAAAGCTGTTGAGGCCTTCGGTGATGAAGCAGATATGGTTGTTAAGAATGAAGCATTTGATGATGAGGAGAAGTTGCATCGAATGATAATTGTTGGTAACTTACCTCTAAATCTAAAAAGAAATCACGAAAAATCACTAGAAGAACAAGGAATAGTTAGGAAACATGAAAAAGTCTTCCAAGACCCGCTAATAAAAATACCTCCTAATAAGGAACATGAACATCCAATAGAAGTCAAGAAAGGACCTGACCCTGTCAATATCAAATCTTGTCGCTATTCACATCACCAAAATATTGAACTCGAGAAGGTGCTCCACAATCTTTTTAAAATGTGGGAAGCAAGAGCCTGCCGCTCGAGAAACCCAGGCGTTCATCGTTGTCCATCATTACGTATGCTTTGAGGACAAAGCATATTTAAGAGAGGGGAAATGTTATGTATATTTTATTAATTATTAGTTAGATATAGTTATCTTAGGTTTTATTAAGTGAAAGGGCATGATCAAATATCATGCCTCTTCGCCAAGGGACACCATAAGGCTATATTTAAAGCCTTGGTGATCCTCATTTGTAATCATCTTTCATATTTTATCAATAATAATATATACTTGTAAAGTTTACCAGAGTTTTTACACTCCATCCCTGCAATAGTAAATTGTTGCTTTATCCCATGTTCATTGCATAGGTCTGCAAAGTCATAATCTGTGAATTCACCTCCTCTGTCTGATCTGATGCATTTTAGCTTGCATCCTGTTTGATTTTCTGCTAATGATTTGAATATCTTGAATTTCTCCAGTGCTTCTGATTTATTCTTGAGAAATGCAACCCATGTCATTATGGAGAAATCATCTATTATCAGCATGAAGTAGGATTCTCCACTTGGTGTTTTAGTTCTTGCAGGTCCACACAGGTCCATGTGCAGTAGCTGGAGTGGTCTTCTTGTTGATAATTCATCTTTGGCCTTAAAGGATGTGTGGGTCTGTTTGCCCAATTGACGAGATTTGCATATGGCATTGGAAGGCTTTTTTATTTCTGGCATGTCTCTGATAGCTTTCTTCTTGCTCAGTCTGATGATATGATCGAAGTTGAGATGTCCCAATCTCCTATGCCATAACCATGACTCCTCAAGTTTGCTAAGATGGCATGCTTCATCTTCCTCTTTCACTATGTAAACATTACTCTCTGTTCGAACACCTTTGAGCAGAGTCTTACCTGTGGTGCTTGATCTGACTTCACAGTCTTGTGCTCTAAAAAGAAATTCACAACATTTATCACACATTTCACTGACACTCAGCAAGTTTGCTTTCAACCCATCTACAAATAGTACATCTTGGGCCTTTCCTCTGCCATTATCTAGGCTGACTGAGCCTTTTCCTTTGATTTTTCCTGATTTATCATTGCCAAAAGTAATATTGCCAGATTTCTTTTCTTCAAAATTTATAAATTTGCTTCTGTCTCCAGTCATATGTTTTGAGCAACCACTGTCAAAATACCATTGGCTTTTCAGGTCTTGAGCAGTTAGAGCCAGGTCACATTTGTTCACCTTCTTTTTCCACTAGAAGCATCCTTTTGTTTGGAAATATTTGTGGGATGATGAACCACATCCTCTGAGAGGACATTTGGAAGGCATATGTCCAATTTTATTGCATACACAACATTTGATCATAATTTTTGCAGAATTGTGAGTATGAGTAAAATCTCCTTGATTCATAAACCTCCTTGAGGTGTTGTACATCAATATTTGTCCATATTTTCTGCACTCAATGATTTTATGGCCAAATTCCTTACAATAAAAACAGTAACCATAGAAACAATTTGTATACCTGATGTGAGGTTGTCTTCTCCATTTGTTTGCTTGAGACAGTCTCTTCATTGTTTGCATCTTTTGCTGGTTTGAATTACTCCTCCTTGTATGACAGTATGCAACAATGTGTCCTAGCTTGTGGCAGGCATAACAGGTGGTATTTTTCATAGGAGGGAAGAATCTCCTTTGATGGCTTCCAAATTTGACATACTCAAGGGTATGTGAGCCTTTTTCTGTTGTCTGAGTATTTATTTCATTTTTCGTTATTAGAGGTTTCTTATGGTTTAAGTCTCCCTCATTACATGTTTCTTCTTTTGTAGGAATTATTTGAGCTGCTTCATCAGCCTTCTTTGCTTTGACAAAAATAATATTTTTGTTTTCCTTTTATTTGCCTTTACTTGATTCTCCTTCATAGCCTATCCCAGTCTTTATCAGAGGAGATCTTTGAGCATCCAGAATTTCGTTCAACTTACCAGAGCTTTTTGTTTGAGAAGAATTTATAGACACTTTCCTTTGAGCATTTTCTTATTTCTTCCTCAGACATACTACTTCTTCTTCCAACTTCTCATGTTCCTGAGTTTTATCCTTGATTTGCTTAAGTAACATGTCTTCTATCTTCTTGGCTTCTTCAAGCTCTATCTTTAGCTGCATGAGGACTTCTAAATTCTGTTCTTCTCGTACATAATTGAGGAGAATGTCTTTTTGTTTTCTGCATTTTAGTTTGAGTCTGTCAATATCCTCCAGGGCACTTCTTAGCTCCCCCTCAAGGTCAACTTCACCTTCTTCTTCATCTTATAGAAGGAGTCCTTCAAGTTCTTCTATGGCCATCAATAAAAATTCAGAGGTTCCTTCTTCACTTGAGGGTTCATCTGAGTCTTCAGATGCACTGCTGTCTTGTTGAGCATAAAAATATTTTCTACTGAATTTATTTCCTTTCTGCCAGTTCTTTGATGTAGTTTTCTTTGATTCTTGTGCCTGATTCCTTGCTTTCTCATGAGGACACTTAGCAGCATAGTGTCCAACTCTTCCACAGTTAAAGCATTTGAAAGGAATTTTACCTTTGTATTTACCTGAACCTCTATCCAGTTTCTTGACAAATTTAGCCTCTTCTTCATCAGAGCAAGAGCATATATCTTCCTTTTCTTCTTTCTTCTTTTCCGTTTTAAAAGATGCCTCCTTCGCACTTGGCTTCTTCTGTGGGAGTCTCATCTCATAGGCTGTTAGATTTCCAAGTAACTGGTTCATGGTCAAGGTTTCCCAATCAGTTGTTTCTTCTATTGGAGACACCTTGGGATTAAAACTGGGTGGAAGAGATCTTAGAATCTTTTGCACAATTACACTTTCTGGTATGGTTTCTCCAAGAGATTTCATATTGTTAACAATTTCTACAACTCTTAAGAAGAAGCTGCCAACATCTTCATCATCATTCATTTTTAAATTTTCAAACTGAGCTCTATATACTTGAAGTTTGGTAGTATTTACCTGTTTATTTCCCTCATGGATGTTTTCAAGAGTATCCCACATATCTTTGGCAGTCTTGCTGTGCATTATTTTGATAAATTCAGCCTCACAAAGTCCACTTAAGATTGCATTCATGGCCTTTGCATTTGCTACAAATTCTTGTTTAGCTTCTCTCTCTGGGTCAGTTGCCTTTGGGGCATATCCAAATTCCACAGCAGCCCAAACCTCTATTCCTAGAGACATTATGTATGCTCTCACTCTGATTTTCCAGAAGGCATAATTAGCACCGGTGAAGAAAGGGGCTTTATTGGTTGAGCTTGCTTCTTGACTAGCCATCCTGGGGGCCTAAGGTCTCCTTTCAGTGGTTAAACTGGTACAAAAGGAACTAGCTCTGATACCAATTGTTGAATCCTTAGTTAAACTAAGAGGGGGGGGGGGGGGTGAATCAGTTTAACACATACATAAGATTTTTAAATTTTTCATCAGACTTATTTACATCTTAATTTTATAACCAACTTTAATATGTGAACAGTCTTAATATGTTGCAGCAAGTATTAAATTAATGTGACACCAAATTTATTATGAGAGCAACAAACATTAAGCAGATTGGGTAGATCATATCAACACATAGGCAACACACATAGAGACAATAGATATAAGTGGAAACCCATAAAGGGAGAAAACCACATCTTATTATTGTTGTGATGCAAAGGCAAGCTCCAACTCCCTCTCACCACTGTTTTTTTGCGGGCACCAACCTACAAGAGGCTCCAATCTCAGTCAGCTACAACTAACAACTATCAAGCTTCAACTTGATATGGAAGCTCCAAATTCCTCAATTTATCAAAAGAAAATATTTGCTGATTTACCTTAGATATCAACTCTGTTCTCTAGCATCTCTTTTTGCTCCTCTCTTCCTTATCTTCTTTGCCTCAATTTTCCATACTCTGCATTCTCTATCCTCACTCTCTAACCTCTCTATGCATATCAAGGTGATATTATTTATAGAGATTTCCTTATGACTGTTTGTATTCCTCAGGGAATTCAAAATGGATAGCCATACCTCTTAGCCTTCCACCTTCTCATTTATTTTCCAGCTCACTCAGAAAAAAATATAACTGTATGTATTAATTTTAACATTACAGTGGGATTTTTGTTTTCTTCCGGAGACTTGCCAATGCATCACAAACAATATAAACCAACTAAAAAATTTACATTTAATTACAATGAGAACTCCAAATCACTCATTCAACCTCTTGGATCACTACGCTTGTATTTTCTGTGACTGTGTTTGTCCCTTTCAGCTCTATTTGATCTCCTGTTCACTGTCGCAGTGTAACTGCCATATATATGTAACTGTGCTTTTCATATATTTCCACTCAACTCTCGGCATGATACTGATGTTTTTTTACCATATAAACTTCCCCTTTATGTAACGCAAATCAACTCACGGAGAGCTTAAGTAAAAAAAATTAATAATTAAAATGCCCTTTCGAGACCACTCGCCGAGCTTGCTTTATTCTCCGATGCGATGAGTCACCTCCTGAATTCTTCTGATTGCGATTAATCGCAATCGCAACTTCTAGTTGTGAGTTCCGATGCTCTGATGTTACTGTACACTTCACTGCGCCAATGCGATGGGTTACTGTAGACCCCACTATGTTTTTCTTTAGATCCAACGGTTACACTCTTCAATGATCCGACGGTTGCAATTGAATCACACCATCGTGATCGCAACATTCAACCAATTATTCAATTGCACTTTACTTCTGATGCAATAACTTGCTCCGATGCACATAGGCGGAATTCAAACAAATATAGGTCTCACAGTTTATAAATGAATCGGGTCTGCTGCTTCAATCAGAACTTTTGTTGATATGTTCCTCTGCCCTTAGTTTCTCCGATGTGATACTCGAGGGTCCCACCATGTGGTACTTCGTTTTTTTTAACTCAAACCATAGAGCGCTACATATAAATACATATATATGTTTTGGTCCTTTGTATATAAAGCGCAACATATATAGGGCGCTGCATATATATAAACTTTCCGCTTCAGCTTTAATGTATCCTCCAGCTTGGGTTATGATTCTAGGAATAATGTTTATGTATCCTCCAGCTTGGGTTATGATTCTCGGAATTTTATGTAGGGGGGTCCCACCCTACACACACAATATCTTCCGTCAACATTATATTAAGTCTTGGACTTGGACATAAGCCCAACACTAATATATATATATATATATATAACCTCTCGAGTTCCATAGTTTTATTAATGCTTCCGCTTCCCAGTATAACCTTAGCCATGTAGCATATTAACATTGCAATAGGTATCAAACCCCGACTTCGTGTAAAAGCGCTCAGGCCCACAGTGTACTACTATATGCTGACTATCATACGTACCACTCCTTTGGTGACTTGCATATCAATTATATATATTGACATATATAACGACCCCGTTTAATTTATTATGAACCTTATAATAAACCCACGCATTTAAATTATATGTGAACACTTTACCATGTAGTTCAACCTCCATTCGGCCCATCATATATATCAACACATGTTAATATAAGTTATAACCTCCGCCTATTTATTAACTTTCATAACACGGAATACATATTCATTCACATAATACTTTGGCTTCGCAACTTTGAATGTAGGACCCACATCCTTGGTTCTCTTCCTCGCACCTTCACCTTTGATCGGACGGTCAATCTGCTCTCGCGCATCAACTGGGCTTTGGACCCCCATCCAACGGTCGACACACAATATCGCGCAACTTATGTGCTCGTCACATAATTTTCCAAAATCATGCGAAACAAGTTGTATTTGGAAACCACTATACGACACGTGGCCATCAATGACATATATCACGTTCGTTTTGAGAATTCCACTTACCATTTTTGACACCACGCGATACTGCCGGTTTGCTTACCTCTAGTTTTACTATTCACACTTAGGGTTCCGATTCAATTCATGGTTCCACTTCAATAAATAATTTCGCGCCTTCGTTATATACATATACATATAAGCTCTGTTCAAACTATAATATATATAAACCCTTCTTGATTTCGTTATATACCTTTCTTCAACACTTTGATATATATGAACCCTGTTTCATTGCTATTTTAATATAACGCTATCATAACGTTTAACACCTGAATGTATTGGATTTTTATTGTTTAATTCTTGGTATTACCCCTTATACACAGAGCCTCGGTTCCGCCTTTGCTTGATCATTTCACTGCTTGTTATTGGCTCTCCCTCTGTATTCTCTGTCTCCACCTCTGCTGCTCTGCCTCCTTTCTCTCTCTCTGGATCCTTTGCTGCTTGACCTTTTCATTTCAACATTATTCTTCCGCCTATCTCCCTTGCCATCTATGCTGTCTCCTTTGCTCTGCTCTGCTTCTATTTTTCTACCCTGTCTCCTTTGCTCTGATTTTCTTCTCTTTTGCTGCCCTGTCTCCTTTGCTCTGCTTTGCTTCTCTTTTGCTACCCTGTAAATATTACTATACCATTTACCAAAAACCTGCTGTCTTCTCCTTTGCTTCTGCTGTTGTCCTTTGTCTGTCTCTGCCTCTGCTGCCTCCTTTGCCATCAATGACAACATTTCCAACATAAAAAAGATGTCAGAGATTTTCCTGTAATAAAGAAGCCTCAAAATACCATATGTAAGTCCTGCCAACTGGGAAACAAAACTCGCACATCATTCAAAGCTAAAGACCAAATGTCTACAAGTAAGCCTCTTTAGCTTGTACACATGGACCTGTGCGGACCTTTAAGAACTAATGCACCAGGTGGAGAATCGTATTTCATGCTGATAATAGATGATTTTCCATATTGACGTGGGTGACATTTCTCAAATATAAATCTGAAGCGTTTGAGAAATTCAAGATATTCAAGGCACTGGCAAAAAATAAAACTGGATGTAAGCTAAAATGCATCAGATCAGACAGAGGAGGTGAATTCATTGATGATGATTTTACAGGCTTGTGCAATGAATGTGGGATAAAGAAAAAATTTACAATTGTAGGTGCACCTCAACAGTCTGGAGTGGCAGAGAGGCAAAACATGTCAGTACAACAGATTTCAAAAGCCATGATGCAAGAAAGTAACATTCCCCAAACCTAGTGGGAAGAAGCAATACATACAACTGTTCATATTCTTAAAAAATCTCATATTATACCAAATTGTGACAAGAATCCATATGAATTGTGACATGGGAAACCGACATCAATCAAACACTTTAGAGTCTTTCACAACAAATGTTTCATAAGAATAATGATGAAAAATTGGGGAAGTATGATGCAAGAGATGATGAAGGAATATTTTTGGGATATGTATCCAAGAGTAAGGGATACAAGTGCTACAACAAAATATTGCATAAAATTATGGAAAGAATTGATGTGAGATTTGACGAAGATCTGCCAAATAAAACCAGAAGCACAAACTACGCCAATCCTCCAAATGGTCATGAAGATGAGAATCAAGAAAATGAAGAACAAAGTAAGAAAACATAAGATATTGAACTAAACTCAAAAGGACCCTCAAGACACACTCAGAAGAACCATCCAGAAGATCAAATCATTGGAGACAAGAGTGCAGGAGTCCAAACTAGAAGACAACTAGCTGTACAGAGTGAGAAAGTGTACCTAGCCTTGCTGTCACAGATAGAACCAAAGAATTTCAATGAAGCCCACAAAGACAAAAATTGGGTAAATGTTATGAATGAAGAACTAGACCAAATTGAGAAGAACAAGACATGGGAGTTAATGCCAAGACCCACTAGGAAAAATGTCATTGGCACAAAGTGGATATTCAATAATAAGATGAACGAACAAGGTCAGGTAATCAGAAATAAATCCAGACTCGTATGCAAGGGATACTCTCAAATCGAAGTACTTGATTATGATGAAAATTTTTCCCCTGTAGCAAGAATGGAAGCAATCAAAATGTTTTTGGGTTTTGCATGCTATCATGATTTCAAGGTATATCAAATGGATGTGAAGTCTGCCTTCTTGAATGGAGATGTAGAGGAAGAAGTCTACATGGAACAACCTGAAGGATTTTCCTTAACAGATAAACACGAATATGTGTGCAGATTAAAGAAAGCCCTATATTGTCTCAAACAAGCTCCACATGCATGGTATTCTAGGCTGTACAAATACTT
Organism: Pinus albicaulis; assembly: GCA_034641835.2. Lineage (NCBI taxonomy): Eukaryota > Viridiplantae > Streptophyta > Pinopsida > Pinales > Pinaceae > Pinus > Pinus albicaulis. The sequence goes on along the minus strand of CM076584.1, from coordinate 1,174,848,961 downwards.
AGAAAAACAAGGTTTCAAGAAAGGAGGAGTAGACAACTATCTATACATAAAGGCTGATGAAAATGAACTCTTTACTGTAGTAGTATATGTAGATGACATCATGTTTGGTAGCAACAAATATGAGTTAGCAAAAGGATTTGCAGAAGAGATGAAGTGAGAATTTGAGATGTCTATGATTGGAGATCTTATGTTTTACTTAGGACTCCAAATTCTACAAAAGAACACATGAATATTCGTTTCAAAAGAAAAATACTTAAGAGACATGTTGAAAAGGTTCCAAATGGAAGACTGCAAAACTGTGTCAACACCCATGATCATTGGATGCAAGCTATGTGCTAATGATGAATCCACAGATGTAGATCAAATACTTTACATATCTATGATAGGAAGTCCGCTATACCTAACTTCCTCTAGACCAGACATAATGTTGGCAGTAGGACTTGTGGAAAGATATCAAGCAACACCAAAACAAAATCACTTGCTAGCAATCAAGCAGATATTTAGATACCTACAAGGAACAACGCATTATGGCCTATGGTATCCGAAAGGCAAAGAATTCACATTATCAACATATATAGATGCAGATTGGGCCAGCTATGTGGATGATAGGAAAAGCACAAGTGGAGGTGAAATTTTATTTGGGAGAAAGTCTGGTGGCATGGTTAAGCAAGAAGCAAACATCTGTCTCTCTATATACAATGGAAGCATAATACATAGCAACAACAGCTTGTTGCACACAAGTAATGTGGATGAAAAAAAATCTTTAAGACATGAAGGTAACCATCAATTAACCCATTTCTATCAAATGTGAAAATACAAGTGCAATAAGTATATCAAAGAATCCATTACTTCATTAGAAAACCAAGCACATCCCATTAAAGTACCACTTCCTCAGAGAAAAAGTAGCAGAGAAAATAGTAAAGATGGAGTATGTACCAACAAAGGAACAAAAAACAGACATATTCACTTAACCTCTTGCTAGAGAACCATTTGAATATCTAAGAGACAAACTAGGGGTAGTGTCTGCAGATGATGCTCTATGATACGATAAGAAAAAAAAATGATGATACACCAACAAAGACTACCATATAAGGAACATAAATAGTGCAGTAGATAAGTCAATATCAGAAAAGAAGAATCACTCTAGGGGGAGAGAAACCCATAAAAGGTGTCACAAAAGAGCTAGAACTATTGGAGTAGTGGTATGGTATAGGCCCTCAATATCAGAGTATTACGACTTAAGTACAAAACATTCTATGGTGACAAGCCTTCCATGCAATAAATGTTCAAAGTGTTCTCCCAACAACCCTTGTACACCAGTCTGGAGCAGCAAGGTATACAGTCAAAAGAAGAAGGTCTAAACAAAACTCAAAGAAAGGAAATGCAAAGATAGAAACTACATTGGGAAATGTGCAACCCTTTTCCATTGATGTCAAAGGGGGAGGAAAAACAAGCAGAGGAAGAAAGACACTTCTCAAAATGAAAGGGGGAGGAAATCCTGGAGGAAGTATTGGAGTATTGGTGGATGTGTTGCCATCAATGCCAAAGGGGAAGATTGTTGGAAATATTGTCATTGATGGCAAAGGAGCACAAAGGAGCAGCACCAGAACCAACAATATGACAAAGAAGCAGAGGTAGCAGAGGCAACAAATGAAGGCTCGAGACGGTGTAATGGTTATATGAATAACTAGAAGAACAAGCTTAGGAGAGATTCATAGAAGCAACAAAGTAGCAGAGGAAGTGAATGCAGCAACGAAGCAGCAAAGGTAGCAGAGGCAGCAAAGGCAACAGAGAAGGAGCAAAGGCAGCAGAGAAGTGGTAAAGGTGTGCAAAAAGCGTAAGAATCCCAATTCAGAGTAAATAACGAATAGAAGAAAAAACTTAGGAGATCATATCAGCACATTTAGACACTGGATAAAGGTCAAGAAGGATAGCGGAGATGTAGAGGAGTGGTGACAGCTGAAAGAAGGAAAATCGACTAAGGCAAATAACTCTTAGAATAATTCCAAGGGAGGCGATCGAACGATAGAGATTGAATTGCAGATTCAAAGTATTAATAATTAACGGTAGAGATCAGAGCAAGCAGAAGAGATGAAGAAGAGCCACGTGAAGGATGAGAGGACAGTTAGGATTAGATCGTAGAAGTGAAGGCGAGAGATGAACGGTGGACATTGAATCGCACCAGGAGAGATTTCACAAATCACAACTTTTAAGAGTTTATTGTTAAGGTGTCGCATGGTAAGTTAAGTTGGTTGCAATGCGAAGTGAAGGAGCCACATGTCAGCACTGCGCATGAGTGCACATCGCAAATCTTAGAGGATACCGTTAAGAGTTCACTCGGTATGGTAAATTGTATGCGATGCGATGAGGGAAGAGCCACGTGTCAGCACCGCGGAAGAGTGCACATCGCAAATCTTAGACGATACCGTTAAGAGTTCGCACGATATTGTAAATTTTATGTAATGCGATGAGGGAAGAGCCATGTGTCAGCTCTGTGCAGTAGCACACATAACAGATTATATGAGTTAGCGATATCCATGAGAGTCAAACTTGCGGGAAAGAGAAGTGCGATGTACTGTGATTGGTGGAAAGTGTTGTGGGACCCTCTAGTAAAGAAGTTCCGTCGGTATGTAATTACTTTGGGTTTTATGTTTAATCGGGCTTAAAGTAACAATTCGTGATTCTGCTGCATATTCTGATATTTATGTAAAACGTTAAAAGGTGTGGGCAAGCAATGTGTGACATATTGTGATTGGTCAAGTAGCGTGGGACCCGATAACCCCTATTCCATGTATGTTAATATGCGTTGTTTGATCGCTAATATATTTATCTCGAATAAACGCCGATATTGGACTCCGCTGCGTTAAAAGGGATTTATGTGGGCCATAACCCACATTTTAAAATGTTATACAATTGTGACTATGTAATAAAAGGAAAAGTCTGAACACATCAAGTAAAGGCTCGGGCAAGTAAAAGGACCCGACCTCATGAAAAACAGTGCAACAACATGGGTCAAGTCGGGAAAAAAGGGCAGTTATGCAACACAGTTGAAATATAACTACAGAAACAGAAAAGACAAAGGAACAACAACCAGAAGAGGACAAACACACAAAAAAGTTAAGAAGCTGAAAGGGCTGAATTGGAATATTATGGTAAATGTAAATTTATTAATTATTTTATATTGTTTGTGATGCAAAGGAAAGTCTCCGTAGGTAAAGAAAAACTCCATTTTAATACTGAAATGAGTGAATTTAGTGTTGTAACATCCTGAATATGTCGAGTGAGGAAATGAATGGGTGGAAGGCAAGAATCATGCCTGTTCACTTCATATTCCCATATAGAATACAAACAACCATGAAGTAATCTCTATAAATGGTGTTATTGAAATGTGCATAAAGAAATTAGAGAGTGGAAGAATAAGAAGGAGCATATAGAGAAGCTGTGAAGATCCAGAGCTAATATGAAGTAGAATTGAAGCCTGGAAGGGCAGGAGTGAAGGAGTAAAACATAGCTGATATCTAGGTAAATCAGCATATGATTTTATTGTAGTGTTAGGAAGTTGGTGCTTCCATATCAAGTTGTAGCCTTATAGATGTCTAGTTGTAGCTGGTTGAGGTAGGAGCCTCTTATGGGTTGTAGCCTACAGAAAATAGATGGGAGTTGGAGCTTCCTTGTAAGTTGTAGCTTACAGAATTTGAGGTAGTAGTGTTCAGGAGTTCATAAATTTTGCTCAAAATTCAAAGTTATAGGATTGGTTTAAAACCAATATGGTTGCGTAGATCTCGTTTTCCTGACTCCAACGCTGCAAACAGTTTGAAAAACCGATGTCGTATGAGGGAGATATCGCGTTCTGATCGAAATGCCAAACATGTAAATTTTTGATAGTTTGACCAGTCAGAAAGGTGGAGGTACAATCAGAAAAAAAGGAATATTCCTTTTCATCGGGCCAATCATGGTTTGAAAAGTGTCTCAGTTTTATTCGTTGTATGGTTTTGGAGGGCCAATGAAAAGCTGCCACGTGGCTAGCCCTGAGGCCGCCACGTGGACCTGCAACCGTATCATAAAATTTTGTTGGAGGCTGCAGGAATCGACCCCCGGACCTCCTGCCCAGCACACGCACACTCTACCATCTGCGCTACAAGTGTTACTTAACAATCATAGTTTGCAGTTTATATTTATTTTGTAATGAAATGACAGTTGGGGGTTGGAGCCGCTGGTGGTCCCAACCCACCAGCGATTCCACAAGCATGGTCACATTGCAAACGTTAAACGTTAACTCCAACCTCCGAGGTGATTGCAAACCCGCCAGCCTACCATAGTTTAACATTCAACCAAGGTTTAAAACTACAATTTCCACCGTGAGTTCCGCCAACATCAACGGTTATGTAACTGCGTTTTGGGGTGCATGTGCCCAACTGTGACATTTAATGCTGCATTAAAAGTCGGCGGTTAGTTTGGCGGGTGTGCCCAAAATGGCGGAATTGACTATTTTAACTCCATTTTAGTGGAGCTTTTCTAGGTGAAACTGGGAAAAAGTGTAGGAGGCCCAATTTTCAACCTTCTGAGTGAATGAAGAGTCATTTTTGACTAATTGGAGCATTATGGAGCCATTAGTGTAGAGAAAACAACCATTAGAGCACTGTAAATACATGTAATAGGAAAATTTTGAGCATAATGAAAGATGGACATGCCATTGGGAGATGGACTAGCAGATGTAGCCCAGGAGGGCTGAACTGCTTCATCATGCCCGTTGTGTAAATTTCATGTGGTGACTTATTTCTCTATTTTACACTGTTGTTCAGTGTTATTTAAGATTTTTTTATGCTTGTACCTAAAATCATATACAATTCATGGAAAAACACCTCAATCCTTAAGCAAACTAATGAACTGATTATGCACATGTTTTATAAAATGAAAAGACACTTATCACAACAAAACTAATATATTCATTTCAGATCAGATTGGTATCAGAGCTAGATTTTATTCTCTGGTGTTGTTTAGTGCAAATAATTGTTTAACTGTTTGCAAGTTTTATATGCTTACAAGGCTCAAGCTCAAGAGAGGAGAAGGAAAATTGGTGTAAGCAGGAGGGTCTCAAAGGGAGCCACAACAAAGGAGAGCAAGATTGCCACAATATCCACCACCTAGTTCACCTCCAAAAGAAGCAGAATTTTCATTAAGCATGCCTCAATAGGAAGGAGAAATCCATGAAGAAGTTGATCCCAAGGAGGAAGGAAGAGTTTTCAGGAAAGCATTTCTTGACATGACTGAGATGGTTAGAATCTTTTATCAGGAAAGGAATGAGATTCTGGAAGGAGAAGGATCTAAACTTCACAAGGAAGAACAAGGATTTTCAGGATGTCACCATGATGAAGATAAGTCAAAGAAGGGAAATGGAGGAAATAGAGGTAATGGAGAGCCATAATCCTCACCCTCATCATCATCATCCTCTATTTCTTCTTCAGTACATCAGCCACACAAGTCTAAGAACACTGGTAAAAGTCATTTTTTTAAAACTTGATAGTAAGTTTGAATTGCCAATGTTTAATGGTGAAGTCAATGCAAAAAAGCTTGATAATTGGATTAGACAATTGGAGGTCTTTTTGAGAATCCAAAACCTTCAAGACGATGATACCAAAATCCAATTAGCTTCATTGAGAATGGAAGGTGCAACACTTGTTTGGTGGGAAGCCAAGACAAAGGAGGAAATAAAAAAACATGGTAAGATTATTCTATCATGGTTAGATTTCATTACTGCTATTAAACAAAAATTTTATCCAATAGATCATATGCAGAAATCCATAATGAACTGGCAGAACTTTAAGCAATTAAAGGGACAACAAATACAAGAATACACCCAAGAATTTAGGAGAAGAGCTCTCTGATTAGGGGTGGATTTGTAGAGCCAAGATACTTTGCTAAAGTACATAGGAGGCTTACATAGCTACCTAAAACATAATATTATCATGTTTAACCCCACCATTCTAGATGAAGTATGTGTTCAGGCCACACATCTAGAAGCTAGAGGGAAGAACATTTCTGAAGAGGGTAGAAAGAAACCTTTCAAGGGTAAAGCCAAGGAAAATACCTCAAAAGGTAAAAAAAAAAAGAATGCATATGTTAAGAAAGAGGTAGAAAAATTGGTTTGTAAACATTGTTCAAAATAAGGCCACGATGAAACTCATTGTTGGAAATTACATCCTGAAATGAGGCCAAAGAAACTCGATAACAAAGGGAAATAGAAAACTGCAGCTACAACTCAACATGATTTAGGATCTGATTCAGGTGATGAATATAAGATTAAAACCATGAGATTGAAGAACATGAAGGGAAAATAAATTGAAACTAAACCCAGTACCATTACATCAAACTGTCACATAAACACTCCAAATTAAGAAGAAAGAATAGAACTGTTTCATGTGAGGGTCATATCCAAACATACCAATATTGACACATTGTTTTACAGCGGGTCACAAGAAAACTTAATCTCTGAAGATTTGGTCAAAAAACATAACCTTGAGACCATACCACATCCAAAACCATATCCATTGGGTTGGATTTGTAAGGATGCAAATTTACAGGTTTCAAAGAAATGTATATTGAGGTTTGCAATCACTGCAAATTTTGTTGACACAGTTGAATTAGATGTGGTTCTGCTTCACATCACTGGTATTGTAATAGGGAGTCCTTACTTTTATGATAGGAAAGCGATCTTCCATCGCCATGAGAATAAGTATCGTTTATTCAAATATGGCAAGGAGTTCATTGTTAGAGCACATCGTAAGAAGACAAACATTGCTATGGTAAATGCTGGACATGTAAAGAGGCTCGTAAATTCAAGTAATAATTTTTTTCTTCTTATGATTAAGCCTAAAGCTGATGTAATCATGAATATTTTGAGGGATGTGATCCTAAGTTGAAATCAGATTTATATGATGTGGTTAATGCGCATCATGAGATGTTTCAGGAGCCAACAGGATTGCCTCCAAAAAGAGAGATTCAACATGATATTCAGTTGCATCAAGATTGTTCTCTTCCAAACATCGGTATGTATCACATGTCGATAATGGAGAATGCTGAATTAAAGAGGCAAATCAAAGAGATGCTGGACAAATGAATCATAAGGCCAAGCACCTCGCCATGCAGTTCACCCATAGTCTTGATACCAAAGAAAGATGGGACTTGGCGCATGTGTGTAGATTTTCGAGCTTTGAACAAGATTACAGTAAAAATCGTTACCCACTACCAAGAATAGATTATTTTCTTGATCAGATGAAAGAAGCAAAGTTTTTCACTAAGTTAGATTTACGAGATGGATATCATCAAGTAATAATTGCAGAAAGTGATATATGGAAAACTGCATTCAAAACCAAACAAGGACTCTTTGAGTGGCTAGTTATGCCTTTTGGTTTGTGTAATGTACACAAAACTTTAATGTGTGTTATGGATAATGTTTTGCATCTATTCCTTGATGACTTTGTTATTGTCTTCTTAGATGACATTTTAATTTTCATCAAAACAAGAGAAGATTATGTCTTGCATGTGAATAGAGTGCTTGATATTTTGAAGAAAGAGAAATTGTTTCTTAAGATGTCAAAGTGTGAGTTTGGAAAGACTTCTTTCGTCTATTTGGGACATATTGTAGGAGGAGGAGAATTGAGGATCGATCCTTCTAAAGTGGAAGCCATTGTGAATTGGCCCGCACCCAAAATAGTTACCTAGGTAAGAAGTTTCTTAGGTGCAGCTCAATATTGGAGAAAGTTTATTGCTAACTTTTCTTCCATCGCAGCTCCTATGCATGCAATGACAAGTGTGAAGAAAGGCTTCCGATGGGGAGGAAAACAATAACAAGCTTTCGAAGCTTTAAAAGACAAGATCAGTTCAACTCAAGCCCTTGCATTACCAAATTTGAGACAATAATTCGAGATTCAAACCGATGCTAGTGATTATGCCATGGGCGCAGTACTTTTGCAACATGGTAAGCCTATGGTTTTTAATTCTGAAACATTTAATGATGTTGTAACTAATTATCCTACATATGACAAAGAAATATATGCGTTGGTACAAAGTGTCAAGAAGTGGAAACACTACTTGAAGGGTAAAGAGACTATTGTACACACTGATCACCAACCATTACAATACTTGCAGTCACAAACAAAATTGCAACAATCAAGACATTTCAGGTGGATGGGATTTCTTCAACAGTTTCACTTGGTTATAAGGTACAAGAAAGGTATTTTCAATAAAGTTGCTGATATGCTTTCAAGACCAATAATTAGTGCATCTACTTTACTCAAAAATGATTTTTTTATACATGAGAGTTACATAGAAAAATATGCACATGACATTGATTTTCAAGATGTGTATGCTAGTTTTAGTGAAGTGAATCAAGTTGAAGAAAAATATTATCACATGCATAAAAAAATGTTGTTTCATTTGGGAAAGCTGTGTATTTCACAAGGAGAGAGGCTAAGTGTCATGAGAGAAAATCATTCATCTCTTCTTGCTAGAAACTTTGGGGTAAGCAAAATAGTGGCACATCTACAGAGGTATTGCTATTGGCCTCGCATGACAGATAGTATGTCACGTTTTATAAGAGGTTGTTCTATGTGTGCAAAAAGTAAGCCTAGTAATAGGAAGCTTGGGTTGTAAATGCCACTACCGGTACCTCCAAGGCCATGGGAGAGTGTCTCCATGGACATTTTTGGAGGTCTACCTATGTCAAGAGAGCAACATGATTATCTTTATTTATTTGTGGATAGATTCAGTAAAATGTGTATACTTATGCCATGTAAGAAAAGCATTATTGATGAACAAACTGCTGAACTTTATTTTCAACATGTTTGGGTTTATTTTGGATTTCCAACTTCTATTGTTAGTGACAGGGATTCCAAGTTCATTGGGAATTTTTGGTCAAATCTATGGAGAATGATGGACACAAATTTGAAAAAGAGTACCGCTTTTCATCCAAAAACATATGGACAAACCAAGGTGGTGAATAGAAAATTTGTGCATCTATTGAGAGGATATTGCAACAAACATCCTAAGTTTTGGGATGAACAACTGCATTACATTCAACACGCTTACAACTGGGCAAAGCACTCTTCAACACAAATCTCACCTTTTGAAGTATGCTTTGGGTATTTTCCAAAATCGACATTAGACTTCATCTTTGGGAAGGATGTTGCAATTGATCGCCATAACGACATTGATAAGGCTTGAAAGTTCATTGAGCAAGTTCAGATTATACATCAACAAGTTCAAGAACAACTTGAGAAAAGTCAAAGCAAATACAAAGAAAGGCATGAAAAACATCGTTTTGATCACAAGTTTCAAGAGGGAGATGAGGTATGGTTACACATTAGCAAAGAAAGGATGCAAGGGGAAAGTAAAAAGCTCAAACCCATTTGCTATGGTCCTTTCAAGATCATAAAACAAGTTGGTAATAATGCATTACAACTTGACTTGCTTTCTTATAGGCAAAAGTATTCAGTTGTTAATATTGAAAACTTATGTTTGTATGAGCCACCTTTGATCGATGATCAAGGAAGTGATGTTCAACTACCTTATATTGAATATTTCTTGCCAGAATTTCTGGATGAGCTCAAAGAAGATAAAATTCTTGACAAGAGGACAAGAGCATTTAAGAGGGGAAGTGTTGACTACCTTTGAGTTGGGCTCAAAGGCACTAAACCAAGCAAGGGAAAATGGATGGAGGTTGGAAATGTAAGGGAGTTGTACCATCATCTGCTGAACATGTAATAAAGTATTTTGGGGTCCAAAAGCTTCCCCATGGGGAGGAGTGATCAAGAGTTCATAAATTTTGCTCAAAATTCAAAGTTACAGGATTGGGTTGAAACCAGGATAGTTGCGTAGATCTTGTCTTCCTGATTTTGGTGCCATGAACGGTTCGAAAAACCAATGTCGTATGAGGGAGATATGGCGTTCTAATTGAAATTCCAAACAAGTAAATTTTCGACAGTTTGACCAGGTTTGACTGGGATGCACATTCAGCGAGGTGGAGGTACAGTTAGCAAAAAAAGGAATATTATTGGAATATTCCTTTTCACCGGGCCAATCATGGTTTGACAAGTGACTCAGTTTTATTCGTTGTATGGTTTTGCAGGGCCAATGAAAAGCTGCCACATGGCCAGCCCTGAAGCCGCCACGTGGCCCTGCAACCATATCATAAAATTTTGTAGGAGGCCGTAGGAATCGACCACTGGATCTCCTGCCCAGCACACACATGCTCTACTGTTCGTGCTATAAGTGTTACTTAACAATCATAGTTTGCGGTTTATATTTATTTTGTAATGAAATGACAGTTGGGGGTTGGAACCGCCGGCGGTCCCAACCCACCAGCGGCTCCACAAGCATGGTCAAACTGTAAATGTTAAACGTTAAGTCCAACCTCTGCTGTGATTGAAAACATGCCATCCTACCACAGTTTAACATTCAACCAATGTTTAAATTGTAGTTTCCACTGTGAGTTCTGCCAACATCAACGGTTATGTAACCACGTTTTGGGGTGCATGTGGCCAACTGTCATGTTTAATGCTGCAATAAAAGTTGGCGGTCAGTTTGACGGATGTGGCAAAAATGACAGAATTGAATATTTTAACTCCAGTTAAGTGGATTTCTCCACTTTTAGTGGCACTTTTCTAGGTGAAACTGGGCAAAAGTGTAGGAGGCCCAATTTTCGACCATTTTGAGTGAATGAAGAGTCATTTTTGACTAACTGGAGTATTTTGAAGCCATTGGTGCAGAGAAAACAACCATTAGAGAACTGTAACTACATGTAATAGAATTTTTTTGAGAATAATGAAAAATGGACATGCCATTAGGAGTTGGACCAACAAATGTAGCCTAGGAGGGCTAAACTGCTTCATCATGCTTGCTGTGTAAATTTCATGTGGTGACTTATTTCTCTATTTTACACTACTGTTCAGTGTTATTTAATCTTGTTTTATGCTTCTAATTCACCTAAAATCATCTACAATTCATGGAAAAACACCTCAATCCTTAAGCAAACTAATGAACTGATTATGCTTATGTTTTATAAACTTAAAATACACTTAGCACAACAAAACTAATACAATCATTTCAGATCAAGTAGCCTCCTGTAGGTTGGAGCCTATAGAAAATCAGTGGTGAGAGGGAGTTGGAGCTTGCCTTTGCATCACAAAAATAATAAGATGTGGTTTTCTCCCTTATGGGTTTCCACTTATATTTGTTGTTTATATGCCCGGTGATTCTGTATTTAATCTGCTTAATACTTGTTGCTCAAATATTGAGATTTTTATTTCATTATACATTAAGTTGATCATGAAATGAAGGTGTAAATAAGTTTAAAAGAAAGTTTAAAAGTACATAAATGTATTAAAATCATTCACCCCCCTCTCAATTTAACTAAGGGTTCAACACTTTACTAGCTTGATTTACATTTTGTGGTTCAATGGTGGATAATAGTGCTAGATAACTAGGAGATCCCACAAGTTTTATTCTTATTTGTACCCCATATTCCTTTTCTCCCAAAATTTGAGATTCTGGATGATTCTTTTGAACATACCTGGATGGAGCCTTTTCTTTATCTGATGTGTCTTTTTCTGATGCTTCATTAGTTTCTTCTTATATATCATTTTGATTTGATGTGGGAAAGAATTCATCATCATCATCATCCTCTTTTGTTGTTATTTCCTTTTTGGGAGCTGTGCATGCTTCATCAATCATAACATCAATACATTCAACAATTTTTTGAAGTATCTTATTATAGAATTTGTATCCTTTACTTATATAAGAGTAACCAAGAAGTATTACTTCATCTGATCTAGCTTCAAATTTACTGAGTTTTTCATTATTATTTTTGATGAAACATTTGCTTCCAAAATCTCTAAAGTGTTTCACAGTGGGAGAGTTACCATACCAGAGTTCATAAGGAGTTTTATCACTATTCACATGAACATGGTCATTGTTGAGAATATTTACAACGGTATGTGAAGCTTCACCCCAAAAGGTGTCCTGAGTTCCAGACTCATCAAGCATAGCATGAGCCATTTGCTGAACTGTTCTATTCATTCTTTCTGCCACACCATTTTTTTGAGGAGTTCCAGCTACATAAAATTGTATTTTTATGCCATTTTGTTCACAGAAATCAAAGAATTCATCCTATATGTATTCTCCTCCTCAGCCAGATCTGAGATATTTGATTTTTAGATATAATTCATTCTCAACTAATGATTTGAAGACCTTAAAATTTTCAAACGATTCATCTTTGTGCTTCAATAAACCGATCCAACACATTCTAGAAAATTCATCAATGAATAAGATATATTATTGTTCACCACGAGGTGACTTTTTCTTTACAGGTCCACACATAAGTATGCATAAGTTCAAGAGGCTTACTTGCTGATCCTTCTTTGGCGTCAAAATGAACTCTAGTTTGCTTACTGAATTGACATGACTTACATATGGTACTTTCTAGTAGGGTGATGTTGGGTAGACCACGAACAACTTTGAGCCTGGTTGATTTGATTATTTGAGAAAAGCTCAGATGTCCCAACCTTCTATGCCATAACCAATTTTCCACAGCTTTACCTAGATAACATTGTTCGTGGCCACCTTTCAATATATACAGATTGCTTGGTGTCCTTGTTCCTTTTGTTATGGTCTTTCTTGTGTCAAGTTTACGAACCACACATTCTTTTGATCGGGATACTACTTCATTTCCTTGGTCACACATTTGGCTAACATCAACAAGTTATGCTTTAAGCCACAAACATACATACCATTATGAACTTTAACCTTTTCTTTTAGAAAAACAAATCCTTTACCCTTAATGACAACAGGAGAGTAATTTCCAAAAGTGACATTATTTTCTTTTTCTAACGCATTGTATGAAATGAGTTTATCTTTATCACTTGTCATGTGTTTTGAACATCCTCTATCAATGTACCATTGATTTTCTTCTCCTTCTGCAAATAAAGCTATGCCACAACCTTCAAATTGTAAGTCCTTCTTTTTCCATACCTTAGAATTTCTAGATATTTGTTCTTTTAGCTGTAGTTTGCTCCTGCATTCGGATTCCCCATGTCCAAAGTTATTGCAAAAGGAACATTCAATTTCTTCTTTAAGAGGATCAAAATTGTTATAAGTATTCTTCTTGATTCCTGTCTCATTTCTTTGTTTTCTTGCTTCTCTAGTCGTGATGGTTTTGTATGCAACACATTGAGTAGCTCTGTGACCAAAATTATGACATGAGAAACATTGTCCATTAAAGAAGAAATTTCTGTGATCATAGAACCTTCTAGTGTTTTTTACCTTTTGACTGACGTTTTTGTTATTGTTCATCCTTGAATTAGAACGAACATGATTTACTTATGAATTGTCTTTGTTCTTCTGCTGAGTGATGAAACTTTGTTGACTGGCTTTTGCTGCATTTAGATAGCTTTTGGTTGTGGCTGAGGATTTTTCTATCTATGAAGATTCACCAATGTATCAGAGACCTGTCTTCATAAGAGGAGAGTGTTGAAACTTGATAATGTCATCTAAGGTTTTAGATCCTTTAGCAAATCTAAAATTTAGAGTTTTTACTTTCTCAGGTTCCTTTCTTAGGCTTACTATTTCACATTCTAACTTCTCATTATGCTTCTCTTTTTCTATGAGTTGATTATTTAGAGTATCTATGGTTATTTTGTTTTCTTCCAAGCATATTTTGAGTTGAGTGATTTCTACAAAGAAATAATTTTCTTCTAAAGCACCCATAAAAGTATCTTTAGATTCATTAGTGTCTTTTTCAAAATCCATAAGTAGTTTAAGATGTTGATAAGATTCTCCTTCTTCACTATTTGACAAGCCATCACTATACTCATGAGTATAATAAATTTTCCTATTGTCAAATAGTCTTCTATTACCTTTTTCTATATCACTTCCCTTTTCATGGTTATCTTTATGAGGACATTTAGCAACATAATGACCCACGCTTCCACAAGAAAAACATTTGAAGGGAAGCTTACCTCTGAACCTTCCGGTGCTAAGTTGAATTTTCTTTACAAAATTTACCTCATCTTCTTTTGATACTTACCCCGATTACTTTTGTTCTTCCTTTTCCTTTATTTTCACAATATCTTTAAATGCGACTTCTCTGACTTCAGATATACCTCCTTTTCTCATTTCAAAAGTAGTCAGGATCCCATGAAGTTGAACAACAATAAGAGTCTACAAATATTGCTTCTCTTCAATAGCAGACACTTTTGACTCGAATTTAGGAGTTAGAGATCTTAATATTTTCTCTAATAAAGTTTTGTATTTTATGTCTTCACCCATATTTATCATACAATTTACGATCTCATTTAGAAGTAGAAAGAAACTAGCAATACTTTCATTATGACGCATTCCGAGATTTTCATCTTGAATTATGAGAGATTGGAGTGTAACACTTTTTTACCTTGGCTTCACCTTCATATCTTAGAATGATTTTGTCCCATATATCTTTTGTTGTATCTAACTTCATAACCTTGACAAATTATGATTCGGTCAAGCTTCCCAATAATGCATCGACAACTTTTGCATTGGTTTCATAGTACTTCTTTACTGTTGGATATTTGGGAACTGCAGCTGGATATTGGTAACCTTCTTCAAAAATTTCCAAAACATCTGCTCCAAGATACTGAAGATAGGATCTTGTTCATGTCTTTCATAAGATTAAATTGTTTCCATTGAACAGTGGTGGTATGATAAATGTTGTTCCATCTTTATTTCTCATCTTGGTAGATCTTCCTTCAAGCGATAAATCTTCTTCCGAAGGACCTGCTCTAATACCAATTGTTGGGAAATTTACTGAGAGAGGGAGGGGGGGGGGTGAATCAATATTTAAAAACTCACAATAAATTTTCTTTTCTTTACTGATTTCTATACGCAACTTTGATTAATCTGACTAGCGTATGTATGCGACTTTATTTAAGGAAATTTGTGTATGCACAGTAAACTATTATTCAGATAAATCTTCAAAAACATTATTGAGACTACTGCATCATTCAGTCATCAACCATTTAGTAAGAAATAAACATGTGCAGTAAGAACAAAATAAATCATCACACATAAGAAACACACATGAACACCATGATTTAAGGTGGAAACCTAATGTGGGTGAAAACCACCATTGTTTTCATCTCTGTTTTCAATATTTATTATATGGAAAAATACTTACAATATTGTACTGGCACAGACTCATACCAGCACGCAGGCACCCACCTGCAGAAGGCTGCTACCGTCTCTGGTTCTCCAGCTACTACTGGAAGGGAGCTTCAACCCATTTATCTCGTTTACCAGCCACCACTGGAAGGGAGCTACAACTCTCTGAATTGAACATAATATCCTACTAGTAAGAAGCTTCGACTTCCTCACTGAAAGCTCCAACCCTCAACACCACCATAGACCAAGTTTCATAAATTTTCACACTGGATCCAACAAATTTTAATTAAACACAACTTGTAGATAAACTAAAGTAAACATTAACCCAATTCGAACAAAACATTGAGATCACTATAACCAAAACATAGAACTAAACCCAAAATTTTGCATCAATACACAAAATCAACCGCAACCCTGATCATTCATAAGAAAAATGTATACGCTACTTTACTTATGACAACCCGTGTGTATACGCACTTTTCTGCGGAGAAACCTGCGTATAGATCATCTCAATATATTAATTTTAGATTTCAGAATTGATCAGATATATTTAGAAATATTTTGTCAGTTTTACAAAGCCCTCATATAATTAGCAACATCAATCATTTTTCACTCAACCAATCATTGATCTTTAATCATAATCAACTAACAACATAATCAATACTCAAACAACCCAGATATATATGAAGACATCATTGACATATAACAAAAACACAAAAAAATTGATCAGACATTTCCTTCAGCATTCTGCATCAAAACCCTGGCTTGCATATGTGCCTTCAATAAGACATATCCATGATTATACGTGCTTTTTACAAAACCAAATTGCATATATATGTCAGTATTTTTATTGAATATATACGCGCCTCTGCAGAACCGAACCCACGTGTATACGCACATTCCTTGAGTCAAACCTGCATATAGATCTATAAATAATTCAAGATTGCATAATACTTTAGAACTACAAACTTACTCAGATCATACCCTTCACTACAACAAACATGCCCTAGAACACAGATCTAAACAAATCCTAAACAGATCATGCAAATACATAGTCATTTCAGGTCTAAATATCCTGATCCATCATTGTATTCATGAGTGCATCATAATATTAGATCTATCTATTGATTATAGCCCATTTCATGAAGATATACTTTAGATTGAAGTATTCATTCAATTCACATATTCATGCACACTTAACACTATGATCTTCACCTCCATATATAGTTTGAGCCTTAGCCAATACCATGAGCCAAAACTACACAAGTGTCAATGGTATTCTTGGACGAGATCAAATAACCGTTACTGCGCTCAATATTGTGGGTTGATACCATGGTAAAGACCCTTGGTATTATAAAATTAGAGTGCTAGATCATATACGACTTTGCTTCTTCGTACTCGCGTGTATACGTGACTTTGCCTTTACTAACTCACGTATAATTCTTCAAATATGTACTTTATCCATCTTATGATTATGATATGCAAAGCTTATCTCCCATCATTTTAACATTCTATTCCATCACTTTTTCACCTCTGAGCTTGTCTAGAAACCATATACTTGGTCTTTTACAAGTGGGTTGCCATCAAGGACAACACATGCATCATAATTACAACATGATACATGGGCACAACAATAACAATAGGGGGCTACACTAACAATAAAAATAAAGGAATACAATAGTATTATAGGGACCTAACATGCCCCTCTCCTTCAAAAAAGTGTTGTCCTCAATGCTTGAGTAGTTCTTGATGCTTCTGTATAAAATTATCATCCTCCCATGTGGAATCTTCAGAGGGTAAGTTCTTCCACTTAATGAGATACTCTGAAATTAATCGATTCTGTAGTTGTCAGGTTCTTGTTTCCGTGACTCTTATAGGATCAAATATGATTTTTCCTTCTTCGTCAAGTTTTGGTAACACTGTTTTAACTAGGATATTGTCACCGATAACCTTCCTTAAGCATGAAACATGGAAAACAAGGTGTACTCGATAAGATGCAATCAACTCCAATTTGTATGCCATAGTACTAATCTTTTGCAACACCTTTTAGGCACCATTATAGTTGGGTTATAATTTATTATCCTTCTTAGCTTGCTTGAGGGACATTTGTTTGTATGGTTTTATCCTTAAAAATACCATGTCACCTACATCAAAACTTCTTTCATTGCGATGTTGATATGCCTGTTGTTTCATTCGATTCTGCGCCAGAGTGAGGTTATCCTTTAAGAGTTGGATAAATTGTTGTCGATGCTCGATGTGATCTTCCATTGCTTGAACCTCATAATTTTCTCTTAAATATGATGTGATGGATGGTGGATAATATCCATAAAGTGCCATAAATGTTGAGAATGCAGCAAGATGATGGAGCTTAGTGAAATGAAGTCGCCTTCACTAAGTGGGCCCGCAGGCAAATTCTGGCGCAAAGTCTATTTTTAGACTATGTCTATGTTTAGACATACGGAGCATAATTTGGGAATTCTACTTGGAGATTCTTAAAGTATGCGACATGTCGGTAAAAATAGATGAGACCCTTATTTTTAGGACCCGGGCTATTTTTAGACTGATCTCCTAAAAATATGGAAGTCAAATATCATTTACCCTTAATAATATTTTGACTATAAACAGCAGTTTACTCTCTTGGCGCACTTCAGTTTGAGTCATGGAGGTGGCTCATGCAACTGACACAAGGAATCACGTGGTTCTTAGGGTTTGATGGCATCTTGCATGGTTGGCTTCAGTTAGACTTCAGTGGCAGGAGTTTTGGAGGAGTTAACGGGACAGATAGTGGAGTTGTGTTCTGTTTGTTTTAGTTGAACTAGTTGGGATTAGTTAACTAACTAATAAACTAGATATGAGTGGATTAAATTAAATAATATTTAATTTACTAAATATTAACTCATTAGTCAACTCAAGAACACTTCAGTTCACTACAGTGCATGATCAGTTCAGTGGAGACCAGTGGAAGAGGTAGATGAAAGGGTGAGTAAAGCTATTAGTTGGTAGATTGGTTTTGCATGAGATTTGCATTACACTTGGAGGAATTGTCCATGACAATTGCGCAGTCAAGGCAAGGGGATTCGAACCTTGAACCTCTTCATATACAGGCCATGATTGCGCAATAGAGGCAAGGCAGTTAGTGGTGTGTTTTGAACCCGAGACTTGTTCAAAACCAAGCTAGATTGTGAGTAACTTCATGAGAGAGTACTGAGTACTTGTGAGGAGTATTGTACTTGTTTGGTTACTTGATTTATCCATTATAATATACACAATAGCTGCGGGGTTTTCAGCTATAGGCTTTCCCCATACATACTGAGTTAATGTGTGATTGATTTGATGTGAGATTGCTTATGTTATTTCCGCATGTGACAATTAATTGTAGAAGAGATTATGTGTTATGCATGCAATTCGAAATTGATGTGTAATCGGGTTAATCTCCATTGAATAAGTGATTTATTCAGCTAATTTCTACATGGTATCGGAGCAAGATTAATTGTCGAAGTCTATTACGGTGATTGCAAACTTATTTCCTCGGACAGAGTCTGCATACGGGCCAGGAAGCCTCCGGATTCATCTTTCTTCGGAAAGTGAAAGGTTTGGTAAAAGCCCCTTGCAGTCAATCTCTGATTTGGAAATAATTTGTTTTCAAGTATAGATTGGAAGCGATAGAGCTTGGAGTTTGGAATTCGAATTTTGCAGAAGGTTGGTTTTCTTGGTGCCGGTGTTGAAGATGTCTTCTTTCAACGGTTTGCGACTCGAATATGCTCTTGAAGGCAGTTCGAATTATGTTGCATGGAAGGATCGCATGGAAGCAGTGTTAGAAGATAATGGTCTGAAGGAGTTCGTAGATACGGATGTCCCAAAGCCCACTGATGCGGCTTTAGTCGATGCATGGCAAAAGAAGATAGCGAAATGTCGAAGGATCCTGTTGGAGGGCGTCAAGGATCATATTGTATCCAGCCTGCATGGAAAGGCTACTCCATATTTAATGTGGAAAGCTTTGACGGATCTATTCCAGAGTAAGAGCAACCAAAGGAAGCTGGCGCTCAAAGATAAGCTCGGGAACATCAAGATGGAGAAGGGCGACAGTATCGCCAAATACCTCACGAAGTTCACTCAGTGCAGAGATGAGCTGGGAAGTGTGGGGGTGACTGTCGAAGACGAGGACATGGTCGAACTGGCTCTCCTTGGTCTTCCGAAGGCTTGGCACTCATATCAAGATAGTGTCAATGGTCGGGAGAAGCTGTCGGGATGGGAGCGCCTTTGGGCGGATCTCATGCAGGAGGAGATAAGGAGGACTACTCGAGATGGATCTTCATCGAAGGGAGCTGATGAAGAAAACTGCGCTTTGGTTGCCAAAGCAAAGAAGGGGAAGGGTAAGAAAACCTCTCATTCTGGTGCAAAGGGCAAGAAGCAGGATATGGCGAAATTGAAGTGTTTTCACTGCCATGATCACGGACATTATGCTACCAATTGTCCAAAGAAGAAGAAGAACAAGCAAGCGGGAAGATCTGCAGATGGAGAAGCTTTGGCTTCACAATTCGAGCTTGACTTTTCACTGATTGCATGCTTGGTTTCAAGTGTGATGGGATCGGTGTGGTTCTTGGACAGCGGTGCGTCATTTCATATGACGGGAGATCGGGAGTTGTTCTCAGATCCGGAGGACAAGGATTTGGGTATGCACATCGAGATGGGCGATGACGGTAGATACAGTGCGACTGGTATCGGTACCGTATCCTTTCAGAGGGAGTCTGGTAAACCCTTTGTCTTAAAGGATGTCATGCATGTACTTGGATTGAAGAAGAACCTGATTTCAGTAGCGATGTTGGAGGATAAGGGTTATGATGTGGTCTTCAGCGAAGGAAAAGCCTTCCTGCGCAGTAAGACTACTGGAGAGACCCGGAAGATAGGGGTTCGAACTCAGAACCTTTATCAGTTGCAGGTAGATGACTACGCAGCTATGGCATGCAAGGCGGGAGAAGTGGTGAGCCGAGATGATGAGGGCGAACTATGGCACAGGAGATTGGGCCATCTTCACCATGGAGCTTTGAAGATTCTGCAGCAGATTTCTACTGGACTTCCTAAAGGCACTCTTGCGCAGTCAGATCAGTGCAAGGGGTGTACTTTAGGGAAGTATGTGAAAGCCACCTTTCACGAGAAGGATAGTCGCGCCATGACGATCCTTGAGAGAGTTCACACAGACGTGTGTGGTCCTTTCTCAGTTGCTTCGACAGCAAAGCACAAGTATTATGTGATCTTTGTTGATGATTTCTCTCGAAAGTGCTGGATCTTCTTCATGCCGAAGAAGAGCGATACATTCGCGAAGTTCTGTGAGTTTAAAGCACTGGTCGAGAAGGAGTCGGGGAAGAAGGTGATTGCTCTAAGGAGTGATAGCGGTGGTGAATTCATCTCGGCTGAATTCAAGGAGTTCTGCAGCGCAGAAGGGATTCGGAGAGAGCTCATCGCACCCCATAACCCACAGCAGAACGGGGTGGCTGAGCGGAAGAACAGAACGATCGTGGGTGCTGCACGGGCGATGTTGCATGATCAGAGCCTACCCCTTCACTTGTGGGCTGAGGCATGCAATACAGCAGTGTATGTGCAGAACCGTTGTCCTCACAAGGTTCTTGGCATGAGTACACCAGAGGAGGCTTATTCTGGCAAGAGGCCTGATATTTCCCATTTGCGGATTTTCGGTTCTCCTGTCTACATGTATGTGACGAAGGATGCGAGAAGGAAGCTGGATCCAACTGCTGAGGTTGGAATATTTGTGGGGTACACTGATACACCTCACAACTATCGGGTGTATATGTCAGACAGTCGAAAGACTGTTGTGCGACGGGATATAAAATTTCAGGAGGAGAAAGCCATGGAGTGTTCGCTTGAGAGGGAGCTACACTTGCATGCAGATGAGGAGCTGTTAGTTCCTAAGGAGGAGCTTCCGGATGTGGATCAGCCACAAGAGGAGGTTCAGGAGGTGGGAGAAACCACCCAGGCAGCGCCAACCATCAGAGGGCGCATGCGCACTACAGAAGCTGAGCGACTGGCTCGGGATGCAGAGAAGGTTGTAGGACCACCTACAGCACAGCGCAGACAGAGACAGTCACCGGATCGGTACACTGGATACATGGCTCTTATGAGTCGATGTGTTGTGACAGAGCCATCCTCTTTTGAGGAAGCTGTGGAGGAACCCGCATGGGTTGATGCCATGATCGAAGAATATGATTCGATCATCAGGAACAGTGCATGGGAGATTGTCCCAAGACCGGTTGGGAAATCAGTTGTAGGTTCGTGATGGATCTACAAGGTGAAGCAGGCGGCTGACGGGAGTGTGGAGAAGTACAAGGCGAGATTTGTCGCCCGTGGCTTCTCACAGATCGAGGGGATTGACTATGAGGAGACTTTTGCACCTGTCGCAAGGTACTCTTCCATACGGACGATCCTTGCTCTCTCAGCGCAGATGGGGTGGCACATTCATCGGATGGATGTGAAGACTGCGTTCCTCAATGGAGTTATTGAGGAAGAGGTGTACATAGAGCAGCCTGAAGGTTTTGAGATCTTCAGCAGTGAGTCGCATGTGTGCCGACTCAAGAGAGCACTGTAGGGGCTGAAGCAAGCACCTCGTGCTTGGTACACTCGGATAGACAGCTACTTCACCGGGCTTGGATTCTCCAAGAGTGAGGCGGATCCAAACCTGTACCGGATTGTGGTGGAGGGGAAGCTGTTGATCATCGTACTGTATGTAGATGATCTGATTTTGACTGGCGATGAGCAGTTGATACTTTCATGCAAGGAGGATCTTGCACGAGAGTTTGAGATGAAGGACTTGGGCATCCTTCATTATTTCCTGGGATTGGAGATTTGGCAGCGCAGCGGAGGACTGTTTGTTTCTCGGGGCAAGTATGCCCGGGAGATTCTGGAGAGGTTCAACATGCAAGGCTGCAAGCCTGTTGACACTCCTCTTCCTGGTGGTTGGAGGAAGGAGGATGCTACTTCAGCGGAGGTAGTGGATGCCACTGTCTATCGACAGTTGGTGGGGTCGCTTATGTATCTGGTCAATACACGACCCGATATATGCTATGCAGTTAACCGGCTTTCGCAAGCTATGGTTAAGCCTACCAAGCTCTTTTGGAAGGCAGGCAAGCATGTATTGCGCTATATTAGAGGCACATCGGGATATGGTTCATGGTACAGACAGGAGGATCAGTTGAGGTGGCATGGCTTCACGGATTGGTATCATCATATCAGAGATTGTGTTCAGCGGAGAATCAGGATGCCGACATCCTGACGAAGGCGCTCACCAGGAGCAAGTTCGAATTCCACAGAGGCAGGATAGGGGTTGCAGATAATCCATATCTTGCTGAGAGGGAGTGTTGAGAATGCGGCAAGATGATGGAGCTTAGTGAAATGAAGTCGCCTTCACTAAGTGGGCCCGCAGGCAAATTCTGGCGCAAAGTCTATTTTTAGACTATGTCTATTTTTAGACATACGGAGCATAATTTTGGAATTCTACTTGGAGATTCTTAAAGTATGCGACATGTCGGTAAAAATAGATGAGACCCTTATTTTTAGGACCCAGGCTATTTTTAGACTGATCTCCTAAAAATATGGAAGTCAAATATTATTTACCCTTAATAATATTTTGACTATAAACAGCAGTTTACTCTCTTGGCGCACTTCAGTTTGAGTCATGGAGGTGGCTCATGCAACTGACACAAGGAATCACGTGGTTCCTAGGGTTTGATGGAATCTTGCATGGTTGGCTTCAGTTAGACTTCAGTGGCAGAAGTTTTGGAGGAGTTAACGGGACAGATAGTGGAGTTGTGTTGTGTTTGTTTTAGTTGAACTAGTTGGGATTAGTTAACTAACTAATCAACTAGATATGAGGGGAGTAAATTAAATAATATTTAATTTACTAAATATTAACTCATTAGTCAACTCAAGAACACTTGATTCACTGCGATTACATGATCGGTTCGGTGGGAGACCGGTGGAAGAGTAGATGAAAGGGTAGATGATAGAAGCTATCGGTTAGTGAGATTGGTTTAGCATGAATTTGCATTACACTTGGAGGAATTGTCCATGACAATTGCGCAGTCAAGGCAAGGGGATTCGAACCTTGAACCTCTTCATATACAGGCCATGATTGCGCAATAGAGGCAAGGCGGTTAGTGGTGTGTTTTGAACCCGAGACTTGTTCAAAACCAAGCTAGATTGTGAGTAACTTCATGAGAGAGTACTGAGTACTTGTGAGGAGTATTGTACTTTATTGGTTACTTGATTTCTCCATTATAATATACACAATAGCTGCGGGGTTTTCAGCTATAGGCTTTCCCCATACATTTTGAGTTAATGTGTGATTGAATTGATGTGAGATTGCTTCTGTTATTTCCACATGTGACAATTAATTGTAGAAGAAGGTTATGTGTTATGTATGCAATTCGAAATTGATATATGACCGGGTTAATCTTCAGTGAATAAGTGATTTATTCAGCTAATTTCTACAATAAATGGGGTAATTTTTGCTGCAGTATGGAAGGAAGTGTTATACCACCATTCAGCTAGAGGTAACCACTTGGCCCATTGTGTTTATTTATCGGATACAAAGCAACGAAAATATCCTTCCAAACATTTGTTCACTATCTCAATTTTCCCGTCATATTGAGGACGATAAGATGAGCTATGAGCTGATTTAGTACAAAGACAAAAAAATAATTCTGTCCAAAAATTTCCAGTGAAAATGGGTTCTATATCACTTGCAATAATCTTTGGGCTTCTATGTAGCTTTTGAATTGTTTCCATAAATGCAGTAGAAATTTCATTGGATTTAAAAGGATGAGATAATGAACAAAAGTGTGCATACTTGGTAATTCTATCAGCTACCATCGTGATGACACTCTTTCCTTCAAACTTGGGTAAACCTGTGATAAAATCCATTGAGACCTCCTCCCAATGCTAACTTGGAATGGCTAAAGCTTGTAACAGACTCGGGGTATTAATTGTCTCAACTTTATTTTGTTGGAAAACCAAACATTCTGTGACAAACTTCTGAATATCAGATTTAAGGCCATCCAAAAAAGATTCCTTCTTAACCATGTGGTAAGTTTTTTAAAAATCGCGAGTGCCCTCCTAAGGGGGAGGTGTGCAATTCTAAAATTATATTTTTCTTGAGTTTGGAATTCTTATAAATATACCATAATGAATCAATTTTCCAGTTAAATGTCTCAAATGTACTGGGATATTGCTGCAACTTTTGAATGGGTGTCCACACCTCTTCGTCATTCTTCCATTCATCCATTGCTTCGGTTATCCAATCGGGTTGGATAATAGAAATGGCATAAAGAAATGGTTCCACATCCTCATCCTTTCTTAAGAGTGCATCTGCAATAACATTTTTCTTCCCTTTTTGTAGATGATTTCAAAGTCATAACCCAATATCTTTGTGACCCATTTTTATTGCTCTTCTAAGGAAATTATTTGTTCAAAAAACTATTTAAGACTATCATGATTTATTTTTACCTTGAAGTGTCTTCCAATTAATTAAGGTTTTCATTGCTTTAGCACGTATTATTTAAAACATTTCCATCTCATAAGTAGTTGTGTAAATACCTTCCTTTGATTGGACGGATTTCAAATGAAATGTGTCTTCCTTCTTGCATTAATACAACACCAATTCCATTTCTTGAGGCATCACATTCCACAATAAAGGTTTTTTTAAAGTGTGTCGTTGCTAAGACCGATGTTTGTAAAATTCCTATTTAAGATTTTCAAAGGCCTTAGTTACTTATGGAGTCCAAGAAAATGAATCTTTGTTTAGTAATGTTTTTATAGGTGTCACTATTCTCCCATAATTCTTAGCAAACTTGTGATAATACCCCGAAACCCGAGAAATCCTCGAAGATGCTTTATGGTTGTGGTGATTTTCCATTCCTTAATGGATTTAATTTTGTTAGGGTCTACCTTAACACCCTCATGAGATACAATATGACCCAAATATTCCACCTCCTATACTCCAAAGAAAAATTTGGAGGTTTTTTTCATATAATTGTTTCTTCTTCAATAGTTTGAGCACTCTGTCAACATGTTGAACATGATCTTTTTAGGACATGTTGTATATTAGTATATCATCAAAAAATACTAACAAAATTTTTCTAAGGAAGGGTTTGAAAATGGGATTCGTGAAAACTTGTGTTAATGCCTAATCTACCTTAGGCTGAGAAAGGTAGGATCTAGGATAACATCATACCACGCTTAACTTGGTAGCTAGCCCTACCAGGTTGGGAGAGGGCTCTCTCCTTGTCAATCTCGGAAAATATGGCCAATGAAAGCTTGAGATGACTGATGTGATGAATGATTTTAGGCTAGGTATGTGTAAAGAGGTGTTTTATTGAATTTGATGATGTTTTTTTGGCTCAAACGTGAAAGGAAGATTTGGGCCTGGGGAATGAGGCTCAGTTTTGCAGAGATCTCTATGGGGCAAGGTAGGCAAGTGATTTGGTACTTCAATTTGAGTGAGATGAAAAGGTTTTAGATAGATGAGGAGTTGAAAAGGGCATGAATAACTCAGGGATCCTTTTCAATCAGCTGAAAACATAGATAGCTAAACAAACCCAAGGTAGAGCACTACACTTTCAATGTATTCTACCTTTATGTTTGTTTGATTTAGTTAAGATGAAATAAAGAGAGATATGGCATACATAAAACACATGTAGACTTACAATTACAGAAGAAAACACAATACCAAAGCAAGATGCCACTTGAATCCCATAAAGTGCTGCAAACCACTGGTCTATTCCTTAGCCAAACTGCTGAAATGAGTATACAATAAGCTCCAAGCTTTCCCAAAAATCCAACCATGCTAATGACTGAAAAAACATAAGATATAGGCAAAAAACAACTCATCCTAGCCTCTAGGGGTCGAGCTCATGAGTTTAGGAGCTGTTCCAATAAATTCTAAACTGAGAACTAAAAAGTAGGTAGTGGAACAACTTGCTTCTAAAAACTAGGGAACTGATTCATTCAGTTGCAAACTACCTTTTCATGGATGAATCTACCTCTATGAGTGAAAATTTAGCATAATTACATCAAGATCCATCAAGTCACATTAAATTACATCATGAGTTTGACAATTAGAAGGAGAAAAGTCAATCTGTGAAGAAACTAGGCGAAAAACAAAGTTTTTTTGGCCAAAATGAGCAAAATTCCTCCAATGCGCCGCGCTGATTTCCCTATGCGTAGCGCCTTTTTGCAGCTGATTTTGGAGACCTTCCCGGTGTCCAAATTTTCTCCTAGTGGGCTTGTTGGAAAGGTATGCCTGTATAATTTCCATCACAAGTGGAATTTTTGAATTTGGCCTCCATTTTCCCCTCCACAACTGAGTTCTTCCAAGACTGCTTCCTGTGTGTCAAAAAAGGGGCAGAAAGGTCATTTTTGGGGTGTTTTTGACCTTTTTGGAAGCCCAAAACCTGTCAAAATTTCTTGGCCATTTGTGAGAATTCATATTTTCTCATGAAAAATCCAAATATGCTGAGTTTTCCTCAAAAGGATGCCTTCATCAAAAGCGAGCACTAGGTGGCGCGGGGCATTGGGCAGAAAAACCTATGTTTTGGCCCAAAAATTCCAAAAATGCAAAAAGTGTCCCAAATTTTTTGAAATTTGGGCTGAGTGTTCTCCATCAAGTGTTGTGTTGGGCCAAGGAAGCCTCAGCCAAGGTCTAAAGTCTATATTGCTCTTTTCGCCTCCTCGATGCCTTCTTCAACTTGGCCTTCAAAATCTTGATTCTTGCTTTTCACACCATATTTATTGACAAGTAGTGGTATGCCATGTTTTTCTCGTTGTTGGCCTTCTCTAGCATCTTTTCCCAAGTGCAATTTTGTTAACTCAAGCCAATATTCCCGGTCATGTTCTATCTCTTGCTCATACCCATGATCACCGTCTCTTTCCATTGTGTTCCTTTGGTTTTGAAAAATGTGGTTGTACATGGATGGTTTTGTGGATAACAATGTGAAAATATGGTGGAGGAATGAAATGGGTAGAGTGTATGGAAGAGAGTGTAAAAATGTATGTGTGAATGGAGTTTAGGGATGGGAGTAAGAGTTTTAGGGATGTGAGTAGGGTTTAGGGAGTGTAGGGTTTGGGAAATTATATGCGGAGAAGGAGATTAAGGGGAAAATGTATGAGGGGAGTGGGATTAGGGATTTAGGGTTAGTTGATTAGGGATATGGGAAATGTGGAATGGGTAGATGAGAATGTAAAGAGAGGGAGAAAATGATCGAGCTAATGAAGGAGTGAGGGAGTGAGAAATGGCTAGGAGTGGAATTAGCAGCAAGAAATACAACTCATAAATCCTATGCAATTGTTTTTTGACAAAAAATGCAAGGAGGTAGGGTTTTAATTTTTATCCATTAAATCACCATAAGCACCAAGAGAAATTCATTCATTGGTCATGGAGGGATGTTAAATTACTTGGGAAATGAAGAATTTAGCAATTTGAGAGTCTTTGGAGGAATATTTGAATGGATTTCAGGCTTTTTAGCCCAATGCGCTGCGCCATCTCAATGCGTAGCGCCAGTTCATTTTTTACACTGCAGAGCGCTGCCCAATGCGCCGCGCCATCTCAATGCGTAGCGCCTTTTTGTAGGAGAATATTGGAGGCCTTCTCGGTGTCCAAATTGGGTGCAAGATAGCTCGTTGGAAATCTTATTGAGCTACTTTCCAACCCAACTGGAATTTTTCAATTTGGATTTCATTTGCCTTGTCAAAAATCAAATCTCCCAAGACTGGTCAAAATGTGCAAAATGAGGCTGCCTCAAGGCAGAGTGCTGTTGCAGTCAACTTTTGAAGGTCTTCCTCAACCCCAAATTGAGCTCATGATAGCTCATTGGAAATATCTTTGTGTCTAGTTATCATTTGAATTATCAAGAAATTCATTAGGCCAACCAAGATAGGAGAAATATTGATTTTCCCAAGGTCATTTCAGAGGTGCATCAATTCTCCTGAGGCAACTGTATTTTTGAAATTTCTCTAAAACCATGACACCTGTGTAAAACGTGAAGGAGGTTTTTCTTCCTTGGCCTATTTTGGATAAAAACCTCTCTCATTTTTCCCAAATTCATTTTGTATTGCTCAGAAACACCATTGGAGTAAAACCTATCCCGATGTGTGGAACAAGGGATTTGTCGAAATGAAGTGAAATGAAGGGGATAAGGGGCTTCTAAATTCTTGAGAAAATTTTTGGAAGTAGGGAGGGATGTTAGGAAGCAGGAAAAAGTGGAATTTCAAATATTGAGTGAGGGGAAGGGGTCCAAAAGGGAAAAGCACAGGCCTAGCTTAGAAAATTGCCACGTTGTAGCAAGAAACTAGGGTTTGTGCAAAAATGAGGAATTTGGGGGATCTCAGTGATGGGAAGTGTTTAATAAGGTACATTAAGGATAGGGGAAGGTATATGAACATCAGGATACAAGTTTTGCTGATGATTTGACCATCCAAGAGAAATTACCTTCAAAACCCTAGGAGAGGGAAATGAACCTTACCTAGGCACAACTGAAGCATGAACAAGGTGTAAAATGACCCATTGGAACCTGACATGATGATGAAAACCTCTGAATGATGGTACACTCATCTGAATGGTGACATGGACCGACATTTGGACAACTTTGAAAGGAGTGTTAGCAAACCCTAGACCTAATACTTAGTGACCAAATTTTGCTTGAAGACTCACTGAAATGACAAAATTTGACCTTGACACCTTAAAATCACTTTGTAGGAGCATGTTTGATCACTGGAGAAAGGCTGAAAAGACTGACACTAACAACTTGAAATGTGGAATGTGTATTAGTGAGGCCAAAAGGCATTGCAAAAAATTCATAATGACCCTCATGAGTTTTGAAAATTGTTTTTGGAATGTCTTCAATCTTCATTCTAATTTGATGATATCCTAAACGAAGAACCAACTTGGTGAAGTAAATTGTTCCATGTAATTCATCCAAAAATTCATCAATGGTAGAAATGGGACATTTATCTTTAATAGTGAGATTGTTGAGCTCCCTATAATTCGGACACATATGCCATGATCCATCCTTCTTGTGCACCAATACTACTGGAGTAGAGAAATAACTTTGACTAGGTTGAATTATACTAGCTTCTAGCATTTCTACAACCATACATTCAATTTCACTCTTTTGGGCATAAGGATATATGTAAGGTCTAATGTCTGGAGAAGCACTTCTTGGAATCAAATGAATAGCATGATCATGATCACGAACAGGTGGGAGGCCTTTAGGAGTCTCAAATACCTTGGAATGATTGTCCAAGGCTTTTTGGAAATCTAGAGAAATAGATGTTTTTGATGTTTGAACCTCCAGTGAGCATAATTGTGAAATTACGCCTCGTTTTTATTTATTCAAAGTATTTCTCATGCCATTAGAGGTTATTATGTTTCTTGCTTTCCATGTGATACCCCTTAATTCAAATTCCTTTCCTTGCCAAAAACAATTCAAGAAAATTTCTTGAAAATTAAAAGCTATCATCCCTAAAGATTGTAACCATTGGACTCCTAGTACAACATCAGCACCACCCATTGGAATGGAAAGCATTAGACTATTCAATACATATTACCCCATGGTTAGCTTGATATTATGGCACTTTCTAGAGAAATTTATAGTTCCTCCATTTGCAACCATCACTTGACACTTCAATGCTTGATATATGAAGCAATTCAATTCCTTCACTATATTACAATGAATAAAATTATGGGTACTAACTGAATCAATCAACACTATTAACTTTTTATGCTTGATATATCCTTGTATATTGAGAGTTTGAGGAGTGGTAATTCCCGCCAAAGCATTACAAGCTATGGTCAGATTCATTTCTTCTTTCTATGGGGTTGGTTCCTAGTGTATATCCTCCTCTTTTGATGTTTCTTGTTCCTTTTCTTCCTCCTCTTCACAATATATGTAGAATAATTTCTTCTCATCACACTTATGACCTTTAGTGCATTTGTTATCACAACTGTAAAAATTCCATTTTTCTCTTTTTTCCTCCAATTGTTGTGGCATTAACATTGTAGGTTGTGGAAGGCTAGGAGCAACAACACTTCCATCTTTGTAGTTGTGAGTGATAGAATTACTTATTTCCATAATTTTGCTTTCAAATTTTCTTGCCACCCTAAATGCCTTTTATAATGAATTAGGTTCCCAAAGGCGAACCTCATGTTGGATTTTATCTTTCAAATTCCCTATGATGACATCAATCCGATATTCCTCTGGAATATCAATTACCCTAATATTCAATTTTTGGAAGTCCTCAATGTGCTCCGCCATTGAACCCTTTTGTTTGAGATTTATCAATTGGATAAAGAAGGTGTTGCTCTTTGTATCCTCATAATGTGCTATAATTTCCTTCGTAAAAATTGACCAAGTGACAATTGTTTTATGAGAACAAAGCCATCGATACCATACAGATTGATTGGGTTCTAAATATAAAGTTGCAATGCGTACCTTTTGTGTGTGTTGCACATCATGAAGATCAAAATATTGCTCCATCTATAGTATCCATGTTACCGAATCCTTGCCATCAAACTTCCTCATATCGATATTTGGAAAGTGGTGGGTCTTAAACCCAACATTGGAGTCTCTAAAATCAAAATTCATATTCCTTTTATCCTCATCATTATTTTCATGGATTGTCACCATTGGGAAGCCTTTCTTGTAACAACTTTGTCAATCCTTCCATATTGACATTCATCATTGCTTCCATGTTTGCTTTTAAACCATCCTTCAAATCTTCCATGTGTAGTTTTAAAACATCCTTCAAAACTTCCATGTCCCTTTTAAGTTCATATTTGGTTGCTCTTTGTGAGAGCAAAATTTGTTTCACTTGGTTCCATAATTTTGATATATCATGTTGCGGTTATTCCTCTTCATTAGTTAGAGTAGATATTTTTGATGGCTTAATGGGTGTATAATTATTTTGTTTGGGAGGAATTTTAGAACCAAATATTGATATCTATGCTTCAATATTCCCCTTGAATCACACATTTTCCTTGCTTTTTAGGAGCTCGATATTGAAGTTGTTGTATCTTTGTAATTTCAGATATCCAAGTTCTGAAATTATGTCCTATAGTAGCCCTCTCAGTCTTCTTTCCAACCCCACTAGTCATACCAATATTGGATTCTTCAAGAAAAAGGTATTCCCAATCGCCCACGATGACTTCATTATAGACTGGTTCAGTAGAGAGAACTTGTATGGAGTGCCACGTGTCACTGTTTTGACCTTCGACCCTAAAAATGATATACAAAAAACTACAGTCCATCCAATTTTAGTCACTTTTTATGAAATTCAAATATGATGCTCAGAGATAAAGTTATGATGAAATTCCCTAGGTCACATGTTTTAGATGGAGTTATGGAGCCTACAAAAACCTTAACTTCCTCGAATCATATATCTAAAAATATAGTGAAAAAATATTTGAAATTCATACACGAGGTTCACCAATATTTTGGCTCCACATGGTTGTAATTCCAGCTTGCGAATCTTCATAGAAAAGAATTTATATGAAAATTCCAAGATGCCCTGTTTGAAGAAGCAAAACCCTAGAGTCCAAATCTCTAATACCAAATTTTATGCAACCATCTCACAAATAGAAGAAAATATAGATCATCAACTTAAAAATTAGCCTCTTTTAGGAGGAAACCTCCTTTACATTACATAAATGAATTGTTGGATGATTCAAATTATAAGACCTCCTTGGTATATATGGGAGTCTAAGGGGTCATAATATAATCAGAGCCTACATAAAAATAATAATGTAAGGGCACAACAGTAAAAATAGTGGGATTCTATGGGGCAAAAAATAACAATATGAGGCTACACTAACAATAAATATAATGGGAATACACTAGTATTATAGGGACCTAATATGGGTGGAACCACTGTGTTTTGATAAGGGTGGATATTTATTCTCTGGATTCCCTTCATTTTAATTAATTGTTGATTGGTTGGTTGGTTGAGGAAGGAGACCCTCTGGATTCCTTGTTTTGGCTGGCATCCAATGTTTGGATCCCTGAAATAAGCCCTCTTAGTCTTTAGAATCTGGCTCGAGGGTGATGGCTACAAGTAAGATTGGATGCAACTGTCTAAGGTTGCGTGGAGAGTCCTTGTCCTAGAATCAGTTTATTGAAAGAACCCAAGATAAGTTTTCTTATGAATTTGCAACATTAATGAATATGTGTTCATATTTTTGGATTGAAAGAATGCTTATGTTTTCAATGGGCCTGTGTCCACATTTCTAGTATGAAATCCTGCACACAAATGTAACAAATATGTGATGCATTATTGGATTGCAATGGTGCATGAAAATTAAATGGACCTAGACTGTATTTTATCATTTATTGAATGCTTAACAAATTGTGTAGTATCAAATCCATGGAAGGGTTGATACAAAACCTGATATAAAACTGTAATAAATAACACACCGTGAAAGAATAAAAGCATCAAAAATATCCATGAGGATTTGGGCTAAAACATGGCACCTTTGATATACATATCTATTTTATTACATATATAATTATTACAATGAGGACACAAGTATTTATAGGGTTTGTTCATATATGGATGCATAAATATATGCATAGCAGTTACAAGCCTGTGAATCCATTATGAGGCGTTGTGTTCATGTGGAGAATTGCTCCTCTTTTAAATATAATGACCTGTGCCTTTGCATCAAAGGCTTTAACAACCTTGCATTTTTAGCACTGCGTAACCCTATTCATCAACGTTGTTGGTGCACCACCTCATGTTGGACACCATTGTTTGTTCCATGTCTTGGAGTCGAAAGCCCTGGAGGTCTTCGACAAGACCCATTGCGTAGCCAGTGAAGGCACAAAAAGTTAGAGGGCCGTTGGGAACCCTTAAAGGATTATCAACCATGCATTATAATCAACTCACATTTTTTCCCTAGGGGAATTGATGCTGAGGACTGCACGTCCCTGCTAATACCCAAATGTCCTGGAAAACCTTGAGTGGCGCTATAGAGTTTCTTGCAGGCTTGTTTTAGAGCATGGAGCCCATGGCTTGTGGCAGGGGAGGTGAAGTACCTTTAGGATTTCACTACAATCCTTTATTAGTGGTCAAATAATATATCTCCAAAGTGAGCATGCCTGAATTACTTGTCCAAGAGTGGGGAATGCTAAAAATCCAGGAACTTTTTGGAGTGGTACAACTACTTAGAGAAACAAGTGTCTTGTTTTATGACTCATTGTGAGAATAAATACGAAAAACTAACATATAATTCACATAAATTGGCTCACTAATGTCAAGAGTAAACATGATAATCCCCATAGATAAACGACCTTGAATTTCAATATTGAAAAATAAAGAAAAAATATCACATAAAACTAAACAACCAAACCTAAGGCCAGTTAGACACTATCACCAAAGGTCATTCCTCTAAAATATATAAAACTAAATAGAAAGAAAAGTCACTCTTATATGGATTATATAAATGGGTATGAATCCTCTAATCTAATTAGTTAAGAGATAAATTAAGGGCCTTCTTAATATCAATTTGGGATGATGATGGCCCTTGTCTAACCAACAAAGGTGTAAGGAGCGATTATAGTAACATGTTTCAAATCAATCACCAAAGGTGCAATACCCCTCATGGATATTAAAAACCTATAATGGGAATAAGACCAATATAATAAAATATCTACTATAGGTAATAAAACACTTCCTACTTTCAGTCACCTATCGAGAACCTAGAAATAACCATAAAGGATGCCACACTAGGATGGGTGGGCAGAGAAAAAATAGTTGTAATTCATGCTTCTATGTTGTGTAGAAAAAAAAATTGAAGTTAGAAAACCAAAAATTTAAAAAAAGAATAGACCACTATAAATAACATGCCATATTATCTTGAAACACAATACCACATCCACCCATCAACCTAAATGTGAAGGGATAATCCCAACACTTGACTAGCTAGAACTAGTGCATGATGCTTGTGTGAAAAGGTATTTATTGGAAAGTACCTTTTGATACTAGTGGTACTTTAAAACTCTCTATTCAATCCTATTTTCATTTTGGTGGCCTTGTATAATTTACTCTCCAACCCAAACCATGGCCCTACAACCTAGACTCTTTTTTTTTTTTCCTAGTTCTTTTAAAATTATTTCACTTTAAGTGGATACTGATTACTCAATAGAAGGTATGAAATGAAACTCCTATGATGTATTTATTTCAGTACTATTTAAATAAATAAAGAAATTTATGAATGCAAATACATATTTATTTATTTTTCTTTAAAATAAAAATATGCAAATCTTGAAAGCTGCTCTGATTTTTAAAAGAAGAGAAAGAGAACTCTAAACTTTTCAATATAGTGCAAATTTATTTTTTCATAATACTAAGACCCACCTTTCAAAACTATGAAAACTTGCCACAGTAACTTTATAGAGATTATTTAAACGAATTCCTAAAAAGAGAAAAATATGTTTGCATTTTTCTTCAAATATTTTTCTACTCAAAAGAAACGATAAAAAAACTAAATAAAAATATCCAAAGTCCCAGTCAAGGATCAAAAAATTCTTCGACATTTAGGAAAACCCCAACATTGAAAATTTAATTTTTAATCTTGTAAGAAAAAATTTGAGTCACCTTAAAAATAAGCTTGAGGATTCCGAAAGAGAAACCTATTACTATTACATGTTAGAACTTTTCAAGAAGGAAACTCATGGGCATAAGGGAGTGCTTATGAATTTCCTATACATAAAATGTATTTGTTCTCTATTGTAAGTCAAAACAACATGAATCAGAGATAAATTAGGCTAAGAAAACTAGATAAGAACCCAAAATATGAAATTTTCTAAATCGTACTACAAGAGATGAAATGTTGGAAAAATGTAGAATTTAAAACCAGCTTCTAAACAGAAAAAATTCACAAGAAAAACTAACCTAAATGGATAGAATTCAAATAATTCTCCCTATTGGAGTCAAATTTTTTTTCAACAATTCTATCTACATCAAAAGCAAATCCCTAGTGAGTGGGTTAGGATAATCAATAAAACCAATTAGAATTATATATATATATATATATATATATATATATATATATATATATATATATATATATATATATATATATATATATATATGTTACAGCCAGTAATATTTATAATGGAAATGAAAAAATGGAGACAAATATATACTAATGATCATTATTTTTTCCTTTATCATGTGAGTTAGTCAATCCAATCCCAACTCTAGAGTCCTTAACAAACCTACATATAATTAGAGACAAAAAGTTGCTCATTTTTCTAACTGAACATTACAAATAGATAGTCCAATTTTTGAAAACATAAAACATCTAGCTCATCTTTAGGAAAATCAAACTCCTACTTATTCTATCAATCAAGCATGGTAAGGTTTAACAAATACAAGTATATAGGGGAGGATTTTATGGATGAATAAATATCTTTATCATTAATATGAAAAGATGATAATAAGTGTACCTAAACCTTATTGTAGCACCTTTGCATCCAAAAAGTAGGCCCTATCATCCTTAGGCACATGCATTCAAATCTACATCAAAAAAAGTTGTAATTTTACTTGGTAGTATCAAAGGGGTGGCTAAATAGACACTACAAAAAGCTCAATCACAATTTGGAGAATCAAGTGATGTATCTACTCAAGAAGAGAGAAAACTAGGGTATACATCAATTAAACAAAGGTCTAAAACTTCTCTAGTGTAATGGTGTGTTCTCTTGTTATGTCCTTTCCTCAACCTAGAATCCCCTAGTTATATGAGAAGGGAGATGATATAGTCGAACATGTGTGAATTTAATGTTGTACAAGTGCTAGGCATGCATGATCTCTACTCATATCCTATGCATTATGCACAAATTATGTTTTCATGATATTTTAAGGGTGATCATAGGCTATAAGAGGAGACTCATAACCCAATAACGACTCTTACCGAGGAGACTCACAAGCACATGGAAAAGGACTAAAAAAAAATGTCAAGATGTTATATCAATATTGGCACAATGTGTACATGAGGCCTAGCTTAGTTGATTTGATTGAGGGTGACCAAATATAAGTAAAAAAACATTAAATTATATATTGATACATGATTGATCTTACATAGAATATGAACCTTGACAAGTCATATTTGAATCCAATGACATACATTAATTGTTTAGAAAACATGTATATATGACATGTATGCCATGGATATAACATGTATTGACATCATTTTTATCATATGGATAATATATATAAAGTAATATTTGTCTAATTTCAATCACGTATGTTAATTGATATAGTTTCAATGCCAAACAACAAAACATCCTACTCATGTGAATTTTACATTTTGGTGTCTTAAGGTTAAATATCACACATTTATGTCAATTGACATCATGCAGATCAATATCTTCTCAATGAGTTGTTTGGTCTCAACCTAGTCTCCTAAATTGAGTTCATTAATTGTCAACCAGGGTCAGTAAACTGCTGAAGTGAAGTGCACCATATGTGCCTAAGTAACCTCTTCCTACTTCGTTGTGTTTAGTGTTTTTATGATGTTTTTGGTTTTATGATTTTGTGTTAAGAAGAGAAAGAACTAAATATTGGTGAAAAGCAGTTGTTGGTCACACTAGAAATAATTCTAAATCATGTGTGGTATGCAAAACTAGACAATAACTCGCAACACAAATTTAGTCCAATTTATTTGTTAGAGACATGTTGGAATACTTCAAGAAAAGGATAAATTTAGTGTAGTGAGGTTTTCCTAAACAACAATTTACCATATCACAAAACAGATCTTATCCATGACTAGATATTTTTTTGGACATATTTGGAAAAGTTAGTTCTGCAACACAGTGAATAATTCTGCTCTAAATTAATCAAGGATACTGAAACTAATCTATTCTGCAACCTAAATTGTCATTACTAAGCCTTATTCGAAAGTTAAAGTCTTTTGAAATAATTTTGAGGAAAAGGCTAGTTGCACAATTAGAAGAATCTGCAGAATAATCAAAGCCATGAAATGATATTACCAATTCCTGTCTGCATAGTGATATGTTGGAAGATTTTAATAACAGGAGTGGTTTTTGTAAATAATGAAGGCCTTAGTCTAGTAGAACAGAACTATCATTCAACTAATTAGTGAAACTTGGCTATACATTAAGCAAAACATGAACGAGAATGCAATTAATCTATTTTGAAATACAAATGACAGAGTTAAGCTAAATTTCAATTAATCAAACTGAAAACACAGTGACCATAACTGGGCTAAAATGAAATTATTCAAACTGGAAAGATGGTGAACAGAATTAAACTAAATGCCATAATCCTAACTTTGAAGTACAATGAACCAAAGCGCTTTTTGATCTCCGGAGTATTAAACTACAATGCAACTAATCTATTGCATATTACGGCTAGCTTATGAAAACAAGTCTGGCTGTACTATCTAATGCAAATTGGCAAAAAACACACAGTTTGAAATGAAAACACAATTAAACTCCTAAAATACCACAGTTAATTCCCATTCATCATTACAGATATTTTGGAAGAATTCATTAGAATGAGACTAAACTATAGAATTCAATACAAATGAACATAAAAACGCAGAATTCAGAAAATTAACTAAGCTAAGAATGAAACGAGAGTTACTTATCTAAATTAAAAAAAACAGAGCTGCACAGGAGGCAGGGGCCCTCCACCACCTGGTAGCACGTAATCTAACTCAAAATCGACTCAGCTCATGCAGCAGAATGATGCTTCTTTCATTAAAGGAGAAAATCTCCAAAAACAGTGTATTACAGTCTTAGACAGCTTAACAACCAAAACAGCCACCAACTAACCGCATCTTGGTCTCTCGAGTTATTTTTATAATGAAATTACATAACTACTCTATGAGAAAAACAAGGATAAGTGTCTTTTCCACTTCTAATTGAATTAAAACTCTTATTGGAGGTTGCGTACTTTGCTGCAGACAACTGTAGAGTTTGTGTCCCGGTAGAACTCTACCTCTTGGTTTTGGTTTCCCACGTGCATAACCACATGTAGAATTGTGCTCAGACTTTGTAGGGAGCAAGGAATGATGTGGATGAAGTCTGGAATTTGCCCATATGCGCCTTTCTTTGAGACGACACCTGTAACCCACTCAAACTGTAAAACAGCTGCAGAATTCGGGATCAGCTACGGAATGCGCGGTCAGCTACGGAATGCCTGTATTCTGTAGCTATTTTGCAGAAAATTGTTAAAATAGCAAAAAATCATGAAAATAAAATATGTTAATCAATTTCATGTAACCTTTAAGAAATCCTAATCATTCTTCATTGATTTTAGGCTTATGAAGTGATAAAATAATGATGAAATGAAGTGAAGGTTTGTAAAAGAGAAGGCAATTCTAAGGCTCAACATACCCCCACTGCAAGACTATTGCATGTCCTCATGCAATTTCATCAAAATTTATTCCATGTGCTTTGAAACCTCTGTTAGAACATCCAACCTTATCTTTCTGCTTCTTTTGGCCCTACTATATTTTCTAATCTCTGTTAACTTTTCAGAGATTAGTTCTTCATCTTCCTTTTGTAGTAGAGTGTCAAGTTTATTTTCAATATCCATGTCAGTTTCTCTTCTTCTGATCCATCAAAAGATTTGACAAAAGATTTTGTAATCTCCTTATGGAAGTCATCAAATTTCTCTATAAAATTTAGCCTCCCTTCTTATTGTAGTAGCTCCTTGACTTGTGGATATCCTTCCAAATACTTGACTTCAACTGATTGTGTCCTGACAATTAGCCACATTCCTCCTTTGTGCAGATTATCTTCCTTTCAGAATTACTTTTCTATGCTTGAAGCTAGATTGAATACAGAGTCTAATACTTTATTTTGAAACTGTATCTCTGTGTCTGAAGATGGATTAGTTGAAGAATGATGCTTCACCCTTAGAATTACCTTTCTGCACTTAGAGATGGATTGGCTGCAAAGTGTAATGGAAGTGAATGGATGGAGGTGATTAAGCTATAAGGAAAAATGAAGTGGCTATGGATCTGATGGAGAATTTATGATGACCTTGTGGTGAGATATGGAATGTTGGATAAGGGATATGGCTAATCAATTCGAATGATAGGTTGTTTAGGAAACACATGATTATACACATTGTATCTATTTCATGTTTTAACTTTTTGCTATTAAAATAATTTTCACAATTTACCTCATAATTTTGACCTTGTTAATTGTTGTGCTTGATGTTGTTCCTTTGGTCCTCTTTGAGCATGTTGGTCTTCAAAACAGAATCCTTCAATTTCCTGTAATCATCATCTCTTTGTAGGTTGTACAATTGAGTCAGAATTGCTGAATAAGATGTGGCTGCAACACGCAATCTGTAAAAAGAAATGATGTATGAATATGGAAGATGGATGTGAAATGTAATGGAGTGAAAGTGGAGTGGACTTGTGAAATGAAATGAAAATGGCGTGAGATGGAGTGAAAGTGGAGTGAGATGGAGTGGAATTGTAGAATGAAATGAATTTTGCAATTTCTCTCAAATGGTACATCAGACTTCCTTGAAATTTTCTGAAGTTGT
The DNA here is from genome assembly GCA_034641835.2 of Pinus albicaulis. NCBI lineage: Eukaryota > Viridiplantae > Streptophyta > Pinopsida > Pinales > Pinaceae > Pinus > Pinus albicaulis. The sequence goes on along the minus strand of CM076584.1, from coordinate 1,174,809,184 downwards.
TACCAATATTATTATGCATCTTCTGACGAAAAAAATCTCTGCCATTAGTTGCACGGATCTCCCAAAAAATGAGAAATGGCTGTAGGTGAAAGTGGCTAATTTCATGAAGAATACAAACTGAAATTTTCTGAAATTTTCTGTGTTTATTCACCCTACCTCAATGCATCTACCATAAAAATTTCAGGACCAACGGATGCACGGTTTGAAAGTTATGATAAAATCAATTTCTGCCCTGTTTCACCCTTCATTTTGCCCAATGTTGCAACAAAAAAAGTACGCCACGAACTCATTTTAAGGCCAAATTGAGTGATTACAAAGGGAAACTGTGTATTTTTACCTTCTCTACTGCCACATGCTTCTAGAATTTCATTTTGATGAAGAAAAGGTGCTGCTGTGCAAAAATACTCAAATCTGTCCTATTCTGTCCATAACGCTGAAAATTGAAAATTTGCCTGAAAAACCCTTTTGAAATGCCCTTAAAAATTTCTTTTTTCCAAATTCTGTCTGCATTTTACTCAATTTATCATATTCTGAGAAAACCCAGAAGCTCGGAATTTTTTATTTCTGCTCCAATATCTTGCAATATTTGCGCCAAAACTGCCTTCTGGAAAAAGTTGCAAAAAAATGAAAACAGGCTGCTTCAGCAATGGCTGCAGAAACTGCCACTTTCCGTAGCTGTGGTTGAATTGACAAGAAGATGAACATGCTGCTACAAGAAACTAATAAAATGTACTGCTGCAATTTGTTGTTGATTCCATAAAACCATTAGTCTTCATCAAAGCCAACATTCATGGTACAATTCTTACCATGCGAATAAATGTGTCGAAGTCGAGCATGGGAAGAAATCATTCGATTACCGATCAATAATGAAAATCGTTAACCAATGCGAGACAACTCACCGATAATGTAAATGAATGTCAAAGTACCTCAGTGCATCTTGACAGGGACGAATGAATGTGTCGAAGTCGAGTCGCCTGCAAGATTTGACAATCAAGAGACATTGTTGTATTCCCATTGTTATCAACGAGGAGGCTTGCCATTGATGAATGCAAGCTCCAAGGCACTTCAAATAATCTCTAATCTTGATCCCAGATAAAGTGTTGAGGTCGATGGGACAAGATCTATTGGAAGGTGGACCTTAAGGAATTCCACATCATCCAACTTGAGCATAGAACCAAGAATGATTTGAAGAACCATGAAAGATTGAAACCATCATGAAATTGCAGAACTTATTGTGAACTTTGCTCGCCAGTTCCCTGGTTTTCAAGCAAAGCTCATGTCCAATTGCGCCAGCAAGCTGGTTTTCACAATAGGACTTATTTTTCTCTTTACTCCTTTTTTTTTTTATGTCCTACTCTACTTGAAAAAGAAAATCTCGTTCAAGTATATGAATACTTCCAATGGAACCATTTCTGTAACAAGATGATAGATAAACTCATATGCAGGTTTGAAAGACACTCTTTGATATGTACCTGTATATGAGATGCCAACTGTCTTGATTTAGATGATGTCAGAAGATATTGAATAATTGAGCATTGGAATCCGATGACTGAATGGAACCAAGATTCAATGTAATCTTGTCTTCCTTGTCTTTCCTCTATCATGAAATGAAAGTCTTCAAAGATATGATCTTCATTCATAGAATCTAGTGATAGGCATGCATGAGACTTTTCAATCTCTGGTTCCAATATCTCCTCTTTATCAATAGAAATTCCTGATTCTTGGACCTTATCTGAGTCTTCTTCTTCTGGTTGTTGTTATTCAATGACAGCTGGTGAATCATTTTGCAATACCTCAGAATTGTAAGTTGATTGAGGTGTTTTCTTGTTGGGGATATGAAATGGTTGTGGAGGTAGTGGAGTGGGGAATCTTTGGGGTGTTTGTGTGGATGGTAATGGAAAAGGTTGAATTGAGGTCAAATGAGGGTGATTTTGATGTTGTGGTGGAGACAAATGGTATGGATAACATTGATCATGGTATTGAGGATAGAGAGAAAAAGATTGAGGAGAAAGTGGATTTCCTTTGTATGGCCTTTGCCAACTTTGTTGCCAATATTGGTTTTGAGGTTGGAATTGAGATGGCCAAGGTTTCAAAAGTTGGTTTTGAGGTTGGGATTGAGATGGCCAAGGTTTCCAAAGTTGGTTTTGAGGTTGGGATTGAGATGGCCAAGATTGCCAAGGCAAGGGTGTTTTCCAATTACCTTGAGATTGTTGTGCATAACCTTGATACTGTGCATAAGGATATTGCATGATATTGGGTTGATGAGGCTGCCATAGTCCTTTTGGAGCTACATAACAAAGTTTCTCTTGTGCTTGATTTGCTCCATTATTCTTCTGGTAAATTTCCTTCAACCCTGGTAATGATGGGCAATCTTCAGTAGTATGTGATCTTGCACAAATTTTACACATTTTAATGTTATCAAGTGGACATTCATGCAAAGCATGTTTCTTTCTACATTTAGGGAAAAATATAAATGAAGCAACTTTTTGCTTGTTTTGCATTCTTAGCATGTTAGTTTGTTCATTTAAATTACCAAGAATGTTTAGCAAATTGTTAGGTTCAGTTTGACTTACCAATCCTGATGCTGACTTACTTACTTTTGCCATAAATGGATCTTGAGGGGACCTTACACACTTTTCTTTTCCTCTTGATATGTTCTTGCATAGTTCACAAATTTCTTGAAATGACAATCGATAAACATCTCCTTTTCCCACAATATTAAGAAGATCAATCCATTCATCTTTTATAGCATTTAGTAGGAGAGTTTTTAATGCATCTGATCCTAAATTATGCAATTTAGATCTTTTGATATTATAAGTAAATCTCTCTACTAAATCTTCTAGGCTTTCATTCTCTTTTTGGTTCATGTTAAAGACTTCATTTCTAAGGTCATGGTGCATGCAATAACCTTTATATTTTTCCAAAAATACTCTTTTCATATCATCCCATGTCCTTATAGAATTTGTTCCTAAAGTCATGAACCATCTAAGAGCTCTATCCTTCAATGTTGCCGGAAACAAATTCAATTTTTGAATGTGCAATAAATAGCCATAAGATCTACAAATTATTTCAAATTCAAAAAGAAAAGTTTCCGGGTCTTCTGATCTCATACCTTTGAAATTAGGAAGTACAGATGGATGGATGTTCTTCATTTGAATGTTGATATCATTTTCTTGAATAGGAAATCCAAAAGGATCTTCCTCATTGTCATCATCTCCATCCATTTCTTCAACCTCATTTGTCACCTCTTCTTCTACCTGAAAATATGAATTCATGATGTGGATGTGTGGCTCTTACTGCACCACATGATATAGTGGATGTGGTAGGTAATTGAAGTTTTTGTTTTTGTTTTTGTGTTTTTTTTTTTTTTTTGGATGTAAGAAATAAGGTTACCTAGTTACACTTCCCCGGCAACGGCGCCAAAATGTTTGGTCTCAACCTAGTCTCCTAAATTGAGTTCATTAATTGTCAACTAGGGTCAGTAAACTGCTGAAGTGTGGTGCACTATATGTGCCTAGGTATCTATTTCCCACTACGTTGTGTTTAGTGTTTTTATGATGTTTTTGGTTTTATGATTTTGTGTTAAGAAGAGAAAGAACTAAACATTGGTGAAAAGCAGTTGTTGGTCACACTACAAACAGTCCTAAATCATGTGTGGTATGAAAAACTAGACAGTAACTCACAACACAAATTTAGTCCAATTCTTTTGTTAGAGATATGTTGGAATACTTCAAGAAAAACATAGATTTAGTGCAGTGAGGTCTTCCTAAACAACAATTTACCATATCACAAAACATATCTTATCCATGACTAGATATTTGTTTGAACATATTTGGAAAAGTTAGTTCTGCAACACAGTGAATAATTCTACTCTAAATTAATCAAGGATACCGAAACTAATCTATTCTGCAACCTAAATTGTCATTACTAAGCCTTATTCGAAAGTTAAAGTCTTTTGAAATAATTTTGAGGAAAAGGCTAGTTGCACAATTATAAGAATCTGCAGAATAATCAAAGCCATGAAATGATATTACCAATTCTTGTCTGCATAGTGATATGTTGGAAGAGTTTAATAACAGGAGTGGTTTTTGTAAATAATGGAAGCCTTAGTCTAGTAGAACAGAACTATCATTCAACTAATTAGTGAAACTTGGCTATACATTAAGAAAAACATGAACAAGAATGCAATTAATCTATTTTGAAATGCAAATGACAGAGTTAAGCTAAAGTTCAATTAATCAAACTGAAAACACAGTGACCATAACTGGGCTGAAATGCAATTATTCAAACTGGAAAGATGGTGAACAGAATTAAACTAAAATGCCATAATCCTAACTTTGAAGTACAATGAACTAAAGCGCTTTTTGATCTCCGGAGTATTAAACTACAGTGCAACTAATCTATTGCATATTACGGCCTTATCTTGTTTAATATAGTGATGTTTTGGAATAGCTTATGAAAACAAGTCTGGTTGTACTATCTAATGCAAATTGGCAGAAAACACAGTTTGAAATGAAAACACAATTAAACTCCTAAAATACCACAGTTAATTCCCATTCATCATTACAGATATTTTGGAAGAATTCATTAGAATGAGACTAAATTGTAGAATTCAATACAAATGAACATAAAAACGCAGAATTCAGAAAATTAACTAAGCTAAGAATGAAACGAGAGTTACTTATCTAAATTAAAAAAAAACAGAGCTACACAGGAGGCAGGGGCCCTCCACCACCTGGTAGCACGTAATCTAACTCAAAATCGACTCAGCTCATGCAGCAGCATGATGCTTCTTTCATTAAAAGAGAAAATCTCCAAAAACAACGTATTACAGTCTTAGACAGCTTAACAACCAAACAGCCACCAACTAACTGCATCTTGGTCTCTCGAGTTATTTTTATAATGAAATTACATAACTACTCTATGAGAAAAACAAGGATAAGTGTCTTTCCCACTTCTAATCGAATTAAAACTCTTATTGGAGGTTGCGTACTTTGCTGTAGACAGCTGTAGAGTTTGTGTCCCGGTAGAACTCTACCCCTTGGTTTTGGTTTCCCACGTGCATAACCACATGTAGAATTGTGCTCAGACTTTGTAGGGAGCAAGGAATGATGTGGATGAAGTCTGGAATTTTCCCATATGCGCCTTTCTTTGAGACGACACCTGTAACCCACTCAAACTGTAAAACAGCTGCGGAATTCGGGATCAGCTACGGAATGCGCGGTTAGCTACGGAATGCCTGTATTCTGTAGCTATTTTGCAGAAAATTGTTAAAATAGCAAAAATCATGAAAATACAATATGTTAATCGATTTCATGTAACCTTTAAGAAATCCTAATCATTCTTCATTGATTTTAGGCTTATGAAGTGATAAAATAATGATGAAATGAAGTGAAGGTTTGTAAAAGAGAAGGCAATTCTAAGGCTCAACATGAGTTGAGGGAGATAAATCACATCTCCATTTAAAAAAAAATATGGGTTGGATTATCCATAGCCCACTTGGAAACAATGTCTTAGGAGACTAAAACAATGCCATAAAACTTATTCAACCAAAAATATGCTCAAATAATTTCCTTATTCCATGTCCAACTATTCCCACTACATAAATCTAATTATTAACAGTGAAAACCCTTTACATGTCCATATAATGAACTTATAAACGTACAAAGCTCAACTGTTAACTAATCTTGGAAAAAATAGTATTAATGAATTGATTTTACGATAAATATCTATCTACGTCAAGACTAGGTCAAAATCGATCATTAGGCTAAAATATTGGATACAATAACATGCACTTTGAGCAATTCACATATACATACATACACACACACACACATATGCATATTATTAGTAATTTGAAGTAGCCTATAGTGGGTGGTAAGTGGAGAGGGGCTATTACAATCCTTGAAGGTGTTAGTGTCAATATTTTCATACTGCCATTAGTGATAAAAAATACTCTTTTCATATCATTTTAGGAGTCCCACTTAGAAAATTTTAATCATTCCATTAGGTCATGTAAGAAATTCATTCACTGATGGTAGCCCTAGTCATAAATATCACTCCTCCTCAAAATTTATACCTGTGGGCCCACCTTCATGTATTGCTAAGCATAAATCAATCATGAGAGTCTATTTATCATGTCATTATGTCAGTCAAAGTCACCATGGATTCGGGTCATTCAATGTCCCATTAGGTCATTAGGTTTCATTTTTCAAGGTTCAATAAAACACCATTTCATTTGCATAAGGTCAACAAAAATAATGAGAGTGATCCAAATAATATTCCTTCATCATCTGAAAGGATTTTCCAACATGAAAGATGATCTCCAAGGAATATTTCCAAAGTTTTAATTATCCTTTCAAGTTATGATTTTATTTTGCAATGTAATTTTATTCAAAAGCATAGATGTAATTTATTTTTATTTTTATGTAATTTTATGTTCACTGTATGTAATAAGTACTATTCCCAAGCTTCCAATTCAAACTCCAAAGGCCAAACTGAACACCAAGCAAAAATAATCAAAGAGTGCCAAACTCCAACATCATCAACCTACAAAAGACAAAGTCAAAGTGTAAACGGTATTTTCAAAAGTTTTCAAAGGAGAAAATGAAACATTAGAAAGTGGGTTTTGAAAGAAAAGATCAATTTCACACAAGCATAAAAGCCCCCATGACATCAAGAGACACCTCATTTGTCTCTTACTACCATCGAACAAACTCAGCAAATCAGGGTTTTCAAGTTTTTAAGGCCAAACCAACAAAACATGGGAAGGCGCTGCATATTTTATTAAGGGAGGGCGTGTTTACTTCTGGTGCTGTGCATTTCCTCTTGGCACTATGCGCCTACCAAAGAGAGGGTGCACCTGTGTTTGGCACTGCACGCTTTCCTGTCTTCTTAGGCCTCTAAACTTCAAAACTCACCTTCAATCTCTCAGCAGTGATTCTTTACACCTCCAAACAAGTAAGTAAGTTACAAATTGTTTCACTCCTCTTCATCAAAATCATTTTGGATGTGCGAGTTTGCTAAAAGAAAATTTGGTGTCTTCTTCAATTTGAAACCCTAGTATTCCTAAAAAACCTAATTAAAATTCAAATTAACTCCCTAAACCTTCATAAACCTTCCCACATTTCCATATTCCCTTTCCAAAATCCCTATAGTGACATTCCCTTTCCCTAAGCTTAATTGCCTTAAAACCCTAAGCCCTAGGTACACTATTTACCTAGGCTCCCAATTCCCTACACTTGTGATTAATTCCCTATTCCAAAATCCTATATATCCCTACTCCCTATCACATTCCCTAATTCATAAATCCCTTCCCCCATCTCCCTTAAATTACCCTATCCCATTCCCTAGTCCTAAAAATCACATTCCACCTCATCACACCTCCCTAGGGTTTTGACACTAAGACATCATGGCAGAAGAAGGAAACATATCATACAGTGAGGGAGAAGAAACAAAGGGGAGGAGGCCACACAAAGGGGGGAGAATACTCATTTTAGAGCCAACAAATACAAGGGAACCATTGGCATCTCCTATGGCTATGACATGTTTCAAACATGTTGGATGTTTTTAGTTATGTGAGGAAATTCAGAGGGTCCAACACCATGCTATGCTGACCAAAATTATCATCTCTAACCTCCATAATAACCAGGTTACTCTTGATGGTGTCACTTTCACTGTGTCAACTTCCATCATCTCAGCTACCACCGTGATCCCTAATGTTGGGGACAAATGGTTCAAATGGAAAGAATAGGATGAACATTATTATGAGCCTTTCATAAAGACTAGGTACTAGAATGAGAGAAAGAGGCTTTTCCCTTTATCTTACCTCCTGGAGAGATATGCTCCCATGATGAAGATCATCATGAACTATTTTCATGTGAAGGTATATTTTCTAGATTTTATGCCTCTCACATTTGGTTACTTATGCACTCCACTAGGGTAAAGATGCTGAACATACCCTACTACCTTTTCCAGAGCATTCATAAGATGGAATTCATTGTCCAGAAGAGAGAGTATGCACAACAAATGGACAATATTTTTCACCACTCCCTCATCAAAATCATAGTCCTCCATCACCTCAAGAAATTGAACATTCCATGGAGTTCATTCATAGATGATGACATATTCACTGCTCCGCCTATTTAACATGCCCAAAATGTGCCTCCATCATCTCATCCTTCCACTTCCATTTCTCCATCTTAGCCCACAACACATTCATCATCTTCAGAGCAGTACTATTCATCTACTTCACCACCATCATCTCCATCCCACATTGATACTTGGTCACCTAGCAGAGCTGAGATTAATGAGACTAAGCAGGCTAATGTGGCTGAGATAGAGCCATTAGCAAAAACCTATCAGAGGGGTCATAGGCAACTATTTTATCCACATATTGTGGAAGGGCCTCTGCCTTCTTCACCAGCAAAGCAGGTACAGAAAGGGAAATAAAAGATGGTAGAGGAGGATGAACATGAGGCAGCCATTCATGATGAGGACCACCTCCATGAAATAAAGTAGGATTTTGAAGTAGTTGACCTAGATGAGGATGATGATAATGAGATCACTACTGTAGTCATCAAGGGGAAGGATACCAAGATTAGAGAGCTCCAAACTAATCTTGATAGGTCCAAAATTTTCATAAACTTCCTTGAGAAAGAAAACCAGTAGTTGAAGATAAAACAAGTCATTGATGAGGTGAAATAAATCACAGCTCAAAGGGAGGCAGAAAAGGCCAAAGTTTTGCTATATGAGACACTTGAAAAGCATGTTTTTCTTGATGAATAAGAAGAACAAACACCAAGAGGCAGACCTAGAACTAGAGGGCTGAAAAGAGCTCTAGCTCTAGAAAGACAAAAAGAGGCTGAGGTTGCTGATCAGTTAACCCTAAATGAACAACTTGCAATGGTAATCAATGAAAACATGGAGCCATGGCTTGATAGAGAAAATCATCATTTGGAGAAATCAAACAAAGACAATGACCTACTAAGGAGGAAGGTCAAACACCATGCCCAAAAGGAGAAGATTGCAATGGCCAAGCTCAAAAGAGCCAATGCAAAGATTGAGGCTTTGACCATGCTAGAGGAGAAAATAAAGTTATACATACTTGCAGAGGCTTCACTCCAAGCCTAGCCACATCATAAGCCATCATTTCACCAATTTTGAAGAGTTTTGGGTCAATTTTGCAAATTCAGTGTTTTTTTTAGTTTTTGGATAGTCAGATCATAGAGACAAGTGTCAAACGTGCAATGCCCTTGGCACTGCGCTATTTTTTGAGCCATATTTTGAGAAAAATATCACCACTAATGGATGAAAAATGGTCAATACATCTCAGAAAACCACTTTTCAAGCCTTGGTTTGCAAAACAAGCAGGTGAAACAGGGAAAATTTTAGTGGCTAATATTTGCAGGTGGGCTAATTTTAGATGCTTTTTCAAATAAAAAGATTCGTGAATTTCCATTTTTTTTTAGAATATGATTCGCCCAAATTTTATAGTATAAGAATATTTTACCTTGGAAATTGCCGAAATGTTCTAGGGACTATACAAAATCATTATAAATATGAATATTTCTATAAAATTATCGCCAATCCTTTTACAATTTACATATTAGGGACTAGTAATATTCGCTAAGATTTCTAAACTTTAAGATAAATTTCTATCCTTAAAATTTTCCCCGAGGTGAAAATGTCGAAAAACCACCAAGAAATCATGTTTCTGCTTCATTTTTGGCTCAGGCGCTGCGCGCTAAGCAGTCTTGGGAGAATGGAGTTTTGAATGGGAAAATGAGCTTCATTTTCAAAACTAAAGGCATATTCAGAAACTAGACTTGAAGGGATTTCCAACAAGCTATCTTGGAGCCAATTTGGACACCTGTAGCCCAGTCAAAAACAACCTGCAAGATGGAGGGCATGGGGAGGGTGTGTTTACCAAAGAGAGGGCGTGTTTGATAGTTTTATGATATTTTTGGAATTTCACTACAAATTTGACTTTTGTCTTGAAAATCATGATTTCAATTATGTAATTGAGCATATTAATTGTAAATATGATTTGGATAAGTTACCTAGGGGTAGATTGATTAGGTAAATGTACTCATTAAAGTCAAATGAATTAGTTTCAATGTAATTAGGGAGGAGTCACTTAGAGGTCCCTATACTCCAGCTTTCAGTTTATATTTTTGTCACGATCTCATCCCCAACTCAGGAATTCGACCCCCGAGGATGAGATAATGTAGTTTTGATATCTATATCTTCCCTTTCTTCACTCTTAGCAAGGGTTGGAATCAGTTTGGATGCTAGTGTATTGATCAAGTGTAATCAATTTGGCTTGAAACTAATGAAGAATTGCAACTATTTCCTTGGGATTCATGTGGTATGAATGTTTGGCATTGTTTTTTCTCTGTGATCGTTTGTATGTTTTTTTTGTAATATCATAAACATTTCATGTCTATTGTATGATAATTTTCAAATTGATAGGAAGAATACATGTTTTTCATGCTTTGTTTTAGGAAATTTGTCATAATTTGTCCATTTTCTTTAGTTTAGGCAGAATACATCTCCTATGCTCTTCCTAGCTCCTCATCAATCTTTAACCATCTCACCAAATCACCTTTAAGTGCTAAGCCTTCTACCTACCTTTCCCCATCGAATGGACTGCAATTCCATCTCATTTGCATTGACCTAGTCCCCTTGACCTATTTTTCATTCAGCAAGCCCAACCCATTAAAATCATATCAAATGCTTCTACATTTCATAGCTAGCCTAAAACCTTTTCATCCAGCCCTCTTGGATGTGATTTTTGTGGAGAGAGCCCTCTCTGACTTGGTAGGTTAGATACCAAGCCAAAATATTGGTCTGTGGTTACCTCTGTTGGGATCTCTTCTTTAGCGTTAGAGATCTGGCGGAGTGATAAAAAAAAGGAACAATAGAATCATCATTTTATAGGGGTGTTTGTATTTCTTCCAATAAAACAACAAAATTTTATGCTTCATTGCAGGGATTGAGGCTATCCATTAAGTCTAGTATTCAATCATTGATAGTGGTGGGTGGTTTGAAGATTATCATAGATAAAATGGTCTCAAGTGAAGAATTAGTTTATAATCACCTAGCTTTAATGCTAGAATGAGAAAAAATAAAAGAACTCAAATTTTCCAACATCAATTCAATTCCATAGATAAAATGATCAAGTAGTGGATGGATATATATGAATCAAGACTCCATTCTAAAAGAATAATATATTAACATCAATGGTAATGATTATAATATTTCCATTATATAACCATTTCAACATGAGGATCAAGCCACATGGTATGCAATTAAGGCATCACATGGCTCATAAAATGGGTACCCAGTAATATAACATGGAAAATGATGAGAAGTGACAATATCCTACTCCTAACATGCCTAGACTCTCAACTTCAAAAAATTTAAAAATAATTCAAGGATTTTTCATGTATCACATTGGAATAATCTCTTCTCGGGATGCTATGTGACTATAGATGTTTTGATTATCAAGTTGGCATGAAAATTTTGTGAGCTACACTTGTCCTTTTGGGGTGGTTTATTTATTTATTTCCTTGTTAGAGAGCACCGATAAATCCCCTCCCCTGTCTTCTTCTAGACTAAGTAAATATTATTTTGCTACATTATAAATATACTTTGGGAATCATATTAGTGTTTCTCTATCATATTTAAGGGGGATCTTGGATCCTATAATTGGTTTCATTGTGAATTTGAAAATATTTTAGTTGTGTGAAAGTGACATTATTTTTCCTATGAATAGAACCACCACTATTCAGTTTTTTTGGGGATGGAAGGCATTTATTTCATCATACAATACATGATTTCGATATTTTTTTTGCTTCCATACTATTTATTTTAGCAATGGTTTTCTCTTTCTGTTTCCCTATGAATTTTGTTTGAGATAATAGGGTATTCCATACAAGATGAGCACCTTCAATAAACATTAACACAACCAAATAAAAGATCATAACTCCAATATTTTTACATGGTTTAAACCCATCAGGAGTTAAAAACTCCATGTCCCTAGCTAACTTGTTCACTTGAGGCAATTTGGTTAGTGTGAAAGAATTTTTTCACAAGAGAGGTTCTCACAATTGATCATAGGAAATGACCCTCCATTGTCTTTAAATATAGATCATGGATCAATTAGGAGTTAACCCATGGATCAATAACAATTAATATTGAGGATAATATAAACTACTGGAAATTATCACGGAAAATTTTAAGGATGGAAAATTATCTTGAAGTTTAAAAACATTAGCGAATCTCACTTGTCCCTAATATGGAAACTATAAAATGTTTATTGACGTATTTGTAAAATTATTCAAATTTATAATGATTTTATATATACTTTCTATATAATGTTGGTGATTTTTAAGGTAAAATAATTTTATATTGTAAAATTTGGGCGAATCATTTTTATAAAAAAAATGGAAATTGGCGAATCATTTTTCTGGAAAAATAATGGAAAATTAGCCCATTTGCAAATATTAGCCCCCAAAATTTTCCATTCACTATATTTTTAGAGCATATTGTGATCTTTAAATTACAACGAAAACAATGCATACTAAAGAAAAACACTTTTACCTATTACACACATTAAACCAAGTTGAACTTAACTAACTCCTAAGTGTCCAAATATCATAATATCTCCCCTTAAGAACAATTTGTTATGGGATTGAAGGATTTGCAGAGGTGAAAAAATTGGATAAGAAAGGAGGCATTAGATCCCACCCCTCCTTTAATGACAAATTTATGAACTCCTACATATATCAAAGTTTAGAAAATCTTGCTTCTATAAGAAACTTTGTGAAAATGTCTACAACTTGATCATCTGTAGGGAAAAAGAACACTTTAATAACTTGATTACAAATGGGTTCTTTTATGAAGTTCATTTGTATCTCATTGTGTAGGTGACAAATTGGATATTTGGCAAGATTGATGGCACTCTAATTGTCATTCCAGAGGGTGGTTGGATGTTGTTGTTGGAATCCAAAATCTAAAAGGATTTGTTGAAGCCATAAGACTTATTGACTTGCACTAATCACTACTTGATACTTTGCTTCTTTTGAAGAAAGAGAAATAGCCTATTTATTTTTACAATCCCAAGTGACATGCCTTGAACCAAGACTAAAAACATAACCCACAATAGACTTCCAATCATCTGGGTCGCTAGATGAATTTGAATTATTGAAACCAACAAATAATAGAATATTTGATATGAATTGTGAGGATAAATATTAAATGTCGACAATAGAATACCCCATAAGTGCATATAAAATTATGTACAATAAATATTATGAAAAATAACTTAATTATTTTATTAAATGGTAAAATGTTTAGGCTATATCATGAGAGACTTCAATCTCTTTTATAAAGGTGAAGGCCCATATTTATATTATGCCTCTAGATTTTGAGTCACATCCTTTGATTTTTTATTATTTATGTTATTATGAAATACCATGGATGGATACCATTGGTAAATACCACGGTCTGTCAAAAACATGGGATTATAATCCATTAATGGTAAAAATCAAATATTGACCATGGTGATTCAATGGAAAAGGTGGGAAGACACCAATTTTCACTTGGATGAGTCCTCTTACCTTAGGGACCCATTATGTCAAGTTACATTAGCGCATGAAGAAACCATTCCTGAATTTGAGTCCTGGTGACCCACTGACCTCACTTAAGAAGTTTTCATGCTTTAAAAACTCGATAGAGTTGTATGTTTTGTTGACAATTAGCCTTAATTTTGGTGTCCATGATTTTTTCTTTTATAGTTTCATTAATGTAGTTAGGATTGAGTTATGTAGGGGTCAATTTTTTAGCTACTATTTAGGTATCCAAAATAGGTGATAAATATGGTTGAAGGAGCTCCACATTAAATAATAGTTTCAAACCAAGGAAAAGAGGAATATTCAATTCAAAAGCAGTCATATATTAGCACATTTGGCCCAATTTACGACGGCCAAAATGTCGCTCTTGCGACACAGGCTTCCCAAGAGTGACACTTTGAGCTGGGGAAAAACATCGTTTCCTGTCCCGTCGCAATTCTAAAACTTCTAGTAACTGTTGGTAGAGTGACACTATTTCTGACGTTTCCAGGTGGCCATCGTTCTTCTGACGTTGCCAACTATTCATTGCTCTTCCGATGTTTCGAGGTGGCCGTTTATCTTATGATGATTCCATATTTTCTTCGCTCTTCTGACGTTTGGAAGCGTTTTTCGCTCTTCCAAAAATTCCATAAGTTCATCACTCTACCGAAGTTGCGAGGTAGTTGTCACCTTTCTGGCGATTCCATATGGTCGTGGCTCTTCCGACGTGGGGAAGTGTTGGTCGATCTTCCAACAGTTGTAAATAGTGCCACTTCTGACGCTTCAGAGCGTGGCAATTTCGACGCTTATCCTGAAAATTAATAGTACCATGTCCGACGCTTAATAGTGTCGATTTTCCGATGATTCACACACCACAGCCCATGCTTCTTAATGTCACAATTCCGACCCTGCATGGCGTCACTATTTCGAAGCTTCATTGGGGTAGAACAAAAAAAACATTTGTTGTTCGACCAAGTGAGTCCCCACCTAACGACAGATGGAGAATCTAATTTCTGTAAAAAAACAAGTATTAATTCCCTGTTATCGACCATGGGTCTCAAAGCAGGACATATGACCCACCTGCGGTATCTAGTAAGTCCAATCACGATATAAGGATATGAATTCTATCACAATCAACACGCTTAACTAACTTATGGGATTAGATTACTCATACATAGTGAGCTTTATAGATACATATCACTTATAGTTAACCTATTAGATAAGTTCAAGTGGGTATTAAGGTGTTATGGATCTACTTGTTCAGACTTACTTACATGATTGATTAGGTGATTACAATACTACTTTAACCATATATGCCTAAATTTCCCTTATTGTGGGAGGTATGTGATCGATGAGCTATGTAAATAAGAGCACATATACATTACACATATAAGGAATATGCAATCACAAGATCATAAGTTATGTTATTATGTAGATACCATGTGTGAGAAGAGTCATTACACCTAGTACTCTTCATAGGTTGAATATGGACTATCTCTACTTAGACTAATATCGTATTGTTACCATTGATTTCATAGTATAGTTACCGATATTGTATCATATTAGCTAATCTAAGATTCAAGAGTTTGAGTAAGGCTACTACTTAATGGTGTTCATTAGGGTCTCACTTATTCATACCAACTTAGCTGTTTCCAAGATGATAAGTGTCATAGTGCTAGTTTCATTGAATCAAAGGGTCATGCTTATCCACCTAAGATCACTAAGCTGATAACTCTAATAATATATATATTATGGAAAAAATATTGGATCTGATCATTATAAGATAATATGGAAATTTCAGACTACTCCAAGGTTCTGTTGGGAACATAAATTTTAGCTCAGGTGGGTCCTTACATAGGGTATTTTGCTCCTGTGAACCGAAAAATGTAGCTCAGAATATTCAGAGGCTTTGTCGGAAATAAATAAATTTCAGCTACAGGTTGGGTTACACTGTCAAGTTAAATTTCCACTAATATATTATATTTATTTTTTTGGTTTATTAATCATATTTATATTCGGTCTATAACATTATTGCAAAATCATGAACATACCTACAAAGAGTGTAGAGTCTGCTATGTACTCATCTTCATTTCCTTTGTGAGTGCAGTATTGAACTCAAACTTCTCTTTTACAATCCATATGAATTTCTACCATTGATGGATTTGTGGCTTAAAATAATTATGAGTAGAATTCCAACTGCATGTGATTTCTGATGCATACTTTATGTAGAGTTTATTTTCACCAGCATTAATTACCATTTAAACTCGTGTATATTCAATAAGTGATATTTATATGCAGGGTTTGCACAAACACAAAACAAAAAATAGATAATATAACAATTACATATAAAATTTCACCTTCTAAGAATAGCAATCACATATTTTTATGCCTAAATGCAGGTTCATGAGAACTCATATATCATCTAATGAACCAAATTCCTATATAAATAGATTTAAGGGAATTAAGAAAAACAATATAAAATAGAAATGAATATGATATTTTATTGAAATGTCTCCAAGAAAGTTGTTTTGTAGGCTGCCCTTAGGCTAGGCTATGGGGCCACCAGGATGAAAAATTACCTATAGGGCCTAGACTCTATCTTTAACTTCTCCCAAATATTTTTGTTGCAACATTGAGCCAATTTTTGCGCCTACCATTGATTTGTATGTATAAATTTCTAGGCACCTCAACCAACAGATTGATTAGTCATTGGACCTATTCTTGTCAACCATTTACCAACATAGATCAAGAATTCCATTTTAGTGCACACATTTCTTGATTAAATCCATCCCAACAATGATTAATAAACATGAGACATACTGGAAAAATTAAACATCTAAACATAAATGGAGCTCTAAACAATTTCATCCTTAGATAAGTTTTATAAAGTTCGCTTATTTCACCAATAACACTTATAGTGTTGGTGCATGGAATTAGGTTTGATAAATATAGAATTATAGTAATGTTATTTATGGAGGTTAAGGGTTGTGTCTAAATTTTTGGGCATGAGGATGACTATCCACCTAACTCTATTTTTGCTTGTCAACCAAGTCTGACTTCTCCTTTAGATGATACCGATGTGCTGCAACACCACTTTGATTACTAAGAAAGAAGGCAAAAGAATAATGCTCATAATATCCAAAAATGTAACAAAAATGAAGGCCATAGGGAGTATATCTCAGGAAATTTCCCAGATGCCAGGAACATCTTGATTGTTCAGTGCTATTTGGGCCAATGCGACTAAAGTGACCATGTGGGAAGATCAGGCATTGAACTCGTATTCCAACATATTATACAATCCTACTTGTGTCTAGCCTGACATAAAGTTGATCATGAAGAAAACAACCAATCTAAAATAGCCATTTATCTTAAGGTGTTATATTCTCTTTGGTATAAAGTTTCTCCATTGGATTGATTATGATAACATAGTTTTCTTGATCTAAATAATTAAAGTATTTTTCTCTGTCATCGTAACTTTTATCAATGTTTGCCCCATTTGTAACAATAATTACAAACTTATGTAGGTCAATATACTGTATTATGTATATGATTTTTTTGATGTGAGAATGTACAATTTCTAAATAAAGGGTAACCAAAAAACCAATCTAGGGCAGGAAATTTTCCAATAGCTTTGCCCAATGTGGATAAATGCCAAAAAATGCAAAGACGAATTAAAGCCAATTTTCAAGGGTGTCTTACATCTCAACTAAACTCTATGCTAAGAGCCCCATGGATAATGCAACAAATCATTGTAAGCTATTCAATTCAGTAATACTACATGAACTATGATATATATTAGTTTAAAAGGATTCACCCAGCTTTTCAGTCAGCTTCTGGTACTTCACAACGTGATGCTTATGGAAGTTTCTCTGTGCTCTAACAACCATTTTCTTGGATGAAAATTGCTTCAAATATTATAGGAATAATAAGAAATCATAGTTCAGGTGGAAAAATCTTAATAACCCACTTCAGAAATAAGAAAGGGGCACACCAACACAAAACTAAATAAAATTTTTTCTTCCACACTAGGCTCCTAGGAAGAAAACTCATGAAAAAAATAGAGGTTTCCAAGTGAAAGAACAAAACAATACCAGCAAAGAAAGGTGTTTGAAATTTGAATCAGGATGGTCGGGGAGGCTTATCTAAAACTGCAGAAAAAAACACCTCTTTATCATCTTTATCTAGTTTGGGAGCCACCACCCATTTGTGTTTCTTATACCTGAGCTGAAGAAAAATATACAGATAATCATCCAAATAAATTTTGGTGCAGAAAAATCTGTCGATCCATAGAAATCCTCCGGGCCTCAAAACTCTATCCCAGTCGAAGATGACATAGTCCAAGAATCTATCCAACCATCCAGAAACCACATAGTATGGATGAGATCTAATGTGTTTTCAAAGAAGGGTAACCTATTATTGATTTCTATATAAAGAGGAACAATCCCTATAAGAGCAATTGTCTCACTGAAAGGAGCACCAATATTGATAGTAGATGAAACAATTGTTACATTAAACTCTCTCATTCTAGCCGCAAATGTCCCAGTTCCGATACTGAAATCCAACCCAATACGTATCTCCCCAAGCTTAATGCTCAGAACATCAGCAATAAGAAAATCTGGATTATTGGAAGAGTTTTGCACTTTCATTCATTTGGGAAATTCATGACTAGTAAGGTTAAAGCATTCAGAACATTTGAAAAATCCTTTACGAGTCCTATTTTTTGCTAAACATGTGAAATTATTGCACCGGTAATGACTCCAACGAACATTCCTATTATTTGCGAGCTTCCAAAGGGATTCATTGATGGGAAATGGTTTATGGTAATGCTTAGGAGCTCTTGAAAAACATATTCTTCTTGGTAAAGGATCACATCCTTGAACCATTGATTTTTTAGCTATATTCCAGTCATCTTTACAATAGTCACCAATGTCATAGCCCAAGTATTCTTCAAGTTCTTCCTTCATGGAAAAGCAACCATGAACAATGCTTGGGAACGTTCCATTTTCTATAAGAAAGAAAATTCTTCTTACCCAATTTGTTTTCCTTTATTGTAATACTAAAATTTTTTGGACTCAAACTATTGACAATACTAAAGTCAAGATAATAACACTCGGAAAAAGATTCAATTTGGTGTAGTAATGATGCAAAAATTTGGAAGACAGTTACAAACACCTACTCTGCTTCAACTTGATAAGTTATTTCATCCAAATTTCGTTGAATTGCTAAAGAGAAATGAGCCGATGCCTGTACAACTAGCGACCCTCCTTGTATTCAGGCTACATAAGGATAGACTAATGGGATTTTCAGGTCAAATTCCCTACCTTTGAGAACTTTATTTTCAGGGAATATAAGAGACACTGAGATGGAGACCAATGGATTTTTCCTCTTTAGCATCCTCCTATGAGAAACTTTTCTGGTAGAATAATGGAAATTTGAAGTCATTCCCACTTCCAGTAACTTTGTTAAAGGTGATTATCAAAATTTCCAAATTAAAATAGTCCCCAAATCAAACCAGATAAACTGCCATGATAGAAATTGTGTATGTTGCTAGTGGAGACATCCCAAGACTTGTGTTGGTGCCTAAAAGGCAGAGAGTTATGTTTAATCTAGGACCTTTACCTGATCAAAATAAAAATAACTAAATCAATCAAAATGGAGGTCAGACTATAGTGATAAGATGAGAAACAAGGCTCTGGCATTGGTTTTTTCCATTGAGCATAGTCTGTCAATGGTGTCAATGGGTAAGAAGTAGCACTCCAAAGTCCCATATTGGCATGCATGTGTGTCTTCACTAATGTCATCATCACACAAACAACTTTAGGATTCTAAACCCTCTGCGATATGCTGCCAATGTTGATGGGAACGAGACACAGTGACAACCCCTTAGCCATGTAACTATAACATTTTGTGTCATTGATACAATTTAGCTAAATTTATGCAATAGAGAAAAATTTTCTCCTAGAAGTATCTTTGAGAAGAGAAATGTTGGATGGAATGATGCAAAGAAGTGCACCATGTTAAAGTTTTGCAAGTTCCATTGCTGTATGAAGATAAATCAATGAATCATAAATATGATTAGCCACCAATTTGGCACCGATTCAAATTAGGAAAGAAAATAATATGGCAATTATGTGGACATGGCATTATCAACTGGAAAATATAAATGAAGGATTAGAGTGCAAGAATGATTCCAAAAAAATATCCATATCCAAGCTGAGAGTATATGACACACAAATATAGTGTGTGTGCCTTTGGTAGAATCGTAAATAGAGAGAGAAACCAGAGCCAATGTCATTCTTCGTTCTTATTAAAAATATGTATTGATTCATAACAATGAATTTTATTGCTATGCAATTTTAATACTTGTAGCGAGGTATAGTGCTAAGTTGTGACCACCCCTGTGCCTCCTTTGTAGTAATTAGGAGATCATCATCTTGTTCGAAGTTTGAAACATCAAAAGGTCCTGAAACATATACTCTTTCTATTCAAGATACGAGCTCAAGAAAATATTATAGATGTACTCACTCTAGTATACACTCACTTTGAGTATTCTCACACTCAGTATAGTATGAAGAAGAGGACACAACTCTAAAAAATAAATCATGTGTAAAAAATCAGTGGAAACCTTAGATATAAGGTTTGAAAGTAACAATTTTGGTAGAAGAATGATTTTCCTTTTTTCTAATCATTTGAAGATTATCTCCATGAGTTATTACACCATCCGAAGTTTTTATGTTTGCCTAAAAACAATATCAGTTGTATTTTCTATATGATTTTAGCTCCTATGATGCAAGTTTGTTCGCATAAGGACCTGTGGAAATATTTTTATGTAATACGAATATACATTTAGAACATGTTGTACTATGACATGCAAGTTAAAGAAATAAGCATGAACAATTAGAAGTGACCTACATCTATTTTTGGATCACACAATATCTTCTTCCATAGTCCCTATATCACATCACATCTCTTTTAAGTTTGTATTACTATACTCAATGGCATCAAATTATATATAGTGGAATCACAGTGGCATCACTACAACTCCTGTGGTATCGAATTTTATACAATATAATTTTGTGGCATCAAATTATATATAATGACATCACAATGGCATCATTACAACCTCTATGGCATTGAATTTTATACAGTGACACACATGTATATTATTCCGAGGCTTCATCATCTTTTGTGGCTTGCTATTTTGTCTAAGGATCGCTCATATATTTCTACTCATATTGCACCTGTTTCTCAAATTTGTTTCTATGGCTCAGAATTTTTTACTGTGGCTCACATCATATTTCCCTATTTCTCGATTATATGGTGGCTCGCTATTCTCCACATATTGATTGCAATTATAGTGAATCGTTTAATAACTTGCATTTGATGTTAACATGGCTCACTATAATGCATTCTGGCTCATTTCTCCTCCTCAATGGCACACATTTCTTGAATGACTCGCATAGTATTCATAGTGGCTCAAAATTTCTCTTGTTGTTTGTGGTGACAAATTTTTGAAGCATTCATAAATGTGGAATTAGGAATAACTACATCTATGAAGACTACCTAAAGTCTGAAAATAATATTTTAACATAAATATGATCCTAGGTTTCTGTGATAACTCGTATAGCTTTGAGGCTCACCTTGTATATACAATTCTTATATCATCACAATGTCTCACATTTCATCCCGTGACCCAGAGTTAAGATAGTGCTAGGAAACCACTCCAATCCTTCCTATTTTTGAAAATAAGTGAAAAAAACAACCCGAGTAACTACTGAACCTTAATGATGAAATAAAAAAGGTTGAATGATCTTCACAAGATTCTTCAAGCCAACTACAACCCAGGAATCCTGAAAAATATAATTATGTAAATTCTAGTACAACTCTACATATCAAAAATAGGAAGGAACCAACACCATACCTTAGTTCGATCAATGATTCCAGTAGCCATCAAATATTCATATTTTCCCATAGTAGAATTGTAACCATATTTGGGATTATCACTGGAAAGAACTTGAAAAGGCCAAGAAATCCAACATATAATTTAAATCCAGTGTACATTAAAAAGTGAATCCAATAAAAAAATACAATACAATCTGCAATTAGTTTGCCTCTCAATAAAGGTAATCAAATAAGCTTTAAATGTAAGCTTTAAAAGGATCAATCAAATAAGCTTTAAAAGTAATTGGCAGATATGGCAGGGTTTTGTCCTGACCTTTTCATCCACAACACTTCCACTCACCCCAACATTCTTTGCAATCAATTTCAATGGGTAGCTCAAAGCCCATTTAACAATGGCTGCACCAATCTGCAAGCACAAAAAAGGCCAACACAATTTAAAGGCCGTGTAATAACAAGTGGCAGAAGATAGAAGCAGGAACTCTATGTGTACACATATTTTTTCTTTCAAAGAATGTGTCAATTTACTATAAGATATAGCTATGGGCCACACCCATTGTATTCGCTCCTGAATGACAGAGAAAACTATCACACATTTTGCTCATAATTTTCAAGTGTATCTCTTTTTGCATCAAATTTTGAAACAAGTCTCAAGAGACTACACCCGCCACCAACAAGAATGCCTTCCTCAGCAATTGACTGTATACAATAATGGTTGTAAATTAACTTGAAATTTCCTCCATCATTTAAGCACAATAAAAAATATGAATCTATATGTAGAAGTTCAACTCCCAAATTACAAACAACAGATTATTTTGAAGTGCCATGTCAAATAGATACAATTTAATGATGAATTTATTATGTGCCTGTTATACCCCCTCTATGATATAATAATAGATCCAGCATAACACAATTCAATAAACAATCATTATTCACATTTATTTCAGATCACAACATGCTTTTGCAGATTAACATCACATTTCATAATTGATTGTGCACAATGTTTTGCATGCATGCCTTTGTTGCATTCAAGGAATCTTCCACTCTTAACTTCTTTTTCTCCAACTCTGTCTCTGTTTATGCTCCCACCTATAAACAATTATGAACACTATCATATACTATCCATTCTTACGTCAGACAAAACTATCATATACCCTTCACTATCACTATGTATGATAGTTTGACTGGGTGGTATTGCAATTAAGCAAATGAGTCATAGGTAAACATCAATTTGAAATGATATTCATGTCTTGACATGATATCCATGGGAGGCTACATAGGAAAAATCACCAAGTTGGACCACACAGATGCTAGGTCAACTTGACTTCACATGTGAATGAGTATTGTGATGTGACATGATTGGCCTATTCCATATGGAACATTGCAATATTAAAACTTGTGGAAAATTCACATATATATGTGTGCGATATTTTGAGACATGTGAGACAAGTGATGGAAATGTTATAGGAGATATGAGTCTAGCAAGAATTGAGCATCATCTTGATGAAAAATAATGACAAATATAAATAGAAGTAGTGGACAAAAGTTTAAAAAGGATGGTTTATATCACCGCATTATATATGTCATGGGAGAGTTGGATAAAATATTTTATTGTTGACATTGAAACCTACCAAATGTCAGCCTTGGACATGATTGAGACAGGAGATGGCCAAGCTAATAGCCTTGTCATCTTGGAATGACCTTGTCTAGTTGAGGAAGTTGGTGATTCCATTAGATGTTGTCTATGTTGAGGAGAACACTTTGTAGAATACTATGAAAAGAAGGTGAATTGATTAAATGATTTGGTGACTCGTAACAAGGTTGGGTCCAATGTTTTAGAGAGTAAGATGCAAGACCCACATTCACCACAAGCTTTGAAAATGGTTGGGTCATGCCAAGAATTCTTAATGAGTGAAGTGAAGGAGGGATATGCACAACACATTAAGAATAACACATAGAATGACCAACAATATGTTGTGATAATAATATAGTTACAACATGCTTACAAGGAGAGATAAATCAATCGAGTGCTTCCTTGGCTACCAGAAAGACATCACATAAACCTATAACATTGGAAAGTTTTTTACAAGGACTCCTTGGAAAAGAAGAATCATCTCAAGGGAATAAAAATAAACTTTCTCTAGGAATGCTTGATGTAGAAGAGGATTCCAGGCCTCAGTGGGAATTTTGCAGAATAGAATTTCTCTTGGAGTGCATCCATGAGGAAGAAAAAATAATGAAAAAATGGCCAAAATCCCTAAAAGAAGAAGAAAAGGACAAACCTTTGCAAAGTTATGGAACTCTATAATATAAATTTTCCTCCACAATAGATAGCCAAGGTGTGAATCCTAAAATGATCACGTTAGATAAGAAACTAATCTCATTGAAAATGTTCTTATGAGGATTGTAATTCCACAAGCTATCATATCCAAACATAATATAACATGAATACACTATATTTTATACTTTTGTTAATGTCATCTTCACTACAAGGTTTCCATTGGGCCTCTAGTGTAACCCATTGATTCCTAAACCTTGCAGCTCTTGGTATTCGGTTTTTTATCATTTAGGACATCACGATTTTAATGATTGTTCACCATTGCATCATTACCTCATCCTCTTGGTCTCCCCTTGTCAAAAACATTCCAATTATGTTCATTTTATCTCGATTCAAACCCATGTGCCCCAAAAACAGGACTTATATACCGGATGTACTGTTGTGAGAATAGAGTCTCTTAGATGGGTACCTCTTTTCATGAAGAATCTTACACCTGAAATAATCCTAAATATATCAAAACACAAAGAAAAAATGATAGAAACATTGAGTAGCATACCGTTATAGGAGGTTAAGGCTGCATATTTTTCCCAAGTGGACCAAGAGATGTAGTCCGTGAAACCACTGATGGAAAGAGATGTAGGCCTATATTGACTGTCTGAAACTACTAGCCCATCAAGCCAAGAAGAAACAATCATGATACCATCATGGTTTGCAGGAAAAATACCCCTGCCATATCGAACATTAGATGTCAATAAAGGCATTGGACATCTAGGTCTTGGACCCAAGGGATCACCATTAGTGTTCCATTATTAAAATTCCCATTT
Source organism: Pinus albicaulis (assembly GCA_034641835.2). Taxonomy (NCBI): domain Eukaryota; kingdom Viridiplantae; phylum Streptophyta; class Pinopsida; order Pinales; family Pinaceae; genus Pinus; species Pinus albicaulis. The sequence goes on along the minus strand of CM076584.1, from coordinate 1,174,784,567 downwards.
GCGTTGTCTATTTTTGCCTGATCAGAAGCTATGGATGTTGAAACTTCTCCCTGTGGTGGGGGAGGAGCCAAATAATGAACATACTGTGTAGTTGATCTAGAGCGTGTTGAAAAGTATGAGGCAGTAACTGTTGTGAAAAAGTAGTATTGTAATAAGAGAATGAAAATGATCCCTCATAAAAACCCCCTGAATGGTGATTAGGCAATCATTCTGACCAGGGAGTTTCTGGATCATGACATAGCATAGGAATGGGGCAATCCAGAAGAAGACAAACCAATTGTTGAAGTGGATAAGTTTATGGATTCAAATTGCAACATTGGCGTAGACGTAATGTTTTGTGAGAAGCCCATGGCTATGTTTAGCCCAACAACAACACTTTTTGATGTCAAAAATATGGTATATAATGATATAAGTCTATGGTTTGACAGATGAAGAATATGACACATATATGGTTTCCTGTGGTGATGTAGATCCCACTGTTTTACATGAAAATTTTACAAGCTTGGAGGATAAGAAATATGTTCCTCACTCCTTTGAAAATGAAGGGAATACCAATGCATCCGTTAATGAAGAGTGTAATGTAGGTTTGGCCATCCTCAACCTGGAAGATGAAGAACATATGCCAACATCCACAAGAACCAACTCCAAATTTTGTTATGCTAAAAGGTCAATCAACAAACAGAGTCAAATGTAATTTTTTATTTGATATCTTGGAAGTTGAGTTTGACTATTTCAAAGGGTATTAAGAAGCCAGGAAATTAAACACCGACCCTTGTGATCCTTCTAGTGAGGAAAACATCAATGTACAAGTCAACAATCAGTTCTTACATTGTAGATTTGGTGACCCTTCTATGTATGATTATGAAGATCGTTGCAATGGGAAAGAGTATCTAGACAACCTGTTCTTAAATCTGCATCCTCAAAGTTATAGGGCACGAATAAATTCTCATGCTTCAGTTGATGAAGAGGAAGTGAGGTCATAAAATTATAATCTAATATTGGTATTGTTAATCAAAATTGAATATAACAACTATGGTAATACCCAAATTCGAACAATTGTCTCACAATCTAATTACTACAATACATCAACCAAGTAGCATGATTTTTTACATGTTTGACGAAAATACATTAGTCAAGTAGTAGGATTTTCATATGTTTGAGAAACTCTTGGTGTTATCAGAAGGAAAACCTATTTTCTTAGGTCAAGAAAGAGGTGCTATGGGATATTTGGATAGTTTAAAAAATATTTTTAAAAAATTGCATGAAACCATTCTAACAAAGCTCATACAGTATAAAGCTAAATCCACATAATAAAATCTATAAATAGGAAATTTATTGTTAATGCCATCATATATAACCACATCATTAATAACTTTAAAGCATAAGAAAGAACAATTTTAGATGAAATGAGGCAACATACCTGGAAAGTTAAAGGACTAGTGTGCTTAAGGACCAAAAAATTGGTCAAATTGACAAAATATGTTAGGGCCAAAATGAAAAGAAGATAGTATATGATTTCCACATCCTCCCTTGCAAGTGTGATAGTTATCCCAAGCACATCAGGTTCTATTAGAAATGTTGCAGGTAGCAAAAGTAATACTGCAATGTGAGCCATATAAAGAGGAGCATCCTGCCAGCCAGGGGTAGGTCCTGCCTTTGATTCCTTGTTTAGCTTTTCAACAAGGTATCAGAGTTATGGTTGTGCCCAGGAATTACCTATCCCTGGATCTGAATGGCCTATGTGGAAGCAGATTGGGTATTATAATTAAAGTGTCAGAGAAGGTTTGATAGATACTGTTGTGAAGAATTCAGAAATAGGGTACATACAGAGGTATCTTGTAAAATCTGTGGAGGATATCATGGCTAAATATGACAGGACTGTTAGGAACTCACTTGGTGATGTTATTAAATTTCTATATGGTGAATATGGTATGGATGTTGTTTTGATTGAGTCATAAAACCTTGATTCTCTGAAGATGAAAAAAGAAGGATTTTGAAAATAATTATAAATATGAACTTGATCAAGAAAATTGGAATCATAGTTACATGTTACTAGACCATGTGGAATATTTAAAAACAATCCAGGAGTTAAATAATGTTTTTCATGTAGAAATGAAAAAACTGGAGTCAGATAGACGACAACTAGGTATGAATATTGTAACCACTGGAGATAACACATGGCCTTTCCCTTTAAATCTTAAGAGGCTCATCTGGAACAACCAAAAGAAATTCAAAATTGATATGAGAAAACCATCAGATATGCATCCCATGGGGATTGTAGAAGCAATTGATAGGCTTTAGGAAAGACTTAAGGTTGTTCCCAGTGATGACCCCATGAGTATTGAAGCACAAAAGAATGGCACTTTGTTTTTCAACATTCTGCTTCGAAGTACATTTTGTAGTAAGCGTGTGCTAAAGGAGTACCACCTTACAAGGGAAGCATTTGAATGGGTAATTGGTGAGATAAAATATAATTTTTTGTAGTCCTTAGTTGCTCGAGATGATTGGCTCTGTTTCAGCGCAATACATTGGTGAACCAGCTACTCAGATGACACTGAATACTTTCCATTATACTAGTGTCAGTGCAAAATATGTTACTCTTGGTGTCCCTAGGCTAAGGGAAATCATAAATGTGGAAAAGAATATTAAAATGCCATCACTATTTGTGTACCTAAAACTTGAGGTTAACACAAAAAAGGAAAGGGCCAAAAATGTGCAGTGTGCTTTAGAGTACACAACCTTGAGAAGTGTTACAGAGGCTACTGAAGTGTGGTATGATCCGGATCCAGTGAGTACTATCATTGAGGAGGATTTTGACTTTGTCAAATATTGTTATGAAACGCTAGATGAGGATATTATACCAGAAAAAATATCTCCATGGCTTCTCTGTATAGAATTGAAAAGAGAGATGATGGTTGATAAAAAAATGAGTGTGGCAGACATTGCAGAAAATATTAACCTTGATTTTGATGATGATTTGAGATTAATTTTTTAATGATGATAATGCAGAAAAAATTATTCTACGTGTACATGTTATGAATGAACAAGGTCCTAAAGGAGAGGTGCAAAACGGAAATAATGAAGATGATGCATTTTTGAAAAAAATTGAAAATAACACGCTTACAGAAATGACTCTAAGGGGAATTCCAGATATCAATAAAGTGTTTCTCAAGTCTCCAAAAATCAACAAGTTTGACGGGAATGATGGATTCCGAACTAAGACAGAATGGATGCTAGGCACAGAAGGTCTCAATATGTTAGCTGTGATGTGCCATGAATATGTGGATGCTGTTGGGGAATAAAGGTGACTGTTCCAAGTAACCTCAATGCTTCTCATTTAATTGTCAACCCAAGGCAAGTCTTGTTATTTCAAGAGTATAAGCACAGTATATGCAAGTGACATCGGAGGACAAATACTCTAAATTATCATAAGGAAGACTGTCTAATTCTCGAAGTTCAATAAAATTGGAAGTGAATTGTAGAATGATTTTGACTATTCAAGGGATCGAACTTTGCTCTAAGCCTATGTAGAAATAACTACTCCGGACTGGAAAGAGTAAACTACAATTGAACAACGTGCTTTGTTGAATTGAACAAAAATCATAATGAATTGAACAACAATCAATTATTCTAATTTTGCAATGGATTTCTCTTTTAATTAACTAATGAAAACCTTCTGAATTAAACATCAACTAAACACTCATAATGATAGTGAAAATATCCAACATTAACTACATGCAGAATTGAACAACAACCATGTTAAAGCTACTCAAACAATTATAAAATCATTGAATAATGATGAAAGCATTTAAACAATTATGAAAGCAGTGAATTTAATCAGGAAGGCACTAGTCTAATGAAAGAGGAAGTTGTAGCATCTTATGTTCACAATTAACCAATTAAACGATATCTTATGAAACACACTAGATAAATGAAAACGAAAATTCTGTAAATAAACATATAGCACAGAAGTAGTAGAGAAACTCCCAGGGCTGGGCCCAAAGCCACCAAAAGTCTACTGCTAAGGAAAAATAAGAGATTGTTTATTCCAAAAATGCCAAATTCTTTATTAAGCTGCAGAGTAATACATTAATACAACTTGAAGATTCTATCCCGATACCTCTATTACAGAGAAGAGATATATCTATAGATTTTTCATCTTCGGCCTTTTAAAGGCGAATTCAAAAGTAGTAACGGGTCCTTTCCATACGGGACCCTGCTACTTCATGGCTGTCATTTGAGTACTACAAGTGTGGATGTGCCTCTCCATCTTCCGCTGATCCGTAGCAACCATTATGATCCTGTTTGCCTCCCTTGTTAGCTGTCTTTTGGTCATCCACAATTCAGCTGCCTTGCTTCCCTAACAATAAAGATATGACAAGTCAATTCTTACGTTATTAAACATTCCTTTTACCATTAGTTCACTCTGCCTTGGATTTACATTATTTCCCTTTACGTTATTGCTAATACGAGGGGAAAATTCATAAAAGTACATAATAAATCGTGGTAAAGATGGGGTGAAACGTACCTTCTTCTTGACCCAACATACTCCCTTGCTTACCTTTTTTGCAGGTCCTCGTGCAAACAAATGGTTGAGGTGTAGTTGGGTTAGAGAATATGTAGGGTATACCTTCTCTTTATAGATTCTAAAGCCATGCATCTGTTTGATATTTGCAAAGGCTGAGATCGTGTGACCCTTTGGAAACTCATAATTGTGATGATAGTCCTCAGGGGGGTACCAGAAGAGGGGGCACCTGTATCTGCACCCTATCCATTTAGGGCCCATGTTCAAGATTATGTTGCTGTATAGAAGGAGCCTGGAGGTAGCAGGTTTGAAGTTAATGTATCCAAATGGCTCTTTGTTCTTCACACTGTTTGTAGAGGCCAACCATCTCTGTTTGGCTACTGCTAATGCTTCTTCTTGAATTTCCTAGAAGTAAGTCCGCCCATGCTGCACTATATCCTTATGGATAGGCCCCAGTTTGGATATCATTCCTTTCCTCTGCATGAATTTCTCATGTTGGGTGAACATGTATAGGGGTTTAGTAGGTTCCCCCCTGACCCATAGGTCTAGGCCATGCTCTCTCTTATGAAAGGTGTTGTAGGCTTTAGCCCACCGAGTTTGGTTCTTGGCAAAAGATAGGAAAGCCTGGAACTAAACTTCCCCTATGAAGGGGCTGGGATTACTGTCCCTGTCCTCATCTAGAAAGAAATTGTGTAATTATAATTCACACAAAAGATGTTGGAACTGCTCATTCTTCTCATTGCAACATTGGAAAACTTCCTCAACGATTTTAAAATTCATGGGCTTCCCTGCCGTGACAGCCTTGATTTTCAATAGTAAATATCGTTCTACTAAGAATATAGCATAGTTGGTGGCTGGTGCCTTGCATGTTAGTACATCAGAGTAAAGAGAGAAAACCATATTGGTTTGCTTCTTAGTTTGTTCCACCTAATCCTATTCTTTCTTTACTTTCGTCCTTTCTTCCCTGAGTTGGGAAAATGTTTCATCCTCAGTTGCAGAAAGGTCTTTGAATTTATTCTGTAGTGCCTGATGTTCCTCTAAGGGAAATACTTCCTTTCTACACTGGGCCAATTCATGTTGGGATTGAATTAATTCGTTATGCAATTCTGATTGGCAACTTTTTCTACTAGGGGAGTGTAGGCAGGTGTCTCCTCCATTTGAGTTTCCCTCTCTTCTGTAAGTCTTAGACTAGTTTTCACAAAAGATTCAACAATGTCCACTAGTCAGTTTGTACAGAAATCTCAGCAGTTTCTACCAATTGGGTAACAAAATATGTTTGGGTTTCCATGGTAGTCAATTCCTTCTTAGGTTTACGAACCTTTCTCGCTTCCTTCAACTGTTTCTTCAAATGTTTTATCATCTTTCTCAGCCTCTTGCAAGTCCTGCTCATTTTCCTTAACTTCTTTTCAGCTGATTTCTCTTCTAGCAAGGTTTTCGCAGGGGAAGGAGGAGTAGTGGCTTTGGTTTCAGGAATGGTGGTGCCAGTTCTAAGGTTACCAATGATGATATTTCCTTCTTGTGCTCTCGAGTTTATTTCTGCATTAATGTCTCGACTGGATGAGATAATGTTCCCTTCAGGTGTTATGGGGACTGTCTCCATGCTTGCGTTTTGTTCTAATGGGACGATGTCTCCCGACTGATTTCCAGATTCAGATATCCCTTATGTCTGGTCTTCCCTACTCACCCATTCACTCTCAGGGGGAGATAAAACTCTTAAAGCCTGTAATTCATCATGGTGGGGTAATATTTCAGTATGGCTAGAGCTGTTGGCAGTGGCATATTGCTTTAATGGGTCCCCTTGCTCCTCAACTTGTTCAGATGGGCTTCTAATTTCATGAGATTCCCTCATTTGCTCTAGAACACGAGCCATTTCTTCTTCATAGTCTTGTAAGGGCATATTTTGAGGGCTTGAAGGTGGTGTATGGGATGGTTCTACCTCATCTGGAAATTTAAAGGTGTCTTGCCATAATTGCATCCTTTCAGATTGTCTTCATTTCCATGGTTCTGAGGTCGAAGCATAGGCCCTTTTCCCTCTTGCTCTCCTGGGTATGTTTATTCTGGAAGTTCAATTTCTTTTCTGATAGGGTTTTCCTCAGGGGCATGCAGGGCTGGATTAACAAAGCTGTCCCAAGATGTTTGTTGTTTGTCTAGCTCATGAATGATGATTAAATTGATCAAGCCATGGTGGCTGATGACTTCTTGGAGGTTTTCGGATTTTCTAATTTGAACAGTAGTATCGTGCAATATATAATTCAAGAAAGAAGGCATACTAACTGAAATTTTTCGTTTGAGAAAAACTAACATTTTAAGTTGGCGGGGTTTTACCACGTCCTGGCGTCCATCACATGCGATGTATATTTGAATGAACGCTGCCAATTCTTGCCAAGGCTGCTATAGGGATGCATGGTTAATCCCCTTTCCTTTCCATTCCAATGGTTATCATGGGTCCTAGTATGCTGATATTGCTTCTCGCAGAAGAATGTGTTTTTCGGTCCATCTTTATTCGTCTATTGATAGTCCGGAGACCTCAACGATGATATCCTTTGCGACTGGTATAATCCTTCATCTGAGTCTAGTATGTCCCTCCCGTAGGTTCTATAGGAATTCAAATGATATTTCTGTGTCAAACCATTGCAGTTTGTGTAGATATGGTAACCAACCAACTTGCTGGAGAATGGCGCGAGTTGCTTCTGAGATTTGGAAGGTTGTGGGTTCATTTTTAGAGATAATTCCCTCCCATGGCTGATGTGTTACCTGAACTAATTTCTCCTTCTGTCTGCGTTTCTTCAGGCCCTGTTGGTTAAAACAAACACTGCATGTGAGAGAAAAAGAAATTGAAACCTTATGTCGTAAATGTATGTAACCTCATATCGTAAATGCAATGATATTTTAGTCCCGTCAGCGTATCCAAAGGAAGTTGTGTAGAGAATTCACATGCTTATTCATTATGGACACTTACACCTCGTCTCTCGTGAGAAGGGAATCCACGTCCTTAAGTACAAAAGAGATTGCAGCAATCATGAATGCATACGAGGGAAAAGGTCAGAAATTAGTAATCATAGTTTGTACGATAGAAGGGTGTCCGTGGCACTGGAGCTCAAGAAAAGAGTAGAGATTGCAACAATCATGAATACATGCGATGCAAAGGTTAGAATCGGTAATTATCATAAGTGTATATCAGGTGGAAATGATCGAAGAAGGGGAGAAAATCCGTATAGCAATTATTATGATAGGATGTCCTTATTTAATGGTGTAGCATGAAAGAAGCATGACAATGATGGATTATGATTGGTGCCATCATCCCTTAACTCAAACATGAAATGATAATTCATTGATAGTTAATTATGCAGGTATATAGTGTTAACGCTTATTCGAGTAGTGCATTTATCTCGGAAATGAATGAAATAGGAAATAAGGCATATATAAAATTAATTGGATATTGTTAGAAAAATACTCCCATACCACAAGCAGAGCCATTGTTGCTAGCAGGTGTTCATAGCCTCAACAGGGTTGCTATTTTAACCCGAAAAATGAGCCAGAATCCTGTATGTAAAAGTAGATATTTTGCAAATTTTAGGGAGAGATCACCATGCTGGTGTGGTGGCCAGATAGTCAAGGTGCCACTCACTGGGGTTGTAACAGAGCGATCAGGCCAGATTGTGATGAGACCTCCTATCATTCAAGTAGTTTGAGTTGTCGAGAAGATCACTACCCTGGTGTGTTGGCCATTGTGGGCATGTCACTTGTTAAACCCTTATGATCATGGTAGGCTGGCTCGTGGTGAGACCCCCTATTCTCTTTTAAACTTTTTCATATAAGCATAATATTTATTTTTGAAAAGTAGGCATTTTTCTTTGTTTTGTGAAGAGACCACTATGCCGGTGTGGTGGCTAGATGGTCACAATGCCACTCACTGGAATTTTAACAGAGTGATTAGGCCGAATCGTGATGATTCCTCCTGTCGTTCAAGCAGTTTGAGCTGTTAAGAAGGTCATTACCCTGGTGTGTTGGCCATTGTGGGCATGTCACCTGTTAAATCCTTATGATCATGGTAGGCTGGCTCGTGATGAGACCCCCTATTCTCTTTTAAAAATTTTCATATAAACATAATATTTTCTTATTATTTATACATGAAGGGAGGCTCATTAACTCCTTAAGAGTTAAGGATGGTGTGAGAAGAAAAAATAATGCCAATATAATTAATACTCCTTATTCCTATATCCTTATGTCAAGGGGAGATACTACTCGAGAGTGTAGAAAGATATACCATCATAAGACTATGAATTGTGCGATAATATGTTTGAGTAGGAGATGTCTAGCCCTTCATTGCATAGATAAACCATGTCAGCATCCAGAGTAGAGATTTCCATCAAAGTTTCAAAGTATCATAATATTAGTAACATCACTTCTTTTCTCCTTTTTAGGTGCCAATTCTTGTTCAAAAATGTCTTTTACGGCGAGGGTGTGTGATGAGGAGTGGATATTCAAGAAGAGATCATCAAAAAGAAAGAAAAAAATCATGCTTAGAAAGAAGAAAAAAATAAACTGTTCCATTTGACTGAACAACAGCTGTTCAAAAGTTTGAATAGCGCAAATAAACACGCAAACACATGGATGTTCTATCTGATTGAACAACAGCTATTCAATTGGATTGAACAACAACCGTTCAAAGGTTTGAACAACAAAAATAAACAACACACAACTGTTCAATCCGATTGAACAAAAACTGTTCAATTGGATTGACAAACAATCGTTCAAAGGTTTGAACAACAAAAATAAACACGCAAACACATGGCTGTTCAATTCGATTGAACAACAGTTGCTCAATTGGATTGAACAACAGCCATTCAAAGGTTTGAACAACAATTATAATAAACAACACACGACTTTTCAATCCGATTGAACAACAGATGTTCAATTGTATTGAACAACAACCGTTCAAACGTTTGAACAACAAAAATAAACACACAAACAATTGGCTTTTCGATCTGATTGAACAACAACTGTTCAATTGGATTGAACAACAACCGTTCAAAAGTTTGAACAACAAAAATAAACATGAAAAAGAAAGGATAAAGGAACAAAATACAACTGTGAGTATGAAGAATGTACAACAAATGAGAAAACTATAAATTGCAGGGGAAATATATACAATATTTACAAGAGGAAGTAACAAGTTTTCATGCACTTAAAGTTGTGGGGCTAGCACCCCCTATAGCTAAAATTTGGACAGTGGGATCATCACGTACCTGTTGGCAGAAAGACTCCCTCGTAAGTGGTTTGTGATAGAGGCGTACTTTGTGTCCATTGACTCGGAATGTAGAACCAGATTCGTCTATGGTAGTCAAGGTGAGGGTACCATTGCTGTGGGCTTCCTGAATTTCGTATTGACCGAGCCACCTTGTTTGTAACTTACTCGGGAAGTCTTGGAATCTAGAGTCATAGAGAAGTGCCCAATATCCTTTTTGGAATGTCTTATTTTTAATGAGGTTTTCATGCCACTTAGCTTGTTGTTGTTGGATAATTGTAGTGCGCTTTAGAGCCAGTAGCCGTATTTCATCCAATTCATTTATTTGCTGGAGTCTTCTAATCTGAGCCTCCGTCAAGTCTAGCCCCACCTCCTAGGCTGTCCTTAGAGTTTTTATTTCGAATTCGATGGAGACTATCTAGTGGTGTTTCACCATGTTGTACGCTAAGCCCACAAGGCCTCTGGTAGTCTAGTAGCCCAATCCCAATGATGTGTTGAGACTGTTTTAGTGAGAATTTCCTCAAGGACTTTGTTGGTGCTTTTAACCTGCTCGTTTGCCTGTGGGTGGTAGGGAGATGTGACTCTATGGATGATATGGTGGTTCTTCAGAGTGGACGTAATTTTATTTCCCACAAACTATGCCCCCCCATCAGTTATCACTTCTCGAGATAATCCATATCGCACAAATAGCTCAAAAAGAAAATTGACCACAGATTCTTCCGTAGCTCTTGATAAAACCACTGTTTCTACCCACTACGTTACGTAATATATGGCAACCAATATGTAAATATTCTGGTTTGAGGGTGGGTTGAATGGTCCAATGAAGTGCAGTGCCCATCGTTCTAAAGGTTCCACCTCAAATTATGGTTGTAATGGTATTTCATCAGCTTGGCCCAGGCAGCCCATTCGTTGGCAACTATCGAAGGCTTGGACATGTTTCTTGGCATATTTAAAAATTGTAGGCCAATAATAACCCATTTGCAATACTTTGTGCCCCATCCTGCGATATGAAAAATGGCCACCGCATGGTTCATCATGACAGAACCGTAGGATGTCATAAATCTCGTCTTCTTAGATGCATTTGTGAATATTCATATTAGCTCATGTATGAAAAAGATATCCATTGATCTAGGAGAATCTAGCACTGTGCTGAACAATCAGCTTCTGTTCCTTTGATTTCAAGTGTTTGGGCAGCGTTCCTACTTCCAGGTAGTTCGCTACATCTGCATAAGATGGTGTTTTTACTGCTACATCAAACAGATGTTCGTCAGGGAACTGATTGTCCACCGCTAGTGTGTCATCTGACTTTGGAACTCTAGACAGGAAATCTGCAACCACGTTCTCCTTCCTTGGACGATCTTTGATATTTATGTCAAAATCCTGTAAAAGAAACAACGAACGAGTTACTCTCCCATTTGTAATAGGTTTACTGGCTAGATATCTAATGGCAGAGTGATCAGTATACATGAGTACTTGATAGCTAGTTATATAATGTCTAAATTTATTGATAGCATAAATGACAACCAAGAACTATTTTTCTGTCACTGTATAGTTTAATTCGACAGGAGTGAGATTCTTTTTGATATAATAAATAGAATAGGGATTTTTATATTCTTATTGAATGAGAACTACCCCTATTGCTGTGTCAAATTCATCTGAGGAAATGTGAAAGGGCAGCTCCCAGTTAGGACCACGTAAAATTGGTTTTTTCAAGACCAATTTCTTTAAATCTGTAAAAGCAGTGTCACATTTATCAGACCAATAGAATTCAACATTTCCAGTTGATGCATACAAGGGCACAAAAATTTGTGAGAAATTCTTTATAAACCTTCAATAGTACCCTGCATATCCAAGGAAACTACGTACCTCTGTCTGCATACAAGGTGTGGTTAATAAAAGAATTACATCTATCTTTGTCGGATCTACCTGTATTCTAGTTGCAGAGATGTAGTTTCCTAGGATTACTCCTTCGGTCATCATCATGTGACATTTTTTATTGCTCAAACACAATTTGGTAGCAATACATCGTTCCAATACTTTTTCTAGTGTTTCTAGTGCTTGATCAAAATCATCTCCATATGGGGTAAAGTCTTCCATGTAAATTTCGAGTCCTTCATTTATTAAATCAGAAAAAAATGCTAAGTATGGCTCTTTGAAATGTTGCTGGGGAATTTCATAATCCAAATGGTAATAACCCATAGGAAAATGTACCCCATGGGCAGGTAAAGGTTGTTTTATTCTGGTCTTCAGGGGCTATTTAGATTTGATTGTAACTGCTGAACCCATCAAGGAAGGAAAAGAACCGATTTCCTGCTAATGTATCAAGGACTTGGTCAATAAAAGGGAGGGGTAAGTGGTCTCTCTATGTTGCTTTATTAAATTCTCTGTAGTCCACACAGATTCTCCCCTTCCCATTCTTCTTAAGAATGAATAATATAGGATAAATGAAGTTTACATCAAGTAGCTTTTGCAACTCATCTTTTACAATGTCTTTCAGATGCGGGTTTAGCCTCTGATGAGGCTACCGAATAGGCCGAGCCTCCTTGTCAGTATAAATGTGATGTGTGCATAGCTGAGGATCTATACCCTTCATGTCTCGGTAGTCCCAATAAAATTCTCCTTGATATTTTTGTAAGACCTTAATGAGCTTTTTCTTTTGGTTACTATCGAGACTACCATTGATATTTAAAACCTTTCCTGGCTCAATTTCGATTGGTATGCTGTTGCGAACAACAATCGTGGGTATGTGCTGATTATCAATGTCTACCAAGGGGTCTTCTTGTGTTTCATCATCAAGAACTGCTTTTAACATTTGCATTTTAAGTTTCGAGACGCAGATGCCTGATTCATGAAGTTATTGATTACATCATCTTCAGTTTGATCTTTGAATTCAAGAGCTTCAACTATTTTTAGTGGTGAACGGATGTTTTGTTTTTAGTATGTATCTAGATGCCTGTGAATATTTACAATGGGCAGAATTGGTTTGGAAGGTGAGTAAATGATAATATTTTTTATGGCATCACCTCTAGTAATGGTCATGCTGGTTGTTTGACATCCTATGTAAGCATCAGTTGTTGCTAACCAAGGTCGAGCCAATATCAGGTGGTGTCCATCCATCCTACTTTTTGGGTTGATAACTAAAAAGTCATCTAGATACTCCCATGAGTCCACAAAAACCAGGATGTCTTGTAATATTCCTTCTGGTTTGATAACATATCTGTCAGCAAGTTCCAACAAGGTAGACGTGGGTTCTAACGCTGTTATGCCTAACTTCTCGCAGATCTCCATAGTTAAGATGTTGATGGCTACCCCTAAGTCAACCAATGTGTTTGGAAAGGAGTGGCCATAGATTTGTACAGTTACTATGGGGTTCCCTCGATCCTCATATTTTACGGGTGTTTCTTTACCCAACAATAAGTTTGATAGTGCCCCTACCACATGAACAGTGGGTACACTTTTTTCTTTCCTTAACTTTTTATTTTCACACAGCTCTTTAATTGTCTTGGAATAGATAGGAATGTCTTATATAGCCTGCAGAAGAGGAATTTTAATGCAAATATTTTTTAATTCCCCTAGGATATCAAAATCTGGAGAGACTATCAGTCTAGGCAATGTTAATATTTCAGGGAATGGAGGGGGGGAAATCATAAGGTTTTCAGGGTTCCTTTCGCCAACCGTGTCCCTCCCCTGTTTTACCTCTGTTTCAGTCATAGTTGTTTTCCTAGGCGTTGTCGAAATTTCAGATTCAGGTTGTGGCAGGGTTGTACCATCTTTTGGTGAAATAACACGTCCTGATCTTAGCCTAAGCTCATTGCATTACTTCTGTTCAGTTTCGGGGTTTGGGTTTTCAAAAATTTGAATTAGCTGAACTGACCTGTTGTTAGGATTAGGATTGGGTTGAGTTGACAGTTGAGGACGCATGATAGGTTGAGGATTGTGTTGGACTGGGTATGGAGCTGGTAATGTAGGTTGATTCTGAACCCATGTCCCCATCTGTAGATTAGTCATTCCCAGAGATCACTGCCAGTTTTGAGGCCAATTTGTGGTCTGCAAAGGGGAGGCAGGCTAGTGGGACTGATAGGGATTGTTTTTCCAGTAAGGGGGAGAACAAGGAAAACTTGGCCAATTATTATTTGAAGAGGATTGTGTTGGCCAAGGAGGCATATGAAATGATTGAGATGGCCAAGTAGAGAAAGGTGATTGGTTCTACCAAGATGTTGCAGGGTTCTTCTGGTTAAACTGTGGAGAAGAAAATAACTGAGGCAGGTCTTGTGGCATACCTAGTCGTGCTTTCCACTGTTAATGTTGTTTCATTAGATAGGCTGGTTCCGTCTCTTTTTCTGCTTCTTTAAAAACCACTTTCAACCCCGGAAATGAAGGGAAATGGTTAGTGGCATGGTCCTTGGTACAAATAGCACATGTATGGACCATGTCTAATAGACATTCCCATTGGCTGTGCTTCTTCCGACAACGTGGAAAAAATACAACCAAGTTTTGTTCTACTATGTCTTGCTTCTGTTTGGCTTGTAGGACATCTAGCTGCATTGTCAGGGTGCCCAAGATATCATTTTTAAAATATTCTAAAAGATTACCAAATTTTGATCTGGTAACGTTGCCATCGGAATTCTTAGGATTCCTTGTAGCTGAGTCTCACCCGGTTGGCCTACTTCACATACTACCCCGAGAAAACCTGATACATAGTGAAATAATATCATCATATTCTTCTTGATAGATGTCCCCTTTTCCCATTATGTTAAGTGTTTCGACCCATTCTTCTTTCATTCCCTTAATCATTGTCACTTTTAAGATATCTTTAGATAGTGTAGTATATGGAGACCTTTGCAAGTTATATTGAAATATTTCGACATATTCTTCTAATGTTTCATTTCCCTTTGCAGACATATTGAAGATTTCATCTTTTAGTTCTTGAGTTCAGAAATAGTCTTTATATTTATTAAGAAAATAGTTTTTCATCTTATCCCAACTATTAATGGTTCCTCCATTGAGCCCCATAAACCAACGTAATGTTGTTCCCTTCAAGGTAGAGGGGAATAATTTCAGTTTTTGAGGGTCAGTGGTGTAGTCATACCCCCTACATAAGACATCAAATTCAAATAAGAATGCATCTGGATCTTCCGAGGTCAACCCATGGAAGGTGGGGATGTTTTGTAATGGAATGGCTTTCATAGGGGAATTTACAGCCATATCAACAATGGGATACTCCAATGTTGATGTCTGCCTCTAGTTTTGGTTGTTTTCCATTTGATCAAAGATATGCGAATAATATTTGGGGATTTCTTGTTCTGGAGGAATAATATCAGTGGTATTAGGGAGTGGATGTGGAGGAAGCC
This sequence comes from Pinus albicaulis, assembly GCA_034641835.2. Classification (NCBI taxonomy): domain Eukaryota; kingdom Viridiplantae; phylum Streptophyta; class Pinopsida; order Pinales; family Pinaceae; genus Pinus; species Pinus albicaulis. Next base: position 1,174,769,443 of record CM076584.1, on the reverse strand, counting down.
TTATATAACTTACCTGATCTGGGATGCTGGGTGTCTCTGTCTCAACCACTCTCTCAGGGGATCTAGGCTCTGGAGCTCTTACTTGTACTACACTACTAGTTTCTCCCTCTCCTTCCTGCAAATTGCAAGAACCTCCCTTTCTTGAAGGGTCAGGACTTACGTGATAAAAAATTTGAAGGCTTTGTTCAAACCCTTATGTTTCACTGTGAATCTCGGCATGGGATGTAGATGGTGAGGTTTCTGCCTAAGGGAGAGTAGTAGGACTCTGAATCGGAATGGTTTCGGGTCCTACAGGTGCCTGGGATTCAACCTTCTAAATGATTTCATCTATGTATGCTGTTCTGCCAAGGATCACCGGTCCTTTGGGTTTTGTGGATTTAAGTGGGGGATTTTGATCTGTTTCTATCTTTTTCTTCCTAGCCATAAAACAAGAGCACCTATCCTACTAACCTCTGCAGAATTGCTGAAAAGAGGGCTGGAGAGAAAGCATTTTGCTTGTTGGTATGCAGGTTCTTACCTCTCGTTTTCAATACCCAATTCTTCACAGCAAAAGGAAAAAGAAATAAAGGACATCACTCTTAAACACTGTCCCAGGAAACAACGCCAAAAATGTTGGGGCATAAAGGTGACTGTTACAGGTAACCTCAATGCTTCTCATTTAATTATCAAACCAGGGCAAGTCTTCTTATTTCAAGAGTGTAAGCACAGTATATGCAAGTGACATCGGAGGACAACTAATCTAAATTATCATAAGGAATACTGTCTAATTCTCGAAGTTCAATAAAATCAATTTGGAAGTGAATTATAGAATGCTTTTGACTATTCAAGGGAGCTAACTCTGCTCTAAGCCTATGCATAAATAACTACTTCGGTTTGGAAAGAGTAAATTACAATTAAACAACGTGCTTTGATGAATTGAACAACAATCATAATGAATTGAACATCAACTCAAATAAATTGAACAACAATCAATTATTATAATTTTGCAATGGAATTATCTTATAATCAACTAATGACAACCTTCTGAATTAAACAACAACCAAATGCTCATAATGATAGTGAAAATATCCAACATTAACTACATGCAGAATTGAACAACAGTCGTGTTAAAACTACTCTAAAAATTATAAAAGCATTGAATAATGATGAAATCAGTTAAACAATTATGAAAGCAGTGAATTTAAGCAAGAAGGAATGAACGGTGAACTAGTATAATGAAAGAGGAAGTTGTAGCATCTTATGTTCAAAATTAACCAATTAAACGATATCTTATGAAACGAACTAGATAACTGAAAACACAAATTTTGCAAATAAACATATAGCACAGAAGTAGCAGAGAAACTCCCAGGGCTGGGCCCAAAGCCACCAGAAGTCTACTGCTAAGGAAAACTCAGAGATTGTCTATTCCAAAAATGCCAAATTATTTATTAAGCTGCAGAGTAATACATTAATACAACTTGACGATTCTGTTCTGATACATCTATTACAGAAAAGAGATATATCTATAGATTGTTCATCTTCGACCTTTTAAAGGCGAATTCAAAAGTAGTAACGGGTTCTTTCCATACGAGACCCTGTTGCTTTGTGGCTTTCGTTTGCGTACTCCAAGCATGGATGTGCCTCTCCATCTTCTGTTGATCCGTAGCAGCCATTATGATCTCGTTTGCCTCCCTTGTCAGCTTTCTTTTGGTCATCCACATTTCAGTTGCCTTGCTTCCCTGTCAATAAAGATATGACAAGTCAGTTCTTACGTTATTAAACATTCCTTTTACCATTAGTTCACTCTTCCTTGGCTTTACGTTATTTTCCTTTACTTTATGGCTAAGATGAGGGTAAAATTCATAAAATTACATAATAAATCATGGTAAAGATGGGGTGAAACGTACCTTCTTCTTGGCCCAACAGATGCTAATAGGACAACTAGTAATCACTTGATTGACGTTATTTGAGCGCTTGGAATTGAGGCTGTGAGGAAGGCTCTTATGGATGAGCTTCAAGTTGTGATATCTTTTGATTAGTCATATGTGAACTACATGCATCTATCCATTCTATGTGACATAATGACATATCGAGGTCATTTGATGGCTATTACTTGACATGGTATCAATTGTAATGACACAGGACCAATGATGAGATGTTCATTTGAGAAGACTATGGATATCCTTTTGGATGCTGCTGCATTTGCTGAAGAAGACCCTCTCATCGGTGATAAAAAAGCATCATGCTTGGCCAATTGGCTCCTATTGGTACTGAAAATTCTACCTTGTATTTGAATGACAAGATGCTGCAATATGAAATTACACTCTAGCTACCCAATTATATGGAAGGTTTAGACTTTGGCATGTCACCAACTCGGTCTCCTGTTACAGGGAAACCATACCATGATGCCATGATGTCACTAGATTATTTTCTCAGTCCCAAACTAAAATTTGACGGGGACATGATTCTAGCATCATTATTACTACACATAGTTGAAACAGGAAGAATGCATGTTGCCAAGTCAAAATATGATGTAAACCACCAAGATGGTGCTAAAACCTTACACGCTCTAAAATAATAAACTATGATTGTAATAATATTTTATTTATTCACATGAAACTTCAATTCATGAACTGTGGTATATTTCAATATTTTAATAGTATAAAAACAAAAAAGGTTTCAATGTTTAAAAGCATGTTCAAAATTACAATCAAATAGAGGAAAAAACACATACAGAAAACCTGATCATAATCATGAACAAGCTTCATCTTGAATTATGAAGTGTAAAGGTGCTTACAAAATGTGACACTACGAACCTGGTCAAGCGCACAAGAAAAAATATCATGTACATGACCCTAGTTGACCAGTTGTATTGCTCATGATTCAAGAGGATTTGTACCTGCGCTGCCAAGTCATTCAAAATCCATAATTATCTATACAATAAATACAAGTAATATTTGTAGTATTTTTTACTCTAAGATGCATTCTTATGATAATGTTAGAACATATGTTGACAAGGTCAAAACATACCTGAATAAGCTCCTCTTCATTTCAAGATTAATTTATTGGAGTCGACTGAACTTAGAACAAGCCTCCCATGATCTGAAAGAGTAGAAACTAAGTCAACAATGACTTTTTTGCTACTACGTTGGATCGAGGGAGGTTTTCTCCAAGATTAAATCGCTCCAATAAATTATTCTCTACTAAACAGGGCCAACCACGTGAAGGTGGAAACTCTTATGGCCCCTCCTCCCCCTCACATCACTCTCAATTCCCCAATACTCAATCTATATTTAATTTTTTATGAACATGAGTACAAAAAAAATATTCAATAACTAAGTAAAAAGTAATGCAACAAAAAGTATGCAAGAGAACATTGAAAGTGTATGGCATAAAAATAGTATGATAAATGAGTTTTTATATAACGCAAATTTTTTTCCAAGTATGGTACGTCATTCATCATTTGTCTTATAATAATACAATATTTTACATTATCAATTTTTCTTTTTCTTCTTCCTATTTCTAAAGCTCCTAACTACATCATCAACATCATTGTTCTCTACTTCTGTTTCGTGCCTTTCCTGCATAGCTGACCTAGTTGGGTACTCATAATTTCTGGTCTCATGCAGTGACAGGGCATCACCTACAAAAACAAATAATATTGAATTTAAATTTCTGGTTTTTAAATACCATTGAAGTATTTTAGTAACATTAATAAAAAAAAATCCAATGATATTATTTACCTAGTGCACCAGTTGTCATCGTTGGAACTGTTGCCCCGTGTTCCTCTCCAGTGGTAGGATGCTCAAGTACAACATTCTCTTTCATTTAAACAAAAATGATATAAGGACACAAACCTCAATGTATAATTAGAAAAAATTATAAGTAGAAATTAACTACCGTTGTGGGCCTCATTGATAGCAGCACCGTCAGACTGGTCCCCACTCGAATGACCATGTTGCAAGTGAGGACCATGTTCTTGCAATATTTCACTCTCAACGCACTGATCTACAACTCAGTTATTTGGCTCGTTGAAAGTGTTGCTCCCTTGATTTAAAAAAAGTTGTTAGAAATTAAATTTATGGACAAAAACAAAAATATTGAAAGGTTAACGTTTTACCTTATCAGGCATTTTGGATCTTGGGACTTGTCCCAAGCATTTACGACGTTCAACTACGGCTTGATAGCCATAAAAAAAAGTGATCTCTCTGTCTTCCTTTGTGGTTTACGTTCCAAATTCATCACCCTACATTTCATATGATTATGTATTTTTAATTTTATTTGATGGGATTACAAAATTTTTGGAAGGCGGTACAATTAGTAAGATGTTTAACTACTTACAATTCTTGCGGCTGATTTCAAGTAGCCGCCCTAGCCTAGCTTGTGCTGGCCTTGTTTGTCAATCCTATCTTTGGTTGCCTTCGAGCTGTCAGCCAACCTATCATCAAAAGCTTGAAGTTAGTTATGTAGCACACTTTTATTTTAGACATAGAGAAAATTAAAGCTATTGAATTAAATTTGTAATTTACCTTGCGGGTTTATTAGCATTTTTCCTTATTTCTTGGTATTTTTCTCTTTTCCGTCCTCGATGAGTGCTCTCCACTCGCTCTCTGGAATTATGAGAGGACTCTCGTATCTAGAGTTATTTTTCAAGCATGTCCTATAGGTGTCCCACATATATTTCAGATATTTTCCAACTTCTTGGGCGACCGTTGTTCTATCAAATGTGCCCGCCCCAAAAAGGCCTTCTAGATAATCTAGAAGTTATTTTTTCAAGTTGGAATTCCACCTTCTGTGCATGATTGGGAAAAAAATTACCAACACCTTGCTCTCCAAGGTCCTATAGAAATCATTGTTTCTTACACACAAAAAGATATTATCATTAATTTAAAAATAATAATCATGATGAAATATGTTTTAGATAGAGTACATGAAACTGCTTAAATATTAAAACTTACCTGGGAGTTGTACGCTTTATAGGAACACCTTCATTGTTCACCAAAAATGTGCCTGGAATGGTCCCCATGAAGATGACACGTGTAGCTCCAGGAAATGCAATCATAATGTTGGCCATATCATCCTCATCACTGCCACCACGTTCAATGGTTAGCTGTGTGTCTTCTTGGGGGTGTGTTTCTTGTCTGCTACTTAAAGTCGTACGAGGTGTATGAGGGGGTTCCTCGAGAATCCCTTGCCTTTGTGTCCCACTACCACGAACACCGGGGAAAACAGGTTGTAGAAAATGCTACATACAAAAGAATTTTTTTGTTAGTTTAGTTAATGTAAAAATTATAAATCAACCTATCAAAATTGATCTTATGCATAACAATAAAAATATCCTTTTGATTTTTTGTTATTACCTCATATGTTTGAAGCTAGGTCATAACTTGTAATATCCTTTCTTCTAATTCAGGTGTTTGAGAAAAAATGTATACCAAACGTTCAAGTTCCTTGTTTGTGTTTTGAATCTTTTTTCGCAGCAAAACAAATGGACTTGGGGATGAATACAAATCTTCCTCATTGAGGGAATTATTACGTGCACCATGGCCAGATGTTTTCATATTTGAACAAAATTAACATTATTTCAATTATGTAAACAATTAAAATACCTGAAGATAGAGCAAGGTTGGCACTTTACATATTCTTCGGCTGGACCCTTTCCTCGATCATCCTGCCACATTATAAAATAATAATAACCATTCAATATATATATATATATATATATATATATATATATTGTTAAAGATAAATAAACTAATCTGAAAGCGTAATTTTTATTTTTTTACCCGTCCTGAGGTTGTTCCTGTGCCATGATCAGTCTGCCACATTGTAATAAAATTAGAAATGTAAAAACTTGAAAACAATATCTAACTTGAAGACACAAATGCAAACTGAAATAATTTCTAAATTTACCCTTCTAATACATAAACTTTGTGCATTAAAGAGTACAAATTTACCATAAAATGACATTCGAGTTTAAAGGGAATAAACAATAAATCATAAATATTAAGATCAAATCAGAATGCAACACAACAATTTAGAGGCGTATTTATAAGGAGGGGAAACCAATATGGCCACCCCTTGGCTCCACGATGTATGATTCTTCATTATTCATTATATGTATTTTATTTGTATACATATAAACTTTTAAAATTTAAGAGTTCACTAAAAAAATCTGAGCATTCTCACCCTCTCTCTTAAATTGATTAAGGAAGAATTAGCAAAAGGTATGTGACTTCATCATGTCATCTATCTTATCGGCATATTGGTAGAAACCCCAATAAATTACACCTATATTAGACCACAAATTTTACACTAAATCAACAATTTTCTTCACAAATCATGCCCAATGCTGCCATTTTCAGTGTTGTTCTGATGCTCAGCTGGGGGATTTCAAAATCAAAACCTGTAAAACAACAATAGTGTATCAAAGACATAGAAATAATTGGATTAAAATAAATGAGCATAAATCTGAGTTAAGGTGTGAATTGATATGAATGCTAAATCTTAGAAAACAACATAGGTAGACAAGAAAAAAAGAGACCAGGAAAACAAAATAGGATCAAGCTCTTTCTTCTGAAATATGATAGTTTAGAGCCTTACAACCTGATAAGAACAAGATAGAAACAAACCACATTATCACAATGTGCTATATTACCCTAGACAAATCAGGATTTCAGATATTCATTAGCTCATAGATTTACAAAGAAATCAAAAACATTTATCTCAGAAGAGAGATGAACGTATATTCAACTTGAATGAAACCAAAAACATCCCGCTTGCGAATGTATAGATGGAAAACAAGAGAACATTAATGCAATAAAGGAAAACACTCGATCTTCTTCGGAGGCATAGGGCTTGCATCACTAAGGGCATAAATGGTAGGATTTGAATCAGTTACCACAAGTTCTTCAGGGTGGATTTATTTTTTATTTAAACATGAGGCATATAATGTGTCTGTCAATTCAAAACCCATACATTCGGACTCAAGTCCTCTATGGATGTATTCTTCACTATCTTTCTTAAGGGAATTTAGGTCATGACTTTGAATTTTGATTTCTAAGTATATTTGAAGTTTTAATTTCTTCTTCTTCATGGGCCAACAAGTCACAAACACCCTATATACAAATGTCCAAATAAATAACCACAAAGTAGTCATAGTATAGCTCCCTTTCAACTTTGGTTTTGGAAAATAAATTAAATTTCATCTACTTCATAACTCTGATGCCTCTACAATGTTCCTTAGATAAATGAAACTTATTTTACTATCAACTCCAATATGAATAATAACTAAAAGTGTCTATAATGTCGGTGTTAAATTTGGAAACTAGGGCCAAATTCCACTTTGGCCTATTTATTTGATAGAGATTATAAATCCATTGGATTCCTCTTTTCGAGAGGACTAAAATCGATCTAAAGATTGGCAAATTTGGATAAGCAAATATTTGCGTATTCAAAAGAAATGCCTTAAGTAATGATGTTGTTTTAGATGGAAAATTGAAAATTGAAATTTGAATTTTGCCTCCAAAAGTAAAGGTCGGATTCATCTTCTAAATTTTATACAAGGAAAAATCTTCATCCTATTCTCACACATCGACTTCTCATATCTGAGATAGGGCTGCAGATCTATGGCAAGGGCTTGAAGGCTTCCAACGTAGGATGTAGGAGAAGAATGCATAGGTATAGACAACATATCTCTAAGCTAGAGTTGAGGAGTTTCAGGACTATTTTATGATGAATAGGGTTGTGGATCTCTGGCCACTTTAGGATGTTGCATAGGTAAGTTGGATATATGTTTCATGGAATATCATCTCAGATCTATGGACCGCAGGTCAGGGCTACTCCAACATGATAGTCAAGTGTCAATCTGAGCACTCAACCTTCTATTTTGATCATTCATCCTAGCCGCAGTCAACCCTCAGCTAATTGCATTTGATAAAAGGGTAGCAAGGTAATCTATGCATCAGATCTGGAGAAGGCAACACTGGAAGGTCATTCTTTTAGGGCAATGTTGCAGGGCTGGACTACGTTATCAGTTTGAGGCTGCATTGTAGGGCTGAACTGCCTTATTAGTTTGGACGGAGTTGCAGGCTACATTAAAAGGGTATGTCTTGGAGTTGTGTAAAGGTCACAATGATGCCATAGCTCTATCTCTATCAGTTCATGACAGTGACTTCAGTAGACATTATTGCAAGCCATCCTCTTCCTTAAAGTTTGAAGTTTATCAAGTCAAGTTTGAATTTGATTGATTTACTCTCTCTCTCTCCTTCTGCTGAACAATTGAATAATAAGAAGAATTGATTAAGGGTTTTCCCCATCTTGGGGTTTTTCCCTGGCTTGTGCCAATCCTTGTATTCTCTTGTGTTGGCTTGTCTTATGCAAATATGATTCATGTTATTTCTTAAGTTATAATTGTAAATATGATGGATAAATAGTTGTGCTCATATGGATATATCTGTCTATGCAAAGAACATGTTAAAATTAGCATGGAATCAGAGCTTAGGTGAGGACAAGCCCAAGTAAGAAGAGAATTCATACAAATGAGAAGTGAGATTTTATACTTTGAAGGTATGAATCATTAGGAATAGCACAGGAATTTTTTTTTGTCTATGGTTTTTTTTCATTAAACCTTGAGGTTTCATAATGAAATGATCTTGCATAAGGATTCTAGCAGTCAGAGGCAATTCAAAGTTTTATCAGGAATTGAGTCTGATTTGGATATTTTAATTTGATTTTCATATAAATATATGATAACGTGATGGCACAATTAAATGGCGTAAGTGTCATAATCAAATATTTGAAGTATTATTTACCCAGATATCTTGAGAGCTTGAAAGCACTGATGCAATCATAAATCTAGTGTATGATGAGATCAATGATGCAATTGATCTCAGAAGTCTGAATTCAAATCATTTACATGCGGCCAAGTTCGCACTGCACTAAGTATAGGCTATCAACCTTCTTTGCAGACTAATTATATAAAATAAAATATTTAAAATTTTGAGGCAAATTAAAGTATGAAAATCAACGTGCAAGTGTGAATCTTATGCGGACTTGGTGACTTACCCTTGATAGCAGATCTAAGTCAGAGGCAACGTGTATATTGTCAATTCCTGTGATGTGATATTTTCACTATAAGATTCTACCTATGGCATCATGTTGACAAACTCAACGAAAACTTGAAATTTCAGTAGGTTGCTAATGGATTTTCACTTCAATAATTTATACCTCTCTCTCTTCTGCAAATTGTTGTTGACTTGAGCTATAGCGGAGGTGTTGGTTTTGTGTTATATTCTTTCCACGACTAGTCACGTGTGGGGGGGTTATAGGGGGGGCGGTAGCGCCCCGGGAAATTTTTTTTGGTCCTTATTTTCAGGTGGGCGGATCCGCCCATGGTTTTGTGCATGGGTTTGCACATGATTTTGGGGCATGATGGTTTTCAGCCCCTGGTATTTTGTAGATCCGGTCAAGAGAACTATGGTTATGTTATAATCCAGGGTTAATGGATTGGGGTTTATGTATGATTCGACGTGTATATATATGTGTTGTAACACTAAAAGGAATATAATGAAAATCAAGCTGGTCGTCTCGATTTGGGATCCAGGGGAAAATCTCTGTGTACATTTGTTTTATGTTTTATGCTCTCGCTATTGTTTATTTTCTATTTTTAGGATTCGTTTGCAGATAATTTCTGTACAGGGTTAAAACCCACATTTGGTATCGGAGTTGTTTCGGCTTCAAGGGGACGCCTTTGCTGCTGAGGGTTTTTTTATTGGGCCTAAAGTAGACCCTGTTCAGTGGGAGATCTACGGGATTAATTCTTGCGGTGAAAGAAGATGGTGAGCGGCGAGAAGATAGAGATTGAGAAATTTAATGGTAAGAGTTTTGAGTTGTGGAAGTTCAAGATGGAGGATCTGCTGGTGGATAAATATCAGTGGATTGCAGTAGATCTGGGTACTAAACCAACGAAAATGTCAGATGAAGACTGGAAGAAGCTGGATCGGAAGGTAATAAGCACAATATGGTTGTGTGTCTTAGATTCAGTATTGTTGAATGTATCTGGGGAAGATACGACGAAGACCTTGTGGGAAAAGCTAGGGACTTTGTACCAATCTAAGTCTCTGGTGAATAAATTGTTCCTGTAGAAAAAGTTGTATAACTTAAGGATGAAGGATGGAGACTCAGTGACAGAGCATCTAACTGCCTTCAATACTGTGGTAAGTCAGCTGTCATCTGTTGATATTAAAATCTCAGATGAAGATAAGTGCATCAGTTTGTTGTGTTCTCTACTAGATTCGTGGGAGAGTCTGGTTATTGCAATAGGTAGCAATACAACTACCTTGAATTTTGATGACATTTTCTCAGCCTTGATGTTGAAGGAAATGAGAAGGAGAAATATGGAGGGTCAGAATGGAGATGCCTTATCTGTACGAGGAAGGTCCCAGAACAGAAACAAGAATAAGTTTTCGAGTGGGAGATCTAAATCTAGAGGGAGATCTAAGTCTCCTGGAAATTTGTAAAGGTGTGTTGGAAATGCGGAAAGGAAGGGCACTACAAAAAGGACTGCAAATCTAAATCTCCTGAGAAAGGAAAGGGATCTGATGATGCTCCTTCAGTAGAGGCAAAAACCACCTCGGATGAAGGTGGGGATGTGTATTTGGCTTCTTCTTCAAATACACATGTAGGTCATGAGTCATGGTTGATTGACTCGAGTGCATCCTTTCACTTCACTCCCCATAGGGAGTGGTTCTGCGAGTATGAGAAATATGATGGCGGTGATGTCTTCTTAGGTGATGATAGGAAGGCCAGAATTGTCGGACGTGGAAAAGTCAAGCTGAAGCTACAAGGTGGAAGGATTAGAACACTTCCTGGTGTTGTGCACATTCCTGCATTGGCCAGAAATCTAATTTCTGTAAGCAAAATGGATGATGTAGGTGTAAAAACAGTGTTCGAGAAAGATGCCTATAAGATGGTTCGGGGAACACTGGTATTAATGCATGGAGTTCAGATTGGAACTCTATACAAGCTTCAGGGAAAAACTGTTATTAATGGGTGCAACAGTTTTGTGGTTCCCGAAAGTGGAGCGCCGGAAAGCCTAGCGGTCTCTGGAGAAAAGACCATGCTATGGCATCAAAGGCTTGGACATATTGGAGAGAAGGACCTTCAGATACTGCATGGAAATGGTATGGTAGAAGGTATTTCTAATAGCTCTTTGGATTTTGATTTCTGTGAACATTGTGTATATGGGAAGCAGAATCGGGTGAGTTTTCCTTCTGGTGCGAAGAGGGCGAACAAGATATTAGAACTTGTGCACAGTGATGTGTTTGGACCTGTGTCGGTTCCATCACTGGGTAAGTCTGTGTAATATGTTTCATTCATAGATGAATTCTAAAAGAATACATGGATATATTTCTTGAGGAAGAAATCTGAAGTATTTGACAGATTTAAAGAATTTAAGGCTGTAGTGGAAAACCAGACAAAGAAGAAGATAAAGGTGTTGAGGACAGATAATGGTGGGGAGTTCTGCAAGAAGGAATTTGAAGAGTTCTGTAAGAAGTGTGGTATAGCATGATAGAAGACTACTCCATACACACCTCAGAAAAAAGGAGTTGCAGAAAGAATGAACATAATGCTAATGGAAAAGGCAAGAAGCATGCTCAGTGGTATCGGGTTAGGACAAGAATTTTGGGTAGAGGCAATGGAGACTGCATGTTACTTGGTTAACAGATCACCTTCATTAGCGTTGGAGGATAAGACTCCAGATGAGGTATGGACTGGTAAGAAACCCTCTCTTTCACATCCGAGGGTATTTGGATGTGATGCACATGCACATGTTCCAAAGGAGAAAAGGAGAAAGTTGGATAATAAATATGAAAGGTGCATATTTATTGGGTATAAGGATGGTTTAAAGGGTTACAAGCTTTGGAACCTGGAAACAAGGAAGGTTGTGTACAGCCGAGATGTGGTGTTTAGAGAGGTGAAAGATGTTGTTAAACATGAATTCCTATCAAAGGAACCTGAAAAGATAGAGTTTGAGCTAAAGGAGGATGAATCATACTCTACAACAGAAGAAGACTTCGAAGAGGAAGAGCCACAAAATCTAGCTGTGAGAAGATCATTTCGGGAAAGCAGACAACCAGAAAGGTATAGTCCATCTGATTTCTGTTCAAAATTTTCTTTAACTATAACTAATGATGATCCCAGAATTGTCAGGGAGGCCATAGATTCAGAGGATGGAAAACTCTAGAAGGAGGGCATGGTTGATGAAATGGAATCCTTGCATAAAAATGAGGCATGGGATCTGGTGGAGTTGCTGACTGGAAGGAAGCCCATCGGGAGAAAATGGGTTTTTAAGAAGAAGATGAATGTAGAAGGCAAGGTGGAGAAATACAAATATCGGTTGGTAGCAAAATGTTATTCCCAGGTGTCGGGAATTGATTTTGCTGATATTTTTTCTCCTATTTCCAAAGTTACTTCTATTAGATTACTTTTATCTGTTGCTGCTGCATTTTATTTTGAGGTAGAACAGATGGATGTGAAGACAAAATTTCTTCACGGGGATCTTGAAGAGGAGATATACATGAAACAACCTGAAGGCTTTATGGTTATGGGGAAGAAAGAGCTAGTATGCAGGTTAAAGAAGTGTCTGTATGGGATAAAACAATCACCAAGGATGTGGTATCCGAAATTTGATACCTATATACGGGGACTTGGCTTCACTAGAATTAAGGAGGATCACTGTGTTTATTTTAAATTAATTGGTGACCATGTTATTTATTTAGTCCTGTATGTGGATGATATGTTGTTGATTTGAAATGACAAAGAAATTATCCAAGATTTGAAGACCCAACTATTCTCCAAATTCGACATGAAGGATCTTGGTGCTGCAAACTATATTTTGGGCATGGAAATTAAGAGAAATCAGGCAAAGAGGAAGCTCTAGTTAAACCAGAGGAAGTATGTCAAGACCATATTGCAGAGGTTCAATATGCAGGATAGTAAACCGGTGAATGTTCTGATTCCTGTAGCTGTAACGCTGTCTGCTGAACAGTGTCCCAAGACACAAGAAGAAGAGGAGGATATGTCCCGTGTTCCATATGCAAGTGCAGTGGGTAGCCTGACGTTTGCAATGGTCTGTACTAGACCAAACATTTCACATGCAGTGGGAGTATTGAGCAGGTTTATGTCAAACCCAGGGAAGGAGCATTGGACAAAAATGAAGCAGGTTTTCAGATATTTACGTGGCACTAGTGATTATGGCTTGTGCTACCAGGGAAGACCAGGATTGGAAAGAATGTTGGACATTCGTGGTTTTGTTGATGCACACTAGGCTGGAGATCTGGACCAAAGAATATCTACAAGTGGGTATGTTTTTAGCCTATTTGGAGGCACAGTCAGTTGGATGAGTAAAAGACAGTCTGTAGTGGCTCTTTCAACTACAGAGGCAGAATACATGGCAGCCACTCATGCAAGCAAGGAAGCAATTTGGTTGCAGAGATTGTGTTCAAGTATGGGGTTAGCAAGCTATAAGGATAGACCGTGAGCTGCTAAAGTGCAATTTTCTTGGCTAAGAACCTTGCTTATCATTCAAAGACAAAGCACATTAATGTTCAATATCACTTTGTGAGATATATGGTTGAGGCTAAAAGGGTGTTGTTGGTAAAGGTGGACACTTTGAAGAATGTTGCGAATGCATTGACGAAGTCTGTGAGCACTTAGAAGTTCCCTTGGTGTAGAGAAACAATGGGTGTTGCAAAGCTAGGCTAATGACTCAGCTCTCCTGTGGTCCCCTGTGGAAAGAAAACAACAAGTGGGAGAATGTTGGGTTTGTGTTATATTATTTCCACGACTAGTCACACGCGTGGGCGGGGGGGGGGTTACAGGGAGGGCGATAGCCCCCACTGTACATTGCGTCGGGTGCATCAGGGGGGTCACCTGCCCCGGGAATTTTTTTTTGGTCCTTATTTTCGGGTGGGCGGACCCACCCATGGTTTTGTGCATGGGTTTGCACATGGTTTTGGGGCATGATGGTTTTCGGCCCCTGGTATTTTGTAGATTCGGTCAAGGGAACTAGGGTTATGTTCTAATCCAGGGTTAATGGATTGGGGTTTATGTATGCTTCAGCATGTATATATATGTGTTGTAACACTAAAAGGAATATAATGAAAAATCAAGTTGGTCGTCCTGATTTGGGATCTAGGGGAAAATCTCTATGTTTATCTATTTTATGTTTTGTGCTCTCTCTATTGTTTTTTATTTTCTCATGCATGATTTTTCGTTGAGCATAATTTCTACGGTTAAAACCCACAGGAGGATGGCTTTAATTACCCTTTGCAACATTCATTTTGAAAATATCTTAGAATGGACAACCATATTCGGATGTAATCTAAAGCTTGTACCGAATGGCACTATATCCTGCAACAGAATTTAGGGGATAAATATATTCATACTAAACTACACATACATCTGTCACAGTCTAGAATCGACCTTTGTGCAAAGTATGTGTAAGCACTAAAGATAATTAAACTATAATGTTGATATAATTGTGGCAACGCTTAATTTGAAGACTCTTTTATGATTGAAGACTTGAGAAATTTCAGGCCTATTGGCATTATTCAAGTGACATTAAATCAGCTCATTATTTGGAATCTTAAAGCACTCCTCAAACCTTGTCTAAGTGGCAACTGTCTACCTTATAATTTATATCCATATGATATGAAAGTTTTTTTTGGGCTATGCCTAAGATCTGATCTATTAGGCAATCCATAAGGGTTTAGTAGTTTTGCACCATCTCATTGATTCCTTGTCAACCATACCCTAACCCTTTCTCTGATCTTGTTACCAGAATCATTACATAATATGGTAGTGTGAATCTTGGTTTTCAGATCTGTTTGGCCTCCTTGAAATATGACATCATTTAAAGCACAGGTTGAAATGAAGTCAAAAGGCAGAGGTATCAAATTCTTGAATAGAAAGACAATTTGAAATCATATCAGTGACAAAAATTTAGAGGTGTCGTGACAATATGATCACCTGTATTGATGAGCAGTAAAGATTCCCTTTTTTTCCTTAGGTTATATCATCGATACACATCATCTACAGTCTATTTATGTAACCTTGTCAGAGGTCGTATCATTCACATCAGGAACATATCTTGCTTCACAGGGTCTTCCTGAAATTATGAAGACCTGTAACTATATGTTTAGTAAATACTCTTGGTTATATGAGGCATTAACCTTACTATGTGTGGCATTGCCCTATGTATGATATCTCAACATTTACAGCTCAGCACCACGTGTGATATTGCTTCAAGTTTAGTAGCAATGGAGATGTGTTATAATCTTGTAAGCTGATATATTTGAAAGATCATCCACTTGGGAGAAGCTACATGGAACTATGAATTAAAGAATTACAACAGATTTGATAAGAAGTGCAACTCACTTAAAGCCTACATTCTTGAAGATCATCTACGAGAAGAAGTGCATAACACTTTGGAAAAATTCTTTGTATCTATAAAAAAAGGTGTCTTGATGAAAGTATATGGCAATCTTATCAAGCATGATAATCTGATAAGACACTGATGGAGGATGTTTCAGATTCAAAATTTTTTCTCTTTGATTTGTCTTAAAAGTTTAATGTTGTAGATGCCTCGTGGAAGCTCTGGAAATCATCTAAAGCAAGGCTTCAGTGAGAACTATAAAATCTCTGAAGTAATGTCAGGATGCAGACAACTCAATGAATACATTTTGGGTAAGGTTTATTTTCCAATATTCAGAGGGAGTTTTTCTTCCTTAGAAGTATGATAAAATGGAGAAGTTGATTCGGATTCATACATTTTGTGTGTGCTCTGAGGTTCTCATACTCCCTAAATAGTTTGGACACATATGTTGGACTTAGGATATGGTTTCTCATTAGTTCATTTGATTATTTCTCATCCACAATCTCATTCTACATTACGTCAAACCTATCACTTTGTAATCACATATCTCTCGTAACCGCACTATAGTGTGTTCATCATACCTCATTGAAGTGCCTTGAATACTAGTCCTTATTGAGCTATATTTTACCAACAACCCTTTATTTCACAACCATTTGATAACCAACTCACCTTTCCCATTAAAATTCTCCAACTCTCTCATCCTCACTTCACTAATCCTTTCCTGGCTAATCTCCTTTCACAAAATTACATTAATAAAAATAACCAAAATTACCCAATGTCAAGGAAGCAATATACATCCACTTGGGAAATGACATTGGGAAAGGGAAATAATAATAATCTTATTGAATAAAGCACATGATGAGTGTTCTTATACCTTTCTATGATTGTTGGTAATCTCAAAGACAACTACTTAATCAATTTGTTCCTCTTGGAAAGATCTGTTTCAAGCTGAAAGCAACAAATATTCAAAACTATTCTTTCCTCAAGACTCAATATAAAGCGATAGAGGGAATTCAATGGTTCAAAACAAAAAAAATAAAAAAATGGGAAAATGACTCAATTGACTAACACCGCAACCTTGAAAACTAGAGGAATGGTGAAAATGGAGGAGCATGCTTTATTTTACAACCCACTAGAAAGGCAACAAAGAATGAAAATTAGTAACTAGCTTCATGCATATGTGTCAACAAAGTCCTCTTGCAGTCGCCAATTCAACTATTTCCATTATTGAGCTCTTTGACATGCATATTTTTTTGCAGCCATAAACCTTTTTCTTAATCTCTTACATGTCTGCAACTTTTGAAGAGACATGCATGGAGGTAATTTGATATCTAATTATTAGCCAAAATCCTCCCCCTTTTCAACATCTTCTATTGGAAACATCTCAATTTTTACATTAATGTTTCATTTTAATGTTTTTTTTAGCAAGTATTGAGTTTGGGAAATGGCTTATGAGTGGACCTCACAATGTGTTTTCATCAAAAATATGGTTTCATGGTGTAATGGATGAAACCATGAACAAGAAGGAGAAAAATTATAAACTCACAAATGTTCAAGGTCTAATCCAATAAGGAGACACAACCTTTGTTGGCACATATGCAACAAGTTTCCAATAGTCATGTTTTAACTTGGAATTAATTTATCATGGTTTTAAAGACTAAATTCAATTAAATATGTGAAAAATTTAATATTGGACCCCATATCCAAGTTTGTAGGGGTCATCAACGCAAACTTGGTTATTGTAGTGTACACTTTTTTAACAACTATATAATTATGCTTGATTTTTATTTACAACAAAAATGATAAATTTTTTATTATCAAAACCAAACAATGAGGGTTTATGTTAAAAATATCATTAATGCTATTTATAACTTGGGTTAACATCACCATTTCCTTGTTTTATCAAACGAGATAAGACGAATAATTAACTATGTTTTAGACAACAAGAATTATATGTTACAGATTCTATATTTGAGTACACAGATAAGTTATCATTCTTTTACAATTTTTTTGAGTATGAAATGGTTGAAAATAATGGTAGAATCTGTTGGAATCACGATTATTGTTAGACCAAAACCCACAGGCGTTAGTCTCTGTTAAAATCGCTAGATTTAGGATCCACGAGAGGCAGTTAGTCCATGTCGTGAAACACACGAGGAGCATTGAACCCAATTTCCAACAATCTCCCCCCCAACGCGAGCCGGGTGAGTTTCGAACTCGAGACCTTTCGCTCTGATGCCACTTGTTGGAATCACGATTGCCATTAGACCAAAACCCGCAGGCATTAGTCTCCGCTAAAATTGCTAGAGTTAGGATCCACGAGAGGCGATTAGTCCATGTCGCGAAACACACGAGGAGCGTTGAACCCAATGTCCAACACAATCTCGATGTAAAGGGAATAATACCCGACCTGACCCGCCCTTGTGGCAATAAATCTTGGTAAGCCCCTCCTGAATAAAGGCTCAAAATATACCAAGATATTCATTAGTGTAATTGACATTTCCTTTTCCTTGATCTAAATTAATTCTACGAACCTCATATTTTGAAAGATGATGTTACATTTCTATAAAAAAAAATATATGTCCCAAAGTGGAAAAGGCTTCTTGGTTCTCATTTGTATAAATATGATTAATAACTTGCATTGTTTCGACTTTTCTTCTAGTTGCACCTTTTATCTTTTTGCTTCTTTTTTGGCCTCTAGAAAAAATGTTCATTTTTCTTGTAAAAACTAAATTTTTTGCTAGTTTTCCTCATTCAATATATACTCAATGATATTATCCTAGATGGTGTGTAAATTCACCTTTATATTAGCCCTAGAGCATGTTTATTTTGGGTAGTATCCAACTCTCGTTGGACTCGGTTATATGACTCTTCTAGCTCCTCAACCCCTTTGTTTAATTCTTTGATTTCCTTCTTCCTCTTATCTAACTACTCATCGCTTTCAGGTAAAAGGGTCCTTTTCCTATTCATTATGTCATTAATTGACATATTTTCTACTATTGTGGCTAGCTGTTTTGTTGAAGACTGTATGATGACAATTTCCACTCTACTTTTTTCTTTCAGATTAGCCACTTATGACTTGAGTTATAGAACCTAGTCTTTGTATTATTGGGCTTGGGCCTCTTGGATGAGCCGGTACAACTTCTTGAACGTCTCTTTCCTCTATTTTTATACTTCCATTAGCTCCATTAATTGCAATGTAAATGCCTCCCATTTTCCCTGCCTTTCTATGAGCTTGATTTATTTTTTCTTCTCATATAGTACATTCTTAAATTCTTGGAACTTGTTTTTAGAGAAATCCATTTTCATAATTACCTTCTCCCATGCTTGAATTTTCAACATCCTTTCCCTAGTTGCAACTTTCTCCTTTTCATATTTTTATCAGCTCTATTGTAGTATTCCCTCAATGTTTTGAGTGGTGAGAGAGCTTTCTGAGCCATAATGTATATAACATAATTCAAGTCCTTGGAAAAATTGTATGTATCAGGTAAAGGTATTTCTCATAGGTCCAAGTTTATTTGGGTATCTTTGTAATATCTTGTTGATATTGCAACAAGATGATGAGCTTAGTGGAAAGGAGTCGCCTTCACTAAGTGGGCCCGCAGGCTATTTTTGGCGCAAAGTATATTTTTAGACTATGTCTATTTTTAGACATATGGATCATGTTCTATGAGTTGCAGAATGCTATTTGTGGATGGTTGGTCAAGTCGGGAAAAATAGATGGAATTATATTTTTAGACATACTAGGCAGAATCTATTTTTAGATTGCCAGTCTAAAAACAGGGATGTCAAATATTATTAGCTCTTAATAATATTTAGACTCTAAACATTATCTTATTCTCTTGGAGCACTTCAGTTTGATGCCTAGAAGTGGCACATGCAGCTGACAGAAGGAATTACGCTTTTCATAGGGTTTAAGTGAAGCTATTGCATGGAGACTTCAGTTAGAACTCATGTGACAGAGTTTGGTGGAGTTGATTGAGGAAGTTAGTGGAGTTGTATTCAGTTTAACTAATCTAAACATAGTTGAGCTTTTTGTATCCAAGTTAACTAATAGATACAATTAGTAAGAGTGGTGTGAATTAATTATTAATTAATTCACTAACTATAAACTCATTAATCAACTAAAGAATACATCAGTTAACTTCAGTGCATGGACAGTTTCAGTGGAGACCAGTGCAGGAATAGGTGAAAGAGCAGGTTAACTATAAGTTGTGACTATACTGTTGCTATTTGCAACACACAGATAGGTGGAGTAGTCAATGAGGATTGCGCAGTTCAGGCCAGGTGGTTTATCTATTTAATGAAGCCATCCCATAGCTTGAAAACGCAATAGAGGCTGGCTATCAAGTGGCTAAGGGTTGGAGCATGAGCTTTGCTAGATCTAGCTTGATAGTGTGTAGCAATTGAGGGTGTGCATGAGAGCTTGTGAGGAGATTTTGTACTATGATTGTTACATGATCTCCATCACATATAATATACAGATAGTTGGGGTTTTCAGCTTTAAGATTTCCCATTAAATACTGTGTTCATATGTGTGATTGTTTGTGGTTTTAATGTATGCATGCAATTGATTTTATTTCCGCATGTGATGATCAATGGTAGAAGAGATTATGTATTATGCATGAAGCTAAAATATTGTGTGATTAGGAGAATCTCGGTGAATAATATCTCAGTTATTCAAATTTATACATGGTATCGGAGTGTTATTGATCATCGGAGCAATTGCAGTACATTGAAGCGGTTGAGTTTTGTGCTGGTGGAATTCGAATTTGCAGGAGTGTTTTCTTGGTGTCGAAGTTGAGATGTCTTTCAACGGATTTCGATTGGAGTATTCCCTTGAGGGAAAATTATATTGCATGGAAGGATAGGATGGAGGCGGTGCTGGATGACAATGGGTTGAAGGAGTTCATATATGCAGAAGTTCCAAAGCCTACTTCTAGTGATGCTGCCATACTTGACGCATGGAAAAAGAAGACAGCAAAGTGTCAAAGGATTCTGTTGGAAGGTGTGAAGGATCACATAGTATCCAGCCTTCATGGTAAGGCTTCTCCATTCTTGATGTGGAAAGCTTTGACAGATTTATTCCAAAGCAAGAGCGACCAGAGGAAGTTGGCGCTCAAGGACAAACTCAGGAACATAAAGATGGAGAAAGGCGACAGTATTCCCAAGTACCTCACGAAGTTCATCCAATGCAGGGATGAGCTGGGAAGTGTGGGGGTGACTGTTGATGATGAGGACTTGGTGAGCTTGGCTCTCCTTGGGCTTCCGAAGAGTTGGCATTCCTATCAGGACTCTGTCAATGGTCGGGAGAAATTGCCATGATGGGAGCGACTTTGGTCGGATCTTGTGCAAGAGGAGATAAGGCGGAGTACCAGGGACGGATCTTCATCAAAGAACTCTGATGAAGAGAATTGCGCTTTGGCTGCCAAAGAAAAGAAGGGGAAGAGCAAGAAAGCTTCTCATTCCGGTGTGAAAGGCAAGAAGCAGGACATGTCCAAGGTGAAGTGCTTTCACTGTCACCAACACGGACATTACGCCACAAATTGTCCACAGAAGAAGAAAAATAAGCAGGCTACTGGGACTGCAGCTGGAGAGGCCTTAGCCTCGCAGTTTGAGCTGGATTTTTCGCTGATCGCATGCTTGGTTTCAAGTGTGATGGGTTCAGTGTGGTTTCTGGACAGTGGTGCGTCTTTTCACATGACAAGAGATCGAGATTTGTTTACTGATCTGGATGAGAAAGATCTTGGAGTGCACATCGAGATGGGCGATGATGGTAGATACAGTGCGACCAGTATCGGTACCATTTCCTTTGAGAGGGAGTCTGGTAAACCCTTCAGATTGAAGGAAGTGATGCATGTTCCAGGATTGAAGAAGAATCTTATCTCTGTAGCGATGTTGGAAGGCAAGGGATATGATGTTGTCTTTAGCAAGGGAAAGGATTTCCTGCGTAGTAAGGAAACTGGTGAGACTCGGAAAATAGGGGTTCGAGTTCAGAACCTTTATCGATTGTAGGTAGATGGGTGCGCAGCAATGGCAGGCAAGGCAGAAGGAGTGGTGAGTCGGGATGATGGCGAGTTGTGGCACCGGAGATTGGGCCACCTTCACCATGGAGCTTTGAAGATACTGCAATATATTTCTACTGGGCTTCCTAAAGGCACTCTTGCGCAGTCAGATCAGTGCAAGGTGTGTACCTTGGGAAAATTTGTGAAAGCCACCTTTCACGAGAAGGATAGTCACGCCACGACGATCCTTGAGAGAATTCACACAGACGTGTGTGGACCTTTCTCAATAGCTTCGACAACAAAGCACAGGTATTATGTGATATTTGTTGATGATTTTTCTCGTAAGTGCTGGATCTTCTTCATGCAGAAGAAGAGCGAGACATACTCAAAGTTCTATGAGTTCAAGGCACTGGTTGAGAAAGAATCGGGGAAGCAGGTGAAGGCTCTTAGGAGTGGCAATGGTGGTGAATTCATCTCTGGCGAATTCAAGGACTTTTGCAGAGCAGAAGGAATTCAAAGAGAGCTCATAGCACCTCATAACCCACAACAGAACGGGGTTGCTGAGCGGAAGAACAGAACGACCGTGGGTGCTGCACGGGCGATGTTGCATGATCAGGGCTTACCCATTCACTTGTGGGTGGAGGCATGCAATACTGCAGTATATGTGCAGAACCGTTGTCCTCACAGGATACTTGGCATGAGTACACCTGAGGAGGCGTTTTCTGGTAAGAGGCCTGATATTTCCCATTTGAGGATTTTTGGTTCACCTGTTTACATTCATGTGACGAAGGATGCCAGGAAGAAGTTAGAGACGACTACGGAGGTTGGGATATTTGTGGGGTACACTGATACGCCCCACAACTATCATGTGTATTTTCCTGACAGTCGCAAGACTGTTGTGCGACGGGATATCAAATTTCAGGAGGAGAAAGCCATGAAGTGTTCGCTTGAGAGGGAGCCACACTTGCATGCATATGAGGAGCTATTAGTTCCTAAGGATGAGCCTCAGGATGTGGATCAGCCACAAGAGGAGGTTCATGGAGTGGAAGAAACCACTCATGCAGCGCCAACCATTAGAGGGTGGAAGCACACTACAGAAGCTGAGCGATCGGCTCAAGATGCAGAGAAGGTTGTAGGACACCTACATCACAGCGCAGACAGAGACAGTCACCTGACCGGTATACTGGATACATGGCTCTTGTGAGCAAGTGTATCGTGACAGAGCCATCCTCTTTCGAGGAAGCTGTGGAGGACCCCGCATGGGGAGATGCCATGGTGGAAGAGTATGATTCGATTGTCAGAAACAGTGCATGGGAGATTGTCCCAAGGCCGAAGGGGAAATCAGTGGTGGGTTCAAGATGGATCTACAAAGTGAAGCAGGTAGCTGACGGGAGTGTGGAGAAGTACAAGGAAAGATTTGTTGCCCGATGCTTTTCACAGATAGAGGGGATCGATTATGAGGAGACCTTTGCACCTGTTGCAAGGTATTCTTCCATACGGACGATTCTTGCTCTCTCAGCGCAGATGGGGTGGCACATTCATTAGATGGATGTGAAGACTGCGTTCCTCAACGGAGTATTGAGGAGGAGGTGTACATAGAGCAGCCTGAAGGTTTTGAGATATTCAACAGCGATTCGCATGTGTGCAGGCTCAAGAGAGCGTTGTATAGGTTGAAACAAGCACCTCGTGCTGTACACACGGATAGACAGTTATTTCACCGGACTTGGATTCTCCAAGAGTGAGGCGTATCCGAACCTATACCAGATTGTGGTGGAGGGTAAGTTGCTGATCATTGTACTTTATGTAGATGATTTGATTTTGACAGGTGATGAACTGTTGATACACTCATGCAAGGCTGATCTTGCAAAGGAGTTTGAGATGAAGGACTTGGGCCTCCTTCATTATTTCATGGGATTGGAAATTTGGTAGCGTAGTGGTGGAATGTTTGTTTCTCAGGGTAAGTATGCCCGGGAGATACTGGAGAAGTTCAACATGCATGGATGCAAGCTTGTTGATACTCCTCTTCCTGGTGGTTGGAGGAAGGAGGATGCTACTTCGACAGAGGTAGTGGGTGCCACTGTTTATCGACAGTTGGTGGGGTCGCTTATGTATCTGGTCAATACACGACCCGATATATGCTATGCAGTTAACCAGCTTTCACAAGCTATGGTTAAGCCTACCAAGCTCTTCTGGAAGGCGGGCAAGCATTTAGTGAGATATCGCAGAGGCACATATCTTAGAGGCACATCGGAATATGGATTGTGGTACAGACAGGAGGATGAGGTGAGGCTATGTGGCTTCACGGATGCAGATTGGGCAGGGAGCCCAACGGACAAAGATCACATCTGGAGGGATTTTCAGTATCGGGTCGACAGTAGGAAGCAGAGATCCGTGGCACTCAGTTCAGCAGAGGTCGAGTATATGGCAGCGAGTTTCGCTGCATGCGAGGCTATATGGATGAGGAAGATCCTGGTCGGGTTGTTCGGTTCACACTTGGAACCTACTGTGATTTATTGTGATAACCAGAGTTGCATCAAACTCTAGGCTAATCCAGTATTTCATGATAGATCCAAACACATTGACATCCGATATCATCATATCAGAGATTGTGTGCAGCGGAAGGTCATGTTACTTTCATACATTCCTACAGAGGATCAGGATGCTGATATCTTGATGAAGGCGCTCACCAGGAGCAAATTCGAATACCACAGGGGCAGGATAGGGGTTGCAGATAATCCATATCTTGTTGAGAGGGAGTGTTGAGATTGCAACAAGATTATGAGCTTAGTGGAAAGGAGTCGCCTTCACTAAGTGGGCCCGCAGGCTATTTTTGGCGCAAAGTCTATTTTTAGACTATGTCTATTTTTAGACATATGGATCATGTTCTATGAGTTGCAAGATGCTATTTGTGGATGGTTGGTAAAGTCGGGAAAAATAGATGGACTTCTATTTTTAGACATACTGGGCGGAATCTATTTTTAGATTGCCAGTCTAAAAATAGGGATGTCAAATATTATTAGCTCTTAATAATATTTAGACTCTAAACATTATCTTATTCTCTTGGAGCACTTCAGTTTGATGCCTAGAAGTGGCACATGCAGCTGACAGAAGGAATTACGCTTTTCCTAGGGTTTAAGTGAAGCTATTGCATGGAGACTTCAGTTATAACTCATGTGACTGATTTTGGTGGAGTTGATTGAGGAAGTTAGTGGAGTTGTATTCAGTTTAACTAATCTAAACATAGTTGAGCTTTTTGTATCCAAGTTAACTGATAAATACAATTAGT
This sequence comes from Pinus albicaulis, assembly GCA_034641835.2. Lineage (NCBI taxonomy): Eukaryota > Viridiplantae > Streptophyta > Pinopsida > Pinales > Pinaceae > Pinus > Pinus albicaulis. The sequence goes on along the minus strand of CM076584.1, from coordinate 1,174,744,734 downwards.
AAGAGTGGTGTGAATTAATTATTAATTAATTCACTAATTATAAACTCATTAATCAACTAAAGAATACATCAGTTAACTTCAGTGCATGGACAGTTTCAGTGGAGACCAATGCAGGAATAGGTGAAAGAGCAGGTTAAATATCAGTTGTGACTATACTGTTGCTATTTGCAACACACAGATAGGTGGAGTAGTCAATGAGGATTGCGCAGTTCAGGCCAGGTGGTTTATCTATTTAATGAAGCCATCCCATAGCTTGAAAACGCAATAGAGGCTGGCTATCAAGTGGCTAAGGGTTGGAGCATGAGCTTTGCTAGATCTAGCTTGATAGTGTGTAGCAATTGAGGGTGTTCATGAGAGCTTGCAAAGAGCTTTTGTACTATGATTGTTACATGATCTCCATGACATATAATATACATATAGTTGGGGTTTTCAGCTTTAAGCTTTCCCATTAAATACTGTGTTCATATGTGTGATTGTTTGTGGTTTTAATGTATGCATACAATTGATTTTATTTCCGCATGTGATGATCAATGGTAGAAGAGATTCTGTATTATGCATGAAGCTAAAATAGTGTGTGATCAGGAGAATCTCGGTGAATAATATCTCAGTTATTCAAATTTCTACATATCTAACATAAATGACTTATTTTCCTTTGGATTTCAAGACTGTGAAGTTCAATTTATCCCCCTTATTATGCAGGAGATTTAGCAATCAAGTGTCGGCTATCTTTCCCATCTATGTAAGATGAAGTTCTCAATTCAACTCCAGCTTGGACCTTTTTTTGTATCTTTAAATTCTAAAATAATGGATTATGGTTCCCTAATACTCTAGATATCATATTTTTCCATGGCCTCTGAAGATTTCAAGGTTGTTGATTTCTGTTGCAGTAGGATTGGTGGACGTTTTGATATCATGATATTTCTTGAAGAGCCTACTGTAGTGCCTCCAATTAATTTTGGATATTTATCCAACCCTTATTATTCATCATCATCTTCTTCTATTTCTTCTATTAAGGGAATCTTAGAGCTAGACTCTCCCTCTTGTTATACCTCCATGTCATCTTCCTTGGTTATTTTGGTGCCAAACGACTTAGAAATCTCAGAGTATGCTGGAAGGAGTATTTCCTTAACTTCTTCAAAAATTAGTTTGTTGGTTGCTTTCTCTAGGATGGGATTTGACTAGTGTCTATATGCCTCTCTATCTTTGTATTTTCTATGAATGTAATTAAAATCTAAGGCATTATATATCCATTATGATCCTTATGAAAAATTTGATTTTTCTAGCATCTTCTACACTTTCTCTTGGGTTTTCCTAGTTTTGGCTATGAAAGAAACAATTTCCCGTGGTAGATGAAATGTGATTGATTCCTTCCTTGATCTAAAATGTAACCATTCACTGATAAATATCTATTTGATAAGTTCAAGTGTGAATTTTCTAAGAGTGAGGAATCCTGGAAACGATTCTAGCTTCTCTCGGAAAACATAAAATCTAATCATTGTGTAGTCCTGTAGGAGATACAAAATTCCTTCCTTGAACAACAAGAATTATTTTACATCCATGCAGAGTTTCAGATCGAAAAATATTTGCAATAAAAAGGGATACCGTGAAAGCTGGTATCCTAATCAATTTTAGTGTTCCACTACTTGCATTCAGGATATCAATTTCGGGGTTCCATAAAAAGATACAAGCATAGGATAAATACCTCTCCAGAATTGGCAGAGGTTGTGGCTTTGTGCTCCTACCCCAATCTAACCACAAAAATCACTAGTCAAGCTCACGGTCTGGTTAAAAATCGCTAGTTAAGCTCACAAAAATCGGTAGGTTTTCTCACAGTCTAGTTAAAAATCACAGTCGAGCTCACGGTCTAGTTGAAGAAACTATAGCTGGCTAAAATTTAAAAAAAGGTGGTAATATGGATTGTAAGGCTTAGGGTTAAACTGTGTCCCGCCTTTTTTTTAGCAGTTAATAATGAAGCATTGTAAGGGATGTGAAGACCAATAAGGATTGTTGGAAATATGGATTATAAGGTTAGGGATTTTAATGCAAGGGTTATAAGGACTAAGGTTATAAATGTTAGGGATTATTTGAAATATGGGTTATAAGATTATACTCGGGGTGTTAGTGTTTAAAAAGAGATATGGATTAAAGGTTTTAAATTTTAGGGTTTATGATGGTAAAATGTTAAGATATATAAGGGTTATAGTATTATGGTTATGGTTTATATGTGTTAAGGAGTAGAACGGTCATGTGTCAATGATTACATGTATTAGATGTTATAGAGGTAAATTATTTTAGAGGATAAGGGTTGTAATATTTAGGTATTAAGTGTGGCAGGGGTTATAAGGATTGGGTCTTATAATTTTTAGAGGAAATAGGGCTTAGGATTAAAGTTCATATGAATTAAACGCGTTTGGACGGGTTGGGTCGCGTTGGGTCGTGCTATGTGAGGGTGCCCAAGGAAATGCGTTCGGGTCGTGTCGTGTGAGGGTGCCCAAGGAAATGCGTTCATGTCGGGTCGAGTCGGGTGGTGTGAGGGCAGCCGTATCAAAAATGCTAATTTGTGACCGCCTGTGTGCCTTATGGATGTTTGTGCGACCCATTTGACATTTTCCCCATTGTGCCTTCATTTAGGTGGGTCGGTTCAGGTCGGGTCATGTGAGGGTGCCCAAGGAAACTCGTTCGGGTTCGGTTGGGTCCTGTGAGGGCGGCCATATAAAAAATGCTAAGTTGTGACCTCACGTGTGCCTTGTGCACATTCGTGCGACCCATTTGTCGTTTTCTCCCTTGTTCCTTCGTTCGGGCGGGTCAAGTTGGGTCGGGTCATGTGAGGGCACCCAAGGAAATGCGTTCGTCTTTGATCGGGTTGGGTCGGGTCGCATTTTGGCGGCCGTATAAAAAATGCTAAGTTATGACCACCCATGTGCCTTGTGCACATTTATGCGACCCGTTAACCATTTTATCCCTCGTGCCTTCGAGGGGTTAGGGGGTTAAATGGGTTAGATTTTTAGGGGTTTAGGGGGTTAAATGGGTTAGGGGTTAAGGGTTAAGGGTTTAGAGGTTTAGGGTTTAGGGGTTAAATGGGTTAGGGGTTTGTAGGTTTAAGGGGTTAAATGTGTTAGGTGTTGGAAATTAGGCTAAGGATTCAAGCTCCATGGAAAAATCTAAAGTCATCAAGATCCCCATTAAGAAAGGATGATGACCCAATGTAGATCATATGGAGAAAATAAGGATAACCCCAAGCAAAGCAGACCCTTGGATACGACACGACCCAACCCAACCTGACCCACCCGAACACGTTTCCTTGGGTGCCCTCACACGACACAACTTGACCCGACCCGCTCGAATGCGTTTCCTTGGGCGCCATCACACAACCCGACATGACCCGACTCACATGCGTTCCTTGGGCACCCTCATACGACCCTACCCGACCTGACCCAAACCACTCAAACCCATTTCCTTGGGCACCCTCACACGACACAACCCAACCTGACCCAACTCGAACACGTTTCCTTGGGCACCTTCACATGACACCACCCGACCTGACCCGACCCGAACTCATTTCCTTGGGTGCCATCACACGACCTGACCAGACTAGACCTGCCTGAATGTCAAAGGCACAAGGGAGAAAACGAAAAATGGGTTGCAACACCATCCTTCTTCATAGAAACTACATAGTTGACATAATATGCATTGTGTTTTGAGGGGTGGTTTTCTTCCCACTAGGTTGTCCCTCTTTACCTCACTCTTCTGATATTGTGTATTGTATAATTTATTTCATGAGAACTTGACATGGTCGCAAATTATTGGGACTCATTGATTTTTTTTGTTGTACATGAGTACCTAACATGGCTGAGAATTGCTAGGACTTGTTCAATATCATACTCCTTATAAGTTGGGTTGTGGGGTGGTGTTGGGGTACATTACACTCATTAATTCATTAAGTCACACACTCTGGCCATCATTAGACCCTCTTCCATTAATATGCATTATTAGGGGCACATATGACCACTTTTCATTCACTAATATTGGGCATTCCCTATCATTTTTCAAATTCTCTATTTTTAGGGTTTTGTATTTTAATAGGGGGTGCCACCAACTAGGATGACATGTGGCACTAAGTAGACTCTAGTTGGAGAATTAAATGGATAATTACACTTCATTGATTCATACTACCTAATTCAAAGACCTTCCTAGAGTAAGTATGCACTTCCTCCCTACTTTGCGGCAGTTAGCCGTCATTTTTCTCTCTCCTCTCCTTGTTAAGTTGAATTTTATTCCTATTTTGGAGTTCAACTAAGTTTAACTGGTTATTTTTTTGCATGCAAGAGTCATTAATTAGTTCTAATAAATGACTCGACCCAACCTGCCCTGACCCGACCGAACGCGTTTCCTTGGGAGCCCTCACATGACATGACCCAACCTAACCTTCCCAAATGCGTTTCCTTAGGTGCCCTCACATGACTCGACCCAGTTAGCATGAACATGTTTCCTTGGGTTCCCTAACACGACCTGACCCACCCGAACGAAGGCACTAGGGAGAAAACGGCAAACAGGATGCACAAATTCATGCACAAGGCATGTGGACGGTCAAAACTTAGCATTTTTACATGACCGTCCTCACACGAATCAATAGTCAATTCATTTCCTAGTAGAAAAGTTACCCTAATTGAGCTGCACCTCTGCATGAAGGCCAAAAACAAAGTCCACCTCCACCAAAATCCATGTGATATGTTTATCTCTCTGTAACAGGCTTTCTTCCACCAGGAAATAAAATTTACCAATGGAATTTTCGATCATCATTTGTGATTCACAGGACTAGAATACGAGCGGTAAGCCAGGGAGTTTAGCTTGAAACCAATTTATTTTGTGGTAATTACAGGTATGAATCAAATCCCACATGTCAGTGATTTAAAGGGAGGAAAACATAACCATGAAACCAATATGGTCCTTGGGCACCCTCATTACACGACCCGACCCGACCAAACGTGTTTCCTTGGGCACCCTCACAGTACGGCATGACCCAACCCGACCCGAACACATTTCCTTAGGCATATCACATGACACGACCCAACCCAATCTGACCCACTCGAACGCGTTTCCTTGGGCGCCCTCACATGACCCGACACGACCCGACCTGGACACGTTCCTTGGGCACCCTCACACGACCCAACCCTCCCCGAATGACGTCGAAGGCACGATGGAGAAAATGGAAAATGGGTTGCATGAACATGCATAAAGCACATGGGCGGTCACAACTTAGCATTTTTTATATGACCTCCCTCACATGAGGGTTTGACCTAAACGCATTTCCTACGAAACCCTCACACGACACGACCCGACCCGCCCGAACGAAGGCATGAGGGAGCAAACAAAAAACAAATCGCGCAAATGTGCACAAGGACCACGGACGATCACAACTTAGCATTTTTGATATGACTACCCTCAGTACACGACCCGACTCGACCCGACCTGACCTGCCCAACGCGTTTCCTTGGGCATGCTTGCACGACCCGACCTGACCTGATTCGCCCGAATGTGTTTCCTAGGGTGCCCTCACATGACCCGACCCGAATCGCCCTTACCTTTCCAAACACGTTTCTTTGGGCATCGTCACACGTCACGACCCGACCTGACCCGCCCGAACACATTTCCTTAGGTGTCCTCAGACGACCCGACCTGACTTGCACGAACATGTTTCCTTGGGTGCCCTCACACAACCCGACCCGAACCGACCCGACCGGCCCGTACACGCTTAATCCTTGGGCACCCTCACATGATCTGACCCGTTGACCCGACCTACCCGAACGCGTTTCCTCGGGTGCCCTCACACGGCACGACCCGACCTTGCTACTCGCCCTTACACATTTTCCTAGGCACCCTCATGCGACATGACCTGACCCGACCCGACCGACTCAAACACGTTTCCTTGGGCGCCCTCACATGACACAACCCGACTCGAACTTACCGAACGCATTCCCTTAAGCGACCTCACACAACACAACCTGACTGGACCCAACCTGACCCACCCGAACACATTTCCTTGGGTGCCCTCACACGACCCGACATGACCTGACCCAGATGTGGTCCTTGGGCACCCTCACACGATCCGACCCGAACGCTTTTACTGTTGTGTCCTCACATGACATGACCTGACCTGCCTGAACGAAGGCACAAGGGATCAAACGGAAAAAGGATCGTGAAAACGTGCAAAAGGAACACGGGTGGTCAAAAGTTCGCATTTTTGATATGACCACCCTGACACGAACCGACCCAACCCGTCCCGACCTGCCCGAACTCGTTTTTCTAGGCACCCTCACATGAACCGACACGACCCGACCAGCCCGAATGAAGGCACGAGGGAGAAAACAGAAAATGGATCGCACAAACGTGCACAAGAAACGTGGGCGGTCACAAATTAGCACTTTTGATACGGTCACCCTCACACAACCCGACTCGACCTTCCTGAACGCATTTCCTAGGCGCCACCACGCAACCTGACCTGACTCGATCCACCCGAACACGTTTCCCTGGGCACCCTCACACAACCCAACCCAACCCACCCTGACCCAAACGAACGCGTTTCCTTGGGCACCCTCACATGACATGACCTGAATTGAACCGCCTAAAAGCGATTCCTTAGGTGTCGACCTCACACGACCCGACTTGTACGAACGTATTTTCTTGGGCGCCCTCCCACGACCTGACCCAAACCGACCCCGCCTTCTTGATTGCATTTCCTTGGGCTCCATCACATGACCTGGCCTGACTTGACCTGCTCGAATGCGTTTCCTCGGGCACCCTCACATGGCACGACATGACTCGACTCGCCTGAACATGTTTTCCTGGGCAGCCTCACATGACACGACCTGACCTGTCCCGACCCACATGAATTCGCTTCCTTGGGTGCCCTCACAGAACGCAACCCGACTCGACCCACTCGAACGTGTTTCCTTGGGCTGCCTCACACGACACGACTCGACTGGACCCGATTGGACCCGCCTGAACATGTTTCCTTGGGCGCCCTCACATGACCTGACACAACCCGACCCAAACACATTCCTTGGGCGCCCTAACACAACCCGACCCGCCCGAACGTGTTTCCTTAGGCGCGCTCACAATACAGCACGACGCAACCTAACCTGAATGCATTTCCTTGGGCATATCACATGAATCGACTTGACCCGATCCACCCGAACATTGAAGGCACGAGGGAGAAAATGACAGACGGGTCGCACGAACGTGCACGAGGCTCAACATTTTTGATACGGCCTCCCTCACACGATAGGAATCGAACACGTTTCTTGTGGTGCCCTCACACTAGAACGACCAGACACGCTTGGATGAAGGCACAAGGGAGAAAAAGAATTGCACAAACATGCAATGGGCACACAGGCTGCCATAAATTAACATTTTTGATATGACCACCCTCAGTACACGGCCCGACCTGCCCGAACGTGTTTTCCTAGATGCCCTCACACAACCTGACCTGACCCGACCCGCACAAACGCGTTTCCATGGGCGCCCTCACACGGCCTGGCTCGAACCATCCCAACTTGCCCAAACACGTTTCCTTATAAGGTGCCCTCACATGAATCGATCACCCGACCCACATGAAAGCTTTTCCTTACTGAGTTCCCTCACACGACCCAACCCGAATCGACCCACCCTCCTAAACGCGTTTCCTTGGGCGCCCTCACACGAAAAACCTGACCCAACCCGACCTGCCCGAACATGTTTCCTTGGGCGCCCTCACATGACATGGCATGAATTGACCCAATTGAACGCGTTCCCATGGGCACCCTCACATGACTCGACCTGACCCCACTTGCCCGAACGCGTTTCCTTGGGCGCCCTCACACGACCCGACCTGACATGACTTGACCTGACTTGACCTGAACTGACACGACCCGAACTGACCCTCACATGGTTTCGTTTCTATTCTGAAGTTTCCAAAGTTCGGACATTTTCGTCACAACTTCGACGCCGAAGCCTTTCGTTGTTATTCCAATGTTTAGAATGAGTTCATTTCCAGTCTAACGGTAAGACAGTTTCGTTAGCGTTTCGTTGCTATTCCAACGTTTGGAGTGCTTTCGTCGCTATTCTGATGTTTCGAGCATTTTATAACAAGTCCAACAATATAATTCTGATGCTTTTTGGTGTGATTAAAAAAATTGAGAAATTTTTTTGAACTTTCTGACAATATGTCAAAATTGTCAGAACTAAAGTGTCAGAAAATTGACCATATGTACTAGTGACATACATAGAATTTGTGATGGTGTAAAGAAAATAGCAGGGTGGTCTGAGACCTTGGTGAGGGCCTATGAGGTGCTCTTTCTAAATTGAACCATACCTTATCGTCAATCTGAAACTTGTGTGGAACATAATGATAGTCATGGCATTGTTTGCAATTTTCATTGGCCTTATGTAAGATATCATGAACCTATTGTTGGAGGTGTTGGATATATTCAAAATTTTTGGATACTCGGTCTTCCTCAGTTTGAGTATGGGAGGACTCTATTGATAAATATGCAACTAGTAGAGAAACATCAATTGGGGCTAATATCTATAATCCCAATTATGTAGAAAAGAGTTGTGGCCAATTCAGCCGTGGAGAGCTTAGTTATAACCATGTGAAACATATGGAAGATTATCATTCCATGTGTGGAAATTGGCAGCAAGAAGAGGCTTCTGATTTAATTTTCCCTTAATTAAATTAGAAGGAAATTGTAATTCCACATCACATGACAACTTGTATGAGTTAAAAGAGTTGGGAAGACTTAGTTAGCTTAATCAATTTGAGTTGGGGTAAAACTGGAGGTATGTAGAGTTCACTCTAAGTTTTAGGGGGCCCAGTTGCAGTTTTTTTTGAGTTTTAATTGTTAAACTTAATTATTTGAGTTAAAATCAGTTTAACTAGTTCTAACTGATGGATGAGAAAGTGGGATGTACAATGAATTAAATCTGATTTAAGTCACATGTAGTGATCAATCAAATAACTGATAATTCACTATAAATAGCTATTTCATGTTAGTTCTAAGGAAGGCCTAGTTGAGATTGGAGTTAAAGGGAAGTAGACTATCAGTTGTATAATTAGAAATCTGTACAGGTCATGCAGGAGGTCATCATGATGCCTTGGATGTATTGCATAATCAATTAGTGGGAGTTTCCTAATTTTTCAAATTTGCAACAAGAAACAGTGAAATTGGCAACCATAAATGATAAAAAAATCACCCACAAATTGTTGAGGTTACACACTAGTGAGGTTACACAGTGGTGAGATTACACACTGGTGAGGTTACACAATGGTGAGGTTACACACTCGTGAGGAATGTGGGTGTCTAATTTATTTTTCCCTTAAATAATTTGGACAATAAATTGTAATTTCATCTCATAACTACTTGTATCAGTTAACTAAGTCAAGATGACTAAGTTAGCTCAAGAAATTTGAGTTGAGGGTCTAAGATGAGGCATGTAAATTGATCCTAATATTTTGGGGGTCTAGTTGTAGTTAATGCATTAGTGGGGTGCAGGTGTAATTAGTTAACTCAATTAATTGAGTTAAAATTAGTTTAACTAGTTCTAACTAAGTGATGAATTAGTGAGAGGTCCAGTGAATTAAATTAGTTTTAATTCAAAAGTAGTGATCAATCAGATAAATGATGATTCACTATTAAAAGCTGCATGCATGTCAGTTCTGAGGAAGACCCAGTTGAGACAGATGTTAAAGGGAACTTAGCTATTAGTTGTATTATTACAAAATTTCCCGAGTGAAATTATAAATCCATGAGGAATCCATGATGGATTTCACAATCAAGGAAGGCTGATTTTCTTATTTAATAGCGGCCTAATTCTTTAGGAATTGCATGAACAAGGTAGGCTGAAGTAAGGCTGAGAATTGGCTATGTGTTTGTCCAATTTTTCCTAGCTCAATGGGAGACAATTGATAGAGTGTTGGACAATCTCATGAGAGATTAAGCATTGTATTGTTTCATTATTCCTTGAATTTATACAATATATGATAGCGGTGTTTTGAGCAATTTCTTTCCCCAAGAACATCTTGTGTTGTGTGATCAATTTAATTTTTTCTCTTACTTGCATGTGATTGAGCGATCGTGTTTTAGCACATCACAAGATCAGATTGAATCCATTAGTATAGAATTTATATATAATTTCTAAATGGTATCAAAGATTATATATAATCTGTACATGGTATCATAGTACCAAGAATCACAATTAAAGAGAAGAAATTGAGTTTGTCTTGAACAAGTTCAAATTTTCATATTTATTCTCCAAGATCCAGCAACAGATCAAGATGTCTTTCAATGGCTTGAGACTCAAATATGCACTTGAGGGAAATTCGAATTATATTTCATGGAAGGACCAGATGGTGGCAATTTTGGAGGACAACAGGTTGAAGGAATTCATAGATACCGATATTCCCAAGCCCGCAATACCAGATGCCCAACTTCTTGATGCATGGCAGAAGAAGGTAGCAAAGGAGAGAAGGATCTTATTAGAGGGAGTTAGAGATCATATTTTCTTGAGTCTACATGGGAAGGAAACTCCATATGCTATATGGAAGGCATTAACAAATCTGTTTCTGAATAGAAGTGACCAAAGGAAGTTGGCGTTGAATGACAAGCTCAAAAAGATCAATATGGAGGAGGGCAAGACAGTACCAACATACTTGGCGAAGTTCACTCAATGTCAAGATGATCTTGGAAGTGTTGGTGTGGCAGTAGCCTCAGATGATTTGGTGAGTCTATAACTTCTAGGCATTCCCAAGAACTAGCATAGTTACTAGGACTCTGTGAATGGGAGGGAGAATTTACCAGACTAGGAGCGTTTGTGGTCCTACTTGGTAATAGAAGAGATAAGGCAGAGTACTAGAGACGAGACCTCCAACACCAAAAAATAAGAATATTGTGTATTAGTCAAAAAAGGAAATGTTTTCCTTAAACACATATCCATGGGACACGTGAAACAAATCAGTGTAAGAGTTAAGAACCTTCATGCTCTCGAGGTCGAGGATGCATGCAAATATTTGAGGAGAAAAACAGTGTTTAATGACTTGGTGGTTGAGAGGGAGCAATTATCTCTCAACATCCAGCCTCAGAAGCAGTATCAGAAGGTTCTGGAGTAGCCACAATTGGAGAAGCAGAGAGGATACCAAGTGGAAGAGTCCACTCAAGCAAAGACCTCCAGGAGTGGGAAATTTCAAACCAGATGGGAAGAGGGAGTACATGCAGCTATAACTCCAGGTGAGAGGTGGGGTGATGTGTAGACATAATCCCAAGAGAATAAATTTGGGCAGGGTCCATTGAGATGGAATGTATCATGGATCAAAATTGGATATGAGGAGCCCACCGTACAACAGTAGCAGGAAGGTTTGGTTGGATTGATGCAGTTAGATGTCAGGAAGACAAAAATCAGAGTGACAGATGTCAGATACTGGAGTACATATCAGAGTTGGCAGCAGTGCAGAGGGCATGGATGCAGATGTCAGCAACAATGCAGAGAGTCCAGTAGAGTGGTGCAATAGCTAGTAGTAGTCAGAAGACTTTGATGACAAATTCATTATCTTGATTCAGTTGTTCAAAGGCTATTTATTTTGAGGAGTTGCAGGTGCAAACAACACTTGAGAAGTGTTGCATGCATAAAATTCCAAAGGTATCAGATCGGGATATATTGAATTCCTTTCTTGTTGAGGGGAATTGTTGAAATTTGCAACAAGAAACATTAAAATTGGCAACCAAAAAGGACAAAAAAATCACCCACACATTGGTGAGGTTACACACTGGTGACGTTACACACTAGTGAGGTTACACACTGGTGATGTTACACACTAGTAAGGAATGTGGGTGTCTAATTTATTTTCCCTTAAATAAATTGGACAATAAATTGTAATTTCACCTCGTAACTACTTCTATCAGTTAACTAAGTCATGATGACTAAGTTAGCTCAAGAAATTTGAGTTGAGGGTCTAAGATGAGGCATGTAGAGTGATCCTAATATTTTTGGGGTATTGTTGCATTTAATGCACTAGTGGGGTGCATGTGTAATTAGTTAACTCAATTAATTGAGTTAAAATTAGTTTAACTAGTTCTAAATGAGTGATGAATTAGTGAGAGGTCTAGTGATAAATTTAATTAGATTTAATTTACAGGTAGTGATCAATCAGATAACTGATAATTCGCTATTAATAGCTGCATGCATTTCAGTTATGAGGAATACCCAGTTGAGACAGAGGTTAAAGGGAACTTAACTATCAGTTGTACTATTAAATAATTTCCCCAGTGAAATTATAAAGACACGAGGAAGCCATGATGGATTGTGTAATCAAGGAAGGTTGATTTTCCTATTTAATAGGGGGATAATTATTTAGGAATTGTGTGAGAAAGGTAGGCTAAAGGAAGGCTGAGAATTGGTGTGTGTTTGTCCAATTTTTCCTAGATTAACGGGAGACAATTGTTAGTGTGTTGGAGAATCTCATGAGAGATTAAGCATTGTATTGTTTCATGATTCCTTGACTTTATACAATATATGATAGCGGGGTTTTGAGAAGTTTCTTTCCCCAAGAACATATTGTGTTGTATGATTGGTTTACTTTCTTCTCTTACTTGCATGTGATTGAGCGATCATGTTTTGTATTATGCAATTATTGTAGAAGGATTCAATATCTTGTTTTAGTACATCACATGATCAGATTGAATCCATTGGTATATAATTTCTATATAATTTATACATGGTATCAGAGCTTCTATAAAATTTCTACACTAATTAATAGGGGCTAAATTACCTCAGAAATGCGTGAGAAAGGCTGGTCAGACAGGGGCAAGATATTGGTTTAGTATTGGACCAATTTTTCTTATATTAGACTGAGACAGTCAAATATAGTGCAAAGAGCTCTCAAGCCTGAGAGAAGCATTGCATTGTTTCATATTCTTGACTTAATGAAATATATAGATAGTGGGTCTTTTAGCTGTATTGTGTGATTGAAATTATTTCTCTTTCTTGTTCAAATGATTGTGCGATCGTAACTGGTTTCCACAATTTGTAGAATAGATTCAAGTATTTTATTTTAGCATATTAAAAGATAAGTTGAATCTATGTGGATTTTATACATGCTATCAGATAAGAAATAACTATATAAGAGTAGAATATGAGTTTGTTTTTAACAGGTGAATCGAATTTGCAAATTTATTCTTGAGTACCAGCAACAAATCAGGATGTATTTCTCTAGATTGAGAATCGAATATTCCCTTGAGAGTAGTTCAAATTACATAGTTTGGAAGGATAGGATGGAGGTAGTGCTAGAGGAAAGAAGACTAAAGGAATTCATAGACAATGATATTCCCAGGCCCAAAACAACAATGATAAAAATCTTGATGCATGGAAGAAGAATGTAGCAAAGGTGAGAAGGATTTTGTTAGAAGGAGTTCAAGATAATAATGTCTCAAACCTCTATGGAAAGGAAACTCCATATGATATGTGGAAGGTCTTAAGATCCCTATTTAAGAATAAAAACAATCACATGAATTTGGTGCTGAAGGAAAATATTAGAAATATCAATATAGAGAAGGGTGAAACGATACCAAAATAATTGGCGAAGTTCACTCAATGTCAAGATGAACTTGGAAGTGTTGGTGTGATAGTTGCGTAGGATGATTTGGTGATCCTAAAACTTCTAGGCCTTCTTAAGAGCTAGCATAACTACTAGGATTTGGTGAATGGGAGGGAGAAGTTACCAGAGTGGGAGCAATTATGGTCCGAATTGGTATAATAAGAGATTCAATGGAACACTAGAGATGCATCCTCATCAAAGACCGATGATGAGGAGAAATGCGCCTTAGCTAGAAAGGTGAAGAAAGGGAAAGGGAATGCATCCCATTCCAAATTATATTCTATTAAGGTAGGAAAGACACAATATTTTTCAAATATAAAACGTTTTCACTGTCATGAGCTTGGACACTATGCTACAAAGTGTCCGCACAAGAATTCCGACAAGAAGCCCTCAGGAGGAGCAACAGTCGAAGCAATTTCTTAATAGTTCGAGTTGGATTTCACCCTCATCGCATACATGGTGTCATCAGTGATGGGTTGAGTGTGGTACTTAGATAGTGGAGCTTTAGTCTATCTGACCGAAAATAAATAATTCTTCAGTAGCTTGGAGGAGAAGGATCTCTAGATGCACATCGAGATGGGAGATGGCGAGAGGTATAATGTGATTGAAAAAGGTACATTTACCTTTCAAAGGGAGTCTCATACTCCTATCACATTAAAATGTGTCATGTATGTTCTTGGTTTAAAGAATAATTTAGTTTCTCTTGCTATGTTGGAAGATTGTGGCTATGATGTGATATTTAGCAAAGGAAAGGTGTTCCTTCTTCACAAAGCCATGGGACAGGTGAAGAAGATTGGGGTTCAAGTAAAGAACCTATACAAATTGGATGTAGAAGAATTTTTTGCCTTGAGCATGAAATCAAAGAATGTGCAGAGTCGAGACATTAGTGAGTTATGACATAGAATATTGGGCCATCTACACCAGGACACTTTGCAATAGATTTCTACAGGACTTCCCAAGGGTTCACTTAAGTAGCAAGATATATGAAAAGGGTGTAAATTGGGGAAGTACACCAAATCCACCTTTCACGATAAGGAAAGCCGAGCAAAGACGATCCTTGAGAGAGTTCACTCAAATGTGTTTGGATCGTTCTCGAAAACCTCCACAGCAAAACACATGTATTATATGATTTTTGTATATTTTTTTTCACGCAAGTGTTGGATTTTATTCATGCAAAAGAAAGATAAAAAGTTCTCAAAGTTTTGTGAGTTAAAATCACTTGTCGATAAAGATACTCGGAAGAAGGTGAAGGTTCTCAGAAGTGAGAATGGTGGAGAATACGTCTCAAACAAATTCAAGAAATTTTGTGCTTCAAAAGGAATTCGACGATAATTGATAACTCCTCATAACCCACAACAAAACAGGGTTTCAGAAAGGAAGAATAGAACTATTGTGGGAGAAACACGAGCGATGTTGCATGATCAGGGACTATTGTTGCATCTGTGGGAAGAAGCATGCAACACAAAAATATTTGTGCAAAACATAAGTCCTCATTGGATAATTGAGATGAGTACACCAAAGGAATATTTTTCAGGTATTTTAAATTTTTTGGTTCATTAGTTTATTTCCATGTAACCAAAGATTCTAGGAATAAGCTAGAGCCAACAACTGAGTTGGGAATATTTTTGGGGTACATCAATACACCTCACAACTATCGGGTGTGCTTTCTAGCACAAAGGATGAAATTGGTGAGAAGAGATGTGCAATTCGATGAAGAGAAGGCCATGGGAATTTCCCTTGAGAGGGAGCTTTAGTTGCATGGAGTTGAGGATCTCTTGGCTCCAAAAGAAGAACCTCTAGATGTGGAACAACCACAAGCAGGGGAACAGAGAGTGGAAGAACCAACTCATGCATAGACATCCCGAGATGGAAGGAAGCATACTAGATAGGTTGATAGGTTGGTGCTTGATGCTAGAGATAATGTGGGAGAACCCATATCACAACAAAGGTAAAGAAGGTCCCCATAGTGATACACTAGCTACATGGCTATTATGAGTGACAGTGTAGAGATATAGCCATCCTATTTCAAGGAAGAAGTGAAAAAAATAGTTTGGATTGATGCCATGGTTGAGGAGTATGAATACATTATCAGAAACAATGCATGGGAAGTTGTCCCAATACCGAAGGGGAATTCAGTTGTAGGATCCAGGTGGATCTACAAGGTGAAGCAAGCAACAAATGAGAGTGTCGAGAAACACAACGCAAAATTTGTAGCCAAAGGGTTGTCTCAGGTGGAGGTGATTGATTACAATGAGATCTTTTCCCTAGTGGAAAGGTACTCATCAATCAGATCCATCCTTCCACTTTCAGCGAAGTTGGGATGGAAAATACATCATATGGATGTAAATAAATCCTTCCTCAATGGAGTGATTGAGGAAGTGGTGTACATTGAGCGACATGAAGGTTTTGAGACCTTCGATAGAGAGTCACATGTGTGTAGAATGAAGAGAGCATTGTATGCACTGAAACAAGCACCTCGTTCTTCGTACACCATGATCTTCAACTAATTCACTAGGTTGGGCTTCACGAAGAGTGAAGAAGATGCAAACCTTTACCATATTGTGGAAGAAGGTAAATTTTTTATCAGTTTACTTTATGTCGATGATTTGATACTGACAGGTGATGAGCATCTCATCAAGTCTTACAAAGAGGATTTTGCAAGAGAATTTGAGATGAAGGACATGGGGTTCTTGCACTATTTCTTGGGATTGGAATTTTGGCAAAGATATGGGGAGTTATTTGTATCTCAGGTAAAGTATGCCAACGCGATTCTGAAGAAGTTATACATGGAGGGAAGCAAACCCATGGAGACTCCTCTAGTAGGAAATTGGAGGAAGGAGGATGCTACTTCAGGGGAAGTAGTATATGCTACCATCTATAGGAAACTTTTCAGTTCACTCATGTATTTGGTGAACACAGGTTCAACCATATGCTATGTGTCTAACCAACTTAGTCAAGCTATGGTTAAGCTTACCAAGCTCTTTTGTAAGGCAAGAAAGCATGTGTTGAGATACCTCAGAGGTACTACAGAGTTTCGGCTATGGTACAGGCAGGCCGAGGGAGTGAAGCTTCAAGGCTTCAGAGATCTAGATTGGACAAGGAATCCATCCAACAAGAAGAGCACATCAGGGGGAATCTTCAACATTGTATCAAGAACAGTTTCCTGGTACAACAAGAAATAAAGATCAATTGCACTCAGTTCAAAAGAGGCAGAGTACATGGAGGCTAGTAAGGAAATATGTGAGGCCATTTGGATGAGGAAGATACTTTTTGGTTTTTTTGGTTGGCATATGGGTTTTACAATCATTTATTGTGATAACTAGAGTTGCATCAAACTCTCGGTTAATCCAGTTTTGAATGACAGGTCCAAGCATATTGATACCCAGTATCACCATTTCAGAGATTGTGTACAAAGGAGGATTATGTCATTAGATTACATTCCCATGGAGGAGCATGATTTAGATATCTTGACGAAGGAAATTCCAAGAGGAAAATTTGAGTTCTACATAGGCATGATCGGGGAAGCAAACAATCCCTTTCTTGTTGAGAGGGAGTGTTAAAACTGGCAACAAGAAGAGGCTTCTAATTTAATTTTCCCTCAATTAAATTAGAAGGAAATTGTAATTTCACATCACATGACAACTTGTACGAGTTAACTGAGTTGGGAAGACTTCTTTAGCTCAGTCAATTTGAGTTGGGGGTCAATTGCAGTTTATTTTGAGTTGTAATTGTTTAACATAATTATTTGAGTTAAAATCAGTTTAACTATTTCTAACTAATGGATGAGCTAGTGAGAAGTCTAGTTAATTAAATATGATTTAATTCACATGCAATGATCAATGATATAACTGATTATTCACTATAAATATTTGTTTCATTTCAGTTCTAAGGAAGGCCTAGTTGAGATTGAAGTTAATTAATGGAAGTAGACTATCAGTTGTATAATTAGAAAATTGTACAGGTCATGCATGAGGTCTTCAGGATGCCTTGGATGTATTTCACAATCAATTAGTGGTAATTTCCTAATTAATAGGGGCTAAATTCCCTCAGGAATGTGTGAGAAATTTTGGTCAGATAGGGGCATGAAATTGGTTAAGTATTGGACCAATTTTTCTTAGATCAGAATGAGTCAGTCAAAGATAATGCAGAGAGCTCTCAAGCATGAGAGAAACATTGTATTGTTTCTGATATTATTGACTTAATGAAATATACAGATAGCGAGGTTTTTAGTTGAGGCTTTCCCTAGAAGCATATTTGTGTTGTGTGATTGAAATTATTTCTCTTTATTGTTCAAGTGATTGTGCGATCATAATTGGGTTCCGCATTTTGTAGAATAGATTCACATATTTTTTTTAGCATATTACAATATCAGTTGAATCTATGTGGATTTTTTACACCATGTATGTGGAAATTTGACCTGGAAGTGCAAAGGAACCCCTATAGATGAGGTGAATATATCTTTGTACCCTTATATGAGCTTGTCCACCTACTTATGTTCTATACAGAGAAATTTTGCTAAAGCTATGGTGGTTGTGGTGACCTTCTATTTACTTTCTGAACAAACCATGAAGTGGATAAACTTGGAAATATGAGAGACTAACTTTCAACATTGTTTTGCTAAGATTAATGAATTTCCATTAGTTAAAACTACCCCTTGTATCATATATAGCTCATCCCCTAGAGTAACAATGAAAATATGGGATTGAGACTCATGAAAAACATGATGTTTCCACATATAGGGTTTTCATAAAAGTAAATAAAAAACTTCAAGTGGGGAAACATTGCATAGGAACTCATCTTGGAAGGGCTTGATGTTGTAGTATAGGTGGCATTATTGGTTGATGCCTATGATTTGTATATGGATCGACCATCCGATGGTGTATGGTTTGGGGCATGGAATTGTCAATATCTTAATTATTTTAAAAACATTAATTGAGTGTAGGTTCTAATGACTCATATTGTCAACAATGGAATCTAATGGAGTCTCCTTCACCCACATATGTGAGTGGAAGAGACACTTCTCCTCCTCCAAATCCTCTGTTTCATTTGGTTGGATCATTTCGGCTTCAATATTAGTAATGCATTCTACATCAATAATATGTTTCCTTTTAGTTTTCTCTAAATTTAAGTTTTATCCATAGTCTAATTATTTTTCTTAGAGATCATCCAATAATGATTATTTCAAGTAACATTTATCGATGTTTTTCTAGGGTATTCTATGGAACTCACACCACTTTCTAATGTCCTTCCTTGACTTCCCATCACCCTTATTTACTAGTTACTTGAACTAATATTCTTGAGATTGGCTCTCCTAGCTTTGTCCTATATTCTATGATTTAGGACCAACTTTTCCATTCTTCTTTGTTGGTATAGTTGCATTCCCAAATTACCGCTTATCATCTACTTGAACTTCTACTTGATTTTGACAACATCAAGTTAAGTGGTTCCTGGAGAGGGGATGTCCAAGAAATCCATATCTAGTTGGATGCACTTGTGTATTCTATTGCATTACTTCAAAATGACATCTCTTGGAATATTGAATACCCAATTTTGAGTGAATTTTATGGAAGATGTTGGTATAATATAGTTTTATTTAGTGGGTTTCAAGAAGAAAGCTATCGATTTTAACATACCAAGCTTGAGCATCTTGCTTAATACCATAGAGAGATTTCTTAAGGAAACAAACAAGGTTGGAGTCACTTTGAATATAATGAGGAAATTGTTCCATGTAAATTTCTTCTTGTGTATCCACATTCAATAAGGTAGATTTAATATCCATATAATTCACCTCTCAGCCATGTGAGATAGCAAGGGATAGAATAAACTAGATGGAATTCATTTCGAAAATAGGGAAAAATGTTTCATTGTAGTCAATTCCGTCAACTTAAGAGAATAATTTAACAACTAGCTAGGACTTATGACTTTCAACACTTCCATCTGATGCATACTTAGTTCTATACACCCATTTACATTTGACAAGTTTTCTTCCTTTTAGAATAGGGATAAGTTCGTAATTATTGTTTTCCATCAAGGAATCATATTATTCATTCATTATTGCTTCCCAATCTAGATGGTTAGAATCTTCTACAGATGTTTTCAAGTCATAATTCTTTGAAACTTAAGCGAAAATAGAGGAGGCTCATGTAACATACCCAGTTCCCTCCATGTCTTACATAGGTTATGAGGTACCCAAAATTTTATTTTTATTTTTACTAGCTTAACAATAAGCTCTGATACCAATTTTTCACATACCTCTACTAAATTTATTGTAACCAAACTTGCAAAAAAATTATTTTAATCTCTTCTACTTTTTTTCAAACACTTTACATGTAAACATTTCTTCAAATACTTTGTATACAACCAATTAAGTAGTCTTTTTCTTGTTGGCATTTTTTATGAAATCAAATAAGAAAAATTTCTCTGATTCCACTTGTAACATGCTAACTGAAATATACCACTCAATCATGCAACTTTTGATTTTTGTCTTTGAGTTATTTTATCAAATTGTTTGTATGCAAATTGTAATAAAACACTTTTACCACATTTATTCAAATCCTTTGCATGCTTATAGGAATATATTAACTACAACAACACTATATTACAACAACGATAACATACAAAATTATTATCCCATCCATAAAACAACAATTTCATTGGGGCATTTAATCAAAAAATTTGTGTAACAATCCTGCCTTTCTATCCCTGCTTTTGTATATGTGATCATAACCATAAATATCAGCGTGGAAGCCATGGATAGATGGGAAAAATCCTGTAAACAATTTAAGTATTAAATTTTCTTCTTGAAAATGATAAAAATATGTAATGTTGGCCTAAAGGGAGGGACACATAGATCTAAGTTGTAGGTTTTAACCCTGTACATAAATTATCTACAAACGAATCTTAAAAACAAAAAAAACAAAAAGCGAGAGAATAAAACATAAAAAATATATACACAGAGATTTTCCCCTGGATCCCAAATTGGGACTACCATCTTGATTTTTCATTATGTTCATTTTAGTGTTACAACATATATATACACACCGAAGCATTCATAAACCCCAATCCATTAACCCTGGATTAGAACATAACCATAGTTCCCTTCTACAAAATACCAGGGGAAAGAAAACCATCATGCCCCAAAACCATGTGCAAACCCATGCACAACACCATGGGTGGGTCCGCCCACCAAAAAATAGGGTCCAATTTTTTTTTCCTGGAGCACTGCCCCAGACCTCGCTCAGGGTGCTACCCGCCCCCTATGAACCCCAGGACAGGGGGGGCTGTCACCCCCCCTATGACCCCCCCACGCATGCCACTAATCGTAGAAATAATATAACACATACCCAACATTCTCCCACTTATTGTTTTGTTTCCGCACAGGGCCACATGAGAACTTAGTCATTAGTTGAGCTCTGCAACACCCATTGTTTCTCTAGACCAAGAGAACTTCTGAGTGCTCACAAACTTCGTCAATACATCTGCAAAATTCTTCAAAGTGTCCACCTTTACTAGCAACACCATTTTATCCTCAACCATATCTCGCACAAAGTGATATTGAACATCAATGTGCTTTTTCTTTGAATGGTAAGCAGGGTTCTTAGCCAAGAAAATTGCATTTTGGCTATCACATTCCATCCTTATAGCTCACTGCAAAAACACCATACTTGAACACAATCTCTGCAACCAAACTGCTTCCTTGCTTGCATGAGTGGCTACCATGTATTTTGCCTCTGTAGTTGAAAGAGCCACTATAGACTGTCTTTTACTCATCCAACTAATTGCACCTCCAAATAGGCTACAGATATACCCAATTGTAGATATTATTTGGTCTAGATCTCCAACCCAGTCTGCATCAATAAAACCACAGATGTCCAAAACTCTATCCAATCTTGGTCTTCCTTGGTAGCACAAACCATAATCACTAGTGCCACACAAATATCTGAAAACTTTCTTCACTGTTGTCCAATGCTCCTTCCCTAGTTTTGACATAAACTTGCTCAATACTCCCACTACATGTGCAATGTATGGTCTAGTATGGACCATTGCATACATCAGGCTACCCATTGCACTTGCATATGGAACATGGGACATATCCTCCTCTTCTTCTTGTGTCTTGGGACAATATTCAATAGATAGATTTACACCTACATGAATAGGAACCTTCACTGGTTTACTATCCTCTATATTGAACCTCTGCAATATTGTCTCGACATACTTCCTTTGGTTTAACTAGAGCTTCCTCTTTGCCCAATCTTTCCTAATTTCCATGCCCAAAATATGGTTTGCAATACCAAGATCTTTCATGTCAAATTTGGAAAACAATTGGGTCTTCAAGTCTTGGATAATTTCTTTGTCAGTTCCAATCAGAAACATATAATCCACATACAAGACCAAATAAATAACATGGTCACTAATTAATTTAAAATAAGCATAGTGATCCTCTTTGCTTCTAGTGAAGCCAAGTCCCCGTACATAGGTATAAAATTTCTGATAGCACATCCTTGGTGATTGTTTTAACCTATATAGAGACTTTTTTAACCTGCATACAAGTTCTTTCTTACCCTTCACCATAAAGCCTTTAGGTTGCTTCATGTAGATCTCCTCTTCTAGATCCCCATGAAGAAATGTTGTCTTCACATCCATCTATTCTACCCCAAAATCAAATGCAGTAGCAACAGATAAAAGTAATCTAATAGAAGTAACCTTGGCAACAAGAGAAAAATATCACCAAAATAAATTCCCGGCACCTAGGAATAACCTTTTGCTACCAACCGAGATTTTTATTTCTCCACCTTGCCTTCTACACTGATCTTCTTCTTAAACACCCATTTTCTCCCGATGGGCTTCCTTCCAGCTGACAACTCCACTAGATCCCATGCCTCATTTTTCTGTAAGGATGCCATTTCATCAACCATTGCCTCCTTCCAGAGTTTTCCATCCTCCGAATCCACTGCCTCCATGATTTTTATGGGATCACCATCAATGATAGTTAAATAAAAATTTGAATAGAAAGAAGATGGACTATACCTTTCTGGCTGTCTTATTTCCTGAACTGATCTTCTCACAACTGGAGTTTGTGGCTCTTCCTCTTCTGAATATTCTTCTCCTGTAGAGTTTGATTCATCCTCCTTTATCTCAAATTCTATCTTCTCAGGTTCCTTCAGTAGGAATTCATGTTTAAAAACATATTTCACCTCTTTAAACACCACATCTCGACTGTACACTACCTTTCTTGTTTCTGAGTTCAAAATATCGTAATATTTTAAACCATCCTTATACGCAATAAAGATGCACTTTTCAGATTTATTATCCAACTTGGTCCTTTCCTCCTTTGGAACATGTACATATTCATCACATCCAAATACCCTCAGATGGGAAAGAGAGGATTTCTTACCAGTCCATACCTCATGTGGATTCTATCCTCCAACACTGATGAAGGTGATATTCTAACCAGGTAACATGCAGTCTCCACTGCCTCTGCCCAGAATTCCTGTCATAACCCGGTACCACTGAACATGCTTCTTGTGTTTTCCATAAGTGTTATGTTCATTCTTTCCGCAACTCCATTTTTTTGAGGTGTGTATGGAGTATTCTCCTGCTGTGATATACCATACTTCTTATAGAAATATTCAAATTCCTTCTTGCAGAACTCTCCACCATTATTTGTCCTTAACACCTTTATTTTCTTCTCTGTCTGGTTTTCCACCAGAGCCTTAAATTATTTAAATCTGTCAAAGACTTCAGATTTCTTCCTCAAGAAATGTATCCATGTATTTTTTGAGAAGTCATCTATGAATGAAACATAGTACACAAACTTACCCAATGATGGAACCAACACAGGTCCAAATCATCACTGTGCACAAGCTCTAATATCTTTTTCACCCTCTTAGCACTAGAAGGAAAACTCACTCGATTCTGCTTCCCATATACACAATTCTCACAAAAATCAAAATCCATAGAGAAATTAGAAATACCTTCTACCATACCATTTCCATTTAGTATCTGAAGTCCCTTCTCTCCAATATGTCCAAGCCTTTGGTGCCATAGCATGGTATTTTCTGTAGAGACCGCTAGGCTTTCCGCTCCACTTTCAAGAACCACAAAATTGTTGCACCCATCAATAACAGTGCTACCCTGAAGCTTGTACAGAGTTCCAATCCGAACTCCCCACATTAATACCAGTGCTCCCTGAACCATCTGGCAGGTATCTTTCTCGAACACTGTTTTTACACCTGCATCATCCATCATACTTACAGAAATCAGATTTCTGGCCAATGTATGAACATGTAGAACACTAGGATGTGTTCTAATCCTTCCACCTTGCAACTTCAACTTGACTTTTCCACGTCTAAAAATTATGGCCTTCCTATCATCCCCTAAGAAGACATCACCACCATCATACTTCTCAGACTCGCAGAACCACTCCCTATGGGGAGTGAAGTGAACGAATGCACCTAAGTCAATCAACCATGCCTCATGATCTACATGTGTATTTGAAGAAGAAGCCAAATACACATCCCCACCTTCATCTCACGTTGTTTTTTCCTCTGTAGAAGTAGCATCATTATATCCCTTTCCTTTCGCAAAAGCTTTAGATCTGCAATCCTTTTTGTAGTGCCCTCCCTTTCCGCATTTCTAGCACACATTTACAAACTTTCCTGGAGATTTAGATATCCCTTTATCTTTATATCTCCCACTCGAAAAATTATTTTTGTTTCTGTTCTGGACCTTCATCGTACAAATAAGGAATCTCCATTTTGGCCCTCCATATTTCTCTATCTCATTTCCTCCGACAGTAAGGCTGAGACAATTTCATCAAAATTCAAGGTAGTTTCATTGCTACCTATTGCAATAACTAGGTTGCCCCATGAATCTGGTAGAGAACACAAAAAAATGATTCACTTATCTTCATATGAGATTTTAGTATCAACAGATGAAAAATGACTTACCACAGTATTGAAGGCGTTCAGATGCTCTATCACCGAGTCTCCATCCTTCATCCTCAGGTTATACAACTTTTTCCTCAGGAAAAATTTATTCACTAGAGACTTAGATTGGTACAAAGTCCCTAGCTTTTCCCAAAAAGTGTTCGCCGTAGCTTCCCAGATACATTCAACAATACTGAATCTGAGATACACAACTGTATTGTGCTCTTTGCCTTCCGATCCAACTCCTTCCAGTCTTCATTTGACATTTCCGTTGGTTTAGTACCTGGATTTACTATGATCCATTGATCTTTATCCACCAGCAGATCCTCCATCTTGAGCTTCCACAACTCAAAACTCTGACCATTAAATTTCTCGATCTCTATATTTCCACTACTCGCCATCTTCTTTCACCGCAAGAACCAATCCCGTAGATCTCCCACTGAACAGGGTATACCATAGGCCCGAGCAAAAAACCCCTCAGCAGAAAATGCGTCCCCTAGAAGACGAAACAACTCTGATACCAAATATAGGTTTTAACCCTGTATAGAAATTATTTGCAAACTAATCTTAAAAATAGAAAATAAACAATAGCGAGAGAATAAAACATAAAACATATATACAAAGATATTTTCCCCTGGATCCTAAATTGGGACTACCAGCTTGATTTTTCATTATGTTCCTTTTAGTATTACAACACACACACACACACACACACACACACACACACACACACACACACATATATATATATATGCCGAAGCATTTATAAACCCCAATCCATTAACCCTGGATTAGAACATAATTGTAGTTCCCTTGACTAGATATACAAAATACCATGAGCTGAAAATCATCATGCCCCAAAACCATGTGCAAACCCATGCACAACACCATGGGTAGGCCCACCCACTGAAAAATAGGGTTCAATTTTTTTTTTTTCCTAGGGTGCTTCCCCAGACCCCACGCATGGGACCACCCGCCCCCTACGAACCCTCGGACAGGGGGGGTTGCCGCCCCCCTGCTACGCCCGATGCAACATACATGGGGGGTTATCACCCCCCCTGTGACCCCCTTTCCTTTTCCTCCTCAACCTCTGCAGGTGCATATGGAGGATGATTGTATAACACTACTCTTCCAGACCTGAGGTTGATCTCATGTATCTCCACATAATAAGCTTCATAGGATGTTTCCACACTGTAAACCTATTGTGCCTGCTTGTTGTTCAGGTTCAGATTGGGATAGGAAGGCATTTGAGGCAACTTAGGTGGAGCAGAGTGGGTGAGCTAAGGTTGAGGTTGGGGTGGAGGCAGTAAAGCAGGTGGTTGGTTGTGTTGTGGCCTCCACCCTTGTGATGGGTTGCTCCACTGAGGTAGTTGAGGAACATACTGTTGTAATGGTTGGTTCATAGGTTGAGGGTGATATGGAGGGGTGTAAGGCCAAGTAGGAGGTGTAGGCCATGATGGAGGAGTGGATGTGTACCAAGACTGCATAGGTGCATTCTGGTTTGTATGATAGTAGGAGTAAGGTGTACCTTGAATGCCTCGATGATATGACCGAGGCCCTTGAGGCCTTATCTGCTTTATGAAATAGAGTTGCTTCGTTCCTCCTTCCCCACCTTGATATAAAACTTTGAGCTGAGGTAAGGAGGGACACTTAACTGTGGCATGATTCTATTCACAGAATAAAAAAACCTCTATGAACTTTAGTGGACATTCATTTGAGGGTGTTTTACGGTACATCTAGGGAAGAAGATAACCAAGGACATCTCTTCTTCCTCTTGATCTGCATTGTGTCCATTTTCAAAGAAAATGTTTGCATAATCTCACTTTTGAATTCCTCCAACATATTCCCAATCTCATTCTTGATGGAGGTGGAAGAGGAAGGGGTGTTGGATATGCTTTGGTTGACTCTACCTCTCTTTTTAGCTTCCCTAGAGTGGTTTCTAAAGACAGTTTTGATTTCCTCATAAGGCCGCTAATAGATGTCTCCTCTAAAAATAATATTAAGGGTTTCTATGACCTCTTCCCTGATCCCTCAAAGAAGTACCGATTTGAGTGATCCAGGATCAAGGGCATAGTTGGCTCTTTTGTATTTCAGTTGGAATCTTTATTCATAATATTCTAGGGATTCATCAGGTCCCAGAGTCATCCTAAATATCTCCTCTTTGGTTTCTTTGGATCTATAGTAGTATCTATATTTTTTGTTGCAGGACTCTTGCATTTGTGCCCACACAGTGATGCTATTCCCAAGCAAACCCATGAACCAGCGCAAGGATGCATCCTTGAGGGTGGATGGGATTAGTTTTAGCTTATGGTCATTTGAAGCAGAGTCATAGGTCCTCCATACAACAACAAACTCGAACATGAAGGTGTAATGATCCCCAGTATTAAGGCCATGGAAATGTTGAAGGGCTGAGGGATTGGCGTTCTTCATTCTTGTTTCTCCCTTTGTTTCTCTAATGGGGAAGACTCCTTGGGTCCTAGTTTCATCCATGGCTTGAATTGGTGAAGCAGGTTACTCAGGTGAAGCAAGTTCCTCTTATTTTCCAATATGTTCTTCAAATTTTTCAAGTGGTTCGCCTATGGTGTGGTCAACCTCACATTTAATAAAGAAAAGTGAAGGGTGATTGTGTGGGGATGTGGGGGTTTTTGGTAAGAATTTTCCTTGGTTACCCTACTCCTACGAGGCATGAAAGTCAAGTTGTTTTTGTATTTTTCAATATTTTGGAAGTGAATGTAAAAGAAAAGCAGAAAATAATGCTAAAGAAGAATCAAAACATCTACTTAGACACCTCCCTAGAAATGACGCCAAAAAGTGGTGAGCCCTGGTATTGCACCAAGAGTGCTACAACTCCCATAGGCTTCTCAAATTTACTTTATCAACTTGGGGTTCATACAAAATTTGAGGTTACAGTGCTATATGCATAGTAGATGAGTTCTACTCATGCCATCCTCTTCTTAGTTCTACAATGAGGTGTTAATGCTAGGGTTACTTCTAGGAAATTAAGTCTGTCACACTTCTGAATGAAATCTAATATTGGAAATAAATCATGAAAATTACTCTATAAGCATGGAAAGAAACTATTCTAGATCATAATGGTTCATCTAGTTATCTATAAGAAAGAGAAATTCACACTTAATCTAATGCAAGAAAGGAAATTAAACTAAGTGGCATTCATAATTTAGATTGTTGAATTGAACTTGTAGACAGTAAAATTAATATAGGCACAAATTCTGAACCAAATGACTAATTGATTTCTATTTATCTTATGCTTAACTATCGTGCTTAATAATGCATCTATCCATGAGCTAATCACACTTTTAAATGACTCTATTTTGCAGCAAAAGAAGGAGGTGTTGAGGTGACCTAAGAGGGTCCCTGACTCAAGGTTTTAGAGCTGAAGGTGTGTTGGAGGTTGTGATAGGCCTAGATGAGGTGAAAGAGTGGTTTTGGGCTGAAGGAGTGAGTGGTTAGCGTTGCTACATGATGTCCTGGAACATTATAGGAAGCAGGACGAGGGTAGTTTGAGGCCAAAAATGGTGATGAAAGGGTTAGGAGAGGTGGAATGAAGGTAGATATAGGTAGATGAAGGGTAGAAAACCCCTTTTTCAAGCTCAAAAATCTTCAAAAATCCTATCTTGCACCTCCAAGGTGGCTCTCGGTGTTGTGGTGGAGATTTCCAAAAACAGGGCTGAATGTGATTTGGGTGGAGACTGAAGCTAATGGTGCTGGGGAACTCCTCCTCTACTGCTGTATTCAAACTTACAAGAAAACTAACTTTTCATGCATTCATCATTGACAAATCTATCATAAAAATGGTGGAAAAGATGAGTTGAACTTAAATAAACCTACATATGCATTTCAAACAGAAATCTACATTTGCATCTACAACATCTCCATGATAAGAAAAGAAACCTATCTAACTTTTCCAAGAAATCATAAAATTAAAAGTAATTTTGGTCTATGGTGAAGGTCTTCCTCCTCAAACTCCAATGTAAGAAGTGAGAGGGGGAGGCTTTAACACACAATTTTTAGACTTTCTAAGTTACTAAACATGAAATGGAAATAGATTAACTACTACAACATGAAAGAACACACAAGTACATAAGAGAGATTGAGGCCAATTGATTGGGTCCTAACCGACAAGCTCAGCTCCCTGAAACTAACTCAGTGGAGAAGAAATCAAATGTTCATTTTATTTCTTAACCAGTTGTGTACATAACATATGAAAGTCAGAAATGTTTGAATACAAGAGCTAAGAGTGCTCTAGCTACATCCAAAAATTTAATCCTAGTGAGCTCTTGCTCTGGCCTATTTATCCTAGAGGTTAGCTACAAACAAATCCCTAAAACATAGGTACTTTTCCCTTTGGGATTCAAGAGAAGTGGAGCTTGGCTCCCCTTGATCTTCCACTTGTTTGGCTGTCTCTGATTTCGAGCTATTGGAGGAGATATTGGCCGCCTTTAGTAGTTAAGGAGGTTGTAAACCCACCTACAATCACTCTTTACTGTCTACTCTGAGCCCTGATTGTGAAATCTTCCTCAAAAAGTCAATATTCTCCTCATTTTCCTGCATTTAAATCACATTAGGCTTTGAAGTATGACAACCCTTAATACACCATATTCACTAAGAAACACATGACAATAATGAAATTAAATGTGAGAACGAGAGAATAATTAGGCTAAAAAGGTGACAACTAACCCTTTAAAATGTGCCTAATGATGGTGCTCATTACACCTATTTATAGTGCATTGAGGGTCTAGACTGGGTTAACTTGTCCACTAGCAGGGGTGACTTGTCCACTCGCTAGATTGGATTGTACAACTGGAAAAGTATATAGTGAATATTTGAAAAATCATTTATCCTCAACCATGAGGAGTTGAGGGGAGTGCCATATACCTTTTGAAAGGTCTCAGAATAACATTTCTAACCATATATGTTAATCTTCCATTTTATATCGGAAAATAGAGTAAAAATTCATTCAAAGATAGGGTATCCAAATGGGGCATCAAAAATCTAGAAATTATTTCTCCTAGATTGTGAGGAGTTAGAGGGAGTGCCATATACCGATGGAAAGATATCATAATAAGTGTTCCAACCATATATTCTATACTTCCATTTGAGCTAGGTAAATGGAGTAAAAATGTATTAAAATATTATCAAAATGGAAAATAAAAAAGCAAAACAATATTTTTTAAATGTGTTATTTGAATATGTAACTTTATCTTTCATTTGGATAACCTTTGGCATTAATGGAAAATTATTTAAACAATATAATCCTTTTTCATTGAAGGTGACCATAGTACTCCCCTTGTGATCATTCTCCCCCTATCTTCATGCTTCTTAATATTTCTCTCCCCCTTTGACATCAATGGAAAATGGTAACTCCCTTTGACACTATGTCTCTCCTTATATTTATTTGCTAAAGATTGTGCAAATCAATTTGGAGTAGAAATTACTTTTAGTTCTATATGAGATACTCAAATGTCTCTCTAGGAAGTGGTTTGGTGAAGAAGTTTGCAATTTGTTCCTTCGTCCCAACATACTCTAGTTTGATACTATTTTCTATGAATTACTCCCTTAGAAAGTGAAAATTGATAGGAATATACTTGGCCTTGGAATGCATCACTATATTCTTCGAGATGTTTATTGCCCCAGTGTTTTCAATAAACCATCAGGACCTGAGTACAACATGCTACTACTGCAATATATTTTTCTTCTGCTATAGACAAGGATACTAAGGATACTAAAAAATCTCCCATGTAGAAGGCTGATCCATTTTATTTCTTTTTTCATCTATACTTCCTACCTAATATGCATGTGTGTAAGTTACTAGTGTGAATTTATTTCCTTTCAGATACCACAACCCAAAATTTGTTGTTCCTTTGAGATATTTGATGATCCTTTTCAATGTTAGAACTTGAGTTTTTTTTGGTGTTGCTTGAAATTTTGCAACCTGTCCAACTTCTTTCATTACATCTAGTTGAATACTAGTCATTTATCTATAGATTATTTGATCCACTTCCTTGGATTCATCTTCTTTTCTCAACTCTCATCCGGTTATCATAAGTGTTCACAAGTTTGCAATATTCCATTTTTAACTTTTTCAACATTTATTTGATGTAATTGGTTTAAGAGATGAAAATTCCTCCATCTAGTTGAGATACCTGGAGTCCCAGAAAGAAAGTCAACTCCCCAAGCAAATACATTTCAAATTCATTCTGCATATCTTTTGTAAAATTTTGACTTAATCTATCATCATCACTTCCAAATTTGATGTCATCAACATATACTTCAATGATGATCATTTTTTATCGAGCTTCCTTAATATAGAGATTATTGTCTGGATTTCCCTTTCTAAATCCTTGTTGCTGCAAATATTTGTCCAATATTGAGTACCAAGCTCTAGGGACTACTTAAGTCCATACAAGGATTTTTTCAATTTACAAACATAGTCTTCATCTTTTCACAATAGGAATCCTTCTAGTTTTTATATGTAAACTTCTTCTTCTAGATTCCATTAAGAAATTCTAGTTTTACATCCATCTAATACACTTTGATTCTTTTGGAGCATGCATTGGCCAATAAGATTTTGATTTCTTCCATTCTAGCTACTAGAGTAATAGTTCCTTCAAATTCTATCCCTTCAACTTGGGCATATCATTTGCACACTAGCCTTGCTTTGTTTTTGGTCACCTTTCCATCTTCATTTAGTTTGTTTCTGAAGACCCATTTTGTACCAATCAAATTTTCTTTATTGGGTCTTGGAACAAGTTCCCATGTATCATTCTTCTCAATTTTATTTAGTTCTTGATTCCATGGCCTTGATCCAATGTTCATCATTTCTAGCTTCCTCAAAGTTACTTGTTTCAATTGTGAAAAATAGTGATAGATGCCCTTGCTCCAATGTTTGTGCTTGTTTTCTTATTTTTGTATCCACTCCTTCACTACCATCCCCAATTTGGTATGCTTGACTTGCAAAAAATATTTGAAGTGCAACATATTCCAAAGATACCATAGAAAATAACACAATGTGATAATAGAAAATGGAAATATTTTATTAAGATCTGCAACAATATTGTTCACTTGCCTCTTCGAGGGGGAAACATCTAGAGCATAGCTCAATTACAAAAACATAAGACAAGACTTCCCTTGCTATCTTTGAATATTATATATTTTCATGAGATCCCCTAACTACTCTTGGTCCCTTGCATAATGCAAGTTAACCACTTTATTTATTATCTATGGACCTTTTATTCATCATCCTTAACTAAAATAACTAGTTGTGGTCCCTTTTTTATAATACAGGTCAACCACTTACAATCATCATTGATGCGGGTAATTGATTATGGGATTTATTTATTAAAATAACTAATCAAGACTCTTACAAGGCCCCTTAGGCTTATTACATGAATAAAGGGGGCTATGGTCAGACCCTGATATGACCTCCTCCTTCAGACGAAACCCTATCTTCAAGGCTGGAGCTGTGGAAATTGATGGAGGATAGTTATTGGTTCCCATGTCACATCTTCTCGTAAGGTGTATTTCTGCTAGATGAGGACTTCCTTAATAGTGCGACCTAAAAGATGTCGTTCCCATGAATCTAATACCAATTCTAGTCACATCGAAAGAGAACCTTCCTCGTCTAATTCAGACAGTATGGTCTGAACCTTGCAATTGTGTCCCAATAATTTATTTAGGTAAGAGACATGGAAGAATAGGTAGATTTTTGAAGTGGCTGGAAAGTTCAGTTTGTAGGCAACTGAGCCAATACGTTGAATCACCTAACAAGGCACATAAAATTTGTGAGATAATTTTTAGAAGCCCTTTTCTTTCAAAGATTTTTGCTTATAAGGCTGGAGTCAAAGAAACACTTGGTCACGTACTTGAAAAGACATTTTAGAGTGATGTTGGTAATACTGATGCTTCATCCAGTTTTGAGCTTGATGGATATGATCATTCAGAAGAGCGAGAATAGTGGATCAATTCTAAAGAAACTGATAAAATTCCTTCACTTTGGAAGATCCTAGAATATAAGAAGTTGGCAAAGGTGGGGGTTGGCCATACACCACCTCATATGGTGTCATATTGGTTTTTCATGATAACTAGTATTATACCACCATTCTACTAAAGGCAACCACTATAACCATTGATGTTGTTTGTCTACAACAAAGCACTGTAGGTAGGTCTCCAAACGTTTGTTTACTTCTTTCGTTTGACCATCTGTCTGGGGGTGATATGTTGTACTCATTTGGAGCTACATCCCATGTAGCTTTAATAGCTCATGCAAATATTTTCTAGTGAAGGTGGGATCTCGATTAAATACAATAGAAGTAGGCATTCCATGCAGTTTGAAAAATTGACCCATGAAAACTTGAGCCACCAAAGTTGGAGTGAATGGGCGTGGTAAGGAAAAAAAAAGGGTGTTTTTGGAGAGGTGATAAACTACCACCATGATAATTGGTTTGTTTCCTAATTTAGGGATACCTGTAATGAATTCCATTAAGGCATCCATCCATATAGAAGTGGGTAGTGGAAAGGGTTTTTAGGTTCCTAGTGTCTTCACCGTTTCCCCTTTGTTGTGCTAGCAAACTTCACAATCAACTACAAATGTAAGAATGACCTATTTCTTCTCGGCCCAAAAAGAGGAGTAGTGTGCATGAGCATAAGTCTTCCGAAAACTAGAATGGCATGCAATGGGTGAGGAGTGTAGTTTTTCTAATATTCTTGGTTTGAGTGTGGAGTGAGGGGAGAGAACCACATGATCCTTGTATTGAATAATTTCTTCCTACCAATTATAACATGCTAGGGGGTTAGGATCCCCTTTAAACCTTTTAATTATCAGGGAAAGATATGTATGATTTAACCATTCATTGTGTGTTTCCTCAATCCAAGATGGTATGGGAAAAGATAGGGATAATAGGGTTCAATCCTCCTCAAATTTTCTAGAAAATGCATCGACCATAATATTTTCTCGACCCCTCTTATATACTATCTTATAGTCATAGCCCAACATTTTGGTAAGCCATTTTTTTGCTGCAGAGAGGATATGTGCTACTTCGATAAATACTTCAAAAAATGATGGTCAGTTCAAATCTGGAAATGTTTCCCAAGAAAGTATAGTCGCCAAGTGTCTACTACATGTAGGATGTCCATCATCTCCTTCTCATACGTGGATTGACCCAAATTTTTTCCACTTAATTATTGGCTTATGAAGGCTTGTGGTCAACCTTATTGTGTTAATAATGCACCATTTTTAGTTCTTGAGGCATCAAATTTGACCACAAATGGTTTGGTGAAATCTGGGAGGGCCAACACAAGGGTGGAGCACATGGCTTGTTTGAGATCTAGGAAGGCCAGTTGAGCTGCTTCTGTCCAGAGAAATGCATTTTTATTGAGAAGATTCATTAATGGTTTGGTGATGCATCCATAATTTTAGAAAAATTTGTGATAGTAGCCCATGAGACCCAAAAATACACTTAGACTCTTCAAAGTACTAGGTTGGGGCCAATATTGCACTTCATGAATCCTTTTCGGATCCATCTAAACGCATTCGTAGCTCGAAATGTGTCCCAAGTACTTCACCTCTTCCATTCCAAAAGAACGCTTGGAAAATTTAACAAATAATTTATTATCCCGCAAAAGTTTCAATATATTTTCAACATGTTGAAGATGTGTTTCCATGTTTTGTTGTAGATAAGTATATCATCAAAAAAGACCAGGATAAAATTTCTAATATATGGCTTGAGAAGGTGATTCATGAGACTTTGAAAGGTGGATGGTGTATTACAAAGACCAAATGGCATAACCAAAATTCATAGTGACCTTCAAGGGTTCTGAAAGCTATCTTAGGGATATCTGGTTCCTTCATTCTAACTTGGTGATAGCCCAAACAAAGATCCAACTTGGTAATGAATTGGGTTCCATGGAGTTCATTAAGGAGATCATCGATTACTGGAATGGAAAATTCATCCTTGATGGTGAGCTTATTGAGGGCCCTAAAGTCAGGACACATGTGCCACTCCCCATATTTTTTCAAGACCATGACCAATGGGGATGAATATAGGCTAGTGTTGGGATGAATAACGTTTGCTTCTGGTAGCTCCTGAATAATATTTTAAATCTCATTCTTTTGTGTGAATGGATACCTATAGGGGAGAAAATTTAACGGATGCCTACTTGGAATCAAATGGATGTTATGATCATGCTCAACCTAAGAGGGGAGTAGTTCCTTGGGTTTTTAAAATACCTATTGGTGGTGACTCAACACCTATTGCAAATCTGGATGAATGGTGGTAGGATTGGATTCAATGGATTGGATTGCATTGAATTGAGAAACTACACCATAGTGGCCCTTTTTTAAGAGCTTCTCCATTCTATGCCAGTTGATGATAGTAAGAGAGCATACTTGGAGGACCCTAAGCATATGGGTGTGTCCATTCTACTTGAAGCTCATATATAGCTACTGGAAGTCCATGGTAATTTGGCCTAGTGTCCTAAGCCATTCAACTCCAAGGATGATGTCGTAGCCTCCCATTTCAATGGAAAACATGTGGGTTTTAAGGTGATAGTCCCCCATGTAGAGCTTAATGTTCTTGCAATGTCCTTCGCATTTCATGGTCCCTCCATTAGATATGAGGATTTGAAAATTGGATACTTCCCTCATAAAAAATGAACTGCCTCAACTACCCTTTTATGGAAAAAATTATGTGTGTTTCCATTGTCAATTAATACCACCACTGGTCTATGCTTAATGAAGCCACTAATTTTAAGCATTTTTGGAGAAGAAATTCTAACTAATGCATGGAGTGATATAATCGATTCATCTAGTGTTGCAGTAGTATACGTTACATCTTCAGTGGCCATGTTAGGTTATTATTTCTCCTCCCCAGACACTTTAGCTATGGGGACCTCATTTGATGGGCTATTGTTAGTGGCGTTAATCTGAAATAAATTTTGTTCCTTGCATTTGTGGCCTGGTGAATATTTTTCATCACAATAGTAACATAGTACCTATCTTCTCCTTTTGATCATTTCAGCGAGTGACATATTTTGAACCTTAAGGGCCTGAGTGGGGCCACTAGTAAGGGTGGGAAATGCCTTTGATGGAAATTATAGACGATTTGATTGAGCATTAATACAAGCTTTTGCATCTAAATATTTGTGGCAAGCTTCCAACCAAGTGGTGGGTTGATGCATTCGAAAGTGTGCATGCATGGATTCCTTGAGGCCACTGATGAGACATTCCATATAAAAGGCATCCCTTAGGCCCTCAGTTTGGATAACTAGTTTTTCAAATGCTATGATGAAGTCCTACACTGTACCCATTTTTTTGAGCTTAGTGAGGCGAACCAAAAAGTGAGAGTCCCTGTCAAAACGTGCACAAATGGATTACTCCAAGTTGGATTTTTTGCGTAACGTTTCTGATGCCATTTCCACCACTACCAACATTCTTGGTCCAAGTAAAGATCTCCCACATGTATTTTGGTTTCTTCACCCTATATATTGTTGAGTTGAAAATATTGTTCCATTTGTGCCACGCATACTACCAGGTTATAACCATCAAATTTGTGCATGCCAATCTTGGGTATATTATTGCTAGAATATTGGTTAACCCCATGGAAATGTTGATACCCCTCATACTAGATAGTGGCTAGATTATCCTTCTAGGTGGGCATCAACATGGTTCCCATACCCCATGGGGTCTTTAGCCTTGATTTATTCTGTATGCGTTCCAGGGTCTTTACAATTGCATCTTGGAATTTGGTGGTGAGGCTTGCTTCTAGGTCCGCCATTCTTTTCTCGATGTTTTCCATAGATTGAGCCCTCGTAGTTACCATACAATTTCCTAGGTCAAAATTTTGGTTTACTTAAAATTAGTATGGTTGCAATGGGTGCGAGACAAGGATTTTTTTGATGTAGATCACTTGAAAGCACTTTTGAAAAAATTGGGACCGCTTGAAAAATGGTGGCTTACTAGAAAATGGTATCACTGTGATTAGCTCACCATTTTGTGGGCTAAGTTTCTTGCAAGAAGAGTTTTTGGACCATCAAAATTTCTATTTTTTTACTCCAAGAAGAGTATTATTCCCAACTGATCAATACTACGACAACCAAAATCCAAAATTCTTGATATGGCAAAATGTGTAGGAATTTGGTGGTCCCACTGATTTGTACTACGACGACAGAAACTCCAACTTCTAGATATTGCAAAATGTGTAGGAATTCGACGACCAAAGAGTAGGAGTGAGGGAACTATGGTAGTAAAGGAGTGTCAAGTGCTATAGATTGTGAGATACCACAGGGGTTCAAAAATAGTACTCGACCCAATATTTTAGAGCACTAATGAGGACTGAGTGTGCCATTATCCGTATGACCCGAGTACCCTTAGTACATGTGAGTAATATCCCTGAGTGTTGTTCTCGATGTACAGTAGAAATAAGACGATCAACAAATTATCTGAGGCTGTTTTTAGGGTAACCTTGGGGGACTTCCTATATACCAGAGGTACGTGGAAGAGAAGTTCGTGTATAGGTGCTATCTAGTGTGCTACTACTCGAAGGGGTACCAATAAGGGTTACAAGGGAGTAAAAAAAACATGACCAATTCTTTTATTTCCTGCCTGTATGCTTCCCCAACTACAGGTTGATGCTTGTAATGAAAAATCTCCATAGTTTAGAGACATTAAAACACATCTCTAGCCTAAAAATAATTGTTAAACATTAAGGTTACGACTGACGTAGGAAAGAGCTCGGATACCACTTGTATTATGCTTGAATTGAAAAAAATATTAGAAGTGAGAAATATGCCAGATATACCATAGAAAATAACAAAATGCGATGATAGAAAGTGGAAATATTCTATTCAGATTTGTAGCAATAATATTCACTTTCCTCTTCGGGGGGGCAACCTCCAGTGGAACAGAGCTCAATTACAACAACACAAAACAAGACTTCCCTTGCTATCTTTGAATATATATAACTTCATGAGATCCAAAACCATTACTACTCATGGTCCCATGCATAATGTAGGTTAACCACTTTATTTATTGGTTATGGCCCATTTATTCATCATACTTAACTAAACAAACTAATTATGTTCCATTTTTTATAATACAGGTCAACCATTTACAATCATCATTAATGCGGGTAACCACTCACGAGATTTATTTACTAAAATAAATAATCAAGAATCTTACGGGGCCCCTTTGTCCTATTACATGATAAAGGGGTTAGGGTCAGACCCTAACACCCAATGATTTATTCTGGTGGATGATTTTTTAGATACTAGAATTTAGGTGTCCTGAAAGGTGTCTACAAATCTTATTGATTATTTGCTTCTTCTTATTTTGCCTCTGATTGCTTCTCTTCTTGGTGTTCCTCTTCTTCTTTTTCTTCCTCTTGCTTTGGTTCTTCATCTTCTTGTTCTTCAAAGATGTGTGGATTTTTTCTTTCCTTCTTGGTATTCAACAAGTTTGTTTCATCAATTTTTACATTAGGGCTTTCTACCATCTTGTTTAATTTAATATTGTAGTTGTTGTATGATTTTATTTTACATGAGTACCCAACAAGCATGCCTTCATTTGTCTTGGAGTCAAAATTTCCTAACTTCTAGTCATCCCTCTTTATGTAACATTTTCTTAAAAATATTTTTAAATGCTTGACACTAGTTGGTCTTCCCTTCCAAAATTCATAGGGATTCTTGTTATTATTTCTTTTGAGAAATACTATATTCCAAATGTGAATATCTATATGTACTACTTGTACTCAAAATATATCACTTAGCTTGGATTCGTGCAACAAATTTCTATATGTCTCTTCCATAATTCAATTCTTTCTTTTAACCACTCAATTTTCCTGAGGAGTTCTAGCTATTGGGAGGTGTCTTCTTATTACACATTCTTCACAATAGTAATTGAATTCATTCGAATTAAATTCTCCTCCATTATCTGATCTCAAGCATTTGATTTTAAAATTCGTTTCATTTTCAACAAGTTCCTTGAATATTCTATAATTTTTAAAACCTTTTGACATATTTTTAAGAAAACAAACCAATGCCCTCCTTGTGAAAAAACATGAAGTATTGTTTGTCATCTAGTCCTTTTGTTCTTGTTGGCCCACATAAATCAGTATGTACAAGTTCCGGTGGTTTTGTTGTGGAATGTTCTTTAGTTTTGAACTCACTGTTTTGTTTGTTTTCCATACTAACAATACTTGCACATAGTACTTGAAGGTTTTGTAATTTGAGGCATATTCCTTACAAATTCCTTTTTATTGACCTTGACAAGATTGTCAAAGTGTATATGCCACAACCTCCTATGCCAAATCCAACTTTCATCATACTTTCCCACGAAACATCTTTCCTTTCCTTTCTTGAGGGATAGAATAAACTAGATGGAATTCATTTCGAAAATAGGGAAAAATGTTTCATTGTAGTCAATTCCGTCAACTTAAGAGAATAATTTAACAACTAGCTAGGACTTATGACTTTCAACACTTCCACCTGATGCATACTTAGTTCTATACACCCATTTACATTTGACAAGTTTTCTTCCTTTTAGAATAGGGATAAGTTCGTAAGTATTATTTTCCATCAAGGAATCATATTATTCATTCATTATTGCTTCCCAATCTAGATGGTTAGAATCTTCTACAGATGTTTTCAAGTCATAATTCTTTGAAACTTAAGCGAAAATAGAGGAGGCTCATGTAACATACCCAGTTCCCTCCATGTCTTACATAGGTTATGAGGTACCCAAAATTTTATTTTTCTTTTTACTAGCTTAACAATAAGCTCTGATACCACTTTTTCACATACCTCTACTAAATTTATTGTAACCAAACTTGCAAAAAAATTATTTTAATCTCTTCTACTTTTTTTCAAACACTTTACATGTAAACATTTCTTCAAATACTTTGTATACAACCAATTAAGTAGTCTTTTTCTTGTTGGCATTTTTTATGAAATCAAATAAGAAAAATTTCTCTGATTCCACTTGTAACATGCTAACTGAAATATACCACTCAATCATGCAACTTTTGATTTTTGTCTTTGAGTTATTTTATCAAATTGTTTGTATGCAAATTGTAATAAAACACTTTTACCACATTTATTCAAATCCTTTGCATGCTTATAGGAATATATTAACTACAACAACACTATATTACAACAACGATAACATACAAAATTATTATCCCATCCATAAAACAACAATTTCATTGGGGCATTTAATCAAAAAATTTGTGTAACAATCCTGCCTTTCTATCCCTGCTTTTGTATATGTGATCATAACCATAAATATCAGCGTGGAAGCCATGGATAGATGGGAAAAATCCTGTAAACAATTTAAGTATTAAATTTTCTTCTTGAAAATGATAAAAATATGTAATGTTGGCCTAAAGGGAGGGACACATAGATCTAAGTTGTAGGTTTTAACCTTGTACATAAATTATCCGCAAACTAATCTTAAAAACAGAAAATAAATAATAGCGAGAGAATAAAACATAAAAAATATATACACAGAGATTTTCCCCTGGATCCCAAATTGGGACTACCATCTTGATTTTTCATTATGTTCATTTTAGTGTTACAACATATATATACACGCCGAAGCATTCATAAACCCCAATCCATTAACCGTGGATTAGAACATAACCATAGTTCTCTTCTCCAAAATACCAGGGGAAAGAAAACCATCATGCTCCAAAACCATGTGCAAACCCATGCACAACACCATGGGTGGGTCCACCCACCAAAAAATAGGGTCCAAATTTTTTTCCTGGGGCACTGCCCCAGACCCCGCTCAGGGTGCTACCCACCCCCTACGAACCCCAGGACAGGGGGGGCTGTCACCCCCCCCTATGACCCCCCCCCACGCATGCCACTAATCGTAGAAATAATATAACACATACCCAACATTCTCCCACTTATTGTTTTCTTTCCGCAGGGGGCCACATGAGAACTTAGTCATTAGTCGAGCTCTGCAACACCCATTGTTTCTCTAGACCAAGAGAACTTCCGAGTGCTCACAAACTTCGTCAATACATCTGCAAAATTCTTCAAAGTGTCCACCTTTACCAGCAACACCATTTTATCCTCAACCATATCTCGCACAAAGTGATATTGAACATCAATGTGCTTTTTCTTTGAATGGTAAGCAGGGTTCTTAGCCAAGAAAATTGCATTTTGGCTATCACAGTCCATCCTTATAGCTCACTGCAAAAACACCATACTTGAACACAATCTCTGCAACCAAACTGATTCCTTGCTTGCATGAGTGGCTACCATGTATTCTGCCTCTGTAGTTGAAAGAGCCACTATATACTGTATTTTACTCATCCAACTAATTGCACCTCCAAATAGGCTACAGATATACCCAATTGTAGATATTATTTGGTCTAGATCTCCAACCCAGTCTGCATCAATAAAATCACAGATGTCCAAAACTCTATCCAATCCTGGTCTTCCTTGGTAGCACAAACCATAATAAATATCTGAAAACTTGCTTCACTGCTGTCCAATGCTCCTTCCCTAGTTTTGACATAAACCTGCTCAATAATCCCACTACATGTGCAATGTATGGTCTAGTATGGACCATTGCATACATCAGGCTACCTATTGCACTTGCATATGGAACATGGGACATATCCTCCTCTTCTTCTTGTGTCTTGGGACACTATTCAATAGATAGATTTACACCTACATGAATAGGAACCTTCACTGGTTTACTATCCTCTATATTGAACCTCTACAATATTGTCTCGACATACTTCCTCTGGTTTAACTAGAGCTTCCTCTTTGCCCAATCTTTCCTAATTTCCATGCCCAAAATATGGGTTGCAGTACCAAGATCCTTCATGTCAAATTTGGAGAACAATTGGGTCTTCATGTCTTGGATAATTTCTTTGTCAGTTCCAATCAGAAACATATAATCGACATACAAGACCAAATAAATAACATGGTCACCAATTAATTTAAAATAAGCATAGTGATCCTCTTTGCTTCTAGTGAAGCCAAGTCCCCGTACATAGGTATAAAATTTATGATAGCACATCCTTGGTGATTGTTTTAACCTATATAGAGACTTTTTTAACCTGCATACAAGTTATTTCTTACCCTTCACCATAAAGCCTTTAGGTTGCTTCATGTAGATCTCCTCTTCTAGATCCCCATGAAGAAATGTTGTCTTCACATCCATCTGTTCTACCTAAAAATCAAATGCAGTAGCAACGGATAAAAGTAATATAATAGAAGTAACCTTGGCAACAAGAGAAAAATATCACCAAAATAAATTCCCGGCACCTAGGAATAACCTTTTGCTACCAACCGAGATTTGTATTTCTCCACCTTGCCTTCTACACTGATCTTCTTCTTAAACACCCATTTTCTTCCGATGGGCTTCCTTCCAGCTGAAAAATCCACTAGATCCCATGCCTCATTTTTGTGTAAGGATGCCATTTCATCAACCATTGCCTCCTTCCAGAGTTTTCCATCCTCCGAATCCACTGCCTCCTTGATTGTTATGGGATCACCATCAATGATAGTTAAATAAAAATTTGAACAAAAATAAGATGGACTATACCTTTCTGGCTATCTTATTTCCCGAACTGATCTTCTCATAGCTGGAGTTTGTGGCTCTTCCTCTTCTGAATCTTCTTCTCCTGTAGAGTCTGATTCATCCTCCTTTATCTCAAATTCTATCTTCTCAGGTTCCTTCAGTAGGACTTCATGTTTAACAACATATTTCACCTCTTTAAACACCACATCTCGACTGTACACTACCTTCCTTGTTTCTGAGTTCAAAATCTTGTAATCTTTTAAACCATCCTTATACGCAATAAAGATGCACTTTTCAGATTTATTATCCAACTTGGTCCTTTCCTCCTTTGGAACATGTACATATTCATCACATCCAAATACCCTCAGATGGGAAAGAGAGGATTTCTTACCAGTCCATACCTCATGTGGATTCTTATCCTCCAACACTGATGAAGGTGATCTTCTAACCAGGTAACATGCAGTCTCCACTGCCTCTGCCCAGAATTCCTGTCATAACCCGGTACCACTGAACATGCATCTTGTGTTTTCCATAAGTGTTCTGTTCATTCTTTCCGCAAATCCATTTTTTTGAGGTGTGTATGGAGTATTATCCTACCGTGATATACCATAATTCTTATAGAAATCTTCAAATTCCTTCTTGCAGAACTCTCCACCATTATTTGTCCTTAGCACCTTTATTTTCTTCTCTGTTTGGTTTTCCACCAGAGCCTTAAATTATTTAAATCTGTCAAAGACTTCAGATTTCTTCCTCAAGAAATGTATCCATGTATTTTTTTAGAAGTCATCTATGAATGAAACATAGTACACAAACTTACCCAATGATGGAACCAACACAGGTCCAAACACATCACTGTGCACAAGCTCTAATATCTTGTTCACCCTCTTAGCACTAGAAGGAAAACTCACTCGATTCTGCTTCCCATATACACAATGTTCACAAAAATCAAAATCCATGGAGAAATTAGAAATACAATCTACCATACCATTTCCATTTAGTATCTAAAGTCCCTTCTCTCCAATATGTCCAAGCCTTTGGTGCCATAGCATGGTATTTTTGTAGAGACCGCTAGGCTTTCCGCTCCACTTTCAGGAACCACAAAATTGTTGCACCCATCAATAACAGTGCTACCCTGAAGCTTGTACAGAGTTCCAATCTGAACTCCCCGCATTAATACAGTGCTCCCTGAACCATCTGGCAGGTATCTTTCTCGAACACTGTTTTTACACCTGCATCATCCATCATACTTACAGAAATCAGATTTCTCGCCAATGTATGAACATGTAGAACACTAGGATGTGTTCTAATCCTTCCACCTTGCAACTTCAACTTGAATTTTCCACTTCTAACGATTATGGCCTTCCTATCATCCCCTAAGAAGACATCACCACCATCATACTTCTCAGACTCGCAGAACCACTCCCTATGGGGAGTGAAGTGAACGAATGCACCTGAGTCAATCAACCATGCCTCATGATCTACATGTGTAGTTGAAGAAGAAGCCAAATACACATCCCCACCTTCATCTGAAGTTGTTTTTTCCTCTGTAGAAGTAGCATCATTAGATCCCTTTCCTTTCACAAAAGCTTTAGATCTGCATTCCTTTTTGTAGTGCCCTCCCTTTCCGCATTTATAGCACACATTTACAAACTTTCCAGGAGATTTAGATATCCCTTTATATTTAGATCTCCCACTCGAAAAATTATTTTTGTTTCTGTTCTGGACCTTCATCGTACAAATAATGAATCTCCATTTTGGCCCTCCATATTTCTCTATCTCATTTCCTCCGACAGTAAGGCTGAGACAATTTCATCA
Source organism: Pinus albicaulis (assembly GCA_034641835.2). NCBI lineage: Eukaryota > Viridiplantae > Streptophyta > Pinopsida > Pinales > Pinaceae > Pinus > Pinus albicaulis. The sequence continues at coordinate 1,174,700,813 of CM076584.1, read as the reverse complement.
AAATTCAAGGTAGTTTCATTGATACCTATTGCAATAACTAGATTATCCCATGAATCTGGTAGAGAACACAAAAAAATGTTGCACTTATCTTCATATGAGATTTTAGTATCAACAGATGAAAAATGACTTACCACAGTATTGAAGGCGTTCAGATGCTCTATCACCGAGTCTCCATCCTTCATCCTTAGGTTATACAACTTTTTCCTCAGGAACAATTTATTCACCAGAGACTTAGATTGGTACAAAGTCCCTAGCTTGTCCCAAAAAGTGTTCGCCGTAGCTTCCCAGATACATTCAACAATACTAAATATGAGATACACAACTGTATTGTGCTCTTTGCCTTCCGATCCAACTCCTTCCAGTCTTCATTTGACATTTACGTTGGTTTAGTACCTGGATTTACTGTGATCCACTGATCTTTATCCACCAGCAGATCCTCCATCTTGAGCTTCCACAACTCAAAAATCTGACCATTAAATTTCTCTATCTCTATATTTCCACTACTCGCCATCTTCTTTCACCGCAAGAACCGATCTCGTAGATCTCCCACTGAACAGGGTATACCACAGGCCTGAGAAAAAAACCCCTCAGCAGAAAATGCATCCCCTAGAAGACGAAACAACTATGATACCAAATATAGGTTTTAACCCTGTATAGAAATTATCTGCAAACTAATCTTAAAAACAGAAAATAAACAATAGCGAGAGAATAAAACATAAAACATATATACAAAGATATTTTCCCCTGGAACCCAAATTGGGACTACCAGCTTGATTTTTCATTATGTTCCTTTTAGCGTTACAACACACACACACATATATATATATATGCTAAAGCATTTATAAACCCCAATCCATTAACCCTGGATTAGAACATAATTGCAGTTCCCTTGACTAGATATACAAAATACCATGAGATGAAAATCATCATGCCCCAAAACCATGTGCAAACCCATGCACAACACCATGGGCAGGCCCACCCACTGAAAAATAGCGTCCAATTTTTTTTTTCCCGAGGTGCTTCCCCAGACCCCATGCATGGGGCCACCCGCCCCCTACGAACCCTCGGACAGGGGGGGTTTCCGCCCCCCCTGCTACGCCCGATGCAACATACATGGGGGGTTATCGCCCCCCCTGTGACCCCCTTTCCTTTTCCTCTTCAACCTCTGCAAGTGCAGATGGAGGATGATTGTATAACACTACTCTTCCAGACCTGAGATTGATCTCATGTATCTCCACATAATAAGCTTGATAGGATGTTTCCACACTGTAAACCTGTTGTGCCTGCTTGTTGTTCAGGTTCAGATTGGGCTAGGAAGGCATTTGAGGCAACTTAGGTGGAGTAGAGTGGGTGAGCTAAGGTTGAGGTTGGGGTGGAGGCAGTAAAGCAGGTGGTTGGTTGTGTTGTGGCCTCCACCCTTGTGATGGGTTGCTCCACTGAGGTAGTTGAGGAACATACTGTTGTAATGGTTGGTTCATAGGTTGAGGGTGATATGGAGGGGTGTAAGGCCAAGTAGGAGGTGTAGGCCATGATGGAGGAGTGGATGTGTACCAATACTGCATAGGTGCATTATGGTTTGTATGATAGTACGAGTAAGTTGTACCTTGCATGCCTCGCTGATATGACCGAGGCCCTTGAGGCCTTCTCTGCTTTATGAAACAAAGTTGCTCTGTTCCTCCTTCCCCACCTTGATATACAACTTTGAACTGAGGTAAGGAGGACACTTATCTGTGGCATGATTCTATTCACAGAATAAAAAAACCTCTATGAAATTTAGTGGACATTCATTTGAGGGTGTTTTACAATACATCTAGTGAAGAAGATAACCAAGGACATCTCTTCTTCCTCTTGATCTGCATTGTGTCCATTTTCAAAGAAAATGTTTGCATAATCTCACCTTTGAAGTCCTCCAACATATTCCCAATCTCATTCTTGATGGAGGTGGAAGAGGAAGGGGTGTTGGATATGCTTTGGTTGACTCTACCTTTATTTTTAGCTTCCATAGAGTGGTTTCTAAAGACAGTTTTGATTTCCTCATAAGGCCGATAATAGATGTCTCCTCTAAAAAGAATATTAAGGGTTTCTATGACCTCTTCCTTGATCCCTCAGAGAAGTACCGATTTGAGTGATCCAGGATCAAGGGCATAGTTGGCTCTTTTGTATTTCAGTTGGAATCTTTCTTCATAATATTCCAGGGATTCATCAGGTCCCAGAGTCATCCTAAATATCTCCTCTTTGGTTTCTTTGGATCTATAGTAGTATCTATATTTTTTGTTGAAGGACTCTTGCATTTGTGCCCACGCAGTGATGCTATTCCCAAGCAAACCCATGAACCAGCGCAAGGATGCATCCTTGAGGGTGGATGGGAGTAGTTTTAGCTTATGGTCATTTGAAGCATAGTCATAGGTCCTGCAGACAACAACAAACTCGAACATGAAGGTGTAATGATCCCCAGTATTAAGGCCATGGAAATGTGGAAGGGCTGAGGGACTGGCGTTCTTCAATCTTGTTTCTCCCTTTGTTTCTTTAATGGGGAAGACTCCTTGGGTCCTATTTTCATCCATGGCTTGAATTGGTGAAGCAGGTTACTCAGGTGAAGCAAGTTCCTCTTATTTTCCAATATGTTCTTCAAATTTTTCAAGTGGTTCGCCTATGGTGTGGTCAACCTCACAATTAATAAAGAAAAGTGAAGGGTGATTGTGTGGGGATGTGGGGGTTTTTGGTAAGAATTTTCCTTGGTTACCCTACTCCTACGAGGCATGAAAGTCAAGCTGTTTTTGTATTTTTCAATATTTTTGAATTGAATGTAAAAGAAAAGCAGAAAATAATGCTAAAGAAGAATCAAAACATCTACTTAGACACCTCCCTAGAAATGACGCCAAAAAGTGGTGAGCCCTGGTATTGCACCAAGAGTGCTACAACTCCCATAGGCTTCTCAAATTTACTTTATCAACTTGGGGTTCATACAAACTTTGAGGTTACAGTGCTATATGCATAGTAGATGAGTTCTACTCATGCCATCCTCTTCTCAGTTCTACAATGAGGTGTTAATGCTAGGGTTACTGCTAGGAAATGAAGTCTGTCACACTTCTGAATGAAATCTAAGACTGGAAATAAATCATGAGAATTACTCTATCGATAGGGAAAGAAACTATTCTAGATCATAATGATTCATATAGCTATCTGTAAGAAAGATAAATTCACACTTAATCTAATGCAAGAAAGGAAATTAAACTAAGTGGCATTCATAATTTAGATTGCTGAATTGAACTTGTAGACAGTAAAACTAATATAGGCACAAATTCTGAACCAAATGACTAATTGATTTCTATTTATCTTGTGCTTAACTACCGTGCTTAATAATGCATCTATCCATGAGCTAATCACACTTTTAAATGAATCTATTTTTCAGCAAAAGAAGGAGGTGTTGAGGTGACCTAAGAGGGTCCCTGACTCAAGGTTTTAGAGCTGAAGGTGTGTTGGAGGTTGTGATAGGCCTAGATGAGGTGAAAGAGTGGTTTTGGGCTGAAGGAGTCAGTGGTTAGCGTTGCTACATGATGTCCTGGAACGTTATAGGAAGCAGGACGAGGGTAGTTTGAGGCCAGAAATGGTGATGAAAGGGTTAGGAGAGGTGGAATGAAGGTAGATATAGGTAGATGAAGGGTAGAAAACCCCTTGGTCAAGCTCAAAACTCTTCAAAAATCCTATCTTGCACCTCCAAGGTGGCTCTCGGTGTTGTGGTGGAGATTTCCAAAAACAGGGCTGAATGTGATTTGGGTGGAGACTGAAGCTAATGGTGCTGGGGAATTCCTCCTCTGCTGTTGTATTCAAACCTACAAGAAAACTAACTTTTCATGCATTCATCATTGACAAATCTATCATAAAAATAGTGGAAAAGATGAGTTGAATTTAAATAAACCTACATATGCATTTGAAACAGAAATCTACATTTGCATCTACAACATCTCTATGATAAGAAAAGAAACCTATCTAAATTTTCCAAGAAATCATAAAATTAAAAGTAATTTTGGTCTATGGTGAAGGTCTTCCTCCTCAAACTCCAATGTAAGAAGTGAGAGGGGGAGGCTTTAACACACAATTTTTAAATTTTATAAGTTACTAAACATGAAATGGAAACATATTAACTACTACAACATGAAAGAACACACAAGTACATAAGAGAGATTGAGGCCAATTGATTGGGTCCTAACCCACAAGCTCAGCTCCCTGAAACTAACTCAGTGGAGAAGAAATCAAATGTTCATTTTATTTCTTAACCAGTCGTGTACATAACATATGAAAGTCAGAAATGTTTGAATACAAGAGCTAAGAGTGCTCTAGCTACATCCAAAAATTTAATCCTAGTGAGCTCTTGCTCTGGCCTATTTATCCTAAAGGTTAGCTACAAAAAAATCCCTAAAACATAGGTACTTTTCCCTTTGGGATTCAAGAGAAGTGGAGCTTGGCTCCCCTTGATCTTCCACTTGTTTGGTTGTCTCTGATTTCAAGCTATTGGAGGAGATATTGGCCGCCTTTAGTAGTTAAGGAGGTTGTAAACCCACCTACAATCACTCCTTACTGTCTACTCTGAGCCCTGATTGTGAAATCTTCCTCAAAAATTCAATATTCTCCTGATTTTCCTGCATTTAAATCACATTAGGCTTTGAAGTATGACAACCCTTAATACACCATATTCACTACGAAGCACATGACAATAATGAAATTAAATGTGAGAACGAGAGAATAATTAGGCTAAAAAGGTGACAACTAACCCTTTAAAATGTGCCTAATGATGGTGCTCATTACACCTATTTATAGTGCATTGAGGGTCTAGACTGGGTTGACTTGTCCACTAGCAGGGGTGACCTGTCCACTCGCTGGATTGGATTGTACAACTGGAAAAGTATATAGTGAATATTTGAAAAATCATTTCTCCTCAACCATGAGGAGTTGAGGGGAGTGCCATATACCTTTTGAAAGGTCTCAGATTAACATTTCTAACCATATATGTTAATCTTCCATTTTATATCGGCAAATGGAGTAAAAATTCATTCAAAGATAGCGTATCCAAATGGGGCATCAAAAATATAGAAATTATTTCTCCTAGATTGTGAGGAGTTAGAGGGAGTGCCATATACCGATGGAAAGATATCATAATAAGTGTTCCAACCATATATTCTATACTTCCATTTGAGCTAGGTAAATGGAGTAAAAATGTATTCAAATATCATCAAAATGCAAAATAAAAAATCGAAAACAGTATTTTTTAAATGTGTTATTTGAATATGTAACTTTATCCTTCATTTGGATAACCTTTTACATTAATGGAAAAATATTTAAACAATATACTTCTTTTTCATTGAAGGTGACCATAGTACTCCCCTTGTGATCATGCTCCCCCTATCTTCATGCTTCTTAATATTTCTCTCCCCCTTTGACATCAATGGAAAATGGTAACTCCCTTTGACACTATGTCTCTCCTTATATTTCTTTACTAAAGATTGTGCAAATCAATTTGGAGTAGAAATTACTCTTAGTTCTATACGAGATACTCAAATGTATCTCTAGGAAGTGGTTTGGTGAAGATGTTTGCAATCTGTTCCTTCGTCCCAACATACTCTAGTTTGATACTATTTTCTATGAATTACTCCCTTAGAAAGTGAAAATTGATAGGAATATACTTGGCCTTGGAATGCATCACTATATTCTTCGAGATGTTTATTGCCCCAGTGTTTTCAATAAACCATCAGGACCTGAGTACAACATGCTACTACTGCAATATATTTTTCTTCTGCTATAGACAAGGATACTAAGGATACTAAACAATCTCCCATGTAGAAGGCTGATCCATTTTACTTCTTTTTTCATCTATAATTCCTACCTAATATGCATGTGTGTAAGTTACTAGTGTGAATTTATTTCCTTTCAGATACCACAACCCAAAATTTGTTGTTCCTTTGAGATATTTGATGATCCTTTTCAATGTTAGAACATGAGTTTGCTTTGGTGTTGCTTGAAATTTTGCAACCTTTCCAACTTATTTCATTACATCTAGTTGACTACTAGTCATTTATCTATAGATTATTTGATCAACTTCCTTGGATTCATCTTCTTTTCTCAACTCTCATCCGGTTATCATAAGTGTTCACAAGTTTTCAATCTTCCATTTTTAACTTTTTCAACATTTATTTGATGTAATTGGTTTAAGAGATGAAAATTCCTCCATCTAGTTGAGATACCTGGAGTCCCAGAAAGAAAGTCAACTCCCCAAGCAAAGACATTTCAAATTCATTCTGCATATCTTTTGTAAAATTTTGACTTAATCTATCATCATCACTTCCAAATTTGATTTCATCAACATATACTTCAATGATGATCATATTTTATCGAGCTTCCTTAATATAGAGATTATTGTCTGGATTTCCCTTTCTAAATCCTTGTTGCTGCAAATATTTGTCCAATATTGAGTACCAAGCTCTAGGGACTGCTTAAGTCCATACAAGGATTTTTTCAATTTACAAACATAGTCTTCATCTTTTCACAATAGGAATCCTTCTAGTTTTTATATGTAAACTTCTTCTTCTAGATTCCATTAATAAATTCTAGTTTTACATCCATCTAATACACTTTGATTCTTTTGGAGCATGCATTGGCCAATAAGATTTTGATTTCTTCCATTCTAGCTACTAGAGTAATAGTTCCTTCAAATTCTATCCCTTCAACTTGGAAATATCATTTGCACAATAGCCTTGCTTTGTTTTTGGTCACCTTTCCATCTTCATTTAGTTTGTTTCTGAAGACCCATTTTGTACCAATCAAATTTTCTTTATTGGGTCTTGGAACAAGTTCCCATGTCTCATTATTCTCAATTTTATTTAGTTCTTGATTCCATGGCCTTGATCCAATGTTCATCATTTCTAGCTTCCTCAAAGTTACTTGTTTCAATTGTGGAAAATAGTGATAGACGCCCTTGCTCCAATGTTTGTGCTTGTTTTCTTATTTTTGTATCCACTCCTTCACTACCATCCCCAATTTGGTATGCTTGACTTGCAAAAAATATTTGAAGTGCAAAATATTCCAGAGATACCATAGAAAATAACACAATGTGATAATAGAAAATGGAAATATTTTATTAAGATCTGCAACAATATTTTTCACTTTCCTCTTCGAGGGGGAAACATCTACTAGAGCATAGCTCAATTACAAAAACATAAGACAAGACTTCCCTTGCTATCTTTGAATATTATATATTTTCATGAGATCCCCTAACTACTCTTGGTCCCTTGCATAATGCAAGTTAACCACTTTATTTATTAGCTATGGTCCCTTTTTTATAATACGGGTCAACCACTTACAATCATCATTGATGAGGGTAATTGCTTATGGGATTTATTTATTAAAATAACTAATCAAGACTCTTACAAGGCCCCTTAGGCTTATTACATGAATAAAGGGGCTATGGTCAGACCCTGATATGACCTCCTCCTTCAGACGCAACCCTATCTTCAAGGCTGGAGCTGTGGAAATTGATGGAGGATAGTTATTGGTTCCCATGTCGCATCTTCTCGTAAGGTGTCTTTCTGCTAGATGAGGACTTCCTTAATAGTGCGACCTAAAAGATGTCGTTCCCATGAATCCAATACCAATTCTAGTCACATCCAAAGAGAACCTTCCTCGTCTAATTCAGACAGTATGGTATGAACCTTGCAATTGTGTCCCAAGAATTTATTTAGGTAAGAGACATGGAAGAATAGGTGGATTTTTGAAGTGGCTAGAAAGTTCAGTTTGTAGGCAACTGAGCCAATACATTGAATCACCTAACAAGGCACATAAAATTTGTGAGATAATTTTTAGAAGCCTTTTTCTTTCAAAGATTTTTGCTTATAAGGCTGGAGTCAAAGAAACACTTGGTCACGCACTTGAAAAGACATTTCAGAGTGATGTTGGTAATACTGATGCTTCATCCAGTTTTGAGCTTGATGGATATGATCATTCAGAAGAGTGAGAATAGTGGATCAGTTCTAAAGAAACTGATAAAATTCCTTCACTTTGGAAGATCCTAGAATATAAGAAGTTGGCAAAGGTGGGGGTTGGCCATACACCACCTCATATGGTGTCATATTGGTTTTTCATGATAACTAGTATTATACCACCATTCTACTAAAGGAAACCACTGTAACCATTGATGTTGTTTGTCTACAACAAAGCACTGTAGGTAGGTCTCCAAGCGTTTGTTTACTTCTTTCGTTTGACCATCTGTCTGGGGGTGATATGTTGTACTCATTTGGAGCTACATCCCATGTAGCTTGAATAGCTCATGCAAATATTTTCTAGTGAAGGTGGGATCTCGATTAAACACAATAGAAGTAGGCATTCCATGCAGTTTGAAAAATTGACCCATGAAAACTTGAGCCACCAAAGTTGGAGTGAATGGGTGTGGTAAGGAAAAAAAAAAGGGTGTATTTGGAGAGGTGATAAACTACCACCATGATAATTGGTTTGTTTCCTAATTTAGGGATACCTGTAATGAAGTCCATTAAGGCATCCATCCATATAGAAGCGGGTAGTGGAAAGGGTTTTTAGGTTCCTAGTGTCTTCACCGTTTCCCCTTTGTTGTGCTAGTATACTTCATAATCAACTACAAATGTAAGAATGACCTATTTATTCTCGGCCCAAAAAGAGTAGTGTGCATGAGCATAAGTCTTCCGAAAACTAGAATGGCATGCAATGGGTGAGGAGTGTAGTTTTTCTAAGATGCATGGTTTGAGTGTGGAGTGAGGGGAGAGAACCACATGATCCTTGTATTGAATAATGTATTCCTACCAATTATAACATGCTAGGGGGTTAGGATCCCCTTGAAACCTTTTAATTATCAGGGAAAGATATGTATCATTTAACCATTCATTGTGTGTTTCCTCAATCCAAGATGGTATGGGAAAATATAGGGATAATAGGGTTCAATCCTCCTCAAATTTTCTAGAAAATGCATCGACCATAATATTGTCTCGACCCCTCTTATATACTATCTTATAGTCATAGCCCAACATTTTGGTAAGCCATTTTTTGCTGCAGAGAGGATATGTGCTACTTCGAGAAATAATTCAAAAAATGATGGTCAGTTCAAATCTGGAAATGTTTCCCAAGAAAGTATAGTCGCCAAGTGTCTACTACATGTAGGATGTCCATCATCTCCTTCTCATACGTGGATTGACCCAAATTTTTTCCACTTAATTATTGGCTTATGAAGGCTTGTGGTCAACCTTATTGTGTTAATAATGCGCCATTTTTAGTTCTTGAGGCATCAAATTTGACCACAAATGGTTTGGTGAAATTTGGGAGGGCCAACACAAGGGTGGAGCACATGGCTTGTTTGAGATCTAGGAAGTCCAGTTGAGCTGCTTCTGTCCAGAGAAATGCATTTTTATTGAGAAGATTCATTAATGGTTTGGTGATGCATCCATAATTTTAGAAAAATTTGTGATAGTAGCCCATGAGACCGAAAAATACACTTAGACTCTTCAAAGTACTAGGTTGGGGCCAATATTGCACTTCCTGAATCCTTTTCGGATCCATCTAAACGCATTCGTAGCCCAAAATGTGTCCCAAGTGCTTCACCTCTTCCATTCCAAAATAACGCTTGGAAAATTTAAGAAATAATTTATTATCCCGCAAAAGTTTCAATATATTTTCAACATGTTGAAGATGTGTTTCCATGTTTTGTTGTAGATAAGTATATCATCAGAAAAGACCAGGATAAAATTTCTAATATATGGCTTGAGAAGGTGAAGTTCATGAGACTTTGAAAGGTGGATGGTGCATTACAAAGACCAAATGGCATAGCAGTCATAGTGACCTTCATGGGTTCTGAAAGCTATCTTAGGGATATCTGGTTCCTTCATTCTAACTTGGTGATAGCCCAAACAAAGATCCAACTTGGTAATGAACTGGGTTCCATGGAGTTCATTAAGGAGATCATCAATTACTGGAATGGGAAATTCATCCTTGATGGTGAGCTTATTGAGGGCCCTAAATTCAGGACACATGTGCCACTCCCCATCTTTTTTCAAGACCATGACCAATGGGGATGAATATAGGCTAGTGTTGGGATGAATAACGTCTGCTTCTGGTAGCTCCTGAATAATATTTTAAATCTCATTCTTTTGTGTGAATGGATACCTATAGGGGAGAACATTTAATGGATGCCTACTTGGAATCAAATGGATGTTATGATCATGCTCAGCCTAAGACGGGAGTAGTTCCTTGGGTTTTTCAAATACCTATTGGTGGTGACTCAACACCTATTGCAAATCTGGATGAATGGTGGTAGGATTGGATTGAATGGCTTGGATTGCATTGAATTGAGAAACTACACCATAGTGGCCCTTTTTTAAGAGCTTCTCCATTCTATGCCAGTTGATGATAGTAAGAGAGCATACCTGGAGGACCCTAAGAATATGGGTGTGTCCATTCTACTTGAAGCTCATATATAGCTACTGGAAGTCCATGGTAATTTGGCCTAGTGTCCTAAGCCATTCAACTCCAAGGATGATGTCGTAGCCTCCCATTTCAATGGAAAACATGTGGGTTTTAAGGTGATAGTCCCCCATGTAGAGCTTAATGTTCTTGCAATGTCCTTCGCATTTCATGGTCCCTCCATTAGATATGAGGATTTGAAAATTGGATACTTCCCTCATAAAAAATGAACTGCCTCAACTACCCTTTTATGGAAAAAATTATGTGTGTTTCCATTGTCAATTAATACCACCACTGGTATATGCTTAATGAAGCCACTAATTTTAAGCATTTTTGGAGAAGAAATTCTAACTAATGCATGGAGTGATATAATCGATTCATCTAGTGTTGCAGTAGTATATGTTACATCTTCAGTGGCCATGTTAGGTTATTATTTCTCCTCCCCAGACACTTCAGCTATGGGGACCTCATTTGATGGGCTATTGTTAGTAGCGTCAATTTGAAATAAATTTTGTTCCTTGCATTTGTGGCCTGGTGAATATTTTTCATCACAATAGTAACATAGTACCTATCTTCTCCTTTTGATCATTTCAGTGAGTGACATATTTTGAACCTTAAGGGCCTGAGTGGGGCCACTAGTAAGGGTGGGAAATTCCTTTGATGGAAATTATGGACAATTTGATTGAGCATTAATACAGGCTTCTGAATCTAAATATTTGTGGCAAGCTTCCAACCAAGTGGTGGGTTGATGCATTCGAAAATGTGCCTGCATGGATTCCTTGGGGCCACTGATGAGACATTCCATATAAAAGGCATCCCTTAGGCCCTCAGTTTGGATAACTAGTTGTTCAAATGCTGCGATGAAGTCCTACACTGTACCCATTTTTTTGAGCTTAGTGAGGTGAACCAGAAAGTGAGAGTTCCTGTCAAAACGTGCACAAATGGATTACTCCAAGTTGGATTTTTTGCGTAACGTTTCTGATGCCATTTCCACCACTACCAACATTCTTGGTCCAAGTAAAGATCTCCCACATGTATTTTGGTTTCTTCATCCTATATATTGTTGAGTTGAAAATATTGTTCCATTTGTGCCACGCATACTACCAGGTTATAACCATCAAATTTGTGCATGCCAATCTTGGGTATATTATTGCTAGAATAATTGTTAACCCCATGGAAATGTTGATACCCCTCATACTAGATAGTGGCTAGATTATCCTTCTAGGTGGGCATCAACATGGTTCCCATACCCCATGGGGTCTTTAGCCTTGATTTATTCTGTATGGGTTCCAGGGTCTTTACAATTGCATCTTGGACTTTGGTGGTGAGGCTTGCTTCTAGGTCTGCCATTCTTTTCTCAATATTTTCCATAGATTGAGCCCTCGTAGTTACCATACAATTTCCTAGGTCAAAATTTTGATGTAGATCACTTAAAAGCACTTTTGAAAAAAATGGGACCGCTTGAAAAATAGTGGCTTACTAGCAGATGGTATCACTGTGATTAGCTCACCATTTTGTGGGCTAAATTTCTTGCAAGAAGAGTTTTGGGACCATCAAAATTTCTATTTTTTTACTCCAAGAAGAGTATTATTCCCAACTAATCAATACTACAACAACCAAAATCCCAAATTCTTGATATGACAAAATGTGTAGGAATTTGGTGGTCCCACTGATTTGTACTACAACGACAGAAACTCCAACTTCTAGATATTGCAAAATGTGTAGGAATTCGACGACCAAAGAGTAGGAGTGAGGGAACTATGGTAGTAAAGGAGTGTCAAGTGCTATAGATTGTGATATACCGCATGGGTTCAAAAATAGTACTCGACCCAATATTTCAGAGCACTAATGAGGACTGAGTGTGCCATTATTCGTATGACCCGAGTACCCTTAGTACATGTGAGTAATATCCCTGAGTGTTGTTCTCAATGTACAGTAGAAATAAGACGATCAACAAATTATCTAAGGCTGGTTTTAGGGTAACCTTGGGGGACTTCCTATATACCAGAGGTATGTGGAAGAGAAGTTCGTGTATAGGTGCTATCTAGTGTGCTACTACTCGAAGGGGTACCAATAAGGGTTACAAGGGAGTAAAAAAAACATGACCAATTCTTTTGTTTCCTGCGTGTATGCTTCCCCAACTGCAGGTTGATGCTTGTAATGACAAATCTCCATAGTTTAGAGACATTAAAACACGTCTCTAGCCTAAAAATAATTGTTAAACATTAAGGTTATGACTGACGTAGGAAAGAGCTCGGATACCACTTGTAGTATGCTTGAATTGCAAAAAATATCAGAAGTGAGAAATATGCCAGATATACCATAGAAAATAACAAAATGCGATGATAGAAAGTGGAAATATTCTATTAAGATCTGTAGCAATAATATTCACTTTCCTCTTCGAGGGGGCAACCTCCAGTGGAACAGAGCTCAATTACAACAACACAAAACAAGACTTCCCTTGCTATCTTCGACTATATATAACTTCATGAGATCCAAAACCATTACTACTCATGGTCCCATGCATAATGTAGGTTAGCCACTTTATTTATTGGTTATGGCCCATTTATTCATCATACTTAACTAAACAACTAATTATGTTCCATTTTTTATAATACAGGTCAACCATTTACAATCATCATTAATGCGGGTAACCACTCACGAGATTTATTTACTAAAATAAATAATCAATAATCTTACGGGGCCCCTTTGTCCTATTACATGATAAAGGGGTTAGGGTCAGACCCTAACACCCAATGATTTATTCTGGTGGATGATTTTTTAGATACTAGCATTTAGGTGTCCTGAAAGGTGTCTACAAATCTTATTGATTGTTTGCTTCTTCTTATTTTGCCTCTGACTGCTTCTCTTCTTGGTGTTCCTCTTCTTCTTTTTCTTCCTCTTGCTTTGGTTCTTCATCTTCTTGTTCTTCAAAGATGTGTGGATTTTTTCTTTCCTTCTTGGTATTCAACAAGTTTGTTTCATCAATTTTTACATTAGTGCTTTCTACCATCTTGTTTAGTTTAATATTGTAGTTGTTGTATGATTTTATTTTACATGAGTACCCAACAAGCATGCCTTCATTTGTCTGGGAGTCAAAATTTCCTAACTTCTAGTCATCCCTCTTTATGTAACATTTTCTTAAAAATATTTTTAAATGCTTGACACTAGTTGGTCTTCCCTTCCAAAATTCATAGGGATTCTTGTTATTATTTCTTTTGAGAAATACTATATTCCAAATGTGAATATCTATATGTACTGCTTGTACTCAAAATATATCACTTAGCTTGGATTCGTGCAGCAAATTTCTATATGTCTCTTCCATAATTCAATTCTTTCTTTTAACCACTCAATTTTCTTGAGGCGTTCTAGCTATTGGGAAGTGTCTTCTTATTCCACATTCTTCACAATAGTAATTGAATTCATTCGAAGTAAATTCTCCTCCATTATCTGATCTCAAGCATTTGATTTTAAAATTCGTTTCATTTTCAACAAGTTCCTTGAATATTCTATAATTTTTAAAACCTTTTGACATCTTTTTAAGAAAACAAACCAATGCCCTCCTTGTGAAACAACATGAAGTATTGTTTGTCATCTAGTCCTTTTGTTCTTGTTGGCCCACATAAATCAGTATGTACAAGTTCCGGTGGTTTCGTTGTGGAATGTTCTTTAGTTTTGAACTCATTGTTTTGTTTGTTTTCCATACTAACAATACTTGCACATAGTATTTGAAGGTTTTGTAATTTGAGGCATATTCCTTACAACTTCCTTTTTATTGACCTTGACAAGATTGTCAAAGTGTATATGCCACAACCTCCTATGCCAAATCCAACTTTCATCATACTTTCCCACGAAACATCTTTCCTTTCCAATCTCATTAAAGATGTATATGTTATTGCAACCAATTTCCCTCATCTTCATTCCTTATTTCACATTCTTTTGAATTGAATAGAAGTACGTATCCTTGATCGCACATTTGGCTATCACTTAGTAGATTATGATTCATATCTTCAAAAAGTAAAACATCTTCTGCCACCACATTTTTTCTTCTAAGACTAACTATGCCTTTCCCTATAATTTTGGCAGAGTAATTATTCCCAAAAGTGACATATCCTTATTTTTCTTTCTTTAATGTTACGAATCTATTTTTGTTGAGATGTTGTCATTGATGTCAAAGTAATCGTCAAGCTTGATTGTTGATAGGTCAAAGAAACTCTACAATACTATTGTGCATATAACTGAAGGGATATATGAAGGAAGTCTTGACATATGTGAGCAAAGTCTTGAAGGTAGGTCCAGAAAAACAAATAGAATGTTTGAAGTCAGGTTCAAAAGACAAGCACAAATACCCCTTATTCCAACCAGTGATGCAAATTTGAAAAAGTGAACAAAATGCATTGAGAGTATAATGCAATCTAGGTATGAGGCCTGGTCACAATATTGTTTGCCACATATGAGCATTTTTGTATCTTAGAAGGTGAAGATATGGTATTTCTTCTTTATAATAAGATGAAACATCTAGGAAACATGGTTTCAGTAGGGTCTGTATTGGACCAGCCTCTTGAGAGGAGCAGTATTCATATCAAATCAAGATTAAAAAAAAGGGAAAGTGGCGTTTGACAATGGAAAGTGTTCCACGAAGACAGATGAAATTCAATATTTCCTTCTTATTCTGATGGAAATTTACGAGGAAGATGGACGCCTCACCTTTGGGTTATTGTTTCGTCATGTAGGGTGATTAAGTGTAATCTATTTTGGTTAGATATTACCAAATAATAACTCACCAGTCCAAATGTGTATTAGCACCATACTCGTGTTCTGTGTCAGAATGCAACTTTATTGGTCCATCAACACGGTTTTCTGGTTATTTCAGCTCGGTACATGGAGCTTAAGTAGAAGTTATTTAAGGGCGAGTGCTAACTAAGCAAGAATTATTGTCAGCTGGCGAAAGAACAAGAAAGACAAAGTTGAATCTAATGCTAGATTTGGAAATTATGAATGTTGCTGACCATAACTCACTTGTAGGGAAGCGTAAGGTTGAAGAACTCGGTAACCATTGTTAGCAACAAATCTGTGACCTTGATTTTTATGCTACTGCTCCACCATGGCTGTGCACATCTTGAGGGAAGGATATTCTTGTAAACAAAATCTCAATGTCTTTGCAGGCATATCTGGAAAGTGAATTCTCTGCACTGGATTTTATAATTTTATTGACTTCTTTGATGAATATACTGTATTGGGTCTTCGAAAGTCTCTGGTGAATAGTATATATTAAACAGATCTGCGGTGAGCCTTTTAGAACACTATTCTCTGTCTTTGAATTTGATTGAATGATAGCTGCGAAAATATGGTGAGTATTAGGTCAACGTCTGCAGCAAACATATGGTATTAAATGGATCTTCGGTGGTCAGAGTATTGAATGGATTGGATGTTTGTGTTGAATTTTCTACAACGGGCTTAGTAAAAACCAATTTTATTATATGATAATTACTATCTAATTTTGTTTAACCATTTATCGTTATTGATGTCATCGAATAATTATACACAAAAAAATCTCAACAATGTGCAACTAAAACATTAAGATTCTAAAGAGAACCATCCATAAAAGAGACAGCAAATTTTCTTTGGAAAACAAAATCTGGGAGAAAACCTAATACTCTTTAGTGTAAGAAAAATTATTCTTCAACCAAATTTACAATTCTAAATGGCCTAGAAATCTGTACGAAAAACCAAATCCAAACTGGTTCATTTACTCCAAGGGACAATTATCTTCATGACCTGAGTTGGGTTGGTTTTTTTGAGTCTAGATGAAGCTCAATAAAAAAAAAATGTATTTTTATTTTATTTTCATAAATCTTTTAGGTTGACTTAGGAGGTCTCTTTGCATGTGTTAATACTTCATGATGCTGCACAAAAATAAACACTCCCTCTTAGCGAGGGAGGTATTCTCTCTGAATGCAATAGATTTTCCCTTAGCTAAAATTTCTCCTCCATAAGAAAAGTTCATGAACTTGCTATGTTAATGTATGTTTATAGATAAGTCCATCCTGGAGTGGAAAATGTGAGTATTCAAGTCCTTTTACCTCTAGTCAAAATCCTTTATGACTCCTGGGGTAAATGTATTAATCTCCTATGGTCAAAGTCTTTTATGACCCATCCAAGTCCTTCAAGCTTCTCATGAGAGAATCTTCCCTTTGACCATTCACCTAGCCAAAGTCCTTTATGGATTTTCAGGGGAATTACATCTACCTCTTTTGGTCAAAGTCCTTTATGACATAGCTGAGTCTTTTTGGCTTCTTAGGAGATTTGTCTAATCCTGTAATTCGCCCTTATAATTGTTAAAATAAGCTAATTACTCCCACATGAAGAAGTTGGCTAAATTTAGAGAGCCGGTCAAGTCGAGTTAAGTCACAGTCAAATTTAGTGTGTGGTTGCATGTCAAGCTATTTTAGGTGAGTCGCTAGTTGGAAAAGGTTAAATACCCTTCACCGAGTTCATTGTAATCAATAAAGTTTATGTGATCAATAAAAGATTCGTGATTTGTGTTATTTTGTGTAAATTATTTGTTTTATTTTATGTATTTCCTTCTCTGTGTTCCCAACAAATTGATATTGGAGCTAAAATCACACATATCGGAGCAAAGTTTTTGCAGAGTCGAGAGAGGGGGTAGATAAACCATTGTTCGTGAGAAGAGAAATATACTTTTCTCTTGATTCAATCTATAATGCACCCTGGATTGGTACAGAGGGAGTTATAACGCAGCAGGGCTCAACAGCGAGCACGCGGCCTCACCAACCTAAATGCCACGTTAGTAAAACTGGTTTAAAAAGTCAAAATAGGTTTGAAAAGGTCACGTGGGTAACACAATACAGTTTTATTGAAGTCCTTTTAAACTTAAGTGACAACTACGTTTCAGATTTATTGATTGAATAAAGGGCCTTTATTAATTGGTTTAAAATTATTTATAAAATGGTGGTTTTTTTTTTTTTTTTTCCTTATATTAAAGAGAGAGAGTTTAGTGTTATATGAAATAAAAAGGACAGTTTTATTGAAGTCCTTTTGCCTTTATTAATTGGTTTAAAAATATTTATAAAATGGTGTTTGTTTTTTTTTTTTTAAATATTAGAGAGAGAGAGAGTTTAGTGTTATATGAAATAAAAAGGAAAGGACTTTATAGGAGGTTTTATAGAGTTTTTCTTTAAGGAAAAAAAAAAAAAAGAGACTTTATAAAGGAAACTTGTGTAAGGGGAAGAGAATTAAAAGAAAAGGATTTTATTGAACAAGAGAATTTAAGGCTTTGCAAAGTCTGCCAGTCTACAAAAATTATCTGGTGTTTTGTCAAGCATGATAGGTTTTTGGGTGAATATTGTGTCTTACGGGGCATATATATATATATATATATATATATATATATATATATATATATTGTTTATTTTGTTTTTTGTTTTGTTTTGTTTGTTTTTTTTTTTTTTTTTTCGGGGGAGATATGGAAGATAGGCTCATGAAATCAGGAAAGAAATTATAAGACAAAGGAAATGCAACAGTCATGGGTCGCAAAGTGCGACTGAAGAAGACTAAGAAAATGAATAAAAAATAAGAGATAGAGATTGTTGTCGTGTTTAGAGAGGTTCAGGCCGCAACCGATGAAAAGAGAAGTCTAGCAAAAGACAAAGAGGAAATCAAGGTTGATTGGTGTAGTGTGGATCTGCAAACACCTCCTATGTTTAATGATGCCCTAGCTTTGAGTTTCATTTAGAAAGAAATGGATGAAACGATTATGTGCAAGGTAGAAAAAACTACAACTTCCAGCGAAGCATGGAAGATCTTGGAAGAATAATTTGGTGCAAGGAGGAGTGACATGCACCAACAGGTTATGCAACAAGCAGAGAAGTAAGCCGCATATTTGAGAGCAGATAAGTAAGACATGTAGAAATTATATGCACTAAGCATGCATATGTCCTAGATTCACCTGATCTCACACTATTTAATTTTATGCAAGATACTGAATCATTCCACTTGTTAATCTTTTGCGGAAAAAATTAATTTCACACACATGTAAAGCATAAATAAAATATTCGCACATAACACAGTTTTTTTTAACCGGGAAAGCTTGAAGCTGAAAACCCCAACTATATATTATGTATCATGGAATCATATGACAATCCTCATACAAATCTTACCAAGCTCTCAGTACAGTACAATCGTCATACACTAATCAGGAACAATCTTGCAAATCCATGCACCGATATTTTCCCTCCTGCTAGCCTGCCTCCACTGCGCAATCTCTGCTAAATAATAGCTCTGAATGAATTCGAATTACCCTTGCCTTGACTGCGCAATCCTCATTGGCAACTCCAATGTGTGTGTGATGCAATCAATGCATCACTATAGTCACAACAGATAGTCTATCTTGCCCTTTCACCTATCTCTCCACTGGTCTCCACCGAAACTCGCCATGCACCGTAGTTAATCGTTGTATTGTTCGCGCTATTAATGAGTTATTATTTATGAATTAATTAACTAATTAATTCACTCCACTCTCACTACTGTATCAATCAGTTAGACTAGATACAACTAGCTCAACTGAGTCTAACTGAGTTAAACTGAATACAACTCCATAACTACTTCTTCCAACTGTGTCATAACTCTGCCACTTGAGTTCTAACTAAGTCATCCATGCATTAGCTCCAGTAAACCTTTGGGAATTGCGTAATTCCCTCAGTCCACTGATGTGCCACCTCTGTGCACTGAAACAAAGTGCTCTAAGAGAATAAGTTGTTGTTTAGTGTCTGATTATTATTAAGAGCTAATAATAATCGACATGCATCTATTTTTAGATCAACGATTTATAAATAGACTTAGCCCAATATTATAAAAATAGAATTTCATCTATTTTTCCAACTTGATCAACCATCCACAAATAACATCCTGCAACTTTTGAAATATGATCACCATGTCTAAAAATAGACTTGCGCCAAAAATAGCCTGCGGGCCCACTTAGTGAAGGCGACTCTTTTCACTAAGCTCATCATATTTTTGAATCTCAACAAGACACTGAGAGGAAAACAGAGCTTGGAGAATCCCACTCAAAAGTGGATGATGGTCGTGAAGACTATAAAATTGAAACCCGTTATGAAGACATGCATATGGATGAAGAATATGAAACAAATATTGCAGAGAGAGAAACATAACCATTTGTATGTGTAGTAGAGCGAGAGAATATCAATGCTCAAGGACTCCACTGTAACGTGGATGGTGCAGATGATGTTGAATACCACTGTGATGAAACACATGTGCATGATTACTACAAAGTGAGATGTGCATTGGTGAATCCACCCATAGCTGATGAATTTGGTGAAGCCAAAATTATCAATGAAATTGACAATGAGGACATGCATGCTCGGATATCCCACCATAGTGTCGATGAACAGTATGTCGATGTTATGTGTGGTTTCTTTTTTGAAACAAGAATTGATTATGACAAAGTGCTTTGGTGGATCCAACAATTGGAATTGTTGAAGTTAAATTTGATGAAGAACCATTAACTAGTGATGAGTGGTTGCACATGATGCAACAGAAAGAACATATTGATAAGTTGTTATTTGGTGAGGGAAACCCACTTGTGTTTGGAATCAAGTGGAAAAAAACATGTTTTCAGCAACAAAGATTGGTAAAAGCGCAGAAAATGAAAATTATGATGCAATGACAGAACAAAAAAAGGCAGCGAAGGAAGATCTCACTGAAGATCATAATAAATATGTTTTTAATGGTGTTTTTTAATATGTAGGTGCTCAAAATAGAATGGGAGAAAAATTTGAAATCAAGGTTGTTAATAATTTTGATGCATATTTGAAGCTCATTGAAGAATGGATTCATAAACCAATTGAAAAAATTGATGTGAGTCTTAAAGCATCAACTTGAATAAAAGAATTAAATGAAATGGTGAATAATGATCTTGAGTATGTAAATTATAGGAAACAAGCAGCAGTACCTGATGATTAAAGTGAAGAGATTGATACGGAAGTTTTTGAAAACAAGGAAGAATGCATTAAAACCATTTTCCGCAATGGAGTCAAGAAGAGATAATATTATGCTATCAAGAAATATTGTAGAACGAAAGACAAGAATGCGAAGCACAAGCAACAAAGGGAAGAAGACAATTTGAAGAAGGAGAGTTGTGGCAGAAGTCCATAGTTGAATGAATCCTTGAAGAGGAAGTTGTAGAAGACTGACTCAAATCAAATTCAAGACAAGTCAAAGAAAGATTGCAACAAAAACAAGTAAAGAAATATTGAACCTACAATGAGAATGTGCAATAGACAATGAAACAATTTCGAGGATATAGAATCTTTAAGAAACAAAAAAGAAAATGCATAATTTTAAAAGTTTTGAGTCATTGTAAGCCTATCTGAGACACAAAACAACAAACATGTTTGAGTAATAATTGAGTCAATTTCTATTGTAAGCCTAGCAGGCATAGTTAAGTCATATTAAGTCATGTTGATTCAAGTTAAGTAATGTTTGAGTTATGTTGAGTCATACGGTCGTAATTAAGGGGGGGCGTTAAAATAATCTAATTACTCTCACACGAAGAAGTTGGCTAAATTTAGAGAGTCAGACAAGTTGAGTTAAGTCATAGTCAAATTTAGTGTGTGGTTGCATGTCAAGGTATTTTAGGCAAGTCACTAGTCGGAAAAGGTTAAATACCCTTCATCGGGTTCATTGTAATCAATCAAGTTTGTGTGATCAATAAAAGAGTCGGAGATCGTGTTATTTTGGGTGAATTATTTTTGTTATTTTGTGCCTTTCCTTCTCTGCCTTTCCAACAATAATTGCCTTAGGCCATTCACCTTTTTGGTCAACGTCCTTTAATACCTAGCCAAGTCCTTCTAGATTCTTAGGGGAGTGTATTCATATACCCTAGTCAAATTATTTTATGACCCAACCGAAGTCCTTTATGGATTTAGGAGATGGTTTTCCCTAATTCTGAAAAGACATCAACCCTCCCTCTCAAAGAGGGAGACATTCTGCATCACGTAAATATTGTGTCCGAAGTATAAAAACTTCACTTTAGGCAGAGGCTTCTAGGTTAGAATATATGCAATATTCTCATTTGTGGATATGAACTAGAGCTCCACTACTCCTCCCTGCACCATGGTCTCGGATGACGTGATTTGACCAAAGAGTCCTATAAGAAGCTTTCAAAGTCACACTGATTCACGACTTGCAACATAAGTTACAATATACTTTGATCTTGCTATGCTAAATGCGACAATAGTTTTCTTTCTATTAAACTAAGATATCATAGGTAATCCCAAGCTGAAGCAACACCCTGATGTGCTCTTTCTATCCTCTGTTCTCTAGGAATAATCAGAATATGTATATCCTGCGACCTCACTGCACCATTTGAGACATATCTCAAACCATATCTAATGTACCGCGCAAGTACCTCAACCATGCTTTGCTTCAACCCAATGTGTCTACCTCGACTCGATCATATATTAGATTAGAGTGTTCATTGTAAAGAAAAGATATGGCCTTGTGTTTAACAAGGTACATCAAGGATCCAATCAATCGCCTATACATCATGAGATCCACCAAATTTGAATCTCCAATCCAAATAAATAATGTATCTAGCCATAATCCTTGATTTCAATCTCTGAGGACAAGTCCGTCTGACACTGAAGTAGGTCTTCCTGTGGTAGTCCTAACTGCTCTCTCTATCACGGAAGCAAATCCTCCTGCCACTGCTACTCCCTCTTTCATGAAAGCAAGTCCTTTTGTTGTTGACATGATCTCCTCAAAGAAGGCATACTACTCCTAGATATCTTGTGTCTCTAAGAATCTTTGACAGTCTCAACCTATGACATCCTCTTGGAAGGCTACCCTTTCCACTCTACCTAACTTTCTGCTCCCTTAGGACTAGAAGCTCTTTCAATCATACGACATGGTCCTGGATGTCCTAGAAATTTGTAGAATCCTCCCTCTCAAACATCAATTAATCTCGTTTTTGGGTATGTATTATATTATTTTCATGACCAGCCCAAGGATGGTTGGGCAAACCCAAGGATGGGGACAAACCCACCCATGGTTTTGTGCATGGTTTTATGCATGATGGTTTTACCCATGGTATTTTGTATATTCGGTCAAGGGAACTACACTTATATTCTAATCAAGGGTTAATGGTTTGGGGGTTTATGAATGCTTCGACATGTATATAATGTATTGTACTATTGAAAGGAATAAAATGAAAAATCAATCTAGCTTTCCCGATTTTGGGTTCTAGGAGAAAATTCTTTGTGCATATTTTATGTTCTCTTCATTGTATATTCTTTATTTTTTTTAAGAATTCGTTTGCAGTTAATTTCTTATGCAGGGTTAAAATATTCACTTATTGTGTCTATGCTTGAGCTATTAGGCTAGACAAGAGCCTGACCATTGGAGACTGGAGCAAAAAATAACCTTGTACTCCATCTTACTGGGAGAACCCTCTTGCCACAAACTTTGTTTTGTTCTTCCCAATGTTTATGTCTACTTCCGTAATCATTGCATTCGCAACCTTCACTGATCCGGATTTATGCAGCAACGTAATAAAATACATAAATAAACATAAACACATAGATTAAGTAGGAATAAAACTTCATTTTACTAATATCAAATAATTGAAATATGCTTATAGACAGAATGAAAATAAACTAGCTCGAGAGATGGTAGCTTATCTCTGAGAAGAGATGTGGTGGCTACATGCCTCTGAAATGTGTTACAATGAGGCTCAAGGGCCTATTTATTATTGAGAAATAACGGGAAACCCTAAACATCCAAAAACCTAGCCCTAGGAGATGAATCACAAAAATTGTGGGTCCCGTTGAGGTAAATTGGTACATCAACTTCCCGGGGTTGTAACTTTGACATATGATCTTCGTTTGATGTGCACAATACCTCATTAGAAATATATATCCTAGGAATACAAATTTTGACTACAAACATCAATGAATGACTCATGTTTTCCCATTTTCCAAAAAAAAATGCCATTTAGGGCCTCAAAACATCTAAAGAAGTTTGGGAGCTGAAAAACTGCCAAAAATTGTAAATTGTACTACGATTAAGGAAACTTAAAAACATGACAAAAAAATGGTGAGGTTCCAAGTGGAATAGGCGGGTGGCCTCAAATATCCACCTAGATCATCCCCCCCCCATAGGAAGCAATGGTTCACATTATGTTGAGTTCCTCCATGAGATGGGGAAACTTCTGTTGATGAGTGTTCTTAATCTGTGTGTGCATGATCTGATCAATTTTTTCCTATCCCATGCAGTCGGGTCTTAGCTTTGTTAGTGTGAGCTGATCTACAATGTATTAAGTGTCCAGTAATGGTGGAAAGTATGGCCAAAGGCGATCCACATTGAAAAATGGGTGCATGCCAAGGAATTGGGGAATGTTGAGCTCAAAAGCATTGTCTCCCATAACCTTGTTGATTGTGTAAGGCCCATATAGAAGTGGCATGAGCTTCAGATGGGATCCAGTAAGGCATTTTTTTGCAAATGCAACCAAAATTTTTCACCCACCTGAAACTTGTGTGGCACCCGTTGTTGATCATGTCGCTGCTTGTACTTGGCATTGGACTTCTCCAGGATGTCTTGAACCTACTAGCGGATGTGTTGTGCTCGTTCAATAAATATGGTTGCTTTCTCAGGAAGTACACATGTGGATTATTTATGTATATTCGCCTGAGGTATGGAAACATCAATCATACACAATGTTTGAAATCTTGGACCCACTTGAAAGGGACTGTGGCCAGTCGAGCTATGGAGATCTCTGTTGGGTAGAGGTGCTCTGGGAGTTTGATCAATCAAATGTTTGACATGAAAGTGAAAGGGTACCCCTATGGGTGAGGAGAATATGTCCCTATAGTCTTCCACGAACTTATCTAGAAGCTTCTTCTGTGTGGAGGAACCCTTCCCACGTGACATGGATGGGGCCACGATCTTCCCTTTACTTTGAGAGTGAATCAGAAAGGAAAAAAAATCACTGTATGGGAGATGATCTTACTGGATTTCTTAACAGAGATCAAAGAGATGGTGGTAGGTAGGGCTACCTCCGGTATCATGTATAACTTAGTTCCCAAAGAAATAATAATAGTGCGAGGACTTGAATGATACATGACATGACACTTCCAAAAGTATGGTTGGCCTAATAATACATCAAAAACTTCAAGAGGATCAACATCACACAATACCTCATATGTTAAAGGCTTGATGTTATAGGCAAGGAAACACTGCTAGTGGACGCATATATCTCTTCCTTGGTGAAGCCACCCGATGGTATATGGTTGTGGGTGTATTATGGTCGGTAGGTCCAAATGCTTCATGGCCTTTGCTGAAATGAGGTTAATTTTGTTCCCGCTATCGACAATGAATTGTAGGGGAGAACCCTTCACCCACATTTGCGAGTGGAAGAGGTGCTCCTCCTCCTATGGATCTTCAGGCTCATCCTTCTAGATCTTGGTGGTGGCTACTGTCGTAGTGGGTTTGACATCAATGATTTTATTTCCTCTGTTGGTTCCATTTTTGGGTTATGGCCCAGAATCATAGGATGCATATGTCTCTGATTCTTTCAGCTCAGACACTAGCGCCTGCTTTGCGCGACACTATTTTATGTTGTGAGTGGGAGTTTTATGGAACTCACACCACCTTTTGGTGTCCTTATTTTCCTTCTCGTTATTCTTGGATTGTAGCTTTGAGGAGTTGTCATGTGCATTTGTGGCTGAGCTCTGTCCTTTTCTCTGCTTTGATTTCGTAGATCCAAAGTCTCACTTCTTCTGCTTCAATTTCTGCTCAATCTTAGAAGCATATCATTATGCTGCACCAAGCGAGGAGATGTCGAGGAACTTCATTTCCTCTTGGATGTATCTGTGAGAACAATCGTGGTAATTAAGTACCAAATGTTTCTTTGAATCTTTGATACCCAACTTTGTGCGCAAGGTATGGAACATATTCGTCATCTCATGCACATCTTGATCCCTTTGTTGTCACAACGTAGTCCAATGTATGTAATTTTCCTCATATCTACCCATAGGGTAATATTGTTCCTTGATGGCATCTCAAAAAGAATTCCGAGTGGGTGCAGGAAAGAACATGGATGATTCCCTCTTATCCTTTTTCTCACAGTAGGTTTCCCACTAGTCCCTAACATGGGGGGCAACTTTGATGAGTGAAAAAGTAATATTTTTCTCGATTGGAAAAGTAATGAACCGAAAAATATCCTTCTAATAGATTCAACCATCTATCTCCGACATCTACCTCTAGTTGGCCCTCAAATATGGGAATGTCAAAGTTAACTTGTACCTTAAAAGGAGTGGTGCCTCCAGAGTGGTTGTTGGATGAAGATGCGTTGCCGGTGGGTTGTCGTCAAAGGATATGGGAAAAGTTATCCATCATCACGTTCCTCTATTTCTTGAGGGCCTCCTCGAGAAATATTTTGATAAGATCTCCTACTCCCTTGTCTTTATTTTATTCCGCCATGGGATTTCATCACAGTTTTCAAGGTTGATCTTGTAAAGGTTCAACCAGATCGAGCCCTAACTCCTTATACCATGATCTCGTTGGCGACATGCAAAGAAATATCAAGAAAGAGCAGACCGCTCTAATACCACTGATCCAGACTTATGCAGGAACACAATAAAATACATAAATAAATATAAATGCAGAGATGCAACAAGAATACAACTTCATTTTATTAATATCAAATAATTTAAATATGCTTACAAATAGAATGGAAATGAACTAGCTTGGGCGACGGTAGCTTATCTATGAGAAGATATGTGATAGATACATGCATATGAGCTATGTTACAATGAAGCTCGAGGGCCTATTTATTATTGAGAAACAATGGGAAACCCTAAACACCCAAAAACCTAACCCCGGGAGATGAATCACCAAAACTATGGGCCCCATTGGGGTAAATTGGTACATCAACTTTCCGGGGTCATAACTTTGACATACGATCTCTATTTGACGTGCAAAATACCTCGTTAGAAATATCTATCCGAGGACTACAAATTTTGACTAAAAAAAATAATTAAGACTCATGTTTACTTGTTTTCCAAAAAAACGTCGTTTATGGCCTCAAAACGGCTCTGGAATTTAAGGACCCGAAAAACTACCAAAAATAGTAAATTGTGCTACAATTAAGGAAACTAAAAAACCAAAAGAATAATGGTGGGGGTCCAAGTGGAATAGGCGGGTGGCCACTAATATCCACTTGGATCATTCACAATGTACCTGCAAACCTAATTTAGGAGGCTATGGAAGAAATAATTATAACCAAGAAAAAAATACAAAGATAATAGGCTCACCAAGGAAAAATAACAATAATCAAGGGAGAAATATATGAAGTACTTATCTCTTGATCAAGGAAGAAATTTTTAAGTGTTGTAGGGAATTTTTAACACCCTCTTGATCATTTCCTACTAAATGAAGTCCATATGCAATCTCATCAAACTTAGATTCCTTTGTTTCTTCTTTCCTTAGATTAGGCTTCGCAAGCCTTTCATCAAGCTATCTAGCCACCAAATTCTTAACAACAATCTAGAATCAACACAAAATCATTCCACGTGCTATCAAGGAGGTAAACCAAGTACCAACTCCACTTGCATTCAACACCCCAAGTATTTCTATAGGATTTCATCCCCAAAACCCTAGGCCTTTCTTATCCAAGACTTCAATATAAGTCATAACCTCCAAGTATTCTCTATGGTTTACAAACCATAAGTCTTCCAACTCTTATACCAATATATCCTATGCCTACAATGTTCACATAGAGATCAACTCCTTTTGACCATTGTTAACTTGTTTCTCATAGGTAGGATTCTCCTTTAGTCACCTATACTATATCAGTCAATGTTATTCTCACTGTGAACCCCTCCTTTGGCTAACAAAATTCTTCTCTTTATCCCCCTTGGAGTCCCTAGGTAGAATATTTTAAAATTTTGACTAGCTAATATGGGCACCTTCTAACCCTCAATTGTCCTCATGTCAGTATTGGCCTACTAAAACACCCTTTTCTTCCTTAACCAGGGCTACTATGAAGCTTTCCAAACCTTTTTTAACATCTCTTCCTTTGTTTTCTTCTACTGTAGGCTTCAACCTACTTCTCTTCCACATACTAGCCCTCAACTAGGGCTCAAATTTCTCTCCTTATAGAGTATGCAGTATTTCCCTTCTTTATTATTCCCTGAATGCGACCTAACCTTGGCCCTTTCTTGGAAAACTTGGGCATGTATATTTACCATTTTCTCAACCTCAGTCCAGACCTCTTCTAGCCTACATGGTTCTCCTTCTTGTTGTAACCTGAAATAAGGCACAATCCAACCTTGTTTTCACATTCGGCAACCTTTCCATAGACTTAAGGGCACTTAGAATTCTTCAAACACCCTTAAGATAGCTCGTCCTTAACTTATAAATCCCCCCAACCTACTTTGGTTTCACTGCAAACTTATTTTGCCAAACTGCAACCACACTTAGGGCCTGTGGCCCCTCCACAAAAACTCTCGGGTGACCTCAACACACAAACCTATACCACTTTGTGGATAGTATCCTTTACCTTAGCCCTCCAATAAATACCATTTTACAAAATCTATGAAACCTTCCTGGGACTGCATCTCTATGGCCAGGCCCGCGTCCCTTAGCTAGGGTTGCGGCCCTACAACCATCAGCGAGGCCTGTGGCTTTACATCCCTTGTACAGTATTTTTACGTCTATGGCCTACTCTACAAATTAAACTTGGCATCCTCTTGGAATCATCCTTCTCTTCTAGGATGGGGTTCTCTAGGGCTTCTTTTTCTCCACAACTGAGATCCTTTTCACTTGAACTTAGTGGCGGCTCTCTCATTAAAGCTCAGTACCATGTTGAATTTTATACACGTACATTAGAAATCAATCTTATGATGTAATAATTACTTCCTAATGATGTTTAAAAATTTATCTATATGTCACTAATACCATTGTACAATGATACAGATTAAATATCAACAATAATGCCGTGAAAATAATAAGATAAAAAAGATATAGCCATGCACAATAAATACAAGAGATTTTCTGTGGGAAACCTAAACTTGGGAGAAAACCCAACAACTCTCCTTCTAGGAGAAATTATTCTTCAGCAAGGTTTACAATTTTAAATTGTCTAGAAATCTGTGCCAAAAACCAAGTCCAAACTTCAATCAAATTTTCCTCTATTTGGTCCCATGTGTGACTGCTATAGAAGAGAGATGATGATGAGTGTGTGATTAAATGAAATTCCTCAAAATGTATATATATATAAGTCAAATGGGTACCCCAAGGGACACATCTCATCATGAGTTAGGCTGACTTGTCCTTTTTGAGCCTACACGAAGCCCAATAAAAAAATGAATTTTTATTTTTATTTTCATAAATATTCTAGGCCAAATTAGGAGGCCTCTTAGCATGCAGGAATACCTCGCAATGCTACACAAAAATCAACAATATGTTTTTGGATTTGCACATTATTAGTACTTTAAAAGAGTATCATATTTGGATTTGTATTTTTAGATTGTATCTGAAATGTAACAATGAACAAGGGGCTCAGAAAAATTAAAGGTGTGCCCTTATCACTCAGTTGAAGAGAAATAAGTTACAATGTTCAGGCCAAGTGGCTATAATTAGAGTTGAGAGTGGTGAAGTTTTGATCATCTAAGGAAGGAGTAATTGATGCCAAATCCACAATATAACTTGGAGCTAGGTTGGTGCCCATGAAATTTTCTAAGTTGGTGCTCAACTAGGAGAATGGTGTATCCTATGGGTTAGTTCCCACAAATTCATTGAGTTGGTGCTCCACTGGGCAATTGGTGTCTCATGTAGGTTGAAGCCTACGGAAATTTCAGTTAGAGTTGATAAACTTGATTGTACTCTTTATATTAAGAAATTTTTTCTTCTGGTTATAAATATTTTATGTTCATATGTTCATTTTTGAATGATTAATGCAATTATTTTTTGAGTAAAAATTGGTTGATAAAAAAAAATACTGATTCACCTCCCCTCTTATTATTCCCAACAATTGGGATCAGAGTGGCTTCCTTCATGCAGCCTGATAGAAGGAAGGTAGATCCTAAGAAAATAGATGGAAAATTCAAGAAGGAAAACCTCCAAGCTCTCTGAATAAATATCCTTCTTAGTCATGAATTCATAATTCAATTAGGTTGACAAATCTCCCTTGTTAAATGGAACAAACTATGTATCATGGAGCACAAGAATGCAGTTATATTTGATGAATCTAGGATATGATGTCTAGGATTTAGTTGTTAATATTGATTTTCTAGTGCTAATTATACAAGCACAAGTTTATGCATCTAGTAATTGCTTCCAATGATATATGATATTACTTTAACACACTCCAGAACATCATTAAATAATAATACTCAGAAAATTCAACTAGTTGAAGATTGACTGTCTCATAAATTCAAATCGTTAGAAACTTTTTCCTCTTCATCATATTAATTCTCAGGTGTGTGTGTGTGTGTGTGAGAGAGAGAGAGAGAGAGAGAGAGAGAGAGAAAATGTGAGCGACAAGTGAGTTAAAATGAGAGGTTCAAGTATCTTGTTATAGTGATTTTAGGATGCCCAAGAGGCATGCCTCTTTGCAAATTAAAATTAAATTTTCTTTCTTCTAATTTAAAAATTATTTTTTCTTTCTTTTAACTTGTGTAGCTGGGGAATACCTCCCATGTCTTCTCGAAAAATCAACACTCCCTATTAGCTGAGGTATTCACTTTGATTTCTTCAATCTGTCCATTTCCATCCCAAGAAAATATTGAATGATTACCACTATGTTAATGTATCCATTCACTTGGTGTTCCAATCCATAACCACCTGGAAAAAATCATGCAAAGGATCTAGTTCCATCCCAAGAAAATATTGATTGATTCCCACAATGTTAATGTATCCATCCACTTGATGTTCCATTCCAAAACCACATGGAAAAGATCATGCAAAGGATCTAGTCACCCACTAGCCAAATACCCTTTGGTGATATGGTACCCCCTAATTGGAGTAAAAAAAAAACTAGTTCTATGTCACCAACTAACCAAGTCAAATTTCCCTGACCAATGTGAAACCCTGAGCACATTTTCCTCCATGTCGTCACATAAAACTGGAATGGTAAAAATATTTCCCCTATTCTTTGAGGGACTCACTTTACTTGAGTGTTTTCTCCCTCTGAACTTTGGATTAAAAACAAACTAGCTCTATGTCACCAACTAACCAAGTTTGGAACAAAGTAAAATTTCCCTAACCAATGGTGAAACCCTCGGCACATTTACCAATCCCCCATGTCATCACATAACACTTGAATGGTAAAAATACTTACTTTGAGGCACTCACTCTACGTGAATGTTTTATCTCTATGAACTAGAAGCTCTTCAGGTCATCTGACACAGTTCTAGATGTTTGTACATTTTCTTTTTCTTGAAAAAAAATCACTCTTGTTGAGTTTATGCTCGATCCTGGGAGAATCCTTTGAGATTCCCTTTAAATATCTTAGGTTAATTTTTTATGAACACTAGTGGATCTATTCCACTATTCACCCCACACATATTCTTTAACCATTTACTCATTGGTGCTATGAGGTTAAATATCTCCTCATATTACAATTTATATTTTACTCCTTTGCAATTAGGCTATAATCCACCCACATAGAGTTTGACTTTGCTAAATTTTTCCTCCATAATTTATTTGATTCTTTGCATAAATTTAGGCACAAGTAAAAAGTAAATATGCAATACATTCTTTACATTTTGATAAGTAAACATATTTACTAGGAATTACTGCCTACCATGATTTATGCAACTCCTTGCATAATTTAGGTAGGAGTAAAATTAAATATGTTGTACATAAATATTGTAACAACCCCAAAAATTTAACATTTTGTTGAGGTCTTTCTCCACCAAAGCTTTAATACCATGTTTATTTTATAGTGCTAATTAGACAAGCACAATTTTCTGTGTCTGGTAATTACTTCCAATGATATATTATATTAATTTAACACACTCTCCAATATCATTAAGTAATTAGAATTATAAAAATGATATATTATATTACTTTAACGCACTCGAGAACATCATTAAGTAATTACACTTAGAAAATTCAACTGGTCAAACATTGAATGTCGCATAAATTTGACTCCTTACAAACTTCAACATCCTCCTTAGATTAGTGAAAGAGAGAAAGAAAAAAAAATGCGAGTGATGAGTGATTTATAATGAGAAGTTAAAGTGTATTTTTATAGTGATTTTAGGGTACCCAAGAGGCAAGTCTCTTTGCAAATTAAATTTAAAATTAAGTTTAATTTTTTTCTTCCAATTTAATTTTTTTTTTTTCATTCCTGTAAATTGTCTAGCTAAGGAATACCTCCTACAACTACCCAAAAACTCAACAGTTACATGGTACACAACCTCAAAAACTCCATCAACAGATATAGATGCAAAAGAATTAAGTGAAAACAACACGAAAACATTGAAATCCATATTGAATGTCTTATCAAATTTTGTGAGAGTAAAAATGGGACAATACTCATCAACCAAAGAGATTTGGAAAAAGTTTCAAAATCTATACTAAAAGGAATCCTCTTTTGTGACCACAGAACTAGAACATGCAAATCAAGTTCATACAAAGATGATGAAGAAAATACTAAAACAGAGGAACAATTCAAGGTGAATAAGACTCTGAAGTAGATTTTATAGCTTCCATAGAATAAATAGATGACTTAGAAAAGAAAACAAAGAGCTTGAAAAGTAGATGCAAGATGATAAAGAAAAGAATCATTTCGTTGAAGGAAGAATTGAAAAAGAAGTCATCCCCTTGAAAATTCAGGTAGAAGAAGCAAAGAGAGAAGAATCACTAATGAAGATCAAATTGATGAAGAAAGAAGAATATTGTGAGAGGCTTAAAGAAGAGATTGTTTCATTGAGGAATGAAGTTGACAAGATCAATAAGAACTTAAAAAGTTCTCAAATATTGGATGGTATTCTGAACTTTCAAAGATCATTATTTGAAAAATCAGGTCTTGGCTATACATGTGAGGCTTCGTGCAAAGATGATGAAAACCCTAAGTAACCTAAAAGATAAATTAAGGTAAAACCGGAAAGCTATGTAAATATCCTTCATAGCTTCAACCCCAATCAAAACAAGGGAAGAAATCAAAATGAGTTTGGAAGAACCACTCCACCAAGAAGCGATGTTGATGTTCTCAATAAATCTTATCTCAATGAAAATAATAGTGATAATCAACCAAATATTGAACCTCCTCCAAGGAAATGAAATTCTAGGAAACCATCAAGGGAAGGGTTCTCATCCCGGTATCAAACCATATTATTTGGACATTTATTTTCATTTACTAATTTTAGTCATAAGGAAAGAGATTGTAGGGTCTATACCAAGAGTGATTATATCAAAAGAAGTCCCTACTGTTCTTCCAGAAAATAGTTTGTAAGCTATGAAACCAGAGGACATACTGGCTACAATGGAAGTTATGGTTCATTTTCTCCATTGTTCATGTACAATATATAATCTTATAAATGTAACGATATTGGACACATAACATGTGATTGCAGAAACAACATGATATGGTCTCCTAAGAAAGTCAAAGAAGAAAATTTTCCATCTAGGAACAAATGAAACTCCATGAAAGTTTGGAAAAGAAAACAAGAAGAGCCAAAAATAAAATAACATTACTTTGTCCTGCATGCCCAATGCAGAAATTGTTAAAACATCTTCTAGGTCGAATGTTCCAAGGAAAAGTAGACTGGGCTGTGGAAATTTGCAAGAAGTATAAAAGCAATCAAAACTCTTGTGAAGATGATAAATGAATCTGTCCCAAATCTCCTACTATTTCATCCTCTCTAGAAACATAGAATTTTGATGTTCTTGATCCATATTTCCATGAATTTGACAAAGACAAAATGAAAATGGCATTACAAGTGGGCTTCAAGATCCCCTCTAAGCTTCAAAAATAGCTCAAGGGGAACAACTTAGCTTCCACAAGGGCAAAGGATTATGGTGATACTCTTATATCTGAAGCAAGAAATGGAAACTTGGATTGATGATTTCTTAGATCATGCACATGTGGCTATTTGGAGCTCATATTTTTAACAATGACTAGGGAAAAATTTAGGGGCTAATATTCACAGGTGGGCTAATTTTCTATGTTTTTTCCAAAAAAAAGATTCGCCAATTTCTATTTTTCCTAAAATTGATTTTCCCAAAATTTATATCGTAAAATTATTTACCCTTTAAAATCGCCAAATTTTTATAGAGAGTATATCAAATCATTAGAAATTTGAATATTTTTACAAACATATCACTAAACATTTTATTGTTTGCATGTTAGCGACTAGTAAGATTCGCCAAGGTTTCTAAAGTTTAAGATAAATTTCCATCCTTAATATTTTCCCTGATGGTGACATGCATCAAACTATTTCTTGATCTGCAAACATTATGTCCAAAAACTTTATTATAGAAACAAGTTTTTTGGATTTTGTGAGATTAGAGACCAAAGGAGGTTTTTTCAGAGAGGTAAGGATGAGACTGAGAAACATGGGCATGCTTAGGAAATGGTCTTTATCAATAGAAGCCAAAGTTAAATTGGCATTGAATTCAATTGAGAAGATTGAACTTGTGAAATATATGTGTGAGAAAATGGGATCATACTCTATCGACGGTGTGTTAAATGCTTTGAAACAAAAAATTTTAGGTGAATAAAAATACAGTATGTGGAGGAACTTATTTTTCATTGGGCTTGTAGAGCAAGCTCACATTACTCAACTTGCTTCTTTTACCAAGTTGTTGGTTGTTCCCTCATATGATGGAAAAGAACTTTCATTGTTCCACTTGAAGGAACAATCAAAATTATTCTACAATTTATAGCTATGTGTTCAAAATTGTTGCATTTGTAACATTCAATTTCATAACTAAGAGTGCAAAAACTGCAATAATTTATATTGAATAATTTCCTTCATAGTGTCTATTGGGATTTTCATAGCTATTTCTTTTACTTCTGCCCCTTGCATAGGCCTTACAATTTATAGCCATATGCCAAAAATTATTACAAGAATAACACATTCCAAGAAAAATATTTTGGTACTTGAGTGTAGGTGGTCTTCTTGATGGTGTTTTCCTTCTAAAGTCATGATCTTCGTCTTGAATCTTCTTAACTACTAGTTGTTGTACATACTCCTTTAACAACTTGTATTATCCCTTCTTGATAGGACCTTTGAGTGCATCAACATAGCTTCCTTGCTTTGCTTCATTTCCTATCATCA
This sequence comes from Pinus albicaulis, assembly GCA_034641835.2. Classification (NCBI taxonomy): domain Eukaryota; kingdom Viridiplantae; phylum Streptophyta; class Pinopsida; order Pinales; family Pinaceae; genus Pinus; species Pinus albicaulis. Next base: position 1,174,666,011 of record CM076584.1, on the reverse strand, counting down.
TAGATCTTGAACCTTTATTGGTATTATTTTGTTTATATTCTAGTCCATATCTGTTATTAAGTGGTTTTTGGTTGTTCATGATTTCATCTAGTATTCTAGTACTATTTTCAAAGTTCTGTTGGATATCCTACTTCCATGGTTCCTTCCTCAATGAGATTATCTCATATTCTAGATTCCTATTTATTCTCTCATTCTCTTCCAGTTGTCTCTGGAGTGTTTCTTCAATCACTCTGGCTTCTTCAAATTGTATTTTCAAATTTATGATAATCTAATTGGTCTCTTTAGAGTTCCCGTTGGTACATTGTAAACATTCTTTTAGTTTCTTTACCTCTTCCTTAAGTATGATACTTTTCGTCTTTGTTCTTCTGAGATCACTTAAGGCACTAATAATTTCTGCCTCAAGATCCACTTCTCCTCATTCTTCTTCATGATTGCCCTCATATTTTTCAGGAGTTTCATTCCAAGTATCTAATTCACATTTCCTTCATACACATTCTTCAACTTGCCCCAATCCTTCATACACATACCTTTTCATTTCCTTCATACACATTCTTGAGCTTGTCCTATATTTCCTTTGTTGATTCACAATGCATAACCTTGACAAATTATGATCTTTTCAACCCTCCTACAATAGCATACATAGCCTCTAAATTACTTTTATAGAATTTTCTTCCAACAAGATTTGTTGGAGTAGATGATGGCACCTTGTATTCATTTATAAAAACTTGAAAAACATAAATTTTATGTACTTGTAAGAAAAATATCATCCTTATGCTCTGAAATACATATTTTTTTCCATTAAACAATGAAAACCCATGTTTTGTATATTCTGCTTGCTTGTCCATGAGTCTTACTAATATCTACCATCCAATGGCTAGACTATTTCTGAAGGAACCCATTCTGATTCTAATTTTTGGAATATTAAACAATACTGAGAGGGGGGTGAATCAATATTAACAAATTTTGAGATTCAAAAAATTGTAAATGCATCCATAATTATAAGACAAATCACATAAATATACAGAGCACAAGAATTTTTACATGGAATACCAAAGAAAGAGAAAATCACATAATTATTTTCTTAATATATATAAAGAATACATTAAAATTTATTAGCACCAAATGAAAGGAAGCACCAACACCCTGGTTTATCAGCACCAACTGAATGGAATAACCAACTCCCTGATTTATCAACACCAACTGAAAGGAAGCACAAACTCTCTGGTTTATCAATTCCAACTGAAAGGAAGCATCAACTTGATTTATCAACATGAAAGCCTGTAGAAGAGTCAATATTAGTCAAAAAATTATTCTCTTTTGGAATTTTCTCCTATGTACTTCACACAAGCACTATGTTTCCCAAAGACAACCTTATTTCCTCAAAAAATGACCCTTGAACTTGAACTCCTTGTGAGTAGAAATCACCCTCAATAGGCCCCAAACCATGAATTAAATCTTTAAAAAATGTGCCAAAAATACTTTCAAAACAAGCTAAATTTATTTCCAAAATAAGCCAAAAACCCTTTAAAAATGTGACAATTTCTTCCCCATGGTATCGCCAAATCAACTCCTCTTCACTTCTGGTTCATGAGGTATGAACCTTATAATTCCTTATTTTCTTCACTTTTTTGAAAAAATCTGAATTTTATTAAGAGAATGACTTGAGATTCTCCTTCTTGCACCTATTTATAATGCATTCAGGGTCTAGACTAGGCTGAATTGTCCACTGTTTGGGCTGACCCGTGTAACTGGAAAAATGTATAGTGAAGATTCGAAAAATAATTTATCCTCAACTGTGAGGATTTATAGGGAGTGTCATATATCATTAGAAAGGTAATAGAATAAGATTTCCAACCACATATGTTATTCTTACATTTGAGCTAAGTAAATGGAGTATAAATGCATTCAAAGATATGGTATCCAAATGAGGCATCCAAAATAAATAAAAAAATCATTTCTCCTCAACCGTGAGGAGTTAGAGGGAGTTCCATATACCTTTGGAAAGGTATCGGAATCAACATTACAACCATATATGTTATACTTCCATTTTAGGTAGGTAAATGTTATAAAAATTTATTCAAAGATAGGGTATGCAAATGGGGCATCAAAAATCCACAAACAATATTTTGAAATTTTCTATTTGAATATGTAACTTTCTCTTTCATTTGAATAACCTTTGATATCATTGACAACTTTTTTCAACAACTATTATAATAATGATTAGATATGGTTAAAAAATGAAGGTTTAAATTTCAAGAAATAAAAAATAAATAGATTAAAATGGAAATAAATTAATGGATTGTATACATACATATAGTACAATAACTTATATATATAACATTGAGAAGAGGATAAATGGAAGATGTAAATATTACTACAAAGCTAGGACAATTATAGGTTAGAGAATATTTGAATATGAGATTTTTAAAAACTTATATTTGAGAGTCCTCATCCCTATTATTTTATAATATGGATTTTGGGTTTCGGGATACAATATCTCAAGAGTGTCATGGAGGAAGATAAAATACATCCAAAAGAAAATGTTAACTTATAATCTTAGGATTAAAGGAAATAAACCCTATCCTATCCTTCTCATCAAAGCAATTCTTTCCCCCATTTGAAAGCATAACTATGACAAGGTATATTAGGTGTAAGAAGATTTTAAAAAACATGGAAGACAAGGTCTACTAAAATTTCTTTTAACTCTATCCAAAACCACCTTTAGCCCAAACAGGGATGGCATAAGGACGAAAAATCTTGGCTAAAGCATTGGGAGGTAAATAAGGAGATCATTTCGAAAAATAATGATACTATTAAAACTATTATTACATCAAAAGTTAAGGAGAAATTGTGGGGTGATAACTATTTAGAGGGAAAAATGAAACTTAGATCTTATAACGAGTTGATCAACTCAAAGAAGAAAATAAGCACTCCTAAAGTAAAAATGAAATCTCATGAACTCCATATTAAAACTCGACATTGGTTAATTCCCAAAACACCATGGGACAAAGGAATCTAATACTTTTGGTATATTGAGAAATTTGAATTTGAAAAAAAATCTCTTAAATTGCCCATTTTATACTCAGGCTATATCTAAAATTCAAAAATATTTGACACACTATGAAGCTTCTTGACCTTTTAACTAAAAAAAAATATGGAGATCTTGGGAAGTTTCTTTCAATACTTTTAAAGCATAGAAATAAAATACTAAAAACTTTAAATAATATTTTATATAGACAATAATCAATTTTATTAGAACTTAATTAAAATAATTAATTATTTAAAATGTTTATTTTATTTAAGGTGACTATGTTATGATTTAAGTTAAATTGAGCTTTATTTAAAAAAAGAAAAGTAGTAATAGTATAAATAATTTAATTTTAGTATTTTAAAATATTTATAATATATTAAGAAAGGATCTTATCAACTTTATAATCAATGTGAGGTTTATATATAACTAATTATAAACAAATACAAATATGACATATGCTTATCTTTGACTTCTATAAATCTAACTAAAGACAAAAATTCTTGAAATTATTTTGTATTTTAAATTGTAACTTATTGATGATATTTTTTCTTAAGAGGCTCATTTACTTATTAATATAATTAATTTTTTTGAACTTTGTACCTAAATTCACATTTGAGCATTAACCGTATGTTTAAATTTGGATTAATTGGAACCTTGAACAAAGTTCATGGAACTATGAACTATGAACAAAGTCAAGAATAGTTAAGGAACCTTTAAGACAAAGGTTTTGGAACAATGAACATTTAACAGTGGAAGCAACAACATTTTTTACAAAACCATGAATAATGTTGATAAAAACATGAGCAATGTGTATAAAACCATGAGGATTTATAGAACCTTGAATAAGGTTCATGGAACTATCAACATTGAGTGGTTTAATTATGAGCACTATTTAAAAAATATGAACAATACCAACGGGACTATGAGCAATGCTAATGGAACCATGGGCAATTAAGTAACCTTGAATAAACATTGTGAAATGTTAAAAATTTGGTGGTGGACCCATAAACACTAGTTTTAACCATGAAAACTGATGATGAAATTATAAGCAATGCTTATTGGAGAAAAAATTATTAAACAAAGTTTGTGGAACTGTGAATATTTGGTGGTTTTACCATAAGAAATGATTATGTAGCCATGAGTGTTCAAGGAACCTTGAACAAAGTTGGTGGAATAGTGAACTTTTGGTTATGGAACCACGAACACTATTTACAAAAATATTAATGCAATTGGAACCAAGATCAAGGAATATATAGCAATGAATTGTTTATAGTTCAAGATATTATGAACTTCATGGAACTATTAACGTTCATTTATTGTGTAACAATCCCTCCCACGCCCTTGAGTTCCTAGGCATATGGGAGGTGTTACTTTTAATTAAATTGATATCCATGGACTCATTATGAAGATGGGGTTATATATTCCTTATTTCCAAAAGTTAGTGGAATTAAATGTGAAACACACCATCACATCAACTCGTCAAGAGCTTTCTAGCAATATAAATTTTATCTCAATCGGATGCCTAGATCAAAATTTATGCCCATTTAAAGTTTAATTTTTTAACCCCTACCACATGCATAAGGACCTACCACATGGAAACCCCACCTCACCTAGGTGGTTCCATGTCACTCCAAGCGCCAATGAAACCATGGATAAGTCCACATGGCACCTACCACATCACCTAGCCTATGGGCCCCATGAGTCTGACCATTAGCGTGTTACCTCATTATGTTATGTTATATATTATTTATCAAAATATTTGAGTTCCAATGTTTTTATCACTTGGAAAATGATTTGGATCCCTAAATGTATCTCGTCTATCAATTAACATTCGGTGATACAAATTCATCCAATACCTATGTTGCTAAACAATATATGTCACCACCTCAGATATCTAGCTTGGCCACTCATTCGAGCCTTCTTGGGGTTTTACCAAACTGGGAATTGCTTCATATATTTGGATTAATCCCTCTTGTGAATATATCCGTACTTGTTAAAAATTTAGTTCCTCCATGATGGTTCGAAGTGACAATGCTTTCGAGTGTTCCAATTCATGGACATTTCTAGATTACTTGAATCTGACTGGAATACAAAAGCGATTTTTGCCTTATTCAAAATTACAATGATTAAAGGTTATTCTTCAAGTGTTTGAGGGAACTAGCCAAGGTTATCTTGGTAACCTGGATTTGCACAGAACATTCAGATTCATAGGAAGACCTTCTTAAGTCAAGAATGAAACATTTCAAGTGCTAACCATAGACATAACAACTTCATAGAGATGTGAATACAACAATTAACAAGCATTATTAAAAGCCAATCCATGGCTAACAAAACTCAATCATTTCAATTATAGCCACACCAGATAATTCTATGGAATGGATATGAACATTATTATCAGATTCCGTGATATATATATATATATATATATATATATATATATATATATATATATATATATATATATATATATATATATATATATATATATATATATATATATATATATATATTGCATTACTTCATTTATTGATCCATGACTAAGGGAGTCAAACAATCGGTCATATATGACGTAAATCCATGCTAGTTCTTAACATTCCATATTCAGTTTGTTAACAACATAATTCCTTAATTATTAGATAAAAAATACTCCTTGGCAGTTATAACACTCAAACCATGGAATTACACACACCATGACAATTTAACTGGGTTCATTAGAAAGTCATACATAATCATGTAAGCAACTCTTTAAGTCAGGAAATATGTAAGAAACTACAGGGATCTATAACTCCCTCACACCATGAGATTAATTATACAAACGGTATCATTGCAAATACACATGAATATCTATTACTTCATTAAAAATGTTGATACACTCATTGCAATATAAAAACAATACGTATCATCCAAATCGATTCATATGGTCCAAATTACTTCCACTGTGCCTTGAACTGCTCAATCACCCGATTCCAGAGCGCAATATGCCTTCAATCTAGAATGCAATTTTCTAGTTGAAATTCTCCCCCTAATTTCACATGTATCACATACCAATCAATAACATGATTAGCATCATGCACATAATTTTAAGCAAAGAATATAGAAAACATCATGTACCTTCACTGTGGGTGGTAAGGCCAATATGTAGGCCAATGGCCCTCCTTTTTTGATGATATGAAATGGTCCACAAAATATCGGTGGTGTATTTTCATAGACCCAATTTTCAGTAAGAATTTTCATGGTATGATGCAGAGATAAACATGGTCCCTTGCAAGGAACTCCTTGTGCATTATCTGCTGATCTTCATAACTCTTTTTCCTATCCCACATTGTTTTTAAATTATGCTTGATAATAGCTATTTCCTATTCCATTTCCTTTAGCATATCAAGTCTAAGAAGTATCACTGTATCATTCCAAATGGTAGGTGTATTGCATTTGTTTCCATTTATATCCTCAAAGGGACTCGTTTTCAATGATTTTTGGTAACTATTGTTGTAGACAAACTCTACCAAATGAAGGAAGTATTCCCACCTTTTAGACTGATGCATAACATACTGAGCATGTCTTTCAACACCTTGTTAACTCTTTTAGTCTGCCCATTTGTTTGATTATAGTATGTTGTGCTGAAAACTAATTCTATCCCAAAACCAACAAACAACACTTTCCAAAACTTCGAGTTAAATTTTCTATCTTGATTTGAGATGATATTATTGAGTATGCCATCCAATCTAAATATATCCTTCATAAAAAAATGAGCAATATCAATTTCCTTATAAGTGGGTTTAATAGCCACAAAATGAGCTACCTTTCTCAACTCATATACCACCACCATTATAGCATCATGTTTCCTAAATGTCCTTGGAATCTCAGTGATGAAGTCCATTGAAATGAATTCTCACTTCCACTTAGGAATGGGGATTGACTGCAACAATCCTGTTGGATGTCTACATTCCATTTTCACTTGCTATCACTCCAAGAATCTAACAATATATTCGGCCACATCCTTTTTCATTCCTAGCCAATAATATGTATTTTTCATGGTTTTTATCATCTTTTGATAACCAAGATGACCATAATATGGTATTTTATAAAATTTATCTTAGATGAGCTTCTTCAAGTCACCCATGCAAGTTATATACCACCTGCCTTTAAATTTCAACATGTCATCCTCCGCGAGGGAGTAATTCTTATTTAATGTTCCATTTGGCTCTTGTTGCAAGCATTCACTTTCTAGTAACGCCCATCCTAGTGCATTTCCCCTTTAATATTTCCTTGGATTTTAACTTCTCAAGTAATGATGGTTGTCACATGAGCCACTTATAGCCTTCTACTAAGTGCATCAAATACTTTGTTTTCCTTTCCTTTGATGAACTTAATTTCAAAATAAAATTCACTAGTTAATGCTAGTCACCTTCCCTATATTGCATTCAGATTGGGTTAATCAAATAAATACCTCAACCTTCCATGTTTTGTCTTTAAGACAAACTTCCATCCAACAGGTAGTGCCTCCACATTTTTAATGCATGCAATATAATTGCTAATTCCAAATTCATGAGTTACATAATTTCACTCATGCTCATTCAACGTCCTTGACTCGTAAAAAATTACCTGTCCCCCTTGCATGAGGACTCTGCCAAGCCCTTCCTTGCAAGAATTTGTATAAACTATGGTATTTTTCCGGATCTACTGTCCTAAAATCGATGCATGATTTTTTTATTTTTTTTTAATTGCTAAGATCTGGCTGCACATTCAGTTTTCCACTGAAATTTTATTCCTTTCTTTTAAAACATTGTGATTGGGTGTCCAAAATTTGAGAAATTTTGGATAAACCTAACGGGAAAATCCTATGAAGGATATGAATTGTTAGGTCCCTATAATACTAGTTTAGTCCCTTATTGTTATTAGTGTATCCCCCTTATTGTTATTGTTGTACCCATGTAACCCTAATATTGTTATTATTGTTCCCTTGCATTATTATTTTTAGGTCAATTAGGATTATATTGTGACCCCATGGACTCCTATATATAGAAGGAGGTTTTGTCATTTGTATCATCCAAGAATTGTTCATTTATGTAATGTAAAGGAGGTTTCCCCCTCGAAGTGGTTGAGTTATAAGGTGTTGATCTCTCTTTTCTTCTATTTTTGGAGTTGGTTTCATAACATTTGGTATCAGAGCTTTGGATTCTAGGGTTTCGCTGCTCCAAACAGTTCATTGTGGAATTTTCGCCATAAATTTTTTTCTACGAACGTTCAAAAGCTGAAATTTGTATCACGCAAAGCCAAAATCCTGAGGAACTTCGTGTAAAAATTTCAGATCTTGGTTAGCAAAATTTCTGGAGATATGAATAGTGGAAGTTAGGGTTTTTTCAGGCTCCCAAATTTCATCTCATAGAGGTGATCATGGAAAAATAGTCATAACTCTCTCTCTGAGAATCAGATTGGAATTATGTAAAAATTAGCCACAAGTACACATAATTTCATTTCTTGTATATCAATTTCAGAGCCGAAGGAGGAAAAAGTGACACGTGTCACGCCGTAAAATTTCGCTCTAATGAAACAATCCATAATTAGGTCATTGTGGGAGATTGGGCATAAAATTTTCTTGAAGAATCCAAATCAGGTCAGACCTTTGGAATTCGAAAGAAGATTCAGAGGGATACTACAAGACCTAATTTCAGATATTAAAGATAAAAAATCACAGAGATAATTTGGTTTCAATATTGAGCTCCTCAAAAGCAAGAGAATGGTGTGTATTTTTTTTCTAATTGCATAAGTCTTGTTTGAAGAATCAATTTGAATTCATTCCAAGGGCATATTGTAGAGTAGATATCAGTATTGGGTCCTAAAATTCCCCCTAAAAATAATTCAACACCCATTAAGCCTTCAAAAGGCTCTACTATGACTCATGAAGACAAAGAAGTGCAATATGACATATCAAAATTACAAGAGAAAATGCACCAAATTTCGCTCTTGCAAAGAGCAACAAAAAATGAAATGGAATTTTTGAAGAAAGCTGTGGAAGTTAAGATGGATGGCTTGAAGAAAGGTGTGGAAGCTAATATGGATGGCATGGAAGCTGACATAGAAGCTAAGATGGATGACATGGAAGCTAAGATCAATTAAAAAATGGAAAAAATGAATAATGATCTAAAAGCAGACTTGAAAGGTTTGGAAAAGTTGATACAAGAAATGTTTCCTAACTGCGAAAAGATAGTAGAGGAAACTCACGATCAGAAAAAAATAAATGTTAATCGTGATTTCATAAACTCTAATGGTGGATGGAAGACCCACCATATTCCAAAGATCGATATGAGGAAGTTTGATGGTAAGGATCCCGTAACATGGATACTACAGATGGATCAATATTTTGATCTCAATAATGTGCAAAACAAGAAAAGGGTACGCATTGTAAATTTATATTTAGAACAAAACACATTTTTATGGTATCGATGGCTTTTCTCCCATAAAAAAATTGTCACTTGGTCAATTTTTATGGAGGAAATGATAGCACATTATGGGGATACAAAGAGCAACACCTTTTTTAGAAAATTGATAAATCTAAAAAAAAGGGTTCAATGGTGGAGCACATTGAGGACTTCCAAAAATTGAATATAAGGGTAACTGATATTCCAGAGGAACACAGGATTGATGTCTTCATAGGGACTTTAAAGGATAACATCCAACACAAGGTTCGCATTTGGGAACCTGATTCATTGGAGAAGGAATTCAAGTTGGAAAGAAAAATTGAATGTAAAATTATGGCGACAAGGAAGCCTACCACTCACATCTATAAAGATGGAAGTGTTGCTACTCTTAGACTTCCACAACCTACAAGGTTGAAACCACAAAAATTGGAAGAAAAAAGAGAAAAAGGGCTTTGATATAGTTGTGATAGCAATGCACTAAAGGGCATAAGTGTGCTGAGAAGAAATTATTTTACATATATTGTGAAGAGGACGAAGAAAATGAGCAAGAATATTCAAAAGAAGAGGATATACATCAAGAACCAACCCTAGAAGAAGAATAAATGAGTCCAACCATATTGTGTAATGCATTGGCAGGAATTACCACTCCTCAAACTCTCACGATAGAAGGGCATATCAAGAAGAAAAAGGTAATAGTGTTGATTGATTCAGGTAGTACCCATAATTTTATTCATTGTAAGGTAGCCAAGGAATTGAATTGTTTCCTATACCTAGCACCAGAATGTCAAGTGATGGTTGCAAATGGAGGAACTATAAATTGCTCTGAAAAATGCCATAATATCAAGCTAACCATGGGGGAATATGTATTGAATAGTCCAATTCTTTCCATTCCTATGGGAGGTGCTGATGTTGTACTAGGAGTACAATGGTTACAATCTTTGGGGACGGTAGCTTTTAATTTTCAAGAACTTTTCTGGAAATTTTTTTCAGAAGGAAAGGAAGTCGAATTACGGGGTATTGAAGGGAAGCCAGGAAGGATAATAAGCTCTAATGTCATGACAAAGCTTCTAAAGAAAGAACAACGAGGCGTAATTGCACAATTATGCTCACTAGAAGTTCCGACATCAAAATCATCCATTTCTGCAGATCTCCAACAAGTCTTGGACAATCATTCCAAGGTGTTTGAAACTCCCAAAGGACTCCCACCTATTCGTGATCATGATCATGCTATTCATTTGATTCCAGGAAGTGTTCCTCCAAAAATCAAGCCTTATAGATATCCTTACTTCCAAAAGAGCGAAATTGAACGTATGATTGCAGAAATGTTAGAGGCGGGTATAATTCAACCTAGTCAAAGTTCTTTCTCTGCTCCTGTAGTATTGGTACACAAGAAGGATGGATCATGGCGCATGTGTCCTGATTATAGGGAGCTCAATAAGCTCACCATTAAAGATAAATTTCCCATTCCTGTGATTGATGAATTATTGGATGAATTACATGGAGAATTTTATTTTACCAAGTTGGATCTTCATTCAGGATATCATCAAATTAGAATGAAGACTGAAGATATTCCAAAAACAACATTTCGAACTCATGAGGGTCATTATGAATTTTTGGTCATGCCTTTTGGCCTTACCAATGCACCTTCTACATTTCAAGGGTTGACGAATTCCATTTTCAAACCCTTCCTTAGAAAATTTGTGCTAGTATTTTTTGATGATATACTAATCTACAACAGGTCTTGGAAGGATCATGTTGAACATGTTGACAGGGTGCTCAAACTATTGCAGGAGAAACAATTATATGCCAAAACATCCAAATGTTTCTTTGGAGTACAAGAGGTGGAATATCTGGGTCATATTGTATCTCACGAGGGTGTTAAAGTAGACCCTAACAAAATTAAAGCCATTAAGGAATGAAAAGTCCCCACAACCATAAAGCAGTTGCGAGGATTTCTCAGGTTAACAGGGTATTATCGCAAGTTTGTTAAGAATTATGGGAGAATAGCAGCACCTCTAACAACATTATTTAAGAAAGATGCATTTTCATGGACTCCTGAAGCAACTAAGGCCTTTGAACGTCTTAAAGAGGCAATGTGCCTAGCACCGGTCTTAGCTACACCAGACTTCACAAAAACCTTTATTGTGGAATGTGATGCCTCAGGAAATGGAATTGGTGCAGTTTTAATGCAGGAAGGAATACCCATTTCTTTTGAAAGTCGTCCAATCAAAGGAAAGTATTTACAAAAACCTATTTATGAGAAGGAAATGTTAGCAATACTGCATGCACTAAAGAAATGGCGAACTTACCTAATGAGAAGACACTTCAAGGTAAAAAATGATCATGATAGTCTTAAACACTTTTTGGAATAAAGACTATCTTCAGAAGAGCAGCAAAAATGGGTCACAAAGATGTTGGGTTATGACTTTGAAATAATCTACAAAAAAGGAAAGCTTAATGTTGTTGCAGATGCACTTTCAAGAAAGAATGAAGAGGTGGAAGCATTGCTTTGTGCCATTTCTATTATCCAACCAGATTGGATAACCGAAGCAAGAGATGAATGGAAGAAGGACGAAGAAGTGTGGACACTAATTCAAAATTTGCAGCAAGATCCTAGTACATCTGATACATTTAGTTGGAAAAATGATTCCTTATGGTACAAAGTTCGCTTATATATTTGTAAGAATTCCCAACTAAAACAAAAGATTCTTTTGGAATTGAACACTTCTCCTTTAGGAGGACTCTCGAGATTTTTAAAAACTTACTATAGGGTGAATAAAGCATTTTTTTGGGATGTCCTTAAATATGATATTCAAAATTTTGTGGCGGAATGTTTGGTTTGCCAGCAAAATAAAGTTGAGACAATTAAGACCCTGGGTCTTCTACAACCTTTATCCATTCCAAGTCAATGTTGGGAGGAGATTTCAATGGATTTTAGCACAGGTTTACTTAAGTCCGAAGGAAATTGTGTCATCATGGTGGTAGTTTGTAGACTTACCAAGTATGCACACTTTTGTGCATTATCTCATCCATTTAAACTAGGTACAGTTTCTACTACATTTATGGACACAATTGAAAAGCTGCATGGAAACCCAAAGATTATTGTGAGCGACAGAGATCCCACTTTTACTGGAAATTTTTGGATGAAGTTATTTTCTTGTTTGGGTACTCAACTAGCTCATATCCCATCTTATCATCCTCAATCCGATGGTCAAATTGAGATAGTGAATAAATGTTTGGAAGGATATCTTCGTTTTTTTGTATCTGATAAATAAACAAAATGGGTCAAGTGGTTACCTTTCGCTGAATGGTGGTATAACACTTCCTTCCATACTACAGCAAAAATGACCCCATTTATGGCACTTCATGGATATCATCCACTATCCATGACATCATATTTAAGACAAAATTCTAAGGTTCAAGCAGTGGAAGATCACATCGAGCATCAACAAGATGTTCTCCAACTCTTAAAGGATAACCTAAATTTGGCACAAAATCAACTGAAACAACATGCAGATTAACATCGCAACGAGAGAAGTTTTGATGTAGGAGACTGGGTATTTTTTACGGCTACAACCATACAAAAAAATGTACCTCAATCAAGCTGAGAAGGATGATAAATTATCGCCAAAGTAATATGGTCCTTACAAGGTGTTGCAAAAGATTGGTACTATGGCATACAAATTGGAGCTTCCTGCTTCTTCGTGAGTGCATCCAATTTTCCATGTTTCATGCTTAAAGAAGGTTATAGGTGAAAAAATTCTAGTCAAATAATATTTATAGAACTTGATGAAGAATGAAAAATAATATTGGAACCTGAAGCCTCCATGGAAACAAGATCTCGATAGCTATGAAATTGATCAATTTCAGAGTATCTCATCAAGTGGAAGAACTTGCCCACTGAAGATTCTACATGGGAGGATGAGAATTTTATACAAAATCACCCAGAGCTACTCAAGTGTTGAGGACAACACTTTTTCTTAAGGAGAGGGGCATGTTAGGTCCCTATATTACTAGTTTGGCCCCTTATTTTTATTAGTGTAGCCCCCTTATTGTTATTATTGTACCCCTGTAACCCCAATATTGTTATTATTGTGCCCTTACATTATTATCATTAGGTCGGCTAGGATTATATTGTGACCCCATGAAATCCTATATATAGAAGGAGGTTTTGTCATTTGTATCATCCAAGAATTGTTCATTTATGTAATTTAAAGGAGGTTTCCCCCTCGAAGTGGCTGAATTCTAAAGCGTTGATCTCTCTTTTCTTCTATTTTTTGAGCTGGTTTCATAATATGAATTCTATCACATTCTGAGGAGTAGGACACTCCATGATGGATTTGATCCTCTATGGATACACTGCTACTCCTCCTTTGGAGATAACGTTTCCCAAATATTGAACTTGTGACTGGAAGAAGTCACACTTGTTGAGCTTGGCATAAAGCTTGTGCTCTCTCAGTAATTGCAATATTGTTGTGAAGTGTTTTTTATGCTCCTCATTGGATTTTGAATAAACCAAGATATCATCAACAAAGACCAGCAAAAACTTTTCTAAATATGGATCGAAACCATTATTCATTAAACACATAAATGTTGCTAGAGAATTTGTAAGTCCAAATGGTACAACCAAAAATTTATAGTGCCCATACATGGTTTCTAAATGACGTCTTGTGAATATCATCATCTTTGATTCATACTTGATGGTACCAACACCTTAAGTCAATCTTTCGAAATATAGTATCCCCTATCAACTGATAAAACAAATAGTCAATCCTTGACAAAGGGAACCATTTCTTTATGGCGGATTTATTCAATTACCTATAGTCAATATAAAGTCTCAGAGTGTCATCCTTTTCCTTTACAAATAATACAAGTTCTCCCCAGGGTGATACATTGGGTCTGATGTATCCCTTATCCAACATTTTTTTAATTTCAATTTTAATTCCACTAGCTCCAGTATGCTCATGAAATACGGGGCTCTTAGCACTGGTTTTGTTCCTGGTAACAAATTTCTTGAGAAATTGATTTCCCTTCTTGGTGGAAATCCTGGAATTTCACCGGGGAATACATCACTAAATTATTTTATTATTTGGTGCTCCTCCATTCTATATCTTCCAACCTTTGATTCACTATTCAATTGGATTACATATAGTTCACACCCCTTTAATCTAAAACTGGGTTTGCCCTTCATCCTCCAATCAACCCTGAACTCAGACTTGTGCTTGGATTGCTTGTAGGAATACTCCATTTTCCTTATGGAATCCTTCAATGTTTTAAGCTCATCAAATTATATCATATCCTTGAATTCCTATGGAATTCCACTGAGGCACCTCTGAATATTTGCTTTCTCATCCTCTAAGTAAGGCACATACCTCAAAATATCCAAAAATCTAGTTGCATATTCATCATTTGCCAACTACCCTAGTTTGTGCTCATAAAATTCCTTGGCCTTATTGTCATAGTACCTTTAAGATAGGCACTTTTCTTTTAAATACTTATAAAATATCCTCTAGGATAATTCGTTCTCTTTGATATATTTTAAATTCTTCAATTCTTCACACTAGATATCAGCCTTACCCTTCCAACTGAAAAATGGCTACTTCTTCTTTCATATTATTAGAGTAATCATGCACCCTGAAATAATTATTCATTCCTAACAACAATGCCTTTTCTTCCTCAACCTTACTCACCTCTCCATCAAACATAGGAGGGTTTTCCTTCTTAAATTCCTCTGGCATTAAATCTTTTTCTTTCCTTTTCTGCTGATATTTTCCTTTAGTGGCAACACTAGGAAATTGCTCATGACTGCCTGATCTCCTCTCTGGAGTATATCGTGAGTTACCCCTCTCATTGTATCCTCACTTGCTTGCCTATGTATTTTATTATATTTTATTCCCTCTACACCATCAATACTCTATTCATGTTTCTCAAGTATTGATGGAATTTACTTGCCTTTACCCCTCCCTACGTAGTTGGCACCTAGATCATGTTGCCTATGACTTCGAAAATGTAACAGGCTCTGTAGATTAATTGTGTGTACTTATACATTTTGTTCTTAAGCCATGAAAATACTTTCATTTCTAGCCTTATAACTTCTCATCCCTACTCTTATACTTCTAATGATGTTCATCCAGTTAGGGGAGTCTTCCTCTTTCATCTTTCCAATTGACTCTTCTTCCTAATAATGCTGAAATTTATTTGTGCATTATGTTGTTCATACCTTCACTCTCTTGTGGTTCTTTGGTGTCTTCTTATGTGTTGTCACATACACATAACTGATAGCCAATAATATATAAATAAAATATTTACCCCTTTCCTTGGAAAAATGGTAATAAGCATATGTATGCGAGGCTATCTAAAACACCAAAATTCATGTTAGTATGCAATTCATAATAAAAATATGCTAGAAACACACATCCTACAAGTAACACAGATCAGAAAGGAAGAAATATCATCCTGTTTTTTATTATTTACTTGTGATCTTCTTTAGTTTTTATTACGTTTTTCTTATCTTTCTTATTATTAGTTCATCAAGAAAATATCAAAGAAAATACACATAGATCAAGGACACCATATGTAGGCCAAAAATCAGGGAAAAAACCCACTATAGGGGAAAACCAAGTTAGTAATTCATCCTTCAATAGTGATTCTTGAGACTCTAGATCTTGAGCCAAAATTACTCCATACCAATTCATCCTTCCTTGTGATCCTTCCTAAATATGGCAGAAGTAGCAGCACTATGATGTAGTAGTAGTAGTAATAGTAGACTTAGATCTTGAGGTAGATACTTCGATCTAGCTTCAAATAATTCAATTTAGGCCCAATACAACTTCTCCAAGCAAAAACATTCAACAAAAAAAAACTTCAACTTCCTCTTATCCTTGTAGCAACACCTTTGCAGCACCTGATGCAACAAATTTTCCAGCAAAACTTTGAGAACTTAGATCTCCCAAACTATAACTTAAAATCTAGAGAGAGTGGTGCAAAAATTTCGATTTTCTTAGATGCAGGAGCATCTGGCTCAAAAATTTCATTGTATTTTAGTAGACATAGGGGGTCTTGTGTTTTCAAGGAATTTGGTTTCCTATGTATTAAATTAATGTAATTATTAGTGTTTTGAGTGATTTTAATGAGAGGTATTTACAATAAGAATTAATTAGGTATTATGAGGAATATTGTAAATGTTCTCGAATGTTGGAGAACATGAGAGAATTAGGATAGTTGAGAGATTGAGCGATTTGGGAAGGAATTGTAAATCTTAGATTGGGAATTGGTTTCATGATTTTGTGGATTAGAGAGGATTCTTAGGGATTAGTTGAGTCAAAAAAGGACTTAGAGGATATTCAAGATTTTGTTGAGAAGATAGAGGATCTAAAACCAGAATTGGTTACAAAACCTTTTGTATAAAATTTTAAGCCTCAAGGTATTAGAAGATCAGATCAAATCAGATACAAAATTCAGAATTTAGAGTAGGGAATAGTTAGGGTTTGACTGTAAACCTACGTGTAGGAAAGGAAAAAGGCCACTGATTAAAAAATCAGGAAAGAGCAAGAAATTTCTATGTATGTATGTGTTTGTTAATACAGAGAACAAATTCTAAGTTCATATGGTGTGTATGTGATAAAATTTTAATTATTGTAGATAGAGTGGGTTTTCATAATATATATATATATATATATATGCAGGAGAAGCATAAAAATGAAAGAATAGATAGAGAATTCAATTCCTGAGTTGTGTGGTGTGCATTGAGTGATTGATTTATAAGATGTATGTGAATTAGAGTAATTCTGCATAACATAGGTTTGCACGTGAGAAGAACAGAGAGAGGACAACGTAACGAGGAGGATTGCAGAGATTAGACGGAGTGAATCCTATTGAACAGTCAAATTAAAGCTTAGAAGGAATTCATGCAGTGGAAGAAGCAAAGAAATAAGAGCGAAGGAAACCATTACACAATAAAGGTAATTGAAGAAATAAACTAAGGCAGAAGTAGAGATAAACTAAGGAGATAAACGACCTAGATTAAATCACAATAATTAAAGTTAAGGGAAGGATGGTGCAGATTACATCATGTGTCAGCTGGAAAATGAATTTGCAGTTCGACAATGATATGTGTTCATAGATCACTGTTTGGAGAAGTCATCATTAAGTCCTAATGAGAATTGGTTCGTGTAGTGCGATCAACAATAAAGGTAAGAAATTCTACGAGCGGGATTTTCACTTAGGTTGAAATTTTGAAATGGTAAGTGGTATATCGCATAGACAGAAGGTGGTAAATGGTAAGTTTTGAGAGTGTGCGATTAACCGTGGTAGAGCCACGTAACACACAGAAAAATACTTTTCTCGCGAGCTTTCATAAAATTAATCAACGTGCTAGTTGGAGCGCGATACGGTTGATTGTCATTGGATTGGGATAAAGGATCAACGGTGGAGATTTGAACGCTGAGTGAGCATCGAAATACGTGAAAAGCATGTGAATCAGGGGATTGGTAAGCTATAAGGTTTATGGGTTATAACATAATGTTTGGGGTTAAAGAAATTCCACCAAAGCCTGTGTGATATTAACACTGTGACAATAAATTAAAATTTGGTAAAGTGTGTCTTTTATAAAGATAAGGCTAGATGGTTTAGAGGTTCTGCTTAAGGGTCTTGTAATGAATTAGACTTTGGATAAAGTGGATTTTAAGCATTTATGATATGGGAAATTCAACACATGTATAGTAATACATTATGTGGGTATAAGTGCGGCTTAGGCTGCATAATTTTGGTATCAGAGCAGAATAAGGAGATTCTGTGAGTAAAATTATTTGAAAATAATTTAGAACATAGTTATGTTTTGAAGGTGTGTATATAGGTACAATGGTGATAAGAAAGAGGAGATCAGATTTTAAATCTGATAGACAACATGCACATAAAGATGAAGTGTAGCAGAATATTGGAAGAATTTGCAGAGGCAAAGAAATAGAGAACAATCCATTCAAAGTATATATGAATGGTGGAACAAGATCATGCAGAGATCCTAAAGGTGAGATGTTATGTTTTTATTTTAATCTGATTGAGGATTGTGTTGCAGAATCCAATTTGTAGACAAAGAGGAAGTATCTTAGAAGAAGAAGGTCAAGGAAGTTGGTAAGAGTTTCTGAGTGAAATAAGAGTGTGGTAGAACCTTGAATAATTCCAACAAAGGTTGGATAAAGGGGAAAATTGTGTTCTCTAAAGTTTATATGAGTTGAATCATAGAAGGAGTAGAGAGGAATGCTCAAGAGGTTCCAGAGGATAGAAGACCTATGCTTTCTAAAAGACCAAGTCCAGAAGAGAGCTTGGTGAGGTAAGTGGCAGCAGGGAGGACTTGTTGTTGTAGAGGCTTAGTACAACTCACTATGAATGTGAGGAGGTTATGAAGATGGAGAAGAGGATGAATACTGACAGTCATGACAAAGGTTCAGGGAAAAGCCACCAAGAGAAGAAATAAGATGCCAAGGAAAATGACATGAAGAAGCAATTGAGAGATGAAGGGTATGAGAGAGAGAAGGTAGAGATAGCAGTTCATCTTGAGTTATTGATGGAGTTGTTGCAGAGAAATAAGGAAGACCAGAGACATGGTTGGACCATGAGAAATAAAGTGAAGTGGCAGAGACTACAAGAGAGGAGGAATCAACAGGTGAATTTTCAGTTAGCAGAAGAGCTGAGAAAGCTTGAGCAGATATTGAATGTTCAATTGAGATCTGAGGAACTCAAAGAAGCTGAGTTGAAAATTGAAGTTTCCATTTGTGAAGCAGAATAGGGTGAAGTTATGGGTGAAGATGAAAACTAGATATCTGTGAAAGATATTATGAATTATTGTGATAATTCAAGACAACAATAAGTTTACCTTGTTGAAGAAGGAATTATTGATGATTTCCTGAACTGTTGGAAAATTTTGGATAAGTAGGAGGATGTAAAGCCTTGTATTTTTTAATCTAATAATTTTGATGTGATTACAGGTTTTGCAGAGGATGAGTAGTCTTTTGAAGCTATCAAAAGTATGGAAGAGTAACTTTCAGAAGTTAAATACTCTAAAGTAAAGAATGGTGGAGAATGTCTCTTAAATGAGAAAAGCAGTGATTTATTGTAGTAGAAAGAACTTAGTAATGAATTGATATTTTAAGCTGTTACAAAATAGGAACAACTTCTTGTGGAAGAAGGAGATGAGATTCAGTCTGAAGAGCTGATATGTGAAGCAACAGTCAAGACTGTTGAACCTTGTAATTTTCAAACTGACAATTTTTGTATAAATTCAGGGATTATAAGTGATGATGAAGTACTTATGAAGTTTCAAAGAGAGATTGAATTGCAGGAATATTTGCTGGAAAAATCAGAATTATGACAGTGATATTGTAGAGGAAGGAGTTCACTACAGTGGAAAAGAACAAAGAGACATCATTGAAGCAGATGGTGTGAAAGAGAGACTTGATAACAATCTTGAGATTCCTTTAGAGAATTCTTTAGAGAGGTTGAATCAGCATACTGATGTGTTGATAGAGGAGGAAATTTTAGAGCAGCAAATTGAAATGTTGCCAATCGAAGAAGAGGCACTGTAATATTCCCAATTAGCAGCAGCTAATTGGTAATATTAATTTTGGCCAGTTTTTCTTTTCTAAAGTTAATTCAGTTAATAAAGTGGGTGATGAGACACACAACCTACACTTAGGAAATAAACATTCCCTAAAGTCACTTGAGCATATAATTATTTGGCAGCATGGGGCCCAAGATGACGAAGTGGCAGCGCGGGCCCATGACAGCGCAGTGAGAGAGGGACAACGTGGGCCAAGAGGGACAGTGCAGTTTGGTGGGGCCTGGGTGAGAGAAAGGCTCTCAAAACATGAAAAGGGGAAGAGGATCCTCATTCTCTCATTATATTATGCATCTATTTTATTTTTCTTTTGACATTGAGCACACTTTTGTTGTTGAAAAAAGTCTACAAGTGTTGTTCAGCACATCGGGTGTCTCCGTGTGAAGATCCCAACCTTAGCCCCAAGGGACTTCGAGTGCCTGCTCGGGTGAGGAGTTCTATCCTTGATTTACCAGAAAGAGTTGGAGTAGCCACAATTGGGATTATTCACTTGCAGAGGCAGCACAATCAGTGAGAGGGAGGATGAAATCTTTGGAGGAGGAGATTCTGAATTGAGGGCTTATCAAGGGATTTAGCTCGAGAGAGTTGGAAAGGGGTCAGCCCTCCCCTATTCCATAATTTTGGTAGAGTTGGAGGCCATACTTTGCAACAGATTATTCAGGGCCAACGTTTATCATTGGGACATCGTGGTACCTCAAGGGAGGTCATTTTCAGAGGTCATCCATTTTCAGAAATTTCTCTGGGTTTTTCTGGGTATTGGGTGGAGAGGCCATTCAAAAAGTTTCACAATTTTTCTAGGTGGGGAGTAGCCCCAAAGAGTTGGTTCATCTCAGCAGTAGCAGCACCATGGCAACAGCACCAGCTGCTTGGAAATTATGCATTCATTGAGGGAGCATCCATTTCACTATATATTCTGAAAGTATTTCTATGCTTGCCTAGTGCAAGCCAAGGTGCCATCATTCTGATCACCTTTGTATTCATTTCTTCTTTCAGAACTTAACAAAATGGCTCAAAATTCTCCATATTGTGTCTGGTTCATGTGATGCCTCTCTAGTTTCTGTAGTTTCTTGTTTATGTTCTTTTCATTACCGTTTATTTCTATTTGAAATATTATAGTGGTATCAGAGTAGAGGTCTCAAGGTCAATACTCGCGGAGCGTGGTGGGCTGTAATATCCCTATTTAGGGCAGCCCTGTTCAGGGTGGGCCCTGCCATGTGTCTAGGGTTTACATAATGAGGGGTTGTTTAGTTTCCACCCTCAGATGCTCTGGTGGGGTTAAGCCCACCCTTAACGCGCTGGGTTGCTACCCTTACTAACACATCGGTCTTTTGGTGTAATGGTTGGGCCATAGTGGTATAAGAGCTTCATTCTTGGCTCAGCCGTGGGGATATTTTTCTATGAACGAAGAGGGTAGGTAAAATCTTACCCACCAAAGGCAGTAGAGGTGGAAAATATGGGGGAGTCAAAGAGAAAAGGGGAAGCAACCTTTGGTAAAATTTATAAGGCCCTAAATGATTTAGCCAAAGGACATAAGGGAATGTTGGAAAGACTCAAACAACAGAATAAGAATGAGAGCATCCATCAGGAATCCCTCGTTGGGGAGACTTTGGGGGTTTCACAATAGTGTGACCACCCTTTACCAGCCACTCACCCACTAGCCTTCATTAGACCAACCAGGATCATGATGCCTACATTCTTACCTCCAGTACCAAGTGAGAAAGGTTGGCAGCATGATCATATACCCATGGGAGATTATTTCCTTCAATGGTAGTCCATGGGGGAAAACTTCAGAGTGGCTTTGTCCTTTAGAGATTACTGCCAGCTCAGGCAGGATGAAGAAGGAAGGAACAATGGGGGGTCTAGCATGCAGAGTTCAGAGTTGCAGCGTACCACTGGGAGGACACCTTTTCCCACATATGATGGATCCACTGATTGCACGGTTCGGGATTGGGTGGAAAAATTGGATACCTCTTTCCATCTTGAATGAATAATAGAGGAGAAGCCATCAAAATGGCTACCTCGCACTTGGAGGATGAGGGCACACAAGATCATGGGGAGCATGTGGATACACTTAGTATGACGCAGGGGTCACCTATGTTGGAGACTTCTTTGACCATATTGATTGAAATCTTAGTAGAGAGAGTAGAGCCTACCCTAGTAGTTGCATCCATTGAGGTGATGACCAGGGTAGTGTCCGAGTCTTCAGGTGGTAGCAGCGCGGGGAACATGGGTGAGGTGCCAGGAGATGTATCCACCTTTAATGAGGCGCTAGGATATATAGAGGTATTGGATGATGGTCGCACACAACAGTGTCATCTACTTCGAGCTGACCTTCTAGTTTTGAAAGAGAAGGCCACAATAGTACGAGAAGCTATTTTGTTACAAAACGAGGAGCTAGAGGGCATGAGAGTGGTTTGTGGAAATTCAGTAGCCAAGTTGGCCCACATTGGGGAACGGCTGGATTCCCTAATGGTACAGCTAGAGGTCACATTGTGGAGTAGAAGTGTCCTACATCACATTGAGATCACGTGAGGAGTGACCGGTGCCTTGACACAGAAAAGGCACGAGACGGTACAGGGTGGTATAGCAGTAGCAGGGGGTATCCAGCAGTGTACATGGGTATGCCTCAGTGTGCAGTGGCATGTCAAGGAGTACATGGATGATCGGTGGTATGCAAGGGTGTACGGTGCTGCACAACAGGGTCTTAGAGTATTGCGTCCAGGGAGACTCACGTATAGGAACACCAGGCATACCTTTTTGGGGTAGTTCACCTAGGATCTATGGGGAGACAGATGAGCGATACTTGACGGTATCTGTGGGGACTCACGCACCTGACTTTCTTCTACATCACTCATGGACATAGTTGATTCTGTTGTTGTCTTTTAGCACTCTGGGCATGAGCAACGGGGTACGCAAGGCTCACCCAAGATATTTGGATGACACTCAGCACACTAGGGGAGAGACTTCTCAGTAGTGGCACTGGGTCGGTGCGTTAATTGACAGCCACAGGTTAAGGGATGAGATAATCCTCTGCAGGGGTGGAACATCATTCATCGCTGAGCCTATGCTTGGGGAGCGGGTCATGAGGGGAGACATGCATCACTCTTTTCTCAGGGCATGTTGAGACCATGCATGAGCAGAGGATACTAGGTATAGTAGAGGTAGCATCCCAGTATGTGTCTGGGATCCAGACAATGTATCGAGACATTATCGAGAGGGTGGATGGTAGACCCAGTGGAGATGGTTGGCAGGGACAGGAGGGATCCAAATACCTTGAGTCAATTGCGAGTATTAGATATCCATCTATTGATTGCATTCAGGGGGTGGCTATTTGTCACATATGGCTTCCAGCGGTCATCGGTACTACACAGTGGCCAACACAGGGCAGGTTAGCATGCATCATATTTTCCCATGATATATGGAACCTTTATATTGGTCACGAGCAGGGACTAGAGATGAAGAACAGAGGGATTCCCGCAATTGTCAGAGCTATGGTGTAGCAGGTCTGACTATGGGATGTAGAGATTAAGTTGATTGATAGCCTATTTTGTCTCATGATGGTCGGAGTCAGGACAGAGAGTGATCTAGTTCACTGTTAGGTTGGCACATGGGGGTACACAAAGGCCTTCATCGGATGGCAAGGCGAACTTCCTCTGTTGCTACATAGATTTAGAGCTGCATTCAGAGGGGTAGGTATTGGCATCATGGCGATTCCTGGTCCGGATGAGCTTGTCTCTCATAGATCTCCTGCCACTGGGTCTCAGGAGAGGAGGATACAGTCTGTGCATGACGAGGAGTATCTCATGATCAGAGTAGCACAACATCGGCATGGTGGTACCTCTAAGAGATTAGCAGGATACTT
The DNA here is from genome assembly GCA_034641835.2 of Pinus albicaulis. Lineage (NCBI taxonomy): Eukaryota > Viridiplantae > Streptophyta > Pinopsida > Pinales > Pinaceae > Pinus > Pinus albicaulis. The sequence goes on along the minus strand of CM076584.1, from coordinate 1,174,642,087 downwards.
GAGCATTACAGCTCTACACAGCTCGATAACCTCTAGGGGTGAGCTGTTTTTGGCGGATAAATCTGTCTTGCGGACAAGACCGATCTCCCTAGTACTAAAAGTATCTAGCAACAAACAGCCAAATAGAATAATCTTTCTCTAAGCATATATGATCTATGAAAAGCTCTATAGAGGTGTTAAGGACTTATCGTATGTCCTGCGCTTGTTTGAAGTTGTTGTTGTCCCTCGTGCACTTGAAGGGGTTTTCCTCGTAAACCTACAGTCACAAACAAGCAAAATATTACATAGCACCTGTATAGAAATCATCATAAACCATGCTTATCATAGTGATCAAGGAATCTATGAAATAAACCATTGATTGAAAGCTTATTGAGAAAAATGAGTATATTTGTATTAATTTCAAAAGAAGAAAATCCTTACAACCTAAGCCTTGATGTTGCACAGGACTTTCCGGGGTTCGAAGCAGGAATCTCCTTTAATTTGATAAGATCTGCACTCCTCCAACCAAGACGAATAGAGGTATGTAATCTCTCCTCACAAAAGTCTTAGTCAACTGAGTCTAAATCTCAACATCACTTAACCTCAAATCTTCTTAAGCTTGACCTCCCTTTGAGGCTACCCAATGCCTCTTTTTATAGTGGAAAAGAGGAGGTTTTCTGTTCCAAGTATGAAGGGATAGAATCCTCCTTCAAAGGGATAAACTCATCACATCAAGGGGTTAGCTCCATAAGGTAAGGGATACATGCACCTCATAAGAGCGGTTCTGCCACCGCAAGATCCATTCTAGAAGCTTCCAGAATTTACTTTTATTGAGATTTTTGGAATTTACTTGCGCCTTTTTTATCTTACATGGGTCCGCACTTTTAACACAGATAAAGTGCGTTCAGGTACGCAAGAGAGCTGAACATTAGGTGCGGGACCGCAAGCAAGATAGAGAGAAAGTGCGACACCAAATTTTAGGAGATTTTTAGGAACTTTTCTCTGATTTTCAAGGCTTGATATGAGGAACTGATATGTTAGACTTGCAAAGGAGGTATGTATGAGTGTTAATGAGCTCATACAGTCAGCAGAATGCCAAGGTGACAATTTTTAGTGTAACAGCTGTACACTACATGGGGAGATCATGTATATCTTCCATTGGGCTTTAGCAAGTCACTGATGAAGTGGGGGACTTCATTAGCATGGCAGGATGGTGAGTGGAGCAGATGGAGCTTCATGTTGGACATGATGGCTTGGGATCCTGGTATTGAAAGATCCCTTGATGATAGAAAGGACAGGGAAGATTCGGTGGCACATCTGGGACCCATGCACATTTTGCAGTGATGGTGGGGAGCATCAGCTAGAGAGGAGGCTTGTTCAGGCATTTCTTGAGGACAAGCAATTTTTAGCGGGGAGGACTGTAATATTCCCAATTAGCAGCAGCTAATTGGTAATATTAATTTTGGCTAGTTTGCTTTACTAAAGTTAATTCAGTTAATAAAGCGGGTGATGAGACACACAACCTACACTTAGGAAATAAAAATTCCATAAAGTCACTTGAGCATATAATTATTTGGCAGTGTGGGGCCCAGGATGACGAAGTGGCAGTGTGGGAAGCCTGGGCCCATGATAGCGTAGTGAGAGAGGGACATCGTGGGCAAGGAGGGATAGCACAGTTTGGTGGGGCCCGGGTGAGAGCAAGGCTCTCAAAGCATAAAAAGGGGAAGAGGCTCCTCATTCTCTCATTCTATTATTCATCTATGTTATTTATCTTTTGACATTGAGCACACTTTTTCTATTGAGAAAAGTCTGCAAGTGTTGTTCAACACATCGGGTGTCTCCGTGCGGAGATCCCAACCTCAACCTTGGGGGACTTCGAGTGCCTACTCGGGTGAGGAGTTCTATCCTTGATTTACCGGAGAGAGTTAGAGCAGCCACAGTTGGGATTATTCACTTGCAGAGGTAGCGCAGTTAGTGAGAGGGAGGACACAGTATTTGGAGGAGGAGATTCCGGATCGAGGGCTTATCATGGGATTCAGCCCGAGAGAGTTGGAAAGGGGTCAGCCCTACCCTATTCCATCATTTTGGTAGAGTTGGAGGCCATCCTTTGCAACATATTATTTAGGGCCAGCGTTTATCATTGGGACATCATGGTACCTCAAGGGAGGTCATTTTCAGAGGTCATCCATTTTCAGAAAGCTCTCTGGGTTTTTCTGGGTATTGGGCGGAGAGGCCATTCCCAAAGTTTCACAATTTTCCGAGGTGGGGAGTAGCCCCAAAGAGTTGGTTCATCTCAGTAGTAGCAGCAACACGACAAAAACACCAACATCTTGGAGATTACGCAGTCATTGAGGGAGCAACCATTTCATGATATATTTTGAGAGTATTTATATGCTTGCCTAGTGCAAGCCAAGGTGCCATCATTCTGATCACCTTTGTATTCATTTTATCTTTTAGAACTTAATAAAATGGCTCAAAGTTCTCCATATCGTGTCTGGTTCATGTGATGCCTCTCTAGTTGTTGTAGTTTCTTGTTTATGTGCTTTATATTACTGTTTATTTCTATTCATAATATTACAGGCACTGAGGCCTTATGTTTTCGACTTTAATAATTGTTTTGTGAGTGCAAGTTTTGTTGCAGATGCTGGAGAATATTTGGTGCAAAAGAACAGCCAAGTAAAGAAGGAAAAAAAAAATTAGTGGAAGTACTTAATCCATGGAACAAAGATATTATATTGCTGAAAATTATGTTGGAGAATCAGGATTCAATGCAGAAAAAGGTAACCATGGAAGAGGAAGAGAAATATCAATTTCAATATTGGGAAACAAAAGAGCTTGAAGAAATGCAGAATGTGAAGATACAAGAGTTAATGGATAGCAGCAACAAATTGAAGCAAAGAGAAAGAGATAACATCAAATGGCAGAGTATGTACCAGCCCAAGGATGTACTGGAGATAGAGGTTGAAGAATTATGGAAATTAATGATGAAACAGTCCAGATGGAGAAGATTGACAGTAGAAAGAGTGATCAATTAGAATTTGAAACTGATTGACAAGGAGAGGAAGATGAAATAGAAGACAACAGACATACAAAAACAACAAAGGATCAGAGAATTTGAACAACTACAAACTAAATTTTGGGACCCTGGAGGTTTTCTATCAAAATATGGGAACACATGATCTGGAGATCATGAATGTTTTCAACCCTGGGAGTCTGATGTAGGAGCATCCGGTTCAGAAATTTCATTGTATTTTAGTAGACATAGGGGGTCTTGTGTTTTCAAGGAATTTGGTTTCCTATGTATTAAATTAATGTAATTATTAATGTTTTGAGTGATTTTAATGAGAGGTATTTAGAATAATAATTAATTAGATATTATGAGGCATATTGTAAATGTTCTCAAATGTTGGAGAACATGAGAGAATTAGGACAGTTGAGAGATTGAGCGATTTGGGAATGAATTGTAAATCTTATATTAGGAATTGGTTTCATGATTTTATGGATTAGAGAGGATACTTAGGGATTAGTTGAGTCAAAAAATGACTTAGAGGATATTCAGGATTTTGTTGAGAAGATAGAGGATTTGAAACTAGAATTGGTTATAGAACCTTTTGCATAAAATTGTAAGCCTCAAGGAATTAGACGATTAGATCAAATCAGATACATAATTCATAATTTAGAGTAGGGACTAGTTAGGGTTTAACTATAAACCTACAGGCAAGAAAGGAAAAAGGCCACTGACTAGAAAATCAGGCCAGAGCAATAAATTTCTATGTATGTACGTGTTTGTTAATACAGAGAACAAATTCTAAGTTCATATGGTGTGTATGTGATCAAATTGTAATTATTGTAGATAGAGTGGGTTTGCATTATATATATGTGTGTGTGTGTGTGTGTGTGTGTGTGTGTGTGTGTGTGTGCAGGAGAACCAGAAAAACAAAAGAATAGACAAAGAATTCGATTCCTGAGTTGTGTGGTGTGTATTGAGTGATTGATTTATAAAATGTATGTGAATTAGAGTAATTCTGCATAACATAGGTTTGTAGGTGAGAAGAACAGAGAGAGGACAACGTAACGAAGAGGATTGCAGAGATTGGACGGTGTGAATCCGATTGAACAGTCAAATTAAAGCTCAGAAGGAAGTCACACAGCAGAAGAAGCAAAGACAAAAGAGCGAAGGAAACCATTACCTAGTAAAGGAATTTGAAGAAATAAACTAAGGCAGAAGTAGAGATAAACTAAGGAGATAAATGACATGGATTAAATCGTAGTAATTAAAGTTAAGGGAAGGATGACCCAAATTACATCATGTGTCAACTGTAAAATGAATTTGCAGTTCCGCAATGAGATGTGTTCATAGATCATTGTTCGGAGAATTTAGCATTAAGTCATATTGAGAATTGGGTCGTGTAGTGTGATCAACAGTAAAGGTAAGAAATGATATGAGCGGGATTTTCACTTAGGTTGAAATTGCGAAATGGTAAGTGGTATATCGCACAGACAGAAGGTGGTAAATGGTAAGTTTTGAGACTGTGCGATTAACCGTGGTAGAGCCACGTAACACACATAAAACTACTTTTCTCGCGTGCTTTCATAAAATTAATCAATGTGCTAGTTGGAGTGCGATATGGTTGATTGTCATTGGATTGGGATAAAGGATCAATGGTGGAGATTTGAACGCTGAGTGAGCATCGAAATACATGCAAAGCATGTGAATCGGTGGATTGGTAAGTTATAACGTTTATGGGTTATAACATAATGTTTGGGGTTAACGAAATTCCACCAAAGCCTGTGTGATATTAACGCCACCATAATAAATTAAATGTTGGTAAAGTGGGTCTTTTATAAAGATAAGGCTAGATGGTTTAGAGGTTTTTCTTAAGAGTCTTATAATGAATTAGACTTTGGATAAAGTGGATTTAAACCATTTATGACATGGGAAATTTGGGACATGTATAGTAATATATTATGTGTGTATAAGTGCAGCTTAGGTTGCATCATTCTTCAACTCTATAGGTGTACACAAAACCGAATCCATAAATTCCTTCTCTTTCACTTCACAAATTTCTCTTGTTGCAGTTCCAGATCAAATTTCTGTGTTGTAGTGAGATGGTTCTAAGTGAGTTCAATTTCACTATATATATAGTCTTGATATGAGCTTGAATTCCTGGGCTTGAGACCGACTTGATCACCTTAACGCCAAGTTGGTGTGGGGGCTTCATAAATTATATTTTACTCAATACTTGACCTATTTGCATGATTCAAAAGCCAAATATGGATCAATTTAAATCTGAAATAATTCTATAGACTCAGAATAAAAAATAGAATTCCACAATAGTTACTTTGACCTAAAATAAATATGACTCAAGCATGAACTCCATGCTTTAATGGGTCATTTAATAATATGATAAATTTATTTTATTTATTCTTTTGACAAGTACAATAAGTATTGACTCAAGTACAATTTATGAAGACCGAACCTAGTTACATTCTTCAACGCTTCCTCTTAACTAGGGAGGTATTCATAACTCAATATTACAAAGTATATCTCAGCTATATTAACTATGAAGAATCTTTAGAAACTTGAATTTCATGGACTAGATTCCTAACCAGGGAACTCTATCCATTGGTCTCTCAACAATTTAGGCATCGTAGTGCCATGGACTAGATGACCAAGGAAATCTATCCAAGTGGGATTGATATGGACTAAATATTTCAACCTTGATAGGTACCATGGGGCTTACTTACTAAAAATAAACCCAGGGAACTAGGTGCACATCCACCTGATGTCACCCTCCCTACTAGACAACAACATAAAGTGTCAGCTCGATGTCTTTCTAGGAAATTATTCATTCACAAAGCCTCAACATACCTTTATCCAACAGATCAAGGACAACCAATCTCTCCCAATAAAACTTATTAGTAACCAGAATGATATCAAAACCTTCGAGAGATTCACCTGTACAAACACAACCCCAATCAACAATACATATTCAAATATATAATCAAAGCAAACTTACAGGGTTTCAATGTTGCTCTTTAGCTAATTTCGGTATTACTATTAGTTGAATCTTTGAAAGAGTATTCCTCATACAATTTCCTTTCCTACTTTTCATGTAGAAACATATTATTCAATCAGATCCTGCTTTCCTTCTTATAGAAGTACCAAAGCATTCTGCAATCATGCCTATGATTCTTACTCATGTTCTTCACTAAGACTTATGATTGTTGGTCCTGGTCTAGTGCATGACACATGAAGTAGAGAACCATAATAATTTATTATTTTATCCAGGCTCCCTCTTAATCTATTGATATCAACTTCTTTCTTTAGGTGTTGGATAATATTTCATGGCTTCCATCCTTCTCATCATACTTATCAACTTCTCATCTTTTCTAATGTACCTACACAACTTTAGAAAACAAGTACAACCAAAAATATAGCAGCATAAATTTAGCCATATCAGAGTCATGAAAGCATTTTCAACTTTATACATATTAGATACCCTAACAAAAGACATATACTCTTCAACATTTTGCTATGGAATTTTATCATAAACCCTATAATACTTCATAAATCTCTATCTAGGGATTCAATGTTCGTTTCAAAGGTATAATATACCTTGCTACAACATTTAGTAAACCCTAGAACCAATATATATCTACAAGATATCTAAAAACATTTATAATTCACATGTTAGAATTTCTACTAGGGTTTCATACAAATCCTAGATTTCATAAAAGAGTTAATCAAGATTAATCATAGCTTAGATATTGTCATGATCAAATTTCACTAGAGTTAGTTGCATACCCTATATTTCAAATCAATTATCAAAACATATCATGAAGAGCTTCTACTAGGGTTTAATGTAAACCCTATAACTTAATAAACACATCATAAGTAACTTCCACTAGAGTTCGATGTAAACCATATATTTTCTATTTGTAAATTCTCAACACACATTATATAGATTCAAATGAACAAGAATTTAATCATTACTAGGATTTATTTATAGACCCTATACTTTTCAATCATCATCCTAGATCATTTTGACTAAGGTTTGTTTCCAAACCCTAGATTCTTAGAACAATTAGAAAATAGATCAACACGCATATCTAGGAGATCACCATTATAAGCACATCATAAGTTAGTCAACATTAATAAATTAGACATATTTTGTCTTAGACTAGGCTAGGGATTTTAATCAAGACAACATATACCTATGGTTTCACTCGTAGGACTTTACATAACAAGGATTTTACATGTAGACCTAACTAAACCTAGGGTTTCATTTCATTTTCAAAGAAAACACATATTATATGAGACTTCAAAGGTTCGATATTTCGAAGAGCATCATTTTTAACTCAAACGTGTCTACAGCTTCCATGATCATATCAAAATCCCAAACTCGACAATATCAAATAGCAACTTCTTCATAAATATACCTAAATAGGTTTAGAGTTTCACACAATATCAACATACCCCTAGGTTAGGTTTTTCCAGAGAACCTACTTAAGGTTCTATTTATATAATAAATAATAGGTGTATAAGGTAGGTAGATTCATCAGGTGATGAATCATCCAAACAATAATATTTTTAGGATTCAATAGAATTAGACATAACAACAATTAGTAACATAGAGATGGATATTTCAAAGAGGGTGACAAGACTTAATATTTCAATACATACCTTTAATTCTTTGAAAAACATTTTGACTTGTGTGGTCTCCTTATTTGATCCTTGAAACCTTCTCCACGATTCTTTGAACATCCATCAGATTGATTCCTAGACAAGGAATAGAGGTAGACAAGTGATTAGTATTAAATATAATCAAAATCTTAAATAAGTACATGAAGAAAAATAGAGGGAATGAGATACTTATCTTGATAAGTTTTAGTGGGCTCCCCCCAAAGCTTGAGATAAAACATAAAACTTATATAACAAGGAAATATAAATCCAAGAATATGTTAAACCTATACTACATAAAATATACAAATAAAATATAAGAGAGAGGGGGCTTAGTAGTGAAAGTCCCTTAAGTCATCTTCAAGATTTTCTTTCTTGGGGGATGATGTTTCTTCAGCAATGTTAGCATGATATCTATCTCTTTTCTTGCTCCTAGGGTTGTTAGGGAAATCACTCCTATAGTGCCCCATCTCATGACAATGATAACACTCAATTTTGGACAAATCAATATTATTATTGAATCTTCCTTTATGATGAGAAACATAAGCATTTGAAACTTATTCACTGTTGTTTACCATGGATACTCTTAATTCTTCCTGACTGCATGTTGTCCATAGCTCCTCAAATGTGGGTTTTTCTTTCCAGTCGTTGAGAGTTGAAGAAAAACAACCCCAAGAAGGTGGTAGTCCTAGAATGGTTGTAATCAGTAGTTCTTTATCTAACACTATTTCATAAATGGCAATAATATCATCCCCAATCCTTTATATCCTCACAAATAAAGAGGAAACAATATCCTCCTTTTGTCATCTTAGTAGTTCTTAGTTCATTCTTCAGGCTTGCCACTTTTCTAATGTTTTTGATTGTGAATAGCTTTGAAAAATCCTCATACATTTCCTGAGCATGATCAATATTTTCTATGAAGGGGAAAATATTGTCCTTTATGACTTCAACCATCAAAGCCATAGCTACCAATTTTAGTTCCCTGTAATTCACCTTATCAACATCACTTGATTCTTTTGTAGGGCTTTTCATATTTCCTTTTAATAAATATAAGACCTTGTTTTTTTCGAGGATGATGTCAATTCTTTTCTTCCAAGTCCTATAATTTTCATTTCCTTCAAGGTTGTTCTCTCCCTTGATATTGTTAGATATCTTTCTTGAAGGTAGTGAAGACTTCTTTCCTCTAGTGAACTTATTATGACTTCCTTGATCAAGTCCTTGAGACTGTATTTTTCCTTATTCTTTCACCAAAGCTCTGAAACCATCTTAGAGAATCAGAAAGACAGAAAATTCCTCTTGTTCTTGATTATTTACATGTGATATTATTTAGTTATTATTATCTTTCTTCTTATTATTTCATCAATCAAATATCAAATCAAATGAACATATATCAAGGACACTATATGTAGGCCAGAAGCTAGGGAAAAACCCCGCTAAAGGGAAAAAGAAGGTCAATAATTCTTCCTTCAATAGTGATTCTTAAGACTCTAGATCTTGACCCAGACTTCCTCCACACCAAGTCAACCTTCCTTGTGATACTTCCTGAATCTGGAAGTAGCAGAAACAATAGCAACACTATGATGTAGTAGCAGAATTGTAGAACCGATTTGAGGAAGACACTTGATCTAGCTTCAAAGACTTCGATTTAGGCCCAATACAACTTCTCCAAGATGCAACTTCAAAAAAAACAAACTTTGAATTCCTCTTCTCTTGGTAGCAACACCTTGGCAACACATGATGCAACAACAGTTGCAGTAAAACTTTGAGAATTTAAATATCCCAAAATATAGTTCGAAATGCAGAGAGAGTGGTGCCAAAATTTCTATTTTATTCAACTCTATAAGTGCACCCAAAACCGAATCCAAAAATTCCTTCTCATTCACTTCTCAATTTCTCTTGTTGTAGCTTCTAGACAAAATTTCTATGTTACAGTGATATGGTTCCAAGTGAGTTCGATTCCATTATATATATAGGCTTGAGATGAGCTAAAATTCCTGGGCTTGAGGCCGACTTGATCACCAGGCCGAATTTGTGTGGAAGCTTCATAACTTATATTTTACTCAAGAATTGACCTATTTGCATGATTTAAAAGCCCAATATGGATCAATTTAAATATGCAACAATCTTGTAGACTTAAAATAAAACCTAAAAGTCAAAAATAGGTAATTTTACCTAAAATAAATATGGCCCAAGTATGATACTCATTATTTAATAATAATATAAAATTATTTTCTTTATTCTTTTGACAAGTATAATAAGTATTGACTCAAGTACAATTTATGAAGACCAAACCTAGTTACATTATTCAACATCTTCAATCCAAGTGTTGAACCTGGGGACTCTGATACCACTTTGTAAAAATCCCTCCCTCCCCTTATGAGTTCCCAGGTAGAAGGGAGGTGTTACTTTTAATTAATATGACTTCCATGGTCTCATTATGAATATGGGTTTATAAAAAAACTTATTTCCCAAAGTTAAAAAAATTAACTTTAGAACACACCATCGTGTACACCTCATCGATATATTTATAAAAATATAAATTTTATCTCAACTTGATGCCCAGATCAAAAGCTATGCACATTCAAAGTTTAGGCAAGGACCTACCACATGGCACCCACATGGTGGTTCCACATCACTCTAGGTGCTAATGTTGCCATGGCTAAGTCTACGTGGAACCTTCCACATCACCTAGGTCATAGGTCCCACAAGTCTAGCCCTTAGAGTTTTACTTCATTAATTTACATTATATCTAGTTTATAAAGAAATATGGATTCCCATGTTTTTATCACTTTCCAAATGATCTAGATCCCCGAATGCATCTAGTATAATTACTAACATCTAATGATACAAATGCATCTGATACCTCTATTTCTAATCAATATATGCTGCCACACTGGTTATTCGGCTTGACCACTCATCTTGGCCTCATGGGGTTTACCCAAACTGGGTTGCACCATGGATATCTAGATTTATCCCTCTTGATAATGTATCTAGACTCATCCGTAATACATTTTCGTCATGATGTTTTTAATTGGAAATTATTATGGATTTTTTGATTCTCGGGCATGTCCAAATTACCTGAATATGATAGATACAAAGGTGATTTTTGCCTTATTCAAAATTAGAATGATTTAAGGTTATTCTTCAAGTTTTTCAGGGAACTAGCCAAGGTTCTCCTATCAACCTGGATATGAACAAAACATCTAGATTCATAGGAATATCTTCTTAAGTAAAGCATGACTCATTTCAATCACTAACCATAGAAATAATAACTTCACATAGATGTGAATCCAACTATTAGCAAGCATCATGCTAAGTCAATCCATTGCTAACAATGCTTTGTGATTACAATCACACCAGATCCTTTTATACAATGGATCTGAACATTAATATCAGATCCCCTGATAGATATATATAATGCATTACTTCATTTACTGATCGATGACTAAGGGAGTCAAACGATCAGTCATACATAATAAGAATCCATGTTATTTCTTAGCATGCCATACTCAAAATTTTAACAAAATAATTCCTTAATTAGTAGACAATCGAGTCTCCTTGACATTATAAGACTCAAACCATGGAATTACATGTTAAAATTATGCAGCTTTAGTAAAATTCCATTTTGGACTAATCACTTGATGGAGATGATGATGAAATTAAGTTCATGTTTCCGAGGAGACCAATATCGACCTAAATACCACCTCATTCAAATAAGCATAAGTGGTTTTTTTTATTTTTCACCCACTCATGGATATTGGATTAATTTAGATTCACACATATAGTCAGATCAACCTCAACATCAAATGACATAATTGCCACCCCTTTTAAGCATATAAATAAAAGTGGCCTAGAAGCTCATTTGGACATCACAACATCAAGCATATTCTTATCTTCTATTTGATTGGGTTCGACACATTGGCGAAGAAAATATTGTACAGAGGTCTAAAATCACAAGTCCTAAGCTCACACAAAAGTTAGGGTTTTTATTATGGCCGCAAGCACAAAACTGGTGAATTTTGGCTCTAGCCGCATGCTTGCTATGGGCATGGTAGAGGCTAGGAACCTAAATACGTAAGTATGTTTACTTGTGGTTGTGGCTAAGGGTTTGAATATTTTTTACTGTCATCCAGAGATTTCTGAAGTTGTCCGAAGGTTGTCTCTGATATATTTGACCAATGTGCATAGGTTTAAGAAATTTTTGGGTTGTATTACTGTACATATTATATTGGGATCATTGTACTCTCCGTTTAAAATTTTATGACAATATAATAGAAGAATACTTTCAAAGGGCTTTCCCCATAGTGGGTTTTTCCGTGGTCTTTGACCAAATATAGTGGTTCTTGTTGATGTGTTGATTGTCTCCTTTTTCATTGCATTTATTGTTCTATCTTCAATTAATATTTATGATTGGAAAGATTAATTATAATTGTAAATATTGCTAATTGAAGTATGATATTGGGCTAAATTAATTGATACAACATAGAACAAAATAAAAATTACACGGTATCAGAGCTAAGGTGAAATACAATGCCAAGAGGAGACAAGTATTGAAGCAATCATCTTTGGAAAATTTGAAAGAGGAAATCTAGTCAAATCAAGATGACAACCACCACCTTAAAGGAGAATGAAAATTTGGGTGACTCATCCAATTTTTCTGCATAGAAAGCTAGGTTGGAAATCATAGATGAAAACAATGATGTTTTGGAATACATTCAAGGAAACGTACTCGAGCCTCCAGAGAATGTGTCCACTATCGTCAAGAATAAACATAGCAAAGGTGAGGATAAAGAAAAGATAACTATATCTAATGGTTTACACGACAATTTAATTGCATATGTTGGAAACTTGAGAAGTTCCAAGGATGTGTATGATAAGATTTTAGTCTTGAATTAGGTCAAAAATTTGAATGAAATACTCACTTTGAAATATCAACTCAAAGACACCAAGATGAAAAAAGGAGAGTCCATACAATCCTACATAATGATGATATATCGTCTTTGAGATTAATTTTTAATATTTGGGGAAGTTGTGGCTGACAGGGAATTGGTGGTTGTGACTTTGAGAGGTCTCCCTCCTATTTGGGAAGCATTCATCACCACTATTAGAAACACAAATTTCCTCCATTAATTTGATGATATTGTTGGAAATATCACTCAAGAAGAGTCCAGGATGATAGGAAGATGAAGGATTCAAAGTCAAGAAGAAGGAGAACCCGTTGCACTCATCGCACATGACAAGAAGAAGATGAAAGGGAAAGGCGGTCCATAAAATTCAAGGAAGAATCCTCCTCGAAATAAAAATAAAAGGATGAAACACTTTCATATTGAACACTACAATTGTCACAAAAGGGCTCATTATGCTCGAGATTTCCCTGGGAAGAATAATGGATCACGTTATAATACTAGAAGCAACAAAAACAGGTTCAATGAACAAAGGAGGAGAGATGATCAAAGGAATGACCATGATGGAAGAAATGATAGAAGAAGAAGAGAGGCTCCAAGTGATTGTGAAGAATATCGTCATCGAAAAAAGAAGTCAATATTATCTAGGTATGAAAGTAATGTTGCAAATCAATCTGAATATATTCTTATTTCCGGTCTTACTAGTTCATCTCCTCCACATTCCTCGGATAGTTGGTTGGTTGATAGTGAGGCCACTCATCACTTGTATGGTTACAAGGAAGTAATCCATAACATAGTAGTGAGGGAGTTAAATTTTAAAATCATCCTTGGAGACAACTCCACTTATCTCGTCAAAGGTTTTGGATCCATCAAAGTTCATTTGAATTTTGTGGAATCTATTATATTGCATGATGTAATGTATGTTCATGGGTTGAAGAAGAATTTGGTGTCAATCTCTATTTTGGAAGACAAAGGGATGAGGGTTGCCTTCATCAAGGGGAAAGTTCTTAATTGGCCCATTATATCACGTATGCAAGATGCATTCACATTGGGTACAAGATATGAAGGACTATACAGGGTCACTGGAAGGCCACTATTGGAATTGGTTCATAATACAAATAATCTAAGCGAATTACCACTAAAGGCTATCTCATCTTCATTATGAGGCACTTCTGAAATTGGATAACTTGGTCTTTGAGATTCCAAAGGTTCAAGCTCAACATGATGGAGTATGTCCAGGATGTTCCAGTGGAAAGGTGACAAGGGGACCATTCCCCTCTAGTGAAAGCAAGACAAATGAAATCCTCCATCTCATTCACTCTGACTTGAGTGGTCCAATGCTCGTACATTCTCTTGGTAACCATCTCTATTATATCGCCTTCATTGATGAATTTTAAATAAAGAAATGGATATATTATTTGAAGCATAAGGATGAAGCATTTGAAAATTTCAAGGAGTTCAAAGATTTGATCGAAAATCAAATAGGGAAGAAAATAAAAATATTAATGTCTGAAAATGGTGGAGAGTACACTTCAAATGAATTCATTGATGTTTGCAGTAAGGAAGGCATCAAGAAGGAGACAACTACACCTTATACTCCCGAACAAAATGAAGTAGTCGAAAGGAAGAACATGTCTATTATAGAAGTCACCCGTGCCATGCTCCATGATCAAAAGGTACCAAAGTTTCTTTGCAGAGAAGGAACAAATGCTTCTGTATATTTTCAAAATTGGGTGCCTCATCAAGAATCAGACAAAAAAACACCCGAATAAGAATTCACAGGTGTCAAGCCCGATGTGGGTCATCTCTGTATCATTGGCTGCCCTATATAATTTCATGTTCTGAAAGAGAAGAGGAACAAGCTGAAAGCTATTGGAAGAAAAGGTATGTTTTTTGGGTATTGTGAAAATTATAAAGCATTTAGAATATATATTCCTTGTAAAATGAAGGTCAAAATTAGCAGGTATGTCACATTTAATGAATATTTTGCAATTGGAAAAGCCCGATACATTCATCCGCTTCCTCCTCCTGAGAAGAATGATGAAATGGATATCTTGGATGGCTTGTTTGTGCCTGAATCCAAGACCGATATTGTTGATGATCCCATGGATCCCTTAGATTATCCTCCTAGTAATCCTGCTACAAGGAAGAGACTAGTTTGGCACTGTGACACTCTTCAGGATGTTGATAGACATGTTCCCATTCGAATATCGTTTAGAGAAAGGAAGAAGCCATGGGGGTACTAGGGATATCTTGCAGCCATGAGCACTATGATTCAAGAAGAACCTTCCACATTCTAATAATTTGTAAAAGAACAAGTCTGGAAAGATGCTATGGCCAACCAATATGAATCTATCATGAAGAATGGTGTATGGGATTTTGTTCCGAGACCAAAGAGGAAATACACGGTAACTTCGAAGTGGATATACAATATTAAGCATGGAATTCATGGAAGCATTGAAAAAAATACAAGACGAGGTTCGTGGCTCGGGGATTATCCTAGAAAGAGGGAGGGGATCATGATGATATATTTACACCTGTGGCTCGATATACAACCATTATTTTTATAGTTTCCCTTTCTTCAAGTCAAGGATCGACCCTTCATCAGATGTATGTAAAAACTGCATTTCTCCATGGCATGCTACAAGAAGAAGTATATGTTGAACAACCACAAGGATTTGAAGTAGAGGATCAAATGAAACATATTTGTAGATTGAAGAAGGTATTGCATGGCTTGAAGCAAGTCCCAAGATCATGGTATGACCACATAGACAATTATTTGATGAAGTTGGGATTCACGTGAAGCATTAATGTTGATCCCAATCTCTACTTCAAGGTAGTACAAGGTATGCTGCTGATATTAGTTTTATATGTTGACAATATATTCTTGACATGTAGTGATCCTCTAATGATGGAGTGTAAGATGCATCTAGCCTATGAATTCGAAATGAAGGACCTTAGAATCATGCACTACTTTCTAGGCCTTGAGGTGTGGCAAAGGCCCAATGAGATTTTCCTTTCACATGGAAAATATGTTGTGAAGCTGCTCGAAATATTTGGAATGACTGAATGCAAGTCTCTACCCAAACTGATGGAAATAAACTTCAATAAATTATGTGGAGAAGCTGCAAGACACAATTTGGTGAATCCATCCAAGTATAGACAGTTGATTGGGGCTCTGATGTTCCTTGTGCACACCCATCCAAACATATGCTATGTAGTGAACACTTTGAGATAATTCATCATCGAGCCTCTCCATGCACATTGGACTGATGCTAAACAAATATTAAGATATTTTTAGGGGATGATTACACTTGGTCTGAGATACTTTTTTAGAGATGTTCAACTTCATGGATACACCGATGCTAACTGGGCAGGAAATTTTGTCGACATGGAGAGTACCTATGGATGTTGTTTTGGTATTGGATCTGTTAAGATCTCTTGGATGAGAAGCATAGAAATTTGCTGAATAAAGAAGATTTATCCACCGAGATTATCCTAATCACATATCAATTCGAATTCATATGCAACACATAATCTCTTCCACTCAGATCATCACACATGCGGAAATAAAACAAGCGGTATGCGATCAAACAATCATCAAAACATCACACACATTACACAGTATGTATGGGGAAAGCTTGTAGCTGAAAACCCCTCAGCTATTGTGTATATTATAATGGAGATAACATGTAACAGTACATAGTACAATACTCCTCACAAGTACTCAGTACTATCTCATGAAGTTACACACAAACTAGCTTGGTTTTGAACAAGTCACAGGTTCAAAACTCATCCACTAATTGCCTGCCTCTATTGCGCAATCAAGGCTGGTCTAATGAGAGATCCAAGGTTCGAATCTCCTTGGCTTGACAGAGCAATCATCATGGGAAATTCCTCCAAGTGTGGTGCAAATCTCATGCACAACTGATGTCACAACTGATAGTTATCTCAACCCTTTCATCTACCTCTTTCACTGGTCTCCACTGAACTGTCCATGCACTGTAGTGAACTGATGTGTTCTTGAGTTGAATAATGAGTTACTAATTAATTAATTAATTAATATTTAATTCACTCCACTCATTACTAGTTGATTAGCTAGTTAAACTAATCTCAACTAGTTCAACTAAGTTAAACCGAACACAACTCCACCAACTGTCTCATCAACTCCACCAAACTTCTGCCACTGAAGTCCTAACCGAAGTCAACCATGCATGAGCTCACCAAACCCCTAGGAATAGCGTAATTCCTCTGTCAGATGCATGAGCCACTTCTGTAGCTCGAACTGAAGTGCTCCAAGAGAGTAAACTTAAGTTTAGAGTCCAAATATTATTAAGGGTAAATAATATTTGACTTTTCTATTTTTAGGATAGGCAGTCTAAAAATAGACTTCGACCTATATGTCTAAAAATAGAGGTCCATCTATTTTTACCAACATGACCAATACTCCAAGAATAACATACTGCAACCCCTCGACCATGCTCCATATGTCTAAAAATAGACATAGTCTAAAAATAGACTTTGCGCCAGAATTTGCCTGCGGGCCCACTTAGTGAAGGCGACTTCATTTCACTAAGCTCCATCATCTTGCCGCATTCTCAACACTCCATCTCAGCAAGATATGGATTATCTGCAACCCCTATCCTGCCTCTGTGGAATTCGAACTTGCTCCTAGTGAGCGCCTTCGTCAGGATGTCGGCATCCTCATCCTCCGTGGGAACATATGAAAGCATCATGATTCTCCGCTGAACACAATCTCTGATATGATGGTACCTGATGTCGATGTGTTTGGATCTATCATGAAATACTGGATTAGCCGGTAGTTTAATGCAACTCTGGTTATCACATTAAATCATTGTAGGCTCCAAATGCAACCCGAACAATCCAACAAGGATCTTCCTCATCCAAACAGCCTTGCATGCAGCCAAGCTTGCTGCCATGTACTCGGCCTCTGCTGAATTGAGTGCCACGGATCTCTGCTTCCTGCTGTACCAAGAAACTGTTGTCGACCCAATGCTGAAAACTCCTCTAGATGTGCTCTTCTGGTCCGTTGGGCTCCCTGCCCAATCTGCATCAGTGAAGCCAGAAAGCTTCGCTCCATCCTCCTGTCTGTACCATAGACCATATCCCGATGTGCCACTAAGATAGCGCAATACATGCTTGCCTTCCTTCCAGAAGAGCTTGGTAGGCTTAACCATAGCTTGCGAAAGCTGGTTAACAGCATAGCATATATCGGGTCGTGTATTGACCAGATACATAAGCGACCCCACCAACTGTCGATAGACAGTGGCATCCACTACCTCCGCTGAAGTAGCATCCTCCTTCCTCCAACCACCATGAAGAGGAGTGTCAACAGGCTTGCAGCCTTGCATGTTGAACCTCTCCAGAATCTCCCGAGCATACTTGCCCTGAGAAACAAACAGTCCTCCGCTGCGCTGCCAAATCTCCAATCCCGGGAAATAATGAAGGATGCCCAAGTCCTTCATCTCAAACTCTCGTGCAAGATCCTCCTTGCATGAAAGTATCAACTGCTCATCGCCAGTCAAAATCAGATCATCTACATACGGTACGATGATCAACAGCTTCCCCTCCACCACAATCTGGTACAGGTTTGGATCCGCCTCACTCTTGGAGAATCCAAGCCCGGTGAAGTAGCTGTCTATCCGAGTGTACCAAGCACGAGGTGCTTGCTTTAGCCCGTACAGTGCTCTCTTGAGTCGGCACACATGCGACTCACTGCTAAAGATCTCGAAACCTTCAGGCTGCTCTATGTACACCTCCTCCTCAATAACTCCATTGAGGAACGCAGTCTTCACATCCATCTGATGAATGTGCCACCCCATCTGCGCTGAGAGAGCAAGGATCGTCCGTATGGAAGAGTACCTTGCGACAGGTGCAAAAGTCTCCTCATAATCGATCCCCTCGATCTGTGAGAAGCCACGGGTGACAAATCTTGCCTTGTACTTCTCCACACTCCCGTCAGCCGCCTGCTTCACTTTGTAGATCCATCGCGAACCCACCACTGATTTCCCCTCCGGTCTTGGGACAATCTCCCATGCACTGTTCCTGACGATGGAATCATATTCTTTGATCATGGCATCAACCCATGCGGGTTCCTCCACAGCTTCCTCAAAAGAGGATGGCTCCGTCACGACACATTGACCCACAAGAGCCATGTATCCAGTGTACCGATCCGGTGACTGCCTCTGTCTGCGCTGTGCTGTAGGTGGTCCTACAACCTTCTCTGCATCCCGAGCCAGTCGCTCAGCTTCTGTAGTGCGCATGCGCCCTCTGATGGTTGGCGCTGCCTGGGTGGTTTCTTCCACCTCCCGAACCTCCTCTTGTGGCTGATCCACATCCGGAAGCTCCTCCTTAGGAACTAACAGCTCCTCATCTGCATGCAAGTGTAGCTCCCTCTCAAGCGAACACTGCATGGCTTTCTCCTCCCGAAATTTTATATCCCGTCGCACAACAGTCTTGCGACTGTCTGGCACATACACCCGATAGTTGTGAGGTGTATCAGTGTACCCCACAAATATTCCAACTTCAGCAGTTGGATCCAGCTTCCTTCTAGCATCCTTCGTCACATGCATGTAGACAGGAGATCCGAAAATCCGCAAATGGGAAATATCAGGCCTCTTGCCAGAATAAGCCTCCTCTGGTGTACTCATGCCAAGAACCTTGTGAGGACAACGGTTCTGCACATACACTGCTGTATTGCATGCCTCAGCCCACAAGTGAAGGGGTAGGCCCCGATCATGCAACATCGCCCGTGCAGCACCCACGATCGTTCTGTTCTTCCGCTCAGCCACCCCGTTCTGCTGTGGGTTATGGGGTGTGATGAGCTCTCTCCGAATCCCTTCTGCGTTGCAAAAGTCTTTGAATTCAGCCGAGATGAATTCACCACCATTGTCGCTCCTAAGAGCCTTCACATGCTTCCCCGATTCCTTCTCTACCAGCGCCTTGAATTCACAGAACTTAGAAAATGTCTCGCTCTTCCTCTGCATGAAGAAGATCCAGCACTTCCAAGAGAAATCATCAACAAAGATCACATAGTACTTGTGCTTTGCTGTCGAAGCTACAGAGAAAGGACCACACACATCTGTGTGAACTCTCTCAAGGATCGTCGTGGCGCGACTATCCTTCTCGTGAAAGGTGGCTTTCACATACTTCCCCAAGGTACACCCCTTGCACTGATCTGACTGCGCAAGAGTGCCCTTAGGAAGCCTAGTAGAAATCTGCTGTAGGATCTTCAAAGCTCCATGGTGAAGGTGGCCCAATCTCCTGTGCCACAGTTCGCCCTCATCAACCCGGCTCACCACTTCTCCCGCTTTTCATGCCATTGCTGCGTAGCCATCTACTTGCAACTGATAAAGGTTCTTGACTCGAACCCCTATCTTCCGGGTCTCACCAGTAGTCTTACTGCGCAGGAAGGCTTTTCCTTCGCTGAAGACCACATCATACCCTTTGTCTTCCAACATCGCCACAGAGATCAGGTTCTTCATCAATCCTGGAACATGCAAAACTTCCTTCAATATGAAAGGTTTACCAGACTCCCTCTCAAAGGAAATGGTACCGATACCAATCGCACTGTATCTACCATCATCGCCCATCTCGATGTGCACTCCAAGATCTTTTTCCTCCAGATCTGAAAACAGATCTCGATCTGCGGTCATGTGAAATGACGCACCACTGTCCAAGAACCAAACTGATCCCGCCACACTTGAAACCAAGCATGCGATCAGTGAAAAATCCAGTTCGAATTGAGAAGCCAATGCCTCTCCCGCTGCAGATCCAGCAGCCTTCTTATTTTTCTTCTTCTGCGGACAATTTGTGGCATAGTGTCCGTGCTGGTGACAGTGAAAACACTTCACCTTGGACATGTCTTGCTTCTTGCCTTTCGCACCAGACTGAGAAGCCTTCTTTCTCTTCCCCTTCTTTTCTTTGGCAGCCAAAGCGCAATTTTCTTCATCAGATACCTTTGATGAAGATCCGTCCCTGGTAGTCCTCCTTATCTCCTCCTGCATGAGATCTGCCCAAAGGCGCTCCCATCCCGGCAACTTCTTCCGACCATTGACACTATCTTGATATGAATGCCAAGCCTTCGGAAGACCAAGGAGAGCCAGGTCCACCATGTCCTCATCTTCGACAGTCACCCCCACACTTCCCAGCTCATCTCTGCATTGAGTGAACTTCGTGAGGTATTTGGCGATACTGTCGCCTTTCTCCATCTTGATGTTCCTGAGCTTATCTTTGAGCACTAGCTTCCTTTGGTCGCTCTTACTCTGGAATAAATCCGTCAAAGCTTTCCACATTAAATATGGAGAAGCCTTTCCATGCAGGCTGGATACAATATGATCCTTGACGCCCTCCAACAGGATCCTTCGACATTTCGCCATCTTCTTTTGCCAAGCTTCGACTTCAACAGGATCAGTGGGCTTTTGGACATCCGTATCTATGAACTCCTTCAGTCCATTATCTTCTAATACTGCCTCCATGCGATCCTTCCATGCAACATAATTCGAACTGCCTTCAAGAGCATATTCGAGTCGCAAACCGTTGAAAGACATTTTCAACTCCGACACCAAGAAAACAAACTGCTGCAAAATTCGAATTCCAACTCAAAGCTCAACCGCTCTTGATCTGTGAGAAAAAATTATTTCTAGCACATAGATCGACTGCAGGGGCATTTACTGGGTGTATCACCTTTCAAAGGAAAGGATGGATCCAGAGGCTACCTGGCCCGCATGCAGACTCTGTCTACCGAAATAAGTTTGTAATCACTGTGATGATCAATCTCTACTCCGATAGCTCCGATACCATGTAGAAATTTGCTGAATAAAGAAGATTTATCCACCGAGATTATCCTGATCACATATCAATTCGAATTCATATGCAACACATAATCTCTTCCACTCATATCATCACACATGCGGAAATAAAACAAGCGGTATGCGATCAAAAGATCATCAAAACATCACACACATTACACAGTATGTATGGGGAAAGCTTATAGCTGAAAACCCCTCAGCTATTCTGTATATTATAATGGAGAGAACATGTAACAGTACATAGCACAATACTCCTCACAAGTACTCAGTACTATCTCATTAAGTTACACACAAACTAGCTTGGTTTTGAACAAGTCACACGTTCAAAACTCATCCACTAATTGCCTCCCTCTATTGCGCAATCAAGGCTGGTCTAATGAGAGATCCAAGGTTCGAATCTCCTTGGCTTGACAGCGCAATAATCATGGGAAATTCCTCCAAGTGTGGTGCAAATCTCATGCACAACTGATGTCACAATTGATAGCTATCTCAACCCTTTCATCTACCTCTTTCACTGGTCTCCACTGAACTGTCCATGCACTGTAGTGAACTGATGTGTTCTTGAGTTGAATAATGAGTTACTAATTAATGAATTAAATAATATTTAATTAACTCCACTCATTACTAGTTGATTAGCTAGTTAAACTAATCTCAACTAGTTCAACTAAGTTAAACCGAACACAACTCCACCAAACTTCTGCCACTGAAGTCCTAACTGAAGTCAACCATGCATGAGCTCACCAAACCCCTAGGAATAGCGTAATTCCTCTGTCAGATGCATGAGCCACTTCTGTAGCTCGAACTGAAGTGTTCCAAGAGAGTAAACTGAAGTTTAGAGTCCAAATATTATTAAGGGTAAATAATATTTGACTTTTCTATTTTTAGGATAGGCAGTCTAAAAATAGACTTCGACCTAAATGTCTAAAAATAGAGGTCCATATATTTTTACCAACATTACCAATACTCCAAGAATAACATACTGCAACTCCTGGACCATGCTCCATATGTCTAAAAATAGACATAGTCTAAAAATAGACTTTGCGCCAAAAATAGCCTGCGGGCCCACTTAGTGAAGGCGACTTCATTTCACTAAGCTCCATCATCTTGCTGCATTTTCAACAAGAAGGAAGTATAATTCTGTATAATTGAGTACTGCTGAGGAAGAGTATATTTCCGCTAGCATGCATAACTACGAAGTAGTTTGGTTGAGGAAGCTCTTTGGAGAGCTATTTGAGCAGGTCCTAGACACTACAGTGATACATTGCAACAACAAAAGTGGGTTCCATTTGGTAGATAATCCCATATTTCACGAAAAGTCCAAGCACATAGAGATTCGATATCACTTCATTCGTGATATGGTACAGAGAGGAGTCATTCGTCTCCATCACATATTGATAGAGGAGCATATTTCAAATATTATTACAAGGGCTTTAACGAAAGGAAAGTTCTTGGTCTCTAGAGAGCATCTTGGACTGATGGATGTAACCCCTCCTGATAAGGGTCTCCACTAATCGAGGAAACTGAGCCATAATCTTCCCCCCTGTTTGAGCTCCCAGGGTGAGGAAGTGAGATAGAGGGCTCCTCGAGTTGATAGAACTTTGGACAATAGGGCATCTCCACTACATGTTACCTACAGGGTTGGAGTAGTAGCTCATCATATCATGGTATTTGAAGATAATACCCCAACTGGAATCATACCCAAAAGATAGGGCTTGTTTGGATTATCCCTCTCTGTTTGGCCAATTATTGAGGAGGCTTGGAGGCATGTGATCCTTACCTCTTAGTAAGTCAGGTATATTGTCCAAGCTAGATTATGATGCAGGTGTTCTACCACATGAATCTTATGGGTCATTATTGGGAAGATAAACATGCGATAGGATGGGTTGAGTAGTAGCTACCATAAATCACCTATTTCCTGATATGGGTTGAGTTGTAGCTCCCCCATGTCACATTTTCGGGTAGTAGATCGATGGAATTTCCAGGTAGAAGCCTGACGATATTTCCTGGTAGTAGCCTGATGAGATTTCCAGGTATAAGCCCGATGATATTTTTGGGTATTAGCCCGATGAAATTTCTAGGTAGTAGCCTAATAATATTTTTGGGTAGTATCTTGATGACATTTCCAGGTAATAGCATGATGATATTTTTAGGTAGTAGCCCACTGACATATTTCCAGGTAGTAGCCCGCTAACATATGTTCCGGGTTGTAGCCCGTTGGATAGAGGGTGGTAGAATTTTATCCCCATGATTTTTCTTATTTATATTCAAAAATGTTTTAGTAGATAGAGTTGAGCATATTCGTACACATTATGACAGGATGACACATTGATCGATGGACACATTTTACAGTTGGAATTCTCCCTAGTTGATAGGGAGTGTTAAGATTATGCAATTACATTAAAAATCCACTTTGGAATACTCGCTTAGTGGATATGATGATGGCATTAAGTTACTCTTTCCGAGAGAACCAAGATCGACCTAAATATCACCTCATTCGGATAAGTATAAGTTGGTTTTTGATTTTGCACTCACTCATGGATATTGGATCAGGTTGGCTTCACACATATGGTTAGGTCATCCTCAAAATAAAATGGAAATCATTGGCACCCCTTTGAAGCATATAAATAAAAGTGACCTAGAAGCTCATTTGGACATCACAACATCAAGCATATTCTTCTCTTCTATCTGATTGGGTTTGACACATTGACAAAGAAAAGATCGTACAAAGGTACAAAATCACAGGTCTGAAGCTCACACAAAAGCTAGGGTTTTTGTTTTGGTCGTAGGAACAAAACTGGTGGATTTCGGCTCTAGACGTAGGACTGATATGAGCATGGTAGTGGATAGGAACATAAAGACTCAAGCATGTTGACCTGTGGTTGCGAATAAGGGAGTGAATACTGTTGATTATCATCCGAATATTTCTAAAGTTGTCTGAAGGTTGTCTCTGATATATTTGACCACTGTGCACAGGTTTCTAAATTTGTTGGGTTGTATTATTGTACATATTGTATTGGGCTCATTTTAATCTCTGTTGAAAATTTTATTACAATATAATAGAAGAAGAATGTCAAAGGGTTTTTTCATTGGTCTTTGACCAAATCTGGTGTCTCTTGTTGATGTGTTGATTGTCTCCTTTGTCATTGCATTTATTTTTATATCTTTAATTACCGTTGATGATTGGAAAGATTAATTATAATTGGAAATTTTTCTGATTGAAGTTTGGAATTGGGATAAAGTAATTGATACAACATAGAACAATATGAAAATTAACATTACACAAACCATGAAAATTTAATTGGGTTTGTTAGATAGTCATACATAATCATGTAAGAAAATCTACAAATAAGGAAATATATAAACAACTACAAGGATCTATAACTCCCTCACACCATGAGATTAATCATACAAACCATCTCATTGAAAATAAACATGAATACATATTCCTTCATTAACAACGTTGATACACTCATTATCATATAACAACAATATTTATCATCCAAAGTGAAATACATATACATAGAGATAAAAGTAAGAAACTTATTTTATTAATTGAATGTCTAGAAACTGAGAGGAGTAATTCAAATCTCCACCAAACCATAGGATACCTACACTGCAATATTTATTACAACCGAGTACCCCCAAGCCAAATTCAGAGCTTGAGGAGTGAAGTGCTCAAGGGTATTCACACCAATACCATTCAACCAATTAGTCAAGAAGAGGAGCCCACTATCTGGGTGGCTTATTAATTATCTCCAGTAGCAAGCACCAAAATGACCTCTACCCAAGAAGAAATCAATCATAGGGACTCCCCCAAGGCTCATTGAGATTAATTCCAGTTCTAGGAGGATGAATACAATACAAATTTTCTTTAATAACTGCCTATTTAAACTAGCACCACAAGAGTTAAGAGTCCACTATCCATGTGGTTTATTAGCTTACTAAACGAGCACATAAGTGGTTTATTGTCCCAAAGGTGATATCTTAGTGGTTTATCGATTCTTTTCAGGTGCCTCCTAGGTGTCTCAAACTTTCAAGTGGTTTACAGGCTTACGAAATAAGAACATAAGTGTTTTATCAACCCTATGGTGAGAACTTAGTGGTTTATTGGTTCCAATGCTAGCACTAAATGGTTCAACTCCACTGAACTCTCACTGGAAAATTGATTCTCAGACACACACACTGGCCTTAACATAACATAGGGAATACTATCCCAAAACAAAACATAGGCTAGAACAAGTTATTTATTTATGGAAGATTCACATCAACTACTAATTCCACTCTCTGAATTCTCTTTCTCTTCAAAATTTGTTGTTCTTTTATTCTACAACCTATCTCTTGATTTCCTCCCATATTGTCTCTATACAATTTCTTTTTTTTCCGCACTCTCTTGAATTATTTTTTCTCATATCCTCTCCTTGCATGTTGACCACCACAAGAATTTCCACAAGAGAATCGATGGGTCATCCTATGCTCAAGATCCCATACACTAGCTTTTAATGCACGCGCAACTCATCCATACTATTGATTTTTTCAAGTGTAATAGATACAAACACTAATTTATGAAATATTGATAATTACTTCTACTGATGTAGGTATTCTTTTAGCATTTCCAATTTATCATTAAGCAATTACACTTCATAAATTCAACCATAAATACATAAAGACAGTAGAGATCACAATGCATATAGACAAAAAAATATTTATCACTTCGGGGAAAAACCTAACAATGTTTTCCCTAGAGAAATTCTTGAGTTTAACAAGAGATACACGTAATAATACTAGTTAACAATGATGGTCAAACTCACCAACAATTCTATGGTCAAACCTAGTCAAATAAAACCTCTTGTCAAGTTAATCTTCTTCCCAACAAAATCGATCGTCTTTGATCTTCCTAGGCTGAATTTTGGCCTCCTAGAATCTGCCCAAAAAATTAGCCCTGTTGCCTAAAATAATCTGCCCAAAATTTTGGCCCTACTGCCTAGAATATGCCTAGAAAGTCACACATGCGAAGTAGAGAAAGAGATATATGTTTGAGATTAATTCTTCCTTCTTGTACTTCTTCTTACTTCTTCTTCTATGATTGTATTCCCAAAACATGTCTTCTCTTATGAGAGATCGAATGGTGCCTTGTGGAGGAGGTCGAGTTCCCTACATATAGTGTTCTGCTTACCCGAATGAGCGTCCCTTCACTGGGGCCAGCTTGGCTTGAAGGAGCACTGAATTGAAAAGTTTGGAGCCAAAAATTCAGAATTCAAAATTCAGAATTTTCTCTTTTGATACTGACATGAAGAACATGTCTTATATTAATATTTACAAGGGATAAACAATAAAATAACATGAATAAGATGCCTTACATTTTCAATACATATTTCAAGGACTAAAATATTAATTGTGAAGACCGATCATAGCTACAAAATTCAACACATACTTCCATCAAGGAGATAGGTGGGAATTAAATGTAGAACCTAAGTTTGGAAAAATCCCCAAGCCACTTCTCCTCCATAGACTCTAAATGAATGTCCTCCTCTCAATCCCGTTTTCATATATAATTTACATCAATTTATGTGAACAATTCATATAATTATATTTACATGAGGGGTGACAATAAGGAATGTTACACATTGAGCCATGAGTAACGTTAGTGGAAGAATGGGAAATGCTTGCAAAACCAAAATAAGTTAACAAAATTTAATGAAGTTAGTGGAACAATGAACATGTCATATTGGAATAATGAGCACCATTTACATATCCATGAACAATATTGGTTGAATCGTGTATACAAAACCATGAGTAATTAAGGAACCTTGAACAATTTTTTTAGCTATAAACATTTGATGGTGGAATAATGAGCTTTATTTACTAAACCATGAACGATGCTAGTGTAACTATGTATACAAAGCCAAGGGTAATTAATAGACCTTAAAAAAAGTTTGTGGACTCATTAATATTTGTACGTGGAATAATAAGATCTATTTATGTAACCATGACCATTATTAGTGGAACCATGAATAATGTTTACAAAATCACAAATAGTTAAGGAACCTTAAAGAATATTGGTGGAACCATCGACAATATGTATGGAACCGTGAACAATTCTAATTTAACCATGTACAAGAACCATGTGTAGTAAAGGATATTTGAACCTATAATAGGAGAGGTTGGAGCCTTATTAGGAGAAATAGAGCCATCCATTAGCAAATATGTGCTGACTACTTTTCCTGATAATTAAGGGTTATTCATGTTTTCATCATCATTCAAAAGTTGTTCAAGTTGATCCCTTACCTAAAATAATAGTGATCATCCCTATATCTATGGAGCTTTGAAGAATGTTAATGTAACAGTGCAAATTTAAATATGGATCAATGGGTGCTATTTATAGAACCATCAACCATGTATACAAATCGATGAGTGGTTAAGGAACTTTGAACAATGTTCATGGAACCATGAGCACTATTTTTAAAGACATGAATAATGTTATAGGGATCATGAGAAAAGTGCCACGTAAGTTAATTATTATTAAGAAATTATTACGATTGTTGGACATGCATGTTTGAATTCAGCTAAAAATTTCTATAAATCGTGTTCATGGTTCCACTAGCATTGCTCATTTTTCAATATAAAGTGTTCTTGGTTCTACCACCAAATGTTCATGGTTCCACCACCAAATGTTCATGGTTCCATGAAAATTTTTAAGTATCTTAAGTCACTTATGTTTTTGTATGCGTCGGTCATGGTTCCACTGATAATATTCATGGCTTCATAAATAGTTCTAATTTCTAACTCATCAAATGACCATATTTCCATAAAGTTCATAGCTCCATGAAATTTTTTCAAGGTTTCCATAATTGCACGTGATTCCATAAGCATTGGTGATCATGATTCCACCAACACTGTTCATGGTTTAATAAATGATTTGATGCTTTCACCTCCAAATTTTCAATGTTCTACAACCTTTCTTTAAGGTTCCTTAACTTCTCATGGTTCTAGATGTATTACTCATGGTTCCACAAGTATTATTCAAGGTTTTGTAATGTAGAAATTATATGCACTAAGCATGCATATGTCCTTGATTCTCCTGATCTCACACTATTTAACTTTATGCAAGATACTGAATCTATTCCACTTGTTAATCTTTTGCGGAAAAATGAATTACACACAAATGTGAAGCATAAACAAAAATATTCAATCGCACATAACACAGTTTTTAATCGGGAAAGCTTGAATATGAAAACCCCAACTATATATTATGTAACATGGAGATCATATGACAATCTCATACAAACATACAAAGCTTATCACAAGCTCTCAGTATAGTACAATCGTCATACACTATACAGGCCTAATATTGCAAATCCATGCACCGATCTTTGCCTCTTGCTAGCCTGCCTCCACTGCACAATCCAAGTTGATTACAAAGAAAAATTCAATGTAATCCCACTCTCATTGAATGTGTGATTATCATTGGCAACTCCAATGTATATGTAGATGTAATTCATGCATCACTATTTGCATATGAATAGTCTATCTTGACCTTTCACCTATCTCTCCTTTGGTCTCCCATGCCATGCCATGATTAGCGATGTATTCTTTAGTTGATTAATGAGTTAATAATTAGTGAATTAATTAATAATTAATTCACACCACTCTCACTAGTGTATAAATCAGTTAGACTAGATACAACTAGCTCAACTGAGTCTAACCGAGTTAAACTAAATACAACTCCATAACTACTTCTTCCAACTGTGTCATAACTCTGCCACTTGAGTTCTAACTGAGTCTTCCATGAAATAGCTCCAGTAAACCCTTAGGAATAGCATAATTCCTTCTATCAGTTGTTGTGCCACATCTGTGCATTGAATTGAAGTGCTCCAAGAGAATAATTTGTTGTTTAGAGTCTGATTATTATTAAGAGCTAATAATAATCGACATGCATATATTTTTAGATCAGCGATCTATAAATAGACTTCACCCAATCTTCTAAAAATAGAATTTCATCTGTTTTTCACATTTTACCAACCATCTACAAATAGCATCCTACAACTTATAGAATATGCTCACCATGTCTAAAAATAGACATACACCTAAAAATAGCTTGTGTGGGCCCCACCTAGTTTAGGTGATTATTTTCCAAATAGGATCAAGGATGATGTTTCAGGATGCCTCCTTCATTATTTCTTGTTGCAAACTTCAACACTCCCTCTCAACAAGAAAGGATTGTCTTTGCATGCGACATGCAACTCCATGCATTCGCCTTGCAACTCTTGCTACAACACTCTCGAAACTGAAAGGCTCCAAACAGCTCAATCAGTCTAATGCATATATCATCAAAGTCTTCGATTTCTGCTGGTACCAACTGCACATGTCTTCAGGAACCATTACGCTGTTGAACTCTGCACCCATGCACTCTGCACTTGCTGTCAACTCTGAACCACGCTCCAGTATCCGACACTATCACTTTGATCTGCCTGCATCAATCCAACTGATCATGCTACTACTGCTCTATGGGCACCTCGTAGCTAGGTTTAATTCATGAGATCCACACCATGTCAAAGAATCCTGCCCAGAAATCTCCTCTTGGGATTACTCATGCATGTCGCCCCACCTCTCTCTTGGTGGTATAGCTGCATGCACTCCCTCTGCCCATCTGGCACAAAATTTCTCTGCATGAGTGGTTGCTCCCACTCCATGCTCCTCATCTTGTGGCTACTCCACATCCCGAGGTTCACTCTTACCTGCATGCAAATCTTGCTCCCTCTCAAGATTCAATTTCATGGCTTTCTCACACTTCCCAACAATAGGAAGCTCCGTATAAATCCCATCTACTTCAAGTCTGTAAAGATTCTTATCTCGAATCCCAACCTTCTTGACTTGTCCTGTTGCTTTGTACCGAAGGAAAACTTTTCCTTCACTAAAGACAACATCATAGCCTTTATCCTCTAACATTACGACTGAGATTAAATTCTTCTTTAAACCTGGAACATGCACAACATCTTGTAAAAGAATGAGTTTACCTAAATCCCTATAAAAGGTAATGGTACCAATGTCGGTCGCATTGTATCATCCATTGTCGCCCAACTCAACATGCAACTGGAGATCTTTCTCCACCAAGTCACTGAAAAGGTTCACATCTCCCGTCATGTGAAAGGAAGCACCACTATCAAAGTACCACCCCAATCCCAATGCATTAGACACCATGCATGCGATCAATGAGAAGTCAAGCTCAAATTGAGAGGCAAGAGCCTCGCTAGCTGCAGCTCTAGCAACCATATTTTTCTTATTCTTATGTGGACAATTAGTGGCGAAATGCCCATGTTCGTGACAGTGAAAACACTTCACCGGCCTCAGATATAGAATGGAATTTCTTCCCCTTCTTCTTCTTTGCCTTGGAAACCAAAGTGAAATCCTCTTCATCATCATGCTTTGATGAAGAGCCATCCCTGGTACTTCACCTTATCTCCTCCTGCACAAGATCCGACCAAAGTCGCTCCCAACCCGGTAGTTTCTCCCGTCCATTGACAGAGTCTTCGTAGCTATGCCAAGTCTTCGGAAGCCCAAGGAGAGCCAAGATCACCAAGTCATCATCATAAACATTGACTCCTACACTCCCAAGCTCATCCCTACATTGTACAAACTTTGTCAAGTATACCGAAATAGTGTCATTCTTCTCCATTTTTATTTTTCTGAGCTTGTCTTTAAGCCCCAACTTCCTCTGGTCGCTTCTGCTTTGGAAAAAATCTGTCAAAGCCTTCCAAATACCATATGGAGTGGCTTTCCCATGAATTCTTGAGATAATATGGTCTCTCACACCTTCCAACAAAATCCTCCTCGTCCTTGCTACTTTCTTTTTCCATGCATCAAGTACTGCAGCATCCGCCGAAGTGGGCTTAGGAACATCTCTCTCGATGAATTCCTTCAAGCCATTATCTTCAAGCACCGCCTCCATCCTGTCCTTCCAGGCTATGTAGTTAGAGTTTCCCTCGATTGCATACTCCAACCGCAACCAATTGAAAGACATTTCAATGTATACTCAACTGTCGCACCAAGAAACTTCTGCAGCAAATTCGAATTGTCCACCAACACAAACTCACTTCACAATTTCAATCTTGAATCAACAATGCTCTGATACCATGTAGAAATTATATGCACTAAGCATGCATATGTCCTTGATTCTCCTAATATCACACTATTTAACTTTATGCAAGATACTAAATCTATTCCACTTGTTAATATTTTGCGGAAAAATTAATTACACACACATGTGAAGCATAAACAAAAATATTCAATCGCACATAACATAGTTTTTAACCGGGAAAGCCTGAAGCTGAAAACCCCAAATATATATTATGTAACATGGAGATCATATGACAATCTCATACAAACATACAAAGCTTATCACAAGCTTTCAGTACAGTACAATCGTCATACACTATACAGACCTAATCTTGCAAATCCATGCACCGATCTTTGCCTCCTGCTAGCATGCCTCCACTGCGCAATCCAATTTGATTACAAAGACCAATTCAATGTAATCCCACTCTCATCGACTATGTGATTATCATTGGAAACTCCAATGTATATGTAGATGCAATTCATGCATCACTATAGTCACAACAGATAGTCTATCTTGCCTTTTCACCTATCTCTCCACTGGTCTCCACTGAAACTGCCATGCACTGTAGTTAACTGATGTGTTCTTCAGTTGATTAATGAGTTATTATTTGTGAATTAATTAACTAATTAATTCACTTCACTCTCACTACTGTATCATTCAGTTAGACTAGATACAACTAGCTCAACTGAGTCTAACTGAGTTAAACTAAATACAATTCCATAACTACTTCTTCCAACTGTGTCATAACTCTGCCACTTGAGTTCTAACTGATTCTTCCATGCAATAGCTCTAGTAAACCCTTAGGAATAGCGTAATTCCTTCTGTCAGCTGCTCTACCACATCTGTGCACTGAAATGAAGTTATCCAAGAGAATAAGTTGTTGTTTAGAGTTTGATTATTATTAATAGCTAATAATAATCAACATGCACCTATTTTTAGATCAGCGATCTATAAATAGACTTTGCCCAATCTTCTAAAAATAGAATTTCATCTATTTTTCACATTTGACCAACCATCTACAAATAGAGTCCTGCAGCTTATAGAATATGCTCACCATGTCTAAAAATAGACATACACCTAAAAATAGCCTGTGTGGGCCCCACCTAGTTTAGGTGATTATTTTCCAACTAGGATCAAGGATGATGTTTCAGGATACCTCCTTCACTATTTCTTGTTGCAAAATTCAACATGTAAATAGTGTTGATGGTTAAACCACCCAAAAGTTCCTAGTTCCATGGAATTTTCTCACAGTTCTATAGCTACTCATGGTTCCATGATAATTTCTCATGAATTCACCATCATTTTACATGACTTTGTAAAGAGTGTTAATTCTTCCCCAACCAAATATTCATTATTTCACAACCTTTGTTCCAATTTCCTTAACTACTCGTGGTTTTGTAATAATTTCTCATGGTTATACTTCTATTATTCATGGTTTCATAAATATTTCTCATAGTACCACCACCAAATATTTATTGTTCCACAAACTTTGTTTAAGGTTCAAGTGCTAAAAATCTATTTTTCCACCAAAAAATGTAGTCCATGGATAAAAAATGCACTCCTTACATTTAATAAAGTTAGTCAAGCTGCTAATTTTGATACAAGATGTGTTCATGGAACGATAAATCATGTGGAAATCCTTGTTTATAAAAATTTAAGTAGTCATTTGTTTTGAACCGTTAGTCCTTAATAGTGCTTGAAAATTTTAGAAATTAAATTTTTAGTTTTAGGGGCTAACACATCCCATAACTAATGTTGAGCAACGTTGAGGGTTAGCTCAATTGGTTGAGTCCTCGTCATTAAAGAACCTTTTATATTTATAGGTCACAGATTCAATTTTCTCAACACTCTCAGGGTTAGGATCCATGGTTGAGTCAAGAGGAAGTGATCCCTTCGAGTGGATCTACCTGGTACAAAAATTCTATTGACGAAGTGGTCATTGATCTCTGGGATTTGTGAACCACATACAAATAAAAATTAAAAAAAAAATGTCATTGGCAATTCCTATCACCCACACTCTAATAAACATATTTTGCTTATTGTAAGTGTTCCTTTAGTTGTGCGGGAGGGATATCTTGCCAATAAAATTCCTAAAAGAGCATCATGTCACCCCTTCCAAGATCCTAGAAGATGTGGTTTAAAAAAATATTAAAGTTTTTCCTCATACAATCAATCACAAGCAAGCCAAAAGGCCACAATTCAACTTCTCATAGTACCCAAAAATTCAAATGGAATCACATACACAAATTGAAATAAAATAACAATAAATACACAATGGAGTAAAGTAAGCACATCACTACTTTATAATTAACCTTGAAAACATTTGCATGTGTGCTTCACCAAGCTCTATCTTTTGATCCAAATTCCCGGGTTAATAATATTTACTAGAAAATTGAAAGGGATTCTCATTGGTCTAAGTTTTGGTATATATGTCAGAATCTTACAAGTGATCTTACCGAGACCAATAATTTTCTCTTCAAATTTGGATTTTGGCATTTGTTTTAGCCATTTCTAGCCTTCCTTATTTATCTGGTTCTTTTGTTCTACTGTCTATCTCCATTATTATCCTTGATGTTCTATTTTTTTCAAGTAACTATTTCTATGATATAATTCCACCTTCAATAAATTTATTGCAATTCACCCCTCTATTAATGCTTCAACTACTTGCCCCACTATATTTTGTGGACTCAAATGAAGGTTTTCCATGTGGAAAATAGCCAACCATAAAATTTTATGAGATTGGATCAAGCAATCTAACCCTTCCTCCAACTCCCCAACAAAAATTAACAAAGACACGAGATCCCCAAAAATTTTCCTATCACCATATAAATGGGAATACATCCTTAGGAGATATGGGAATTGTCAATTGATGAAGGTGATGTATGGATCACACATTTTCATCTTTCTCAAACTCCCAATTGACACTTGAAATTTTAAAACCAGGTAAATGATTCCAACCATCAATCAAGGTAAAGAGATCCAATGGTTAAATAAGACATGCTTTATCTAAGCCCTTATCACTTGCATGAATTAATCCTTGGAGATTAAACATAATCCTTTTCAATCAAATGACTTCCTCATATATGATTTTAAAAAACAACTCATGTTATTTACTAAAGTTTCATCCTTCGATTTTATAATATCGTAGGGGTTGTAATATCATTTACATGTTGCCTCTCCTTTTAGCCTTAAGAAACATGTTCAACTTCATCTTGTGCATTCTACAATTTCTCAATGTCTTATATCCTTTTCAATTTTTTACCTTTCTAAAACTCTATTACAAATAAATTTTGGATATTCGCATTAGCTTTACATTCAACAAAAGCATCATAATTATTTGACATCCCTTGGTTCTTCTAGGGGAAACTATAAGGGAGTGGTGTTTCCTCTTAACATCAAGATTTATTGGTTGTAAGGGGAGTATAATTGATTCCTTAGATCTGTACTCCTCTTTCAAATGTATTTTGTGGATGTATGTGTACAAAATATAAGTAGATCAACTACCTCATGGTGTCTTAGGATAAATTATATGACTACGAAAAATCCTCACTTCTTGTTCCCTATCTTATATTGGTTGTAAGAGTTGACCTATGCTAACATATAAATCCATCACAACAACATAATCATTTTTCAAATGGGGGTAACCAATAAGAGAAAGGTATCTCCTAGTAGCATAACTGATGATTAGCTATGAAGTATGTTTGAATATTCATCCTGTCCCTCCTAGTTGGAAGTACTTGTGAAAAAATAGAGCCTACTGGTGTTATGTGGGTTTCATAACTATGTGTGAAACAATAATTAGATAATCCCATTAATATTGTGTTGGTATCATGCCTATTATAAGAACAACAAAGAGTTTACCTAACTACATTGCATGAGTGTTATGCTTGCGAGTAAAAAATCAATCAAAGTATTCCTAATAGAAATAACAATGATATACCTACCAATTTTGTGTGAGTTCTTATGAATGAAACAACACTAATATATGCTTACTAAGGTGTGGGTGTCATGCATGTAAGTGAAATAATAGTGCAATATGCTTACCAAATTTATGTGGGAAACATGTTTGTGAAACAACAATGGAATATATCCTATTTGTAGTGTGGTTGCATGTGTATAAAAAATTATTTAAATATGCCTATAGGTGGCACATGGTTGTGGTGACCATCTGAAACAAAAATCAAATATTCCTATCAATGTTGTTTGAGAGTCTTTCTTGTGTGAAAATAAACATTCAAATATGACTACTATCATGCATGTTTATGAAACAATAGTCAAATGTGGATGTTAATGTTGTGTGGGCCCTAATCTATGGAACAACCATGCATGCCTTTAAGTGTAGCCCCAAGTCATCCAAATGAGTCGAGTAGAAATTTTATTTATAGTTTTTTGTAGCTCCATAAATGAGGCCAAATTTAAGTACTTGAGGCTGCTTGGGGATGACTTGATGTATTTGAGGCCGACTTGATGGTAAAGGGGTTAACCTGACTAAAATAAATTTATTTTCTTAGATACAATGAGCCCAAGAAGGGTATTATAAATGATATTGACTTTTTATACATGACCAAAACCCTAGAGCACTTAATGGGTGATTTTGAGCTATTGAATATTTCCCCAACTATAAAAGCCAAGCTTTAATAAGCTAATTTATTTTACAATAAAAAATCCTTTTTATTTATTTTTACAAATACAATTAGGAGGACCAACACTAGTTACATTCTTCAACACTCCATCTTAACTAGGGAGGTATTCCTAATTACATATATACATAGGTACATGGAAGATTTCAAAATGATATGATCTATGGAGTTTCACAACACATGTAGTGCTATAAATTAGATACTTGACCAAGGTATCTAATCTGGTTGGGACTAAGGTGTGTTCCAAGTTTCAACTATTCTAGGTACCATTAGGCTTTCACTCTAACACCAACCTAGGGAACTAGGTGTGCATCCATGGTCAGAGCTCCAAGACCAACACCACCCTCCCTACTCCAGGAAATAGATATCATCATAGACTGACCATGTGTCCTCCCAAGTGTCTTGTCACCCCAAGAACCTTCATCTCTCCGTATCAACTTAACCAAATATATCAACCAATCCAATCATGCTTCAAACATTCAACCTTATTTGTACAAACACCACCCCAATTAGTAATAAACTTTCACCATCTCTCTCTCTCTCTCTCTCTCTCTCTCTCTCTCTCTCTCTATATATATATATATATATATATATATATATATATATATATATATATATATAACACAAACCTTCGGGGTCCTTAATCATTTTGATACTGCTTATATCATCATCATAATAAATACATCTTGTCGGAATATTTCTTCTTTAACTTATTTAGCAACACCAAAACCAGCCATGAAATTTCTCAATACAACTAAGTATTTGTTTATGACTTCATCGATAAACCTCTGTAGTGCTTTAGTTATTCTATGATTTCATTTTTTCTGTAGTATTTTTACTTTAGTTGGCACAATATGACCTCCCTCTTAACTGAGGAGATTTACACAAATTTATTTCTTCCAACCACACATGCTATTTTATTTGTATCATCATATTTCAAATCTTCATTCCTTTAGGAGCATCATTCTTTCTTATGATAACAATATCATCTATTCACCTTTTTTGTTATCATCATTCTTACATCTCCCTTTATTCATCATGCTCATCATTATCATCAAGTCATCTTCAGTTATGAACATATTCAACATGTACCTACAAATATTCAACATCAAGTAAATGAAAGTATAAATATATAGAAGTATGAAGTCAACTATATCAAATCATGTTATTACAATGGAAGCATCAAAACAATCAATATTTATACATCAAATACCTAAACCTAGTTAGGTTCATAGTTAAAAAGGGTTACATCCTTTTTTTATATTATGGACTTTAACAACTTGCTAGGATTTTGTCAAAAACCTTAGATTCCATCATCGAGCCTTAGACATCAACAACTAAATCAAGTAATAAATCCAATCATAGAATTTTACATTAGGGGTTTAGATATTATTCTCTTATAATTTCCTGTCAAAATTTACCAGGGTTTTGTCACAAACACTATATTCCATAAATTAAATCGTAGATATCAATAAAAAAGTTAGCATCCTAACATTTCATATCTATGGTTTCATTATTAATTTCTTATATCAATGTTTTACTAGGTTTTTTTATCATAAACCCTAGATAAACACATCAATTTTCATCAATTTTACCAGACCAAGATTTTGATTATGCGGAAGCTCATACACCTAAGGTTTCATTCCTAGTATTGACTATCCCAAGGATTTTTTCATAAACCCTAATTCATGAAACTCTAAAAATTTAGTGTTTCATCATATAATCTAGATATCATCGAAAAACCCTAAAAAGGCTAGGGTTTCTTCATAATTTTACCAAGATCATAAACATCAAGAGAGTAGGATATAATTATGTGTTATGTTAGCCTCCACAATGTCCCAAGGATGAGAAAGGATATCGATGAAGGTAACCTCAAACCAAGCTTTTAGTTTGGTAGCTAGCCCTACCAAACAAGAGAGGGCTCTCTCTATGAAAATCACAACCAAGGGTTTGACTAGATGAAGAGTGGATTTTATGCTAGTTGGCTTGGCTCTAGGGTTTTGAAAATTTGATGGTTTTTTTGTTGGATCAGGGATGAAAAATGAGTAACTAGGTCAAAGTATCAAAGGGGTTACAGTTGCAAAGATATGGAGGAGCAAGATAACAATGATTTTGTGATGGGGTTATGATTTTGTTAGTGTGTAGGGTTTGAAAATGGAAGACCATATTAATGAGAATGTGTCATGAATTCATTAAAACATAAGGAATATTACATGAAATGACATTACCAAACAAAAAAAAGCTTTCATGAAATAATTATGCTTATAAAACTTTTAGGAAAATCACTGAAGAAAGAAAATATGGAAAGAAGGCATGAGTATCAACTATATAAAACTATAATAGTAGTTGCAAGATAGCAATGCTTTTGTGATGGGCTTAGGATTCTGTCAGTGTAGTGTAGGGTTTAAAAATGAAAGAGGATGTTAATGAGCATGTGTCATGAATTCATTAAAATATAAGGACGATTACATGAAATGACATTCCTAAACAAAACAAAGATTTCATGAAAGAATTCTACTTATAAAATTTTTAGGAAAATCATTGAAGAAAAAAGATATGGAAAGAAGGCATGTGCATCATCTATATAAAACTATAACAGAAAAAATACAGCATCACAAACTCACAACACAGTTATTCCTATATAATAGTTGTAACCGGTCCTTTGATTTCCTAAATAAAACGCTGAAGTACAAACTACAATAGTTTCCCCCCTCTAATGTCCAACCATCAAAATGACTAATAAATCCATACATATAGAAAAAAAACCATTTCCCCTCTCCCAAGGGTCGAATCCTATAGTGGAGGAATAGTTCACATGATTCCCTCACCTAAACCTAAAGTTTAGGGAGGTTAACAAAACTCTCATGAAGATAGAAAAACTAATACATTTGACCATAAAGAGTATTTAAAATCATGAATCCACCTATTTTTCACTCTATCCAACCTATTTACCATATATTACATCATTACATCACCATAAAAGAGTAATTACAGCAGTAGACGTCGAACTGGATTGAGTCAACTAAGAAAACATGCTTCTAAGCAAAAGCGCAGTGAAATATCAGAAAAGCACAACGTGCTGGGTGTAAATGGATTTTGGAGGCCTTCTCAAGGCCCAAATCAAGATCCGAAAGATGATGGAGAAATATTTTCTTGTCTACTACATCATAGAACCATCAAGCACTGCAAAAGACTACTTCTATTCCTCCAAAATCAATTCTCCCACAACTACTCCAAAAGTGCAGCGAGCTTCAGAAAAACACAATAGAAAGGTGATTTTTAGTTGGTTTTTTGACCTTTTCACCCACCATAATCTAATGACATGGCTCTCCCAAGGGCTGAAGTTGATGTACAAGTCACGAGAAATACAAAAATGTAAAAAAATTTCCATTTAGATGCACCTAACAAAAGCGTAGCGTGAGGGTCGTTGCGTTTTTGGATCCATGACTGTGTAAAAATTGTCAAAATGCCAAAAAACTTTAAAATTTGTCAAAATTTCTCAAAATTGTGTGAAATTTTCTCCATGCAGACCTATTATGGTAAGTTATGCTACGAGTGAAGCATCATCAAGTAAATATAACTTACCCTTCTCTTTTTCCTTCATTAGTGTTTCATTCAATTGCTTGATCATTACCTTGGAGACCTGATTTCTTGTGTAGTAATGCATGGCCATGTGCCTCTGTATTTTTTTTTTATTTTTTTTCCTCTTCAGGAGTTTCTCCAAGTGACCATTGACTCTATCAAGGAAATATTCTCTATCCTTGTCAAATTCTTCCAATATGCGCTCATTGACTGTCATTTGGGTCCTTGGTGTAGTTGCTTCTCTTTGTTATTGAAGTGCCCTTTTGAGGCCTCTAGTCCTTGGCCTCTTCCTTCTTACCTTCTCTTCCTCATAATCTGACTCATCTATCTCAACTACTGCTTTTCCCTTTACATCTTCTTTGTTCAATTCAACTCTAGGCCTATTCAAGAGTAGTTGATTTACCTTTAATTGCATATTTTCTTGTTCCATGAATGAAATCAAGACGATGGCCTTTGAAAATATGTCCTTAAGTTATTTTATCTCAACATATTTCTCCATGATGACCTTCTCTATTTTTTTGTTCTCTTCATTCACCTCCAATTCTACCATGTCATTGTCAAGATGGAATGACTCCTCATCTTGCAAAGGTGCCTCATGCTGTGATGATGATCCTTGTTCAGCTGATGTGGGGTTTACCCCTTCAACAATGTTTGGAGAAAACACAAGCCTCCTTCCTCTATGATATTTTTGAGTCACCTAAGCTCTAGGTGTCCTCTTGAATGAAATTTTTCTAGATGATCCAATCTCCCTTGTCTTGGATGGTGTTGATGGTGTACTTTCGCTAGTAGGCTAACTAGCAGGGGGAAAAAAGACAGTGGATTGCATGAAGTTTTCCCAAGAGATTCCCATCTGTGTGAGCTGGTGTAAGAAAATTATTTTTATGAGGGCATGTTGGAAAAGACTAGCTTGATGATCACTCTATTTATGCTGCACTTTCTCTTCCATTTTAGCCAAGCTTTTATAGAGGTCGTAGGGTAGGTTGGGAGTTTTTACCCTTGTGAAATGCATTAGAAATCTGACATGATATTTATACAACCTTGAGAATATACCCTCACATGTAAAATACCTCATTATGGCCTTCATAAATGGATAAAACGTATATAACAACTGTCCAAAAGGAAAAATCTTCTTGATGACATCTTTGTAGTGACTTTTAATGAAATCTTTGTAATTTTTCACATCCATATATGAGCTCTTGAACCACTTTTCCCCACTGTTTGGTATCCATGTAGCTGTAGCTATGGCCTTATTTTATATTGTGAAACTCACTCTTGCAATGATGACCTTATCTCTCCTAAGGTTTGTGGCAAACAGGCTTGTTAACTTGGTATGATATCCCACTTTCTGGATTTTCTCACAAAACACTAACAACCTACATTATGAAAACACTATTTTTCCAATGAAGATGACATCAAATCTTGAGTGTTAAGTGGCTCAAACCTTTATATTTTACCTCATTTTTTATATGGCTTCTTTTCTCCCTCCATTTTTACAATTTTCAAAGCAAAACCCTAGCGGAAAACAAGGTAAGTAGGTGAGGGGAGGGGATGAAGGGATTAGGGAGGAGATATGAGGGTAGGAAAATTATGGGAGGTAGATAGTTGTATCAGGGAGCTTAGGGAAGTGGAAAATGATAAAAAGAGTTTAGGTATTAGTGTAGGGAATTTAAACACGCCCTAACACTAAAAATGCCAAAAACACAACGTAGGAGCTAGGGTTAGGTCCAAGGGTTAGGGAAATGAGGGAGAAAGGATAGGGAAATATTTGGGGAGGTGTGTAAGGTGTAGGGAAGGGTATTATGTGTATGGGAACTAGTTTTTTCTGTTGTAAGTCAACCACAAGTTCCAAACCATGAAAACACAACGTGGAGTCTAGGAGAGACTTCACCACTTAAATGCTGAAGAAACTGAGAAAAAGAAGAGTTTGTAGGATATTAGTTACTTGAAAATAAGATTCTGGAAACCTTGGTTGCTGAAGGAAACTCTTAAAAATGATCCTTTTCCCTCAAACAGTGAAAGCGCATCGTGGCCAATGATAATGAAGCATGCTCTTGAAAAACACAGCATGAGAGAGGAAAAATGATTTTGAGAGTGAAATTTCGATGATGAGTGTGCTTGGATGTCTCTCATTGACATTTTGGAGCTCAATAAGAATGAAAAGAGTGATTGGAGTGTTTTAATGGTATTTTTTAGTTTGTGGAAATCAAATTCTCTTCATAGTGGTATGGTAGCCCACCATGTATTTTTCATCTTTGACTTGAAATGTTGCAGATTTGGAACATTAGAAACATATTACATCATATTTTAAATAACATTACACTTGAAAAATACTTTATTGAGGATTTTCCATATTACTACTCCATTGTCGGATTTATTGATGAAATGACAAATTTATTTATGGATTTGACCCTAAGAACTAATGGTGACACTTTCATGAAATGAGTTGAATGGTAACCATGGTTGTATGAATGAGATGATAATGGATACCTTTCAGTGGTGACTCATCCAACTGAATGATGGCAATGATCGGAACATGAATTTTTTTTAAGAGGAGTAGTAATAGACCTAGACACACTAGCCAGTGACCAAATTTTTATTTGAAGACCTACTGAAACCATAAAAATTTGACTTTGTACCCTAACAAAAATCTTGTAAGAGAATATTTGATCACTGGTGATAGGTAGAACTGACCGAGAGTAACATTGGCTCCATCTGGGGATGGTATCTCCTTGGAGGTGTCAATAACACCATAGACCAAGTAGCCTTATCCATTGGGAATGGAGTCAAAAATCAAAAGATAAAACTCAATATTGAAAATTGAATGAAAAACTGAACTGACTTGACTAAAAAAAACTGACTACTCACTGAAGCAACACTTATAAAACTTGTTTATGGCAGCATATCATCGAGAATTGAGGGCTTCAAATCCTAATGGCAACCACCAACCTTCTGAATACATATGTAAAATCATATGAAATGATCATTCCAGTGTAGCCAATCCAGTAAATGACTACTTACTAGAATCACACTCACATTTCCCTTGAGCAGGTAGAGAAAAAAAAAGATAGGCCACTCCGAGTGTCCACTGAATATACACTCATGATCAATAAATACAAGAAAATTCATCTCCCCTAAAATCAGTGTAAGGATCCTCAATAATTTGAAATGTTACCTTGTCTTGAAATCCAACAAAAATAAAAGTACCCCTTTCATTTTGATCTGAAAGAATACTTGGTTGTTGATCCATAGGAATTCATATGGAAGTATAAATTTTTTCTACTTGAGTGTTGAATGTAAATTCCTCAAGCATGAGCAACTCTGATTCTATCTCTAGCATATTGTCTATCCTAGAATCATACTCTTCCAATTCATAGTCTAAATCATCCTTGAATAGAAAACATTCTTCAAGATTATTAAACATGACATCCTTATCCTCTTCATGAAAAAAAAACAGTCCTTGTTAGCTGATCTCCTTGCAGGAAATCATCATCACAAATTGGCTTACTCACAAAAACTTCTTGTATAGTTTCATCAGTCTCATGACTGTCATCATTTAAACCCAGATTTTAATTTTCAATAATGGAAGAAATTTCACTCACACATTCTTGACTATGCGAACACTGTAAGAGCTGAAAACCTACGTTGACTTGGGTTGTAACATGACTATTCAGGAGTTGATCTATTTCATCTTCAGAAATATGAGAAAATTGATTTTTATAGCAATTAACATTGGCTTGTTGATTTTCATTTTCAAGATCAAGAATATGGCTTTCTTTTTTGGTTCTAGTCTATTTCATCCAAGAAGGAAAATAATGATTCTTGTTGGGAGGAAAAGTCATAAAGGGCTTCTAACATCTCTTCTTCCATACATTCTTCATCCCCATACAAATTTTCAAGAAATTTAATGAGATTTTCAGAAATCTTACAACAACTATCAATCATCGATAACGAAAAATTATAGCTTTCATAGTGTTGAAAGCAAACTGAATGAAAATACTTTAGAGAATATAAACTATCCGATAATAGACCTTCATACCATGATCTCAATTTTTCCTCCAAGTTGGTAGTCATGAACATATTCATCAGACAATCTTCAGGAAACTCAATCTTTAGTCTGTGAATATAAAAATGAAATTTGACCAAATGAAAACTAGCATCTTCTCTATCCCGACCTTTAAAATATGGAAGTCTTGTTTTCCAATCTATACAAGGAATACGGTTCAGAA
Source organism: Pinus albicaulis (assembly GCA_034641835.2). Taxonomy (NCBI): domain Eukaryota; kingdom Viridiplantae; phylum Streptophyta; class Pinopsida; order Pinales; family Pinaceae; genus Pinus; species Pinus albicaulis. The sequence goes on along the minus strand of CM076584.1, from coordinate 1,174,598,127 downwards.
AACTAGGAATATGAGCTCGATTCAAAGGAGAATACCTTCAAGCAGTTGAATCCATCTTGAAAACAGTGAGGTCACCAGGAATTTCTTCAAACTATCAGTTTTTGAACAGTGGAGTCGCCATGAAAATTCTGAACCTTTGTATTCTTCGACATTGGAGTCGCCAAGTGAAAGATGCACAACCTTCTTGTGCCTCATCACTATTCACCATCAACAATCAGATATGATCCTTTTCTTTCTTTCTTTCTCGGGGATGATCTATCACCTCACTCCAGGGAAACAATGCCATAAATGTTAACCTCCACAATGTCCCAAGGCTGAGAAAGGATATCGACGGAGGTAACCTCAAACCAAGATTTTATTTTGGTAGCTATCCCTATCAAACCAGAGAGGGATCTCTCTATGAAAATGACAACCAAGGGTTTGACTAGATGAAGAGTGGATTTTAGGCTACTTGGAACGGCTCTATTGTTTTGAAAAATTGATGGTTTTTTTGTTGGATCGGGGATGAAAAATGGGTAGCTAAGTCAGAGTATCAAAGGGGTTATAGTTGCAAAGTTATGGAGGAGCAAGACCGCAATGCTTTTGTGATAGGCTTAGGATTTTTTCGGTGTAGTGTAGGGTTTGAAAATCAAAGAGGTTCTTAATGTGCATGTGTCATGAATTCATTAAAACAGAAGGAATATTACATGAAATGAAATTCCCAAACAAAAAATATCTTTCATTAGAGAATTCTTCTTATAAATATTTTAGGAAAATTACTCAAGAAAGCAGATATGGAAAGAAGGCAAGTGTATCATCTATATAAAACTGTAAGAGGAGGAGCAAGATAAAAATGCTTTTGTGATGGGCTTAGGATTTTGTCAGTGTAGTGTAGGGTTTGAAAATGAATTATGATATTAATGAGAAAGTGTCATGAATTCATTAAAACACAAGGAATATTACATGAAATGACATTCCCAAACAAAACAAAGCTTTCATGAAAGAATTCTTCTTATAAAACTTTTAGGAAAATCACTGAAGAAAGAAGATATGGAAAGAAGGAATGTGTATCATCTATATAAAACTATAACAGAGAAAACAAAACATCACAAACTCACAACACATGTATTCCTAGATAATAGTTGCAATTGGTCCTTTGATTTCCTGAATAAAAAGCTAAAGTACAAGCTACAATAGTTTCCCCCCTCTGATGTCCAACCATCAAAATGACTAAGAAATCCATACATATAGAAAAATAAGCATTTCCCCTCTCCCAGGGGTCGAATCCTAGAGTGGAGGAACAATTCACATGATTCCCTCACCTAAAACCTAAAGACTAGGGAGCTTAAAAAAACTCTCCTCAAGATAGAAAAACTGATACATTTGACCATAAAGAGTATTTACAAGCATGAATCCACCTATTTTTCACTCTATCCAACCTATTTACCATAGATTACATCATTAAATCACCATAAAAAAATAATTAAATCAGTAGAAGTCGAATTGGACTGAGTCAACTGAGAAAAATCCTTCTAGGCAAAAGTGCAGTGAAATATCAGAAAAGCGCAGCATGCCAGGAGAAAGCGCAACATGCTAGGTGTAAATGGATTTTGGAGGCCTTCCCGAAGTCCAAATAAAAATATAAAAGATGATGGAGAAATATTTTCATGTATACTACATCATAAAACCCTCAAGAACTGCAAAAGACTACTTCTAGGGCTCCAAAAATCAATTCTCCCCCAACTACGACAAAAGCGTAGCGAGTTTATGAAAAACATGGCAGAAAGGTGTTTTTAGGTGGGGTTTTTACCTTTTCACCCACCAGAATCTGCTAGCATGGATCTCCCAAGGGTTGAAGTTGATGTACAGATCATGAGAAATCCAAAAATGTAAAAAATTTTCCATTTGGATGCCCCCAACAAAAGTGCAGCATGAGGCTCGCTGCGTTTATGGACCCATGACTATGTAAAAATTATCAAAATGCCCCAAAACTTCAAAAATTGTCAAAATTTCTCCAAATTTGCTCAAAATTGTGTTAAAATTTCTCCATGGAGTCCTATGATGGCAATTTATGCTATGAGTGAAGCATCAACAAGTAAATCTAACTTACCCTTCTCTTTTTAATTAATTAGGGTTTCCTTGAGTTTTTCCTTCAATTGCTTGATCCTTACCTTGGAGACCTAATTTCTTGTGTAGTAATGCATGGCCATGTGGCTCTGTATGTTGTTTTTCTTATTTTCCCTCTTCAGGAGTTTCTCCAAGTGATCATTGAATCTATCAAGCCAATATTATCTATCCTTGTCAAATTCTGCCAATATGAGCTCATTGATTGTCATTTGTGTCCTTGGTGGAGTTGCTTCTCTTTGTTGCTGAAGTGCCCTTTTGAGGCCTCTAGTCCTTGGATTCTTCCTTATTACCTTCTCTTCCTGATCATCTGATTGATATATCTCAAGTACTGATTTTCCCTTTACATCTTCTTTGTTCAAATCAAATCTAGGCTTATTCAAGGGTAGTTGATTTACCTTTAATTGCATATTTTCTTATTACAGGAATGAAATCGAGAAGTTGAACTTTGAAAAGTTGTCCTTAAGTTCTCTGATCTTAGCATATTTATCCATTATTATCTTCTCTGTTGTTCTGTGCTCTTCATTCACCTACAAGTCTGCCATGTTAGTGTCAAGATGGAATGGCTCCTGATCTTGCAAAGGTGCCTCATGATGTGATGATAATACCTATTCAACTGATGTGGGATTGGCCCCGTCAATAATGTTAGGAGAAAACACAAGACTCCTTCCTCTTTTATATGTTTGAGTCACCTCAGCTCTAGGTGTCCTCTTTACTAAATTTTTTCTAGATGAGCTAATCTCCCTTGGCTTAGATGGTGTTGATGGTGTACTTTGGCTAGTAGACTGACTAGCAGGTGGAAAAAAGATAGTGGACTACATGAATGTTTCCCAAGAGATTCCCATACTTTTGAGATGGTGTAATACAATGATTTTGATGAGGGAATAGTGGAAAAGACTAGCTTGATGATCACTCTCTTTATGTTGCACTTTCTCTTCCATTTTAGCCAAGCTTTTATAGAGGTAGTAGGGTAGGTTGAGAGTTTTTACCCCTATGAAATGCATTAAAAATTTGACATGATATTTATACAACCTTGAGAATCTACCCTCACATGTAAAATACCTCATTATGGCCTTCATCAATGGAGCAAACTTATCCAACAACTGTCCAAAAGGAAAAATCTTCTTGATGGCATCTTTATAGTGACTTTAATGAAATATTTGTAATTTTGCACATCTAAATCTGAGCTCTTGAACCACTTTTCCCCATTGTTTGGTATCCCTATAGCTGTAGCTATGGCCTCAGTTGAAATTTTGAAACTCACTCCTGTAATGATGACCTTATCTCTCCTAAGGATTGTGGAAAACAGGTTTGTTAACTTGGCATGATATCCCACTTTCTGGATTTGCTCACAAAACCCTTAACATCCTACATTTTGAAAACATTGTTTGGCCAATGAGGATGAAATCAATTCTTGAGTGTTAAGTGGCTCAAACATTGATATTTTACCTCCTTTTTTGTATGGCTTCTTTTCTCCCTCCATGTTTACAATTTTCAAATAAAAACTCTAGTGAAAAACATGGGAAGTAGGTGAGGGGAGGGGATGAAGGGATTAGGGAGGAGATATGAGGGTAGGAAAATTATGGGAGGTATATAGGTGTATCAGGGAGGTTAGGGAAGTGTAAAATGATAAAAATGGTATAGGGATTAGTGTAGGGAATTTAAACATAATCCTAACCCTAAAACTGCCAAAAACGCAGCGAAGGAGCTAGGGTTAGGTGCAGGGGTTAGGGAAATGAGGGATAAGGGATAAGGAAATATTTGGGGAGGTTTGTAGAGTGTAGGGAAGGGTAGTATGGGTAGGGGAACAAGTTTTTTCTGGTGGAAGTCAACCACAAGTTCCAAACCATGAAAACGCAGATTGGAGGCTAGGAGAGAATTCACCACTTAAATGTTGAAGAAACTGAGGAAAAGAAGATTTTTTAGGGTATTAATTACTTGCAAGGAAGATTATGGAAACTTTGGTTTCTGAAAGAAACCCTTGAAAATGATCCTTTTCCCTCAAACAATGAAAGCGCATCGTGGCCAATGAAAATGAAGCGTGCTTGGAGGAAAAATTCTTTTGAGAGTGCAATTTCGATGATGAGTGTGATTCGATGGCTCTCACTGACATTTTGGAGCTCAATATGAATGAAAAGAGTGATTGGAGTGTTTGAATGGTATTTTGTAGCTTGTGGAAATAAAATTCTCTTCATAGTGGTATGGTGGCCCACCATGTCTTTTTCCTCTTTGACTTGAAACTTTGCAGCTTTGGAACATTAGAAACATATTACATCATATTTTATATAACATTACACTTGAAACAAAAATTTATTGAGAATTTTACATATTACTAATCCTTCATTGCCGGATTTATTGATGAAAGGACATATTTTTTATGTATTTGACCCTAAGACCTAATGGTGACACTATCATGAAATGAGTTGAATGGTGACCATGGTTGTATTACTGAGATAATAATGGGGACCTTTTAGTGGTGACTCATCCAACTGAATGATGGCAATAACCGGAACATGATTTTTTTTTAAGAGGAGTACTAATAGACCTAGACACACTAGCCAGTGACCAAATTTTTATTTGAAGACCTACTGAAGCCATAAAAATTTGAATTAATACCCTAAAAAAAACCTTGTAAGAGCATATTTGATCACTGGTGACATGCAAAAGTCACTGGCACTAACATGTTCTAGACTTTATCATTGAACCCTGTGTAGAGTAGGGTTTCTTCATTATTGTCAACATACCCTAAGCACCAAACTATTAGGGTTTTACAGTGAACCATAAAGGTTAAGGTTTCACCAAAATGAAAAAATGGTAAGAGATAGTATGGCAAGGGTAGATTTTATCTAGTGATTAATCACCATAACAAGAACATTTAAGATTCAAAACCATAGACATAAGAGAGTTACTAATATAGGGAAAATTTCAAAATGAACATACCTTATAATGAAGAAGATTATTTATAAGTTTGGTGGATTAAAACATACCTAGAGTTGATCCTTTTACAAACCTTGGAAGGTTTATTTATTGAAGGGTCCTTTTTGTAACAAAGTTTTGTTCTTCTTCTTTTGAATCAAGCCATGATTTTGTTGCAAGATTCCTCTTAATATTTAGAATCTACCTACAAATTTTCTTCCAAAGAAAATATCCAAGTAACAATAATAAAGAGATCAAAGTTGAATACTTATCTCTTGTGGGAGGGGCCTCTTATTGCATGAGATCATTATTTTTCTATGTACCTACAAGACTTAACAAAGGTATACAAGTACTATGATCTAGGAAACTTATGAGCATGATCCAATTTCATTCAATATTTTGTCATGTACCTTGAACTACTTATAAACCAAAGACATTATAGGATGAGATTTTAAAAGTGAACAATAAAATAAGGATTCTCACACTATCTAGGATTTATAATTTCTTGACATTAGAAATATTTCATAGCATGAGAACTTCCTTAGAAGCAACTAATATTTTGCACCTGCTATACATAACTCAAGAGTGCATACCTTTGTCTCTTGGAGAATTGATGTTTCATTTAGTAGGATACCATTTTATTGAAAACTGAAAACATATGTTAGATGAATAAAAACCACAAAGAGTAGAATTAGTACATACTTGAGTGATGCTTCCGTCAAGCTACTTCTTCTAATGATGTTGCTTCTGGAAGATAGAAATTGTTATTTCTTTTCTTGTCACCTTTGAAAAATACTGATATATATAGGATTAATGCTTAGAATGCTTTAGAATGACAAATTTTGTAGGAGAGGAGACTTATAAAACCATTATATATGTGTGTGCCTTTATCAATTAATGTGAAAGTTTCACAAGTCAGCTTCTTATTTTCACTATTAAAGCTCAAATTTTATATATGTACCACAAAATTTCATCCTTAGGTAACTCAACTTTTGTACTATTGTAGAATATTTTAACAAGGTTGCGAATTTTTATTCCAAGAATGGTAACTTGAATTTGGTGATAGATCATTCTTTGAAGACTCGGACTTGAGTATTTTTTATGCACGGATCTTAACTCTTTTTTATAGGTGATGTAGGATTTAAGCCTTCCAAAATGCAATTATTCTCATGTATTCAAGAGAGTCTGAGTTCCTTATTTTAGGTGAGTATAGCTTCAGGATAGATCTGCGTCAAACCACACCTTTATTTTGGATTATCGACCTTGCTAGCTGCCAAGGGTTCTATTAACAAATGCTCTGAAATGAGTTTTGGTCACTCTTAATATGAACTTCAGGTCATTCAATGGTAATTTCAGACTATATTTACTATACCCATAATTGTATTATCCTTGTCAATATGCTCGACCTTGAAAGAGATACGGGATTAGTCTCTCGGTCCTTTGAAAGATAGCTTTTAGGATCTCCAAAACCTCTTATACGTTTTGCACTATCCTAAGGCCTAGACATTGTGATAAGGACTTCTAAATATGCTCAAATTTTTTTTCTTTTTCCTTCTAGGATCTGGGTCTTAATAATTAGCCTTTCTATCTTAAATTGAAGCCCATAAGATATTCTTTACTTCCCTTATGACATCAAACCAAGCTCTGATACCATGTTGAGAAATCCATTAGGGAAGCATTAGGGTTTCTTATTAAGTTTATTTATCATTTTAATTTACAATTCATTGTGATTAGATATTATTTCTTCTTATATGTTATTTATGTTTTTCATCATCAAGACAATTGAAAAATCTTCAAAGACAATATAAAAACACAAGATGTAGGAACTCGACCATGGAAAAACCCCTATGAAGGGGAAAACCCAGTTAAAATGTTCCACTATTAAATTAAAATAAAATTGAGATATATCCAATACCCTTCAACTAGACCTCTCTCCATCCATCAAGTTAGCCTTTTAGGTAGATAAGTCACATTTTCTAGTTCACATCTTCCAAAACATCTCTTCAAGAACAAAATTTTCAGCCCTCTCTATCATCCTTTATCTTTGGCTCCTGCAGTCATACTAAAAACTTTGGTCCTCTGATATCTTGGACATAATTCGTAACTCTTCATGAATGCCTCTACGAACTTCCTCTCTCAACTGAATTACAAATCAGTGTTATGTATTATTCTTCCAAATGATTCAAGTATCACTTTTATTTATAGTTGTTTGTAGCTCCATAAATGAGGTCGAATTGATGTGATTGAGGTTGTTTGAGGCCGACTTGATGGTGGATGGGTTAACATGACTAAAATGAATTTATTTTATTAGATACAATGAGCTCAACAAGGGTCTTATAAATGATATTGACTTTTGACACATGACACAAACACTAGAGCACACAATGGGTTATTTTGACCTATTGAGTACTTACCCAAGCATGAAACCCATGCTTTAATAAGTCAATTTATTTTACAATAAAAAATTATTTTTCTTTTTACAAATACAATTATGAAAACCAACACTATTTAAATTCTTCAATACAATATTGCATGGATTTTGTGCTTGTGTAAAAAAACATTGGGAATTCCCACCAATGTTGTGTGGGTGACATGCATGTGTTAAAAATTAGTGGGACATTACTATTAATGTTATGAAAATATCATCATTATGGTAAAAATAAAATCGAGATGCTTACACATGTAGTGTGGGTGCCTATGTGTGAAACCACAAGTGGACATGCCTAGCACTATCATGTGAGTGTCATCCCTATGTGTGAAACAGTAGTCAAATATACCTATTTGTACTATGTGGATGTATGCATGTGGCAGAATAGTGATATATGCCTACCAATATTGTGTAGGTTCTTGTGCATGAAAAAAATATTGGGATATGCATATTGTTGTTGTGTGGGTGCTTTTGTCTAAAAAAATATAGGGTACATATACATTTCCCAAATCTAAACCACATAATATTGGCATTTTGAATATAGCCCTTTCATGCAAATCATTAAGTATGAATGAACATTCTAAGATTTCAAAATGAAATCTTCATTGTTAATGTAATATTACTTAGTACTTGATTCATGAGTGGTTTTCCACCAACACCATTATAGAATGAAACACACATATACTTCATTCTATAATGGTGTTGGTGTTAATTTTTCAGATTGTTCTATGTTGTATCAATTAACTTAGCCCAAATTATTTTTTCATTAACAGTGCATCCAAATATTAGTAGTGTAAATAACAATAATCTGTAACTCAAAATAGAACAATGCATGCAATGACAAAGAAGACAATAGCACAACCATAAGAGATAGTAGATTGGTCCAAGACCAGGGAAAAACCCCACTGTGGGGGAAACCCTTTCAAATACTCTTATTCAATAGATCATCATAAAAAGTTTTCAGTAGAGAGTACAATGTGCCCAATACATATATGCATAGGAAATAAATAGATCAGATATTCATATATGCAGATCTACAACATCAAGGGCATGGATCCGATGGATCACCAAAACTAGGTGGTATCAATTGACAACACTTAGATATGAATCTATAATGTTGTCGAAAAGTGATCTGAAGCAACTATGATTGAGTGACAGATGAATGAAGGCAATATGCAAGAAACTGACTATGACCCAACTCAAATCTGCCTAGAAAATCCTTCAGCAAAGAACTTAACATGCTCAGCCTGCGGCTGAAGCTTCCCAAGCTACGACCTAAACACTTTGTGCTCGCGGCTCAAGTCTAGATCAACCCAATCTAACTTAGAAACCCTGGTCACTTCCTGAAAATGGTCTGCCTGTAGCTATACCAACTTAGCTGCAACCTTAGCACGGCCTGCCCATGGCTCTAGCTCAAAAACTGAAGAACTATGTCCGCGGCCCTAGATCAGAAGACTCGGATCATAGTGAGCCTCTCACCTGAGATCTCGAACCCTTGCGTGAGCTTCTCCTGACGAACCTGTGTGATCCAAAACAAAAAAAAAGACAAACCAATACCAAGAGAGAAAGAAGGAAATCTCATGAGTGAATGTGTGAAAATGGTCTTGAGGTTACTTCTATTTATAACTTTGTGAGGGACTACTTAGGGCTTTGAATCCACATGCGTTGATGCCGACCCATAAAAATAATAAAATAATTTATAACTTAACTTATTATTAACCGATTGGGGCAATCTATATGTTGATTTTGGTCCTCTCGAAAAGAGGAATATAATGAATTATAATCTTAACCATATGAGCTGCCCAAAGTGGAATTTGACTCTTGTTACAAAAATTAACAGTTGATGGAAAACCACTCATAATAATGTCTTATTATTTCTTATTTGGTTTTTTATGTGTATAACTTGGCTATTTCTCCCTTCCAATAAGGACTTCTTTAGAGTATTAATGCATTTGATTTTGGAAAACTTGGTTAATGGTTTAAGTTTAGGATGTTTTTGGTCCCACCATTATAGAATTTGATATCACTTATGAAGATGAAATGGTTAAGAATTAATTATTAAGTATACACACTACATTGAATCAACGAGACATGGAAAGTTATAGGAACACACATGTATGGTACATATAATATTGGATAATTTTTGGGAAAAATATATACTATATGCATATTTGTTATGTTAAAATAAAATATTTACAATTTTAATACCACACTAAATACATTAATCAATAAACCAATCCCACCTAACAATATTTAAGAGGAAATATAAAATATGTTCATATGACCAACTCAAAACACCAACTTGTCAACCGAACCAACTTACTAATGTGTAGAAGGAAATATAGAAAACATTTAGAAAACCATATATTTATTGTAGCAATGTACAATTTCTACAATTTGCAATTATATAGGTCAGTAATAAGCATTATAATAATGATATTTCATGAGCTACATATGAATGCTAATTGAAGTGATAAATTAAAAGATCAATATTCTCCATGAAGGGAAAAAAAACCTTGTGTACTTGAATACTAAGCAATTTAATTTAGAGGAACCATTTATCCATGCATGATGCATGTGCATTGAGAAAAAACAATATGTAATATGAAAATAACAAAAAGTTTATCAATTCATAACTGAGCATAAATGGGCACAATGACAAAGAGTCTACAACACATGGGAGTTACATTTTGGAGTTTCAAAGTATTTGAGGTGTAGGACATCATATGATAGAGATGAGATATTGTATCCCTCTAACTGTTGGGACAATATCTCATTTTTTTCCAAGTACATAGTATTAGTGAACCTTATCACATTGAGATGATGAAACTGTGATAATTCATTGTGATGCACACACATTTATTTCAATATGTAGTTTGGAATGGATAAGACTCAATGCTGATGAAATTTGCTTCACTCCATAAAATTCAATGCATAAGAATTTTTAACAACATGCTCCATTAGATAAAGTTTTATTTACATGTAACATAATGCATATTTACCAAGTTAAAATTCAAATTTGATACAATGTCTACCAAAAAATGAAACAAATAAAAACATCTGTAAAATTTGCAATATGGAAAAAAATTGGTAGTATATAAAAATTTCGACAATGTATAAAAAAATTTCATAATATTTTTCATCAGTAGAGGTCAAGTCCCAAGAATCATGGTAATAAAAGTTAATAAAAACCATAAGCCTCTGCAAACATGAGTTATAGCTCCTATAAAAGGGTTAATCCAAACCTTGTTGTTGAGAATTCAGTAGGGCAGTGTTTAATTCAATTCTCTAACTAGATAATTGCTTGTGTTATACTTTTGCTTCTATCTCTTTGATTATTGTTATGACGATAAGAAATACATCAAACAGTTACCAATACAATAAGAAAAATGACATAATATGTAGGCTATAAGGCAGGGCCAAAACACCTCCTCTTGAGGGGAAAACCCACAAATCTCTTCTTATAGATGCTTCAATTGAGAATACCAAGACTCTTGAAAAAAGACTTTAATACAAAATTACCCAAGATGCTTGTCACTATCCCTTCATGTGTCGTCCTTCTTTCTTGCACTGTCCAACACCGTCACTAAGAGAGTCTCGGTCTCTTAGTCCTTAACTTCTTGACACACTCCTATAGGCTTCTCTTTCGGTCTTCCACTATCTCCTAACCTCAGCTATGTTCAAGCATTAATTTTCACTTGATTTCACCCTTAACTGAGTTGTGGTAATACTAGAGTTTACTTTTGTCTACACAGAAAATGTAGAGGTGATATATTCGAGAACCGTGACCTAATTTCTTGTTATATAACCCTTAACTTATGTACCGAAATATGCACTGAGATCTGCACTGTGTTATTTCAGAGATGTATGAATTGGTTGATCTGAAATGAGGCTGGAATCCTCTTATATATATATATATATATATATATATATATATATATATATTGTCTCTATGATTTTAGGCCGACATGATCAAGTGTATTTAGGCCAACTTCTTCAAGGGATAATCCTTCATTTACTTTGAGCCAACTTGAAGGGTTTATTGACAATCATCTTGGAGTGACTCTTTTACAAGTGTAACACAACTTCATATATATATATATATATATATGAATTTCTTAATTACATTTAAGACTGTTGAGATTCAACAAGAAAATTTCAGCACCCACGCCTAGTGCATTAATCACCTACACTAGGGTGGGGCCCACAGGGCTAAATTTGGTGCATGTCTATTTTAGTTATCCCTTAATTAAGATGGACAATAAATTGTAATCTAAATCTAAAAATAACTTGTAATAGTTAACTGAGCATGATAAACTCAGTTAACTCATGAATTTCGAGTTGAGGGTAGTTGGTGAGGCATGCAAAGTAATTCTAGTTGTAACAGAGTTCAAAGTGCAGTGGTGTATTAGTTAATGCAGGTTGTAATCAGTTTAACTCAGTTAAGTGAGTAAAATCCAAGTGTGCTAGTTGTAATGGTTATATGCACTAGTGAGAGATCAAGTGAATTAAATATTAATTAATTCGCAATCAGTAATCTCACATGCAATTGAGGATTTACTATTATTAGTTGCATGCATGTCAGTTCCAGTGGAGACCCAGTTGAGATCTAGGTGAAAGGGATGTTGACTATCAGTTGTAGGAATATTGGGTTGCACCCATGCACCCAAACACTCATTGGATTTCCCATGATACTTAGCACAGTTAGAGAAGGAAAGATCTCATATTATTTAGGGATTGCATTCCTCGTGAATTGCATGAGCAAGGTCGGCTGTTAGGACACTGGAAATTGACTAAGTATTGGTCAGTTTTTTGTGAGGACAGTGTGAGACAGATAGCTGAGTGCTGGAGACTCTTGTGAGAAGAGAAGGCATTGTATTTTTTTTATGTATCCATGATGAATACACAATAGAAGACAGTGGGTTTTTGAGTAGCAAGCTTTCCCCAGGAAATTATATGTGTCGTGGTTTGATTTGATTCTTTCTTTGCTTCATGTAATTAGCGATTGTGTTTAATTTCCACAAGTGATTTGTAGAAGTGATTTCGTATTTAACTTTAGTACATTGTTAGATCAGATTGAATCCAAGATATACATGTTTGTTGTATAATTTCTACATGGTATCAGAGCACATGAAATTACTGCACTAAAGAAGAAGCTGAGTTGTGACTGAATAGAATTTGAATTTGTAGAAAGACTTTCTTGGTGCCACAGCTAATTCAAGATCGAAATGGATTTCAATGGCTTGAGGTTGGAGTATGCACTCGAGGGTAGGAACTCACGATTTGAGCTTGAATTCTTGCTCATTGCATGCATGGTGTCAAGTGCAATGGGTTCGGTGAGTTACTTGGATAGTGGTGCTTCCTTTCGCATGATGGGAGACAAGGAAATTTTCAGTAGCTTGGAGGAGAAGGATCTCCATATGCATATCGAAATGGGGGATGATGGATGGTACAATGCTACCTATATTGGTACTATTACCTTTTAGAGACATTCAGGTAAACCATTTCAATTAAAATATGTAATGCATGTACCAGGTTTGAAGAAAAATTTAGTCTCAAATGTTGAAGGATAGATGCTATGATGTTGTTTTCAGTGAAGGTAAATATTTCCCGCGATACAAAACAATAAGATAAGCCAAGAAGATAGGAATTCAAGTTAAGAATCTCTATAAATTGGATGTAGATGGCTGCGAAGCAATAATGGGCAAGGTGGACAAAGTGATGAGCTAGGATGAGGGTGAGTTATGGCATAGGAGATTGGGCCATCTGCACCATGGAGCCTTGAAATTCATGCAACAGATTTCTAAAGGACTTCCAATGGGAACACTTGCTCAGTTAGATACATGCAAGGGGTGTACCATGGGGGGAGTATGTAAAGGCCACCTTTCATGAGAAGGAGAACTGAGCTACGGGGATCCTTGAGAGAGTTCATACAAACGTGTGTGGACCATTATCTATTGCTTCGATAGCAAAACATAAGTACTATGTGATATTTGTTGATGACTATTATCGTAAGTGCTGGATATTATTCATGCAAAAAAAAGACTAGAAATTCTCAAATTTTCTTGAGATTAAAGCACTGGTGGAGAAAGAGTCAGGGAACCGAGTGAAGGCTCTTAGGAGAGATAATGGTCATGAGTACAGGTCTAATGAATTCAATAAATTTTGCAGCAAAGAAGGAATTTGAAGAGAACTGATAGCACCTCATAACCCACAGCAAGATGGGGTTCTTGAAAGAAAGAACAAAATGATTATGGGTGTAGCACAAGTGATGTTGCGTGATCAGGGCCTACCATTGCATCTGTGGACGTAGGCATGCAACACATCAATACATGTGCAGAACCGTTGTCCTCATAGGATACTTGGCATGAGTAAACCTGAAGAGGCTTTCACTAGTAAGAAACCTGATGTTTCACATTTTAATATTTTTGGCTCATCTGTATATGTGCATGTGATCAAAGACACCAGGAAGAAACTGGAACCAACAACTGAGGTTGCGATATTTGTGGGGTGCACTGAAACTCCCCATAATTATGGTGTGTATTTTCCAAACAACAGAATGACTGTTGTGCGACGGGATATAAAATTTGATGAGGAGAAATCCATGTGGTTGTCCCTTGAGAGGGATATGGACTTGCATGCAGAGGAGGAACTATTGGTTCCCAAGAATAAACCTCAAGATGTGGAACAACCACATGCGGAGGATCATGGAGTGGAGGAAAACACTCATGCAGATCCATCCATCAGAAATGGAAGAAGCTGCAACACAGAAGCTGATAGATTGAGACTTGATGCAACAGAGAATGTAGGAGCCCCTACCTCACTATGCAGATAGGGACAATCTCCTGACATGTTTACGGGATACATGGCTCTTATGAGAAAATGTATTGTGACTGAACCATCTTCCTTTGAGGAAGCAGTGCAACAACCAACTTAGGTTGATGCTATGGTAGAGGAGTATGACTCCATTGTAAAGAACAGTGCATGGGAGATAGTCCCAAGACTGATCGAAAAACCAATGGTTGGATATAGATGGATCTATAAGGTAAAGCAAGTTGCTGATGGGAATGTGGAGAATTACAAGGCTATATTTGTGGCCCAGGGTTTCTCACAGATTGAGGGGATTGACTATGAAGATACCTTTGCACCAGTCATAAGGTATTCTTCCATTATATCTATCCTTGCACTCTCAGCGCAGATGGGGTGGTGAATTCATCAGATGGATATGAAAACTTTGTTCCTCAATGGATTTATTGAGGAGGAAGTGTACATAGAGTAACCAGAAGGTTTTGAAATCTTTGACAGTGAATCACATGTGTGCCAACTCAAGAGAGCATTGTCATTAGGGGAATTTTGAGGTCTAAAATGGGCCTCCTAAGGAAATTATAAAATAATAGTGGAAATAATAAAATAAGATTTGATTACATCATCAAATTTTAGAAGGAAAAAAGAAAAAAACTACTTTTTCAACTCATATTTTGAACTTATCTCCCTGAGGTTTTACTCAAATTTCGAGCAGGAATACTCGTTGGATGAAAATTTTAATTACTCATCCAAGGAGTACCCATGTTCCATACTTTTGATGGAATCTGCTACATGAAAAATGAGAAATACACGAAAAACGTGATTGCAATCATGTGTTTTCATGTATTTCTCATTTTTCGTGTAGCAAGGTCCATAAAAAGTATGAAAGATGGATACTCCTTGGATGAGGAATTAAATTTTTCATCCAATGAGAACTCCCACTCGAAATTTGAATAAACCCTTAGGGAGATAATTTGAAAATATGAGTTGAAAAAGTAGTTTTATTATTTTATTTAATATTTTTACTTTTTTACTCCAAAAATGGTGAATCATCCCCCATGGTTAACATCATCATCTTGAATTCTATTGGTTCTCATAAAGTTTATTTTGGTTGTAAAATTTTATTAGGAGGCCCATTTTAGACCTCAAAATTCCCCTAATGATGGGCTGACGCAAGCACCTTGTGCTTGGTACACTCGAATTGACACCTATTTCACCAGGTTGGGCTTCACCAAAAGTGAAGCTGATGCAAACCTATACCAGATTGTTGTTGATGGTAAGATTTTGATTATTGTACTTTATGTAGATGATCTAATATTGACAGGTGATGAGGAGTTGATACTTTCTTGCAAAGAGGACCTTGAAAGAGAATTCGAAATGAAGGACATGGGACTCCTTCATTATTTCCTTGGCTTGGAAATATGGAAACGAGATGGTGAAATTTTTGTGTCTCAAGGCAAGTATGCAAAGGAGATACTGGATAAGTTTCACATGGAGAGCTGCAAACCCATGGAGACTCCTCTTACAGGAAATTGGAGGAAGGAGGATGCTACTTCTAGAGAGGTAGTGGATGCTACTGTCTACAGGCAGTCAGTGGGTTCACTAATGTATTTGGTGAACACGAGACTGAACATTTGATACATAGTTAATCAGCTGTGTCAAGCTATGGTTAAGCCTACCAAGCTCTTTTGGAAGGTGGGGAAGCATGTCTTGAGAAACCTGAGGGGCACATTAGAGTATGGTCTATTGTACAAACGGATAGAGGGAGTGAAGCTTCAAGGCTTCATGGATGCAGATTGTGCTGGCAGTCCATCAGACAGAAAGAGCACATCAGGAGGGATCTTTAGATTTTGATTGACAACAGTTCCTTGCTACAACAGGAAGCAACGATCCATGGCACTCAGTTCAACAGAAGAATAGTACATGGCAGAAAGTCAAGCTACATGTGAGGCTATCTAGATGAGAAAGATCTTGGTTGGTTTGTTTGGTTCTCAGATGGATCCGACAGTGGTACATTGTGATAATCAAAGTTTCATTAAACTCTTGATTAATCCTGTGTTTCATGATAGGTCCAAGCACATATATATTTGGTACCATCATCTCAAATATTGTGTGCAGAGGAGAATAATGTTGCTTCAGTACATTCCCACGGAAGATTAGGATGCATATATCCTAACGAAGGCACTCACCAGGGTAAGGCAGGATCAGGGTGAAGCATAATCCCTTTCTTGTTGAGAGGGAGTGTTTATATTCAACAAGAAAATATCAGCACCCACGCCTAATGCATTAAGCACCTACACTAGGGTGGGGCCCACCAGGCTAGATTTGGTGCATGTCTATTTTAATTATCCCTTAATTAAGATGGACAATAAACTGTAATATAAATATCAAAATAACTTGTAATAGTTAACTGAGTGTGATAAACTCAGTTAACTCATGAATTTCGAGTTAAGGGTAGTTGGTGAGGCATGCAGAGTAATTATAGTTGTAACATAGTTCGAAGTACAGTGGTGCATTGGTCACTGCAGGTTGTAATCAATTTAACTCAGTTACGTGAGTTAAACTCAGTTTTTTTAGTTGTATATATTAGATACACTAGTGAGAGATCAAGTGAATTAAATATTAAGTAATTCACAATCAATGATCTCACATGCAACTGAGGATTTACTATTATTTTTTTCATGCATGTCAGTTCCAGTGGAGACCTAGTTGAGATCTAGGTGAAAGGGATGTTGACTATCAAGTGTAGGAATATTGGGTTGCACCCATGCACCCAAACACTCATTGGATTTCCCATGATACTCAATGCAGTTAGAGAAGGCAAGATCTCATATTCTTTAGGGATTGCATTCCTCATGAATTGCGTAAGCAAGGCAGGTTGTTAGGAGGATGGAAATTGACTAAGTATTGGTCAGTTTTTTGCGAGGACAATGTGATACAGATAGCTGAGTGTTGGAGACTCTTGTGAGACGAGAAGGCAATGTATTTGTTTCATGTATCCATGATGAATATACAATAGAATATAGTGGGGTTTTGAGCTGCAAGCTTTCCCCGGGAAAATATTTTTTGTTGTGGTTTGATTTGATTCTTTCTTTGCTTCATGTAATTGGCGATTGTGTTTAATTTCCGCAAGTGATTTGTAGAAGCAATTCAATATTTAACTTTAGTACATCGTTAGATCGGATTGAATCCAAGATATACATGCTTGTTGTATAATTTCTACAATGACTATATGACAAATCCTAAAAGACATCAAGGATAATTATTTGACCTATAATAAAAATCCTTGCTTATGAAACCCATGAAGCAAGTAACATATTACATTTATTATTCTTTGTCTTCTTTTTTTACATAAAATAATAATTGCTAGTCCTCATGAAGACCGAACCTAGTTACACTTTTTCAACACTCCCTCCTAACTAGGGAGGTATTCATAATGGTACATGGTCATTCTCAATCTGAAGATATTACATAAGAAGAGTTGGATTTGTAACCCATCTGTTTCTAGCATCATATTAATCCAACGTTGTTACATAACAAGGCCTTAACTAATGGATCCATCTCTCCATGAGATATTGAGCCACAATGTTGGTGAGACCAATGAATATAGACACCATCATCATTATCTCCGAGGTACATACTCCACCTAAGTGTTCACCGTGTATGACCTCATAGGACTATTATTATCACAAAGAATATCCATCATCGACTACTCTTTATCAGAATGCCATTACCACATTCAAAGAGTATCAGATGCCATATAGTTACCAAATCTCAAAATACTTCAATATTTCTTCGACTGACGACAAAAATGCATGCCTATATCTCCCTCTCGCATAAGGATGATACATCCACAAAGCCAAGATTATCTCTTAGATACACAAGCTTCTTGTTTGGAAGTGATTTTTTCAATATATCGGCTACCTGTTCATAAGTGAAAACATACTAAAGTTGTAGCACACCATTTTGTACTATTTCTCGAACATATGATACTTGTTGTTGATGTGCTTTGTCTTTCCATGAAATACTGGATCTTCATACAAACATATACAACTAGTGTTATCACATAAAATCACTTTAGGATCCATCGTTCCTTCAAACAAGTAAGATAATAGCTTCCTTAACCAGACCGGTTCTTTGCCTACTTCACATGCTGCAACATTTTTAGCCTCAACACTGCTCAAAGCAACAATGTATTTCTTTTGGCTCATCCATGAGACCATAAAGGATCCCAAATTGAAGAATCCTCCGGCGGTGCTCCTACCATATTGTTCACTTCCTCCCCAGTTAGAATTTGTATATCCAATTAATTGGACATCATTCCTTCTATCATATTTTATACAGTAGTTGATTTTGATCTCCTTGAAGATACCTCAAAATGTGTTTTTCTACCAACCAATGATCCTGCTTTGGTTCTATTTGGAACTGGTTGAGGATATTTACTGCAAAACAATGTATGGTTGAGTGTTGACCAAGTACACTAGTGAGGCAAATAATTTTCTATACTTGGAAGGATCCACCAGGATTGAATCATAACTTCTAAGTCTTTTTAAATTTGTGATCATCAGAGTGGTCATTAGTTTGTAGTCCACCATGTCAAACCTCTTCAACATCTTTATCACATACTTTCCTTGACCTAAAAGGATATCATTAGTTCCTTACCGAACTTCTAGTCCCAAATAGTAATGCATCAATTCAAGATTCTTCATATAAAATTCTCCTGCTCGATGTTCCTTGCATTATTTAATTCTTCTTTCTATACATGTCAGGAGAAGATAATCTACATATAGAAGAATAATTACCAGTTCACCTTTTTCCACTTTGATATATAAGTTTGAGACAACATAACGTTTCTTGAAGCCTAGTCTTTGAAGATATGCATCCATCCTAGCATACCACACCCTTTGTGCCTAATTGAGGCCATATAGTTCTTTCTTCAACCTGCACACATATGCCTTTCAATCCTTGACTTCAAATCCCAAGGGTTGTTGTATGTAGACATATTCATAAATTTTATCATTCAAAAATGCAGTCTTGACATCCATTTGGTGGATTTTCCATCCCATTGATGCAACTAGGGAAATTAGTGATCAAATCGTTGTACATATTGCAATAGGATAAAATGTCTCTTCATAATCGATGCCTTAAAGTTGAGAGAAACCTCTGGACACAAATATTTCTTTATACTTATCTATAATTCCATAAATAGCATGTTTGATCTTATAGATCCATTTGGAAGTAACCACATATTTGGCTTCATTATACATTGGTATTCTTCATTCATGGCATTATTCCATTCATGATTATGTACTACTTCTTCTAATGTGGATGGTTATGCTTCTATAAGTTTTTTCATGTATGGAACATACCCAGAGTATTTCTTGGGTTTCTTACTTTCTCTAAATGTCCCCTTTGTTGCTCCATGACCTTTTGCATCAAGTAGTGTGGAATTCGACCAATTGGGTCTTTTTCTTGTTTCATGTATGACCACTGGTTGAATGGGTTCACTGGGACCTTCTTCTTCAAGGTGAGATTCCTTAGCTTCTAGGTTCACTTCTTCCTCAAATATTGGAAGATATTCATCATCAAAGTCTATGGAAAGCTATTTTGATTTCTTGAATGTTATGCTCTCATCAAATATTATATCATGGCTAGCTTCTATGTGACGACCATCCTTTATGTATATTCTGTAATCTTTTGATGAGTTTCTATATCCAAAAAATATTCCTTTCATCCCTAAAGGATCCAAATTCTTTCTTTTATACTTTGTTATGCGGATATATACATGACACCCAAAGATTTGGAAATTATCTACAGATGGTTTCCTTCTCGTGAATAATTTGGCAGATCTTTATCATGAATCATTACTTTTACACTTACTTCAATGGATCTATTATTTCTTTCTACAACACCATTTTGTTTGGGATAGCATGGAACTATCAACTCCCTATTAATCATTGACTCCTTACATATGGTTATGATCTCCTTGGATGTATAATCTCCTCCATTATCAGATCTTAGGATTTTGATCTTTCTTTTAGAAATATTTTCAACTTTAGCCTTGAATTCTTGAAACTTTATCAAAACTTCATCCTTGGTTTTTAACAGATAAACCCAGGTCTTCCTTGAATGATCATCTATAAATGTGACATAGTATAAATGACCACCAAGATATTTTGGAGTCATTGGTCCACACTAATTAGAGTAGATGAGATCCATGATATATTTTGATCATGAAGTACTGCTTCCAAATGGTATTTTGACATTCTTTCCTAATGCGCAACCCTTGCAGGCTCTGTCATGGTCTTCTTTAAGATATGGGATTCCATCTACAATGGAGCTTAGAGAGGGAAGGATTTTGAAATGGAGATGACTAGACCTTTGATGCCAAAGTTCACAAGGACTGATTTCAACATGAACTAGGGCTTGAGCTAAAGGGGAGATCAATCTATAAAGCCTTCCTTCTCGAATGCCAATAACTTTGGATTGATTTATATTTGAATATTTTCCAACAAAAAACTTTCCATCAATGAAAGATACTCTATCTCCTCTGTCTTCTAAGATTGAAATTGACAACAAGTTTTTATGAAAACCTTGAACAAATAGAATGTTGTTGAGGTGGATATTGCTTTCGTCTTGTAGATCCAATACCTTTTACGGGATAACTGTTGTTGTCTCCAAGTTCAACATAATAAGTGGATTTTACTTTTGATAGATTCTTTAATTGTTTTGGATGGCCAGTCATGTGTCTTGAAGCACCACTATCAATTACCCAAGTGTATTCTTCTTGAAATGTACTGGAGAGGGCTGAGAACAGACCTTCATATTTTATGATTGACACTTCCTTGGAAGAGAATAAAATATTCTATAACTTCTTAAAACCTTTCTTGATATGGCTTGAAATATTCTTGATGACCTTCATGAGGCCCTTGAATTTCCTTACCTTTGAAACCATGTTGAGAATTCAATAGTGCAATGTTTAATTCATTTCTCTAACTGCTTGTGTTATAGTTTAACTTCTATCTCTTTGATTATTGTTATGGTGATAAGAAATACATCAAACACTTACCAATACAACAAGAAAAATGACACAATATGTAGGCTATAAGCCAGGGCCAAAATCCCTCCTCTTGAGGGGAAAACCCACAAATATCTTCTTATAGATGCTTCGATTGAGAATACCAAGACCCTTGAAAAAATACTTTAATACAATATTACTCAAGATACTTGTCACTATCCCTTCATGTTTTGTCCTTCTTTCTTGCACTGTCCAACACCGTCACTCAGAGAGTCTCGGTATCTTGGTCCTCCACTTCTTGACACACTCCTATATGCTTATCTTTTCGTCTTCGACTATCTCCTAACCTCAGCTATCTTTCAATATTAATTTGCACTTTATTGCACCCTTAACTAATTTGTGGTAGTATTGGATTTTACTTCGGTCTACACAAAAAATGTAGAGGTGATATATCAAAAAAATGTGACCTCCTTTCTTGTTATATAACCCTTAACCTATGTACTGAAATACGTACTGAAATCTACACTGTGTTATTTCAAAGATATCTGAATTGGTTGATCTCCAATGAATGCCTTGATCCTCTTATATATATATATATATATATATATATATATATATATATATATATATATATATATATATATATATATATATATATATATATATAGGTTGTCTCTTTGCTTTTAGGACGGCGTGATCAAGTGTATGTTGTCCAATTCTTCAAGGATAATCTTCATTCTTTTGGGTCTGACAGAGACATATTAACAACATCTTGGTGTCACCTGGTCTTAACTATATATATATATATATATATATATATATATATATATGTATGTATATATATATATGTATATATGTATGTATATATATATATGTATATATATATATAGGGGGGGGGGGGGGGGGGGGGGGGGGGGGGGGGGGGGAAAAAAAAAAAAAAATTTTTTGCTATAATAAAGCTCCTTGCTCATGAAACCCATGAAGCAAGTAACATATTACATTTATTATTCTTTTTCTTCTTTGTTTACATAAAATCATAATTACTAGTCATCATGAAGACCGAACCTAGTTATACTTTTTCAACAGTTGATCACCACATACAACTTGGAATAAAGGGAATACCTTACATCCCCTACTTCCCTTGAAAATCCCAAGTTCTTATGATATGATGAGAAATCAAAAGTATATAAAACCCATGACAAAACTAATAATGGATTGCGATGTAATGGAAGTACTTTTTTATTTTTATTTTTTAATCTATTTGGATTTATTTAAAAAATGCAACACCTCCATACAATTAGAGAGCGATAAATCTAATCTTAAATATGAAAACTTGTTTTATTACAAACTAAGAGTTAATGTTTCGAACTTAAACTCAATATTTCCAAGGGTTTCATTATGGTTTTGTAGATTTTATTCACTCTTAAAAAGTGTAGTCTAAAGAATCCACAAATTAGCCGAGAAAATAATGGAAATTCTAGCAAAATTATGACAAAATCTCACATAAATTTTTGAAAATTTGGGTGACAACTCTCAAACTTCGGGATTTTGGGTGCCACAAGGGTTCTTGATGGTGCTGAATCCATTTCCACCACAAAAAAATGATTCAAACACTCCAACATTCCAATTTTTTGAATTTGTTTTTACCAGATTCTGACAAGAAATTCGTCATCCAGACGAATTTGTGGTCTCGATAGACAACACCCTTTTAAAATATCTATTGTTATTTCCACTAGTTTTAATGTTTTGTTTCATAATTGATTCAATTTTTAAATATATTTTAATGTTCATAAATCACGTTGACAATTCTATGCATATACCAAGTTATTTAAGTAAATTTCTATCCGACACTAGAATAAACACATGATCAAAGTAGCATCAATTAAATTGGTTTTGATCACCACAAAGGTTTGAACCATAATTCGGTACATGTCCTTCCCCACCTTCCCCTTCTCTTGACATTTATGACATGACATTGATAACTTGGTTGTTGGCTGCAAATTTGAACTATAATTGGGCCTAATCAAATAAACCAACAATTTTAGAATTTATTTGACCACTTTAGCAAACTTGAGTGATGCAGGAGCATCAAGTTAAATTTTCATTCTTCATTTGTGTGATTTAGGGGGTGAGGTTTTTTAATTATTTTATAAATTATTTTTCTCATTTGTAATAAATTGAGAGAAAAATATGAATGTAATATTTATTGTAAATATTCTTTTAATAAATTAAGGATATGAGTGGAGTTGAATTAGGTAGATAATCTAGGGAATAGGAATTCCTTAAACGAGACTTAGTTGAGTCCAAAAAAAAGGATAAATATAATTTAGATTTTAGTTGAGATCTGTGTGGAGGAAATTATGGATTGGAATAAATTCATTATTGTGTATAAATATGAGGAGTGTGTGAGGATGAAAAACAGTAAGGAATACAGAGAGAGAGAGAGAGAGAGAGAGAGAGATGGTTTGAGAGCTTTTGTAAAAGGGCCGAGAGACGAGAGGCCATCCATTGTAATATTCGTCCAAGGAGTTTCTTGTGTTATTATATATTAGTATTTTTGTTTGTATGACTCTCTTTTCTTTATGTACATTTTAAGCTGAATCAAATGTAGTTTTAATGAAGAGTTTTCTTAAGTATTTTGATGAAGAAGGAAGCACACACGCTATTATATGCTAGGGTCTGTTTTATACCAAAATCCTGGCATCATTTGGTATCAAAGCCTAAGAAGATGAGTTTGAGGATGAGTCTCTCCTAATTTGAGGCTGTTTTGTTTGATTTCTTGTTGTGAGCGAGGAGAGCAGGTTGAATTGTGAGGTTGAGAGTTGATTGAATTATGTAAAATATTGTGATGCATTGAGTCTGAAAACTATATATGTATATGTTGTATGAGAGTTGTGAACGCAGAACAATTGGTGCATTGCGGAGTGTAAGTGATTAGTGTGGTTCCAAATTGGAAACCAAAACCTGTAGTCTGCAAGCTGCATTTTGCTTTAATTCTTGGAGACTGCGTGAGGGAGAAACAGTAACGTAGTTGCGGCCAGGTATGTGGACGTAGGTAACATTACCACGGGAAACACATTTTATAACTCGTGGGAAGCGTATAGCATGCGGTAATAGAAGCATATGACACATGGTAATATCTTGGGGTATGCGATTTAAAGTATACGTAAACCATTTAAACACAGAATGTGGAGTCACAATAATGAATAGTATGTGATAAAGAGCCGGAATAAAAATTTTTTGGTTATATTTTCTTTGGTTGCTGTGATGGTTTGTGCAGCACGGATTTTCATTGTCATAACCTCGATGGAATGGTGAAGGGTGACTTGCAGATGCAGTTGAATGTGTGGTTTAAAGTTTCGTGGAGGCTGCGTATATATTAACACAAGACCCGTGGGAGAAAGACAATATCCATAGTAGCAGATTGTATATGCGACAAGGTGGCATACACAGACTCCACTTCTCTGTGGTCCGTGGCATATGGTAGCAGATTCCATATGATATCACAGGCCCTATGGTATGACGTAAGTGGGTGCAGTTTAAAAACTTGTGGAGGCTACGTAAGGCATTCACACAGACCCATGGAGGCTGAGTAAACCTTTAATATCGATAGTGTATTCCGATATGCATTTAATCAGTTGACATAGTATTGTTTGGTTATGTTTGTTTGATGGCTTTGTGATGATTTGTGTGGACAGTGGGCTCAAACAAGAAGGAAACTTAGCAGTGTTTGATATCTGTGTTAACAGACAAGATACAACCAGTTTGAAATCGTATGACTTGGGTGCAACTACTTTGGTTTCTATGTGATGATTTATATTTGCAGCAGCTTCAAAAACAAAATGCAGCATTTTCTTCCAAACAGTAACAATTTATTTAATGGTTTTTTTATCAACATTTGAAATGGAGTATGGAATTTGTGTGAATGGCATTTGTGTGAATTTGGAGAATGGTGGTTTCCAAAGATATTATTAGATGGTGCGTACCTTGAAGGTTTACAAACATTATTTGCTGGGAAAGATTTATGTTACAAAGTTACTGGGAAAAGTTTTATTTGCTGGGGATAAATCATTAGAAAATTGACCTTGCACATTCAAAGTGGAGTTTGGAGTTGGATAGTTGGAAGTCCGCAAGAAACAAAGTCTGTAAAAGCTTGAATATATTCTTTAATGTCGAGTATTGCTCTAGTGAAAAATAATTTCTTGGTATTATTTTTATTAGCAATATGTTCGTATTGAATTTTATGTCACTAGCACTAATGGTCATATCGGAATTATCCAGTAATTTGCATTGTTCCTCATGAAATGAAATAAGCAATACTATTCTTGTAAATGTTGAATGCCAACATATAATTAAGCCAAATTCTACCAAAAATACGAGGGAGAAGGGTTGGATCATTTCAACCACAAGAAGATTCAAGGTAAGTGCTCATTGAATGAAATCAATATTCATTGAGTAAAGGTATTTTAAAATTTGGATGATTACATTTCCTTGCATACCTGAAAAGTTGGTCTTTTGTAAATATTATGAAAGAGTAAAAATGTTGCAAATGCGAAGGTATAAATGAATGGAAAAGGAGAATGCGCTATCCTAGGTGATACAAAGAGAAGCATGCATTTTTATGAGAGGGTTTATTATGCATAGTGTGGGTTCTTTGCAGTTTTGGCTAAGTCATTTTGGACCAAAGCTTTTAGTTGGAATGGGAGAATTCCTTCGATTTGTGTTTAAGGTTGAAAACACAATTGCTTGATGTTGTAGAATCTTTATTTTACCATCATGTGGTGGCCTCTAAGGAGGTTTTATTCAGGATGGGCACAATGTATGAGTTGTACATTATTCGTCAAAGAGGTTGAAATATGAATAGCTTGTTCTATGTACACAGGTGAAGAGATGTGAATTGATGTACAATTTATAATGTGCATTTGTATGGTGCATGGAAGTAAAGGGAAACAATTTGCGTTAAGATGATGAGAAAGTTGAATGAAGGGCATGTGAATGTTCATAGTGACCAAGACGGCACAGAAGAGTGGAATCCAGAGAGTTGAAATTGCAAAGAGAAGGTTTATTAATAACCTTAACAGGAGCATAAGGTATGATAATTCAAAAAGGTATTTTTGAATGTTGAAAATGGAATGGTTTATTTATTTCACCATAAAATAAATCTTGGAAAACATGGATTGCATTTCGATTAAAGACTTCAGTATCATGGGAAACTGATGATCTTTCATAACAATGGAGTAGGAGAGAGAGTGAAGATTTTACATCATAAAATGTATTAAAGGTGTATGTTCGTTGGAAGATTGTATAACTTGAATTAAGTCAAAATATCCACTATTGTAAAATTATTGAGTCAAGCTTTGAAGTCAAACATATGTTAGGGTCAAATGAAAATTTGGATAGCTTGAGTTAAGATTGAGTTATTATATAAGAGAGTGTATTTTTCATCCAAGATGAAGAGTTGATGTAAAGTCTGAAGTCAAAGAGTCATAAACCAAAGTCAAAGGTTTGAATGTAATTGGGTGCATGATCGGCAGAGCCCGACACCCAAAGAATTGGTCATTGTAACACATGCATTACTAAAGTGTTGTTTGCAGCAAAGTGAAGCAAGAGAATTTTCCAAAGATGATTTCAATACATAGAACCATAAGAGGTCAAGCACAGGAAGAAAGCTTGCATTGTTGAATGGAAAGTAGGGAGGCTTGCTGAAAAAGGGATTCGAATGAAATCCACAAGTGAATAGATGAAGTTCACAAAGGAGGAGAAGATGATTGTTGGTAGTCATTTCAGAAGATCAGATGAAGACCACAACAGAAGGAAGAAGAAGGAGAAGGCCAAGGTAAATGGCATATGTGAACAGTTGACTGATGAATATTATGAGTGGGATAAAGTTGAGATAAAATTCCATCTTGAGTTATTGATGGAAATGTTACAGAGAAGTAAAGAAAACCAGAGATATGGATGGAGTATGAAAAGGAAAGTCAAATGGCATAGATTGAAAGTGAAGTGGGAGCATAGAGTGAATGCTCAATTGAAGGAAGATTTCCTCAGTTTAAATGAATATATAAAGGAAGATTTGATATGTGAGCCAGAATATGGTCCATTACTTTATGAAAGTAATGATGTGACAAAAGAGAAATTTACAGAGGAACTGAATCAAATGAAGGATTCCGAGAAACAAGGAGATAGGATGACTGAAGCATCAAGTGGGACCACAAGGTCTTATGATTTTAAAACTAATGATTTGTGTGTGATTGCAGGTACATCATAGGATGTTGAAAAAACTTTGGAGTTTGTTAAGGAGAATAAGTTGAATCTAGAATTTGTTCAAAATGATGCTGAGATAGCAAGATCTCAGAAAAAAAAGGAGACAGAGGGGTCTCATGGGAATAAACAATAGAGTATTGAAGCAGAGGAAGAAGGGCCATCTAATGATTGGTCAACAGCAAGTGAAGGTATGGAAAGTTGTGTAAATTTTCCAAGTTCTACCCCAATTGAGATTGTTGAGTTATATAGAAAGTTAGATCTTCAAAGAAGAAAGCTGGAAAAGTAGAGGATCTATACTCAGGGTGAGTTGCTGAAAGAGAAAGACAAAGAATTTTTCCTGAATAATAATCAGGAAACAAAGGATAAGGATGTAGGAATGATTCAGCGAATCAAAGAAGTTCATTATTGTGAACCAGAACAGGGAGACATTCTTGAAAAAGATGATATGGAGGAGAGACTAGCTGATATTCTCATAGAGAATTTAAATCAGCATACTGATGTGCTGATGGAAGAGGAACTTTCAGAGCAGCATACTGAAATGTTTCCAGAGGAGAAATAGGCACTGAGGCCTTATGTTTTTTATTTTAATAATTGTTTTGTGAATACAGGTTTTATTGCAGATGCTGGAGAAAATTTGACACAAGTGAATAGTCAAGTAAAAGAAAAGGAAGAAATTTCTGTGGAAATATGTAATCCGTGGAACCAAGAGATTAGATTGCTGGAAACTATGCCGAAGAATCAGGATTCAAGGCATGAAAAGGAATCTCAATTTCAATAATGGGAAATGAAGAATGTGAAGGTGCAAGACAACAGTCAACAAGAGGGCAAGGATGAAAGGGCGACAGTAAGTATAAAAGTTCAGCAATCAAGAGGTGAAAGTAAACAACAGACAAAAGATCTATTGGACAGAGAAATTGAACCGATAAGGAGGATAATGATGAAAGTATCCCAGAAGAAGACATCAATAATAAAACAAAGAAGAAGCAACAAAATTAAGACAACAGAAGAATGTGAAAGCATAGCCAGTGGGGCAATGCAACATAAAGTGTGGAGACCTGGAGAAAAACAAAAAACAAAAGCAGCAACAAATGGAAAATTGTAGAACAAGATATGGGATCCAGGAAGAAAAATATCCGAAACACATGATCAGAAGATCATGATTATTTTCAACCTTGGGAGTCTGATGCAGGGCATCAAGCTTAATTTTCATTCTTCATTTGTGTGATTTAGGGGGTGAGGTTTTTTAATTATTTTATAAATTATTTTGCTCATTTTTAATAAATTGAGAGAAAAATATGAATGTAATATTTATTGTAAATATTATTTTAATAAATTAAGGACATGAGTGGAGTTGAATTAGGTAGATAATCTAGGGATTAGGAATTCCTTAAACAAGACTTAGTTGAGTCCCAAAAAAGGATAAATCTAATTTAGATTTTAGTTGAGATTTGTGTGGAGGAAATTATGGATTGGAATAAATTCATTATTATGTATAAATATGAGGAGTGTGTGAGGATGAAAAATAGTAAAGAATACAGAGAGAGAGAGAGAGAGAGAGATGGTTTGAGAGCTTTTGTAAAAGGGCCAAGAGTCGAAAGGCCATCCATTTTAATATTCAGCCAAGGAGTTTCTTGTGTTATTATATATTAGTATTTTTGTTTGTATGGCTCTATTTTCTTTATGTACATTTTAAGCTGAATCAAATGTAGTTTTAATGAAGAGTTTTCTTAAGTATTTTGATGAAGAAGGAAGCACGCACGCTATTATATGCTAGGGTCTGTTTTATAGCAGAATCTTGGCATCAATGGGTAAATATGTTGTGTATGAAAAATTCACTTGGGAAACTTAGTAATTAATTCTATTAACATTCAGTTGTCGATCCTACAACACCCTCCAAAATTTCACTACATTCGAATTTTGGAGCCTACTTTATTGTCGTATCAAGTGTTTCCTTGGCCGTCAAGTGTCTTTTTGTGTTATATAATATGTCGTAAGTGTTATTGAATGTTATCAAGTGTTGTCACATTGATTATCACATAAATATATGCATTTCATGGTAAAAACACCTTTTTTTTGTAAAACAACACTTTCAGGTCGCAGTCACTCTCACTTCATTGTTTGTACTTGGGGAATGTATATAAAGTGGCGTTTTGATGAATATTCATTGTTGATCAAGCTTTTCTAAGTTTTCTCGATGAGTTAGCATGTGTCTTAGATGGTTTTATGTCTAGAACTCATCTTGTTAACCCCTTGACCAATCATCAAGATTGAGAAACATTTCGGTTGCAAAGCGAGAACATTAAGGACAAGAGTGCATGAGCGCACTTTGAAGCCTTGAGGGGAGGCCCTTTGTTGTTAAAATGTGCACCTTGTGCCCTCCATGAGAGCTAGGGACACTCCAAAAGCATGAATCCCCTTCCTTGTCTGGAACTGCTCCCTCCAAAGTGACTAAGTCTTCCTTGAGGGCACTCCTTCAACTCAAAGAAGTGCACCCTCCTTGAGCAAACTGGCACACCTTGAAGACCCAAAAATCAATCCTTCATACTTCCACAATGCGCCATGCACCTTCCTAAACTACTTGAGCACATCATAACACTCTGAAGGCACAAAGCCCCAACCTTCAATATTCAAGCGTGCGCCCTGTGCCCTTGTTGAGGCCACTTGAGCGCATGAGCACACCCTGAAGGCACGAAGCCTCAACCTTCAGCATTCAAGAGTGCGCCTTGTGCCCTCTCTCTCTCCCTTGAGGGCATAACACACTTGGGAAGCCCAAAACCTTCCCCTTCGTCCTTTTTACTTGCAACATACACCCTACCTTGACTGCTTTCTTCCTTTGAGCACATGAGCGCATGCTGAAGCCTTGAAGCTCCTCCTTAGTCCTTCAGCATTTCCAAGTGCACCCTTACACCCTGAATCTCCTTTGATAGTTTTGAGCGCACTGAAAAGGCATGAAACGGAAAATTTTCATAAAGCATGGTAGAGTAGGGGATTTTCAAACTAATAGTTTCTCATCATGAGTGATTGCAGAAGCAGGTTTTCCAGGGACCTCATGACAATCACACATGAGGAAATATCAAGAAAAGAGGATAAAAAAAAGAAGCATGAAAAGAACCAAGAACAAACCAGAAACTTGATGATCAAAGCACCCTAAAGAATTGAATATTTAAGACCCTTTGGAGGGTGGGAGCGCTAATCAGAATATGAAAAAAGAACAAATACAGTGGAAACTATGTCACCATTGAAGAAAATCCATGTCATCAGTCATTTTCAGTCCTAGTCATCCAAGATAGTGACATGTCTAGTTTCATTAGATGATGATGTGGAATTCAAGATGTAATATTGTAATCATTGTAAAAGAAAAAAAAGTAGAGGCCCAAGAGTCATGTATGAGCTCAAACGTCACGAAAGTCCAAAGGAAATGTAATAACAAAATACATATGTAATTCCAAAATCCATTTATAACTCCAAAGGTCATAGAAGTCCAAAGGTCACTAGAAGTTAGAAAGTCAAGATTCATGAGGGTATGAAAGGTCACTCCTCAAGTTATAAATAACTCCTCATTTCTCATGTAAAGAACTTTTAACCTTGGCTTCTCCCATAAAGCATAAGAGAGACAAGTTATTACTTTTGGGGAGCAAGTAGTGGCTCCAACACTCCATTATTAGAGAAAGTGATGTTCATTGTATTCATGCAACTTGGGATTTTTACTTAATATTTGAAGCCTGATGGAAAACACATCTTCATACATAGATTATGAATGTTTACAATACTATTCTTTGAATGTTTATTATTCATGTTTTCTTTCACCAATACTAAGGTAGTTGAACTATTTTGGTTATTTTAGTACTTACCTTATTGAGAATGTATTGTAATGTTTGTAACAATCATCGAATATTTGTGGACTATTCCACTGAATGTTAGACGAAATATTCGTGTTCATGTGTGTATTTATTAGGGTGGTACTATTACCTATCTCTTAGAGGCTCACTTTCTCTCCCCTCTGCAGTAGTAGAACCTTGATGCACCTGCAACCAAACACTCACCAGACAAAATTTATTTTTAAGGGCACATATGTGATTCTCTCTCTTGCTGATAAATAAATTCAAGTCAGATACTTAAGTAGAGGAAAACCAAGATGTATTATGGATGGGGCTCCTATACCAAACGATGTGAGGTCTAATTGGGACTGCATATCGGGGAAACCCATTAGAATGTTGGCAGGCCTAACACTGTCAACATTTATGGTGGTAGAAGGAGGGAAACCAGGTTTTTATGGATGATAGCTCCACCCACCCACACCATACGTATTCCTGACAAGGTAGAAACATTCCCAACACCTCTCCAACTCATATTCTTGAAGTAGGCGGATATTCTTAGCCTGAACCAGAACAAACTTGCGATTTTTCCTACGAGCATATCCGAGAAATTCGACCTATAACTCATCTCTTTGTGAAGGCTAATGGATTAATTCTTGGAGCACATAATCTTCCTTATTTTCTAAATAAGAAACAACTCCTACAGGGATATAGAAAATTTGGTTTTCGATACCCTTGAAGAGTTAGCAAAATCTACATACAACATAGAAAAACTAGAGCAAACCCCATCTTACAATGAGGGGGATGAGGACAACGTTGTGCTCTCATATGCCACTTTCCATGGGTTTGGTGGTCATAAAGAAGATTCCTCAAATTATGAAGAAGAGGAGGATCATAGAGATGAGAAATTGGAAGTCCAATATATAGATTGGATGTCTTAAGGCCCACTCGCTCTTCTAGGTATTTTTCATAAGATGTCAAGACACCCAGAAATGTTGTTAATGAAATATGACCCTAATAAGGAGATCAAAGTGGGAAACCATTTGGATAACTTATGTTTAAACCTACATATGCTCGAGGTATGTTATGAAGATGTTGAATTTAGACCCTTTTCTTGTACCTTAGATGGAAGAGAAGATGTTTGGTACCATAGTCTTCCTACAAATTCAATTCAGAATTGGCAGGGGTTTAAAAAGTTACTTCTTGAAAAGTTTGTTGATGACAAAACCCAAACCATGTTGTTAAAGGAGTTAGGGAATATAAATATGGAGTAGAAATAAAAGGCTAAAGAACTTAATCAGAGGTCCAATTTCATATTGTACAAATTTCCCATAGATATGAAGCCTCATGACTCCATCATAATTAATTATTATACTTATGCCTTGAAGACGAGCATTGCACAGTTTGTGAAGAGAACTACGCAAGAAAATTTGGCACAAAATTTTGAAGAAGCCATTTCTATTGAGAAGGAATTGCATGCAATTGGAGTCAATGTCGACGATGAATAATTTAAAGACTCCAAGGAGATAGGAAAAAGGTCTTGGGCCTCTTTGAGCAAGGCCAAGGATAAAGAAGCTATTGATCTGGAAAGCTTGACTTGGACTATCAAGACTATGTCCAATGAGTTGGAAGAATTAAAAAAAAGTACAAGCAAGACCACTGTCAACAACAAGCCCCTTAATTTTAACTTCCTGAGAAGGACTAAAAACAATAATAGTAGCAGTAATCAATCGGCTAAGTATGCACAAAGCACAAACATCATGCTAAATATTGAAAGCATGGAAATGGAACACATTCATTATTTTCATCAAGAATATCATTCAGAAAAGACATACACACAATGGAATCACAACATGAACACTTTGGATGCACACATTATTGAATCAATACTTTCAGAGGATCCGACTGAGAAGACAAAAGAAAAGGAAGAATCTGTTGCAGTTGAAGAAACAATGGGTGTTAGGCACACAATAAATAATTTCAGTTGTGTGTTCATTGCTGAGAAGAAAAAAACTAAAGAACCACCACTGAATGAGGCCCCAACTCAAAAGAAAAACAACCAATACAAGTTGAGAATTCAGGGGCCTATTCTTGAACAAGAGCTGACGAGGTAAAAATTGAAGGAACATTTTTTAAGAAAAATCACACTGCCCATCAACCAAGCTCAGAATAAGTTAGGAGATGCTACCACAACAAATAACACTTCCACCAATATTAAAAGCAAGTTTACCATTGCCTAAGTGGAGAACAAGGTTACCCCTATATACACTTCAGTGATGCCTGTTGTTTTGGATTATAACATATTGGAATATATGAACAAATCTTGCACAAATATTTCAATTTTTGAGCTTACAGGGATTGCAAGCAAGTGATAACTAATTGTCTAAGCCCCTGCCCAGTCCTCATCAAGTGGTAGCGCGTATTCTTCTTCGAAGGTCTCTGGTAAGTCTTCTGTTCCCATGGAATAATTCATTAATGCTATAACATTAGAAGAAAATACTCTTTGCCCTCTGTTTTTATTGACTTTTCAGATTTTCAATTACAATGTTCAAAATTGTTTAGTTGATTCTGGTGCATCTGTAAATGTAATTCCATTATCTATTACCAAGAAAATCAATGCCAAATGGTATAAGACCGATGCACAGTTATTCAGTTGGAGAAGTCTCTTGTCCAAGCTATTGGTGAACTCATAAATGTTCTCAATCGCTTATCATCAGATCACCAAGTTCACCAATGTATAAACATAGTGATTGTGGAAATTATGTAAGATTATGGTGTATTTCTAAGTAGAGACTAGTCTAGAAACTACAGGGGTATTTTGCTACCGATAGGTCACATTTATGGATTTTGTATATGATCAAGAATAACCAAATCCAAGTGGAGTCATAGCCTTACATGAAACACATCATTACACCTTTCGAAGGGAAAAATGAACCCGTTGCTTTCGTAGACCTAATTTTTGGAAACTTCTTTTTAGAAAATAACCCTGGATGATACTTTGCACAACCATCACCCATTTTTCCAGATATACAACTAGAACTCCTTCCTTATTCTCTAGCTGGTGAAAATGAACTATATAATATAGATGTACATGTTAGTAGTAATGCTAGGATTAGTAGGAATAATAATACAAGAAATAACTTAGTAGCTTGTAATTTTTGGACTCTTTATTTTCATGGTTCTAAGGCGCATGATAGTTCCAAATTTGGTTTTGTGCTTACATATACACATTAAAAGAAACATATACTTTCATGTCGTCTGGAGTTTGAGTGCACTAATAATACTTCATAATATGAAGCACTCGTACTTGGGTTGAAGAAATCTATAAACCTAAAGGTAGAGCTCCTAAAGGTAATTGGTGACTCAGAGGCAGTCACTCGTCAGGTATGAGATACTATACATTGTGTTTCACCTCATCTTAAAAATTACCAGTGGGAGTTATGGAATTTGATAAATCATTTTAGAGCTTTCAATATTGTTTTCACACCAAGAATTATAAATGCGACAACATATGCATTAGAAAATGTTGCTGCTAAGATGTCACCAATGAAAATTTATTTCTTTATTGAAATTTTATACAAACCATTTGCACCTGAAAATGTTAATAATTTATGTGTTTTCAATGACGACCAAAAAATACTACACTTTATGGAAAATGTGGACGTATTCACATACACCGCCAGAGAGGAGGATGAGCACGGGAAGGCTCTGTAGGAAGCATCCAAAGCACCGAAAGTAAACACATGAAAAAAGGTGTGGTGTCCTTGGAGAAATTATATGACATGTAGAACTGATTCAAAGGACCTACTAACACAAAGACTCAGAGTTATAAGGTCGCATCTGAACAAGTCAACCTTGGAACCCCACAAGGTTCGAAATATGTGAACCTCGGTACTTGTTGTTCCTTGCAGGAATGACAAGCATTTATTCACCTATTCAAGCAGTATCAAGATGTGTTCGCATGGAAATATGATGATTTAAAGACCTATGACACTTGTATTATCCAACACATAATTCCTATAAAAGAAGGGGTGAAACCGTTCCAGCAGAAACTATGGAAAGTTCATCCAACATTGGAACCCCTCATTCAGAAGGAATTGAGAAAGTTGTTGGATGCCTAGATCATCTTCAAAGTTAGACATTCCACCTAGGTTTCCAAATTGGTCCCAATTAGAAATAAGTTTGGTGAAATACGTTTATGTGTTGATTTCTGGAATCTTAACCAAGCTTCTGTCAATGATAACTATCACGTGCCATCCATGGATCAAATAATCCAAATAGTATTGGGAGTGAAATGTTTTTGCCACTAGATTAATTTTTAGGCTATAATCAAGTACTAGTTGTGAAACTAGACATATTAAAAATTACATTCCAGACTAAGTGGGGAACGCTCACTTTCAAAATAATGCCATTTGGAGTAATTAATGCTAGTGCAACTTTTCAGAGAGTGATGAACATCACCTTTCGTGGCCTTATAGGTCAAAGTGGTGTTTTTTATTTAGATGATGTTATTGTGTTTTCAAAGAAATGGTTGGATCATGTACGTCATCTAAAGAAAATATTTGAGAGGTGTCAGAAGTATGGGATTTTTTCCCTTAATCCCCAAAAGAGTGTCTTTGGTGTTTCCGAAGGTATTCTACTAGGCACATCATAGTGAAGAGTGGTATAAATATTGATCTTGAGAGGGTCAAGGCTATCACACAAATCCTGTTTCCATTGAACAAGAAAGCCATACAATCTTTCTTAGGAAAAATTAATTTCAACCAAAAATTCATCTCTGATTATGCTCAAATAGTCAAACCTATACATGAGATGATCAAGAAAGATGCAGTATACAAATGGGACAAACGAGATAAATATGCTTTCACTCAGATAAAATAGGCTATTGTCAATTCACCCTCATTATTCAATCCAAACTATGGAAAATATTTCCTACTCTACACATTTGCTTTATATTTATCAATTGCGGTTGTGTTGAATCATAAGGACAATGAAGGAAATGGCCGACTTATTTGTTTTATGAGTGCTAGTCTACAAGGACCAGAATTAAAATACCTTGTCATTGATAAATAAGCATATGAAATGTACAAGGAAATTAATTATTTTCAACCCTATTTACTCAAAGCTCATACAACTGTATTTGTACCTCATCCAGCTGTGAGAACACTGCTTGTACAACAAGATAAAGGGTCATGGCCTATGAAGACTAGCAGTCGAAGCTAAGGATGCTACCGAACATGATATATTAGGATGGGAGAAGGAGATATAAATGTACAACATTGATCAAGTTCCTCAGTCCACATCTACATCACTCTAGTATGCAAAATTACGACAATGTTTGGAGTAGGGCACCTTTCCCTCGCACCTATCGAACAAACCGAAGAGGGAAATTCGTTTAAAGGCTCTATCATATCAATTGGTCCATGGAGTTATTTTTCATAAGCACCACAATGGGGTTCTGCTAAGGTTCCTTAAGCCACAAGATTCAGAGAAGGTCCTTAAGGACTTACACGATGGACCAACAAGTGGCCATTATGTGGGTGGCACCAAAACACACAAAGTTATGAGGGACGATTATTATTGGTCCACTCTTTTCAAATATGCACATTCCTATGTCCGTAAGTGCCAAGCTTATCAAAAATGCGCCGACCGTGATCAAAGGTCAGCCACCCCACTCCTCCAAGTAGCAGTTGAAGAACCATTCCAACAATGAGGACTTGATGTTATTAGATATATCTTCCTAAACTCATCAAAGAATCACTGGTATATCCTTACATCTATATATTACTTCACTCGATGGTTGGAGGCAATTCCTCTTAGAAAATTTAATGACCATGAAATCATTCATTTTTTGCAACAAAACATCATAACCAAGTTTGGTGTTCCTACATTGCTTGTCTTTGATAATGAAAAATACTTTTAATTTTTAAGACTTTATGAATTTGGATTATAGAATGGGATTGTTTCAAAAAATTCGTCTAATTATTATCCCTAGGGAAATGGTTTGGCTGAATCAACAAATAAAAATATTATTCGCGTAATTAAGAATACCATTTTCTCCAAACAGAAAAACTGACATACTGCTTTGACTAATTCACTTTTGGACGACTATGTAACTCCAAAGCCTTCCCTGAAAACCTCACCATACTTTCTAGTGTACAGTAAAGAAGGTATATTTCCCCTGAACCTGTATCTCCCATCCTTGCAGCTCTCCCAAGAGTCATAATTAAAACCTTGCCTACCGGTTCAGAGCAGGATATACACTTTACTCAAACTCGAGGAAGAGAGGCGAAAAGCCAAATACCAATTCATCGTACATCAAAACTGTGTAAAGTGCTGGATTGAAAAAAAAAATTGTAAGGGATAAGAGCTTTGAGGTGGGCAACCTAGTTTCGAAATGGGATAAACCCCATGAAGACAAAGGTAAACACACTAAGTTACAACCATTGTGGATTGGACCATTTGAAATTGAAGAGAGGCTTGACCACAATGCCTTAAGGCTAAAATATTTGGACGAGAGGATTGACCCCCTTCCCGTAAATGGCCGAGAATTTAAGCATTATTTTCAGTAGCAGTTACAAGTTTCACTTCCTGTACATATTATTTTGCATTTTTTTTCTTTTCCCAGTCATTTGTGTGTCTGTTACATAGTTATATCATGTCATGTCTTATTGTTGGTCATTGTAAATAAATAAGACATATGTGTAAAGTGCACGGCCCAAAGACTTTGTAGTGAAATTAAAGAAAAATGTGACAACTGTAACGCTTGGCTTTATGTTATTCTCCGTATTTTTTTGGGAAAATTCCATAAGTTTAGGTAAGTCCAGATGGAAAATGTGATTTTTCCAATAGGAGAACCCTGAGGGAACCTATTAGATCTATGCTTATGCTAGAACCTAAACTACTCAACTTGGCCTTTGTCTACTTGTGTATTAACAGTTGTCCAATCTAGTAGAGAAGGGATAAGGTTAAAATCTAAAGCGAGCAAACCTAAATCAGAGGTATTAAAACAATTCTATGAAGGAGAATCTTCCTCTATCAATAAGTCAGGATCCCTCTTCCGCCTGTTGAAAATAATGTGTGTCGATGCACAGTTCTATTAAATAAATAAATAAAGGGTGAAAGAAGAGAAAGGCTTACTGCACAGGGAGGTGAATCAAGCGACTTCACTGGGGTACTATCCAAGGCTGTTGGAAATAGAGCAACACCATAGATGGAAAAATATACTCTGAATATTATAAACTCGCCACGTACATTACCCTTTCCTGAATTGAAATGATTGTGATACGATGCACCTTTATGTGATTTCAACCAAGTAGAGAAAATAAAATATGTTATGTATGAAACTGGGTCGAAAAGGGGAACTTGGGGAAATAAATAATTCATGAAGGTATGACCCTTAACTGAAAGCTATTCTCAGACAAAGAAGCTGAAGTCCACCTAGTGTGTCTCCAAGTGTTGTCTTTGCTACAACACCCTAAAAATTTTCACTGCATTTGAATTTTGGAGCCTACTTTATTGTCGTATCAAGTGTTGCTATGTGTTGTTTCATGTCTTAAGTGTTATTGAATGTTCTCAAGTTTCATCACTTTGATTAGAAAATGTATATATGCATTT
Source organism: Pinus albicaulis (assembly GCA_034641835.2). Lineage (NCBI taxonomy): Eukaryota > Viridiplantae > Streptophyta > Pinopsida > Pinales > Pinaceae > Pinus > Pinus albicaulis. The sequence continues at coordinate 1,174,559,162 of CM076584.1, read as the reverse complement.
CATGGTCAAAACAAAGTTGTTGTTGTAAAACGACACTTTTAGGTCACAGTCACACACACTTGACTGTTTGTACTTAGGGAATGTGCATAAAGTGGCGTTTTGATGAATATTGTTGATCAAGATTGTCTAAGTTTTCTCGATGATTTAGCATGTGTTGCACATTTTTTTATGTCTATAACTCATGTTTATCACCCATTGACCAATCATCCAAACTTAGATAAATTTTGGTTGCAAAGCGAGACCATTAAGGCCATGAGCACATGAGCGCACTACGAAGTCTTGATGGGATACCCTTCGTTGTTCAGAAGTGCACCCTCCTTGAGTGCACTGGCACACCATGAAGACAAAAAAATCAATCCTTCAACCTTCCATAATGTGCCATTCGCCCTCCTGAACTTCTTGAGTGCATCAACAAACTTTGAAGGCACAAATTCCCAGCCTTCAGCCTTCAAGAGTGTGCCCTGTGCCCTTCCTTAGGCCACTTTAGCACATGAGTGCACCCCGATGGCATGAAGCCTCAACCTTAAACCTTTGGAAGTGCGCCCTACACCCTCCCTCTCTTCTTTGAGCACATAATTCACCTGGGAAGCCCAAAACCTTCCCCTTCGTCCTTAAGACTTGTTACATGCGCCCTGCCTTGATTTATTTCTTCCTTTTAGCACATGAGCACATGTCGAAGCGTCGAATATCCTCCTCCTTAGTCCTTCAACCTTTATAAGTATGCCCTTGTACCCTGAAGCTCCTTTTGCCATTTTGAGCACATCAAAAAAGTATGCATCGAAATATCGTCATAAAGCATGGTAGAGTAGGGGATTTTCAAACATATAGTTGCTCATCATGAGTGATTACAAAAACATGTTTTCCAGGGACCTCGTGACAAGCACACACGAGGAAAAATTAGGAAAAGAGGATAAACACATGAAGCATGAAAAGAACCAAGAACACACCCAAAAATTGAATTATAGTTTCTCTTCATGAGTGATTGTAGAAACATATTTTCCAGGAACCTAATGGCAAGCATACAAGAGGAAAGATCAGGAAAAGAGGATAAACAAAGGAAGCATGAAAAGAACCAAGTACACACCCAAAACTTGATGATCAAAGCACCCTAAATACTCCAATATTGAAGGCCCTTTGGAGGGTGGAAGTGCTTATGATCAGAAGATGAGGAAAGAACAAATATAGTGGTAACTATGTCACCACTAAAGAAAATCCATGTCATCAGTCACTGTCAGTCCCAGTCATCCAAGATAGTCACGTGTCTAGTTTCATCATATGATGATGTGGAAGTCAAGATGTAATATTGTAATCATTGTAAAAAACAAACAAGTAGAATTCCAAGGGTCATGTATGAACACAAGAGTCATAGAAGTACAAAGGACATGTAATACCAAAAGACGTGTAATTCCAAAATTCACTTGAAACTCCAAAGGTCATAAAATTCCAAAGTTCATTAGAAGTTAGAAAGTCAAGAGTCATGGGGATATGAAAGGTCAATCCTCAAATTATAAATAACTCCTCATTTCTCATGTAAAGGAATTTTAACCTTGGATTCTCCCATAAATCATAAGAGATACAAGTTAGTACTTTTGGGGAGAAAGTAGTGGCTCCAATGCTTCACTATTGGAGTAAGTGATATTCATCGTATTCATGAATCTTGGAAATTTTACTTAATATTTTAAGCCTGATAGCCAACACGTCTTCATACATGGATTATGAATGTTTCTAAGACTATTTTGTGAATGTTTACATTTCATGTTTTCTTTCACCAGTACTAAGGTAGTTGAACTATTTTGGTTATTTTAGTGCTTACCTTATTGAGAATGTGTTGTAATATTTGAATGATCGTCACGTCTTTGTGGACTATTTCACTGGATTTTAGATGGAATATTCTTGTTTATGTGCGTCTTTATTAGGGTGGTACTATTACCTCTCTCTTACAGGTTCACTTTCTCTCCCCTCTGCAGTAGAAGAGCCTTGATGAAATTACAACCGAACATTCACGAGGCACACTTGCTTGCTTTTCGAAGGCACATACGTGATGTTCTCTCTAATTGATAGCTAAAGCCAAGATAGATCTTTAAGTAGACGACAATCGAGATGGGGCTCCTATACCAAACGGTGTGAGGTCTAATTGGGACCGCATATCGGGGAGACCCCTTTGAATGTTGGCAGTTCCAACATTGTCAACACATTCATATCAATATAGTAATATAAACTACTCTTACCAACAATTTAATACATAGTTACAATCTCAATCTCAACACTCCCATGTTGATTCATTCACTAAACACATGGATATGGGAATTATACTCCTCATCAATTACTACTGACAAGAATACATGAATAAGACACTAAAACTCCGTTACTTTCCTACTTTTTATCACAATCCATGACACTTGCCAACACTAGCTTTGTAATTCTATTACACTATTGGAAGCCCCCTCTATCACGTGCTCCTCCCTTTATCCTCAACTTCTCATGTAACTCTTTCGTTCATCTTCACATCTGTCTCTTCAACCCTATATTTCCCTTGTCATTGGCTATGAATTGATTCAAATTTGAACCATAATTTGACCAAATCTAACAAACCAACAAATTTTCAAATTTATTTGGTCAATTCAGCCAAATTTGGTAACTATGCCCTCATGTCACCATGATTTTTGAGTTGCATGACTTCATAGCAAAATCCTTGAATAATATTCTCAAAAGGCATTTTTTCTTTGCATGACACTTATCTCTTATTTATTCCTCGAGAACCACTTTTTATTTACAAAAACTACTTTCTAATTTTTTTTTTAACAATATGGAATATGTCACCAACCTTATTAACCAATAGGATAAGCCTTACGTCAAGAAATCCAAATGTTGTTGCAAAAACAAATGACAAATTGTTTTGCAAATTTTTATTGATTAAATGGGAAAACATTGTGTATCGGTGGCTTCATCTATCTATGAGTACCTTTGTAGGTGTTTGAGATCACCGTGTTGGTGGGGGACTTGTGCATATGTTGCCACATTCACATTTAGAGTCTTAAGACAAGCAAATGAAAGATATTAAATAATAAACAATTAACATAAAACATAGTTATCGATCAAACAAGAAAATTACTGATTACCTGTTTTTTTGAGGTAGCAAAAAAAAATCGCGATTTTGAAAAATGGTTATTTAGAATAACCTTTTTTTTGGAGCTATTTTTGGCACTTTAAATTTTCTTATGAACATTTTTTTTTAAATGTGAGTGATATTCATGTTGATTTTGAAAAGTGGTGATGAAATATGAATCCCTTTTTTTAAAGAGTTTATTTTTGACACTGTACACTTTCTAATGTCTTCTTCTTCCCTGAGATATTTATTTTTAAGTGTATTTATGTATTTGTATTTTTTTACTTTTTATTTTCATTTTTTTTTGTAATGAAATCTTCATTTTTTCGCATAGTTAAAAAAAAGGTCAATATTTTAAAGTTAAGATTTTCTATATGTTTATGTATTGTTAATTAATATTTCAATGCACATCAAACAATTGTTGCTAAAAAACCAGTATTTTTAAGCATATGACAAAAAAATACACATTTTCATTATAAGTAAAATGAAAAAAATACACATTTTGAGACTTTTTGTTAAAAATAACATGTTAAATAAACGATTTTTATGGGAAAATATTAACGAAAAAAACTTTTAAAAACAACATTTTTTTATGAATTTTATATCAAAAATTAATAGTAAACACATTTTTTTGCAAAAAATAATGGTTTGTTTCATAAAATATCAAAGTCTAAACATTACAAGTAAAACTAATGAATAACTCTCAAATTGACCTTTATTTGCAAGCATGAATTAAAGTTAATCAATAATATCAACTAATCCATGTTCAACATCTTCTAGACCTTCATTAATGTCTTCTTCCACAACATTTTCTGCTTCAGTTTGGTCATTGTCCTCTTCTAATGGATCTTTGATGTCTGCAAATCTTCCAAAGTGTCATTTTAAAATCATTCCATATAACGGTGGTTGAGGTTCCTATGCCTTTTTTGCCACACATGATTCATTAAAATCCCCTTTCCTCAAACCAACTTCTTGCATTGCATTTGGAAGACACTGAAGAGCATTTTTTTATTGAATAAAATTGCGTTGTAGTGTGTATTTTTCAATGGAAATGAAATTTCTTCCTTTTTGTAGGAAACATTCTAGTGTTTTACCTAATCATCAAGCACAAAACAAATAGTTAGAAAATTAGTATAAACACATAAAAACTAAAAACTAAAATATTAAAATTCAGTTTTATATAATAAAACTTATCTAAACTTGAAAATAAATCGAAAACCCAATCTCCTTCATTTGAACACAAGTATATAAGATAGTTAATCAATGTTTGTATTTTTTTATAAATGTTAACTATCTCTCCTTTTGCATATTTATGATCCCATGCCAATAACTTTGATTATGTTTATGTTAAACAAACGTAAATGATGCATCTCACTGTTTCAAAAAGAGATTTATTGGGATATTCCTCAATCAATTGTCTTTTATCCTCTATTGAATGGTTCCCAACAATTTCACAATATTTATATTCAAAACATCGTGTCCTCTTAAATCGTGTTTGTTGGGAACCTGATTTGGATAAAAAATAACCACATAATCCACCACATGCCCATATGGATTGAACCTGAACAATGTTTTCAAATTATGTACATACATGTAGGTGATGTGCCTTTCTAATTTTATATTGAGATTGTCCCTCATTTGATCTATAGAATTGATTGACATTAAGCTGAAATGTTTAACCACCATTAATTAATTTATGCTTCCTCAATTGATCTCGAATGAAATTTTGTTTTGTTTTAATAATTCCATCCTCTAACTAAACACTTGGTGTTATGATTTCTCTGCTACCTTTAGAGATTTCACTTTTTTTCTTCACTGTTACCCATGATTTTTACAAATTGACCAAAATTTGATTTCTTCTTCTTACCAGTTAAAATATCTTCTTCTTGATAAATAAGCTCTTCATCATCAACTAGAAGAGATATCTGTAGCCATTTTTCCTTTTGGTGTTTTATTTATTTTCTCCTTTTCAACAACAGTTCTAATCTCCTCTTCACTAATGGTAAGATATTTTCCAGCTTCAACTTCCACATCTTCAAAAACAACATGTTTAGCTTTACTAGATTGACCCACCATAGTGATTCTTTGTTGACCCTTTGTATGTACTATTATAGTGTCACGAGCTATTTCTCTTTTCTTCCTTCTCCTTTCTTCTTCTGTCTCTCTATGGAAACTGTTGATCATAGTCATAATATTTGGCTCTAGATAATAAATACACCCCAACATGATTGAAATACTCTCAACAAAATCGTACGAAATAAAATACAATATGTCAATGATTAATAATTTATAAAAAAATGAATGATCCTTACAATAACACATAACACATAAATATAAATAAGCATACATACACTCTTATGTGAAACGTTTCTTGCGATTTCTTCACACAACAGTGTAGATTCTTCATATGTGCCATATTGGACCTTTTAGAGACGATATCTAACATTTTCACGTGTATTGGCTAATCTTGCAAGAACATAAACAATGTCTGTATTCGACACCAAACATATGTCTCGTGCTCTTCCCATCACCTCATATGATTCACCAAAGTTAATCATACTACAATACAGATAGATATGTACACCATCATCAATTTCACTATCTTTAATATGCCATAAAAAATGTTTTATTTATTTTTTAAGCATTCTTTGATTCTGAAATAATCGTGAATGTACTTGATGGACCACTTGCTTGACTTTTATTACGTTTATCAGTTCAGGTGTGTTCAACAGTATCCATAGTGTGTCCAACTGCAACTTCAGTTGATTTAATTGTTGCTCTTGGTCCAAAATCATTCACAAAGATTTTCTTTGATGCCATCTTCCTATATATATATAGTTAATGAAAAACACATATATTAATTAAATGATTTTTTTTTTTTTAATTTACCTGTATATATATATATATATATTAAAAATAATCGAAATTTAATTTATATAAATTTATATATATATATATATATAACAAGTTCAGTTATGATAATATTATATCAGAAAAAGGGAGGAAGGGAACTTCCTTAGTAAATTACCACTCCGTTGAGACCACAAAAAGGTACTGCCTACAGGGAGTGTTGTGATTCTATTACATTACACAAGTTGCTTCTTCTAGCACTCATGTTGGTTGTATTAACTATTGCACTTAATCTATATACTTTGACAAACTGGTGGAATAAGAGAATACATTTCAATTTCATTTAAAAATATAACTAGATCCTAACTACTGGGAGCTTATCAGTGCTGGTTTCTTTTCATAGGAGAGCACATAGATGTAGTATTGATCTATTTGTTTACAATATTCTCATTGTCTTTGTGACCACTTCCTTGGTCAAGAGAATTAGATTCATGCTCCGATTATTTTCCTATGAGTTCCTTGAGGTAGTTGATTGTGCTATCCATGTGATTTCATCTGTTCTGGGCATCCATCAGTTCCTTTGCATTTGTGGCCCACTGTTGGCGAAGGACAACAATCTCTTCTCTTGTATGGTGCTTGTTCTGGGCCATCTGCTCCTTTATTTGATCGATTGCAACTCTATGAGCTCTGAAAAACACACAGGGTTGAGTCCTTGTCTCGTTGTTGTCCATTTTCCTCTACTAATTTGTGGCTATTTCTATGATTTCTTTTGACTGAATATGGAGGTCTACAGCTGGAGATATTCTGAAAGAGGACTCTATTTTCTGAGGGTAACAGAGCGGCCTTTGATTCCATTCGATTATATGGAGATAAGGATGGACTGTAAAGGTGCTGAGAGGAAATAATTGTGAGACATGGAGGGGTTCAAAATTTCTGAGAACGCCACATGCTCCAGTGTGTGCGAAAAGGGAGAGGTTGGAGAGGAAAGGTGATAATGAGTAGGGGGAGGACTCCTTATTAAAAAAATGTTTGGGGGAGAGTGATGGACGAGAGCTTTGTCTACAGAGAAAGGAGGAAGGTACGCAAGGCTTGCTAATTGCAGGGGATAGGAGACAGGGCTTATGAAGATGGCCAAGTGAAAGAAGGAGGACACAATGCTTACTGATCGCATAGGGACCAGGGTAGAGGTGGCAGAAATGGAAGCCGAAACAGGATATACGCAAACTAAACAAGAAATAATGGCTTTCATATGGATTGAGAAGGCCAGCGTTGAGGGAGATATATAGAAGAGAGGCGCCCGAGGGTTGTGGAGTCACGAGCACGAGGTGGATTGGACATGTGATCCAAAGAATATTTGATTTGATCCTGTGTTTTTGATCGGATTTGATCATATTAGTACTTGAAGAGATTCTGGTCACATTCTTGACAGAGAAGTCCCATCTTTTGAGAATCGTTTCCACATTATTATTTCATTTCTGAAATATTTTATTCCTCATGGGATTGGTATCATGATGAGATATTCATCAACACTTGCCTATCCCATTATTTTTTCAACTGCCTTGTGGGCCCGAATATCTGCATTTTTGTTATTTTTCCTTAGGATGTGATAGTAGTCAATTTTCCCTACCTATTTGGAAAATTGTTTGACACTTTCCAAGATATGACGGAGCATTGCATTTTTTTATTTTGTTTCCACTTTCCATTACTTGTATTATAATTGATGAGTCTCCAAAGATTATTGGGTCTTTATTTCAGTATTTTTATCCCTGGGAGGAGACCGTAAGCTTCTGCTATGTTGTTTGTCATAATACCCATGCCCCAATTGTACTGAATGATGCTTGTCTTGTCACTTTTGACTATGATTTCTCTTGCTCTAGCTTTACCTGGGTTTCTTTTCGAGGCCCCATCGAAGAAGAGGCATGGCCTATTGAGCAATCTGAGCCAATTCTGGAAATATTCTTCAGATAGCCTTATTTTCCAATTTGGATTTTCCTTTCTGAAATTAGCCTACTACCTTGGAGATAGGCCTATTGAATGCGAACCTCGCCCAATTTCTCTCTTCGGCTTGCAGCTGTGTCAAATCGATTCGTATTTCCCCTTTTGAAAAGAAGAATTCAGTGAATTTTCCACAAGTTTTGGAGATTACTCTGTCCACTGATGGTTTGTTGTTTTTAAAGTCCTTGTTGTTTCTAGCAAGCCAGATCTTCCAACAAAGGAATGAAGGAATTCTGGATCAATATCTTTGCACTGTTATTTTATTCTTGAGAGGATAGGGGTAGTTGTTCTTCCATTTAGATAAGAATTCGTTGAGAGAAGTGTTGAAATTTAAAATTGCTTCTATTGGGGAAACGATGCCCATCCAACAATCTTTGGAAAATTTGCAATCTAGGAATAAGTGTTGTATGATTTCCTACTCTTTTAAGCACATAGGACATTGTGATGGCCCGAAGATTCCTCTTTTTTTAAAATTATCAGCTGTAAAAATTTTGCGGTGGAGGAGAATCCATATGAAAAATCTAATCTTTCGTAAACTTTCTACCTTCCAAGAAAATTTCCATAATTTCCATTCTTGCTACCCTTGTTGATCTTGGAGCGAGGCATAACCAAAATTGACGGTGTATTCTCCACCTGTAGGGATTCATATATGTTCATCTTGTGTGCTCTACTCTAAGGGTGTTTCACATTTTAACAAGGAAATCAAGCCACTCCATTTCTGCTTTAGTTCCAGTGGCAGATTGGGTTTTTTCCATTGTTTCCATGTTCCGTCAACATACCACTTTGAAATTTTCCCCAAGTTGAAGCAATCCTTTGTGGCCATCCTATTATTTAAACCCTGAATTTCTAGATTATTTCTTAAAGGATAAATTCCCATGATACTGTCTTTCCATAGGTTATTATTTTTCTCATTCCCCGGCTTTATTGTAATATTGTTTTTTATCAGTGGTATCACCTTGATGATGAGCTTCCAGATTTGAGTGCTAGGTCTTAGAGGAGGATTTCTGTCCAGGATGGAGTTCCTTGGGGCACTTATATATTTTGATTATAAATCATGTTTCCACCAAGTTCTTTCCCCAGTGATGAACCTCCATGAAATTTTGGATCCAAGTGCCAAGTTCATCAAATCATGAATTCTAATCGAAATGCATCCATTCTTGTATTGAGCAGTTAATTGACTCCATTTAAGAAGGTTGAATTTCTTAGTTTTTGTTTTGCCTTCATGCCATAGAAATCCTCTTATAATGATTTCTATTTGTTTATGGATGATTGCAGGAGCCAAGATCAATGCAAATTGATAGAGGGGCAGGGTAGAGAGGATGGATTTTATGAGGAAGAGTCTGCCCGCCTGGTTTAACCAAATCATTCCCCATGACTGGATCTTGCTTTTAATATTCTCTGTGTACTTATTCCAAATATCAATGTTCATATTTTTCTTGGTAATTGGTAGCCCAAGGTATTGGAAATGGTTCCAGTTGGATTAGAAGGGGGTTTCTAAAATTTTAGACATTCTTTGTAGATTTCTGTGTGGTGTATTCCAGCCATATATACATCTTTTGTTATTTTTCACCAATCCTCTAGAAACTTCCATAAAACTGTTAAGGACTGATTTGAATCTTCTAGCAACAACACACATGGCTCCCCCCATAAGAAGCATGTCATCCGAAAACAACGAGTGATTAACACTTTTGAATCCCATGCTTATTGACAACCATGTCAGAGTGGAATTACTGCGACAATGCTCCAACTTCCTACTCAAGGAAACTGCCATCAGAATATAAAGAAAATGAGACAAGGGACAACCCTGCCTAAGCCCTCTTGAGCTCTGGAAAAAATTGCACGATCTTCCATGAACAAGAGGAGGGATCCAAGGGCCGTTAGTACAAGCTTTTATAGTATCAATAAAATCTTCTGAGAAACCAAATTTTTTTAGGACAACTGATAAAAATGATAGATTTACTTTGTCAAAAGCATTAGCCATATCCATTTTCAATATGAAGTCTTGTTCTTTGCGGGTGATGCTAGAGTGGAGAGCCTCTTGAACTAAGATTATGTTATCAACAATTTTTCTACCGGGAACAGAGTCTCCCTGGTTTTCAGAGATAAGGAGGTGAAGAAGGGGTTTGAGTCGACCAACCAAAATTTTTGAGATGATTTTGTAAGAGGCATTACAAAGCGATATAGGTCAAAATCTACTGATGGAGAAAGGGTGGGAGTCTTTGGGGATGAGGGCAAGGTAAGTATAGTTTGTAAAGCCTCCCATATTTTTCTTCTTTATGACATATTTGATCATCTTTAGCAAGTCTTTTTTATTAATTTTCAGAAGGTGCGGTAAAATGAGATAGAAAATTCGTCTATGCCTGGAGCCTTATCCAGATGGAGACTCCATATGGTTGTCATTAATTCTTCTTTTGTTACCTCTTTAGACAACTCTTTATTTTTTTCTTCATCTATGATGTGCAGAATGTGCTTTTAGAATTCCTTCGCATCTACGTGGAAATCTCCTGTTGTTAGGAATGTTTCAAAAAGGCTGAACACCTCTTTTTTAATGTCTTCTTGTACTTTAATCTCAACCCCTCCTTCTCCTGTGATTTTTTCTATGTTGTTTCTTATCATTCTAGTCTTTGTTGAGTTATGGAAGAAGGTTGTATTCTTGTCCCCTGCTTGAATCCAAAGGTCTTTGGATTTTAATCTCCAAGCTTCTTCTTCTTGCCTATTTTTCCTGTATATTTTCCAATGTATCTCTTTCTCCCTCATCTGATTTTATTTCGTGTCCTCCATATTTTCTAGTTTCTCTTGGATTTTTTCCAGTTCTTTTTGCAGCTCCTCCTTTTCCCTTTATGTTTCTTTGTAGCTTTTTTTGGCCCAATCCTTGAGACTTGCTTTGACACTCTTTAGTTTAGATTCCCAAATGTATTTGGGAGAGCCATTTATTTTTTTGCTTCCATGTTTTTAATACTTCTTGTTTTTCCTCTTCACTGCTGCTCCATAGCTGATTGTACCTGAATGGGAGTGGCCCATAGTTTTCGAAGGAGCCAAGCTCAATGGCTACTAGTTTGTGGTTAGAGGCCGCTGAGGGGATAATCTTGGAGGTTACCATGCTATAGCAAGTCACTATGCTGTCCTTAATTAGAATTATGTCCAACCTTTCCTTTATGTTATCCTTTCCTACCCTCTTATTGTCCCAAGTGTACTTCCCATTTTTGGGAGGTATATCCAATAAGTTGCATCTCTCAATGAGCTCTTCAAGTGTATCTTGCAAAGGATCTAGATGGAATAAACCTCATATTTTTTCCTTGGATTTAAGAACTAGATTTAGATATCCTCCGAGAATTATATTATCCTCTTTTTCTGTTAGAATTGTTTCTTTCAGTGTTTTCCATCAAGTTTCCTTATATTTTTAGTGATTTGGGTACAGGCTGATTTTTCTATCTGAGATTTTACTTTTCAACTCTGTCTTTACCCAATGTACTTCCATTTTATGATTCTGTAATTTCCACTTTTCTTTATGCTAAATTGTGTTGATCCCTCCAGTAGCGCCAATGGCGTACAACACTGTTCCTTCATATTTTATTTTTATTTTTTGGATGATATTTCCCATTTCTTGACTGCTGATTTTGGCCTCATGGATAATTAGGATGTCCGGTTTTTCCCCTTTGATAAGATATTTTATGATGTTTATTTTGGAGGGGTGCCCTAATCCTCTACAATTCCAAGAGACCATTATCATTATTTATTTTGATTTGTTTTTTAGGGACCTTTCCCTTGAAGAGTCTAATGGATTTTATCTTTACTTTTGATTCTTTTTTCAAGATAAATTTCCATTGGTTGTTGGGTTCCTAGAGTGAGCTCCTTTGTTGCAGCCTCATCTCTAAGTTCCTTGTTTGATTTTCTTCTAGATTTCTTATTAGTGTCAATACATACCAAGAACTCCTTTGACTGATTTCTTGTGAGGATCCTGTCAGATGAGGGAGGAGGAGGACTATGCAATAAGGGGTGAGCATCCAAGAGAGGAGGGTCAAGAGGCAAAGCCCAAAGGGGAAGAGGAGCGAGGGGGTGTAGAGCAGTTTTCGGGGGCCAATGGAGAGGAAAAGGAAGGGGCAAGGGAGGTGAGGGAGGATCAGAGGGGATGACAAGAGGGTCGAAGGGGTTCAAACCCGAGAGGGATGAGGAGTTAGGGATGGAAGGGGAGGGATGAATGGGGATCCTATGAGAAGGGGAGGGAGGGGCTGAAGTTATTGGAGGGATGCGAACTTGCGAAGTTTTATTTCTTTTCTTTTTCTTTTTGACTTGCTCCCATTTTTGTTCTTGGTTTTCCTTAGTTTTTTTTGTCTTGTTCATATTTTTTACAAAGTACCCATATTCATGACATATCTTGCATTTGAAAGGTATTTTTTCGTAGTCGAGTTGCTGAATGTGCGTCTAGATGTCTACTTTGAGTTTGATGGCTTCCGGAAGCCCTTCGCCTAAATAAACTTCAACGCAGATCCTCACACAAGCCTACATGTTGTCTTTTGGTTCACTCCTGTCAATGTATTTTCCGACTGCTTTTGCTATTGCTCTAACAGAGTCATCTCCCCAACAATGCAATGGTAGATGCGGAAGCCTCACCCAAACCGAAACAACATTTGGAACATCCAGTTCCGAATCAAAGTCAGGTGTCTGTTGAGATAGAGTCCTCTTGTGTCCATAAAATGCGGGCCACTTCTAAAGATTAAATACCTGTCTTCATTGGATTCAAAATGGAAGGTGAAGTATCCCCTTCTATAAAATCTAATGGCCATCTTCCCTTGCGTCACTTGAGACTAATTTCGATCCACCCATTTCTGAACAGTTTTAGGAGAAGGCCATAAGCTCGTGAACTAACCAAATAAACATTTTTATGATAGGGAGAGAACAGCTCTATGAGGGAGGTGAGGAAGCAGATTGATCTTAGGAATTCCTTCAAGCTTTTTGACGAATTTTGTGACTGCAGGACGATTTCGCTGAGGTCCCAATGAGGAAACCAAAGAGGCAAATGCGATCGCATCAACATCATCCGGAGGGGGTTGTGTATTATTGACTGGAGGATCGACGAGCGAAGCCCCACCCAGATTAGTCTCCGGGAGGGCCATAGCGGCAGGAGGCTAAGGCAAGAGCACAGACACACGCACCAGCAACAGGAGGCTACGTCAAGTGTAGCGCAACCAAGAGAAATGTAATATGAATCATGTACTAAGTTACTCACAGATCATTGAAACAATTACAGATCACCACACTATATATATAAACAAATAATTTAAAAATAAATAAATATAAAACAATTAAAAACAATTATATATAATTAAAAAAATAAATAATATAAAACAAATTGTATTTTATTTTAAATAAAATTATATATAATTAAAAAAAATAAAAAAAAAAAATATATATATATATATATATATATATATATATATAAAATAAAAATTTGTTTATTTAAAATTTATATTTAATTAAAAATAAATAAATATAAAATTAAATTTATTTATTTTAAAAATATATATATATAATTAAAAAAATTAAATATATATAAAAAAATTATTTTATTTAATAAAAAAATATAATTATTTTTTATAAAAAAAAAATAGTTTATTCGGCCAAGCCGAGGGTTGGAGGCCAACCAACGAGCTAGTCGGTCCTAGGCCAGCCTCCAGCTAGGTGGGGGGTCAATTCTGGGCAGCCCCGGCCGCTAGCCTCCGGCCCTCGGTTGCGCAGGGGGGTCGATGCCCAATCGGGGACCGGAGGCCGACGGGTGGATCTGCCCGTAGACCTCCAACCCTTAAAAAAATGATTTTTAATAGAAAATAAATAAATAAATAAATAAAAAAGCCTTTTTAAAAAAATTATATATATATATATATATATATATATATATATATATATATATATATATATATATATATATATATATATATATATATATATATATATATATATTTAGAAAGCAGTTTATGTGAATGATTTTTGTTTTCTTTTTCTTTTTCGTGGAGGAACCTAGCAACCCTAAAAAATATAATTTTTATTATTTTTTCTCCTAAAAAATCTACAAATTTGAGTATTTTTTTCATCTTCTTCACTATAATTAAAAGAAAAATATAGGGTTTTTTATTTGGTTTTTCATATAAAATATGATATTGAAAAAAAACAAAAAACAAAAAAAAAGCAGTAAATTTTTTTTAGCTTTGGAGCATAAAAACTATAAAAGAACAGATTTTCCTCAAATTCATCTTTAAATAGTCAAAATAGAAGGAAAACTAACCTTTCAAATGCGAAAAACTTTTGTTCAATATGTTATTGATGCCAATGCAACGCATTCGCAAAATTTCTCCAAACATTTTAACAAAACACAGAAGTCTTGATGTGATGTGACAAATAGAAACAATGATTGTTATTATATAGCAAAGATTGTGGGATTGCTTTAGCGTTTCTCGAATATAGGAATAAAATTAAAATTAAGAAAATTAATATGTAGTTAATATTATAGGTTTAGATTAACTTTTATTCAATGTTGGCTAAAAAATAAATAAAAATTAAAAAAATTAATTTAGTTACGTAGTCACTGTTAAATAATTTAAATAAAAAAATTATTTTAGTTTCGAAGGAATGCATTAAAGGAATTTTTTGTGGATATTTTGAATAGAAAGTAGAGGTGAATTTTTTCAAGACCAAGAGTTTAGTAAAATGTTTTCAAATACATTTTAGAAGAAAATTTTGGAGGAAAATATTTCAAACAAAATTTTTGGAGGGAAAATTTTCGCCAAAAGTTTTTGGGGGGAAACTTTGGAAGGAAAATTTTTGGCGAAATTTTTTTTGGGGGGGGAATTATAGAGAGAAAATTTCAGTATTTATGCTATATATTTTCATTGTGAGAATGAATTTGTATCATTCAACATCTTCTGTTTGAAAGTCATGGATTCTTCTGATAGTGAAGTTTTTATTTCTATAATATCAACATCTTTGTCACACAACAATTCTATTCATATTGATGAATATAACAAGAATTTGTTCACTATGAATAAAGAGTCAAATTTTCCCCTTGGCCGTAATCCTAAAGATGATGAAAGAAACATTGATGAAGGGAAACAAAAATAAATTTCTGTAAATCGAGAGTCAATTATTCCACTTAGTCTTAATCCTAAGGATTATGAGAGCACCAATGATGAAGGGCATGATGAAGAATTTCCAGAGTCAAAATTTCCACTTAGTCATAATCCTAAAGATTATGAGAGCACCACTAATGAAGGGGGGGATGAAGAATTTCCATAGCCAAATTTTCCACTTCATCTTAATCCTAAGGATTATGAGAGCACCACTGATAGAGGGGATGAAGAATTTCCAATAAATAGAGATTCAAAGCGTCCACTAAGCCCTAATCCTAAGGATTATGAGAGCACCATTGAGGAATGGGAGGGGGAGGATGAAGAATTTCCAGTGAATAGAGATTCAAAGCTTCCACTTAGTCCTAATCCTAAGGATTATGAGAACAACACCGAGGAAGGGGAGGATGAAGAATTTTCATTGAATAGAGATTCAATGTTTCCACTTAGTCCTAATCCTAAAGATTGTGAGACCACTACCGATGAAGGGGAGGATGAAGAATTTCCTGCAAATTACTATAAATAGAGACTGATTTTTCCAATAAGTCTTAATCCTAAGGATTATCAGAGCAAGAGTTATGAAGGGGAGGATGAAGAGTTTCTTGCAAATGATAATTTTAGAGGCACAAATTCGAATAATGCATTTTCTCTAAGTGAACGTTTCAAATGCACTCATGGTGATGAAGAATTGAACCCTCCAAGGGAATATTTCAAAAGCATGGATGAAGATGGTGAATAATTTCGTTCGAGTCAGGATTTCAAAAGCACAAATGATGGTAGTGGTGAGCCCTGGTATTGCACCAAGAGTGCTGCAACTCCCAGGGGCTGCCCTACTTTACTTTATCAACCCAAGGTTCATACAAACTTGGAGGTGACAGTGATATATACACAACAGATGCATTATGTTCATGTCATCCTCTTTTGCTTTACAAAAGGGTGCTATTTCTAAGGGTTCTTAGTGAAGTCTGTCACACTTTAATGAAACTAAACTAAGTTGCAGAAATGAAACTAAATTAATTTTCTGAAAAGAAATGATAGGAAGGAAACTAATCTAAATTGCTCAAAAGAAATGCCAGAAAGGAAAAAAAAATTAAATTGCAGAAAGGAAACTAATTTAAATTACAGAAAGGAAACTAACTTAAACCATACTTAACTTAGCCAATCAGCTAAACACGCTCTACTCTATCTGTCATGCTCCTATCTATGCAGCAATTCAAGACCTAATTCTAATTTTAAGAGGTGTTTCCCGTAGTTTGGAGGAAAAAAAAGGGTTAAAAAGGCTAATGGAGGGCTTAAACACATGAAACAAGACTTAGAGGAGGAAAGAGCGAGTTTTAAACCATATTACAGCTTTATTATGGCGAAAAGCTTTGGAGCGGAATGATTGAAATATGCGATGGCAGAGTTATGATTGGCAGATAGAAGTGTGATATGCGATTTGCGATATCTCAATCGCAATATCGCAAGTTTGGAGCGGTAGAGGTTAACAGGAACGAAATGTAAACTGCGAAATGTGATTTGCGATGCGGCAGAGTTTAGAATCGGCGTTTGGAGCAGTAAAGGTTAACATGAAAAAAAAACTGTGATTTGTGATGTGCGATGCGGTGGATGACGTGGCGGTGGGACCAGTGGCAGAGTGCGATAACAATATCGCAATTGGCAGATAAGAGTGGTAAGACTTAAAGAAAAGGGAAAAGGTTGCGATGAGCGATTTGTGATGTGGCGAATATCGCAATCGGCGTCAGGAGCGGTAAGTTCTTAAAGGAAAAAGGGAAATGACTACGAAGTGCGATGTGCAATTTCGAAAAGGGATTGCAGTAAGGCTTAAGGAAAAAAGGGAAACGATTGCAAAGTACGATGTGCGATTGCAAAAAGGGATTGCGGTAAGTCTTAAGGGATAAAAGGTTACGTAGTGTGATTGCGATGTACGGTAGCAGGAAGTTCGAGGAGCAAGGGCAAAGGTCAAACTTTCAACGTTTTGAAGTGCTTTTTGAATAAAAAAAGGGTGCGACAATTGATAAGAAGAGAAACGAGGGGAATGGAGGCGTAACAACATTGTTCAGGATATGAAGACAGAGATGGAAAATGAAGTGGTAAGGCGCCAATGAACTTCTCCGTGGCTACCTGCGCCTGCAATTAAACTGCCGAGTTATGTAAGAAAGATGGACAGTGCATGCTAAAGACAAAAAAACAATTCTAGCTTAGTCCTAGAAACAGAGAATCATAACCTAGGAAAAAAATTTGGTCTGTGGGGAGGTCTACCCTCCTCGAGCTCTATCGACATAGATGAGAGGGGAAGGCTACCTCACAGTTTTATGGAGTTCATCAACTATTCTACATCGCAGATAAGCATATTAAATCTACAATAGAAAACTATAAAATCAATGAACATATCAAAAATAAAAATAGCTAAATAATAGAAAGGAAGGGATGACAACGACAGAGAAGCTGAGGCACATGGGTTGGGCCCTAACCCACGAGCCCATCTCTCTGGAACTAAATCAGTAAAATGGAGTCTGTCTGCTCATTTCAGGAAGAAAATAGCCTTGTTACATTTCTGAAAGTCTAATCATTGAGTACAATAAAAATCTTAATAGCTTGCAGCAAAATTCCCAAAATGGAATCGAAGAATTGACTCACTGACTAACTAACTCCTTCCTAGCTCTAGCCCTGCTCTATTTATTCTACAAGGCAGCTACCAACAACTCCCTTGAAAATTTTGATTGAGTCCACTTGACTCCTACTAAACATAGATTGAGTGTTCTCCTCTTTGAGTTGCTTGGCTGCCTCTGGAACTCGAATTGTTGGAGAGAATATTTGGGGTGATTTAGTTCACTTAACTCGAAATCAACAAAGATTGAGTGCACTCCTATTGGAGTTGCTTGGCTGCCTCTACACTCGAATTGCTGGAGAGAATCTTTGGGGTGATTGAGTCCACTTAACTCCAAGTATTTATGATAAAATCCTTATAAAAATGCTTAATAATTCATGATTTTCTGCACTCAACCTCATATTAGGCACTCAGAGTATGTTAGCCTTAATCACCACCTATACTAGCAACATAAAACCAAATAATAAAAAAAATGCAAGAAAAAGAGATCTAAGAAGGAAAAAAGGTGACCATTAACCCCTTCGAATATGTCTAATGATGGAGCTCATCATCACCCCCCTACTGAATGATTTCTCATCCTCTAAGAAACTAATCCTCCTCCTGCATCTCCTTCAAGGCCTTGACAACCCCCCTGATTCCTTGAGGAAGAAGTGTGGGAGTTTCCCCAAGGGGGTAAAAACCATTATTCTTTTTTGCATTCTCCCATTCTCTATCTTGTGCATCTGTGTCATTTTCATCATTCAACCCCAAAAACAAAGGTGGGATGAACTTTAGTCCCAACCATTGGATCTTTTTGGCCTGCACGACCCTCTTGTATAATGGTGCCGTTTACAATGCACCCCTCAGTATTTCTGGAGTATGGTACTCCATGTTCTTGAGGATGTGAGGGAGGTCGTTCCATCTCCTCTGGCTGGCCATAATGCACTCATCTTTTATTTGCCTAGAAGCATCATCAAAGTGGCCTATTACCTGTGTTTGAATCTGAAGGTAGCTTTCAACTAGTGTAGGGTCCCTTTCAATCTCTCGACGGTTAAGGATGACTCCTCTTGGACTGAACAATTTTGGTCTGATATGTAAGGGTTCTCTATTTCTTCTTCGCATGACCCACCATATCTCTTTTGTTGTAGTTTCCTCATTCATCATCCAAGATACTAAAGCCATAACTGCATATTCCCAATTGTAGGGTTGGGGTCCCAAGTATCGATATTTTTCAGCACAAGGCTATGCACATAAAACTCTGCCATATTTTACTGATCAACCATGTTAGCTTTCTTGTAGAAATTCATGAATTGCATACAATCTTGGAAAGGTAGGGATCCATGGGAGGGTAGAGTTTTGATTTGAAGGAGCCATTGCTCCTTGAGGTACACAACATATGAGTCAGAAGGGAATCTGTGTCGAAGGGATTCTATGCATAAGTCTATCAGGGTCGCTACTTGCTGTTCTTTTTGCTGCAATTGTTCCTTCAGTGCTACATTCTCTGCATGTGCCTTCTGCAACTGCTCCTTCATAACTGTTTCTTTAATTATTTCTGCCTCCCTTGGTGATTATTCAATGATAATCGGGCTTGTGGGAGGAGTTTCTAGCTCTCTCTGACTTCTCCTTCGACTCTTGTCAGCTCTGAAATACATAGAGGTCCGCCCTTTTCACTTTGTGCTCAGAGGAACTAAGGTGGCAACTACCTCTTTGTCTTGAGGGGATGTGGTGTCATGTTGTGAGTCTGCTTCTTGCTCACTTTCTGCTACCTCTATGACTTCTATTGCCATCTCTTCTGTTTTTCCTTGGTCCTTTGTCTCTTCCTCCTTTTCTTTTGGTTCTTCTTGTTTCTCTTCTGGTTCTTCTTCCTCTGTTGGTTCTTCTTCTTCTTTTGGTTCTCCTTCTAGTTCCTCTTCTTCTTCTTCTGGCTCTTCTTCTCTTTCTTCTCTAAGCACCGCAGGCTTCTGTCAGTCTCTCTCCCTTTAAAAATTTTCAATTTACTGGTTTGGATGAGACTAACCCTCTTTATTATTATACTGCGCAACACATTCTAGAGCGCTTATGTAACTCAAGTTCATCTCTAGTTTTCATTAGAGACTGTTGTTTCCTTCTTCCTGTTAATTCATTATGGAATGTGTGTTTCCTCCCCTCGTTCTCCTCTATTCCACTTGATTTAAATTCTTTTCTTTTGCATGCCCAGGTGGCGTGACTTTGCAGTTATTCCTTGTCATACTTCACGATGGTGTCCAAGCTAACTGGACACCTTTCTGCCCCTTAAACTCTAAGTCTGCAAATTTAATTATTTCTGGATATTATGGATGCATAAAGAGGGGTGAGAAGCTATACCTGAGTTTCCCTGTTGTTGTTGAGGCATCTGCAGGAGCTGGAATTTGGAGACAAGCCTCTTATATGCTGCGTTCTTCTTTATTTTCCTGTTTTTTGAGTGAGCATCTTGCTGAATGAGCAACTCTCTGAGTGAGATGATGATCTTTCCTTGATGTTCCTTCTTGTTGTAGATGTTGCGTGGGGATGTTCCAGATGCCATGGGTGGCACTCTTGTCTTTCATGGGGTCTGCTTCATGAGCTACTCCCTTGTTTTTCTTGTTGTTCAGGAACAAATGTCTGTGCTGTAGGAATTCCCTGATGTGTATAGCAGTATGTGTTTTGCTTTCCTTGCTACATTGTGCTCAGGAATGGAGGAGTTTGGCACATGGAGGTGATAGAGGAAGTTATAAAAATGAGTGGAGTAAATGATGGGATGGATGGTAAAATAGAAGAAGGAAAAATAAGATGAATGCTTCCCTGTGTTTCCAGAAACCATTAATAACCTGTAAAACAACAAACACAAAAAACACAAAAAACACAGAGATGCAGATGTATTATTATTATTATTATTATTTTTTGAGCAAGTGAGCTGCCTCCATCAAGGTTTTCAACTGACAAGCTTGCCTTGGGTGCCTCAGAGAGGTTTTCACCCATGGATATTGTATTTTTATCTTTCTTTTTCAACCCAATGACGGCCTCATGGAGGTTTTCAATTAATGGACCAATCTCAGACGCCTCAAAAGAGGTTTTCACCTGAGATTTTATTCTTTCCCTTTTTTCCATTTTTTTTTTCTTTTTCACTTTCCTACTCTACTTGAAAAAAAAACCTTTTTCAAGTATAAGAATACTTCCAATGAAGCCATGTACACATCATGATGACATATACAATCATGTGAACACTTGGAATACAGCTTTGACATGTACCTGAATATGAGAGATGAGTTTCTTCGACTGGATTGTATCAAGTAATGTTGGAGAAAAGTATGTTGCTGCAACTTAATGACTGTTTAGAACCATCTGTCAATATAGTTGTGATGCCCCTGGTTCACTTGCTGAGTTGGATCACCTTGGATGTCCTCTTCTATTATGGCAATCAAATCTTCCTCTGTTTTTTTATTGTTCTCTTGGACACATGGAGGAAATGTTGGTCAACATGAGGAAACTTTCTTAACATCTGATTCTGATGTCGACTCTTCATCAAGTGCAACCCTTGATCTTTTGATCTCCTCATTTGGATCTTCTTCTTCTTGATCTTGTCCTTCAATGGCATTAAGAAAATATCTTCTTTGCAATACCTTTCTTGAACTAAGATGCAGACCATTTAGATCAAGAGGATATGTTTGGTGGTGTTGTACCTCAACATTGTAAGTCGGTTTGGATACTTCTTGGTGTGGGTTTGGAAATGGTGGTACAGGTAGTTGAGCGAGGGTGGATATATGAGATGGATGTGGTTGAGGCCGTGGTTGTGGTGGTGGTGGATGGTAGGGATAACATGGAGTTGGGTATGGAGGATATGGAGGGAAATATTGAGGATGTTGAGGATTTTCCCAATAAGGTCCTTGCCAACCATGTTGCCAAGATTGGGTTTGAGGTTGAGATGGCCAAGGTTGCCAAGGAGAGAGTGTATCCCAATTAGTTTGAGATGGATGTGAATAAGATTGAAATTGTGAAGTGGGTCATTGCATCATATCAAGTTGACTAGGTTGCGAGGGTCTCCTTGGAGCTACATAACATAGCTTCTTTGGTGATTGCCTTGCTCCATTGTCTTCCTGGTAAACATCTTTAAACTTGTGGAATGATGGACAACACTTAGTAGCATATGATTCTGCATGGATAACAAAAATATCAAAATATTCTCTTTGCTCACTTTTCATTCTTAACATTTCTACTTGTTCACTTAGATTGCTAAGAATTTATGTTTTAAAGTTATCAAGCAAATTTCCAAGTTCATCTTGCCTTACCAATGTTGACGCTGACTTACTTACTCTTTCCCTTCCTCTTGATATGCGCTTTCATGTTTCACAAATATCTTCAAATGACAATTGATATACATCTCCTTTACTCATGAGATTAATGAGATCAATCCAATCATCCATAATTGTTCTAAGTAAGAGGGTTTTTAGTGTGTCAAATCCTAAATGATGCAAATTTTCCCTCTTTAACATTATACATGAACACCTCTATTAGATCCTCAAGGCTCTCATCTTCTTCTTGGTTCATTCTAAAATTACTTCTCTAAGGTCACGATCTTTGTATTTTTCTAGAAATATCTTTTGCATATCATTCCATAATCTTATTGAATTAGTACCTAGAATCATGAACCATTTAAGAGCTCTATCCTTCAATGTTGCACGAAACAATCTCAGTTTTTGAGTGTGTGATAAGTAGCCATAAGACCTACAAAATATCTCAAATTCAAAGAGAAATGTTTCTGGGTCCTCTGTCCTCATACCATGGAAGTTGGAAAGGAAATATGGAGGGATGTTCTTCATATGTACACTTATGTTCATATCTTGAATGGGAAACCCAATAATATCTTCTTCATTGTCATCATATCCATCCATAACTTCTACCTTCAAAAGTGTATGGTGATGTGGTTCTTATTGCACCACATGGTCAAGTGGGGGGTTGGTATTAGAGAATTATTTAAAAAAAAATAAAAAAATCTGAGTATCCCTACTCCTATGAGGCATGAAAACAAGATATTTTTGTATTTTTTTAAATATTTCTGAAATGGGATCAAAATAAAGGAAAGCATAAAATAATGCTAAAAAAAAAATCAAAGCATCTACTAGACACCTCCCTGGCAATGGCACCAAAAAGTGGTGAGCCCTAGTATTGCACCAAGAGTGCTGCAACTCCCAGGGGCTGCCCTACTTTACTTTATCAACCTGAGGTTCATACAAACTTGGAGGTGACAATGCTATATACACACCAGATGCATTCTATTCATGTCATCCTCTTCTGCTTTACGAAAGGGTGCTATTTCTAAGGGTTCTCAGTAAAGTCTGTCACACTTCAATGAAACTAAACTAAGTTGCAGAAAGGAAATGACAGAAATGAAACTAAATTAAATTGCTAAAAAGAAATGGTAGGAATGAAACTAATATATATTGCTGAAAAGAAATGACAGAAAGGAAACTAAATTAAATTGCAGAAAGGAAACTAATTTAAATTGCAGAAAGGAAACAAAATTAAACCACACTTAACTTAGTCAATCAGCTAAACACACCCTACTCTATCTATCATGCTCCTATATGTGTAGTTATTCAAGACCTAATTATAATTTGAAGAGGTGTTGCCCGCAGTTTGGAGGAGAAAAAGGGCTAAAGAGGTTAATGGAGGGCTTAAACACATGAAATAAGGATTAGAGGATGAAAGAGAGGGGTTTAAACCTTATTACAACTTTATTATGGCTCAAAGCTTTGGAGCGGAATGATTGAAATATGCGATGGTGGAGTAATGATTGGAGGATAGAAGTTCGATATGTGATTTGCGATATCGCAAGGTTGGAGCGGTAGAGGTTAACATGAATGAAATAAAAACTGTGAAATGTGATTTGTGATGTGGCAGAGTTTGGAATCGGCGTTTGGAGTGGTAAAAGTTAACAGGAACAAAACAAAAACTGTGATTTGTGATGTGCGATGTAGTGGATGACGTGGTGGTGGGACCGGTGGCAGAGTGCGATAATAATATCGCAATCAGCGGATAAGAGCGGTAAAGAAAAGGGAAAATGTTGCGATGAGCGATTTGTGATGTGGCGAATATCACAATTGACGTCGGGAGCGGTAAGTTCTTAAAGGAAAAAGGGAAACGATTGCGAAGTGTGATGTGCGATTGCGAAAAGGGATTATGGTAAGTCTTAAGGGAAAAAGGCAAACGATTGTGAAGTGCGATTGCAAAAAGGGATTGCGGTAAGTCTTAAGGAAAAAAGGGAAAAATGTTGCGTAATGCGATTGCGATGTACGGTAGCAAGAAGTTCGAGGAGCAAGGGTGGAGGTCGAAATTTCAACGTTTTGAAGTGTTTTGTGAATAAAAAAATGGCGCGATAGATGCTAAGAAGAGAAAGGAGGGGAATGGAGGCGTAACGACAGTGTTCAGGCCGTAAAGACAAAGATGGAAAATGAAGCAGGAAGGCTCCAATTAACTTCTCCATGGCTACCTACGCCTGCAATTAAACTGTCGAGTTATGCAAGAAAGATGGACAGTGCATGCTAAAGACAAAAAAAAAATTCTAAACTAGCCCTAGAAACAGAGAATCATAACCCATAAAGCATTTTTGTTCCGCAGTAAAGTCTACCCTCCTCAAGCTCTATCGACAAAGATGAGAGGGGAAGGCTGCCTCACAATTTTATGGAGTTCATCAACTATTCTATAGCGCAGATAAGTAGATTAAATCTACAAAAAATTATAACAACAATGAACATATCATAAATTAAACTAGCTAAATAATAGAAAGGAAAGGATGAAAACGACAGAGAAGCTGAGGCACATGGGTTGGGACCTAACCCACGAGCCCAACTCTATAGAACTAAATCAGTAAAATGGAATCTGTCTGCTCATTTCAAGAAGAAAATAGCCTTGTTACATTTCTGAAAGTCTAATCACTGAGTACAATAAAAATCTTAATAACTTGCAGCAAAATTCCCAAAATGGAATTGAAGAATCGACTCACTAACTAACCAACTCCTTCCTAGCTCTAGCACCGCTCTATTTATTCTACAGGGCAGCTACCAACAACTCCCTTGAAAATGGTGATTGAGTCCACTTAACTCCCAGTAAACATAGATTGAGTGCTCTCCTCTTTGATTTTACTTGGCTGTCTCTGGAACTCGAATTGCTGGAGGGAATCTTTGGGGTGATTGAGTCCACTTAACTCCAAGTCAACAAAGAGTGCACTCCTCTTGGATTTGCTTGGCTGCCTCTGCACTCAAATTGCTGGAGAGAATCTTTGGGGTGATTGAGTCTACTTAACTCCAAGTATTTATGATAAAATCCTTATAAAAATGCTTAATAATTCATAATTTTCTGCACTCAACCTTATATTAGGCACTCAGAGTATGTTAGCCTTAATCACCACCTATACTGGCATCATAAAACCAAATAATAATAAAAATGCAAGAAAAAAATATCTAAGAAGGCAAAAAGGTGACCATTAACCCCTTCGAATATGTCTAATGATGGAGCTCATCAGGTAGTGAATAATTTTCTTCAAGTGAGGATGGTAATGAATATTTTCCATACAATGATGATGATGAATTTCCTAACTATGTTCAAAATGATCATAGTGAGGATAATATTCCTCCTAATGGTGATGAAAATGCTTCTACAGAGGATAATGGAATGATGAAGCCATTGCAAGAAAATATTGTATCTAGGAGTAGGAGTAGACATTTTCATATCAATCCAAAATATTCCAGTTATACAAGGCTTAGGACAACATATCTCACAAGTAGAATTTCTATCGGTGATCTGATTTCAAGTGAATGTTGTCGAAAGGATTGCTTGAAACATATGAATTTCAAATTTTCTTTGGAGAAAATGAATAAGTATTTGTCAATGAATACAATCATGCAAGATTCATATTTAGTGGGTTGCATTCGATCTACACTAGCAATTATGATTATCATATTGGGAATGTATTGCTCTGCAGGAAGACTTTCAAAATGTTGAATTCAACTCGTAATTTTCGTTTGTCAAGAATCCATGAAAGACTAGAAAATGATCCCACATATTATTCAAAAGTACGTTATAGACGAGAGGTTGGCTCGTTAGCAAATACCGCAATGTCATGGATGAAATATTTCTTTTCAAAGCATGGAGAGTGTATGCCAAATAATGACACAATACATATTCCAGATAATTTCTTGAGACGAAAAATCTACAACTTATACAAAGAATATGCAGAAGGTGCTGAAGGAGTTGGTAATTTTATTACATATTCATATTTTACAAGGATATGGAAGAGCGAATTCAACAATGTTCATATTGCTAAGAAGACAATGAGGGGGTTTGCAATACATGTGCTTCTCTTAAAGCGATAAGGGATAAATGTCAAGGGGCAGAAAGAGGTATGCGTTCATAACATTATTTTAAAAAAATTGATAGTTATCAACTATGAAAATATATTTATTAATAGGTTTCTTTTATTTTATGTGCAGATTCTATTGTAAAAACACTTCAAAAGCATCACAATCAGTAAACAAGTGAAAGGAAAAAGTTGTATAAACATCGAAAGAAGTGTTATGATAATCCAAATAAATATGTGGGGTTGATAATTGATGGTATGGACCAAAAGAAACCACTTTTGCCACATTTTTTCTGCACACCAAAAATTTTACAAGAGGAAAATTTTATTCAATTTCACTTGGTTGGTTGTATGGTCTTTAATGAGAATATGTTGCCAAGGGTTTACTTCACATCTCCAAATATTCATAATGATGCAAATATGACGATAATTATAATCCATGATGTGGTTTCTCATTGGTCTTGTATTCTTCCTGAAGTTTTGTATCTGCAATTAGCCAGCACAAGTCATGAAAACAAAAATCAAGTTCTTTTTGGGTATCTAAACATGCTCGTTGAATTGATAGTTTTTAAAAAAGGTAAAGGTTGGTTTCCTTCTTGTTGGGCATACTCATGACCATATTGATTAGACGTTCAGTCATTTTTTAGTAACATTGAGGAGGAAAGATGTTGGGAGCCTACCATGATTAATTAAATGTATTAAGAAATCATACATTCCAGAGCATGTTTTTCACGTGTTGGAAGAACTATTGACAGGAAAAGGTTTATTCTATGATCGCATGGTGGGGAGAAATGCATTGAAAAAATTAATGTCATTAGCTTCTAGCATCAATTTCATATAAAAAAGATTGATGGGAAAACACTTATATGAGGCAAGAAGTATTCAACTGTCGCAGAATGAGGGTCGTCATCAGGTTTAACATTTTTGAAGTTCATTCCAGAGCATCCAATATTTACATCAAAGATATTGTTATTACAATCAATTGTTGAACTCCATAATGCACAAAGGCATAAGAGAGATATGTATTATTCTGAATGCCTACAAGAAATTAAAAGATGTATTGAAGATACATATGAGTATTTTGATGTTGCCGATTCAGTTTGGTGAGTGTCTTTTTTCAATAATTAAAGTGATATGATTTCAAAATCAATAAATGAAGACATACTTTTGAAGACCCCATTTATTTGGCCACAAAATATACCAAATGAACATGAGGAAAGACACATTGTTGAACAACAACAATCTCAAGGTATTAGTAATTCTCCACAAGTAGAGGAAAGAAATCTATATTGGTTCTAGAAGATCGAGCGTACAACGTGAAGCCATGGAAGACCTATACAGGGGTTCTATGCCGGATGTTAAGGAGGGTTGCATAATAACAAAGTTAGAAAATAGAGATCCACTTGGCTATCTATTCTGGGTTGCCATTGTTATAAAGGTCATTAAAGAAAATGAAGATATTACAACTATTGAAGTACATTAGTATGCCACAAATACCCACCCATTCAATGATGTGTACAAGCCAGAGATAGTAGTTGAGAAACAAATTGACAAAAAGAGAAAAAAAGGCACAAATATAAATTGTCGCCGAACAAAGTTCTTAAAATTAGAGGATGTTGACATACTTGTGTATAAATTCAATTTAACAAAGAGAGCAACTCTTCGCTTGAAGACCACAGAGATTTTGAAGAAATTGCTACAAGAAGAAACAATGTTGAGATAAGAGTCTACTGAACCTAGTTGTAGATCTAGAAGACTTTTGAAACCTGAAACGATGAGCATGCACGTTGACTCAGATAGGGCACAAGTTGATGAAAGAGAAGAATATGGGTCATCTTTAACTGCATCTAGTCATTCATCTGAAGATATAGGTTCTAGTAATGTGCCAGAGCCTATAACTGATTTTGAATAAATGTCTAAGAAATTTTATTTAAATGATGTTTGCATGGTAGTTTGAAATAAATATTTTGACTTCCATATGATCTTACATGAAGTTACGAGTCATTTCTATGTTTGTTGGATTATATGTTTTAATTATGAAGAATTCATCTCTTTAGAATATCCACAATGCAACAATGAATTACAAAATGATTTATGTTACATTCAATATTCCAAAGTCGATATTTTGATTAAAAGTAAAAAAAAAATATTAAAAATGAAAGTTCAATTTTTAACTTATGCAATGATATTATTTTCATTTAAAATAATAATAAAAAAATTAGAAATTAATGTTGAATTTTTAAATTATACAATGATATTGCCATGATATTATTTATTGTTATCATTTCTTGATATTTTGATTAAAAGTAAAAAATTATTAGAAATTTATGTTGAATTTTTAAATTATACAGTATTGTCATGATATTATTTATTGTTATGATTTGTTGATATTTTGATTAAAAGTAAAAAAATATTATAAATTAATGTTGAATTTTTAAATTATACAGTGATATTGCCATGATATTATTTATTGTTATCATTTGGTATAAGATACTTTTAAAAATGTTGAAAATTTAATGCCTCATTGAAAAGGGACACTTCGTTTTGATGGTTGATTTTTAGGATTTTGTTGCAATAAGATAAGTTGTCTTAGTCTAAGATTTGAAAAGAGTTATACTTTTAGACTTTAAAATACAAATTACTCTTAGAATAATGAATCTTTCATTTACTTGCTCATTTTTAAAAATTGTTTAGTCATATAATTTGTCCATAATTTCATGGTTCAAATATGTTAAAAACTTAAGGTTTTTAATTCCATTGTTGAAAAACTTCAAAATATTAAGATTTTTCTGAGTTATGATTTTTTATCTTTAATGTTATGGTTGAAAACAATTACAATTTTAGGGTTTTTTAGAGTCAAAATATTTTATCTTTAACAAGATGGATGAAAATTGTTGGAAATTATAAGGCTTTGAGACATGATATTTTATCTTTAACCTCATGTTTGAGAATTGTTGGAATTTTACGATTTTTCAAAGTCCTAATATTTTATCTTTAATTCCATTGCTAGAAAGTGTCAAATTTGGAACCCAATTTTTTTTTGTTATTCCAACATCAACACTTTTTGTTTCGAGGGTGTTTTTTCAATCCTTTTTGCACAAAAAAAGCAGTTTTTAATAAAATGTTGAAAATTTCCTCTAAAAAAAACATCATTACAAAATACACACTTTTCATTTTTGGGTTGTTTTTTCATGTTTTTTTGGCATTTTTGGGCTAGAGTTCTTGTTTTGAGGGAATAGTTCTCATTTGATTGGGTAACTTTGTTATAACAACACCACTTTTACAAGTAAGAATGGTAGTTTTATTATCCATTACAATTATCTTGAAGGCAATGTCATCCATGGGAACCAAATCTATTCATTTATAGGTCCAAGTGGATAGAGTTATGGTGGAATATATGGAAACTATCAAAATGAAGATATTGGACTGAAACTCTTCCATGTAGAAAGGCACTGTGAAACTTTACATTCTAGGAGCCAAAAATCTCTCACTTCATCAAAACTAGATTTGTAAAACTCATCCTTGGCATAGATGGAAGCAATGTTATCAAAATCGGACCGACTAGTTTGAATCGGCTAGTATAACTATTTTCAAGGGAAAACTGATCTGAACCAGTG
This sequence comes from Pinus albicaulis, assembly GCA_034641835.2. Lineage (NCBI taxonomy): Eukaryota > Viridiplantae > Streptophyta > Pinopsida > Pinales > Pinaceae > Pinus > Pinus albicaulis. Next base: position 1,174,529,536 of record CM076584.1, on the reverse strand, counting down.
TCACAACCTAGAAAAGGCTGGTTTGGTACTGAGCCAGCCTTTTTTCACCAAACCGACCTTTTTTATACAATGCTACGACGGACTCTTAGAACACAACTAAAAAAAAAAAAGCCTAGTATTTGACCATATTGTCCTACTAATGCTATGCAATCAATTGTAATGTCAAATTCTTAAAGTAAAAGGATGAAAATGAAAAATAAAGAAGAATGTAAACATTACCATTAATGTTGACATTCTCCTTTATCTTTCATTTTCATCATTTTACATAAATTTTTAACATTACCAACATTACCATTAATTGACTTAGAATATTTGAGAGAAAGTAGAATTTTAGAATCTAATCAAAATCAAGCAGACTTAACAATTTTTTAGGATTTCAACATTGGGGGCATTGCAACATTTCCATTGGATTTTTTCATGTACAAGGTACATTTCCATGTAATCAAGAGCACCAAGCACTCTATGTATCTTGATGTTGGTGTCATTTATTGTTGAACTCACCTATCATGACCCTATTAAAAATGTACCTATCACTCAAACAAAATCTTAAATTAACATGCTAAGTTTTTTTTTAAATTTATTTTAATGCTTAGAAGGTGATATTGATGACGAGGATCCCAATATAGGCAATTATTTTAGTGATATGATATGTAGGTATTTTTCGCGGCATGATTTTTTTGGATGCTAACAGTCATATTAGGCCTGTTTGTTGATGTATTTTCATTTCATAGATGAATTACAGTTGGTGCTATTTTGGGTATATGCACCTAATATGCTATATAAACAATAACTTTTGCTTATTTGCATATAAATAGTTTGTATTAAAGAATATATATGTTTTTCTTTAAATTTGAATGTTTTATGTGTTTTTTGTGAACGTTTTTTTATCTAGTTTTTTTACCGGTTCTGGTCCAGTTCTCACCAGTTTCCACTTCAAAGGGTTTACCGGTTTGGTCAATGGTTCAGTTCTGAGAACATTGGAATGCATAACTTTGGATTTGATGAAAAAAATGGTCAAATGTGTTGCCAAGGTAGAATCTCACATGGAAATTTATTTAGCAACTATAATCAAAATATTGTGAAGTTTAAACATAATTGAAGTAGCTTTCACATTGTAGCGCACAGGGAGAAGGTGATAAAATCTTCTCTTTTCTTATAATTTTAACATGGTAAATGATAGAAGGGAATGGCAAAGGGCACGGGGGTATCATGGTATTAGTAAGAGAAAAAGAAGGTCGTTTCATTCAGCTAGAAAAAGAAGACCCAAATAAGCAATTTGTTTGGCTTAAAATATCAGAAAATGGAAATCACATTAGAATTGCAGCATGCTATTTTGCACATCAAGTTTCAAAAATCTACAAAAGTAGAGGGCTTGACCACAAAGATCCCTTTGCAGCCCTAAAAACAGATATTGCAATATATTCTCAACTAGGTGAAGTCCTTATAGTGGGGGATTTCAATGCTAGAACCGCAGGTGAACAAGTTAGCATTCTTTGTTGTAAAGAAGACAATGACCCTATCTGGCTTACAAAAGAGAGTAATCATCAGTGGGAAGGAATTTCAGAGGATAAAGGCTACAATCTCTTTGGAGAACAATTTCTTACACTACGTGGGGCTTTCGATTTAGTCATTTGTAATGGTTTGACTAGATGGGAAAAGTTCAGTAATTTCACTTGCAATACTTACAATGGAGCAAGTGTAGTAGATTAGGTAATTTGCTCGCATAGTTTGTGTGAGAAAATGGAGGAAGTGTTGATTGGAGATCAAATTTGGGACTTAAAATCAGATCACAAGCCAATTAATTTAAGTTTCTCTTGGATCGGAAAGAAGCAATTAGGGTCAAAAACTCAGTGTGTTCAACAAAATCCCCCAAAGGGCAGAATTCTTTTGACTCCAGAGAATTGTATTACCTTCAAAATAACGCTAGAGAGGCTCTTCAAGAAGGAGGAAATCTAATTTCATGGCCTTCATAGTCACGGATTAACACATTTAATTCAAAGCGCACTTCTTGAGTGCAAAAGAGAAAAAAAAAAGAAGTCTGAAACAAATTGCTTTCCGGTTAATGCTTGGTTTGACGAGGAATGCAAAAAGGCAAGGATAAGGTGGAAGGAATTAGACACGGATAACATAAAGCTCAAAGCTTACAAGCAGATAGTAAAAAAGAAAAAGGCTGATTTCATGGTTTCAAGGAGAGAACTAATCTTCCTCGGGAAAAATAACCCCAAATTATTCTGGAAGGAGCTCCAACCGAAAAAGGTGCAAACTGAAAACAACATTACAGCTTCTAAATGGTTTGACTATGCAAGACAACTTTATGAGCAAGATCTGAAGGTTGACCCTCCTCCCTTGGTCAACACAAACACAAAACTCTTCACGATGCAAGAGGTAGAGATGGGTATCAAGAAGTTGGGCGCTGGAAAAGAAAAAGACTTAGATGAACTCCAAGCAAAGTATCTAAAGTGGGGCTTAAAAATTCTTTCACCTCACATCACAAAAATTTTCAACATCTTACAACAGGGGTTCCCCACAGATTGGACAACTAGTATGGCAATACCTCTTTTCAAGAGTGGTGACGTCAATAATCCCTCCAATTATAGAACCATAATGATAAACCCCTTGTTTGCAAAGTTATTTGGAAGCATGTTAGAAAAGAAATTAGCAAGTGGGTAGAAGAAAGAGAGAAATGTGCTAAAGGGCAAGCAGGTTTTAGACCTAAACATTCCACAGTTGATCATTGTATAACTTTAAGGCACATCATTGAAAAAGTTTGGGAAAAAAAGGAAGAAGTTTTTTGTTGCTTCGTTGATTTCAGAAAACACTGACACGGTTCCTAGGGATAAGCTTTGGGGCAGAATGGAGGAACTTGGGGTTCCCAGGAATTTGAGAGGAGCTATGCATAGGTTGTATGAAGAGGTGAAAGTCAAAATCAGAACTTCAGCTAGCATTTCTGAAAGTTTTAGAAGCGATATCGGGGTCAAGCAAGGTTGCCCATTGTCTCATACCCTTTTTGGGTTATATATTGACAAGCTTGAAGAGTGGCTAAATTCGCAAGGGGGTGACGGTATCCATTTGGGCAAGTTCGTTATCAGGCTTCTTTTGTATGCAGATGACCTTATATTGATTGCTAAATCGACTCTTGGTTTGCAAGAGCATTTACGTTCCCTTGAGCATTTTTGTAGAAGGGTTGGGATGCAAGTCAATATTAGAAAAACGAAAGTAGTGGTTTTCTCTAACAAAAGAAAGCATAACCAACATAAGTTCTCTTTTGAAGGCAGCATTCTGGAAGAAGTTGCAAACTATAAATACCTCGGAATTGACTTCAACAGAAATTTAAGTTGGGATGGTTGTAGAAAGAAAAGAACTTTAGGGGATTGGAAAGCATTTTATGCTCTTCAAAACAGGTTTAGAGAGACAAAGTTGTGGGACTGGAAAACCACTCTAACTCTTTTTGGGCTTCTAGTGATTCCGGTGATTCTCTATGGTTGTGAACTGTGGGCTAGCAACACAACTGAGATGCAGTGGAAACAAATTGAGAAAATTCAGAAGCATTTGATTACAAACAAATTCAAAATTAAAAGTGCAGTTCCTTATGCTATCCTGTTAAGTGAAACCGGGGTTGCTCCTATTGAAACAATTGCTATGGTGCAAGTCATAAGGTATCTGAAAAAAATTGAGCAAATGGAAGAGGGTAGATGGCCTAAGGTTGTGTTTAGTGACAGATTGTACAAAAGAAAGAAGACTTGGATGCAGCAAAATAACAAATGGTTTAGTAAATGGGGTATTTGCTTGAGCATGTGTCCTACAAACAATAAAGAGATAAAAACTTTTGTTATGGATAAGTTCCACAAACATACTTGGGAGAAAGAAGAAGTACTACATTGAAGAGTTTAACCCCACGCATAACCATCAACAAAAGGCGTACATAGGGGCTAATATTTCTTGGAGATCTAAAATTCTTATTGCTCAATTAAGGACTAATTCTCATCAACTCCGTTGTGAAACACAGCACTGGAAAAGGCCAAAAGAAATGTGGGAGGAAAGAGTATGTATTTTTTGCTCCTCCGGAAAAGTGGAAACAGAAAAACATTTCATTTTAGAATGCAAGGCCTTCAAAGACAGTAGGGAAAACTATGCAGGTACTCTGGTAGCTAGTTCTTGGGATAATCTATTCAGCGAAGAGTTTGTCGATAAGCTGGGAGCGGTTATTGTAAAACTTCACAGGAAAAGGGCCGAATACAAGAGCCAGATAGAGAAGCAATCTGACCCATAGGCTATTTTTAGCCTCGTGGACATTAAAAATTCTTTCTTTCTTTCTTGATGATCCTGTCCACCATGATTAGATTGAAAAGCATTCTGGAAAATGATTCTCATGAACAAAATAATGTTAGAAATTTTCCTTTTCTTGAAAAGAATACACCGCTAGGAAAATTTTTAATGACATAACAGCTCTCTAGTATATTTCAGCCATCATCAAAACAATATAATAAGTTTATCCTGTGAATGTATGTGTACCCTTTCCCTTGCCAGATGCAGCATTATCATATTGCTCCAAAAAATAGCCATTCGTGCACAATATTTCTACATTGGTTGAAGTCAAATGGATTTTGTTTTCATGAACAGAATAATATTAGAAAAATTCCTTTTCTTGAAAAGAATACATCAGGAAAATTTGTAATCACATCACAGCTTTCTAGTATATTTCAGCCATCATCAAAACAACAAGAGAAGTCCACCCTGTGAATGGATGTGCACCCTTTCCCTTGCCAGATGCAGCATTATCGTATTGCTCCCAAAAATAACCACTCTTAAAGTAGTTGTGCACGATATTTCTACATTGTTTGTAGTCAAAACCGATGGGTAAGTTCATTATCTACACAATTTTCTTCAGTTAAACATGTGACAAATGAAAACAATAGCTACAAAAGAGGCACAGAAAGGTGATTACCCAATGAGATTTTGTCTAAGCTCTTTATAAACCTCTGCTGCTCTTGTTTTATATGGTCCGTCTTCTGCAAAATATTTTCGCCAGGTTGGCCCTCAGTAACTTTGATAAGAATACAAATAAAAAATGAAGAAAAAGAATGCAGCATATGAGATGACAATTATCATTTGATAAATACCTTGAGCATAATGGTGAAGTGCTGAGAGGATGAGGTAGTTCAAGTTTATCCAAACAGGACCTCTCCAATACGGTGCATCATGCTCTGTGTTGTATTTCATATAGAGTGAGCTACACAAACAAATAAAAGACCATGGCATGAGCACTAAATTTTGACAGTGAACTTTCATATTGTGCTGCTAAGGCTTCCTAGGAATAGAGCCCACGTAAACTAAGGCAACCCAAATACCATAACCGACAGGCAATTAATGGAAAATATTATCATGTGTACATGCACCGTATATGCAAGTGTGCACTAAATAGTCCTCATTCTGTCATTAGCACCAAAACTAGAAAATATTCCTTGGACAAATGGAATGGCTGCCTTTTATATGTTCATAATGGTCGTTACATAATAAATGAAGCAAACAACGCATGCAAAAAATATCTGCACAGCCTCTGAGAAATAACATTTTTACATAATCTGGGAACAATCATGATATACAAGTTGTGAACATCGCGATTTAATCGGGAAATCACAATTTTTTTCGAGTGCCGATAATTGTAAAAATTGAGATTAAATGGCGCGTCGACCCTAAAAAATCGCCGGTGCGTGCCCAACATGCTTATAAAGTTTTTTGTTTGGTTTTTTTTTTTTGTGTCATTTTGCAAACAAAGGTCAAATTAGAGAGTAGAGGAAGAGGAAAACGAATCCACTTAGCCATGAGAGCAGAAAACCGACGGAATTTAGGATCCCACTCAGAAAATTAAATTGTGGACGGACATTCCTCAATAGGCTGCGGATTTGCAGGTATGGGCATCAAATTCGGCCCTGTTTTCTTTGTTTTCTCCTTGTTTTTTCCATGGGTTTCAGTCACCCATTTAATTTTCCATGATTTTGCTAAGGAAAGGAGTGCGTTTTTTTTGCCATTACTGTTTCGTTTAGTGGAGAGGATTTTTTATTGTCAAAATCAGTGAAACAACACTCGGTGAGTGCTCGCGACTTAAACTCTGCTTGGGTGTGAAAAGACTCGATTAGAGTCTCGCTAATCAAACTCGCGTTGACCGAGTTTGACTCGCGAGACTCACTAGTTCCGATTTGGATCACGATTAATCGACCAGGTTAGAGCACGTCGCATAACCCATCGACCACCTATTTTTATTTTAACTTTTAAACTTACGCGTCGCGCTCGCCTGCTCACCTGCTTCGACTCAACTCTGCCCCGACGCCGAAAGAAAGACGCCGCTTGCTCCCCTTCTTCGACTCAACTCTGCCCCGACACCGCCTGCTCCCCTTCTTCGACTCATCTGCCTCTACTTAGACACCTTAGGATGTAAGCACACAGGCAATATAAATATATGTATACCTTATCAATGGAATGGATGAATACGGGGGCAAAAGAAAAACGCCACTCTGCCACAACGAAGAAAAACGTTGAGCTGTAAACCAGCGCTAATCTTGCAGCGTTTGTAATTGGGCACATGAGCAACTGAGCAGTTGCTGGTTCGTAATCTTGGTTCGTAGTTTTGTCTTAAGCTCTGTCCATGCTTAGGCCAGCGGCCATAGAGTATCATTTATTTTTAATATCAACCAACTATTAACTAAAGATAATAATAGGAATGATCCATAAAAAATATTGCTTTCGTATAAACTGGGAGTATAAAGTTTTAAATTTTTAACAGTCAATGTAGCTCCCAGCATGCTCCCATAGCTCCCAGCATGCTCAATGTAGCTCCTAGCTCCAAGGGTAACCCTTTCTTATACCACACTATAACATGATAATTGTGTAACAGTACAACACTTAACTCATAAATTCTTATCCAGGATATTTTATTTACAATCCCCTTTTACATTCATTAAGAATAGAATTTGAATGTGACAGTCTGTGACAGTGATACATTCCTTTCCCGAGTTTCATTAGACAATATCCTCTGCCTGTGCATCTGTTATTATTTTCTATACCGGCAAGTTAGCAATCACTTTACATCATATGTTGTGTGACAGTGAAACACTGAAATCTTCTTGTTATTTAATTCCGGGTTTTCATTAATTGAGGAACAGTGCTGAAATCTTGTTGTTGAACATGCCTATGAAGTCTGAACATCATCAAGCTACAACCTGTGACATTTTTTTAATGTTTTTAACTTTTTTCATTTTGTATCATTTTTAATTTTTAATTTTTTTTTGTCTATTATAATTCACAGGCCTATAGGGGCCACAAATTAAACACAGGCCAAACAAGACCAAACAGCAATAATGCTAAGGAAAATGGACTTTTCCTGGGCTTATTGTGAGAAGATTCCTAGGAAATCCAGGCTCCTCTGTAAATTTTGCAAAGAGAAATGCAATGGAGGCATTTATAGGTTCAAGTACCAACTTGCAAAGATACCCAGCCATGATATAGGTCTCTGCGACCATGTTGATGAAAATGTCTTACACCAAGCAATCTTGGCCCTTGATATGTTAAGTCAGCATAATGCCAAGAAAGCAAAGCAAAATAAAGAAATAGGAACTCTTGGACCTGACCATTGTTCTTCCAATACCCCTTTGTCATCTCCCTTTGTTGTATCTTCAATGCCCTTCCAAAGTTTCCCACACATGCCTCCAAATCCAAGTCAAACTCAAGGCCAATGAATCCTCCTGCATTCAACACTAGAGGTGGAAACATAAACACTTCTTTTGCTCCCCACACAAAACTTGGTTCCCAACCTACATTGGATGTAACTGGTTGGAAAAAAAAATATCCATAGTCAGGCAAGGAAGGCCATTGCTAACTTTTGGTACTATTTTGACATATATTTCCATTGTGCCAAAAGTCCTTATTGGCAAGCTATGATTAATGCATTTGCTGCTGCAGGTCCAGGGTTGAAAGCCCCTTCATCAGAGATCCTTAGGACAAATTTGTTGTTAGAGAGTGTTGAAGATGTCATGCTTGTGCGCGCTGAGTTTCGTTCATCATGGATAGAAACAAGGTGCACCATCATGAGTGATGGATGGACAGATCAAAGGAATAGAACTTTAATAAATTTCCTTGTATCTTGTCCAGTGTTGAGATTTTGAGGTAGCATCGAGTGTGCTCTAGCCCTGAAATTTTGTGGAGAGGTTAAGACACACAAGACCTTCAAAACCCAGAAAGAATTTGGAGAAATTTCATCTAGTGTATGAGATATTAAAATAATTTTTTTTTTTAATGAGGACCCTATTGAGAATTTGAAGGGCTAGTGATTAATACAAATTCTCTTCTTAATAATTGCTTGTGAACTTACTTGTGTCAGTTATGTCTTCTCTTAGTTAATCTTTCATCAAGTCAATTATTGAAAAGCGCAAGACAAAGGGTTAGGATCCTAGAGCCAGGGCAAAAACTCGAATCTTTTATTTGTCACCAATATGCACTGTTTAGGAAGGTAAATCTCAAATTTACCTTCCTTCATTTCTCTTACTTTACAGCTGCTTTACTTCTTCTGAACTTCTGTCAAATTCTTAGTTGAACAGCGTTCACTTATATCTGCACTGAATGCTGCACGTTGAACTATCTCTTATATACACACTGTAATGATTACACACTGTTTATACTCCACTAATATACGCACTGTAATGATTACAGTCTCAGATCATACTTGAACTTGTTTCCCTTTTATCCACTTTATAATTTCAGAGATTTCTACTTATCTACATTTATAAACAATCTGCGTTGTAGACTAACTTGTATTTGCACTATAGACTAACACAATCTCTGTGGTGTCCGCAATCTCTGCTGTGGTGTACGCAAGGTCCTTTATATATATATATATATATATATATATATATATATATATATATCGTCTTTTTTGTGGTAATTGAAAGTCTTCAATCTGCATTCGATTGTGTGCTGTCTCCGTTGGTTCCATCTTCAAATGATCCACAGACTTTATATATATAGTGGGCAGTCTTCACCTTTTAGGCCGACCATCAAGTATGGATTAGGCTGACTTGATTATATCATGTAGGCCGACAAGACTTCTTTTTACTTTCCGAGCGGTGTTACTTTAGCAGATAGTCTTCACTGGATTCCAGTATTGTATGAGAGCTGTCAAGGTCTTTCGAGTATAAACTGAATCCTTCACCTACAAGTATTTATTCCTAGAAGACGTAAACCTAATAGACATCAAGAAGAAGTCTATCTACATAATAAAATATTGCTATGAAACCCATGAGACAAATATACCAAAAATACATTTTATTATCATTAACATCTTCTATACATAAATACATAATTAAATAGCCATTATGAAGACCGACTTAGTTACACTTTTCAACACTCCCTCTTAACTAGGAAGGTATTCATACAGGTACATGGTCACTTTCAAACTGAAGAATCTAATAAGAAGAATCGGATTGGTAATCGCATCTGTATAGCATCATATCAACCAACATTGTTCTAGTGCAAGGCCTTGACTAACAGCCCCATCTCTCAACGAGACAATGGGCTACAATGCTGGCGAGACACATGACTTATAGACACCTTCATCATTGTCTCTCCAAGGTACATACTCCACCCGGGTGTTCCCAAAGTATGACCTTCTTGGACTATTCTTCTCTTGGGTAGCTAGCCCTCAAAGAATATCAGTCCCCGACTACTCTTATCTTGAATGCCCTAACACATTTTCAAAGAGTATCGAATGCTAGATGATTACCCAATCCTCCATTCTGTCTTCCCAAGACCGGAATGATGTGTCTATCTTTCCCTCTCAACCAGGGAGGACCTATTCCACAAGGGAATGTACTTATTCCTATACGAGGAATGTACCTAAGCTCATTCTTAGGAATTACCAAGTTTCTTCCAAGTAAGAAACTTATCATCATGCTCCCTCTTAACTAGGGACTTCCAACAACAATGGTGAGACACCTAGTTGCTCATGAAGAATTCTTGTTCTTGATGTCATGGATTTCGATATTGAGGAATTTTCAACTTTTCGCCTCATAGGGCACATCCATCACTTTCATCCTGAGTCATGTCAGCTATCAGAAAATGATTCATCAGACTTCCTTATCTAATCTATTATTGTGCCATATTGCTTTCCTTCAAATCATCTTCCAGGATCATTCATCCTCTTTCATGATTAGCAGCCCTGCACAAATTCATCCAAAGAAACATTTACATATGAACTTTTAAAACGAAAGTTACCTCAGTGATGATCTTTCACCATGACATCTTTCTGTAGGCATCGACATCTTTCATACACATTAGGGGAATTTTGAGGTCTAAAATGGGCCTCCTAAGGAAATAATAAAATAATAGCTAAACCAATAAAATAATATTTATTAATTTGAAATTCACTTTTTGCACCACAATCCATGTAACCATAGTTAAATTCAATTCAAAATTTGTACCAAAATAAAATTAATAAAAAAATTGTATTGATGTGACCAAGGTTACTTGGAAGCGGGAGCGGGAGCGGGAGCGAAGCGCCATTTTTAAAAGCTTCCGGTCCGGAGCGTTTATATATATATATATATATATATATATATTTTATATTTTTTATATTTTGATGCATATATGTCAATAAAAACATGTAGAATGATGAATTAGACATAAAAAAACATAAAAACATAGATTTAATCATATAACATCAATCATCTAGAAGTTATAATCTTCATCAACCACGCCCACGAGTTGGAAGCATACAACATATTGACTCTTGAGTCTCGCAAATCATCAATCTGAAGGTTTCAAGCTTTCAAAATTCAATATATAACATTTATCATCATTGATATATAACATTTATCATCATTGATTTCAAAATTCAATATACATTTATCATCATTGATTCATTGATCACCATATAACTTTCATGAAGCATCATATTCATAATTCATAATGACTTCTAAACAGTAAACTTATAAATGCCAACTTCAAAGTTTCACCTTTCAAATTCAAACTTCAAACTTAAATTGTCATTAAATATATGAAAGAGTCAAGTTTCAACTGTTCAACTGTCAACAACAAATAGAAAAGACTAGTAAACGGAGCGCCATTTTTAAAAGCTTCCGGTCCGGAGCGTTTTCGGGAGCGTTTATATATATATATATATATATATATATATATATATTTAATATTTTTTATATTTTGATGCATATATGTCAACAAAAACATGTAGAATGATGAATTAGACATAAAAAACATAAAAACATAGATTGAATCATATAACATCAATCATCTAGAAGTTATAATCTTCATCAACCATGCCCACGAGTTGGAAGCATACAACATATTGACTCTTGAGTCTCGCAAATCATCAATTTGAAGGTTTCAAGCTTTCAAAATTCAATATATAACATTTATCATCATTGATTTCAAATTTCAATATCTAACATTTATCATCATTGATTCATTGATTTCAAAATTCAATATACATTTATCATCATTGATTTCAAATTTCAATATCTAACATTTATCATCATTGATTCATTGATTTCAAAATTCAATTACAATATACATTTATCATCATTGATTCATTGATTTCAAAATTCAATATATAACATTTATCATCATTGATATTATATAACATTTATCATCATTGATTCATTGATCACTATATAACTTTCATGAAGCATCATATTCATAATTCATAATGACTTGTAAACAGTAAACTTATAAATGCCAACTTCAAAGTTTCACCTTTCAAATTCAAACTTCAAACTTAAATTGTCATTAAATATATGAAATCAGAAAGAGTCAAGTTTCAACTGCTCAACTGTCAACAACAAATAGAAAAGACTAGTAAACAACAAATCTATTTTATCTGGCTGGCCCCTTGCCACGCCCACGAGAAATGTCTAATTTTTGTGAGCCACGAGGAAATGCTAGTCTTCTAGTACTCTCAGGAGTACCACGACCACGACTAGAAGGTGGAGGCTGGATCTGCAAAGGAACAATAGTGTGATATCGAGGAGTGGCACTGACACTGCTACCAGTAGATGGTGGGACTGGCCCTGTGTGTGGCGGTGCTGCTCATGCTTCATCATCATCCCTATAAAGTTCGGCTTCCAATTCTTCTAGATGTAACGTGCCGTCCTCCAAATTATCATCCTCTGGGTTGTTGTCCCAGACTCTGTATGATTGATCCTCATTTGCCCGATCACAGAAATGGCTGAGCAACCTCAAGTTATACGCATTAGAACCACGTTTCGCCATTCACTGCTTCTTCTCAATATCGGTGGTATGTTTTAGGTGCTCCAACACCTTCTACATGGTAAGAAGTGTTCACAACTCCGTAGAGAATTTTTTAGCCAACTAAAAGAAAGTCCCATGTCGTACATGGAGCTCTCAATCAGAGACAATCACCCTACCAATATGAGAACCACAAAGTTGACAGCAACTGAAGGGCCTCGCTTAACTGGCATGAATTAGCACACTTTTCCCGCTGTAATAACTGTCCAATGCCTTCATGTACCCCTCTGGCACTTCTAGATCCGTGTGAGGCTCTTCACCCTAACTCCAATTCTGTGCTGGCCCAACCAAGATGGAGAGCAATATTTTGGCGTAAGGATATATGCCAAAGCATGTAGTGGAACATTGAGTTTATTCCACCGTGCACACACACAGTCATGAATCATAGCATACAAGTTGGGATCATTATCCTTAACAATATCTTTTATTTGCCTCAACATGCTATCCATCTGCTCATAAACCTCTCCAATCACTGGTTTATCAGTATCTGCAAAGCGAATCATGTTATAAATGGGCTTGGTAAAACTCACAATTTCCCTCATACGTGCCCAAACATGGTCATAAATGTCTCCCCACACAGCTCTAAACCTTGTCTGTTTAACTTATTGTTGCCGCCCTTTGCCCTTTAATAGTTGCCACAGGGCTTGATACCATCAGTACCAATGACTCTCTTACCTTCAAAAGGCAAACTGGTGAAAATAATAGCAACTTTAGTTTTGCTATTTTTCACATCTGAATTGAGTGAGTACCTAAAAGCCCATGGGTATTGCTATGATTTTAATAATTTTATCATTTTTTACTCTTCTTGTAATAAATCAACATTTGAATTGAGGCTAAGTTTGTTTTGATGATGATTATGGCACTGTGTGTTTCATTAAAATCCAAACACCTGCATCAAAATTGTTGGGGTATTTATCCTCAATAATTGCCTCGTCATTCACAAGAAAAGATTATCAGCAGATAATCAGAGGACATTGTATGGCCCAGTCTTTTCAATTATATCAAGTAATGGTTCTGCAATGTTAATGCCTGTTTTGAATTTCCTAATCATAAGCCGCCAGAAGACTGACCACTAACTCACATACCATGATGACACGGTTTTCTCTTTTACATCGGGTCCATCCATCAGAGACAATGGACAGCCCATGCTCATTCCACGAACCTGTCATTCTAGCCAAAGAATTGTTTATTTTAGCTCTTTCATGATCAAGACCCACGGTTCTGGCCTTGTCATACCCAGGGCTTTTGTATCCTTTGGGGCATCATTAATGGCAGAAACCATTTCATGCCAATAAGGTGAGCGAAGAACATTGAATGGCACCCCACATGCATATAGAAACCGGTAAAATTTTGAATCCACATCATTCCTACACCCTTCGTCCAGGAAATCGGATATGGTTCTACGCCTTAATCCAGTGCCACTGCCTCCAAAACCACTGGCATGGGTGGAAGTTGAACTTGTTTGTCCATGATGTGTTGGGCCTGAATCAACGAAACCCCTAGATCTTTTAGATGATCTCTATAGGGCAACCACCTCTTCCTTCCTATATATCTCTCTCTGTGGTGCTGGCACAAAAGTACAAACTTTGATTCCAAAATTTTTAGTTCCATCCCCTGGCATTATCCCACAAAGGTGCCTTCTTAGACGGGTGGATGAACCATGGTATTGTTTATTGCAATGGGGGCAAATAAATTTAGTGGTTCCACCACCTTTCCCTCCTTCCATTTTCTGAATATATTTCCACAAAGGAGTTTGGTCTTGTTTAGTTGGGGAATCTATGTTCTCAGGTTCTCCACTCCCCACTTCCTCCTCAGCATAATCCTCCTCCTCTTCAGAATTTTCTTCAGATCCACCATAACCCTCCTCTTCATCCTCCTCTTCTCTGATTTGCCTCTTTCTTCTAGCACTCTCCAACACCATTATCACAAAGAAAGGAACCAACATGAGGAAAATCCCTAGCCATATAGCTATGATGGAAACAAGTTTCAAGTTTCAAGTTTCTAGCCTGCAAAACAAATGGAAAAATGCCAAATGGGAATAGGAAATGCAACATAGGAAAAAAACAATTCATTTTTTAAGTTTTAAATCCAATAAAATGCAACATTCAAGAAAAATTCAAGTTTTCATTTTTAAACAATTTAACACTCTACAAATTCATCCTAGAAAATACTAAATTGGATTAGAAGGCCTACCTCTTTCTTGCAATTCTCCTGTTGCCTTGCTCCTTGCTCTCCTTCCTTGGCACTTGCTCTCCTTCAACTCTTGCTCTCTCAACTCTTGCTCTCGCTCTCTCAACAGTGAACAAACAATAAAAACTAAAATGAAACCCCCCCCCCTTTTAAACAATTCAATTTTTCACATAAAAAAATTT